>OY856410.1:219556906-220989406 GCA_963693085.1 Alisma plantago-aquatica | reverse complement strand
CGGATCGAATGGTTGGAAATCGTCGTTTGGGCGTCGTATGCACAAATAAAGCAGTTAATCGTGTGCAGAAAAAACGGACTGCCGGAATGGAAACTCGGCAGAAAGAGGAGTACACTTCTGGAATGTTACTCGAAAGGTATGAAAAAAAAGAAAAAAAGTTTTTCAAAAATTTTTGGGGGTTCGAAAAAAACAATCCGTTGTCCCCGGCAACGGCGCCAAATTGATAATCGTCGTTTTGCACTATCAATCACTAAGATGATTAATCCTAGAGTTTAAACCTTTTTACTTCTGGTTTTAAGGGTAGTATAAAGGGTCGATCCCACAGGACAACTTTAGAGATTGTTTCTTTATTCCCAATTATTTTTTTGAAGAATTATTTTGTTATATATATTTTTTTTGTATTTTTAGAACAGAAAGTAAAAGTCGGGTTTGGGTGTTGGTGATTACACTAAGAATTGCAAAAGCACTTAACAAGATAAGAAAATACACAAGGGAGAATTTAACTATTGTTAGCACAAAAAGAACTATATGAATTGAAAAGACTAAGAATTAGAGAAAGCAAAGGCAAACAAGAATTCGGTGATTGAAATCAAGAGAAGGGAATCGAGGCTCGTAGGGGTTTTCACCACCTTAGCCTAGGTGATAGAAACTAAATCTTAACGGACGATTCGATGAAGGCTTGCAAATTTTAAACTCACAAAAGAGGAACTCCACATGAGCCCATTGGTCCTGGTGCTCATGCTTCCTAGTTTATCATCCTAAGAGACGAAAATCCACGGTCATATCAAAACGTCTATGTAATCGATTTTATTGTTCTAAATCCGGATTTCCATGGTCATATCCATCCGGATTAACATACGATCCGAAGATCAATCAAGTAAAATCGATTACCATCTAATCGTACGAGATTAAGTTGCTAAAACCATGGCTAAGGGGTTATTCCCCTTGCCCCGATAAGAAACTACTCACACATGGAAAAATAGGAGACGGAGGAAGAAAGTTCAAAAGCCATAGTCTAGCCCAAAAATTAGGAGATGAATCCTTATGCTAGAGTCAATGAAATGGCTTAGACCTTTGTTCCTTGCTCCAAAAATAAGTGCGAAGAAAAGAAGATTAAGACAAAGCGAGAAGATGAGACAAGAACAAGGTTGGGAGAATGTGCTTGAAGTAAAACTATTTTATTGCATAAAAGAAAAGGATTACACTATTGCTTGCTGTAGAATTCCGAAAAATACAAGAAGACCAAGATGGTCTAAGAGGAGGAAGTGCCCCTCCTTTTATAGGAGAAGGAGGGGTAGGATATCCAAAAAAAGAGGGGGAAAAAAGAGAGGGAGCCATCCTTTTGAATTTTCAGATCTAGTCAACAAACTCTTGATTGTCTTTCTTTAATGCAGATTCTCGCAACAGCAATTTCGAGCGAATTTCCGTTCTCCAGAGAATTTAAGGTACGCCCGAAAATATGATTTTCCTGTAGGCCTTTGAATTCCCTTTCCAAATCATATTTGAACATTAAATTCCGCCTTAGGATGTGAGAGTTATGTCAATTTTGGTGCAAGATATGCATTTAAGTCAGCATTGCGGGAAACTGAATTGCCTCCTACCTTCATCTCTTCTTATATTCATTCATTCCTAAAAATTGAGGAAAATATTATAAGAATTCAATAAAATAATATTGATAAGATCAACTTACAATTTATTTGTGATAGAAGTTATTTTATTGCATGTCAGTCGATTAATAAAGAAAATCTATGAAATCAAGACTGCAACATTATCCAAAATTAATGCCACAATGGCATGCATCATCTTCCTAACTCTTTCACAGATCATCTGACTTAATCTATCTATGCAGAGCATGAATAAGTAAGGAGACATTGGGTCTCCTTGCCTTAACCCTCTTCTCGCCTTAAACTCTGGTAGAGTGGTATTCTTCCATACTATTGAAGTTCTCCCAGATTTGATCGTATTCATTATGAATCCTTTAAGATTCTTAGGTATATCTGTGTGATTCAGTGTGTCTTCAACGAAGTCCCATGACATCATGTCGTAGGCTTTCGAGAAGTCCACTTTCACAGCCATAGTATTAGATCCCTTATTCCTCCTCATTCTATGGATAACCTCCTGAACTACTACGATGTTATCGGTAATTCTTCGTTCAGGTACAAAGCTCGATTGTTCTCACAAAATCCATTCTGACATATAACGTTTTAGTTGTTCCACCGCGACCTTTGAGCAAATTTTCAGACATAGATTGTTCAACGATATGGGGCTCAGTTGATCGCACCTTTTCGGGTGATGAACCTTTGGTATCAAGACAATGGTTGAATTATATATCTCAGTCGGTAGAGCCACCCCCCTAAGCGCCTTGGTAATTGTAAACATGATAGAGTTACCGATAATCTTCCAGTACTTCCTCATAAAATTCCCTATGACTCCATCTGGACCTGCCGCTTTGTTGGGATCAGTTTTCTTGAGCACTTGTAGAACCTCTTCTTCTGTTGGTTCAACAGCCATCATCCTCTTTTCACTCTCAGTTAGCCGTCGGAAGCTCCTCGGAATGCACCTACATATTGGTGGCCTCTCCGCCGCAGGGGCAGTGAAGATGTTTTTGAAATGATTTTGAACCAAATCTTTAACCTCCTCCTCCGTCGTGGTCCATATGTTATTGTTGTCCTTTAGAGCTTCGATGCAATTGCTTCTCTTCCTCTGTTTGACGTATGCCTGATATAATCTTGTGTTGTCATCCCCATGTTTTAGCCAAGAAATGTGGCTCTTCCTTCTCCAATCCTCTACCTCCTGTTTGAGGATCTTTGCAAGTTCTTCATGCATAGTTAAATGAAACTCTTTAGTCCAAGGGTCGTACCTGCTCTCCTGCATCCCTTGTAACTTGCTTATATTTTTAAACAGTCTATCTTTCTGCTCCCTCCTTTATTTTCTGTGCTTTCTATCCCTGGTAGTTATATTCTTCTTTGCGTTCCCCAATGCCATATAGAAATCCTGCTCCCCTTGCCAGGTGTGCATAAGCATCTCCTTGAACTCCTCATTGCCTTCCCAGTAGGTCCTTGTACTAAACCGTTCTTTCCCCCCTTTTCTTCTTGTGTCTTTGATGATAATAGGGCAGTGGTCTGAGAAAACCCGAGGGAGATGAGTAACTGAATAGTTGGCTCTCTCCTGGATGAAATCAATGTTAGCTACAGCTCTATCAAGCCATTCGTGCATGCCTCCGTGCTTGTATGTGTACTTTAGGCTAGAGAACCCTAATTCAGATAGACCAACTTCCATTAGAGTGTCGTTGAATAACTTAGCTTCCCCGAAGTTGTAGTGTTTCCCTCCCCTCTTCTTAGAGGGGTTATGTATATAGTAGAGTATTAATTTAGTACATTGGAAGTGAGTTCATCTTGTATTCCAATCAAAATTTGTGGAACCTTTATATTTTATAACATTATATCACATGGAAAACTTTCAAATCATTATGAAACTTATTTTGATAGAAAGAATATATTTTGAGACGGTCAATAACATAATGTGGTGAAATTGATTGTATACGCAATACAACTAGAAGCACTAGAGAGCAAGAAATCGGAAAAGCATGAAATATTAACACCTAGATCATGTAAAAAAAAGAAGTAACAATGATTTATATAACCAGGTTGGAAACTTAGAAATGATATGGAGGGGAAAATATGCCATAGAAACCTAGATGGAAAAACCTAATCATAAATAAGAAAAATTGAACAACATTGATTCCAAGTCAAATGGTGACAATATTATTTTTCTTTGTAGCTACCTCTTCATAAATTCTTGGAGACACATTATGATTATGAAATCCTTGGAGCCCTAAACAATTGAGGTACTAAATCTCCTATTTTATTGTTGAATTATTTTCCCTCTTGATGGACACATATATATCTTGATTCGTGGTGAATTCCATATAGTTTTGAAACCTCTACTTATTCTTGAAAGTTCACCACTCTCATTTTGTAATTGATAAATTATTGTTGATAATTATTTTGGTATTGGACTTGATCTATTTGGAGTTTTGACTCCCTGTGGACTTTGGTCCCTCGGGCTTTGGCCCTATAGAGATTTGGCTCACTTGAGTGGGCCAAGTACCCCACAACCCTGCGCAGAGGATAGGGATTAGTTGTCCCCCAGTTAACTGGAATATCTAATAAGGCACTAGTGTCATTCTCTCCTAGAGTGTGAGAACACAAGGCACTTAGCCATAGAAAAGATATGATAGGAAGGTGCCAAAACTTGCCAAATAGAATATCTTGAAATTGATATACCATGTGGATAGCTTGGATAAATTTTTCCTACTTGAATTATTGAATCTTGCTTAATGATATTCTTGTGAATGATTTTATATCTTGAAGTTGATAATGGAATTTCTTTTTGTTAGCCTTTAGTCGACCAAATAGTCCTTTCCTAACTTTTATTATACATCTAAACCTATTTCGTACATAGTTCAATGATTGGATTTAGTACCAGCTTTGCTGACCCTTATTTTTCCTTCAATGGGGTCCATGTGTGGTTTCATTCCCTCTGGGAACTCATGGGCAGGTAATAGATGGAAGAGCTTGAAGAGACATGCACTGGGTAGTCCTCCGTTGAAGACCAGATAGAATGAATTCTATTTCTTAAACTTGTAATCATATTTGTAAGCTTCCACGACTCTGATGTACAAGCATGATTGTAATAAAGATTGTTTATGATTGTGATATTATTTTGTAAATATTTGATCGTAAAGATCGGCTCTTTACAAGATGGTATCAGAGCCATAAACGTTCGACACTCATGCATGTCTCGTGGAAATTAGGGTTAAGTAGGAACACAAATGGAGTAGTAGAACATAGAAAAAATATAGTTAGACCATGAATCCTGGTATCATTGACCTTGTTATTAGGAAGTACATGGGATACAAGTAGAAAACATACTAGCCTAGGATGTGAGACATGTACCCTAAACTAGAAATTTATGAGACATACCTAGTTAAACTACTAGATTTTGAACTTCTATAGGCATAGATTTACATGAAGATATTGTTGAGAAAGAAGTGTTTGAGATACATGTGTATAATTTTACATTTAGATTATTAAGATGTAAAAAGAAATAATATATGTATATGAATGGTTTCTATTTAGATTCTAACACTCACAAATATGAAAAAAATATAAATATATAATGGATATATGATATAACCCTAAAATCATATGGACATATGAAAATTTCAACCTAAATCATGAACATGATTAAAATTTGATAAAAAAAATCTACCTAATAAATTATAATAATTCATCACCATGTAAATGGAACGAGCTGAGGTGTCTAAGGAAGGATGTATAGTGAAGGTTCTGGAATAATTACTCCCAATCCATTTAGGTGGTGGTGGGGTTTCCTCACTATACATACAGACCTGGACAAAGTGAATTTCATTACTTGGGAAAACCCTAATGTTGAATAAAGGCACTAACCAAAAAAAACAAAAGTATATATAATCACCTTCAACAGAGAGAAAATAAAATATAATATGCTAAGAGTTATGAAAAAAAATCTCACTAAACAAAAACTCAAAAGGAAGGAAAAATATAAATATGTTTACTTAAAAGAATGTGAAAGTTTACTTGACCATACATTTGACTTGTATGCCCTCGTTATAAATACTCAATTGAATGAAAAATGTTGATAATAAAAAAATATGAAACATATATTTCCCTTCAAATATGTGATCACATCTATTGAGAAAAGAAATGACTAGGAAAGCTATAGAAATGGAAACTAAAATAACAATATACTCATATAAGTAGAAAATTGAGAAAAAGAAACAATTGGATAAGACATAGTGAATATTATGTGGAATTAAGATAAAATGATGAACTCATTTATTTTTTTGAAATTCAAATATATATGTACATAATAATAGTAATTAATATAATTTAGACATCCTAGAGAAATAAAACCCTACCTTAAAATTTAAAAATAGATGTATGTTAAAACTCTTGACCCATAGATCATCACACAAATATATGTGACAAAAATAGGTAAAAAATATTTTCTATGGTCATGACCTTGGAAATTTCGTTAATTAGAGATAAAAGGTCACAAGTACAATATTATATACATACACATAAGAAATAGAAGTTTTTAAAAAAAATTTACACAATATAAACATCATTGTAACATTAGTGACAAATATGTGAGATTAAAATTGATGTAGTATTGATAACCATATATTGACCAATAAGCTTGGGTTTTAACTCAAAGTTGTGATAATGATGGCCAAGACTAACAAATTGAATATTTTTAACTCTCATATTGGAATAAGATGTTGGAAGACTGAGGGGTATAATTTCAAAGTAGAAATTGAACCTAAACTGATTTAGTGACCCTATAAAATAGCAAGAGGATTGTTGGATCATCATAAATCAGACCTATGATAGTGGAAGGAAAATTGGGATCCATTTTGTTGACACTTCAACAAGCAAAATTATTATGCTGGAATATTTTGTGGATCAAACTATAGTAGGAATATCACCACTAAGAAATATTTGATTTCGTGGACGAAATCTCTTTGAAGGGTGGAAGAGTTGTAACATACTCGAATTTTGGGGATAGTAAATCTACTTCAAGATATTATCACATATTTTCCTTAAACTATATCTCAATTCCAATCCGGTCCTTTCCAACTTGAGTGTGAGCTATTTTGATTGATTATCATGAATAATTGCCTCCTTTTTAGTTTCTTGTACTATATAACTCCTAGCTCTACATTTGAGAGAGTAATTTCAAAATAGTCCTTCAGAATTGGCTTCGTGAACCATATCGACACCAATTTGTGCAAATGGAAATAATTGCACATTGATATCTTGATTTGCATTCCACTCCTCCTTGAAATTTCACTTAATGGGTTTAGAATCATTACATACAATATTCATTAGCTAAATAGTACTAAAAAGTTTGGATGTTATGGTAGAAATTGAATTAATAGAAGCATTATTGTTTCTACAATTCAGTTTAGTTATATTCATACTTTTAAGAGTTATAAAAGATCAAAATAACTAGGTAATATGTGATTAATAGACTAGACTTAGGTTTCCCTAGAAAGGATTGAATCCAAAAATCACAGGTCTTCTGATATGTATACGAGAAGAGAAACATTGACTGCCTTTTATGTGTTATGTATAGGATACAAAATCTATTAAAATGTAATTATTAAATAGGGGTGATGACTATGTTTAATAGCATTAGTTACCTAAGGTATTAGAAGACCTGACGCCTTCTCCTTGTAACACTACCAACATCAATTGTGTTTTAGAAGCGCAATGTGTTCTCAACACCTCACCACCCCACCAAGAGACTTGAAGCCAGATCATTTACCCTCTACTCTCCCTGCCTTTGGACTCCCTCTCTCTCACCCTGCCCTCTCAATGAGCAATGAGGCAGGAAGGAATGCATGGAACCTTGATGGCCGGTGAACTGGAAGAAATGGCCATCACTGCTGAATTACAGAATAAAACGACTGCTAATCAGTTACCCAAGCACATGGCGTCGTCTCCTTCATCCCCTAGATATAAACCCTAACACCCCGTTACCTGCTATATAAGTCCCTACACACCCATATCTGGAGATGCAACGCCCTACAACTGAGACGAATCTTTAACCCAACTACCTTTAGCCACCCTGACACCCACTCAAGCTCGTAGCTGCACGCTGTAGCCATCGCCTCCTCCTTCGTCTTGATACCAACCGATGGTCTGCAACTCAGACCTGGGCGCCTTTTCCCTGACCCCAGGTGATGCGTGCTATTTCAGCACATCTTTTCTGCGAATTATTAAGCTTGTCACATAGAAATACTCCATTCGTCTCTTGAAATTGCACAATTTGATATTTTCTCATTTTTTATCACAAATCTGATAATCATGTGCATTTTACTGCAGTTTCAAGACCTGAGCCGATCGATTGGTATTGTCAACCGATCATCTCACCTTATCGACCTGATCATTTGACCAAGTGAAACACTCGATTTACCTTCAAGCGTCGATCATTTCTCTCATCATACGACTATCCAAGATTGCCCGATTCGTAAACCAAACGCTCGGTTGGTGCCCTATTGATGAGAAGAAATGACATCGAGCGGTTTGGACTACGTCGCCACCCTAATTAGGGTTGGCAGCCGATCGATTGGCTACCGCACTCCAAAATCTTCCAGCCGATCAGTTCGTATCTGAACCGGTCGGTTGGCGGCACGCAAACAGCCCAAATCCCAACCGCCAGCCTCAAAAACCCTCAACCTAATTGTAAAAGTGCCTCCTTCTTCTCCTATAAAAGGAGGGGCATTTCCTCCTCTTGGAGGCATCTTGGATTTCTCTTGTATTGGGATTCCAAAGAAATAATTCGTGTAATCATCTTCTTATTATGCAATAAAGTAGATTTTAGTTCAAGCATTGTTCTTTCATACTTGTTCTTGCCTCTTCATTCCACCTTAGTTTTTCTTTTCTCCGTTCTTTAATTCTGGAGCAAGGAACTAAGAACTAAGCCATTTTATTGTCTCTAGCATAAGGATTAACCTCCTGATTTTTGGGGTAGACTATGGCTTCAGTACTTTCTTCCTCTGTCTCCCCCCACTCCATGAGTGAGTAGTTTTCTATCGAGGTAAGGGGAATAACCCCTTAGCCATGGTTTTAATGACTTCTTCTTAAATGACTAGATGGTAATTGATTTTAATTAACGGTTGATCTTCGGATCCCATGTTAATCCGGATGGAAATGACCATGGAAATTCGGATTTAGAACAACAAAATCAATTACATAGACGTTTTGATATGACCGTGGATTTTTGTCTTTTAGGTTGATAAAATAGGAAGTATGAGCTCCAAGACCAATGGGCTCATGTGGAGTTTATCTCTTGTGAGTTTTTAAATTCGCAAACCTTCATCGAATCGTCGTTTGATAATTAGTTGTTATCGCCTAGGCTAAGGTGGTGAAAACCCCTATGAGCCTCGATTCTCTCTCTTTGATTTAATCACCACATACTTTTTCCTTCTTTAATTCCTAGTCTTTTCATTCATATAGTTCTTCTTGTGCTAGCAATAATCTTAATATTTCCTTGTGTTTTTTTTGTTAAGTGCATTTTCTTTGTTGGATTAGTGTAATCAATCAAACCCCCAACTTGACTTTTACTTTCTGTTCCAATTTAAAAGAAAAAAAATACCAAAAACAAATAACAAGTTCTTCAAACTTTGGGTTCTAAGAACAATCTCTAAAAAGTTGTCCTGTGGGATCGACCCTTCTATAGTACCCTTAAAACTGGAAGTAAAAAAGGTTTAAACTCTAGGATCAACCATCTTAGTGATTGATATTGCAAAGCGACGTTTATCAATTTGGTGTTGTTGCCGGGGACAACGGATTGTTTTGTCGAACCCCAAAACAATTTTGAAAAACTTTTTTTCTTTTTTTCATGCCTTCCGAGTAACATTCTGGAAGTGTACTCCTCTTTCTGCCGAGTTTCCATTCCGACAATACATTTTTTTCTGCACACGAATTAACTACTTTAATTGTGCATGTGACACCCGAACGACGATTTTCAACCTTTTGATCCAGAAATAGAAAGGACTTTTCATCGTCTAAACCGTCAAAATCTAGTGAGAATGAATGAATATGAAGTCGCCTGTAGGATCGACCAAGCTCCCACAGCTCAAAGAGAGCTCATTCAAGCCGAACAAGCGGAAAGAGAAGCCGCTTTGCGAGCAGCCTTTAGGGCCGAACAAGAAACCGTAGAAGCCGATAGGAGGGAAGCCGAAAGGCAAAAACAATTAAAAGACTTTTTTGTTCCCCAAACGGCCTATGCCCAACATCCGGTTATACCCCCCGATATTATTGCTCCACAATTCGAAATATGAACACAATGGATCACCATGATGCAAGCCAACCCCTTCTCAGGCAACAATGGGGAAAGTTGCCAAGATCATCTTCAAAGGTTCATTGACCTTTTCTCCTTGAACAAACTCCTGGGTGTCTCTGAAGATGCCATCCCCCTTAGGTTGTTTAAGTATTCCCTCTCTTGCCAAGCTAGTAGCTGGTACAACACCATGGAGAGCGAAGAATATGGCACAACATGGGAAGTTCTACAAAGCAAGTTCCTTGAGAAATTTTACCCCCCGTCTCTCACCTATGAACTTAGGGGTCAAATAAATCATTTTTCTATGTCCCCAGGAGAGTCTTTAGGTGAAGCCTAGAAAAGGTTCAAAGACTTACTTAGGAAGTTCCCCCACCATGATATCTCTCAAGCCCAACTCATAGAGATTTTCTATCGTGGTGTTGATGATGATACCAAATTCTTTCTCGATTCCTCATCTGGAGGAAATTTCATGCATCAAAGTTTGACTAGCGCATGGGAGGTAGTCAAACGGGCTTCCAAAACAAGGGCTAGATGAGGGATTGGTGGAATCCTTAAGGTAGCCAAGGCAGAAGTTAATAATGATATCCAAAGCATAGCAGAAAGCCTAAAATTAATTGCTTTAAAACAAGATCGGTTAGAGTCATCCTTGGTCCCCCTTAGGGAGTCACCCCAACAACTAAAAGCCATGGATTCCCTTTGTGGTATTTGCCGAGGATATGACCATATCACCCTCCACTATCAATATCTCTACAACATGCGCATGCAACCTGAAGTAGGACAACAACCAGAAGACCTCAATTCAATTCATACAATACCCGACCAAATTTACTACAATCCCAACCAACCTAGAAATCACCCTGGTTTTCAATACGAGAACCCTTCAGGTGCCGAGAACTCTAACCAACTTCAACAAAGGCCTCCCTACCCTCAAAGTAACAATCGACCACCACCTGGATTCCCATACAACAATCAAAGAAATTTTGGAAATCACCAAAACCGACAACACTACCAACAATTCCAAAACTTAAACCTTCCACCCCAAAATCTAAACCAACCTCAACCTCTCCAGCCACCTCAAAATGCCCCTCCTCCTCCTCTCCCAAGTCATCCTAGCATGGCAAGCATAGAACACACCCTCGTGGCCATACAAGCCCATCAAAAGGCAACTGACGCACAATTGGCCCGTTTGTTTGCCCAACAAAAACCTCCTGCTGGGACTTTTGTAGGGGAGCCTGAAAACAATCCCAAACATCCTGAACAACTCAAGGTTGTCTCTACTCGTTCGGGAAAGGTGCACACCCCTCCCCCTCCAGAAACATCTTCAGACCCACCTCTAGAATTCGAGGATGAGGACATGGTAGTTGTCGAACCCGAAGCCACACCCAAACCATCCGTCCCCGAAACCCTTCAAGTGGAAGATGAAGAACCAGTTTGCAAACCCTGACCTCCCTATCAAGCCCGCCTCAAACAAACAAGAGTTGATGCCCGCTTCATGAAATTTAGGGATGCTATGAAAAAAATACATGTAGACATTCCCTTCCTTGATGCTTTGGCAGACATGCCCGCCTGGTCCTAGTACATGAAATCTCTCTTGACTAGGAAGTATGTTACTAAAGAATACGAGACTGTTAAACTTGCTAGAACCACATCATACATTATCCTAAAAAAGATGCCTAAGAAATAGAAGGATCGAAGTTCTTTTGGAATAGGATGCTACTTGGGTGACAATGCTTGTAGAAAAGGCCTAGCAGATTTAGGAGCCATTATATCCATCATGCCATATAGTCTTTGCAAAAGACTAGGATTCAATGACATGTTACCCACAACCATGACCATCCAACTGGCAGACTCATCCACAACTGAACCCATGGGAATCATAGAAGACATTCTGGTTAAAGTTGGAAATGATGCATACGTCCCTTGTGATTTTGTGATCATGGATATCAAGGAAGATTTACGCTACCCTCTCATTTTCAGACGTCCCTTCTTAGCCACTGCTCGTGCCTTAATTGATGTTGAGACTGGTACCATTTTGTTAAGGTTAGGGAAGCAAACCCTTGAGTTTAGGGTGTTTGAAAGTATGAGGGGACCTAGTCTTGAGGAAGAAGTCTACCTCCTTGATTGCATTGATGAATTAAACCAACTAAGGCAAGAATGGGAATTAGTTGATGACCCCCTATGCACTGCTCTCACCATCCCCACAGAATGTGATTTTGATAATGAACCATCAAATCAACTCAAGATTCATTTGGACAACTTTGAGGAAATCCCATGTGTTGAGATTGAAGACCTTAAAATGATCTCCACCATAGAAGAATGACCTGAACCACTAAAGGCCCTGGAAATGAAGGCTCTCCCCATAGGCCTGAAATACTTCTTTCTGGATGAACAACAATTATGCCCTGTTATTATCAATTCTGACCTTACCATTGAACATGAAAACATGCTTATGGGAGAACTTAGGAAAAGGAAAATAGCTTTAGGGTACAAAATGACGGATTTAGTTGGGATAGATCAATCCATTTGCATCCACAAAATCCCAATGATTGAAAATAGTAAACATTCCTGAGACCCACAAAGGAAACTCAACCCAAACATGAAGGAAGTTGTCCGTCTTGAAGTAATTAAACTTTTGACTGCAGGAATCATCTACCCCATCTCTAACTCTCCTTGGGTCAGCCCTGTCCATGTCGTCCCCAAAAAGGGTGGGACTACAGTCATTAGGAATGAGAAGAATGAGCTCATCCCCACCAGTACTGTCACAGGGTGGAGGATGTGCATTGACTACAGGAAACTCAACAAAGAAACTAGGAAAGACCACTTCCCTCTTCCCTTCCTCGATCAAGTTCTTGAACGTTTAGCTCATCAACAGTACTTTTGCTATTTAGATGTATACTCCAGTTTTTATTAGATTCCCATTCATCCTGAAGACCAAGAGAAGACCACTTTCATATGCCCTTTTGGTACATATGCTTTTAGACTAATGCCCTTTGGCATGTGCAATGCACCAGCCACTTTTCAAAGATGTATGTATGCCATTTTTTCAGGGTTAACTGAAACTGTCATGGAAGTGTTCATGGATGATTTCTCTATCTATGGAGATAGTTTTGATTCCTTCCTTCAAAACCTCTCCCTTGTCCTTGATAGATGTATTGAATCACACTGAGTCCTTAATTGGGAGAAGTGTCACTTCATGGTCAAGGAGGGTATTGTTCTAGGCCATAAGGTGAGCAACCAGGGCAGTGAAGTAGACCAAGCTAAGATTGAGGTCTCAACAAGATGCCTCCCCCAACCTCAGTCAAAGACATCCGATCCTTCTTAGGACATGCCAGTTTCTATCGACGATTCATCCGTGATTTTTCCAAAATCACAAAACCTCTCACCAATCTTCTTCAAAAGGAGGTGCCTTTCCATTTCGATATGACATGCATGGAGAGATTTCTATGTTGAAAAAGGCTCTCACCACCACTCCTATCATCCATGCTCCTGACTGGGCCTTACCCTTTGAAATAATGTGCAATGGTAGTGATTTTGCTGTAGGTGCCATTTTAGGACAACGAATTGACGAAAACCATCATGTCATTTATTATGCATCCAAGACCTTAGATGAGGCTTAGCAAAATTATACAGTCACCGAAAAAGAAATGCTAGCCATTGTCTATGCATTTGATAAATTTCGCTCATATCTTGTTGGTTCAAAGGTTGTTGTTTACACTGATCATGCATCTATTCTCTACCTCATGAACAAAAAAGATGCCAAGCCTATACTCATAAGATGGATTTTGTTATTGCAGGAATTTGATCTAGAAATCCTAGACAAAAAGGGATCTGAAAATGTCGTGGCTGACCACCTCAGTAGACTTAGCTATAGCCCCATTGATGAACATCCCATAAATGAATCCTTACCCGATGACCAATTGCTCAAGGTAGACTCCTAATTTCTTTGGTTTGTTGATTTTGTAAACTATTTAGCTGTAGGTGTATTGCACCCCGAGTATACAGGACACTCTAAAGCTAAATTTGACGTCAAAAATTATTATTGGGATGAACCTTATTTGTTTTGACTTTATGTCGATGGTTTATATCGTCATTGTGTATCCCACGAAGAAAGCATCACCATTTTGGAACAATGTCACTCTGGCCCCTACGGTGGTCACATGAGTTCTCAAAAAATGGTTAGAAAAGTCCTACAATGCAGATTCTTTTGGCCCACCATCTTCAAAGACTCGTATGATTATGTGCTTTCATGTGACTAATGTCAAAGGACGGGTAATATTTCCAAGCGTGACCAAATGCCTCTCACCTCTTGGTAGGAATTAGAGGTTTTTGATGTCTGGGGAATCGACTATATGGGCCCATTTCCTTCTTCTTATGGGTTTTCTTACATTTTCGTCGCAGTCGATTATGTGTCAAAGTGGGTTGAAGCCATACCCACTAAAACATGTGACTCTAAGCCCATTAAGAAACTTTTTAAAGATATCATTTTTCCTAGATTTGGAGTCCCTCGCACCGTCATTTCTGATGGGGGATCCCATTTTTTGGAGAAAAGTTTTGAGGCTCTTTTGAAAAAATATGGGGTTCATCACAAAGTCGCCACTCCTTACCATACTCAGACCAGTGGGCAGGTAGAAGTTTCCAACAGACAAATAAAATCAATTTTAGAAAAAAACTATTGGACACACTAGGAAAGATTGGGCGTTAAAAATCAATGACGCTCTGAGGGCATATCATATTGCCAACAAAACACCCATTGGCACCACCCCTTTCAGACTGATCTACGGTAAGTCATGTCACTTACCAATAGAACTAGAGCACAAAGCAAGTTGGGCCATCAAAACTTTGGATTTTGACCTTTCCATGGCTGGAGAGAAACATTTTCTCCAAGTAAATGAGCTTGATGAACTTAGGATGAGTGCCTACGAAAACGCAAGAATCTACAAAGACCGCACCAAAATGTGGCATGATGGTCATATTAAGCGCAAAGATATTAGAGTATGGGATCAAGTTTTAGTTTTTAATTCAAGATTACGAATTTTTCCTGGAAAACTCAAGTCGAGGTGGTATGGCCCCTACATTGTAAAATGTGCTTACCCACATGGTGCCTTTCTCCTATGGGATAAAGTTATGAGCGATGTTTAAGTTCAATGGGCACCGTGTTAAAAGATATATCACCACTGAAGATGTTGTTGCTTCAGACTCAACCAAATTTCCACCCCTGTAGGATCTGAACCTCACTGACCCTTCACCTCCCCCGGATTCCAATTAATTTGATGATGGTCGAGCAACAACGTAAAATAAGGTGCTAGTTTGGAGGCAGCCAAACACTATCTTCCCTTCTCGTTTGTTTTCTTATTTTTGTTTTTTCATTATGTTTTTTCTTGTTCTTGCTCACGAGCCGATCGGTTCGCATTACCAGACACTCAGTTTGAGACTGAATTTGCAATGACTCGATAAGAGAAATGACCGGTTGGATTCCCAGACGCTCGACTCATCCACCGACCGTTCCGCAAACCTTAAATGCAGCCTCTGTCCTTTACTATTTTGCAGACAAGGCAGACTAGTCGATCGTTTGGCTATCCAACTGATCGGCTCGTAGATCCATTGATCTATATAACACACCAGACGCAAGACCATTCTCCCATCCCCTCGCCAACCCTAGCCGCCTCCCTCGCTATTCACTCGATCGCTCGACCGTAGCTCCACCTCTTCTTCAGACGACCACCTTGATTCTCAACCGGACGTCCAAGGTCCAGATCTTCGGCCGAACGGTTTTCCCTCAACTGACCATTTGGTGTTTCCAGTCACCCGTCTCAGGCAGTCGAAATGCCCATTTCAGCTACCAGACGATCGCTTGATTCACTCCAGCCGATCGTTTACATCCTCAACCGATCGACTTCTCCCTGCAGCAGTGATTTTTAGCCGTTTTCACAAGGGCAAGGGCAAGGCCCCTTCATCCTCTTCAAGGGATCCTCCTCGCCGTTTTAGTTCTCATCTCGGAATCCATTTCCGCACGCCCTCCCCTACGGGTGAGTCTTCTCCCGAGTTAGTCGAGGAGATGCTTCGTGACATCGATGAGGCGGATGAGCTTCTCCGCGAGATGGAGGGAACTCAGAAGGCAGCCAATGATCCAGACTCAACCACCCCCTGTTCACCCCGTATAGCACCTATTACGGGTAGCTACAACCAATTCACTAGCACTGAACACCACCAACGTTATGAGGATATGTTCGCAATTGGTGTTTCCTTGCCTCGTTGGGCGTGTGGCACAACCCTTGATGCTTTGGGCATCCGCGACGCCGTCGACGATATTTTCCACATAAAACACATCCTTGTCTTTCCCTACCATGTCACCTCTGTCTAATGTGATCTTATCCTCATTTTTTTGAGCACTTTCCACAGGTTACACTGTTCTTTCGGAAACACGAGTTGTAAATACCGGATTTTTGGGGGAAAATCCGAAATCATCCGCCAAGCAAATCACTTCTTTTATCCTCGACGACAGAGATGACTATTGGCCGGAACAATGTATGGCGTGGTCTCATGACTTTTACCCAGACCATTACGACAGAGATAAGTTTTGGGAAGAGATCACCAGGCTTCTTCCCGGTCTTCCTATTGGGCCCAAGGCCTCCTGCATTCACAACCCGGTGGTCCGTTACCTTCACCGTATTTTGGCTTGCACCATTTTCAGTCGGGAAGGTACTCAGGGCGCAATTACTCAGGTAGAGCTTTATGCCCTTTGGTGTCTTTTACATGAAGAACCTTTTAATTGAGGCAATGCTATCTTTGAGCATTTTGGTACCCAAGCTAGCCGAGCCACCTCCTCTTCTTTCCGCATTGGCCACTATGTTACCCAACTCGCCATCTTTTTGGGCTACACCCACCTCACCTTTCCTCCGCTTGAGATCAAAAATCACCTCATCAACACTCACTATTTGAAGAATAGTAGGTTTATCCGATTGGGCACCAAGGGCATTTATTACCTTTTGTTCAAAGATACTCCGGTGGTCCTCCAGCTCTCGTTACATTCGCGGTTTGCAGCAACAAACTATGTCTACGAGTTGACTGATTCACCAGGCCATATCCAGAGATTCTACCTGGAGCATCCAGATCCAGAAACCTTCCTCGAGCCACAACCTCACAGGAGGAGCCTCTCTTTAGAGGCACACGACGACGACACTGGACCGCCACCTCCCAGACGTCGCACCAGGCGGCGACCAGATGACGACTCCGGTCATTACGGCTTCTACGAGATTCAGACTCAGCTGGATGAGATTCAGCAAGAGAAGCAGAGACAGGGCCACCAGCTCAATCACATGTACCTGATGCATCGTTCACAGGAGTCTTGGCATGTGGATTGCGGTCACTATGCCCCTAGTCGACCAGCTTATGACGAGTACGGAGCACACCAAAGTTATCTAGGCCCTGATTCTTCTTATTGGGAAAACTACTACTCCTCCCACCAACAACACCCTCCACCGCAGTGACTCTTCCCTCCATCTCGCTCTTAGAGTTTGCTCAGGTCGAGCAAATTTCTAAGTTCGGGGTGGGGGTGGGTGGTACGTGATCCACCCTTTTGTCTTCCCTTTTCAACATTTCCTTCTGCATTTTTATTTGTTTGCGTTATTTACTTTCAAACATAAGGCTGAATGTTGTACTTTATCTTCAAAAATCAATTGCATTATCAAATTTATTTTAAAAAACTTTGCAATATCAAGTTCCCTATGATCATGATAGAAATTTTTGGAAATGGTGGCAAGCCTTAGAGTATCAAATAGAATCAAATGCATATTTTCTTAATTTTATCATTAGATTAACTCATTTGTTTTTACTCTTATATAATGTAGCTACATGTCTCTTCTATCTTATGCAACGACAACACAAAAAAACATAGAGTTTATTGTTGCACGGGAAAAATAAGTCGCATGTCAAACACTAAGTCTGGGGTGGCATGCCCTTCTTCCATACCCCACAAAGGGGCGTACCATCAAAAGATGCCAAAAAGAGC
The DNA here is from genome assembly GCA_963693085.1 of Alisma plantago-aquatica. Classification (NCBI taxonomy): domain Eukaryota; kingdom Viridiplantae; phylum Streptophyta; class Magnoliopsida; order Alismatales; family Alismataceae; genus Alisma; species Alisma plantago-aquatica. The sequence continues at coordinate 220,971,504 of OY856410.1, read as the reverse complement.
ACAAAAAAATGTGGTCAATGTAATCACAAGTCCATGAACAAATTATATCCCAAGTCGAATAGAGGAGGGATTTTTCCGTCACACCTCAAATTCTCTATTCCCGTGCAACAATCAACCAAAAAAAATATGAGTGTCGAAGCGCAAGTTAGATCAAGACTGTCTTTACAAAGTATAAGTTAAAAAAAAATAAGTTATGAAAAATGTTTTCTTGAGAAACATAGTGCTTGCAATTTGTGGTTCTAGGAGATGGGTCGCTTGGCCATGAAAAGGATAGAAGAATTGCTAATATAGGGAGGATGAACTTGTTATTCCAAAATTTTGAATCATTTTGATTTTTCAATTGCTTGAGGACAAGCAAAACTTTAAGTCCATCGTATTTCGATGCGTGCTATTTGAACACATCTTTTCTATGAATTATTAAGCTTGTCACATAGAAATACTCCATTCATCTCTTGAAATTGCACAAATTGATATTTTCTCATTTTTTTATCACAAATTTGATAATCATGTGCATTTTATTGCAGTTTCAGGACCTGAGCCGATCAATTGGTATTGTCAACCGATCGTCTCACCTTATCGACCCGATCGTCTGACCAAGTGAAACACTCAATTTACCTTCAAGCGTCGATCATTGCTCTCATCAAACGACTGGCTGAGATCGCCCAATTCGTAAACCAAATGCTCGCCTGGTGCCCTATTGACGAGAAGAAACGACATCGAGCAGTTTGGACTGTGCCGCCACCCTAATTAGGGTTGGTAGCCGATCGATTGGCTGCCGCACTCTAGAATCTTCCATCCGATCGGTTCGTATCTGAACCGGTTGGTTGGCGGCGCGCAAACATCCCAAATCCCAGCCGCCACCCTAAAAAACCCTCAACCTAATTGTAAAAGTGCCTCCTTCTTCTCCTATAAAAGGAGGGGCATTTCCTCCTCCTGGAGGCATCTTGTATTTCTCTTGTATTGGGATTCTGAAGTAGTAATTCTTGTAATCATCTTCGTATTATGCAATAAAGTAGATTTTAGTTCAAGCATTGTTCTTTCATACTTGTTCTTGCCTCTTCATTCTGCCTTAGTTTTTCTTTTCTCCGTTCTTTAATTCTGGAGCAAGGAACTAAGAACTAAGCCATTTTATTGTCTCTAGCATAAGGATTAACCTCCTGATTTTTGGGCTAGACTATGGCTTCAGTACTTTCTTCCTCTGTCTCCCCCCTCTCCATGAGTGAGTAGTTTTCTATCAAGACAAGGGGAATAACCCCTTAGCCATGGTTTTAACGACTTCTTCTTAAACGACTAGATGGTAATCAATTTTAGTTAACGGTTGATCTTCGGATCCCACGTTAATCCGGATGGAAATGACCATGAAAATCCGGATTTAGAACAACAAAATCAATTACATAGACGTTTTGATATGACCGTGGATTTTCGTCTTTTAGGTTGATAAACTAGGAAGTATGAGCACCAAGACCAATGGGCTCATGTGGAGTTTATCTCTTGTGAGTTTTTAAATTCGCAAACCTTCATCGAACCGTCATTTGAGAATTAGTTGTTATCGCCTAGGCTAAGGTGGTGAAAACCCCTATGAGCCTCGATTCTCCCTCTTTGATTTAATCACCACATACTTTTACCTTCTTTAATTCCTTGTCTTTTCATTCATATAGTTCTTCTTGTGCTAGCAATAATCTTAACATTTCCTTGTGTTTTTTTTTAAGTGCATTTTCTTTCTTGGATTAGTGTAATCAATCAAACCCCCAACTTGACTTTTACTTTATGTTCCAATTTAAAAGAAAAAAAAATACCAAAAACAAATAACAAGTTATTCAAACTTTGGGTTCTAAGAACAATCTCTAAAAAGTTGTCCTGTGGGATTGACCCTTCTATGCTACCCTTAAAACCGGAAGTAAAAAAGGTTTAAACTCTAGGATTAACCATCTTAGTGATAGATATTGCAAAGCAACGTTTATCAGCAGACAGCCTGCAACCACCACGACGCTTCACCAGCCATGACCCTACCACTCCACCCTGCCAATGGATAACGCTGTAGAACTGCCTCCACTCCCCTGCACTGCCCGGCAAGTAGTGAGCCTAGCCACCACCACCATTCTGGAAAGTCATGAGGAACCAATGACGACACCTGCAACGACGCCCTCTGCTAACAACACATGCCGGCGTGCTCTGCCACCACCTACGGCGGAACCCAAGGAATCTGCACTACAACGATGACGGCCAGGATTTGGCTAGCACACCGCTGCCAACGCCCCATCGCGAAGACGGCTGACTTCAGGGCGATGTTGGGCAGTCATGTCAAAATCTAGGAGCCTTTGACCAACTACAGACCTCCACCACCCTAACCCAGCTGCCACCTAGATCTGCAACACCTGTTGCTGCTAAGTCCTGACCTCACCATGGATGTGTCCCCACCTTTTTAAGAATGCTTAGTTGAATCATCATCATCCTCTGCCTCTCACCACCAACCTGATGCCACCCAACTATAGCCACATCCATGGACGCCTCACCAGCCACCAGAACAACAAGGAAACTCCACCGTCCATCTGCCATCACGACAACCTGCAATGTCGCCTTTGATCACGGTGACAGACCTGCAACAATGATCAGTGATCATCACTCAGCACCCACGACAACCTCACCTTCTTCAACCTCTACAAACCCCCCCTCCTCTATACGTTGTTATAACCAAACTGTGCAATCTGCAGACCAACAAACAAACACCACCACCATCAAAACGTCTTTTCCATCATCTTCCTTCCAAACCACCAGATTCCATGCCCTAGCAACCTCCGGTCTGCATCTCGGTGTTGCATACCCAACGTCGTCCACCTCCCTCGCCAGCAACAAATCTAGACAACCTGCTACGGCCATATTCAGGAGAATCGGCACCTAGAGTATCTCCTAGATGAAGCCAACCCCAAGTAGAATCTGTTGACACTGCAGGTGAGCAATTGTGCCTCCTTTCAATTGTTTATAGAATCATGTTAACCTAACGAGGATGACGGCTGGGCTAATATATACTAAGGGTAATATATATATATCGCTAATCCTAATTGTAATCTATACATGCACACCTTATATTAGTAGTAAATAATGAATGTGCCGTCTAGTTTCAGAATCTATTAGTAGAGGTAATCTACCCTGTAATCCCTTGCATGTAACTAATAGAGTGGTAGATACCATACATATGCATCAATAATATAGGTATATCTCGTATGTGGCATTGTCTAACCGGAGAGACTAATGCATACCTACATAATGGGATAACTTGTAAGATGCAAATTATTATAATAACTGGTTTAATGACTTGGTCGTGCAACTTAAAAACATGTATGTATAGGTACGTGATAGTATGTTAATAAAAGTATAATAGCCATATAATGTTTTTGGACCTTATTTAATTAACACAATTATATAAAGACATCAGCTTACCATATCCATTTGGGATGCACATATGTTGATTTATCATGTTACCATGCTGATACATATACTAGTCTAATAGTAATACAAGTGTTTACACTTGAAGGATCTTCATGTAATCTTTGTTTCATGAGATCCGTGAATATAGATAAGGATTGTAATAATTTATTGAATACCTATACTATGAACAATCGTATACAAGTCCATAATACACACAACTAGGTATATGTATATAGTAGAGTATTAATTTAGTACATTGTAAGTGAGTTCATCTTGTATTCCAATCAAAATTTGTGGAACCTTTATATTTTATAACATTATATCACATGGAAAACTTTCAAATCATTATGAAACTTATTTTGATAGAAATAATATATTTTGAGACAGTCAATAACATAATGTGGTGAAATTGATTGTATACGCAATACAACTAGAAGCACTAGAGAGAAAGAAATGGGAAAAGCATGAAACAATAACACCTAGATAATGTAAAAAAGAAGAAGTAATAATGATTTTATATAACCAGGTTGGAAACTTAGAAATGATATGGAGGGGAAAATATCCATAGAAACCTAGATGGAAAAACCTAATCATAAATAAGAAAAATTGAACAACATTGATTCTAAGTCAAATGGTGACAATATTATTATTCTTTGTAGCTACCTCTTCATAAATTCTTGGAGACACATTATGATTATGAAATCCTTGGAGCCTTGAATAATTGAGGTACTAAATCTTCTATTTTATTGTTGAATTATTTTCCCTCTTGATGGAGACATATATATCTTGATTCGTGGTGAATTCCATATAGTTTTGAAACATCTACTTATTCTTGAAAGTTCACCACTCTCATTTTGTAATTGATAAATTATTGTTGTTAATTATTTTGGCATTGGGCTTGATCTATTTGGAGTTTTGACTCCCTGTTGACTTTGGTCCCTCGGGCTTTGGCACTATAGAGCTTTGGCTCACTTGAGCAGGCCAAGTACCCCACAACCCTGCGCAGAGGATAGAGATTAGTTGTCCCCCAGTTAACTGGAATAGCTAATAAGGCACTAGTGTCGTTCTCTCCTAGAGTGTGAGAACACAAGGCACTTAGCCCTAGAAAAGATATGATAGGAAGGTGCCAAAAATTGCCAAATAGTATATCTTGAAATTGATATACCTTGTGGATAGCTTGGATAAATTTTTCCTACTTGAATTATTGAATCTTTCTTGATGATATTCTTGTGAAAGATTCGATATCTTGAAGTTGATAATGGAATTTCTTTTTTTTAGCCTTTAGTCCACCAAATAGTCCTTTCCTAACTTTTATTATACATCTAAACCTATTTCTTACACAGTTCAATGATTGGATTTAGTACCAGCTTTGCTGACCCTTATTTTCCCTTCAATGTGGTCCATGTGTGGTTTCGTCTCTGGGAACTCATGGGCAGGTAATAGATGGAAGAGATTGAAGAGACATGCACTGGGTAGTCCTCCGTTGAAGACTAGATAGAATGAATTCTATTTCTTAAACTTGTAATCATATTTGTAAGCTTCCATGACTCTGATGTACAAGCATGATTGTAATAAAGATTGTTTATGATTGTGATATTATTTTGTAAATATTTGATCGTAAAGATCGAGTCTTTACACATGGGGTTTCCACATGTTCTTCTCTAACCTCATTCATGAAGGAGCTATCCTTTGCTCAAACATGCACGACCCTTCCCAGGGTCGCCAAAGGTGCTAGGTCATCCAATCTCTCATGGCTCATATGGCAATCCAAAGGCATATCTATCCAAACACCCAGTCAACCATGTCATCTCTCTCTCTAACTTCCACTTAGGGTTAGGGTTAACATCATCCTTAAAGGATGTGCTAGGTCTTTACTTTAATGGAGATCTCTACCTCCAAGACTCACTTTCTCTACTCATCCTCCTGATGAGAAGGTCTAGCCTCATGTCTCTCCTGAGGGCAATGACAACTTATGTCAGACGACCTAAGCATGTATCTATTCTTGTACGCTTACTCTATTAAGCTTATGTCCATGACATCTTATTTACATGCTTTTTATTAATTTAGTGGAGGATTCCTTAATCCTTATCAACCTTACCCATACCTCAAGATGGCGAGGAGAAGAGAGGAAACCCTAATCCTTAAGGTCCTTATCAGAATTTGAGTTGCGAAGGGATGAACAAGATGAGAGAGTCCTAAAGGTATCTTATTTCGATTCATACCCTAAGACTTTGGCCAGACAGTCACACAGATCTGGGAGTCCTCGTATTCCGAATAGCGGTGTGGAGGAAAATATTGCCAACCCCCAGTCGTGATCCTTTTCTAGACATCTCTGTCTTTCGGATAATCCTCTAATAACTCCCTTGGGTTCTATATAATTTGTAAAATTTAATAATTATTAAAGATTAAGTGAGGAACCTATGATTTGATACCAATTGTAACGACCCCGTCTCCCAGTAACCCCCAACTTAAGGGAGACCAAGAGATCAGAGCCGTTATCTAAAAACCCAGATCAAAGGTTCGACAAATAATCAATAATAATTATGAAATTCTTCTACTAAACTGAAAACTGGTATAAAATAAGAACTTTACTTACCTTTTAAAAGCTGGGATTTCTAAACTTCTATCCATGAAGATATGAATCTAACTAATCCTCCTGTGTACATTATTTCTCATTTAGTTCCACATATGCCACTTTACTATTTGTTCTTTTCATTTGTACCTAAAACGCCGACAAACAAAACGTCGGTCAACAAGAAGCTGGTATGTGGGGGAAACAATAATTGTGCAACTATGTTAACAATGTAGTCAACCAAATATCATTTAACATCCAAGATTATGTTTTAAGCAATACTACTCAATCCTTGCCTATCCCCTATCTCTGTACCGTCCCTACAGTGGACATGGATACTACCTCTCTCATAGGGTAGATCCTTACCCCCATGGTCCTACCACACATGTAGCCAATTCCTAGGGTTATGGAGTCACATGGCCCTACCCAAAGGTATCCCAATCCCTGACTCATGATGACTTGATGGTCCTAGCCCATTGGTAGCCATGTACTAAGTCATTCAATGACTTGATGGGCCTACCCCATTGGTGGCCATGTACTAGGTCAATCCATTAGGCTATAGTGGGGACTAGGATCTGAGCTAGTAGGCACATCTCTTATGTGATAGTCATATTCACATTATAATTTGCATGAATTAAATGCAACCAACAGTTTAATTCAAGCCATCGATAAAACCTCAAAAATCCTCAAGAAACTAATTCGGGATATTCATAGGCGTAACCACATACCTGTAAAGTTGATGTGAGATAGAAATAATCCAATCAACCAATAGGCAAGTAAGCATTCAATAAGATCCTGAAACAATTATACAATTTCCTTTTATTACTCATGTCATTAAGATCTATTCTAGCTCGCTTCCTGGGGTTTCTAGTTCACTTTTATGATTTCCATTGAAATTAGGGTTTCCCTTCATCTTTTACTATTTTAAACCCTAATTTAATGCAATTGATCACAAACCCTAATTATCTCAACATCTAATCCTCAGTTTCAGATTTAAGGCATAATTAACCATTAAATAAGTCCATTAAGCCTCTTTTACATTAAAGCTACAATTTTCATCCTTTTAATATATAACAAGATCATTATGCTCATTTATCGTCAATTCATAGTTCATTACGATTGAATTCACATGCGAACTCTATTTGTCATTCATTCCATCTTGATTCATTCAAAAACCCTAATTTCTATATTAAGGTTATTTATCCACATTTTAGGAACTGTAATGCTCGAAATAGCGTAGGATCATTATGTCTCATCTTAAAATTCACCACTTTGAATAATTAAATCTATTAAGAATCAAATTTACCAACATTAGGGTTTCAAGGTCCATTAAAGTATTATTCATACACATTAAACTCGAAATTAAACTAATTACATGTAAAGTTCATCCTTTTTGTTCCTATTGTGCCCTTTCATCATTAACATGTTAATACCAACTCTAATCATCCATTAAACCCTTATAAATATATTATTCATCTCAAAATAGGGTTCTTTAAACATTAACACATTAAAGTTGACATCTTCCATTACCTTTCGAACTAGAAGTAAAACTAGTCTATACTAGTAATTTTATTGAATTCCTCGTGCTTTTCTGAGCAAGATTCATGTATTATATGTCCCCAACTGAGCTACCGTTAAAAAGTTATGAATTTAATGAAATTCACTTACTCTAGACCAATCGGAGAGCGCCACGTCACCTCCTTTACCATGCAAGGCTCTTGCGATTTGGAAAGCATAACCAAATGTCAGTTTTGCCCTCGATAAGTGGATTGGTTGTTCAATCCATGGAAGGGGAACTCCGTCCAACGCCACCCTGGTTCCTTCTTCCTCACGCAACCATCGGGCCACCACCCTAGCTGCTGACCTACAACACTTCACGACCTTCCTCCCACCTCCTCGAGGCTCGTGCCTTGCTAGGATCCCTTTCCTACCTCCGCCCCAACCTGTCACAGCCAACCATGCTGCAAATCACGGCCAAAACATACGTTCATAAGAGGAGTAGTGCTGCGATCTGTAGCTAGGTTACATGTGTTTTGCAGGTATTGTGTAGGGTTAGAGTAGGAAGATGAGGCAGATCCTCCTTAGGTCTCTTGTGGATGCACCAAGCCACCATCCAGGCCACTTTTTGATCCCCCGTTTGCACCAGGGTTCTCCCTACCCTCTTGGTTAGAGTTAGCATGGAAAGAAGAAGAAGAATAGGTTGTATTGCGTGGGATTTCTCTCTGGACCTCGACCAGGGCTTTACCCCTTTATATAGGGTGGAGTCTGAATCCCTAAGGCATGTCTCATGTGGACTCAAGTCCCAAACTCGAAAGGAAACATACTTTCCTTGGTTGTGAAGCAACCATCTCTCTCTCTCTCTCTCTTCATTATCTCCTATTTCCTTGATATTCATTGTTGCATGGATATTTAGGAATTCGAAATTCCTCTCCCTTATCTTCTTTAATCTTGTCTTTTAATTCATTGGCCTCAAAATTATATTCTCCTCAAGTAGGAAAATACTCCTTCTTAATAAAACCACATAATTCCATTAATTATGTATTCCCATTATCCTTATTTTTTTTAATTTTGGTATTTTCTCTTTCTTTCCTTTTCATTGGGACTCCTTGGATCCCAAGAAAATCTATTATTTTGAAATCCTTTTTATTGGATACCCATTATCCTTCTAGATGCATCTAAATGCATTATTCTTCATTATCATGTGTATTTCTAAGTAAAATATTTCTTTTTGAGGATCTCTCTTTATTTCTCTTTTATTTTCCTCATTAGTATTCCTTTTATAATTAGGAATCCTTGGAATACGAAATTCCACTAAGGATAACTCAATTATACCTCTTTTCACTTGTTTTCCACCTTTTACCATTGTTTTCATTTTCTTTCTTAATAAAGAAATACTTAATTAATCTTTTCTTTTCTTATTGCTTTTCTTTGCAACTTTGGACTCCTTGGAACCCAAGGAACCCATGTGGCACGAAAACCACCTTTGGATTAAGTTCTTTACCTTCTAGAGGTTTCCACATCTTTCTTTTCTCGATTTCTTAATTAATTGAATTTCCTTGTTATTGGGCCCAATAGCCAATAAAGCCCACAATACAATCATCAAGGCTATTGTAAACGAAATTACATCATTATTTTTCCCATATGAGAGTTTACATTTCTCATCAGATGAACCCAAAATTGGGGTTGTAACAGTTACTTAGGAAGGTTCAAATCTTCTCAAATTTCATGTTTTACTTGATTGGGACACAATGAACCCAAAAATATAGTTAGTTTCTTAATTTGACCAACTTAATTTACTATATTTCTATTTTTTAGGATGAACATTTAATTAATCATATAGGATTAAAAAAAACAAATTTTGGGATAATACTTTGCAAAAAATCCTAAAATTACCAAAATCAACTTATTTTAACACCATGAGACCATAAAAAGAGCAGTGGTTGGGGTAATATCATTTTAAAATCAAAATGTCAGATATTGGATATCTAGGGCCAAGTTGATGAAATTAAGTTTTAATTGAACTGATTAAGCAAAAAATTTATATAAATTAGTTGAAGTAACATAATTGAGAGCCATCATCACATTAATCTATGTATTAAACATCAATTTTTACATCAAATCAACGTCATTTTATATACTCAATTTTTTTTGGGTGTTACCGTCTCATCAAGGATGACAATGGTCTTGGTGCGGGTCATGCTATTTCACATATGTACATTATTAATCTTAGTTTTATATTTAAGGCATAAAAACATCATAGATTATGTCCATGACATCTTGATTACATGCATTTTATTATTTGGAGGAGGATACCTCAATCTATAATATTCAAAACCCTAATTCTTAGAAGTGTAAAGGAAGTAGTTATCAGGTCCCTATGGTTTTAGAAGTGATTCAGGGGTAAGGAGGGATTAATTTAGATGAGAAGAAAACCTAGAGGTATTTTAGTTCGAGAAAAATCTTCCGACTTTGTCCAAGAAGGATGCACATGCCCGAGAGTCTTTGTAATATGAATAGTAGTGCAAAGGAAAGAGTTTTGAACCCCAGAGTCATGGTCCTTTCTAGACACCATAATCTTTAGAAAATACCCTCATAATTCCCTTGGGATCTACAAAACTCTTAAAATGTAATAATTATGAAAGGTTAAATGGTAATCCAGGCTCTGATACCTAATGTAACGACCCCTTCTGCATGTTATCCCTATTCAAGCGGATCGAGAGGGCAAGGGCCATTATCATATTTATCGGATCGAGGTTTAGAATTAACCAAAAACAATTATAAATATCATTGAATGGAAAAGTGTTTAACAAACATGTAAAGATAGAAATTTCCTTTAAGGAGTTACATGCTATGAAATCTAAATATTTGCACCAGGAAATAAAAACTATCTATTTAAATCCTACAAATTGTCTTTGAACATATTTTACTTTTATGCCTTCTTTTGGATGTCCATCTTTCATATTTAAATGTAATTTATCCTAAGACAATGGGAAACAAAAATATAGGTCAGCATATCGAAATATACTGAGTGCATGAGGTGCAGGCAAAATGGTGCATATAAGTGTAACAACATAATCACAAAAAATATTGTTACATAATCAAAATTACATCTCTTTCCATAACTTATCAACCCTGTTTTACTTAATCTCAAGATATACCCTCTCTAGGGTTTTGTCCCTGGAGTGGACTCATACCACCTTCCCAATCATGGGCTTGGTTCCATGTTGGCCTTCCCAATCATGAGCATGACCCTTTAGGCCTTCCAAATCATGGCCTTGATCATAGTCATCTCAAAGACTTTCTTTCTCATTCCATACCTCTAGAGTTAGTATGAGGGGTTCAACAAAATCACTTCTTTATACAATGTGATACTCATATGGGATTTTATAGATTGCAAAAAACAAATAAACATCCAATAGTTTAATTTTCAATCTATTCAAGAAACCTTAGAAAACCACATAAGTTGTTTAAGGTGATTAGTCTTAGGCGTAACCACATACCTTTCTCAGAAGTGACTTAAAGTCCATGCAATCTGGTGCAAATCAAAGCAAGCAAGAAATCACCAAAGCAAGCAAGAAATCCCCCTAAACTTAATTTCATAACACCCAAGTATTACCATTTTGTTCATAATCTAATACTAAGTCTGACTTGGGTTCCAAGTTAGGGTTTTGGGGTCAAATTAGGGTTTCATTAATGTTTTGCCTTCCCAAACCATTATCATCACATTTAATGCCTTTTAAGTTACAAATGCTAATTTTGATGTTATATTAAACCTTAATCTTAAACTAACTCCAAGATGTCCTTTTTTATTTAATAGATTAATCTTTATCCATCAAAGTCATTTAAACACTTATGATCATTAAAACTAAGAAATTTTGATTTCAATTCTTTTAACACATAAAGGTAGCAACTATAGGAACTTTTGGAATTTGGGGTACAATTAGGTCTTGAATCTAGTTTTATTGAATTTCTTGCATTCATATTTTTGGTCAGTAAAACTCGTGTGGCTGTTTTTGTATTTTTCCTTTGTGTCTGTATAATGCTTTCTATCTTAAAAGAAAGATAGATCAAAAAGATGAAATAAACTATACAAAAGATAGGTATAATCGAATAAAGAATGGGGAAGGCATCTTAGCTTAATAGAGAAACATAAACCATTCTGCAAAAGGATCTTTAGGAGGATGTATGCAGACATATACTTCTCATGAAGCGAACAAGAGGCTCAAAGAAACTAGAGTGTACCATCACCTCAAAAGCAAGGAAACAATGAAAAGAAACTCAGACTAGGACAACCCAGAAAATAATGAACATCCTTCACTTTCTCATAAAACTCATGCCATCAAAAGTCAACAGGGAAGCCACTCCCTCATATCATGGGCCCAAAAAGGACTCTTAGGTCAACCCCCTACGTATAACATCATACCAGAAACAACAAGGAACCCCTCACGAAGAAGGAACACTCTTTGTAGCAACACTATCTCCAAAAGCCACAAACTCATAAGGACAAAAACCAACCCAAAAATAGAACAACCCAGGAGAAAACAACTACCAGGGATATGAAGCTCAGTGATCTGGACAAAACAAGCCACCACCAGGGGCCATCATCTAGATCGGGAACATAGGAAACAAAGAGTCATCCTAGAGATCACCCTTGACAAAAGGAGGACATATAATAGAGAACAAAAGCCATTCTGCAAAAGGATCATCAGCAAATGATGCAGACAGATGCTTCTCAAGAAATAAGCAAGAGGCTCAAGGCAACCAGAGCCCCCTTCACCTCAAAAATAAAAGCCAATAGGGAAACCACTCCCTTAGAGCAGGGACCCAAAAAAGGACTCTCAAGACATCACCCTTCGAATGAATCATCATAACAAAACCAACAAGGAGCCCCTTAATCTAAGGAGCACTCCTTGCAGCACACCATCTACAAAGGCACAAACCCAGAAAGTCAGAATCAATCCCAACCAGTATAGCCCAAGAGTAACCAACTACCAGGAAAACCAACTCAGAAAATAGGCCAAACTAAACCACCACCAGAGGCCAACATCCAGAAGGAGAACATAGGAAACAAAGAGTCATCCTAGATATCTCCCATAATAGGAGGAGGACATCTTCGAAACATCAGACACAGAAAATCAAAGGACCACATCACCAAGCCCAGATTAGCTAAGAAGAACTTTAATATCAGAGTCAATAATTTTCTCGAGAGTGTCAGGAATTTTATATATGTTATCATGGACTCTTCTATTCCTCTCAAACCAGCAGTAATACAGAACTGTAGGGATTGCAATCCCAACCTTCATACCTTCCATCAGGGCAACATCCTCCCATTTACTTGGAACAAAGTCAATGAGATTCTCTATCACAACTTTTTCCTATATTTTCTTCACATAGAAACAACCAAAACGGATGTGCATGGTATCCTCATAGTTTTTCATACAAAGATAGCAAATAGAAGCAACATGTATACCTCTTCTTCTAATATAGCCAATCATAAGAATTTTATTATGAATAGCCTTGCAAGTATGAATCTTAGTATTCATACTACTCTTTCTTTTCCAAAGCCAAGAAAAGATGGTGTTTTCTTCTTTTTTTGATCTAATATGGTCCCAGACAAATTTTATCTTTACATTACTCTGGCCTTTAAGAAGAAATCTATCTTCATTATCCTTATCAATTGAAACCATCTTCAAAACATCAAGCATAAACTGAGAACATCTTGAGTCCTTGATCTTCCAACAACCACTATTAATAATAGAGTTAAGCTTTGCCCCTTTAGGTATTCTAGCCAAATTTGGATGATCGTTTTGAATAATTTTCATATATTACTTGCCAATATTTTCTTATATTACTTGCCAAATTTGGATAATCCTTCAAGATACTATGATTTTTAGAAGTTAATTCATTTCTTGGCCAATCATAGGCTACCACCACAGTGGATGACTAGGTAATGCCAATGCGGAGCGGGGCCATGACTGAGCCAATTGGCTTGTGCAGTGTCAGTGCTTGTGCTCGCATGACTAAGGAAATAGGGAGTGGAAGGAAGGAAGGAAAGAAAAGGTGAATATTTCCCTTACCTCTCCACATAACCATAAGGGATAAAGGTAGATTCACCAAGGGGTTGTCTTCCTCCTTGCTGCTTCCTTCTTCACGAGTAGGGAGTCAAATCAATAGATAATTTTGACTCGCAGACCTCCTAAGTAGCAATCAAAGGCACCAAATCCTTTGCCACACCCTACCAGACTTGAAGGTGGGGCTTTTTATTTATGTGTGTCATCTTGAGCAAGGAGAATGCCAAGGGTGGTTCTCTGTGTAGCTCGGATCGAAAGCAAGGGAGAGAGGATAATTTTAGAAGAGAAATTGGAGGTAGACTTGTAATGCATTGAATAATTATCATTTTCGTAGGTTGTTTCTTATGGATTTTTTTGAACTCAGTGTTCATTTTCATATCAACTTGTGCATAATTTATCATCATTAGACACTAATACTTAATTTCATCAAATAGATGTGTTTTTAGTGTTCCTGATAGATTCATTATTACTTTGGAGCTTATGCTCATTTTTGTGGAATTTCATGTGAATCTACAAGATACTACACAACTCGGTACTACTGACCTACCTGTAGATGGTACCAACACTTGATCAGAAGGGAACATGCAATCACGAAGATCCGATAGACCGACATAAGAAGTCGGTACTATCGACAACCTTACAGGGAGAACTTAGAAAATCTCAAGAAATCTTTGTACTACCGACATCAACTCAGCACTGACAATTGCACAGGGGCCGCAATTTATCGAGGGAGTTGCACTATTGACACCTAGTTAGTAATACTGACTCTGTGGGATCAGGTAAGATATGAAATCATTGTTAATCTGACGGTTGTGACTTAAGGATGCCCTAAGTCATGTCTATGACTTAGGGGAGTTAGGCCAGCCTAATCATCACATCCTATTTAGTTGTACAATGGCAGAGAGTGGAGAAGAGAGAAAGAGGAGGAGAAAGTAACATTATGGGCAGTTTAAGCAATTTTTGGTGGTCCCATTTATAGTCGGAAGACATAAAATCTTTGCATTTGTGTGGAGGAACCAAACATACCATTTTTCTCCTGGGTGTTTTCCTTATTCTTGATGTTTTTTCCTTCTTATCTTCCTTTTCCATTTGTAAATCAACTGAAACCATATGGGGCTAACCCCCTTTTTCCTTAGGATCTGTATGTAGCCCAATTTTGCAATGTAATTGACAATTATGATTTAATATATATATTTCACTTAATTTTTGGACATAAATATATGAGAGTATCATGAATTACCATAGGTAATTGCCTAGACCATTAATTTCTTTGAGAGAGGGATTAAGGGTTGGAAAAATCATAGATTTACACATTTTGTATCGCACCTTGAGAAAGAGGTTACAAATGTGAACAAAATAACCCATAGATTTCAGTACATCACCTAACTAATAACACAATTTCTACGAGAGTGGGATTGGTATTAGGCTAGGCCATGAATTACTCCACAAGAATGGGTAGTTCTTACTACAGTTCTCTTTGTCCAAGGTTAGTAGAGATTAATGTCTACTGGCTTTTAAATTACACCACGAGAGTGGGTAATTCTTGGATTTGACTTCAATGATGAATGTCTATTGACTTTTGAAACTTTATAGTAGGCCTTGACCGCTGCACTGATTCTCTAAGCTTCAGAATGGGAGCCACCATTTGAATTAATGTGCAATGCAAGAGATTATGAAATAGGAGCAGTCCTTGGTCAGAAGAAAGAGAAAAACACTATGTAATCCACTAAGCAAGTAAAACCCTAGACGAGTCCAATGTCAACTACACAACAACTGAGAAACAAATGTTAGCAATAGTATATTCTTTTGACAAGTTCAGATCTTATCTTATTGGGTCAAAGGTAACGATCTATACAGACCACGGTGCCATTAAGTACCTTATGCAGAAGAAAGATACAAAACCAAGGCTGCTGAGGTGAGCACTCCTTCTGTAGGATTTTGACCAGAAAATCATGGTAAAAATGGATAGAAAATGTAGTAGCTAGCCACTTGTAATGAATTGTTATAGTTGAAGACAACTCACTACTGATAAATGACAATTACTAGGATGAAGGTCTAATGGTGGCAAAGACCATTGAACCTATCGTACTCTCGTTTGTCGACATTCTGTAATTATCTGGCTTGCCGAAAATTTTCACCAGAGATTATTTATAATGAGAAGAAGAATTTTTTTTCTAATTTAAAGAACTATTACTGGGATGAATCACTTTTGTTTAATAAGTGTGCTAAAAATCAATACCACTATTGTATCCCAGAAGAAGAAGTACAAAAAATCCTTCATGAGTGTCACTTGTCTCCTTATGGTGGACACTTGGGTAGAGACAAGATAACCACCAAGATCCTAAAATCTGTATTTTATTGTCCTACAATACTCAAGCATGCCCATACCTACACAAAGTCCTATAAGGAGTGCCAACATACAAGGATCTAATCAAGGAGGAATGAGATGCCCATGTCCGACTAGATAAAAGTAGAAATTTTTGATGTGTGGGAAATTGACTATATGGGACCTTTCCCATCTTCAAGAGGAAATTCATATATATTTTTCACTGTTGATTACATGTCCAAATGGATAGAAGCAATATCTACCCCCTATTGTTATTCAAAACTAGTGATGATATTATTTGAAAAGTTTATCTTTCCTATATATGGATTCCTACACATCGTCATTAGTAATAGGGGATCCTATTCTATAGAAAGATAGTTTGAAGTCTTATTGCAAAATAATGGAGTAAGACATAAGGTTGTCACTCCCAATCACCAACATACCTCTAGTAGGTGGAAGTATTGAATCGACAGATCAAACAAATCCTCGAGAAGATTTTTGGGTGTACCAGGAAAGACCGTTCCACGAAAGTCAACAATGCTCTATGGGCCAATCATACTGCATACAAGACTCCTATAAGGACTAAACCTAAGATAGAGAATAAGACATTCTAGGCTATTGGATTCATAAATATGGATCTAGTGTTAGATGACAAGAAAAGGCTCCTACAAGTACAATATGTAGAAGAACTTTGATTGCATGTCTATGAAAATTACATAATATATAAACAAAGAACAAAAGTGTGGCACGATGCCCACTTAAAAAGAAAGGATGTATCTGAAGGAAATAAGATTCTTTTATTCAACTATTTCCTAGAAAACTTAAATCAAGATGGTTGGATCGCTTCACTATGTCAAAGATATATCCATAAGGAATGATGGAACTATTTAGTAAATGAGGACAAAACATTTACGAGATGAGGTTCAGTTAGATGAACCACCCCATCTCCATCGGAGGAAGAACCATGGTGAAACCTAGAGAGAGTCAAGCTAAAGACTATAAATTAGCACTTCTTGGGAAGCAACCCAATACTTTCTAAACATGCTTTCATGAATGCTAGTTTACTATATCTTTTGGCTACTGGGTTTAATCTTGGATTTCTATTGCCTTGATAATTTTCCTAATATGTTTTTCTTTCATAATTTTAGTACATATGGAATAAGGATAACAAAGATTCTAAAAATAGGGTCCTCTATTGAAGGTGTCATCAGTTGATTTAAAAAAGGGCAACCATCAGATTAGGACCAGTGGAACCATAATTTTCTACACTAGTCCCAAGCACTGGTTCCCCATCAGTAGCCAGATACCAAGAACAACCATTGAGTCCATAATTACTGCCAAACCATTGGTAGGCAGACATCTTCCTAGACATCAAAAGGTGGACAACCTGTCTTGCCGTTAGAAGGCATGCAGATAACCTATCCATCAAGTCTAGGTGTTGCGTGAATCCATCATAAGAGAAATGACTAGACAACCCATCAAAAGGCATGGATCAGTCCAACCCTCAGATTGCATTGAAAATGCAAGCAATCTGATGGTGCATGGCCTCTTCCAAAGAACATGCAGGGCCCACCTCAGCTTAAGCGAGATACTATAAAAGAAAAGTGGGGGGTGACACTTGTATGCTACATCATATAAGTAGAGTAAAGGAAATAGAGAGTAAAAGCTAAACCTAACCAGCTAATCCCTTATAATCTTTGTGATTACCCACTCCACCCTAATCCCATCCAAACAGGTGAGTCTATCTTCAACCTCTCCCATCAGAATATGCTTAACCAAGGAGGGTCTCTCTAGCATCTATGATGCTTTCAAAAATAGATCAGAAGCAGAAAGCTAGTTGAAGTGGAGCACAAGCTCGTTGATACAAGGAATACTGGTGCCTCGACAGTAGAATCAAAGCTCAACCTTGATAGCTCGGTGGAGGAATTGAAAAGGAGCTTGAGCCTTGCCATCGATGATGACTGTTTGATTCCTTTACGATCCTGACATCTAATCAATGATTGTCCTACTTCCACACCAACACCACCATTGACCAATGTATCTAACCACAAGAAGATGATTACTTTCCTCAAAAACTAGTTCTACCGATTGTCTTAGTCCGAGCCATCATTTCCCATAGGAAGAATACCCATCAGAAGTCAACATCCATTGAAAGATAGTTGTTGGCTAAATTGGACATTATTAAACCCTTTGTTTTGATGATGACAAAAATTTCATTCCTGTGGATCTAACTTGTTATTTAAGTGTTTCAAGGATAAAAAAATAAGGAAGTGGATAGTTGAAGATCTATACAAATTGGAAGATCAACATGCTTAGATTTCTTATCATTTTCATGATTGTACTCAATGTAAAAACTTGTATATAATGCACAAGTACATAGATATCATGTAAATCAAGCATTAGATCTTCCCTATCCACTTACAACACTTAGATAGATCCTACCCTAAGATAGAATCACAATTACACATTGATACACTCAAAGTAGATGATTAAACACATTGAAATAGGGACAATCTCGGTTGACAAGCTTCTCGACCAAGACACTCTCAATCGAAAAACTCCTCAAACAAGAATCACTTCAGTCTAACTCATGAACATTGATTGTTGAACTACTCATGTAATCCTAGAACATTCCTCAGTCGACAACATTCTCGACTGAGATAAACCTTCGAGTAGGTTCCATAGCTGTTAGACTGAGAGAAGTTGGTAGTTGGAAAGACATAATAGTCGTTGGATACCTTTACTGCAAACCAACACTCGGTCGAAGAAAAGCTCGACCGAGACACACTTGGTCGACAAACTCCTCGACCGAGAGAAGTTATGGACTGCACTTTTTAGCACTGAACAAATAGCCATTGCAACACAATTTATGGATACCTAACAGCTAGTTGAGCACTAAGAACACCCTAGAAAGTTTCTAGAACGTCCCTAAGCACTTGTAACTTATTCCTATAAATAAGAGAGGCCTAAGGACACCCAAAGCATCACTTGTGCATACAATTACACTTGAGATTCATTCTTAGTGAGCAACAAGCAAAGACACACATGCAATTTGCTTCTTTGAGCTCTACATATGTGTCCTATAGCCTTGCATCTCCTATCCGCCACACTACCACGTTCATGTATAGTGGATAGGAGATCAATACGCTTAATATAGGATCAAAGGGTTGTACTCATTGGTAACACTGTTTCTTTCTTCCAGTCTTGTTCTTTTTATTGTACTTTATTTTCCTTGACTACTCCTAGGTTGGAGGATGTTGAAAGGAGGTTTGTGGAGCTACTTCAAAGTGGTAAAGGCTGCTCCCAGTGACTTGGAGTTACTTCAGAAGGATGCCTCAAGGATTGAAGCTACTTCAGGTGAAGGCTACTTCAAGGGGGTCTTGGAGTTAATTGATAAGGCTGCTTCTAGGAGGATTGAGGCTACTTCAGGTGAAGGGTACTTCAAGGGTGTAGGAAATCAATTGTATTTTATTTAACATCCTCTCAAGGTAATAAAATAAGTTGCTTTCAAAATCTCAGTTGGAGACAATCGGGAAGTGGACTAACTACATTAGATTTCTAAGGTAGGAACCACTCTACATCCTTGTGTCTTCATTGTTTCTCCTACTTCTTATTCAAGTGTTTAATTGTTTAATTAACTTTAAAAACTCCAAAAATCTCTATTCACCCCCCTCGAGATCTTTCAGTAGCCCCGACTTTCCCTGATTCACACAAACCATCGGGTCTTTGCTAACCATCATAATACGCTCACTTTACGATCAACATCCATCAGCCATCTAACGGCCATCACTTTTTGTAGCCATCAAAAGACCACTTCTTCCTTGGATCCAACCCATCCATATCTCTATCCATCATTTCTCCACAACCATCATTTTGCAAATTCACCACAAACCATCTATTTTTAAAATACTCTTGGTTCTTTGAATCATCAACACAACACTCTAATCTGCCACAAATTTATAGATTCCTCTTTTTTTTAGAATTAACCACATATTTCTAATCTATATTGGCCTAACCCTTTGCATGAGATATACCAATATCTACATTGCAAACAAAATTTGTATGGTATACAACACGTGAAAAGAGGATATTGTCCGTAATGGACTTGTCCCCAAGAAGAGGAAGTCACTAAAACCACATCATGAAGAGAAATAGAGTAAGATGGCTATTAAGGCACCAAAGAAGAAGGCACCATATGGTAAAACAATAGCACATGCTAGGGAAGTCATGATCACCATTGAATTCTATGAAGGGAACAACCCTAGGAAGCCAATGTAGTTTATAAATCTCAACTTGTTAATTACATTATCCCAAGAGATATTGAACATATAAAAGTTTTGGACCAAATAGGGAGAAGAAAAACCTTGAAGGAGACAAGATTTGGAGACTTTGAGACCTTGAAGAAACTAGTAATCTATTAATAAGTGAAGGACCATTTGAGTTAAGTAGGGTTGTATAAAATCTACTTCAAAAACTACACCTCCTATGAAGAACTCACCTTGGAGTTTATGTCATTATGAAAAAGGTACCAGTAATGAAGATGAAGTCAAGGAGTGTAGGGGAGGATACAAGCTAGCAGTTAGGATAATCAAGTAAGATTACATTTTTATAGAAAAGTGGCTAAATTCTATCTTCACCAACAATGTCTAGCAAGTAGAAGTGGCCAAGAGGGCCATAACTGATAGACACACTAGGGGATTCCTCACAAATCAAACCTAGGAAAGGTTGATAACACAACACCATTTTAGCTCTGGGAAATCAAAAACAGCCCTGACACACTCATGTATAATGTGAGTGATGCACAAGCTTTTTGCCAATGTCCTATTATTTAGAACATATATCGAGAATATAACTCAAATGGATATCCATATCTTGTGGAGTACTCTAGAGAAGAAACTAGTGAGTATAGGGTGGACCTTAATCAATAGACTTATAGAAGCAACAAGACCAGACGTGTCCTGTGATTTCTACATGGGTGGCCTAATAACCTATATAGCTCATTGACTAGGCTACACACAAAAATTATAACACTTCACAGAGAGTAGAGGGGACATATTAGTGGACACCAAATACCTAACAACCACAAAAAGATAAATACTTTTACAATAAAAGAGGTCCAAGGACTGCATCTCTCTGCTTGAGGTGAGCAGTTATGACTACACCAAATGGGTAACTAGGAATGAAGATAACCTGAATTGGAGTCAGGGACAAAACTGCTTCCTCAATGGAGCGACCAAGTGCCTGTAGAAGAATGAGTTGAGAAGATAGAAAATGATTCTGCAGAGTTGCAACTGAGGAAGCTCATTGTCCGAATCCCCAAGAATACTGAGTCAAAGCCTAAGAATAAGAAAATTGCATGCCTGAGATAATAATAATTTAATAAGAAGTGGCTCAATCAAGGACTATCCCATCCACCACCTTTTGAGTATAGCCAACAAATATAACACCCAAAACCCAACAAGAACAAGAGGAATCAAGATAAATGTGGGAAGAAGCGAATATGGCATCCCTCCATGCTACACCAGGGGTAGTGTAATGGAACCATTCTTACTCCAATCCCAATCCCACTACCTAGACAGTGGTAAAAGGATTGAAGCGCCCATCCTTGAGTAGCCCAATAGGATCTTACGCACTGGAATATACAATAAGAAAAAATAACTCATAAATAGGGGATTTAAAGAATAGACTAACCCAAAATTGGAGATATTGCAGATTTATCCTTTTCATTAGAGTAAAGCGAGTGTGGAAACAATTTAGTCAATGTTCCATTTGTTTTTCCTAAAATCAAGACACAATCATGCAATTGCACGGTACACTATCAAAAATAGGTAAAACAATTTATAGAAAAAGAGTATACTTGGCAAGACTTATATTCAAAAAGTATAACAAGTGATTTTTCCAAATCCAATATTTATTTTACACGATGTGTATTTTGAACAATTCAATTTTTATTACGAGTTCCCATTATGCTGTTTCAAGAAGCATGCTTATATATTTTGTGTGGCTCCATCAACCCAACAAGATGGGGGAGGTCACCAAGCTCCTTCTCTCCATATGAGGTAGGAGGTTGATCGACATGTACAATATTGAATATCATTCGACAGGTACATGTTCCACCCTCCGAATGAGTAGGTCACTTGTACTCAATATCAACATTATCAACATCAATATATAGGCAATCATAATGGGCAATATCATTTATGTTTTCAAGTTTGTCTCAAAATATGATATAGGAAAAATGAAAGAGTAATAAATATAGAATAGTAGCTCAACCAAGTATATAGCCAAGTATACAACCAAGAGATACATAAAAGGTATCTTCAATGCAACTAAGGAGGAGATATAATAGCGTACCTTTCACCAAAGATTTAGAGTATAAATCTCAACAAGTAATAGGTCAACCCTTTGAGTCAGATCCTACATCAGCAATATTTGGATCAAGGGTCAAGATCATGATATTAAAAATATCATGTTTCAATATTTGAGATTAGGCTTACACTTTCCCATGTCAACTTTAGGGTTAGATCATCCACTTATAATCAAAATATTTCAACATGTCCAACACTTTCAAGTGTCATGACTATTTCAAGTGTGAATGACCTACCTAGGTATTTTAGGAAGATATGTTAACCCTAATTTTATGATCATAATCCAAGTCATATTTTAGGTTTCTAGATATTCATCAAGTAAATAAGTTCAATGGTCTAGATTTGGTATGCTACAAGATTTAGTACACTTATATTCACGACATGACGATTCTCAGGTTAGAATCAAGCTTGGTCATTACTTTATGACATGAAATATTCAAGATTTGATTAAGTCAAATGTTAGATCTAGATTCACTAATGAGTCAATTATTAATATTTTCTAAAGATTAAACACCATTATTGGATAATTTGACAAATTAAATAAGCAAGAGATCAAGATTTAGGTATATCTGGGATAATAATTTGGAAATAGGTCTCAAAAGTATTTTTAAAATGATTCTTTTGATTTTTATGATCAAAATTGACTATTTATTCATAATTTTTGGAGCTAGGATGCATTTATTATGATTTAAACAAGATCTGGCTATTTTGGTGATCATTTGTTAGAGAAAGATATAAAATACCTTTAATAGGAAAATAGACCATCCAATTAGCAAAATTGTACAGCTGAGATCGTGCCGTGTAGGTATGTGACTTTCTTAGATTACGTTCCGATTCAACCTTTGGTTCGGAGTTCAATCTCTTGATTTGGCCATTTAAATTGCGGTTCAAATGGGGCACTTGGATCGGGCTAAACCCCCTTGGACTAGCGGTTTGGGGACATTTCTCTCCCTTGTATAGGTCCTTCACAATCCTAAAACTACGGTAGAGAGGTTATCCGGTGAGAGGAGGTCTTTGGAGTAAGAGAGGCCAATGGAGGAAATGGGGTTTTCGCTCGGGTTCGTCGGGACCCCACAAAGGTGATGGAGGTGGTGATTTAGCGCGAGTGGCCGAGGAGGAAGGATGCCCAAATAGGGCTAGGCAGCGGTGCCATACAATTAGGAGGAGGAACAATGAGGAATTTAGGGTGCTCAAGGACATGAGAGAGAGAAAGGATGAGCTCTATAGAAATATGGAGTGATGGTCATCCTTGGGGGTGCTTTTATAGAGTCGAGGGGTCGATTTAGGGTTAAAGGGAGCTAGGTAGCAGCCCTTGTTCGGCAGAATGAGAGAGACAAGTGAGTCTCTTGTTGTGATGGAATAAAAATACATTAAACATGGTTAAAGTTGGGTTAGATAGGTGTGAAATGGTGAGACCAAGTTTTCTATGTGATCCAAATTTCAAATGGTGGTCGTATGGAGCTAATTGCGAGTCTCAATTTCAATAACTCCTCCCTGAAATCAGTGAGAGGTAGAGGACAAGCCAGTAGTCGTATGATCTAGCTTGGATCCATGTGGCTTAGATCTAGAGGCTAAGGTTTGCCTCTCCCTTTGAAAATGGACCAAATAAAAAGATAATTGATATGGTTTTCAACACAATGACTTGAATAATTCGTAAAAAATTGTAGAAATTTGTAAATGAGATGAAATTTGGATCTCTGCTTCACAAAAATGTTTAGAATATATAGAAAAAGTTTGAGGACAATATGGTGAAGTTTGATGGTCCAATTTATATCTTTGAGTAGAGTAACAAATTAATCCAATATTTGGTGTCACAAAGTGTATACAATTCATATTGATCACCATATTTTGAATTTGACTATCAAAAGTGATCAGGTAGCTAAGAAAAATATATTGGGGGTCAAGAGTGAACATAATGAGGGTAAAATTGAAATTAAATCATACTTATGCTAAAATTCACTTTGTGACATACTTCCCTCCTTAAAAAGGAATTTTGTTCCCAAAATTCAAAAACATCCTAAAAATTTGGACTGTCCAAATCCACATCATATCCTTAAATACTAGAACATCATCAACTATATAGTCAAAATCATATCCTAAAAATTCAAGTAGTCCAATAATCATAATTGGGATTCCACATTCCATATCATAACCAACTTGGTACCAACATCCTTTCATCAGCGAGCAATTGAGTATGAAGGTCAATGCATATATTTTTCAAAGTCATCATATAAGTCACAAATATGGAAAGCATCTAATTGATAAAAAATTTGGAGAGATCATATTTTAGGTCCAACATATAGAGTTCTTGAATCAAGTGTACAAGGTGACTTTCAATCCCAATATATGAGGGTCCTATCTTCTACATTGGCCTAGGTGGGGTTATACATCCATGATTTGAAATTTCATATTTTGACATTTTGAGACAACATCATACTTTCAATATCATGATTTCAAGATCAAAATCAATGGGAGGTCCCACCCAAGTCCCAATGAGAGCCAAACCCTAATTCATAAATCGAGAGAATCAAAATAGTCATCATTTCAAAAAATTTAAAAATTTGGGATTCTAAAAATAACTATTTATATATCAAGGGTGGACTCGAGATTCATATCATGTTTCAAGATTTTGTACCTGAATATCGAGAGGAAGTTTAGACATCAAGATCACAAGTATACATATTTCTAAAGTTAGGTTTATATTCCTATGTAGACCTTATAGGAGACCACACATCTATATTCAATTCTAAGAAACACCATTCAAGCAATATTTGAGCAACATACCAAGATTCCATTATCATGGTATCCAAGGTTGATGAATGATCTACACCTAGGTCAATCTAGGAAGTCTACCACAAGCTATAGTCAACATTGTCATATATCAATGTCATTATTAAATCAAGATTCAAGATTGAGTATCAATCATGCATTTAACCTACTAGACTTAGGTCAAGTATTCAAAACCAGGTGAAGGGGATAAACATCTTTCCAAAACTCTAAATAATTAACAAGGTGAAATTTTATAGATAGTCATAATAGGGATGTGAGCTAGGTTAGGAGAGTCATGGATCAACTACAACCCTAATCTAGCACATGTAACTACATCAATCATGATCCATTGAGATTATTCAAATAGGGAAAGTATCAATGATTACATCATATTCCACAAGGTCATAAGATAAAAAATTGAAGATTATAATAGGGCAACTAGTTCATGATTTTTCAAGACCGGGGTCATAATTGTATTCTCTTTCTTTCATGATCAAGGTAGTGATATATTTTCAAAATAGGTGCATGATTTAGGTCCATGCTCCTCATATCAAAATTTTTATTGCAAAAGGCATCAATAGTCAATAGAAAAATTGCTTTTTGCATCATAGTCTTACATCATGATTTTATGAGTCTTAGGCTTAGTCACTTGATGGCACAGTCATGATGTGTATCAAATAGGATAAGAGTTTGCTTAGCTATGTTTTGAGGTTTAGTCAATGATAGGGCAGCATGAATTTAATCAAATAGGGACCTCATCATCACTGAGGTATAAGGTGTAAATTCTTCTTTTTTCATCAAATCAAGATTCACCTCCAACATAGAAAGCATGTAATCTAATTTGGTTAAATCGAGTTTTCTTTAATGGGTCATGCGTGAATATTTGATTTCAAAATTTTCATTGATCAAAATTGATTTTTCAAACTAAGTTCAGATCATGGTATAAATTTCTTAATCAAATTTGACATTATTTTAGTAGTTTTTATTTTTCCCATACATAAGTTGCCCATAATTGAGAAATCATGTGGTGAATGGTCATGAGAAAAGGACCATATGAGGAGATGAGAATAGTAGCTAATCATCATCTAATTGGGTGGATTAGAGTAGTCCTTAAAGAAGAGATGAGATGCTAGAAGACTATATAGGGTTTCAACGGAGAACCTTTAGGTCCAATTCTAGCAATTAAGGCCAGGTAGAGCGGGGAATCTCAGCTACCGTGAAGACAAATAGGGGAAATTATGCCAATACCCCGAGACTAGACACATAAATTTTCACCATTATGGACTTTAGGGTTTCCATGGATCAAGAGAGTTGAGAAATTATTTACGTAAAGTATATGGGAGTGTGTATGCTCTGATACCAACTGTCATGGAACCATTCTTACTCCAATCCCAATCCCACTACCTAGACAGTGGTAAAAGGATTGAAGAGCCCATCCCTGAGTGGCTCAATAGGATCTCACACACTATCATATACAATAATAAATAATAACTCATAAACAATGGATATAAAGAATAGACTAACTCAAAATTGGAGATATTGTAGATTTATCCTTATCATCAGAGTATATCGAGTGCAGATGCGATCTAGTCAATGTTCCATTATTTTCACTAAAATCAAGAAAATGAAGACACAATCATGCAATTGCATGGTACACTATCAAAAATAGGTAAAATGGTTTATAAAAAAGATTATACTTGGCAGGACTTATATTCAAAAAGTATAACAAGCAAATTTTCCAAATCCAATATTTATTCAACAATATGTTTATTTTGAAAATTTCAATTTTTATTATGAGTTCCCATTATGCTATTTTGATAAGCATGCTTATATATTTTGTGTGGCGCCATCGCCCCAACCAGATGGGGGAGGTCACCAGGCTCCTTCTCTACATATGATATGAGGTAGGAGGTCGATTGACATGTATAAGATTCAATATCATTCAATAGGTACAAGTTCCACCCCTTGAATGAGGAGGTCACTTGTACTCAATATGAACATTATCAACATCAACATAGGGGTAGTCATAATGGGTAATATCATTTATGTTTTCAAGTTTGTCACAAAATATCAGATAGGAAAGTTGGAAGACTATTCAATAGGGAACAATAGCTCAACCAAGTATATAGCCAAGTATACAATCAAGAGATA
The DNA here is from genome assembly GCA_963693085.1 of Alisma plantago-aquatica. NCBI lineage: Eukaryota > Viridiplantae > Streptophyta > Magnoliopsida > Alismatales > Alismataceae > Alisma > Alisma plantago-aquatica. Next base: position 220,944,321 of record OY856410.1, on the reverse strand, counting down.
CATAAAAGGCATCTTCAATACAACCACGGAGGAGATATGATAGCGTACCTTTCACCAAAGATTTAGAGTAAATCTCAATAAGTAATAGGTCAACCCTTTGAGTCAGATCCTAAGTCAAAAATATTTGGATCAAGGGTCAAGATCATGATATTCAGAAGATCATGTTTCAATATTTGAGATTAGGGTTGCACTTTTCCATGTAAACCTTAGGGTTAGGTCATCTGATTATAATCAAAATATTTCAACATGTCCAACATTATTCAAGTGTCAAGATTATTTTGAGTGTAAATGATCTACCTAGGTATTTTAGGAACATATGCAAACCCTAACATTATGTTCATTATCCAAGTAATTTTTCAAGTTTCTAGATCGTCATCAAGGAAATAAGTTCTAGGGTCTAGATTAGGTATGTCACAAGATTTAGTTCACTTATATTCACCATATGATGATTCTAGGCTTAGAATGAAGCTTAGTCATTACTTTATGGATTAAAATAATATTCAAGATTTGAATAAGTCAAAAGGTTAGACCTAGATTCACTAATGAGTCAATTATTCAGAGTTTCTTAAGATTAAACACCATTATTGGATCATTTGACAAATTAAATAAGTAAGAGATCAATATTTAGGTATATTAGAGATAATCATTTCTAATCAGGTCTCATTAATATTTTTAAATGATTAATTGGATTTTTTGATCAAAATTGACTACTTATGCATAATTTTTGGATCTAGGATGCATTTATTATGATTTTAACAAGATCTAGCTATTTTGGTGATTATTTGTTAGAGAGAGATATAAAATATCCTTTAAATAGGAAAACAAGGACTATCTAATTTGCAAAATTGGGTGGATAATATCCTCCCACGTAGGGATGCATCTTGCTTAGATTGGGTTCCAATTTGACCTTTGTTTCAGACTTCAATCTCTTGATTTGGCCAATTAAATTTTGGTTTAAATGGGCCACTTGGATGAGGCTGAACCCTCCTTGGACCAGCGGTTGGGGGACTTTTCTCACCCACACACAGGTCCTTCGTGATCCCAAAACTGTGGCGGAGAGCTTCGCTGGCGAGGGGAGGGATTCGGAGTAGGAGAGGCCGATGGAGGAAACGGGGTTGCCGCTCGGGTTCGTCGGGACCTCACGAAGGTGATGGAGGTGGTGATTTGGGGCGAGTGGCCGAGGAGGGAGGACACCCAAAAAGGGCTAGGCGGAGGCACCGTCTGAATAGGTGGAGTAACAATGAGAAATATGGGGTGCTCAAGGCTACGAGAGAGAGAAAGGATGATCTCTATAGCAATATGTAGTGATAGTCACCTTGGGGTGCTTTTATAGCATCGAGTGGTCGATTTAGGGTTAAAGGGAATTGGGTAGCAACCCTTGTTTGCCGGAATGAGAGAGGTGAGTGAGCTCTCATTGTGATGGCGTAGTCATACATTAAACATGGTCAAAGTTCGGTTAGATACGCGTGAAATGGTGAGACCAATTTTTCTATGTGATCCAAATTTCGAATAGAGTTCGTATGGAGCTAATTGCGAGTCTTGATCTCAATAACTCCTCCCCGCAATCAATGGGAGGTAGAAGACAAGCTAGTATCCATCCAACAAAAATGCAATTAGATATTCTCCACATTTTTTTGAATCTAGGTTTGAGGACCATGTGGTGAAGTTTGATGGACCAATTTATATCTTTGAGAAGAGTAACAAATTAATTAAGTATTTGGTGTCACAAAGTGTATACAATTCACATTGATCACCATATTTTGAATTTGAGTATCAAAAGTTATCAAGTAGGTAAGAAAAATATATTGGCAGTCAAGAGTGAACATAATGAGGGTAAAATTGGAATTAAATCATACTTATGCTAAAATTCACTTTGTCACAGGAAGATGAGGGAAACATCCTGGCTGAGACACCAGCCAACCAAGGAGGTGTCAATAATGAAATGTTCGAGCCAAAGGAAAACATGATTGCAAAAGGGGAAGCCGAAGTTGAAAAAGAAGTATCCATAAGAGAGCATTCCCCGTCAGTAAGGCAGATCAAGCAAATCTTTCATAGAGATGCAGAACTAAAAGTTACTATACAAAGAAGGGAACATGAGTAAGAGGCAAGTTCAAACAAATGTGCAGAGAAACCACAATGAGCCCCTACAACATTAAAATTCATGGAGATAGGGAAAGAAATAGACGATCTTCGTGATCACATTTATAACTCTACACTAAACATTTGCCATTTAACTTTAACTGTATAGTCACTAACCATGCAACCTGAGAAGATAACTAATGACGTGAAGCTACTACTGAGCCTACCCCAGCAGATGCAACTCCTTTTTGTGAACCAATTGCAGGTCATGGAATCCCTGGCAGGCATGACCAGAGAGGTCAACCTTCTATGACAGGAGCAACATGCCCTATGACAATTGAACAAATGGCTATGCGTCAAAGATAGGAAATGGAAGGAGGTGCCTAAGACATCACATCCATGTGAAGAAGCATTGTCTAAAAGATAGAGGATTGCCAACAAGGAGGCCTCCTCGTCCTCACTTGCAATAGAAAAGGTTGAAATTGAAGGTAGATATGGTGTTTACCAAACTGAATATCAACAAGGTTGAACCACCTCATTAACAAGAAGCCACAATAGAACTATATGTTGAATACAAAGAGAAATAGCCTACAAAGAATGTAGAAATGCCCACTGGGGTAAACGAGGATACAAAATTCCCATATTTGTCAGAATACTCCACTCATCAACACGGAGAAGAAGAGGAGCCCATAGAAAAGGAGGATCATGATCGTACTAAAATACCTGACTAAGCTACTCCTACCAAAGATGTTAAGAAAATTGAATAAATTAACGTAGTTCTACAGTCATCTGAACCAAGGGAGGAGGTGCCAAAAATGACTAAAGATTTAATGAATGGGATGGACCCCTACTTCAATAAAAAGGTCCCACCATCACCCACTGAGTATGATGACACAATGAGTGAATTCATGTTAAATGACCCAATAGAGGGAGGAATCCCTCTTCCTTATCCTTTTGAGATGGATATCCAAGAACACATTTCTGAGCAAGACAAGGGGAACATGAACTGGATGTTTGACAATATCCCAAAAAAACCTGATAATCCAATATTCCCTGAGCCACCTCCTTCTGATGAAACTAGCCTAGCAGATATGCCATTGTTACTATGAAAAATGAGAGAGATGAATATGACATCTGTCTCTGGAATGCTCCTCCATGATAATCACATCCTGTTTGACATACTTGATGAAGACAAGCCAGACGTTGACATCATTTACATAAACAACATATACTCTCTAACTAGCAATAACTTCAGGTCAACCTTCAAGAACAAAGCTTAAGTCATTAGAGTACTCTCTGTGGAACAATACTAGAAGAATATACATATAGAGACAAAGTGGGGCCAATATTTAACTTCACTTCTACTCTAGCCACCCAACCATATGCAAACAACAATAAGGTCCCTTTGGTTGAAGAGATACATAACAAATTGCAAGAAGCAAGGAAGATATATCAAGTAACATTCCCATTTAAAGACATCAACCACTGGATGTTGGCTGTGGAAGATCTTTCTACTAGGTTGGTCATTACACAAAATTACAATGTAAAAGACCTACCATGTGGAAGGATGGTCTTCGAGAAACTATAACATAGTTAGATACAAGAAATCCCCACAAAACTCAAATGTCTAATACAAGGGGTACATGATTGGTATTTTCCTAACTGGAAGGAAACATGCATAGATGGTAGTACACTCCAACAACTACTAGATTCAGGGGACACACATTCATAGTGATAAGGACAAGTGAAGCATTGAATGACAAAATTATTCTTGAGCAGGTTGTGAATGAATACTTCCATGCCCTATGAGGGAAGTACATCATGGAGGTCATCAATAATAGAAGATTCTTCTATAACGAGTGCATGGTGGACATCCCAAGAAGGATGTACACTCTCATTCCCCTTACTAAATGAACCCCATGGAGGGAACAATTGAAAAACTCACAAAAGGAACTAGAAGCCACTCCTCCACATGAAAGCACAACTAAACAACTAGTTCCTCCCTCCCAATCAAAGTTACTAACACCTCCTCACACAAAAGTATACCACCAATCCAACCCACCCATACAAGTAACAAAATCCGAACAAATGGATTTGGAAACAAATGCTAAGCACACCACATATACCCTATCATAAGTACATGACATTTCTTATGAAGCTTCAAAAGCCACTTCCCCACCTCAAACAGACATGATAGAATTAGAGGTAGAAAAGGAAGTGAGATTGAAAAAAGATGAAGATGATGAAGCTGATGTAGATGAAGGTATAGTGGAACTGGCATATATAGATCTAATAAAGCCCATGTCTCACAACTTCCATATATTCCTGTTATGGGTTAACCCTCAAAGATCTAACCTTCATCATGGCTGAACTACAACTGAATGAGGACTAATTGTAACAATCCTTGAGAGAGATCACATCCTATTTCTACATCAAGACCTATGAGACATTCTAACTATTGCAATATATATGATAGTGAACCTCATGACAACTTTTTAGCTACTTCTAGTTGATGAGCTTGATGACATATACATGTAATTCCACAAAATCATAGGGGATATAATTCTAAAAAAGGAATCTGGAGAGATCCAAAGAATTACAAAAAATCTGAAGTCATCTTTGTACCAATACTTCATGACGACCACTATACACTTGTTTCGATCGATAAAAAGGCCAGAGCAATGATCTTATACAACATGTCAGATGTTATGTTTAGAATTAATAGAACTACTTCCCACAAAATAGCTAACAACATATTTGAATAGAAAGCCACAAAAGTGCTTACCCATATCATTGAGTTTATCAAGATGTATGGAAGAGGCTTTGCTGATGCATAATAGAAATTTGAAAAGCCACAATTCTACCATAGGAGCCCACAACAAGCTCTCAACTCCAATGAATGTGGTTTCTACATCTTGTTTTGGTTGTAGATAATAACAACAATAGACAAGAAGGTGGAGTTTTATCAAGAAGAGGACTAGTACCACCACCTGTGAGGAACTTATGTTCTAGAGTTACTAACCTCATAATGAGCACTAATAAATTCAATGATTTGACTCCCCTATTCTCACTCAACCTCAATCTTTGGCAGCCTAACGACAAGGTGTATGATCAGTTTGTTTTGGGGGGTGGGGTGGGGGTGGATCCAAATAGGAAGTTAGGTATGCTTGTCCAAAATATCGAAACTCCAAATTACCTTATATCCCTACCTTCTCTAAAATTTTTCTTTTTTTGTACAATTTTTAATAAATAAAATTAGATACCCCACTAGTTGCATATTTCTAAATGATGATTAGCTTATGGAGGAAAATTTTGATATATAGGCATTCAATCCCATTTCCTTAATGTTGTCATCACTCTTACCTTGAACCTTTTTGTCTCCAAGCTACTTCTTAGCGTAATCATTTAAAGTTTGATATGGTCTATTAATTCATCTAGTAAAATCAACTTGACTATGTCTTTACATCCTTGTTATCTCAAGATAATACATGCAACAAAGGAACACCACTATCCCAGGAAAAACCCTCTAAAAGGAGGACCCCATCAGGTGCACTCACGATTGATCTCCTAGCCTCCCAATACAAGTTGAAAAATGCAAATAACAAATGAAACATCTACCCCTTCTAGTGCTAATTCCCCACTATGGGAACAAAATAGGATGGGTATACCACTTCCCTAAAAATCCTATTGACTTAGCCTTGTGATAAAGATAAAAGCCGAGTGTGAATAAAAGCATGAGAGTTGTGCCTGGAAAGATGCTGAAAGGATCCACCCAACTAGTGTATAGCTGCACTCAAGAATGTAGATATTTCCTCCCTCACTAGTACATAAATGATATATAATGTCACATTTGGTGGCGTCGGTTACACATCAACAACTGACTCAATAAACCAATGATGTCGGTGAAACACTACAACCATCACCAATATGTGAAGTCTGGCCGATTTACAAAAGACACGGGTACCACTTTTACTGTAACGTCAGTTTGTTTGCCAAAAAACTGACGACTAAAATTACCCGCGAAATACAATTTTCCAAGGAAAAAAAGATTGCCTCCAAAATTTTCAATTTGGCTACAGTTGTGCAAAAACCGACGACAAAGGTTTTGCGCCATGGTCCCGCAAAAATACCTAGTCGTTGGTTCTTCATCAACAACTAACAACTAAGCACCCTTTGCGAAACAAAATTTATTCCTTATTAGTCATCAATTTTTCACAAAGAACCGATGACTAGGTGTTTTCACGCGTTGTCCCTGTGAAAATCCCCCCCCCAATATGATTCTTTGGTGTCGGTTTTGGTTAGGCAACCGACAACTATGGTAACAAATTTTTTTGTTGCAATTTATTAATAAACATTGGTTCTATACCTAGAAATCGATGATTAAAACCCTAACCGGGCTTGATTTTTTTTGTTTAAAATTGCACTTAGTTGAAAATTTTTCACATGTGACCGACAAGTATTTATTGTAGGCATCGATTTTTTCAAAAAACTAAGGATCAAAGTGAACTTATACCACCCACACTAAATAGACTCTTCCTCTTTTTTGTTTCATCACGATTGAGCTAGGTCTCTCTAGAGATTTCCCTCTCCACCACCACCACTTCGTTGCTTGCTGGCCACTGCTGTTGCTCCCCTTTGCTTGATTGAGAGGACACTGGAGCTTGGGAAGACGTCAGAGCCATTGTCGTTGCCTCTCCAACTAATTAGTTGGTCGATGTTGTCTGCCTAGCTCCAGTTGCTTAGTTGGCTGCCGTCGCCGCCACCGCTTTGCCTCCTATGCCGCCACTCTATCGACCTCCTTCTGAGTTGGCTGCCACTCTACCTCCTCCTCTGCCGCTCTGTCAACTTCCAACTTTTGAGTTCGCCAGCCGCCACCCAAGACCAATATTGACTCCACCCTCCCGTAGAAGAGGAGCTCTCTTCTCAGCCCTATTCCTATGTTGTTCAAGGTGATTGTCTTCCCTCTCTCTATTAATGATATTTGCAATATATTATTCACATTTGATTGACAATAAATATGCCTAATGATAAATTAGTTAGTTGTTAATGGTAATTAATTCAAAATGCTTCTTAATTATATGAGGTCAAAATACTTCTAAAATTGAATGATGAAATGTAACTAGGGTTTTGATTTTGAATTGAAGAAATATTTGGGTGCATTGTTCAATTTGGATAATAAGTGTTTGTATGTTTGGGAGAATTAATCAAATTGAATGTTTTATTGATAAATAATTGGTGTGTTTAATTATGTTGGATATCGGTAATATTTGGGACCCCCTTGATCTAGTAGTCTTCGCAAAAGAAGTTACAAATCGACCATGAGGGAGAGGAATGAAATCGCTTGAGAAAACCGAGAGGTGCGACCGTCAGGGAGTAGAGAACTGAACATTGGCTCATGGGTCCTGCACACGAAAGTTCAATCCGGTCCCTTTATCTCCTCATATGACCCGCCCAATTTGATTGACTAGGGGTAGGGGTCAAGGAAAGGTTCTTTCACTTAGGATGTAAGTGTATAATGTATATTTGGTTTTCATGATGTTTTGTCAGTACTTCCCCATTTGTTCTCTAAGTACATATGTTGGTGGGCATTTGCCCATGCACATTAGTGTACTTGGAGAACAACGGGGAAATGCTACTGAACTTTTCTTAAAAACCCAATACACATTATACACTTACTAGATAAGACCCTGGAATCTAATCTTTTAACCATAAACCCTGATATCTTAACGCTAAAACCTAATCTTCAAAACTTTATCCCTAAATATAAAACAATAAAACCCTAATAATATTCTATCTATAAATCCTTAAATTAATATGTAATCCCTAAACACTAATATATACCTATTTTCTCTTTGATCATAGAATGGATAGATCATGGATGTCCATTCCAATTGCAACACCCCAATGTTTAGTGCTGGTCTTGATCAATTTATTAGATTTGCAGAGGATCATAGGAAACAACCTAGAGATAGGTTCTATTGTCCATGTAGGCATTGCGATAACAACTTGAAAATCAACACTAGTGACGAAATCAAAAGTCATGTCATGTGCAACAGGATTGTACAAGGCTATACAAAATAGTAATGGCATGGAGAAATTTCAAACTTAAAATCGGTAGATGTCAATAGCAGTTCTTGTGTGGAAGAAGAAATTTCCTCCGATGACGTAGATGTGAACAAACCGGTTCCAATAGACATCATTGATGAGATGCTGGATAGTTGTGGGGTGGAGTACACCGATCCACCTCCCATGTTTAGGAACATTGTGCATGAAGCGGAGAGACTGTTATACATAGGTTGTACGAAGTTTACAAAGCTTAGTGTTGTGTTGAGATTGTATAAGCTGAAGGCTAACAATTGATGGAGCGAAAAAAGCTTCACGTCATTGTTGTCTTTGTTGAAAGAAATTCTTCCTAAAGGAAACAAGCTTTCAATCTCAACATATCATTTAAAGAAATTATTGTGCCCAATGGGAATGGAGGCTAAGAAGATACACGCATGCCCGAATGATTGTGTATTATTTTAAAAGGACAATGTGGATTTGAAAGATTGTCCAAATTGTGGGGCGTCAAGGTATAAAATGACAACTTCGGGGAAGTCCAAAATTGGTTCTCCTACCAAGGTGATGTGGTATCTACCTATAATACCACAGTTTCAACACTTGTTTTCCAATATGATAGATGTAAAGAATTTGAGGTGGCATCCAAAGATTTAGAAAAATAATGATGGGATCCTACGAAATGCTTCTGATTCCCCATAGTGGAAGAAGATTGATTTATTGTACATTGAATTTCATGAAGAAGTCAGGAATATAAGACTTGGGCTTTGTACCGATAGGATGAATCCATACGGGACATTGAGTAGCCAACATAGCACTTGACCTATCATGCAAGTTATATACAATCTTCCTCCCTGGTTGTGTATGAAAAATAAGTACATTATGATGTCGTTATTGATATCGGGCCTGAAAAAACCTAGAAATGATATCGACATTTATCTTGAACCTCCGATTGATGACTTAAAGAAAATCTGGGGTGAAGGTGTGATGACCTATGATGCTTCACATAGAGAAACATTTCATTTTCATGCTATGTGGTTTTGCACTATTAATGACATTCCAGCTTATGGGAATTTGTCTGGATATAGTGTAAAAGGATCTAAAGTGTGTCCTTTATGTGAAGAGAACACTGATTTAATATGACTAAAACATGGCAACAAGACTATCTTGTTCATCTAAGGTTTCTTCCAAAATTCCATCTGTACCGACAGTTGCACAAAGCATTCAATGGATGAAATGAGGAACTGAGTGTGCCTAAACCTGTATTAGGGGAGGTAGTTTATGATAGAGTAAAAAACTTTGTCAATGAATTTGGTAAGAGATCACAATGTATCATGCCCACACAAAGTGACAAATCATTATTCAAGAAGAAGTCAATATTTGGAGATCTTCCTTAGTGGAGTTCTTGGGCAGTTAGGCATTATATCGATGTCATGCATGTTGAGAAAAATGTCTGTGATGCATCATTGGTACCCTGTTGAATATAAAAAGTAAGAATAAAGATGGGATCAAATCCAAAATGGACCTACGTGAAATGGGAATAAGGAAAAAATTAATAGAAGTAGTTAGTACTGAGTGGAGTACATATTTATCTTCTTCTTGTTACATGTTGTCTAGAAAGGAGAAGAAAGCTTTTTGTGAGTGCTTGGTTAATGTTAAGGTACCACATGGCTACTCTTCCAACATTCATAGATTGGTATCAATGAAAGATTTGAAGATAATATGTCTTAAATCTCATGATTGTCACACTCTAATGCAACAAATATTGCTTGTGGCAATTCGATCTATATTGCCGAATCACGTAAGGTTTGCAATCACCATACTTTGTTTCTTCTTCAACAGTCTATGCGACAATGTTATTGATCCTGAGAAACTCGATAAGTTGCAAAGAGAAGTGGTTGTTACCCTATGTCAGCTTGAGATGCATTTTCCTCCTTCATTCTTTGATATCATGGTACATCTTGTTGTCCACTTGACTAGAGAAGTGAAAATGTTGGGACCAATTTTCTTGCATTGGATGTATCCTTTTGAATGATAAATAAGCAATTTTGAAGGTGATGTTCAAAACTGTTATCATCATGAAGGGAATATTATTGAGGGTTATGTGGCAAGAGAGGTTATGGATTTTTGCAATGACTTTCTGAGTGGTAATGATGATCTTGTAAATGCAAAAATATTGAGTAGTATTCTGGGAAATGGATTTTAGGATCACAAATGAAAGTAATCAACCGCGAGTTGTTGGAACAAGCTCACTTGTATATTTTACACAACATCGACAAATTGAGTGTTTATATCACAGAACATACCAATTTCATCAAGAAACAATATCCTCAAGCCAATTCAATGTGGCTTGGTAGAGAGCATAACAAGACATTTATTAAGTTGTTTGAAGATAAAGGCTTACATCATCTATCTCAAACACCAAATAATATTGCTGAAAATATCAAATGCCACACCTTCAAACCAAAGTTATTGTTATGTCTAATGACAAGTTTGACATAAATGGGTTCTCATATTACACAAAGCGTCAAGATGATAAGAATGTCATAAAAAATAGTGGGGTCACCCTTCAAGCGTCTTCATTATTTTTTCTAGTGCGAAAGATAAGATCCCACTGAAGCTAAAATGTCATATTACTGTGTCATTACAGGCATATTGGAGTTTGACTACGTAGATTTTAGAATTCTACTCTTTAAGTGTAATTGGGTTAATAACAGCAAAGGAGTTATAGTGGATGACTTGGGTTTCACATTAGTGAATATTGAAAAGATTGGTGAGAAGGGTGAACCATTCATATTGACATCATAGGAGAAACAAGTATTTTATATCAATGATCTTACAAATGAAAAATGGTTAGTTGTTCTTCATGGTAAAAGATAGTTCATTGAAGATCCTATAGATGACGAAGACTACTATGATAAGTATGATGACCCCAGTCAATTCTTAGTTGGGTTGCCAACACCAAATATTGAAGCTAACAATGACTTATATGTGTGTGGAGATCACATCGAAGGAATGTTATTTGATAAAAGATCTCAATATTAGAGGCATGTTTTTATTTTTTAAATGTTAAATGTTAAATGTTTTTTGTATGTTAAATGTTAAATGTTTGATTTTTTTTTGTATGACACTTTCAGATGGCTGACCATGAGTATGATGATCATGATGATGATTACCATGAGGGTGAGGTGCCATCTCACAATGTAAGTTTACAATATATCATATATCTAGCTATATATATGTACATTTATAAGTTATATCCTATATATGTTTGTTTGTCAATTTTTAGGTTGATGATGTACCTCCTGAAAACCTTGTGGCACTTGATGAACAACAAAAAAATTGAAAAAATTAGGGGAATCACTATGATGAACAAGTTACTATAACAAAGGGGAAATGGACCAAAATTGGTTATGGATTTCGATCTTGTAGGAAATCCAGTTGGGGTCAACCATAGCTCATTTGTTTCATATCTTGGGGTTCTTACTTGCAGCCATTGTAGTGTAAATGCAAAATCTGGGCATACAATTTCTAAAGTGAAGAATGACTTAGTATGGAAAAAACTATGTGTGAGATATTATCATTTGCAATTCTATTTTTAAAGTTATTTACAATTCTTTTTTTTAGAATACTCTATGAAATATATAGTAATTTGTAGAGTATATTTTAACTGGATGAAAGCCTACATCATAAAAAGGTGATGCAACACTATGGGAGGGTCCTAATGAACTATATGACAACTCTCAACAGGAAATACATAAGAAATGCTGATAAGAAGAAGAAGTCATCCCTTGAGAAATGGAACTACCTGGACCCGATTGCATGGAATGCTTTTGTTTCCAGGATAAATATTGATGAATTCAAGGTATTAAGCGTCACTCCCAATTTAATGAATATACATTTTTAGGAATTAAACTATTCACAATTGATCTTTATTGTTACTAACCAATTCAATGTGATTACTAACAAAGCTATGAGCGATGCTCAAAGAGCAAGACGTGCACAAAATGTCCATGACCACATGATGGGTTCAGGTGGCTGTGTTGCTTTTTGCCAAAAACTACAAACGTCTTCCATTCAGCAACCTACTACTCCTAATACTAAGTCTGGTGAGTCCTCGACTATTACTCCCAGACCTCTGCATCACCATGATATGTGGGAGGAAAAACAAAAAAGGAGATATACATAACCCCACAATTGTTGAGGTGGCTGCAAAAATGGTAAAATTCAACTCTAAAAGCAATTAGTATTGTTGATTATTATGTTGACTTACCAATTTCTATTGATGATGATTAGAGAGTATGTTGACTTACCAATTTCAATTGATGATGTTTAGCGGGAGCTTCATGAGTAGAGGAAGAAAGTCTCGTTCATCCCTAAGGGCACAAGGGATGAATTGACAGTTTCTCTCGACGACCCAGAGCATCCTGGACGTGTTAGGCTGCAGGGGCTAGAGTGGGCCTAAGAGCGTTCTTTGGGCCATCACAACACAAACATGTCCATAAAGGGGGAATTTTAAAAGCTTAGGTAACCTATTCTTTTTTTAGAATGTTATTGGAAAGGGAATTCATGAATAAAAAAGAGATTCTTTTGACCATGTATAGGTACATGAGATAGTTGATAAGAGAGTCCAGGAAGCATTGAGCAAGTGGTAGACATCTCAGTCTACCACTCTAACAGTACCTGTGGTATGCCACTCTTCCCCCACGATAGAGGTGGTTGGGAGTGATCCTGTAGAGGTGGTTGGGAGTAATCCTATAGACCCACCACCTGGCACATCCGCTGTAAGTATTTTAGTGACATAGTAGCTAGTCTTTTCAAGATGATATGTTTATTATGTATATAACATACTTTTATGCACTACAAAAAATTTGTCCTTTGTTGAAGAACATTTGTGAGGAACCAAAAATTGTGAGTAATGATGTCTATTTGTGAGGGCTCATCCTTCAAATATTGGACCAAATCCCTCAACCATATTTTTAACATCCTTAGAACTATTATGTGAACACTAATACCTCACAAATACATTACTCACTAATAACCCCATGAAAAATGCCATGCCAAATGTTTCCCTCCATCTCATAACTCTTCCCTCCATTCTAAAGCACAACATTTGTTAATAAAAAAAAACCTCCCCACTCATTCTTCCATGTAAGAATTGTTTCGTCACTCTTTGCTTCCCCCTCTCGTGTCGTGCGCGTCCGACCGGTCCTCCCCTCTCTGCACCAGTGATGATGAGGGATGGGTAGCACCGATGCTACCACTACAAAGCCTTAGGTGGATTCTCCCCTCTGATACGCTACCACCCAACACGAAAAAGGGCACATCATGGAGTCTGACGGAGCCCCAATCTGTGCGACATGCGGGAGGGCCGTGGGGAAGGGTGATGCTTATGGGGAGTGCTTTTACCCCGTATGCAGGTCCTGCGTGGAGGAGGACATCAGGGACGGAAAGGGTGGGTGCTCCAGATGCGGAGCGCCGTATTCGCTTACGCAAGGTATCAAAACTTGTTGTTCTGTGTGTGCATTTTTTGGTACTGGTCATGTGCCTATTTTGGCGTGGTCAATGTAATGCAGATTTCCTAGTTTAAAATTAATTGCTCGAAGTTTTCCCATCGTTCACTTCCTTTGATAGAGCTTACACCATCTCAAATAGTTTGAATGCCTGCAATTGTAGCGCTAAGGTTATGGATCTTGAAGCACTCTGTGTAATAGTTTACATATGGGTTCATAACATTTACATATGACTGAACGCTATCTGATTGCAAAATTCAACATATAGACTCATATCATTTCCCCATAATTTCGTATACTTATTTCCAACGTCTTTGATAAATTGTGCTGTTTAAGAAGCAAAATTCTCAACTCTTTTGTGAAGGTGGGCTTGAATGAAAGCACCTATTTGCACTTTACTATCGTAAATAATTTATGTGTGCAAAATATGTGCCAATCTCTCTCCAGTAATATGGTTTTCTGTTGAACATGGGAATGACCTGCTCACCTAAGAGGCTAAGACCATAGGCTATTCTGAGTAAATGACTTGACAATCTATGCTTTGTTAAATTTCAGAAGATTTGTAGGATGACCACGATGACCAATCCGGAAAAGGGTTATCCATGATAGCCTACAGTGGTGACAACCAGGCATGGATTTTGTATTATGATAAATCTTACAGTCAGCCTATTTTTAATCATCGAAATTGAGTTTCTCTAAAAGTTGAAGCATGGGTAGCACTTTATGCAAACTATTAACAGAACAAGCCTTTTGCTTTCTTTTGTCACAGGATGAAGGTCTTCATGCACAAAAAGTAAGAAGCTTCTCAACTGTTGATAGTGGTAATTACACATTTAAATTCTAGATATATTTTTGTTTTGTATATAAAGATGACAATCTAAATATAACTCTGTTTTGATTCTTCTTAGAGTTTAATTCCGAGAATGGAAATCCAATCTGGAAAAGCAGAGTGGAAAGCTGGAAGGAAAAAAAACAACAAAAATACAACTCAGAAGAAGGAAGAAAAACCGGCTCAAGTCCCGCAGGGACAACAAATGGATGGAAAAGAGTAAGTATTACCATCTTGCTTACTGAGGAGGTGGAAAACACTTTCATTTTTTGTTCAACTAAGCCATGTAACTAATATCTTGGGCATGTGAAATCATACTCTTGACTTCTAGTAATATCAAGGTCCTCGTACATGATGATCTAGACATTTAGGCGGCACCTAGAAAAGTCTTTAGATATAGAGAGATGTCTTATATGGGAATATGTACATATTGTTAAGCTGATCATATTCATTCACACTCATCAAACAAGATAAGACCGTTTTCTCTTATCTGAAATTAATTTTCATGTTAATTAGAATAAACAAATAATGTGTTGATTACATAGAACATCTATGTACAGATTGACAGAGTTTGCACAATCATTTTCGAGGGTGGTGCCTATTTCTCATAATAAGCTGACATCATACCGGCTTGTCATTATAATGAGGTTAATCATCTTGGGCCTCTTCTTCCCTACGATTGAGATGGCATGGTAGTATTGGATGATTGTCCTTCATCACCATCGTTCATTCCTGCTCCTCTTTCAAGATCATTGTGTCTTTCCTCAATGAAAGTGACCTCAGATCGTGGATTGTCCCCTTCTATTTTAGTCCACCTCCACTTCCTTTCTTCATCAAACACGACATTCATGCTCACCTTGATCCTCCTTTGTTGAGGATCGTAAAGCCTGTGAGCTTTGCTATTCGATTCAACTCCAAGGTAGACTAATGATTCACTACGGTCATCTAACTTCCTCGTATGCACAGTTGGAACCTTCATATGCGTTGTGCATCTGAAGATCTTTAGGTCATCGAGATGAGGTTTTCATCCTAACCAAGCTTCATGAGGTGTGATATTTGTTAACACTTTAGTAGGCATCCGATTGAGCAAGTAGACATCATGTCTTACAGCCTCCCCCCACATGAATGCAGGCACATTCATGCTCTTCAAAAGACTCCTCGCAGTGGCCATGACCATTCTATTTCACCTTTCTACCATTCCATTTTGCTGTGGAGTGTTAGGTGTCATGAGGTTCGTTGGACTCCCTCCTTTTCACAAAATGAAATGAATCTCAAAGACATAAATTCTCATCCATGATCTATTATAAGGATCTTCAGTGAAAGTTCAGTTTCCCTCTCCACCAGGGCCTTGAATTTCTATAAACATTTGAACGCCTCTCCATTCTCCTTGATTACATACACCCACATTTTTCTACTAAAATCATCAACCAAAAGAAAGAAGTACCTATTTCTCGTGAGTGTTTGTGGAGTTATAAGGCCATCCCCAAATATCACCTAACCATTGATCGATTCATCTAATTCTCTAAACTTTCCTCGTAGCCCTGTCATATGATTGCTCACGCTGTTATCTAGATACCACAGATATGACGACATGCCACTCCCTATGTCGTTGTATCGATTTGGTATGATCTTTTCCTCATTTAGAAGGATCATGTTGAGCTCCTACACGTCATGCTTTGCCAATAATAGGGATGGTTCCTCATCAGGCAATCGATCCAGATTGGCTTCTTCCTTCCACTGCTTCCCTTGGCACTCAGAAGCATAGTGACCAAGGTTATTGTAGTGAAAGCACCTGACATTGCTCTTATCACGATTGGTGTCGCGATTTCCTTCTACAGCTTGTCATGTGATGTTCCCTTCACCATGGCTTCCTCTACCATGTCCTCGACCTCATCCTTGACCTCGCTGGCCTCCCCGTCCTCATCTGCGATCACTGTGATAGGTATTATCACTGCCTTGTGATGCCTTCATCTCCGATCTGGTATCCTTCTTCATCAGTAGAACTTGTTCATGCCTCCCTTCATAATCCCGATAGCGCTCTTCGTGAGCCTTGAGATCCCTGATGACCTCATCTATCTGCATCGTCAATTTACCTATGAATTCATCGACGCCTTGCGCATCACCCATCCGGAGGTTTTTAAACTCCCATTTGAGAGCTTGGAGTTTGACTTCCTTCACACACTCCACTCCGACGTACATCGTATTCAGGGTCTCCCAAGCCTCCCGGGCTGTTTCTTTTCTGGCGAGCTGCAATAGCGTCTCTTTCGGCACCGATTGGTAGATCACTGCTAATGCCATTTGATCTTTTCGCTCCTCGACAACATTTCCTTCTGATGTAAGATAAAACTGGAGGCCTCCAAGACATATTCCCTTTTAGTTTAGGAACCTTGGGCTTCTAGAAATGCATTCCTTTGCAATAGATTGTGGACATAGTATCTTATTGATCAAGAAACACCTAGAGGCATTGAGATTGAAGTGGTCATGCTTCAATCCTTTCTAATAGTCTCAACATATCCTCATAGCTTGGAGTCATTCATATTGAGGTGGAAATGTTGCAATCCTTGGCAGTGTCATCATGAATGGTTTATGCATTAGATGTTTTTAAATCCTTGTGATGCTTTTAACTGTGCCTCTACTAAAGGCATTTCTTTACTATAGGTGTCTTGGACCAGTGGTTGGGAGGCCAATCTACTCAATCATATAGTTTCTTTTGCTTTAAAATTCTCTAGGTGTGTATCCATTAAGCTCATATGGCATTTGGCAGGATACTTCATTTTTGAAGCTCATATGGCATTTGGCGGTGTTATCATGGCTTTAATTATTAGTCATGACAACAAACATTGAGGTCACATTCACAATTATAGTCGTGTCCATGGTCACAACCATGGTTATCACTATGAAGATGAACACATCCATGGTTATGCCACTAATGATGAAGACAAACATAATTATGGCCACGATGATGTTCACAACCGTGATGAATCATTCAATGATCACAATGGTGCTGGACATTCTCATGAGACCATACTTATTATCAAAATAGCCATGAATGTGACAAAACTATTGTAACTCATGGTCATCAATCAAAGTAGTTTGTGCACAAAGATGAGATTCAACATCCACCAATGTTTTATAAAGTGGGAAGCGGGAGGCGTGCAGACAACACCTTGTGGCCGCTTGAGCGCCAGGCGGGTGCTCAAACGGGCGCTTTTTGAAAAAGTGGGAGCATAAATTCATATATAATTTGTAGAAAATTACACATATATGTATATGAATAATATATTATTATACATATATAAACCATGCGATGAGTATATAATTACTTAATTAACTCAATTATAACATACTCAATCAATAATATATTAAATTAAATATATACAGAAGTAGCCCATAGATGATATATATACACTAGTGGTACATACTGCATAGTATATGAATATATAGTAGCAGGAAGTACATGGTATATGTAATACATTATGCTTTAGAGGTACATGCTACATAGTATAGAATATGCATTATACAGTAGTAGGCAGTACACGATATGTACATTATACCGTTATATGTATTGCAAACTACAAAGTACATCTACATAGATAATACATTAGTTGAACGCATAACAATACAAGAAAAACTAAGGTATGAATGTATGTATAGGTACAAGTATAATGTATCAGTAAATATTAGTGGTTGAGTTCATAGCAGAGCAACAATGTATGTAAAAATGATAAATATGTAATGTAGGAACAACAGTTCATACATAAAGATGTAAATAGGTGCAACAGTACATACATACAGAGCTTATATGAAGTAGGAACGATTTTTATGCATGAACAACTCTATTAAAAATGAGAAACGCATACTAACCCTGATTTATAAACATAAGTTGTGTTTTAAAAAGCAAAATCAGTGTAATATATACACTAGTTAACTTTTGTACAAAATTTGGATACATATTTAGTTGTTTAGCGCAATAGTATTATATTAACATGTTAAATAATGTTCTAAAATGTTGATACATACTAACAAATTGATTATATTTCATTTTGGGATGAGGAAGTGGGCATAGAACCTAATTTTAACTTAAGCGGCCTCAGGCGGGCGCCCAAAAGTAGTGCTCAGACGGGCGCTTAAGCGGGCTGAGCGGGTCTGAAGCGACCGCTTAATGGAGATTCACCTGACTGCCCGTATAAAGCCCATTCTGAGCGGCCGCTTAAGCGGCTGCTTGGGCCGCTTTTTAAAACATTGACATCCACTAATTACTTCTATCTTTTCATTCTAATTTACCTAAATACATACACGCTATCATGTTTTGATGCAAGAAACAATGAAGTTCACATTATTATAACCTAAGCATTGACTGGTTCATATTTGTGGTACTAGGTCTTTCTCTTCTAACTTTATTCAAAGTCAGATTGTTACTTGTGATCAACTACAAATAGAAGGAAATACATGCCTTCTTCTTTGAGATTTCATTATCTCTCGCCATGCCTTCCACAAATGTAAACGATATTGTTATCTCCTTTTTTGCACAACAAGGCAAGCTAGGATAATAAACATCATATTTGTGATAGCAGGTTATAATAAATTCATAGAGTTAATTTTTCATTGTTTGAATTCATCTTTGAATACATTGCAATCTAACAACATCATACAATTGACGAACAATTTGAACAGGATTTTCCCAATTCTCTTTACACTGAGGTTACATCATCTCTTCGTAGAAAAAAAAGTGGCTACTGCAAATAATATGGGGGTCAACTAAATTGTTTTTGAACTAAGAGATGATGAGTTCCTTATCTCCAACAAATGTTAATTATTAGATATATTGAGTTCAAGGCAGAGGTTTGTGATTAATGCCTCCTGGGCCCAGTTTATGGGGCCAGAAGCATAAAACGCCGCCAAGGTGGCACGATATACCTCCAATGCCAAACTGTGTTCTTCATCATCTACATCTATATAATGTGTAGGCTGCATATATTCTGTATCTGGCCTACAACAAAATGACTGGGCATCATCAGAGCACTCGTTTAACTCTAGACAATGGCCTTCTATGAAGAATGTATCTGGAGTATTGCTACCACTAGAGCTACAAGATGGGTAGGCATTCATCTGTCTAGATCCTATATCACTCATTTGAAGATACCTAGTGCCCACATTAGGATGACTGGAGTCCAGAACCATTTCAGTATACCGAGTTCTTTTGTTATGAGAGGGAAGCATGCATTTTTCACCCAATAAATTCTTTGGGTAAGAAATAGCATCTACCTTTTCAGGTAGCCAGAGAGAGTTGCCAACAGCCATACTTTTTGATAAGCCATCTTCGTCAAATGCCTTGGATCATATGGTCACTCGAGAATTGGCTTCATTTGCACCCCTCTTCATGCCCCTTTGAGCGCCCAAAAGGTTTCCACTCATTCCAGTAACTTGACGACCGACAACTCTCCTGCTTATTTCAGGGAATTGACATTCCAGGTTTGAATCATGGGCAACAACGAAATCCTTTCCGATGGAGAACCATTGGTCATCTTCACATTGAAGCCTCGGCCTAACATTCGAAGCATGGACTTTTTACATATCATGCGATCCCAGAAGCTTGACAAGAAAATTGTGCCTTCCAATTACAT
This sequence comes from Alisma plantago-aquatica, assembly GCA_963693085.1. Classification (NCBI taxonomy): domain Eukaryota; kingdom Viridiplantae; phylum Streptophyta; class Magnoliopsida; order Alismatales; family Alismataceae; genus Alisma; species Alisma plantago-aquatica. Next base: position 220,924,219 of record OY856410.1, on the reverse strand, counting down.
CTGCGACCTCTGTAATCCTCCATTATCCATCATCATAGACCTCGACTACGTCACCAGCCACCCTGGGATCCAGGCACAGGCCAGTAGGAGGGCAAGGCCTGATGGCTCTCCTTGGGACCCAATCCATGATTGTAGCACCAAGAGAGTACTGGTCGTGCATGATGATGTAGTAGTGACCATTCCCAGAGATGATCACTGTAGGCCACCAGTAGCCGGATGGAACACCTTTGGAGTCCCAGACCTCCACCTTAGTTGCCTTCTTGATCCTCATTTTTTGTTCTAGACAAGTCTGGGAGAGTAACAATCAGGTCTTTTTTGTGCACTCGGTAACGATCGAGCTTCTGGTAATGTGGCGGCACCGGGGTGGAAGAAAGGGCAGGCGCAAACCGTTCAAGGCTCTGGGTGGGGTGCTTAGATAAGACTAGAAAACATTCAAGCTACAAATTGTACATAATTTAACTTTGTTAAAATCTGGATGGCTGCTGGTAGGCTAGATCCCAATTTTGTTATGCCCTGCAGCTTGTGTTCAATATTAGTTTTATATTCTAGTTCTAACTTTTGATTCGGGTGCTTGGTTAACACTTAGTTACTCTGGGTTGTTGCTAATGAGTTGGGAATTGACCTATAAAAAGGACACACTTTAGACATTCAATTGATTTTCACTAAAATCCTCTATAAAACCTTGTTGTTGGTTCCAATTCTGTTGCAGCACCTACTGGTATCCTTATTAAGGAACCACGAGGCTTTCGTTTTGAAGACATATTTGGTGCACTCTTTTCTTACAGGCCTTAGTAATAGAGGGCAGTGATCAGATTTTATGTGGGGGAGATGGACCTCTAGCTTGTCTTCTAGCTTGACTCCTTGTGTTGTTAGGTTGTTATTTCATCTTGGTGTTTTCCCTGTTAGCTTTGTTCCCTTCTCCGGGTGAGGATTTGTTAGCATTATCAGCTCTTGCACAATGGTTTGCTGTTGGTTGGTCGATTGCTACCAGATTAGCTTGTTCAATCCTAGCATTGCCCATGATAACCTCATCACCAGAAGGGTTCATGGTTTGCTGCACTCACACGAAACCATTTAGAATTGTGACTTTTAGATGAGGCCAAATTGACGACCATCGTGGTAGAGTAAGTTTTCTGTGGTGATCCTTCTTTGCTTTCACTACAAATATACATTTTGAACTCGATTTTTTTGCAGTAATTATATAAAATTTATTTAAATTTCAAATTGTTTTTTTAAACTGAAAATGTTAACAAAACATTCCATTCTAATATTTAAATTATGGACTGATTTTCTTTCTTTATTCTCTGTTTTGGTGCAACATTGCATAGGAAAAATCTTAATGCATTTATAAAGACATAATATAGCATAGCAACAGTTGTATTTCCATTAGGTTTTGAGTCTTTTGACACAAGGAGAACTTAAGAAATACATCTGTAGAATGTTAATATTTTATGAAGATGTCAACTATATTTGATCTTTCTAAACATGGGGTGTCATTATGAGTAATGATACGGAGACCCTAAAGAGGGTGTTTTACGGATTTAAAGAGAGAAAGGAGACTCTTGGAGATGGGGTAGCATCTTCAAGTAGGAAAATGAAGAGGGAGTATGCAAGAGATATAACTGGTAATAAACATATATTATCAAAGAGAGGCTAATTGGATGTAAATAATGATGAAAATATATCTACAACCAGAATGTATTTTATACATATAATAAACAAAGAAAACAAAACATTATATTTGTGAGTATTATATTGCTTATTTGTGTATTAAATTTGAATATTTGTTGTATACTATATTAATTATTTAAATATATTATCAATCTTATGTGTTATAATTATTTTCACAATTGTAATGTATTGTTTATTAACATGTATCATTGGAATATGATATGTGCATTGTATTGACGATGACCATATAATTTGATGGTCAGAGTGTTTCGACAGCACATTTCGATGTCCGATGGCCATCAATATGGAAATAATTGTTGAAATTTCTACAATTTTGCCGAAAATTTAAACTATGCCTTAGGCTTTATAGGTCAGATCAACTGAATTGCCAAGATTAGGTATATGCAGATTTTATTCGAGGCATGATTGTTATATTGCCATCACTTAGTTTGTAGATATAAGAAGATGTAACACTCTGAATTATGTTTGGCCGCTCTGGCACATATCACAATATGTTCTGTTAGATACACTCGCACACAAAGATCATCAAAGTCTTTTAATACATAGAAGTGGCAACAACGTCACTTCTGTGTTTCTATGGCCATATCGGAGTGACCCTAGCATATTTGGTTTCCTAAGGGGCCGTTCAGCTCCTGTTTTTGTGACTCCCTATAGTTTTATATATAGGTCATACTTTAGTTTAGAGCAGCAAATAAAGGAGAGAGATGATCCAACTATAATTTAGGCGGGAGAGCATGCCAAAATGATGACCAGGACTCTAGACACGTGACTTTGCAGTGCCTGCAAACTTTGCATGATTAACAAATTTCATATATTTTCTCTGTCCATCATGAACAGTGGGATTTGAACTACAGAAACTGTCTAATTTAGCATATTTTTACACAACTACCAGTATTTATGAGTGTGTGGGCCAAATGGCCCCTAAAATAATTGTCATATTGATATATTTACCTTCATATTGGACTCTATTTTTGTTGTTAATTATACTAATATATTGTTGTCCTTATATTGTAGCTTTGTCTATGAATACAACGTTGTCAGGACCAGTGTTAAGCAGATTCGACATAGTGCTTGTCCTCCTAGACACAAAAAATCCAGAATGGGATGCCATTGTCTCGTCTCACATTTTAGCTGAGGTAATTAGTCATTTTTCTGTGTTTGCCCGTATTTTACTTTGTCTTTGTAAAGAGAGCACACTTATTATTAATTTTCATTACACGAATGAGACATTAGAATATTTTTGTAAATACTGTTGATAACAGAACCGTGAATCTAAGAGGTCCAAGGATGACGAAGACTAGTTAAATGTCTGGTCTCAGCCGATGTTGCGAAGGTGATTTCCAAAATTTGTCCTGTTTTTGCATCTAAAAATCTCTAATTTATTTGAGCTTTGCTTGTGTGCCCATGGCAGGTACATCCAGTACGTGAAGGGACATTTCAGACCTGTCTTAACCAAAGAATCTGAAGAGATTATCTCAAGTTATTATCAGTTGCTCCTATTTTTAAGTCACGAGTATCAAAAAAACTGACTGGAGTAAATTTGCATCTAAAACCACTGTTCGCGTGCTTGAGAGTTTGATTCGGCTCGCCCAAGGTATGTGGTATCTGTTGCCACCTTGTTGCTGCAGTTTTCCTATTACAGATCGATGTCAAAAATTTGTAAGTTATATTGAAAGTTTATCGGTTTGTGATTCTTGATCATATTTCATCCAGCACATGCTAGGCTCATGTTAATAAAATAAAGTTACTAGGCTGGACACAATCACATCTATACTTTGTATTGAATCTTCAATGACGACATCTGTTATAGTGGACAGTGTCGGAAATGCTCTACATTCCAACTTCACAGATAATCCAGACGAGGAATGTATCCTTGTTAACATGAAAGCGTGTTTGAATAGACACTCGATCGGTCGAGTTTTGTGAAGTGGCAACTCGACCGATCAAGTGTCTATTGGGAATTTTAGCAAATTGGATTTGGTTGGTTAAACCATGCATTTTTGTGTCCCAAACATTTTTCTAAGCTTAATTACAAGTCATACATTCATTACAAGTGATTACAAAAATTGTTATACGTCATTTGGGCCTTGAGTCAACAATATGACATATTCTACTTCGTACTCACTCTGATTCCTTTTTGTATTTATATTGATAGGGTAGAATTGTTTTTAATGATGGATTTCGACCGACAATGCACTTTAGAGTAGAACGGAACCAAAATATAAGGGTAAGTTGTTTGTTGTACTATGATTTATGTATAAACTTTAAATTCTATTAATATAATGATTTGTCATTTTTAGGAGAAGAATAATCAAGTACCCAACCGTATGAGGCCTGGCATAGATGAAGAGCACCACACCATTTGAAGGAATATGGAGACATTACAGATCTTAAGAGTTTCTAGCATGATATGTTGATTGTCATCAATCTCAAATTTTAGAATCATATGTATTCATTATTTATATCAACGTTGAGCACGCAATGTATGGATAATATTTTGCTTCATTAATAGAAATTTTTTTGAGGTCATTTAACATTTTTATGTGTCATTTTGGTGTTGAAATTTCTTATGATGTCATGTGACTCTTATAAAAATATTGCTTGAGGTTATATATACAAAGTTTTCATTTAAAATTAATTAACATTCAACAAATCATTCAATAAATCAATAACCAAACCATTTACAGTAATCCCTCAAAAATATATTAATGAAGGTCTTTAGTCCCTCAAAATAGAGATCCAGATTGGCCATCATAATTGCATTGACGACGACCACATGGCCCCTCAAAAATAATATTAATGAAGGCATTAGACCTGCAAAAATATATTCTCCAGGACCATCAAGTCTCTCAAAAATGTATTTATGAGAACTAAACATGCCCTCAAAAATGTATTTATGAAGGCTAAATAGTCCCCAAAAATGTATTTATGAAAGCTAAATAGTCCCTCAATATAACATTCTTGAGGGTCAGTTGGTCCGTGACAATTGCATTTGTGAGGGTCAGTGGTATTTGTCATGTGAGTTCTCTTCACAGACCATTTGTGAGGACCAGAATCACAACCGTCCCTATTTGTGAGGGCATGTAGAGAGGGGTTTGTGATAGGACTCACTCGTGAATAATGGCCCAATTTTTACTAGTGATGTAAATTTGTTGGGGTTGAGGCCATGCTATCTAAAATTGAAAGAATTTGTCATTGCAGAGGGTGAGGATAACCCACGCTTTCTAGGGTACATGATTCATGGCACTTCAGTACCCAATGGTGTGATTCGTGTGATCCCGAGGCTTGTGCTTGCTACTTGAAGTAGCATCCATTGCCATATGCCCGCCCAGATGAGGACACACTTGGTGAAGCAAAAAGTGGTGTGATCTTGTGGCCCGAAATGGATGTCATCTATGTCGATCATGTATGGTAAATTTACATTATGTTTAGAAATTAGATATGTATATACATGACAACTGATATGAAATTATATATACAGGACAAAGGGAAGAAAAACACTACAACTCATCCTCCTCCACCTCCACCTCTTCATGAAGCACCTGGTTGGCTTGAAAAGGACCTATACAACTCATTAGGTCATCAATGAAGGGGAATGGCAATATGGATAGACGAGCATCCCAAAAATTGTCCTATGATTGTTTCTATTAAGAAGGAAGAAGCATGCCAAACATACAATAATAATTTATTTATACAAGATATTTTGGAGATGTTTACTTATGCTTGGATGAATACATCTATGGTAGAACTATGGATATGGTGAGATCTTTTTTATATATCTATATACCTTTTTTTATATATGGTGATTTGTTTTCTTATATATTAATGCATATGTAATTTATGTTTTGTAGCCACTTACATAGGGTATGTACATATTTTTCATTTACCCTTGTGGGATTTCTAATTCCATCCTTGATCAGTTGTGTACATAAAGACCCTTCATCAGTTACCTTATATTTCTCTATTACTTTTAAATATTTTGGTAAAGCAAAGAAGATTTTGATAATTGCTCCATTCAATGTTGAGTAAGTTTACTTTGCTTATATTTGGACTTAAGAAAATAACATTTTATTGTGGATTTTGAGTTATATATTTTTTACTTTCTTATCTCTAGTGGGAAGCGTTGGGAGTTACTATTTGTTGTGACATTGACTGTTTATTATCTAGACCCTGAGGGGAAGGAATTAGATAGTTTGGAACACACAATGAAATGGCCATTATTCACATGAGAAATTTTTATATTTATATCCATCAACATATATTTTAAAATTGCTATTTAGTAATGCAATTTAATGTGTTATATTAATGTGAAGGGCCTTAAAAGATTTTGAAAAAGCTGGAGGAGACATGGGCAAGCAAAAGAAATTGTTAGTCTGCGAGAATGTGTAAGTAGTTTCCTGACTCCACTACATATATTATTTATGTGAACTATTCTTATTTTTATTTATTAACATTTTGTATGTTATAATTTATAGTGCGATATACAAGACAACGGCTGGGCATGTACATACCAAGTGATGCGGTATATCGACCTAATTGTCAGATGCTTCAGAAGCAATAAAAAACATACAACATGTATTATATATTCTTAATGATCATATATAGTATAGTCTCGTTAGATAATATGAAAATCAAACTTATTAATTATATATATACGTCACTATGTTTGCAGGTGTTTAAAACCAGTGACTTCACTATAGGGGAAAAGTTATTACATGTATGTGATCCCTATATGATTGAACAATTTGATGACATAAGTGAAACAATGGGCAAAAACCTGTGAAAGGGAGGCAGTTTTTTATTATAATTGGGGTAGTGATAATGATAAATAATGAAATTTCTAAAATTTGATGTCATAATTATCTAAGTAATTGTTGACATTGCTAAACTTTGAAAGACAATCTTATATGTACATGTGTGAATGACTTCTTTTGAATTGTCTTATTGAAATTTGATCTATATACATGTGTGTGAATGTGAAGATGAATGAATGAATGTGCTTCTACATGTGTGTGAATGTGAAAATAGTTGAATGAATGGAACTATAGGTTTGTACATGTGTATGGATGTAAAAATGGTTGAATGAATGGAACTATAGGTTTCTACATGTGTGTGAATGTGAAAATGGTTGAAAGAACGGAACTGCATGTTTCTACATGTGTGTGAATCATGTGAATGAATTAATTGTGTTTGTACATGTGTGTGAATCACATTATGTATATAATCTTGATCATCTTATATTATTGCAGGTTTATGGCCTATTGTTTAGCTGAAATCAAAGGATGTTGCAAACATGTAGTTCAGAACTGAACTATAGGTTCTACATCCTGCTAACCAGCAGGAAAGCATGCTTGCAAATTGATAAAAAAAACCAATACATAGTTGTCGATTATTTAAAAAAACCATCACCTTATGTAAATGACGTCAGTTAAGTATAGGAAACTGACATGTATGCTCTAACCCGAGGCCAATTTTGTTTGTTCGAACATAGAGATAAGTGTCTGTTACTTTATCCAAAACTGGCGACTATACCATATTTTTTTTCACATTATGGTTATAGGCGTCGGTTTTCTAATACATAAATGACACAATGTCAACGACATCGGTTAAGTATAGGAAACCAACAAGAATGCTCTAACCCGGGGCCAATTTTGTTTTTGTTTGAACATGGAGATAAGGGTCGATTACGTAATACAAAACTGACGACTATACTTGATTTTTTTTTCACGGTATGATGATAGGCGTCAATTTTCTAATACATAACTGATGCCTATGGTCCTAATGGTGTTGTTTCTTTTTTTAGTTGCAATCGAAGCCGAATCTATGTCGTTGGTTCTATGATTCTACCTTTAATGATACCCCCTTGGGTGTCGTGTGAAAACTGACGTGAAAAGCCCATTTTAACTGATGTTAAAAGTGGTATATGTGTAGTGCCTCCAGTAGGACCTGGAATCCAAACAAAAAAACCACCTCTCTTTCGACGACTATCTCACATAATCACCTAAAACTACATCAAGAGTGATAGTTGAGTGAAACTATTTTACAACAGTACTCATGGTTGAGTGAACCCTAGAAGATAGGGAATACAACCAACCTTAACCTACCCATGCAGTTCATGCTACTACTATCCAAAAAAATAAAAGTTGGGTGTGAAAGATACCTCTGGTGGTGTCTTGCATAGGTATGACTTGGAAATGAGGTTATGTGCAATTTGTGAAGAAGACACTCCTCCCTATAAAAGGATGCACCAGACAAAAGAGGACATGCAACTCCAGATCTGAGAGAGTGAAATGTAGGGGAATAGTAAACAAACCAAGCCATCATGCAGAAGTCTTAACCAAAGGATCGTATAAGGACATGGTCAACACAATAAACAAATAAGTCACTTAACCTTTATGTCATGCCTTGATTCATTTATTATCTTGAGGACAAGCTATATTCTATGTTTGGGGGAGTTTATAACATCCAATTTGTGGCTTAGGTAATTTCATCCTTCATTTCTTCCCATTTTTCAATTTTACTTTAACTTCCTTGCATTTTATTCATGTTACTACTAATATCTTGACCCATGGCTAACTACTCATTTCCATGTAGGATATCCATCAAATGATGGTTTCTAACCTTGAATATATTCCCCATTAGTTTCCACAATTGATTGGCAACTTCACCTTTTAGTACACCAGGTGAACCATAGATGTATCCAACAAGATGAACGTCTATTGATCCTCATCATTAATAGCCTCCAAGAGGAACATGACTTCCTAGACATCAGTAGGTGATGGAAAAGGTGCCCACCAGTTTACATGATCGATGGCTAGTCCGAAGAGATACCTTCTGATGACTAGCCTCAAGATAGCCATATTATGATGGTTGGATTGGAAGATACATCTACTGATGGACCTCTAGGGGAGACTTCTCCTAGTATCTTAGCAGACCTACCTCTACCAATGGCACGTCTGCTGACAACTCTAGTGATGACCAATTTGGGTATCCAACAACCAATGACAACACTATGCACATCAATCATTAGAAATGTTAAGCACATGTCCCCATGCACATACTCAGAAGGCTTAGAGGCAAGTAAAGCTCACTAGTGAACACTTAGAACCCCAAACCATGGCTATAAATAGAAGACCCCATGCTATGAAGAAGGGGCATGCTACTTTGTGAGAGGGACAATGAAGTGGTTCTGCCAAGATACCTCTCTAAGGACTTTGACCTTCCACCCATCGATTATTGCACTCCAAGGAGTAGTGAACCTACATCTTCACTGAGTTGTTCAAGGTTCCTTCTTCAAGAAAAGGAGGGAGACCATCTTCACCTCCAATGCCAAATTCAGAGAGGAGAGGGTTTCCATCGACCCTGACTTGTTTGGGGTTGTTGTTGGCATATCTTTCTCCTTCTTCTCTGAATCTGTTCATCCCCTTCCTTCTCCATCTCATTTTCATCTTCATGTCTAATTGCAATTGTAATTCTCACATTTCATTCACCACCATTAGTGGCTAGTCAATTAACTTGGGTTGGGAGTACCCAATAAGGCTCTCCCAACTCATGTAAATACTCATATTCATTAAATATATGCTATTAGCAATGTTTGTATCCATACTCTTGTTAAATGATTAGATACCATCTTGTGTTGTTTGATTGTTAATACCTTGAGAGAGTAGTATTAACCTACATCTAAGAGTTATGGAGTTGCATGAATGTAGGAGAATGTTGGAATCCTTAACCCAATGATCATATGTTTGGCTTGTGGTTGTGTGTTTCCATATTGAGAGAGAGGTACCATTATAATCTAGATCTATACTAAGCTTGAGAGAGGAAGGAATAAACACTTTTGATGATTACTTGTAAACTTCCTAAGCGTGTACAATGGGAGTGATTAGTTACATGGTTTAGTACTTATTCTCATATATGTTAGTTTGTATTTAAACATTCGTGTAATTCCTAAGAGGAGCCTCAATATACATTTTGTATCCAATTTTTGTTCAGTGAATGAAAATTATTTATTATTATTTATCATTTGTTAAATTTGAACTTGTAAATTTTAGGTAATGAATCTCGACTTTAAGGTCAAACCTTAATGAAGGGACACTCAAACAGGTGAGGGGGGATCCTTATATCTGGTATCAAAGACCAAAATTTTCAAATAATATTTAATAGTTGATAACTTAAAATAATCCCTATAATTATAAGGAAAATTATTACGGAATAACCTAATGTAATGATGTTTTGAAAGGATCACAACTTTTGGGCTGACATTATTTTGCACTGCACCATTATGTTGGTATACAGTAATTTCCTTAGCCAATATGAAACTTGCCTGGCTAGAACCTAGGGTTTCCTGAAATAATGTTTCCTCTAAGTTTCACATCTCTAAATTCATCATCTTCTCATCTTTTTCTGAATAAACCCTACAATGCACTTCCATTCATTTCAAGTTTGGTTTTTGAGAAGAAGTAGGACTTAGGCATCCTCGTTAAATGATGATATAGTCACAAAAAAATGTTATGTGTGTTTTTCCTTGAAAGGGTAAACCTTACATGGGGCTAGGGTTGGTTTAGGAAAACCCTAAGTGGATTAAGGGATATTTAAAACCCTAAGATGTATATTATGCTCGTAACCCTAACACTAACCCTAAAGCATAATTCTGGGTAATGGGAATAGTTCAGGAAAAATAGTATCCCTATCCACGCATACCCTATGTTGTAGTGGAGGAAAGATAAGATATAAATGTGTTGGGTAATCCACTATGGGTAGCCCAAATTAGATACCCTAATTTCCCATGCATGTAGGTACGTGGAGTAATGTTTCCATTATACATGTAAAAACTTTTGAATACACACACAGACACACACACACACACACACACACACACACACATATATATATATATATATATATATATATATATATATATATATATATATATATATATATATATATATATATATATATATATATATATATATATATATATATATATATATATATATATATATATATATATGTAACCAATGGCTACATAAGAATCAATGTAAGGCCCTCAAATCATATATAGAGATGATGTCCCATCTTGGGGTGGGTCAACCAAAAATTGGGAAAAGTATTGAAACCCTTACCTTAAAACAATGTATGGATAAATATAAATATAATATAAACTTATAATGTCTCAATTTTCCTAAACATTGAAGTAGACCAAAATATCCCTATGCATGGAAAAAGCTCAAGTTAGGTACGAAGAGACCTATGTTGGAAAGAATCTCAAGTTAGAAAAAGTATCCCTATGCATGGAAAATCCTTGTGTTAGCCCTATGTAGGGAGGACCTGAGAAGGGAAGAGATGAACTTTATGTTATCTTAATGAAGGTAAGAGTTGAGCCTCACATTAGCCCTAAGAAGGGAAGAGCTCATGAAAAGTCATTTTTTATGTATCCAAGACCCAAGGGGTCAAGAGGAGATAATCAATGCAATAATGCACAAGATGAAGAGATATGGAATACATGAAGCTTTGTAATATTGGTTGAAATGAATTCTTATAGGGAGTTGTCCATAAAATCAAGAATTATGAGAAAACCACTTTCCTCGTGAGTTCTTGGAATTTAAGAAAATTTGTAGAGTAAAAAGATATCCATGAATTGGAGACTTTGTTGAGGGATGAACCAACTTGAAATTCGAAATGTAATTATTGGATACACCATTTCTATACATATAATAGGATGAATTTTGCATTTGTACTGCATCCAAATGTTTATTTTATTTTATAATGAGTGTGAGAGATGGGGTAGTCACATGTGATACATAATTGATATATGGGAAGGAATACCCTGAGTCAAAAGTAATGATTTATGGTATATAGGTGTTACCTCACCGTCTCATCAAAATATAGTTGAATAATGTTTGGTAGGTTTGAGACCTAACTCAAAGTGTGACCACCAAGTGAAAATGAAATCACAAGTGATAAAATCATGAATTGAATGAGAATGTGGAAATACCCATGGATTAAATTTTGATTTCAACCTCAGTAATATGACAAATTCCATTATCAATTAAAGTTAATAATGATTATATAGTTTCAAGAAAGGTTGATAGCCCAATTATTTGAAGAAAATGTGATTTATCATTCACCTTAACCTAATTAGCTTTGAATTTTAGAGAAAATTTTCTTTTTTAAGGAGGGGTGAATGTAAGATCATCAAATTTTCATAATTTTGGATTCAATTATTAGGAAATTAAATAATAATGTATGGAGATCCACTTTATTATAATAATAGCAATACTAGAATCATGAGAGAAGTCTTTTAACTTTGACTGAAGTGGAATGATGGATTTAAGTAAATAATGTAATGTTGAGAATATATATTCATATGAGGTTTCAATTGAGGGATTATGATATGTGAAGACTTACATTATTAACTAAACTTATGAATAAGCTCATGGACCCTTTGGAAGGACCAAGGTATAAGCCAAGGGTCATGGTACCCAGTTCAAGCCCATTTGGTCTAAGTAAGGTTTAAATATGTGTCACTTAGAAAAATAGTGATGGATTGTTTATTTCGTGATCTTAATAAATTGCCATGGTAATTTTAGTTGACAAATAGTCAAAATATAAGATGATGGGAGAAATTCAAGAATTTTAAATGTACTTTGTGACCTACATAATTATTTAAGTAACTATTTGGATTTGCCATGCAAACCAAGTTTTGCATTTTACACAAATTGATTTTTGTTGTTTCCCTTTACAAATAGTATTGTAAGTATTATTCTTAATATTTGGGATAATTTGATGTCATACATGGATTTACAATTATCTTCATATCATGGACATTTATCTAAAGAAAAATTAAACGAAACCCTTAACTGGGAGACCAACCAGACCTGGACTCCCGGATATGGACAAAACCATGACTGGGAAGCTTATCTCCCTAACTCGATCTCTACACCTAGTTGCGACATACCAAAGTCCACACATCCTTAGACTCCACCTCTTGTAAGACCCTTATCTTCACTAGATAAACGCCCCATTAGAATAAGGAGGTTGATCAAATTCAACTATCCTTAGAAATTCCATTATCATGAAGGGAGAAGATAATGCCGAAATTCATTGCATAGCTTTGTAGCTGGGTTGGGACACAATAGTCCTTAGTGTGCACCCTGCCCATAAAAGGCACAGAGAGGATCATAGTGGATACTTAAACCTAGACCTACCTCTGATTTACCTAAGGAAACATGAAATCCTCCACAGACTACCACCACGACCTCAGGCATCCTTGGCCCTTCGTTGACAAATCAGAGTGTCTTCGACCAATTAATACACCCTGGAGCTCCATGAATAGTGCAAAAGAAGATTCCAATAGACAAGAGGGGTTGAGGGAACTTGGGTGGTTCTCCATACAAGCCTATCTATGCTTCTTGGGGAAGCTTGCCGGGGGAGGAGCATTCAGTCAAACAGAGACATCAGGAGCAGAGGGAACTGATTAAGTGGATTTTCGAAGATCATCTTAGGCTGATTTTTTTTTGTGAACTGAGGTAATTGTATCCCTTTATATTTGTACAAATATCTAGTCATATACCTAAAAACACAATCTAGGGAAAAACCTTGTATCTCCGCTAAACAACTCAAATAGCTTCACAAGTCTAGCAAACCTAGACGGACATAGCAAAGGTCCCAGATGTTTTCAACATGCCCTAACAGTTTTAGTCAAGCTTGTGGTTGAACTCAACCATGGCTATTGCACCAACATATGTTGTGAGTGGAAGAAGATGATCTTGGGGTCATAACGACAAGAATGCCCAAGCACACATGACACATCTATACAACTGCACATGGGTAATCAAGTCCTTTCTCCTATCATAAGGATTGATCCTATGTGGCACAAGGTACTAAACTAGATAGAGATCACTAGATCAAGCCCTTTCCTATGACACATTTGGATAATATTGTATTTAATGACTTGGAAATCTCTAATTTGTTAGAACAGAGCTAATTTAGAATAATTATAGTAAATAAATGGTAGGTCTGATAGTAATGAAACAATATATAAAATTGCTTAGAAAAATGTGTAGATCACAAATACAATAGTTTCATTCCCTAGTTTTGATCGTAGTTTGAAAAGTTTGGAAATGCAAGGTCATAAGTTAAGTATTGCACACAAACCTAAATTTTATGAATAAGATGCTCAACTTAGTATATCTGATTATATTGTGAAATAAAGTATAAATATTAATTAATGATGATATATCAACGTGTTTAAAATGAATTAGGTTAATGACTATGATCAATTAGGATTTCTAAGTCATACATGAGATGATTAGGGTATGAAACAAATATATCTTGTCATTATGACCTTAACTAACATGTCTTAATCTATTTTTACTCATAATGAAGTTATAAGTCTAGAATGGAATTAGGGATTCACCTAAGGCTCATTTAGGGTTTATAACCCTTGCAAACAATGACACAATGAAATGAAGATTTGATACCCTTATTTCTATTCCAAATATGAGAATAACCCTAAACCCTAGTTAGGATCTAATACAAACCTAATTAGTATGTTATTAATGTACAGTGACACTTTAGGGTTATATATATATGAACATAATGTTAATTGATTGTGTTGATTTCTAGGATGTTTGGATATATCATTATAGTACTTGAAGTATACTACATGTTCTAAACTGGGGTACGTGATTACTTATGGGTACTGACATTATTGAATTTTTATGGTTTTCCAGATGATTTCTAAAGTATGAATTGGATGAATAATTTTTGGATGTTTATTTAATTCAGTTCATTATAATGCCACTATGAGAATCACATAAAATAAATTAGAATATTGTGAACCTTAAGTTACACCCATAATGGGGTAATACACATAAGTCCAATGATGTATAATTGTTACACCCGAAAAGGCATACCTAGTATGGGTTAGAATACAGAATGATAATACAAGTTTCATATGTGGAAATATTTGGTTGTGAACATTATATGTAGTTATAATACTTACACAAATTTTGGTTGCACCATGTACACAATATAGAGATACAGTGATCCATGTATTAATCTGATATCATTTTAGGTTAATCGACATCTATCATTAGAAGACACAAATACCAAGAAGATGTGCTATCATTTTAGGTTAATCAACATCTATCATTATATGTTGTAATAATACTTACACACATTTTGGATGCACCATGTACACAATATAGATATACAATTATCCATGTATGAATCTACTATCATTTTAGGTTAATCAACATCTATCATTGGAAGACACATATATCAAGAAGCGGGCAACAAAAGAACACATGCTAAAGATCATTGGAGGATTAGTTAGACGTTCTAACTTCTTATCATAAATGTTAGTTTCTTCTATAAAAATTCATGTAAGTCCTAAAAGGAGCCTCAATACACATTTAATATCCAATCTTTGTGCAACTAATGGAAATTATATATAATTATTTATTATTTGTTAAATCAGATCTTAGAAGTTGTAGGTAATGACTCTCGACTTTAGGATTCTACCTTAACTTGGGGACACTCAAAAGTGGGGCTTGTTACATACATCACATGCAAGGAACATTACCATATCTACTCCATGCCAAGATGTATGTCATGTCCCTCTTAACAAATACATTGTTAATGATGAGATCTGTATGTGGGTTTTGGATAGAGTTTTTCTTGTTTCTTGTGTTGTGCTATCACTCTAGAACCCCCACACAAATCAAGATTACAAAATAAAATGCCAATCTTAGATTAACCTACATCACCAATCACCAGAGTATAGAAAATGCTGAATAAATTTTTCATTTCATATCCACAATGATAAACAATTAATGGTCATATTTTCATTCATTAACATGTAACTTTACATGATATTGTCTTGTAACTTGTATCACAACATGTATATAGAATATACATCTTCCAAGATTATATTATGAGCACATATATGCTTGGCATGCAAGAAACAAACCCGAGTAATAAGCAATTCAATAACAAGCCACCCTTCCTGGACCCCAATGTACAAGGACAACTCTAGGACTCACCTATATACTATCACCAAGCTACATCTACTATTTTCCTTCAAAAGGAGGCTCTACAATACTGAAACCCTACGTGCACTACTGAGCATCTTAATCACATGGAGAAACACTAGGGTGAGACCCATGTCGTGTCGATATGATATATCAAAAAATAAAATTGTATGCTTACAAGCCTACTATTGACATGTTAATAAAGGCATATTTAATGACAAGAAATAATCTCCATAAGGTATGAAATGATAGTAAATTTAAATTAAAAAACTAATACTTGGAAGCTATAGAAGATAAATGAAAGAATTGATAATGTGAACAACCACAAAAATCTAAATAGATATACTACACATATTGATTTATTTTTAATTATTAAGACCTTAGAAGTTTGAGGTGCATCATTAGGACCACTAGCTAGTGAATGTTAAGCCCCCTAGCTCACCATGTAAGATCCTCATACTACTAATATCTGTAGGATTTGATTCACCTCGATCAGAGTAAGTACAAAGAAATAGGGGCATATCAGCCAAAAACCTACTAGTAGGGGCTTAACGACTACCTATAATTTTAGGTTAGTTTTGGGTACTCATGCCATGAAAATTTAACATATGGTGGAAATAATATATAGTTTTGTCCCATATATGATTCACATTATCACGTGTCTCTAGAATTACATTCTCAACCACACTCATACATATAAACCAGATTAGGATGCTAAGAACACAAGTAAAAAGTATCCATTTATACTCAACGTATATGACTTTGAGCACCCTCTCACAATCCAAGAATTCAACAAGGTTACCCTTTTCACTATCTTTCCTTTTAAACACTAGGATATCTATGAGATTGCCATGTACTAAATGATTAAGGTTTGATTTGATTAAATTTGGCTTATTACTCACTTCTAATGAAAAAAGTAAGGTATAACATAACTAATTAATAAATAATTTTTACTTCATAATAGGATTGTAAGAAACCCTAAAACTAACAAAAGTTTCATATCATGCTTCAAGGTGCCCATATTGAGCGCAATTCATCATTTTTTGACCATTACATGGCCATATATTCATAATAGTTCAATGTCTAACTCAAATGATATATTTTTTTTCATATATCAATATTAAGATACCATTTTAAATTTTGTGTACTAAATCCAAAACATGAGGAAGATATTAGCAAAAGATGATTATGCATAAGAATGTCATTTTAAGTATAAATACCCACCATTAGGTAAGGAACATAGATTACGAAATTTTCAACACTATAAAAATTAAGAAAATGTCATATTACTGTCATTGTAAGGAATGTTATGGTGTTCATTTTTTAATCAATATACAATCAAAAAATCATAAAAGAGCCACAATTAGAACCAAAACATGTTTTTTAATTTAAATTTTATTTTATCAAGACAACACAATATTACCATCATGGACATCGATGGAACATTTGGTAAGGGAAGAAAAAGTTCATGATTATTTTATAATATTATTAAACATTCCATTAAATTCAACTTTGAGCCATCTAAGTAAGATTCAAGGATTTTTTAGGGTTTGCATGTATAATGAAGGAAATAAATATAAGTGAAGTTATTTCACTCGCATCTAGATGGAGAAAATGTGATACATGAAAGAGCAAGATGATATAGGAACATAGTTTCTGCCAAAGTTCAACTAAAGACCCAAGAGAGCTCCCCAAGAAGTACCTATACCAAAGTAGGGCAAAGAGAGAGAGAGAGAGAAAAAGCGGAATTTTTGTCTCTAGGAAGCTAAAACTACCATGGTTCTCTATGATTATAGATCAAAGGAAGGAGACAAAATGGAATTAAAAATGGTAGAAGGAAGGAAGATCTCACACGATCTAGGATAAAATTAAGATATCTTCCTTAAAACCATAAAGGAGAGCTAGATCTTAAACTTTCATGCACCAGAAAGCTTCAAACCATAGCCTTAGAACTCATTGAGATCATCCTCATACTACTTGGATGCTCATCTAGTTCAAATCATCAAAGTTGAAGCCTCCACCCTTCATCCCATTGACCTCCAGGCCTCCAACCTTAAATCCATAGACCCTAGAGATCAAGGTTCAAGGAAATCAAGTCCAGCACCTCAACCACCAAATCCTAGACTAGGGTTAGGGTTAGAAACCACCTCAAAGGTACAATGATCCTTTATGTTTCAATTTGTATTGGAAATTTATTATCAAATATTTAAATATGTTACAAGTTTGTTGTATACTTTTACTTCAATTTAATGTAAGGATGACTTCAAGGCTAATTAAGAGATTATAATGTAACATAATTTTTTGTTACCATATTTTTTTGGTGGGAAGTCAAGAGTGAAACAAAAGATCCTTTTAATTGATTTGTTTGGTTTACATTTTGGTCATATTCATACCCTTTGCTAATTCCCCAAATTTATACTTAATATCCAACCATATTTTTCTAGAAATATTAATGACTTTTAGAGTCATGTATGAAATATGAGGACAATAGGAGTTTATATTGCATCCTAGGTATGGAATGAATTTATTCTTTATTGGAATCCAAGTTTTTGATTGATATGGCCTAAGTTTTTTCCCAAGGTAAGGATTTGACTGATTCAAGGCCATACCAATTCTTTTATTTGGTTTAAGATTTAAAGAATGCCGTACATAACTGGTATTCCTTTTTGGGGTTTTGTTTAATGAAAGAAAAAGGGGTTTAATTGAGAAACATGCCATTTGGATCAGGAAGGTCATTCGAGGTTTGTGTACACCTTCCTCACTTGTGTTTCCTAAAAAATCAGGGGGACAAGGAAAGCCCCAACCTCTACCTCCTCTTTTAATAGTTGGTACCACTTAAGTTCCAGCCTATATGAAGGTATGAATGTGATTAAAAAATGCCATGACTCCTTCCTTCCACAACATTGCTTGAGAACCAACCAGTAGTCTTCCTCCTATCTTGTCTTTCTTGATGCTCACCAGAAACGTTACCGAAGATCCCCACCACTATGAAAATTTTGGTTTTCATGGAACTCAGCTTTGCTGTGCTAAGGTGACTTGTGTCATTCTTGAAGGTGAAGCTAACCCCAATTGTTACTTCAATATAAACATACCACTGACTACAAAGAACTATTTGTCTATGGACCATCAATCATCATCTATGATTTACTCATACTCATCTTAACGACATAAAGAAACCCCACAAAACAAGGATCAACCACAACTAACCGAGTCATCACCATGGATCCTTGATGAAAGGAATTGGTTTCTGCAAAGTATAGACATTGATTTCATTGACACAGAGGCAGTGGTCAGCATGAGCTAGTCAACTGCAAGGATACTAGAACCTCTTTCTAGGGTTGAGCGGGGTGTCGAACTCCACTCCATTTCCTACTTTGGTTGTTAGACCACCAAGGCCGACCCTTATAAACAATTATGTCATCTATGCAAGAACACAAACAATGAACAACAAAAAACATAAAGTGAAAGAGAGGATGTTATGTTGGGATGCACCTGTTCCATCCTTGTGGTCTAGTTTGGGAAAGGCCCAGCATGGATGTGCCAAACCTGGTTAGGAAAAATGACACATACACTCACTAAAGGTACTAAATACTACAAATGATATTAGCTTGCTAAAGTCATATTGATTGCTAGGAGCATCCAATTTTGCTAAAGGGTTAAATCAATTTGATAAAAAAAGAGATAGTTCAAAAATTACCCATGTTTCTTCTATGACATAAATCAATATATATAAAAAAAACATTTTTTTGAAATATTATGAGTTGTAGTTTAGCCTTTAGGATAATAATATGGTAGAATATAATATCTTGATTATCAATTACATGAGATTGCAAAGTTTTACTTAAAGACCAAGAATGATGAAATCAAGGTTTCATGAGGAAGAACCTTAATTGATGGTTCTAAATTAGAAATAACCAAACCTTAACGATTAATCACACCCTAGCTTTCAGCTAACTTTAACCTTCTAAATCCAAGTCATTATAAAAACCCTAGCAAGTTATTTCTGTAACCACACTTTTATGAGAAACATTAATGAAATTTGATAGGAAAATGTTATGAAAATTTAGCAGATCAAAAGAAAGCACACTTAGTTTGGGATGAGTCTTTGGGACATATGATCCTGATATTGGTGAGAAAACCATTGTTTTGAAATAAATCATGAATCATGATAGAACCTATTACAACCCACTTAATCCTATGCATGATGGAGTTGTAAGTCAGCTCTGCGGTTAATTAGGGGATTTATATAGTTATGAAAGGCCTAAGGGGTCATGAGGGAGCCACAATTGGATTGTGGGTCCTAATATGGGAATCTAGTGGTGGTACCTAAGGGATTATGATAATGAGTAGATGTATTGACTTAGGTAGACCGCATCTAGGGTGACCCAAGCCTTAAGAGATCAACCTAAGAAGGTTGTGAGGTCCACCTTGAGACTATCCATGTTGAAGGAGTATTATGTTACTCAAGGATTATAATGATGATATTGAAGCCCTATTTGAATTGTTGGCTAAATTGACATTATGATAAATACCTTTGTTTCGATGATGACAAACATTTCATTCTTGTTGATCTAACGTGCTACTTGAGTGTGGCAGGAATGAGGTGGATGACAAAGTACTAGGGAATCTATATGCTTGAATGCTTGTAAATTTCATGAAATGTAATCAATTGTAAACTTGTACAAGTATATAATGTACAAGTACTTAGACATCATGTAAATCAAGCGTTAGATCTTCCCTAGCCAATCACTACACTTAGATAGGTCATCCCCTCCAATAGTGTCACCTATGCACACTCATACACATACTTAATGCCTTAAATTGAAACATTGAAACAGGGTCAATCTCAGTCGACAAACTCCTCGACCGAGACACTCTCGGTCGACAAGCTTCTCGACCGAGAAAGACCCAGGTAGCCATTAGACACAGCTGACAAGGTAGTTGGCAGTTGGAGATGAACGTTGCAAACACTTGATCCAGAGAGCCTGTCGGTCGACAAAACTTCGACCGAGTAGGTGTCTCGGTCGACAATTCCTCGACCGAGATGGACTCTGACAGCAACTGCAGAATTAATTAAACTAGTCATTGTTAAACCAACTAGTGGATACCTAACGGCTAATTGAGCACTTGGAACCCCCTAGAAAGTATCTAGAATGTCCTTAAGCATCCATAGGCCATTCCTATAAATAGGACAAGCCATAGGACACCAAAAATACACTTGTGCATATACTTGAGCTTACACTTACAATTGGCAATCTGTTTTGAGCAATTGAGCAACACTTCTATAGGCTAACATCTCCTGTTCCAATTTCGTGTCCTATAGGCTAACATCTCCTATCCACAACAATTACACTTCTATATACATTGGTTAGGAGATAAAAACACTTGATATAGGAAATCAAGCCTTGTGCTACAAGTGGTATTGCAATTTCTATTTTTCCTTCTTGTTCCTTGTTATCTTTTGTATTCTCCTTGCTACTCCTAGGGTTGGAGGCTGCGGATTGGAGAAGGTTCTTTCTCGGTGGAGAAGGTGGACTTCGGACTACTTCAAGAAGGTTGTTGCAATGGGAAGCTACTTCAAGAGGAAGGATACTTCAAGGGGGAGTTTGAAGTTACTTCAAGAAGGCTGCTTCAAAGTTGGTGCAACTACTTCTAGGTGAAGGCTGTTCGAAGGGTTTGGTGAAAGAATTGTAATTTTATGTAAAGTCCTTGCGAGGTAATAAAATTTGATTCTTTCAAAATCCCAGTTGGGTAAGAAACCGGGTAGTGGATTGACTGCCTTAGTATTTGCTAAGGTTGGAACCACTCTAAATCCTTGTCCCCTTATCCAATATCCTTGCGGTTGGTTGTTTGAGTTAAAATAATTGTTAATTTATTATAAAACCCTATTCACCCCCCCCTCTAGTGGTTTTTCAATTAGTATCAGAGCAGGCTTCAAGGAGCTCTAATCGAGTCTTGAAGAATGAAGGGAGGTGGTGTGTACAACAGCAAGCAAAGGAAAAGTATGGACCAATCTTCAACAAGTTGCAATTGGTGCTTAGGAACAAGCCACACAACACCTAGCTGCCCATGGAGGTCAATGAAGGAAGAAGTGAATAAAGAATGTCTAATTGCTACAATTAGTGAAGAAGAAGAAGAAGAAGAAGAAGAAGAGGTAAGTCTTTTTGATCTACCTAAAGAAGAGTTAATTGCTAGTCTTGAAGAGACACATAATAAGTATATTGAATGCAAGAAGAAATTAAAGAAATCTAATAAGGCAAATGATGAATTACATGCTAAACTTCTTGCTCTTACATCTGAAAATGAGGATCTTAAAAAGGTAATTGAAGATCATGATATTAAACTAAAATCTGTTGAAGCAAATTGCAATCTTCTTTCCCTAGAGAAGTTAAACTTGCAAACTCAAGTAAATGATCTTCAAAAACAACCTATTTTGTGTACACATCTAGATTATGATATTATTATGAAAGAAAGAGATTCCTTATTATCTAATCTAGATCAAGCAAAGCTAGACATCAATAAGAGAATGGATGAGATTGTCAAGTTGCAACAAAAGATTAATAGTTTGAATAACAATGATACCCTTGATAAAATTATAAATAATTGTTATCATCAAATTGGAAGGAGAGGACTAGGTTATAACCCTAAAGGAAAATCTTATCAAAAACCTAGTTGGAGAAAGATACAAGCACTAGAAAATCAATCTATGTATGTACCTAAAGGCAAACATACATATGTACCCAAGAACAACCTAGAACAAAATCATAGAAAGAAATATGAGGTTGATTCCATATGTTGTCATTATTGTTTGCGTCTTGGACATTACTCTTTCTCATGTCCTTACAAGAAAAAGGATGTTGAGTTAGTATGGGTTCCAAAACCCCCAAACTAAATGGATAAAATTAAGTTGAGATATGACCAAAGACTCTAAGTTGTATATCTCTATGTCTATCTCAACTTAACATAATAGGACACCAAGTTAATCCAAGAAATTAAAATTTCCAAATATACATCTTAAACTACTTGTTTTAGTTTGGATTCTCAAAATGTATATGATTAGTTGAGATTTAACCTAAATGTTGCTTTGATATTTAAATATCTCAATTAAATCGAGCTTTAACTTTCATATTTTTGCTTTTACTTGTAAACAATTTCTGAAAATAGGTCTGATACAATACAGAACCTTTCTCGGTCGAGAAACTGTCGACCGAGAGAACTGTCGGTCGAGAAATAGTCGACCGAGCAGGTTTCTGTTGTCAAGTCTGCAATAAATCTGTTGAATATGTCTTCAAGTAATCTATTTGCTATCAATTATGACTGATTTTACATGCAAAACAAGAATATATGCTGAAGACCATTCTTGAAACAAAATATTTTTTGATAAATATTATGAATATGAAAATCCTTAAACATATTGCAAACGTAATATATGAAGACTGATCTTGAACAAACCCTATTCATTGATTGAAAAAGTTTGTTAGGTATGATCAGTTATATAGCTTATCTTAAAATTAAAAACTTATGAACCTAAATATATATCATTTTTGGTTTATCCTCTAAATAGT
Organism: Alisma plantago-aquatica; assembly: GCA_963693085.1. NCBI lineage: Eukaryota > Viridiplantae > Streptophyta > Magnoliopsida > Alismatales > Alismataceae > Alisma > Alisma plantago-aquatica. The sequence goes on along the minus strand of OY856410.1, from coordinate 220,900,926 downwards.
TTAAAACTGAAAATCATGATTAGTTTAATCAAAAGAAATTACTGTTTTATCATTATCCACATGGTTTTCCTAAAGTAATAAGAATCATGTGTTTTGATACAAATGATTATGATCATATGCTTCTACTGTTCTATCAAAATCATTGTACCATGATCATTGTGTTTCAGTTTTACTTGGTTTGTCTAAAATAATACAAACCATAAATGGATGATCATTGTGATTCAACACATTATAAATGAATGATGATGCTATGACAAGCCAAACGGTGTCTCTTAGAAAAAAAATATTAATGTTTTTATCTATTTGTTTGTTCTAAGAAATCAAAAGCAAAAATCTTGACTTTAAGATATTAACCTTGCTTTCAAAATATATGTTTCTAAAGAATCTTATGATTAAATATGAGAATAAGGATACAAGAAGAAATGGGATTTGATATTTATGTACCCATAACAAAGCTTATGAAACATCATTCACAATGAATGTAAAACATACATTCTAGAAAAATCAAGGTCAAAGACTTCACTATGATGCCCATATTAAGTCTTCATAATAGGTATCTCTTAATGTGCTTCAGATTGATATTCATTTAATCAAGCTACCTGTAGGAATTATACTTCACATGTGAATGTTCAAATGTGAAATCTGCAGAATTTGCCTCTCGGTTGAAATTAAATTTGACCAAGGGGCGTTATGGTCGAAGTCAAGGTCGACCTAAAATAAGCTTGACAAAATGCTTATTTGTACATCATTTTAATGCATTTAATCTTAGTATCTTGACTCAAAATGAGTGCATCATATTGAAAACATGGAGCCTTAATAAAAGGTCAAAATCAAATCTTAAAAATCATTTGTGACCTTAGAATCCTTAAATTGTCTTAATTATAAGATTAAGGGGGAGCTCACAAAAACAAATTTGATTATAAGATCAAGAAGTTTACAACGATTTGAAGCTTGTTATGACCTTAGTATTCTTGAAAGTAATAATTGTTATGAAAACAAAGAAATCTACAAAATTCATGAATATGACATATATTTTGTTCTTAATGGAATTCTCTAAACAAATTTGGGCTTAACATCCTGTGTATTTGGTTAGAGATACATTATGGCTAAATTCGACAATAAATGGCTTACATTTATATTAATCCCTTGACTTTAAATTGAATATCTCTTTAAAGGGGAGCATAGCATAAAATTAAGGGGGAGAAATACAAAGTAGACTTGGATATCTTTTTGAAATGACAAAGGGGGAGAAATAATATAAAATCAAAAACATAAAATAAAATGAGTTTCATAATATCTCAGCCAACACCCACTTGAAAAACACAAGAATGGCTACAAAAGGTAAACTTCAGGTATGAAACTCACATGTTTTATATTTCCTTATTTTATAATTAGGAAATGTTTGTCATCTTCAAAAAGGGGGAGATTGTTGGCTAAATTGACATTATGATAAATCCCTTTGTTTCGATGATGACAAACATTTCATTCTTGTTGATCTAACATGCTACTTGAGTGTGGCAGGAATGAGGTGGATGACAAAGTACTAGGGAATCTATATGCTTGAATGCTTGTAAATTTCATGAAATGTAATCAATTGTAAACTTGTACAAGTATATAATGTACAAGTACTTAGACATCATGTAAATCAAGCGTTAGATCTTCCCTAGCCAATCACTACACTTAGATAGGTCATCCCCTCCAATAGTGTCACCTATGCACACTCATACACATACTTAATGCCTTAAATTGAAACATTGAAACAGGGTCAATCTCGGTCGACAAACTCCTCGACCGAGACACTCTCGGTCGACAAGCTTCTCGACCGAGAAAGACCCAGGTAGTCGTTAGACACAGCTGACAAGGTAGTTGGTAGTTGGAGATGAAGGTTGCAAACACTTGATCCAGAGAGCCTGTCGGTCGACAAAACTTCGACCGAGTAGGTGTCTCGGTCGACAATTCCTCGACCGAGATGGACTCTGACAGCAACTGCAGAATTAATTAAACTAGTCATTGTTAAACCAACTAGTGGATACCTAACGGCTAATTGAGCACTTGGAACCCCCTAGAAAGTATCTAGAATGTCCTTAAGCATCCATAGGCCATTCCTATAAATAGGACAAGCCATAGGACACCAAAAATACACTTGTGCATATACTTGAGCTTACACTTACAATTGGCAATCTGTTTTGAGCAATTGAGCAACACTTCTATAGGCTAACATCTCCTGTTCCAATTTCGTGTCCTATAGGCTAACATCTCCTATCCACAGCAATTACACTTCTATATACATTGGTTAGGAGATAAAAATGCTTGATATAAGAAATCAAGCCTTGTGCTACAAGTGGTATTGCAATTTCTGTTTTTCCTTCTTGTTCCTTGTTATCTTTTGTATTCTCCTTGCTACTCCTAGGGTTGGAGGCTGCGGATTGGAGAAGGTTCTTCTCGATGGAGAAGGTGGACTTCGGACTACTTCAAGAAGGCTGTTGCAACGGGAAGCTACTTCAAGAGGAAGGCTACTTCAAGGGGGAGTTTGAAGTTACTTCAAGAAGGCTGCTTCAAAGTTGGTGCAACTACTTCTAGGTGAAGGCTGTTCGAAGGGTTTGGTGAAAGAATTGTAATTTTATGTAAAGTCCTTGCGACGTAATAAAATTTGATTCTTTCAAAATCCCGGTTGGGTAAGCAACCGGGTAGTGGATTGACTGCCTTAGTATTTGCTAAGGTTGGAACCACTCTAAATCCTTGTCCCCTTGTCCAATATCCTTGCGGTTGGGTTTTTGAGTTAAAATAATTGTTAAATTATTATAAAACCCTATTCACCCCCCCCCTCTAGTGGTTTTTCAAAGGTAGCCCCATTTATGGGTACAATGTCACTTGTTAGTTTTGATTTTACATAATGAAAAGGATTTAAATAGTATATTTGATACTAATGATTGTCTATCCACCTCAAACATGATCTACACCCAATCACAACAAAAAAATCTTTTACTAATTCATGATACATGGACTCACCCATCTACTTGGTAGTTTGTGTCTTTTCAAGAAATAAAAAAAGTCTGAGCCATCTATTACATCGCAATGAGCAAAGGAAGTGGAACACTAGGCAAGAGAGTCTGATGATGTCTTAGATAAGTTGATGGTTTTGTTTGACATCTTGGTCCCACCAACCCCAATATCTCTTGATGAATAATAAGTTCTATAGGTCTAGCTTAAAGCAACATGTAAAGGTTCATGACCATATATTTATTAAAAACATTGAAATGGTCCAACATAATTGGACTTTCATACATACACCAATGGGAATCTTAGACTCAAAGGTAAAGGAGGACCATAATAAAGGTTAAGGTACAACCAACATGGAAGGATGAAACCTCGTGCAAACTAAAAATTGACCCCACACCTTTTGCTAGAGAAGCCAATTTTTGTGGGAAAAATTCATTTGGGGGGGGGAGGAAGGATGTGAGAACTTGAAAATCCTTCTCCTTTATACTTTGTAGATATTGTAATTTTAGAAGTATTATTGCAACATAATCCTCTAAATAAATAATCTGGTTGTTTATTATTATTATTTTTCATTTGGACATTAGTCAAATTAAAAAATGATTTAATTAAATAAAAATATGATGCAATGATCTGTTTGTTTATAATTTGTCTTAGAAAGTTATTTCCAAGTTTCAAATATGTTACAAAAATTTTGTAGACATTTTCTTAAATTTAATGTAAGGGTGACTTGATGGCCAATAAAAAATTATTAATGTAACATTTTTTGTTGCCATATTTCTAGGTGGAAGTTGAGAGAGAAATATTGAGATCTTATTATTGGATTTTGTAGATGTACATTTAGGTCCTCATAATACCCTTTGCTAATTTTTTAACTTTGTACTTTCTTAATATCCAACCATAATTTTTGTACAAATCATTGTGACATTTTAGAGCCATAAGAAGAAATATGAGGACAATATGAGTATGTATTGTGACCTAGGTGATTATATATGTAATTATCTTATTCTTGCTTGGAAACCAAGTTTAGGGGTTGTTGAATCATCTATGGCCTAACATTTTTCACAAGTTTCAGATTTGATCGAGTCAATATCATATAAATTCTTGATCTAGTTTATTCTTTAAGAACACCCTATATATTAGCTTTTCCTTTTTGTGGTTTTGTTTAACAATAGATAACAAAGGAGGTTTAATTGGGAAACACTTCAAGTTGATGAGGAAGGCAAAATGAGGACTTTCTTTTAACTTCCTTCTTTGTGTTTCCTCAAGAATTGAAGGCAAAAAGGAAAATCCCAGCCTCTCCCTCCTCTTTTAGCAGTTGGTATGACTACAGTTGCAAAATATAAAAAAGGTATAAGTGTGACTAAACAACGCCATGCCTCTTTAAGATCCTCATTTTTAAGGTATTTAATTTCAATTTCCCTAATATCACAACCTCTATGGTCACACCATATAAAAGATTCATATTACATGATTTTGATTAATGTTTTGTGCTTAAAAATTTACCTAATTGAAGACAACGTGTAAATAAGAGAAAACCCAAAGTTCCAATACATAAATATTTTTAAATAATTATTTATGCAATATTAAAGGTTTACCTATTATTAAATATTTTTATAATTTAATGAGCCAACTCAGAAACCAACTATGGGAGAATATTCTAGACTTTGATGGGAGTGTTTGGTCAATTTTGTGATGAAAAGGACTTTTAATTGATAAGGGAAATGAAATTGGGGAGTAAGTCGGTAATAATAAATGAAAATCAATTAATATTCTCCTTATTCACTTGAACACTTTTTCCATGATTGTCAGATGGGATCCACGATGAACCGGATAAATCCCAGCCACCCAAACATTTTAGAAATAGTAGGTGTCTCATATAATTGTGAAAACATACACCCGTTGAACCCTTACTCCAACCCTAGAAGCACCAGTATAAGAAACACCCATTTCTGCCTCTGCTACCATCTCACCTCTGAGTTGTAGAGCCCCCACCTAGCCTCGCCCTGACTCGCTGAGTGTTTTTGAAGCTTGACTGCACTCCACTAAGCCCTCCTCAATTGTCAATTCCCTGCAATCACCGTGAGGCTCTTCATCCTACACCATCTTTGATCTCCATCCAGTCCACAGTCGTTCTACATCCACATGTCGACTCTGACCAATTCCTTACAACCACACCATCTAGGGTCCAAATGGAATGAATGTCACCTCATGTTGGTTTGTGATTTGGCAAGGCGTTGTATTGACAAGATCACTGGAGGGTTGCTGAAGTAAGAGACCATGGATCAAATGAGGTAGCCCCTCAAAATGGGAAGGATCAAAAGCTCTATGTCGTGACCCCAGGAGGTCGTTGATATATTATCAATTCAACTGGAGGGTACGTAAATACCTAACCCCAAATTTCAAGGTTTTAGATCTTTTCATAGAAATGTCGCCCTTCCATCAACCATCAAGACCTCTGGCTTGGTTTAGTTACTTTGTGGTGACCTCACAGAGTCATGTGACTTTTTGATTTGTCGAGTTTTTCTCTGTAGTTGTTCCTTCGCACTTTGGCCATGGAAGAAATAGCTTCCGACAACCCTTCCAAGTATCTCAATGTGTCGTGGGCAATGAGAAAGATCTCTTTTGCTTCACCTTGACCTTAGGAAGAGACATAAGGCTTTAGTTTCATCAAATAAACACTAGAATTCGTGCGAGCATCGATCAAATTTGCCACCCAGTCTTTACACGCGCAAGAACATTCGTCATGGAGCTTTGACCACATTGCCCTCAGGTCACGCTATGGTTCAAGAGGCCTTCATGGGCACATTGGTCTATGACAGAAGCTGAGCTGAGTTTTCATATAACATTTTATGTTTTTCCTTATTGGTCTGTAACTAATTAATCTTAATTAAATCATAGTAAATCATTCCTAGATCAAATATTATGAAATTTTATCCAGAGATTCACAAAATGTAATATCTAATGGGACCCTAAGTTACTTTGTTTGGTATCCTATGATTAGAGTGTTAAATATAAATCCATTAGTTTCATACTTATAAATAGACTTAATGGGTTAATATCACAAAAATGTATTTTGGTATTTTTATGATCTCATCCTATATAATGACCATCTTTATGATCCTAATAATACTACTAATCCTAACTTATAAGTGGCAATAAATACTAAAACATGAATATTACATGTATAACCCTAAGCCTATGGAAATTATGTACTTTTGATGATTTTGGACTTTGGTCTAGCTCAATAGTATATGAATATCCCTATAGTTCTTTATTCATTCATACTTTATCCTTGTTATAGATTTCTTACCACATACTCTAACTCCTAGGTTTTCTTCTCTTGTGAGTGGCTAGGGATGTGACATCCGCAGAGAATGTGTAGTCATATGAAGATTAGTTTGAGTATCTGAAGATTTAGGAGACATCACTCGCTGGTGGGACATTACCCTATATGATCCTTCCAATTTGGAGTTACCTTTCTGTTGTGTTCTTTCTATTTAGTTTTCTCTGGGTGGTCACTCCCAAACTCTCAGACTGATTATGTCAAAATCTTGTTTATGGACTATGTCTTTTAGTTATATAAATGCTTTAGTATGCCAAATATGTGATGTTTTCCCATGCTTTAATTACATATGTGAGTTGGTGCTTCTGCATATAGTATTTGTGGTTTTATTAATGGGCAAGCCTTACAATTTGGTACCATAGCATCTTAATAACTGTTGGCTAAATGGACATCTAATAATCCCTTTGTTTTGATTATGACAAACATTTCATTCTTATTAATCTAACGAGCTACTTGAGTGTGCAGGATGACAAAGTAGCAAGGGAAAATCCAAGAGCTTACTTAGTTTTATTTTCATGCAATGTAATCAATGTTGTAAAACTTGTACAAATATATAATGTACAAGTACTTAGATTTGCATGTAAATCAAGCGTTAGATTTTCCCTAGCCAAATACCATAGTTAGACATGTCATCCCATTTGAATAGAATCACCTTTGCACACTCACACATATAATTAGTGCTTAAATTGAAACCTTGAAACAGGATCATTCTCGGTCGACGAACTCCTCGACCGAGACACTCTCGGTCGACCATCTTCTCGACCGAGAAAGATCCAAAGTAGCCGTTAGACACAACAGACAAGTTAGTTGGTAGTTGAAGAAAGACGTTGCAAATCAATTGTTCCAGAGAGCCTGTCGGTCGACAAAACTTCGACCGAGTAGGTGTCTCGGTCGACCATTTGTCGACCGAGATGGTCTCTGACATCAACTGCAGAATAAATTAATTAGCCGTTGTTAAAGCAACAACTTTGTACCTAACGGCTAGTTAAGCACTTAGAAACCCCTAGAAGTTGTCTAGAACGTCCTTAAGCATACTTAGGCCATTCCTATAAATAGGACAAGCCATAGGACACGAGAATTCACTTGTTACACTTGAGAATACACTTGAGCATACTTGAGCAATCTTTTGCAAGCAATTTGAGCACTGTGATCATTGGCCTACATTCTCCTTAGCTCAATCTCGTGTCCTATAGGCTAGATTCTCCTACCCACAGCAATTACAAGTTCACATACTTGGCTAGGAGATCTTACGCTTGATCTAGGCATATCAAGCCTCGGGCTTAAAGGATAAGTTGTAATTTCTCTATTTCTTTCTTGTTCCTATTTATTCTTTGTACTCTCCTTGCTACTCCTAGGGTTGGAGGCTGTGGATTGGAGAGGGTTGACTTCTCGGAGGAGAAGGGGACTTCAAGCTACTTCAAGAAGGCTATCGCACGGGAAGCTACTTCAGAAGTCTGGTGCAACGGGAGTTGGTGCATCTACTTCAAGGGAAGGCTGCTTTGAGTTGGGCGATTACTTCTAGGTGAAGGCTGCTTGAAGGGTTTAGGGAAAAGAGATTGTATTTTATGTAATTCCTTGAGAGGTAATAAAATAAATTTCTTTTCAAATCCCGGTTGGGTAAGCAACCGGGTAGTGGACTGACTACCTTAGTATTTGCTAAGGTAGGAACCACTCTAAACCCTTGTGTCTCCTTGTCCAATATTTTTCTTTGTGGTTGCTTGAGTAATTAATTCTTAAAATTATCTATAAAACTCTATTCACCCCCCCTCTAGTAGTTTTCAATAACCACTAGTGGTCGATGTCCTTAGGTATATTGTTATGAATGTCCTTTTCCCAACAAATGGGCCCTAGGAAGAAGTCTGATAAGGGCATGTAGAACATTGATGGGGATGATGTTGGGTTTTGTGGGACAGAACATGCAGCAGAAACAAAATTTTATCTGACCACAAACATAACCAATAATCACATCAACAACTATGAAATAGGGAGGATGGTTTAGTGAGATATACCTAGTCCTAAGGCTTGCTCTGTGACAATACCTCACATCTCGTGTGGCCTTCAACCACCTAGTATTTGACAGTGTATGTGCAACTCCTGGTCTTGACTTGGACTGTGGTTGACAGTCATCCTCCTGATCGGAAGAAATCCACTGCATCTATAGATAGTCCACACGGACTACCAGGAACTCTAGTCATTCTAATGAATGGACTAGAAGGAGTTGTCCCCTTCCATCAGTGTACTAGTCACCGACACACTCTCCCACAACCAATTGGTTTTCTTCAGTTGTCTTTCCCTCACAGTTCCTCCCTGGATGGGTAGAACTTGCTTGGGCTCTCTTGGTTACCACAACTAGAGAAGACATCAACTTTACAGAGCAACTGATGTTCTAAGTAGTGTGTTCTAAGAAGCCCCCTATACCCCTCTATTTATAGTAGAGGGAAGGGTCAGGGTTCCATGTCTGTGCGGGAGTAGAAGGGTCCAGATTTTCCATGAAATGTTTGCACTGTAGTAGGCAAACCGATTGGTTCATAACTGAATCGGTCGACTGTCCAGGTGAACCGATCAGTTCACCCAATGAACCGGTCATTTCACTTACATGACTTGCCTATAATTAACTTTCTATTTCATTTCAAATTAATGTGAAGATTAATTCTTATCCCAATTGATTTGGACTTGTGAAATAGGAAACTTTTCTCACGAACTGAGAAACTCAACACTTGCTCAATTGGTCCAGATGATCCGATTGATTCAATAGAGTGACCTAGTCATCTTACTGACCATGAGCCGATCGGTTCACCCAGTGAACCGATCGGTTGGTGGTCTAGTTTGTGCAAAAATCTATCAATTTAGTTCTCAATCAATCTAGCACTCTAATCAGTTGGTTCAACACTTGAACTTGATGATTCTGAGTCAAGTCTATTGATTGAATGTTTAATTGAGTACCTAAACACTTTAGTAATCTATCTAAACAACATTCTTGGATAAACTCCTCTTTCAGATTAATCCTATGTGTGTGACCCTATAGGTTCCATTTCACGTTGGCAGTGATTGTCCATAAATTACCTATGACTTCACAAGCAAAGAGAGGGACCTAGTCACACATCAGTGCTACCCAAGTGAAAAGGAAAGTTGGAGAACAACATTCATTCGACAATGTGTGATTGGTGTTTTAGTAAATGTATAGTCACATTGTCACTGATATCCGAATTTTAATCTGAGGCATGGATTTTTCATCCTCAGTGCACGTTCAATTCATGTTCCTTGAACTAGAGTAGACTTTCTAAGATATTTGTAAGCTCAATATCATATATTGACTCACATGTGCACGTCCATGCATTTCTCAGTCTCTCTTATCAAGTGGCCAAGATATCATAATCCCTTAGGAGGGACAAATTCCATATCTATCACTTACATTCAAAACCCCATATGTCAAATTCAACCAATCATCACCTTTATAACAACCCATATTTTAAGACTTTGTTTGATGATGTCAAAGAGTACCCAATGACATGTGATGAGTGTAATGATTTTAGGTCTGAGAACCACAGTCACAACCAATACTATTAGAGATGATCCTAACTAACCAAGTGTGGTTTCCATGTATCAATCTTATGGTGGGTCTGTCTGATACACTGTTCTCTAACATGTATCTATGTGCTTGGTTTGATATCATATATCATGACATATGAGGCTCTGTCATCAACCAACACACACTCTAGTCTTTTGTGTTATTGATGTCTATGGTTATTTCCACAATAACAACTAACTAGGGACGATAGTGAGAGTGTACATACTCTTAAAATCCGTATGAACTCATTATTCAAGTCACACACTTGAAGACATATGTCATTGAGTATTGTCACTCTCTAGACATATAACATGTTATACTATTATATCAAAATAGTTAAAACATATAGACAGAAATTGCCTTCATTATTATTCAAATCATTTACAAAGTATGCCATTACAATCATCATATGACTGGCTCTATGGGCATGCATACCAATAGACTCCCAATTGCACTTAGAGCCAATCACCCTTGAATCTCAATCCTTGTTATATAGAATGAACATCATGCTTCTGTTGTGGAAGTGCCTTAGTCAAGGGATCCACAACATTGTCTTTGGTTGGTACTTTACAAATCTTCACATCTCCTTGCTGTACGATCTCTCATATGAGATGGAAGCATCTCTGTATGTGCTTGGACCACTGATGTGATCTTGGTTCATTAGCTTATGTAATAGCTCCATTGTTGTCACAATAAATCTCAATTGCATAACAGATTCTAGGAACCACCCCAAGTTCAGAGATGAACTTCTTGATCAACACAACCTCCTTTATTGCATTGGATACAACAATATACTCAACCTCTGTCGCTTAATCCACAACTGTCTCTTACTTGGAACTCTTCCATCTCACATCTCTTATTTTGAGGCAAAACACAAATCCTGACTACGATTTGTAATCATCTTTATCAGTTTGAAAGCTTGCATAGGTGTAACCCTTTGCCACCAACTCTTCCTCACCGCCGTAGATGAGGAATTGATCCATAGTTCTTCTCAAGTACTTTTGGATGTTCTTCACGGCTATCCAATGAGCATCTCTGGGATCTGACTAGTATGTGCTTGTCATGCTGAGTGCATACGAGATATTGGGATGGGTGTACAACATTGCGTACATGATGGATCCAATTGCATATGCATATTGAATCCCACTCATGCGTTCCCTCTCTTCACAAGATTTGGGACATTGAGCTCTAGAGATGGGAATTCCATGTACCATGGGTATGTTTCCTCTCTTTGAGTTCTCCATGTTGAATCCTTTCAACACTTTGTCTATATATGTGCTTTGGATTAGTCTAAGAAGCCTTCTGGATCTATCTATATACTTGATTCCTAAGATATAGGATGCTTGTCCTACGTCTTTCATGCTGAATGTATTTCTAAGACGTATATTTACCTTTTGTAAAGAAGGAATGTCATTCCCTATCAATAGTATGTCATCTACATACAAAATGAGGAATGTAGTCATGATCCCACTAACCTTCTTGTACACACAAGGTTCATCTTCATTTTTACTAAAGCAAAACTCTTTGAATGCTTCGTCAAATCGAAGATTCCAGCGCTGAGTTGGTTGCATCAATCCATAGATTGACCCTTTGTAGCTTACAAACTTTGTTTGCATCCTTTAGATTTATAAAACCTTCATGTTGTGTCATGTACACATCCTCGACAAGATTCTCTTTAATGAATATAGTTTTAACATCCATCTGCCATATCTCATAGTCATAGTAGGTTGCAATAGCAAGCATTATCTTGATGGACTTAATCATGGCAACTGGAGAAAATGTTTTGCCATAGTCAACACTTTGAACTTGTCTGAAACCCTTTGCAACCAATCTGCTTTTATAAGTTTGCACATTGCCATCCATGTCAGTCTTCTTCTTGAAGACCCACTTGCACCCTATGGGTTTTACCCCTTCAAGTGGATCCACCAAGGTCCATACCTTGTTTGTATACATGGATTCCATCTCATATCTCATGGCCTCAAGCCATTTCTCAGAATCTGATCCCTCAGTAGCATCTTGATAGGTAGTTGGCTCATCATCTATGCCCATCGCATACCAAAATCCTCCTAAAAGACACATCGGGACGTTGCCCATGCCATACCTCATATGGTGTCTTTTGAACCGAATTGGATGGTACACTGTTAAGTGTATATGCGGCGGTTTCAAGAGCATAACCCCATAATTGATCAGGAAGATTAGATAAACTCATCATTGATTGCACCATATCCAGAAATGTGTGATTTATTCTTTTTGATACACCATTATGTTGTGGTGTTCCTGTTGGTATGTATGCCCTGAGAGCTAATCATGGGATGATTGGTGGGATACATTAATATTGATTTGAGAAACATTAAAGGCAAGCTTCATTTTCTTTCTGGTTCAATCATATGAGATAATGATAGAACATATTGAATGTTTAGAGAATAACAGTACTCAATGACATATACTTTCAGGTTCAGGACCTGAATGATGAGATCATAAAGATGCTAAGAGTTTGTACATAACAATACTCCCTAGTAGGATGTCATTGTGGAAGGTAGATAGACAACAATGACACACAAGACTAGATTGTGGTGTTGGTTGATCACAAAATCTCATTAGTCATGATATGGAGATATCAAACCAAACAGATAGGTACTTGTTAGAGAATAAGTATACCAGACAAACTCACCGTGAGTTTGACACATGGAAACATGACATGGTAGTCATAGTCAGTTCTCACAGTGATGGTGGTGAGTGTGATTCTTGGACCTGAAATCACTACATTCAACACATGTCGTTGGGTACACTTTGACATCATCAAACACAGTCCTGAAACATGGGTTGTTATAAAGGTGATGATTGGGTGGTTTTGACACATAGGGCTTTTGAGGGGTGAGTGATAGATATTTAATTTGTCCCTCCTCAGGGAGTTTGATATCCATGGCCACTTGATGAGTAGGATTGAGATAGGTGTGCGCACACATGTGTGAATCAATATGTGATATTGATGTCATACATATCTCCTCTAATCTACTCTGAGATCAAGAAAGTGAATGGACATTGACAGGATGATTGTTCCATGCCTTGAGTTCATTTGGGATATTAGAGACAAAGGAATTATACATTCATTGTAACACCATTCACATATTGTAGGATTGAAAGTTGTTCTCCAACTTTCCTTTTCACTTGGGTAGCACTGATGTGCAACTAGGCACTGCTCTTTGCTTGTGAAATCATAAGTGTTATGGACTTTCACTGGCAACATGAAATGGGCATGCAGGGTCACAAACATAGGATTTAATTTGGAAGAGGAGTTTATCCAAAAACAATGTTTAGATTGATTACTAAAGGAGTTTAGTAGTTCAATTAAACACTCAGTTGATTGATATCTCAAAATCATAGTGTTCAAGGTGTTGGAACAGATGATTAAGAGCATCAGATTGATTGGAACTACAATTGACTGATTTGCACAGTCTAATGTGCCAATCGATCAGCTCACATGGTTTAACTTATCGGCTCAGGTTGGTGAACCGATCAGCTCAAAGTGGTGAGTCGATCGGCTCATGTGTCAATGAAACATTTGACTCAATTGTTGAACCGGTCGATTCGTGTGACCAATCGAGATTGTTTGGAAAGTCAGAAGACTCCTTTTGCAAATACATATTTGTTTCACTTGTACAAATTTTATTTGAACAAGGACTAATATTTGATTAGTTGGAAACAAACATGGAAAGTCAATTTGAGTTGGACCAGGACCATGAACTGATCGACTCATGCTTGAAACGATGGGCTCAGGTGCCCCAAAGGACCGACTCAGGTGTGAACCGATCGGCTCATGTCCCCAACCGATCAGTTCATGCTTGAAAAGATCGGTTCAGCTGGCACAGTTAGTTGTTTTTGTGGAAAATCTCAAATCCTTCTACTCCTGCTTTAATCCCACATTGCTCGGGGTAGAGAACCCTATCCCATGACCCTCCTATATATATACGAGAATTGGGGGCTTCTCAAGAACAACTGAGAACACCATTTGCTCTGCAAAGTTGTCGTTCTTTCTGGTTGTGGTATCTGAGAGAGACCGAGCAAGTGCTACCCGATAAGGGAGGCACAACAAGGGAAAGACAACTACAGAAAGGCAACTGGTTGCAGGAGAGTGTGTCGGTGACTACTACACCAACAGGAGGGTGTGACTCCTTCCAGTGCCTTGTGCAACAAGGAGATCAAAGTTCTAGGTGGTTGACGTGTATTTTACTACGCGCTAAAACGCAAGTATACGCGTCGAGTAATATAGGCCTTGTGAGGCCCGAGTCGAACTCAGGGATACGTGAATTACTGGAGACTTCTACTAACTAATCGCAATCAGCTAGGCCGATTAACAAAGTATGGTTTTGTTGTTCAAATTAAAAAGAAAAATAAAAATCAAACAAAGAAAACAATCGATTAAAGGTTAATTTAATCAATTCAAAAGGATATCTTTAGGATGGCGGTTTCACCGCGGGTCAACATTGTATTAAGTTTCATATAATTACTCACACTTCTCTCTCTATCCGGGTAGTGGCCTGAAAACAGAATTACCCACTGTCGTGGTGTAATTCACTACTTAGATTTAGGTTGATTCCACCGTCGTAGTAATCATTCCCCTAAACTAAGTGCATTATAAACGGTCTCTCAGTTCCCACCATTAATTTTACAACTCCTTTGTCAAGGGTTTTATTGATTAATGTAGAATTCGTCTCTTTTCAACCGTTAATCCTTCTGTCGAAGTGATTAAGGGCATTAAGTTATTATTATGGTGATCAAGAATAACAATAGAAATGGAGAAAACGAATCTATACCAGGGATTTGAGAGAAAAATATGAATTATTGATATAAAAATGTCATATAATGCATTCCCGGGCTACTCCCGGTCCTAAAGATTGAGGGTTTTAGCCTCTCATGTTCATCTCACACGAATACATGGTAGAAATTGGGGAATTCATAAGAAAAATGGGAAATAAATGGGAAAACCCCTGAACGGAGAAGAACCGGTGGATCCTTGGCGTAGAACACGAGCTTCCCCGCCTGTCGGTGGTGCAAATCGTCTTCGGCAGCGTCCGAATCACCCGGGATGAGCTTCTCGGCCTCCGTTCTCCTTTCTCTCCTCCCCGGCACTCGTGCAATCCAAAAAAAATGAGATCATCCCGTCTAGGCGGCCGTCATTAGGTATAAGTCCCTAATTAGGTCGTCAAATAACAACAGTCATCCGATCCAGATCAAAACAAATCCAACGCATATCTGTCGGCGTCGATACCATCGACGCGGGTCGATGGTATCGACCTGGCAGATTAGCGGCAGCTTTCTTTTCTTTTATTCTGAGCGCCTGTGGTGATCTCGATACCATCGACTTGTGTGTCGATGGTATCGACTCCTTTAGCGTCGGTTGTTGTCGTTTAGCGATGCTCTAGCTCCCCTTGTGTCGATGGCATCGACTTGGGTTGATGGTATCGACAGCTTCCTCGCCAGCAACTTGAAGGGATCTCGATACCATCGACTTAGGTGTCGATGGTATCGACTCTGTATTGCTTTTCTTGGCTGACAACCTGTGGATTGGTCGATGGTATCGACGGAAGCAGATACTTGTTTTTCCTGAAATTTCACAACAAGACAAAATAAATCCACACAATTTATAATAAGATGATAAATAATGCTCAAAATAGTAAAACAAAGGGGATTTGATATAATATGATGGCAAAGACCAAATTAAGTGAATTATGCAATATTATCCATAAAAATGAGTAATTAGAGCACAAAACACATATGAAAAAGGTCTATAAATGCGACTCAAAATCATCGCATCAAACTCCCCTAAGCTTAAACATTGCTCACCCTCAAGCAACTAATCCTTAGAATAGAATTGCAGATGTCAACTAAAAATCAACACAGCACCCCACATCCCACATGACTCCCACTGAACGTTCTCAAACCGGCCTTTCCTAATCACAGAACAGTAATTACCCTACAGGCGACAATAATCATCAATAAAAGAAATTATCCTTCAAACCGATGAACACTATCACATAAGGCAGTTAACATAATAAAATTTGCCGATTCAGCATTAGTGCATCTTGTGATCACCTACACTACGTTGCTCGCCCTAACTACCATCTACATGGAAGCAGTTCTCCTGATAAACATGAGTGAGGAGAAAATCACGGTGGCCTACCAATCCGAGCAACGGGTGGATGGAATGGGTGGTTCATGGAAGCATTTGGAAGTATTACACAGTTTCAAAATGCATACAACAAAATGCCCTAATTGATGCAAATGCACATTGAAAATGCCCTAATGCTTAAAATAAGGTGGAATGATGCATGCACTAACCTTCCACCTCAAAAAGAGATAGAAATCTAATTAAGCCACATCATGTACTCAGTTTCCTTGTTATGCCAGTGATATCATGCTCCTTTATCCCCGGAAACGGCGCCAAAAACTTGACGTGTATTTTACTACGCGCTAAAACGCAAGTATACGCGTTGAGTAATATAGGCCTTGTGAGGCCCGAGTCGAACTCAGGGATACGTGAATTACTGGAGACTTCTACTAACTAATCACAATCAGCTAGGCCGATTAACAAAGTATGGTTTTGTTGTTCAAATTAAAAAGAAAAATAAAAATCAAACAAAGAAAACAATCGATTAAAGGTTAATTTAATCAATTCAAAAGGATATCTTTAGGATGGCAGTTTCACCGCGGGTCAACATTGTATTAAGTTTCATATAATTACTCACACTTCTCTCTCTATCCGGGTAGTGGCCTGAAAATAGAATTACCCACTGTCGTGGTGTAATTCACTACTTAGATTTAGGTTGATTGCACCGTCGTAGTAATCATTCCCCTAAACTAAGTGCATTATAAACGGTCTCTCAGTTCCCACCATTAATTTTACAACTCCTTTGTCAAGGGTTTTATTGATTAATGTAGAATTCGTCTCTTTTCAACCGTTAATCCTTCTATCGAAGTGATTAAGGGCATTAAGTTATTATTATCGTGATCAAGCATAACAATAGAAATGGAGAAAACGAATCTATACCACGGATTTGAGAGAAAAATATGAATTATTGATATAAAAATGTCATACAATGCATTCCCGGGCTACTCCCGGTCCTAAAGATTGAGGGTTTTAGCCTCTCATGTTCATCTCACACGAATACATGGTAGAAATTGGGGAATTCATAAGAAAAACGGGAAATAAATGGGAAAACCCCTGAACGGAGAAGAACCGGTGGATCCTTGGCATAGAACACGAGCTTCCCCGCCTGTCGGTGGTGGAAATCATCTTCGGCAGCGTCCGAATCACCCGGGATGAGCTTCTCGGCTTCCGTTCTCCTTTCTCTCCTCCCCGGCACTCGTGCAATCCAAAAAAAATGAGATCATCCCGTCTGGGCGGCCGTCATTAGGTATAAGTCCCTAATTAGGTCGTCAAATAACAACAGCCGTCTGATCGAGATCAAAACAAATCCAACGCATATCTGCCGGCGTCGATACCATCGACGCGGGTCGATGGTATCGACCTGGCGGATTAGCGACAACTTTCTTTTCTTTTATTCTGAGCGCCTGTGGTGATCTCGATACCATCGACTTGTGTGTCGATGGTATCGACTCCTTTAGCGTCGATTGTTGTCGTTTAGCGACGCTGTAGCTCCCCTTGTGTCGATGGCATCGACTTGGGTCGATGGTATCGACAACTTCCTCGCCAGCAACTTGAAGGGATCTCGATACCATCGACTTAGGTGTCGATGGTATCGACTCTGTATTGCTTTTCTCGGCTGACAACCTGTGGCTTGGTCGATGGTATCGACTTCCATCGATGGTATCGACGGAAGCAGATACTTGTTTTTCCTGAAATTTCACAACAAGACCAAATAAATCCACACAATTTATAATAAGATGATAAATAATGCTCAAAATAGTAAAACAAAGGGGATTTGATATAATATGATGGCAAAGACCAAATTAAGTGAATTATGCAATATTATCCATAAAAATGAGTAATTAGAGCACAAAACACATATGAAAAAGGTCTATAAATGCGACTCAAAATCATCGCATCAAACTCCCCTAAGCTTAAACATTGCTCGCCCTCGAGCAACTAATCCTTAGAATAGAATTGCAGATGTCAACTAAAAATTAACACACCCACATCCCACATGACTCCCACTGAACATTCTCAAACCGGCCTTTCCTAATCACAGAACAGTAATTACCCTACAGGCGACAATAATCATCAATAAAAGAAATTATCCTTCAAACCGATGAACACTATCACATAAGGCAGTTAACATAATAAAATTTGCCGATTCAGCATTAGTGCATCTTGTGATCACCTACACTACGTTGCTCGCCCTAACTACCATCTACATGGAAGCAGTTCTCCTGATAAACATGAGTGAGGAGAAAATCACGGTGGCCTACCAATCCGAGCAACGGGTGGATGGAATGGGTGGTTCATGGAAGCATTTGGAAGTATTACACAGTTTCAAAATGCATACAACAAAATTCCCTAATTGATGCAAATGCACATTGAAAATGCCCTAATGCTTAAAATTAGGTGGAATGATGCATGCACTAACCTTCCACCTCAAAAAGAGATAGAAATCTAATTAAGCCACATCATGTACTCAGTTTCCTTGTTATGCAAGTGATATCATGCTCCTTTCTCCCCGGCAACGGCGCCAAAAACTTGATGTGTATTTTACTACGCGCTAAAACGCAAGTATACGCGTCGAGTAATATAGGCCTTGTGAGGCCGGAGTCGAACTCAGGGATACGTGAATTACTGGAGACTTCAACTAACTAATCGCAATCAGCTAGGCCGATTAACAAAGTATGGTTTTGTTGTTCAAATTAAAAATAAAAATAAAAATCAAACAAAGAAAACAATCGATTAAAGGTTAATTTAATCAATTCAAAAGGATATCTTTAGGATGGCGGTTTCACCGCGGGTCAACATTGTATTAAGTTTCATATAATTACTCACACTTCTCTCTCTATCCGGGTAGTGGCCTGAAAACAGAATTACCCATTGTCGTGGTGTAATTCACTACTTCGATTTAGGTTGATTGCACCGTCGTAGTAATCATTCCCCTAAACTAAGTGCATTATAAACGGTCTCTCAGTTCCCACCATTAATTTTACAACTCCTTTGTCAAGGGTTTTATTGATTAATGTAGAATTCGTCTCTTTTCAACTGTTAATCCTCCTGTCGAAGTGATTAAGGGCATTAAGTTATTATTATGGTGATCAAGCATAACAATAGAAATGGAGAAAACGAATCTATACCACGGATTTGAGATAAAAATATGAATTATTGATATAAAAATGTCATACAATGCATTCCCGGGCTACTCCCGGTCCTAAAGATTGAGGGTTTTAGCCTCTCATGTTCATCTCACACGAATACATGGTAGAAATTGGGGAATTCATAAGAAAAACGGGAAATAAATGGGAAAACCCCTGAATGGAGAAGAACCGGTGGATCCTTGGTGTAGAACACGAGCTTCCCCGCCTGTCGGTGGTGGAAATCGTCTTCGGCAGCGTCCGAATCACCCGGGATGAGCTTCTCGGCCTCCATTCTCCTTTCTCTCCTCCCCGGCACTCGTGCAATCCAAAAAAAATGAGATCATCCTGTCTGGGCGGCCGTCATTAGGTATAAGTCCCTAATTAGGTCGTCAAATAACAACAGCCGTCCGATCGAGATCAAAACAAATCCAACACATATCTGCCGGCGTCGATACCATCGACGCGGGTCGATGGTATCGACCTGGCGGATTAGCGGCAGCTTTCTTTTCTTTTATTCTGAGCGCCTGTGGTGATCTCGATACCATCGACTTATGTGTCGATGGTATCGACTCCTTTAGCGTCGGTTGTTGTCGTTTAGCGACGCTGTAGCTCCCCTTGTGTCGATGGCATCGACTTGGGTCGATGGTATCGACAGCTTCCTCGCCAGCAACTTGAAGGGATCTCAATACCATCGACTTAGGTGTCGATGGTATCGACTCTGTATTGCTTTTCTCGGCTGACAACCTGTGGCTTGGTCGATGGTATCGACTTCCGTCGATGGTATCGACGAAAGCAGATACTTGTTTTTCCTGAAATTTCACAACAAGACCAAATAAATCCACACAATTTATAATAAGATGATAAATAATGCTCAAAATAGTAAAACAAAGGGGATTTGATATAATACGATGGCAAAGACCAAATTAAGTGAATTATGCAATATTATCCATAAAAATGAGTAATTAGAGCACAAAACACATATGAAAAAGGTCTATAAATGCGACTCAAAATCATCGCATCAGTGGTCCGTGTGGACTACTGCATAGGTGGGAGATTCCTGCCACTTGGAAGACAAATGTCAATCTCGACAGTCTCGGTGAGACCAAGAGCTACATAGACACCGTCTAAGACCAGAGGTGAAGACCGTGCAAGCCGTGAGGTAACATCACCGAGCAAGCCTCGGGACAAAGTATGTCTCTACAAACCATCCTTCCTCCTATTGTATAGACATTGACACAATTCCTTTATTCTGGGTTTGGGAGAAGAAAATTTTTGTTTCTGCTGCCTTCTCTGTCTCCCCAAAAACCCAACAATGGTATCAGAGCCACATCAACTGCTCTATACTTTAGGATTATCTATGTGATTGATTTTGGTTTGTCACCTTTATTTATTGCATACGATGTGAATAAAATTGGCTTTATGCATGTCCAATCCTAAATCTACAAATTCCAATACACATATATGATATGTAATATAAATGCACTCGATACACGTCACCCTTAAATGAGTTTTGTGATGGATGTATAGCGTGGTTATGGCCAATAAACCTTATGTCTGTGTATGGTTGAATGTGGTTGCTTGCATCTCGGTCTGCACACTGATTCCCTATCTCTTATTCCATATGTAACTCAAGATAACTTGAGATTTCTTTCCTATCATTGCTCCCCCCCAAATGTAACTCGGGGTTTCTCAATACAAATGTAAATATGATAGAACTTTTATTTCCTATTATGTCAAAGAACGACAGACAACCTGATGACGACTGAGACGACCGGTTCAAGGCGTGAATCGATCAGTTGGATTTCTAGATGACCGGTTTGAGGAGCTAGACAAGTAGGTGGCGACCTGAGGAGATGCACGATGACCAGTGAACCGATCGGTTGGAGGAGCCAATCAATCGGCTGGTGGCACCCAAATGACCCGCCTGATGGTGAGCTGATCAATCATGGAGATGAGTTGATCAAACCCAGAACGGAAAATCGCAGAGTTCATCTTTTACAGGTTGCATGTGATGTAGACCTAGATGACCGTGATTCCTCTTGGCTCAAGGAATCACATTAGGATGGCCATAATCATCGCTTTTATCGTTTCACATGTTTTTTATGGGATATATCATGTATATGATATGTATTATGTATTGTGGTGATTGGATATGTATATGTACCTATAAAACCAAATCCCTTATTAATATTAAAGTTTTAGGTGCCTTTCAAATGTGACACACATGAAAAGCTTGATCAGCCAAGTGTGGGTACGCCTTAGCATGGTCCACCGTCTATCTCATGGAAGTGCAAAGGATGGATATGTGGGTCTGCCCTAGCATGGTGCATATTCATCATGTTGGCTTTGGGTCGGACTTAACAAGGTGATCTAGATTGGATCTAGCACCTTGAGGCATGGAGGTGATCATGGCAAGGAGTTACATATGCCATCTTTCAAGAGTTGCATATGATGCAATTGGCAAAAGTTGCCTACCTGGAAGATCTAAGTGTGGGTGACAACCCTAGCTGGTACATGACTCTACAGGATTTCAAGATATTGGCCCACTAGAAGATTGTACATTGCAATCTTGTGAATTGATGGTGAGCGCTATCAATTTGAACAAAAGTAGTGAGAACGATAATTAATTAAAGACCTAATTATATCTTCAACCTTTCAAATCAATCAAATAAGTCAAAATTGAGTTTTAGACTAAATTGCATATATTTCCTTTTGTAGTACAAATGACAACAAACAACAATCACTTTTCATTGTGATCGGTCCTTGAAAAGGACAAGCTAAATGTGACTAACTTCCACGACTGGTTTAGGACATTGAGAATTGTTCTCACTCAAGAGCGAAATCTCTATGTCCTGGATACTCCAGCTCCAGAGGAACCTACTTATAACGTACCAAAGGCAGAAAGGGATGCTTATAAGAAGCATTCTAGAGATGCCATTGATGCAAAGTTCTTGATGTTGTACTCCATGAACCACAAGTTGCAGAGACAACATGAGAACATGGGTGTCATTGAGATGATTCAGCATCTCAAGAACATGTATGAAGATCAAGCACGGCAAGAGAGATATGATGTCTCCAGGGTGTTGTTCAAGTGCATCATCACAGAAGGAGATCCAGTTGGTCCACACATGCTCAAAATGATTGGGTATCTGGAGAACCTGACATGATTAAGATTTCCCCTGAGTTAAGAGTTGGCTACTGATGTGATACTGCAATCATTGACAGAACCCTACAGTCAGTTTGTGATGAACTACAACATGAACAACTTTGATAGGCCATTGATAGAGTTGTTGGGCATGTTGAGAACAACTGAGGCATAGATGAAGAAGGACAAGCCTAAATCTATGATGATGATCAGCAACAAGAAAGGCAAGTCCAAGCGTAAGGGAAAGGGAAAGGCTAAGAAAAGTTCTGATGCTAGCCAACAACCCAAGTCATCCTTCAACTCTCAAGGCCAAGGGAGGTGTGACCAAGAGTGGCAATTGCCACCATTGTCAAAAGCCAGGACATTGGAAAAGGAATTGTCCAATCTATCTAGAAGAACTAAAGAAGAAGGAAGCGACAGGCATCTCCACCTGAAGGTATCATGAAATAAACTTATAACACTTTTGAGGTATATGATACCAAGATATAAAGTGTAAAGCAGCCAATAAATGGGGCAAGTGTTACCGCCATAAATAGGAGTACTTTAGTTTATTTTCAGCCTTGAAGGCAAGTAATAGAGTTATGAACTGCTATTATATATTTGTCAATGGATAGAAACAACTTAATTTTCTTGCATATTGTATGACAATGATGGAAATTAATAAAGTTGATGTTTCAATCTTTGTGGCAATGCCTTGTTTATCTTGTGGTACTTGGTATGCATAAGATAAAATGATACCTAAAAGATATTGATAACTAAAACAATCAAATTAAGATAAATCATGAGAAATTCATTTCTAGTTTCCATATGATGGATAAGTCTAGACTCTTTTGGTTAGAGAACCAGTAAGAGACATGAATTTCTTAGACATGATTAATCAATCTTCACTAGTGCTAGTGGGAACATGATTATCCCATTAGGTATAATACATGTGATGTATTTACATACCTATTAGAGTTAATGCTAGTACTTCAAATAGTGTTTAGAGAAATACCAATATAAATATCTTGAAGTGTTGAAGAATATCATAGATGAAGTACGAATTTGGTAAAGTGTTAATTCTTGATGAGATCAATGATTGAAATACTTGAACCAAATGTTCGAGGTCCTTATGAGTGATTATGATAGTGTATCATAGTGGACTCATGATTAAGGCATGGTGATATTTAAATCAAGAAGGAGTCATACTCTAAGGAGTTAGAGGATGATTATCAAATAACTAATTTCTTCTTAAATAAAAATACCCTACACTAATAAAGGACATTAAGAATTACAAAGGGTTGTGACTTATTATATCCTTGACAAATACACCTCAATTATCTATGTGATGAGTTGGTTCAACCATCTAAATAAATATGAGGAACCAGATTTTGAGTTATGGTGTATGACCATTACAGCCTAAATGACTTCCATTTGAACCATAAGGTATGACCTTGATGGTAGCACCCATTGGGATGAAATCCATAAGTGCAAATGAGCCTTAAGTGTTAATACCCATGGATAACATTCTGAGAAGGATGATGCTTGTTGATTGCAACTTAATGACTAAGAAATTTGGCATACATATACTAAAACTGCATTCCTATAAGGAATAAAATGAGGATGTGTATGTGACACAACCTATAAGGTTTATGAATCCATTAATGCAAATGAAGTCTATAAGTTACAATGGACTAATCAATGTGATTGATTGAGTATAAGCAACTCAGAACTTTGATCTTTATTGTGATAATATATTCAAAGGGTTTGACTGATATGACAAAGATAAAGAAGGGATATGTGATTTAGTGGGAGCGTATTTGCATTCCACTTGTTGATGTGAAATGGAAATGTTCTAGAATGGAAATCCAAAGTGGAAATTATCTTTAGGGAAGATAGAGACGTTTCCTATGTAATAGGAATAGAGATATATAGAGATAGTTCTCGAAAACCTCTTGACTTGAAAAGAGAAAGCATACATTAGCAATCTATACTGAAGGGTTCAGTGTGCACAAATTCAGTGGGAGAAAACTTCTCCATGTTACATGGAGTTAGTATCCCAAGGCCAAGTGTCCAATTCTTATGAAGAATGGGAACACTAAGAATAGATATGGATCTATCATGTATGTAATCATCTCATTATCTTGCATGTATGGACATGGCAAGAATAAAAGGCATTCAGCTTGTATGTAGGACATGACAATATGATATGATCATTCTGATAACTTGTATGTGGGACATGACAAGTTGATATTTGTCTAGTTCCAGTAAGGGTTACTGGAGTACCATAAGAACTTGATAAATACTTGAGAAGTACTATTTCTAAGGAAATAAGGAAGGGTTCACTGTAAAGAGTTACATTGATGCGAACTTCTGAAAAGGACAAAAGAGTAATCGCAAAATATATATGGGATATATAAAAAGTGGATTTTTGTTGATAAATGGAAATGTTCCAATAAAGTCATTTTAAAAGGAAAAGTTGAGTATTCGTGTGTTAGAGAACATTAGTGGATACTATATTGATCTGGAAGTTCATAGAGATGAACTTATATATATTCCGGTCATTGATGACAAGTTAGGAGTGCTTGGACATGCAATGTGGCTAAAGGTTAGCAAATGAATACTAGATCGCATATTACGACAACTCCATCTCATAGGTGTGACGTACAATGGCGAGATGAGAGACATGTAGTTAATATCAACTTTGGCAAGGTGTTGTCATAACTCACTATGTTAGCACTAGAGCACAGTAACATGTGGGACATGTTTGAAGATCACTATGAATATGATTCAAGGGTGATTGGCACACAGTGCAAGTGGGAGTCTGTGCATATGTTTTCCCCAAGAGCCAATCATGGGATGATTGGTGGGATACATTAAGATTGATTTGATAAACATCAAAGGCAAGCTTCTGATAATTTCTAGTTCAGTCATATGAGATAATGATAGAACAAATTGAATGTCTAGAGAATGAAAATACT
The DNA here is from genome assembly GCA_963693085.1 of Alisma plantago-aquatica. Taxonomy (NCBI): domain Eukaryota; kingdom Viridiplantae; phylum Streptophyta; class Magnoliopsida; order Alismatales; family Alismataceae; genus Alisma; species Alisma plantago-aquatica. The sequence continues at coordinate 220,875,613 of OY856410.1, read as the reverse complement.
CAATCACGTATGCTTGCAGGTTCATGACTTGAACGATGAGATCATACAGATGCTAAGAGTTTGTACATTCTTATTATGTCCCTAGTCGAATGTCATTATGCAAGGTACATATACAACAATGACACACAAGACTAGATTGTGGTATTGGTTGATGACATAATCTCATTAGTCATGATATGGAGATATCAAACCAAACACATAGGTACTTGTTAGAGAACAAGTATACCGGACAGACCCATCGTGAGTTTGACACATGGAACCATGACATGGTAGTCACAGTCAGTTCTCACAGTGATGGTGGTGAGTGTGATTCTTTGACCTAAAATCACTACACTCGACACATGTCGTTGGGTACACTTTGACATCATCAAACACAGTTCTGAAACTTGGGTTGTTATAAAGGTGATGATTGAGTGGCTTTGACACATGGGGCTTTTGAGGGGTGAGTGATAGATATGGGATTTGTCCCTCTTGAAGGAGTTTGATATCCATGGCCACTTGATGAGTAGGATTGAGATAGGTGTGCTCACGCATGTGTGAATCAATATGAGATATTTATGTCATACATATCTCCTCAAATCTACTCTGAGATCAAGAAAGTGAATGAACGTTGACAGGATGACTGTTCCATGCCTTGAGTTCATTCAGGATATTAGAGACAAAGGAATAATACATTCACTGTAACACCATTCACAGATTGTAGGATTGAAAGTTGTTCTCCAACTTTCCTTTTCACTTGGGTAGCACTGATATGCGACTAGGCACTGCTCTTTGCTTGTGAAAACATAGGTGTTGTGGACTTTCACTGCCAACGTGAAATGGGCTTGCAGGGTCACACACATAGGATTTAACCTGGAAGAGGAGTTTATCCACAAACAATGTTTAGATCGATTACTAAAGGAGTTTAGTAGTTCAATTAAACACTCAGTTGATTGATAGCTCAAAATCATAGTGTTCAAGGTGTTAGACCAGATGATTAAGAGTATCGGATTGATTGGAACTGTAATTGACTGATTTGTACAGTCTCCTACCCAACCGATCGGCTCATAGGGTTGAACTGATCGGCTCAGGTTGGTGAACCGATCGGCTCAAAGTGGTGAGTCGATCAACTCATGTGTCAATGAAACGATCGACTCAATTGTTGAACCGGTCGATTCATGTGACCAACCGAGATCGTTTGGAAAATCAGAAAACTCTTTTTGCAAATAAATATTTGTTTCACTTGTACAAATTGGATTTGGACAAGGACTAATATTTCATTAGTTTGAAACAAACATGGAAAGTCAATTTGAGTTGGACCAGGACCACAAACCGATTGGCTCATGATTGAACTGATAGACTGAGGTGCCCCAACTGACCGGTTCAGGTGTGAATCGATTGGCTCAGGTCCCCAACCGATCGGTTCATGCTTGAAACAATCGGTACAACTGGTGTAGTTGGTTGTTTTTGTGAAAAATCTCAAATCTGTCTACTCCTACTTTCATCCCGCATTACCCGAGGTAGAGAACCCTATCCCATGACCCTCCTACATATAGGGGTATTGGGGGCTTCTCAAGAACAACTCAGAACACCAGTTGCTCTACAAAGTTGTCATTCTCTCTAGCTGTGGTAACCGAGAGAGTCTGAGCAAGTGCTACCCGATAAGGGAGCCACAACAAGGGAAAGATAACTCTAGAAGGGAAACTGGTTACAGGAGAGTATGTCGGTGACTAGTACGTCTATAGGAGGGTGCGACTCCTTATGGTGCCTTGTGTGACAAGGCGATCAGAGTTCTAGGTGGTCTATGTGGACTACTACAGAGGTGGGAGATTTCTTCTACTCGGAGGACAACTGTCAATCCTGACAGTCCCAGTGAGACCAAGAGATGCACAAACACCGTCCAAGACTAGAGGTGAAGACCGTACAAGCCGTGAGGTAACATCGACGAACAAGCCTCAGGACAAGGTATGTTTATACAAACCATCCTGCCTATTGTATAGATGTTGACGCGATTCCTTTATTCTGGGTTTGGGATAAGAACATTTTTGTTTCTTCTACCTTCTCTGTCTACCCTAAAACCCAACAGTTCTAGGTGGAGTCCATTGTGATACAATACCACATGCTCTCAGAAGGTCCTCAAACTCTAGTCTTAAGTATTCTCCACCTTGATTAGATCGAAGTGCCTTAATACTTTTGCTAAGTTGGTTCTGTACTTCATTCATGAAATCCTTGAACCTTCCAAGAGTTTCTAACTTACAACCATACCTACCGAAGTCATCAATAAAGGTAATGAAGTATTGATACCCTCCTCTAGCATTTGTTCTAAAAGGGCCACATACATCAGTATGTATGAGTCCTAATAGACCACTTGCTCTTACTCCTTTTCTAGAATAGGGAGCTTTGGTCAACTTGCTCAATAAACAAGATTCACATGTCTGTAATGATTAAAAATCAAAAGAGTCCAGAAAACCATCTTTATGGAGTCTAGATATGTGATTCTAATTTATGTGCTCTAGATGATAATGCCAAAGTTATGTTTGATTTGAGTTGGTGAGTTTTAGTCTTTTATTATTTAAGTTATATACATCTGTCTTTAGATCCATCAAATGAAGATCATCAAACATTGGAGCATAAGATTTCATCTTTTAAAATGGAACATCTTCCATTCTTAATAAGAAATTCATAACCACCCTTATCCATACAAGATACATAAATGATACTTCTATTTATGGTGGGTACAAAATAGCAGTTCAATAACTCTATTCCAAGTCACATAGGCAGTGATAAATTATAGGTTCCAATTGTTGTGGCAGCAACTCTTGCTCCATTTGTGACTCACAGTTAAACCTTACCTTTCATCAAAGGCCTACTTCTTTTCAGATCATGCATATTCAAACATATTTGAGATTCACATTCGGTATCTAATACTCATGATGAAGAAGTAGATAGATTTCTCTCAATAACGTATATACCTGAAGTGGTGATTGTTATCCCCATCTTCTTCTTCCTGAATCCCTTCAAGTACAAATGATTGGCTCCTTTTGTACATTTCTTTCTCCTTATCTTGAGTGTTGAAGATCTGGACTTCTACTTGGACTATGAACATTTCAAGGCTTTGCTTTCCTCCTTGGAAATAATCTCGCTGATCATCATCACATATTTTTCCTTCTTCATGCTTGCCTCTACATCTATCATTATGGCAAGTAAGTCTGCCATGTCTTTAGCCACTTTATTCACATGATGACATGCAATGAAGCGGTTATATGATTCTAGAATTGTCCTTAGAATCATATTTATGGACAACTCTTGGCTCAATGTAATTTCCAAATCTTCAAGATGATACATGTGTCCAATCATATTGAGCACATATTTTTCTACTCAGGTTCCCTTTGTTAGATTTGACTCAAGTAACACCTTCATAATATCATTCCTTTCTTTCTTTGTGATACCAAGTGATTCTTTAATATGTGTTACCATTTCAAGAGAACTCATGTCTTCACATTTTGCATGCAACTCATATTCCATGCAACTTAGCATAAGGTACTTTACATCTAAAGCGTCATTGGCATGCTTCTAGTAAGCATCCACCTTGGCTCTAGGCGCATCCAGAGCAGGTCATTCTGGCACTAGTTTGTCAAGGACATTGAACTTATGCACCTCATTGAGAACCCTTTTCAAAGTCCAAAACCAGTGGTGGAAATTTGTGTCGGTAAGTTTTTCCTTCTTTCGGACCAATCTCAAAGTTGATTTGAAACTCATGATTCTATAAAAAAATTGTGCATTTGTCAAAATCCATTTGATTTGATTTAAAAAGTTTAACGATATTAATTACATTTTTAATTAATTATTGCTCCCAATATTTTTCATAAAATTGATAACCCTCATGTTTCAAATCGGAATATTGTAGCATACATCCTTCTAGTGAGAACGATTTTGACTTCCTCTAAGTTATGGACCAACGAGGGTTGTCACCCACAACTAGATTCTTTCAGGAAGGCAACTTTTGCCAATTGCATCATATGCCACTCTTGGTAGATGCTATGCACAACTCTTTGTCATGAACATCTGCATGCCTTAAGGTGCTTAATACTATTAAGGTCTCCTTGTTAAGTCCTTTCCCAGAAGCCAACACAATGAGTATGCACCCTGCAAAGGTAGACCCACATACCCTCTATCACACTTCTATGAGATAGATGGTGCACCACGCGAAGGCGTGCCCATACTTAATCGATCAAGCTTTTCATGTGTGTTGCTTTTGATAGGCATCTTAAACCTAATATTTGTATTGAGGGGTTTGATATTTATATACATATACATATCCAATCACTACATATATAGTACATATCATATACATGCTATATCCCATAAGAAAACATGTGAAGCGATAAAGCGATGATTAAGGCCATCCTATTGTAATTCCTTGAGCCATAAGGAAATATGGTCATCTAGGTCTACATCACATGCAACAACTTATTGTTGATGAATATCTGTGCTTGGGCCATTCCTGGTTGATCAACTCATCCTATGACCAATCGACCGCCTCCTGGCCAGTCGGTTGGTTGTCACCAACCGATCGTCTGGGTCCACTAGACGGTTGGTTTTCTGGGACGTCGGGCTCTTTTTTAGCCTACCAGCTTCTTTTCTTGTACCGTTAACCGGTCATCTCAGTCCTTCATCTTTACATCTAGGTTCCAACCATTCCTTGACATAACAAGAAATAAAACTATCCTACTTTTACATATTGCATTGGGAAACCCCGAGTTATATTTGGGGGGAGAAAAGGTAGAAGAGAATCTCAAGTTATCTCAACTTACATTTGGAATAGAAGATAAGACTCGGTATGCAGACCGAGATGAAAATAACCATAACCAACCATGCACACATAGGGGTTTATAGGCCATAACCACGCTACACATCCATCATCAAAATTATTTTAGGGCGACGCGTATCGATTGCATATATTTACCATATCGTATATGTATATAGATATTGTGGTGTTTAATCAGATATGCACATTAGTTAGTTAAAGTATTCACATCACATGCAATAAATAAATGGTGAAAAACCAAAATATGATCATATCGATTAATCCTAAAACATAGTATATTGACATGGCTCTGATACCACTGTTGGATTTTGATGGATAGAATAGACAGTAGAAATAAAAATTTTATCTTACCACCAACCCATAATGAGTACATCACATAAACAACTATGCAATAGGAAGGATGGTTTAGCGAGATATACCTAGTCCTGAGGCTTGCTCAGTGACAATACCTCATAGTTGGTGCAGCCTTCAACCACCTAGTCTTCAACGACATCTGTGCAACTCTTAGTCTTGACCCTGACTGCGGTTGATGATTGTCCTCCTGAGCGAAAAAAATTTCCCACCTCTATAGGTAGTCCACGCAGACTACTGGAAACTCTAGTCGTTCTTATGAATAAACTAGATGGAGTTGTCCCCTTCTATCAGCGTACTAGTCACCGACACACTCTCCCACAACCAATTGCTTTTTTGGAGTTGTCTTTCCCTCTCTGTTCCTCCCTAGATGGGTAGAACTTTCTTGGGCTCTCTTGGTTACCACAACCAGAGAGGTAAACAACTTTGTAGAGGAACTGATGTTCTGAGTTGTGTGTTCTGAGAAGCACCCTATACCCCTCTATTTATAGTAGAGGGTAGGGTCAGGGTTCCTAGTCTGTACAGGAGTAGAAGGGTCTAGATTTTCCACGAACTATTTGTACTGTGGCAGGAAAACCAGTCAGTCCATAACTAAATCGGTCGAATGGCCAGGTGAGCCGATCTTCACCAAGTGAACTAGTCGTTTCACTTCCCAGACTTTCCTACAATTGACTTTCTATTTCATTTCAAATTAAAGTGAAGATTAATTCTTTTCCCAATCGAATTGGACTTGTGAAATGGGAAACTTTTCTCATGAACTAGGAAACCCCACACTTGCTCGGTTGGTCCAGACTAGCTGATCAGTTCAGTAGAGTGAACTGGTCATCTTACTGACCATGAGCCGATCGGTTCACCTAGTGAATCACTCAGTTGCTGGTCTTGTTTGTGCATATATCAATATGACACTCTAATCAGTTGGTTTAACACTTGAAATTGATGATTATGAGTCAAGTCTATTGATTGAATGTTTAATTGAGTACCTAAACACTTTAGTAATCAATCTAAACAACAACCTTGGATAAACTCCTCTTCCAAGTTAATCCTATGTGTGTGACCCTATAGGTTCCATTTCATGTTGGCAGTGAATGTCCATAACTTACTTATGACTTCATAAGCAAAGAGTAGTACGTAGTCACACATCAGTGGCACCCAAGTGAAAAGGAAAGTTGGAGAACAACTTTCCAACTACAATATGTGATTGGTGTTATAGTGAATGTATAGTACCTATGTCACTAATATCCAAATTTGAACATGAGTCATGGATTTTTCATCCTCTACGTACATTCAATTCATGTTCCTTGAACTAGAGCAGACTGTCTAAAATATTTTTAATCTCAACATCATATATTGACTCACATGTACACGGCCATGCATTTCTCAGACTCTCTTATCGAGTGGCCAGGATATCTTACTTCCTTAGGAGGGACAAATTCCTTATCTATCACTCACAGTCAAAACACCATGTGTCAAAGTCACCGAATCATCACCTTTATAACAACCCATATTTGAAGACTGTGTTTGATGATGTCAAAGTGTACCCAACGACATGTGATGAGTGTAATGATTTCAGGTCTAAGAACCACATTCACCACCAATACTATAAGAGATGATCCTGACTAACCAAGTGAGGTTTCCATGCATCACTCTTATGGGGTATGTCCCATACACTATTATCTAACATGTATGTATGTGCTTGGTTTAATATCATATATCATGACTGATGAGATTCTATCATCAACCAACACACAGTCTAGTCTTTTGTGTTATTGATGTCTATGATTATTTGCACAATAACAACTGGATAGGGACGATAGAAAGAGTGTACATACTCTTAACATCCATATAATCACATTGTTCAAGTCACGTACTTGAAGACATACGTCATTGAGTATTGTCACTCTCTAGACATCTAACATGTTATACTATTATCTCAAAAAAGTTAAAACATATAGATGGAAATTGACTTTATTTTTATTCAAATAATTTACAAAGTATGCCATTACAATCATCATATGATTGGTTCTATGGGCATACATACCAACAAATGAAATTTCCTACAACATAGGAGATGACCATGAGGTGTCTATGGGTGCTAAGCCAAGTAGTGTCACCAACCCTCCTCTTGATGTACTTGTCAAAGTCAAGATTGATGCCATCACCAATTCACGGGGAGCATAGCCTCAACCTAGAAATTAGCAGTTGACTCTTGTTGAATTCCTCAAGATGATGCAAAAGACTTTCTCTGGAGAGACTGAGTGATATGTAGTCACCCGTGTTGAAGAGTGGCTACTAAATGTTGAACATTATTTTCATGACATAGGATGCCTCGATCACTCAAAGGTCCATTTTGGGACACATCTATTGAAAAATGCTGCTTGAGTTTGGTGGGACAACTTCACCAACACCAGGGAACCTATTGATGCCCCCTTAACTTGGGAGGAGTTTAATACCGCTCCAAAAATTTTATATCTCTGAGGCAATGGTTGAAAAGAAAGAGATGGAATTTAAATGCCTCAGGCAGTATGACTCCTCCATTAGTCAGTACACGAGGAAGTTTTGTATGTTGCATAAATGTGGGATGAAGATGAGGCACATATGGCCAAAAAGTTTATGCATGGTCTGAAATCTAACCTCGGCTGTGCTTTGGTGGGTCATGACATCCAGACAGTACATGATGAACTGGAAGCAACTATGGAACTAGAAGACCACCCACGATAAAATTAGAGGAATGGAGGATTTCCCAAAGCAACTACCATAATAACATATACCAGGGTGGGATGAATAAGAGAAAGGTAGCTGGAGGTGTCCCAACATAGAGGCACTAAGTGGAACCCCTAGTAAAGAAATGACCAGGAGGACCACAAGCACATAGGGTACCACCGCCACCAACAAAAGGAGCACAACAGGCACAACCTCTAGCTTTCCCCAAGTGTTAGAAATTTCATCATGGGGAATGCAAGTATGGATAACATGTATGATACTTGTGTGGTGAGGAAGGCCACATCAAACTCAACTTTCAAAGATGCAACTGAAGTTTGGCAACAACAATCAGAAGCAAGGACAAAACAACTAGAGTGATAAATGTCATGCAAGGATCTTTTCCAAGACTAATAAGGAGGTAGATGAAGTTCAAGTCATTGAAGGTATGGCTTTTATTGGATAATTATCTGTTAAAGTATTATTCAAGTTAGGTGCATCACATTCTTTCATATCAACTGCATTAGTTTCGTTGGTAGAACTACCTTCGGAAGATCTCCACTATGACTTCAAAATTATAACAACCACTAGACTTATTGATGTATCTGGGAGGATGATTTCTAGGGTTGGGATTACCTTGGAATGGAGATTATTTCCTATTTACCTTATGGTTATGCTCTTAAATGACTTTAATATTATTCTAGTCATGAGCTGTCTCCATGAGCACTATGCACTCTGAGATTGTAGAAGGAAGATAGTCATCATATCCCATCTAGCCAAGGAGCCCTTAGTTATTAAAGGAAGGAAGAAGCATCACAAATACTTCTTTGTTTCTTCTATTCAAGTAGATAAGATAAAGAACAAAGGGTGTCAAACCTATCTTATATCGACCATAGATGAAAAAAGAACCCTCTTGATGATATCCCCATAGTGAATGCGTCCCCTTATGTTTTCCATAAGGCCTTTCCTGGCCTACCCCTCGATTGAGATCTTGAGTTCTTTGTTGATCTCCTTCCTGGCACAACACCCATTTCTAAGGCCTCATATAGGATGGCGCCCACATAACTGGTTGAAATGAAGTAGCAAATACAAAAGCTTCAAGATTTGGGCTATATTTGTCCTGGTGCTTCTCCTTGGGGAAGACCTATCCTCTTTGTCGAAAAGAAAGATGGTTCCCTTTGTATGTGTTGACTATCAAATGTTGAACCAGATGACCACAAAGAATAAGTACCCGTTGCCACAAATAGATGACTTGTTTGATTAGTTAAAGGCAACCAAGTTATTCTCAAAGATAGATTTACATGGTGGATACCATCAACTGAAGATCAAACCCTCAGATATAGAGAAAACTATTTTCTGCACTAGATATGGATAGTTTGAGTTTCTTGTCATGTCCTTTGGCCTCACTAATGCCCCCACAATCTTCATGGAACTGTTGAGCCACATCTTTCATCAGTTGATGGACTCTTTCACTATTGTCTTTATTGATGATATTCTCATCTATTCTGACAATGAACAACTGCACAAGGAAAACCTTCACATCACTCTCGAGATAGTCCAACAACATCATATGTACGGGAAGTTGTCTAAATGAAAATTCTGGATTAGCAAGGCAATATTCCTTAGACATATAATTTTTGATGTCCATATTTTTGTTGTTCCAACAAAACCGAATCTGTAATGAAATGGGCTACCCCTATTACACCTTTTGATATATGAAGCTTCTTGGGGTAAGTAGGATATTATAGGCGTCTCATTCAAGGATTTTCTATTATAGTAAAGCCTCTCATAACACTCACACATAAAGAAACCAAGTTCGTTTGGAGTGATAAGTGTGAGCAGAGTTTCTAGACCCTAAAAAGGAGACAAAGTTCAACACTTGTACTTGTACTTCCTTTAGGAAACGATGACTTTGCCATTTTCAGTGATGCCTTGAAGTTAAGATTGGGTTGTGAGTTGCAACAAAAGGATAAAGTTATATCCTATGCATCCAGACATCTCACATCACATGAGGAAAATTACTTGTATGGGACACAATTCGATATTTTATGTGAGCATAAGAGCCTTAAGTATATATTATGAGTCAGAACGATCTAAACATGAGGCAACATCATTTGATTTAATTCTTGAAAGACTAAGACTTCATTATCTCTTATCATCCTGGTAAGTCCAACATGGTAGCTGATGCCTTGAGCAGGAAGAAGGAAGTAGTCATTGTAATAGAAATCATTGATGAATGGAAGATGATGCAAGCATTGGCAAAATGGAGGCCACAACTCAAAGAGTAGACTTAAAGATGTCACATATTACAATTCATCCTGACTGGACTTCTGAGATCCTACAAGCACAACAAAGTAGTTTGGACCGTCTGCGCATGTTGGGACAACTATAGAAGAATGATGCTAACCTAATGAAGGGAAAGGAAGGTGATACTTTGATGAAGAATAAGTTATGGGTACCTACGTCTAAATTCAAACAATATATTTTTTCAAAAGCACACTGGACGAAGTACACTATCCATCTAGGTTCTACAAAGATGTACCAAGACCTAAAAAGATCCTTCTAGTGGCAGGGCATCAAGAGAGATATATCAGAATTTGTGTCTAAGTGCCTCATATGTCAGTAGGTGAAAGTTGAACCACAAAGACCTGGAGGTTTGTTGCAACCACTAGAGATTCCTGAGTTGAAATGGGATAGGATAACCATGGACTTCATCACTTATTTACCAAAGTCCCAGAAGGGATTTGATGTTGTTTGGGTAGTTTAGTATCGTTTGATGAAAAGTGCTCATTTCCCAGATTCTAAGACTATTGCTATAGTTTTAGACATGGCAGAGCTTCATATCCAAGATTTTGTATGACTGCATAGATTCCCTTCCTCCATAGTTTCTGATAGAGATCTGAAGTTCATTCAAAGTCGTTGAAGCAAGTCCACAAAGAATTGGGTACCATGCTACATTTTAGTACTTCTTATCATCCTCATACTGATGGTCAGTCTGAGAGGTCCATTCAGACTCTTGAAGATATGTTCATATCTTGTATCCTAGATCGGGGAGGTTCATGGGAGAAGTATCTTCCACTTACTAAATTCGTCTATAACCATAGTTTTCCTACAAGTATAAGCATGGCATGATATGAGGTTCTCTATGGAAGTATGTGCAAGTTATCTTTGCTCTGGCACTATCCTGGTGAGAAGAGTTTGAAAAAAAGTGAAGAGATACAACTTTATACAAATCAGGTGGCACTGAATAGAGTGAAAATGAAGGAAACTCAGGAAAGGAAAAAAAAGTACGTTGATGCACACATATCTAATAGAGGGTTCCTTGTTTGGGACCACATCTTCTTGAAGGTCAAGCGCATAAAGTCTATTTCCAGATCCAAAGTGAGAGGAAAACTCCGTTGCAGATATGTTGGCCCTTTTGAGGTTCTTAATCAGATAGGCGAGAGTGCCTATAGGCTAGCTTTAGCACCTTCTTATGAGCACATCCATAATGGCTTCCATGCATCAGTGCAGAGGAAGTATGTCCAAGATAGTTCCCGTATCCTCTCTTATGAACCTATTGAGATACAGAAATATTTATCTTATGAAGATATTCCGTTGAGGATCCTCAATAACCAGACAAAGCAGTTAAAGAAGAAAGATATAGTCCTAGTTAAAGTTTTATGGAAAATTAGAACCTAAAGGAAGCCACTTGGAAACTTAAGGAAGAGATGTTAAAGAAATACCTAGAGCTTTTTAACCCCTAAATTTTGAGGATGAAATTTTCTTAAGGGGGAAAGGATTGTAACATCCTCATTTTTCAAGTATTTAATTTCAATTTCTCTGATATCACAACCTTTATGGTCACATCTTATAAAAGGGTCATTATACATAATTTTTATTACTATTTTATGATTTTTTTACATAAATGAAGATAAAGTGTAAATAAGAGAAAAACCAAAGTTTCAATACTAAACTATTTTTTAATAATTAGTTATGTAATATTAAAAGTTTACATACAATTGATTATATCAATTAATTCTATGACCCAAACGGGAAACCACCTATGGGAGAATATTCTAGACTTTATTGGGAGAGTCTGGTCAAATTTTTAGTCCCAAAGGACTTTAATTGATAAGGGAAACAAAGTTGGGGAGTAATTCGGTAATAATAAAAAATGAAAATTAATTAATATACTCCTTATTCCATTGTATGCTTTTTTCTTGATCGTCAGATGGGATACACGACAAACCAAATCAATCCTAGCCATTGATCACCATCCCCTACCTTTGATCGTTTCAGAAATGTTAGGTGTCTCATTCAATTTTGAATGTCTCGCAGATCAGTCATCTATTTCAAAATCTCGCCATTCAAATGTCTTCTGGAGATGAATCCACACCCAATGAACCCTTACTCAAACCCTAAAAGCACCAATATAAGAAACACCCAACTCTGCCACCACTTCCATCTCACCTCTTGGTTGTAGAACCACCACCTAGCCTTTCCCCAACTCCCTGAGTGTTTTTGAAGCTTCACTGCATTCCAAAAACCCCTCCTCAATAGTTAATTGCCATGCAATCACCCTGAGGCTCTTGATCCTACACCAACTTTGATATTTAGCCAGTCAACAATCGTTCTATGTACACAGGTCGACTCTGACCAATTCTTTGCAACCACACTATCTCTAGGGTCTAGATGACTTGAACGTCACCTCATGTTGGTCTGTCTTTTGACGAGGCTTTGTGTCAAGAAGATCATCAGCAGGGTGCTGAAACAAGAAACCAAGGATCAAATGAGGTTGCCCCTTGACCCAGGAAAGGATATAAAACTCTACGACGTGACCCCATGAAGTCGTTGACACCCTCAATTCAAATGGAGGGCAAATAAATACATAACCCCCAATTTCAACCTTTTTGGCCTTTTCCTAGCAATGTCGCCCTTTCTTTCATCGCCATGACCTCAGGTATGGTTTAGTTGCTTCATGGTGACCTCACAAAGTCATGAGACTCTTTTGCGTGTGAAGTTTTGCTCTGTAGTTAAGCCTTCGTTCTTTGGCCATGGAATCAATAGCTTCCAACAACCCTTCCAAGCAGCTCAATGCATCACAGGCGATGAGAAAGAGCTTGTTTGCTTCGCCTTGACCTCAAGAAGTGACTTGAGACTTTAGTTTGATCAAACGAACACCAAAATTCATGAGAGGATCGATCAAATCCAACACCCAGGCTTCACGCGCACAAGAAAATTCGATCTAGCGCTTTGACCACATCGCCCTCGAGTCATGTTATGGTTTAAAAATTCATCCACGTGCATATTAGTCTTTGATAAAATTTGACCTGAAATTTCATTTTTAAATCGAATACATTATATATTTTTCCCTATCGGTCAGTAATTGATTAATCTTGATTAATTTAGTAAAGAATTCCTACATCAGAAAATTATGAAATTTTAACCAGAGACGCCTAATAATATAATCTATCTAATGGGACCCTCAGTTACTCTATTTGGTATCCTATGATTAGAGTGTTAAATGTAAATCCATTATTTTCATACTTATAAATATACTTAATGGGTTAATATCACAAAAATATATTTTGGTATTTTAATGATCGCATCCTATCTAATGACCATATTTGTGATCCTAATGTTAATCCTAATCCTAATTTATAAGTGGTAATATATACTAGAACATGAATATTACATGTATAACCTTAAGCGTATGGAAATTATGTAATTTTGATGCTTTTGGACTTTGGTCTAAATCAATAGTATATGAATAACATATTTGCATGATAAACCAAAACTATGAATCCTAATATTATTATGAGTATCAAAGCAATATCTATAAAGTCACATTGGTGAGCTAACCTTCTATACCCTTATAATGATATACATACCTAAATGCATGTATTGGCTGACAATGAAATTATGACCCTAAAGATGCTGACCAAAAAGGAAAGGATATGGATTTGATATAGGCTTTGGGTTTTTTTAAGAGAAAGTCAGACCCCATATACTGAGGTGCAGTGAGGGTAGGATCTTGACCTACTACAGGTAAGTGGGCCCTACCCTTGAAATCTAATTCATGCTTCATAACTTGACATGTTGTCTAAATTGCTCAGATTCAGATTATCTTATTCCATATCATCCTATATATCACGTACCTTTAGATTTAGCAAGACATTATATATAATATGTAAAATCATGAGAGTTAGAATATTCAATACACTTTCTACTCATTGACTCAAACTTTGAGTCAATTTAGAAACTAGAGAATAGAATCACAAGCTTCAAATATATACTTAGATTACATTCAGAATAGAGATATGAACTCAAAGATGATAGATACATACTCATAAAAATTATAGATTCAGAGATAATAGGTATAAATTTAGAGATAACAATTTGTGAATATAGATAGAAAATGACATCAGAACAATAAATATATGATAACAATTATAGGATAATTACTCACCAAAGAGTCCCAAGACAGTTTCGGAGGAAACTGTGTGTGTCATAGAGGGCAAATAGTGTCAATAGAGGGGTGCGCTGAGGACACTTCAATGTCAATGGAGTGAATGTTGTGCAGACAGAGGGTGCATAGAACCATAGAGGACACTATAGTGTCACCAGAGGAGGACTTATCGTATAATGGTGGCCACAAAGATAAAATAAATGATTAAAACATGTTTAGTCTTTTCCAGTAAAGAAATACTTTAGTTCTTCATTCGTTCATACTTTATCCTTGTTATAGATTTCTTGCCACTTACTCTAACTCGTAGGTTTCTTCTCTTGTGCATGGATGAGCACATGACGTCTACAAAGAAGGAGCAGTCAACTGAAGATTAGTTTGACTTTCTGAAGATTCAGGAGACATCATTTAGTGGTGGGACATTACCCTAGACGGTCCTTCCAGTTTGGAGTTACCTTTTAGTTGTGTTCTTTCTATTCTGTTTTCTCTAGGATGGTCACTCCCAAACTCTCAGACTAATTATGTCAGAATCTTGTTTATGAACTGTGTCTTTTAGTTATTTAAATGCTTTACTATGCCTAATATATGATGTTTTCCCATGCTTTAATTACATATGTGAGTTGGTTCTTTCACGTATAGAATATGTGGTTTTATGAATGGGCAAGTGTTACAACCTACTTCCTTCCAAACCATCACTTGAGAACCAATCTGTCATCTTCCTCCCATGTTTTATTTCTTGGTGGTCACCAGACAAGTTACTACAAACCCAGATCACTGGATTCCATTTCAACTATATGGAACTCTACTAGGATGTGTCAAGGATGAACCTTATCATCCTTGACGGTAAACCTAACCCTGAATCCTCCTGTGATCAACACATACCACTAAATATACAATATAATCTTTGACTATGCACCATCACGAAACATCTATGATTTCCTCCTCCTCATTTTACCTACATCAAGAAAACATGCAATATGAGGAGGGGCCAAAACTGACCTGGGCACCACCATGGATCCTCAGTAAGAACACACTGGTCACCTCGATGCATAGTTGTTGATCTCATCGGCACAGAGGCACTGGTCAGGGTAGAGGTGTTGACTATAAGGATAGTAGAACTTCCTTCTAGGGTGGAGTGGGGTGGAGACCTCCACCCCTTTGGATGTCATGCCACCCTAGATGGCCCTTATGACCACTTTTCACATCTACATAAAAATTCATACAACGAACATCAACCATGTCGAGAGAAATTAATGATGATAGGTTGGGATGAACCTATATCATCCTTTTGGGATAGCATGGGCCAGACCTAGTGTGGATGTGCCCAACAAGGTCAGGACAATGTCCCAAACACTCACAAAAGCTATCAAATCTTGAAAAATGAAATTATCTTGATAAAATAATATATATTTTTTGTGAGCATCTATGTTACAACCCCAACTTTTGGGTTCATTTGGTGAGAAATGTAATTTCTCATATTAAAAATATTGGAACAAATAATGATATAATTTGTTTTGAATAAATGAGTTTCATTTACAATAGCCTTTTTGATTGTTTTGTCGGCTTTATTGGCTATTGGGCCCAATAACAAGGAAAAGACAAAAGAAACTCCATTATTTGAGTAAATAAGAAAATGAAGAAAAGAAATATGTAGAAACCTCTAGAAGGCAAAAGAATATAATCCAAAGTTGGATTTCGTGCCTCTTGGGTTCCAAGGAGTCCAAAGTTTCAATGAGAAAGAAATAAGAAAAGAAAAGAATAATTAAATATTTCTTTATTAAGAAAGAAATTGAAAACAATGATAAATTGTAGAAAAAAAGTGGAAAGAGGTTTAATTGAGTTATCCTTAGTGGATTTTCGTATCCAAAGGATTCCTAATGTTAAATGGAATGCCAGTGAGGAAAATAAAAAGAAAGATAAAGAGAAATTCTCAAAAAGAGATATTCTAATTAAAAATAAACAAGATAATGACAAATAATGAATATAAATGCATCTAGAAGGATAATATGTATCCTTAAAAAGGAATTTCGAAATCTTAGAGTTTATTGGGGTCCAAGGAGCCCCAATGGAGAAGAAAGAAAGAGAAAATACCAAAAATGCAAAATAAGAGGATAATGTGATACATTATTAATGATTTTGGTGGCATTGCTAAAAAGGAATTATTTTCTACTAAATGAAAATAGAATTTTGTGCCAATGGGTTAAAAGTCAAGCAATAAAGAGAATAAGTGAGAGGAATTTCGAATTCCTAATTTCTAAAGAATAAAGTATATTTAAAGAGATAATGAAGAGAGAGAAGTTTCTTCTTAACTAAGGAAAATATGTTTCCTTTTGGGAAAAGGAATTGAGTCCTCGTGGATGCACATCTTGGTGTGTGAATACCCACCCTTATATATAGGGTAGAGCCCTGGTTCAAGTCCGAGAGAGAGAGAGAGAGAGAGATCCCATGCTCTCCTCCTTGTGTAAACCCTAGTCGAGAGTAGGGATCTATCCCTGGAGCAACAGAGGTTCGTTTGGTGGTCTTGATGAAGGAAGGAAGCCTCCAAGACAACCTAAGAGGGATCAGATATCAATCTCGTGCTCCTATCTTCAAGCAACTCCATCCATAGGTCTGCAAACTACAACCAATGCAGTAGCAACCACATGCTATTTTCGCTCGAGAAAGGCCATATGGGTCGTGATCTGGGGGCACCTTGTGTGTGCCAAGGTGCTGTGAGGCTGGGGCGGCGACCCTCGACCCTTAGGGGAGGGGAAGGAAACGACCCCATGCGACTGCAGGAGGTGACCAAGCAAGGGTCGCGAGGAAGAAGATGATCCAGGACATTTGACATTTTTCCCCCTCCATTCTACATAGAGCCGACCACTTAAGTAAGGGTAGAACGGACAATCCATTATGTTTTCAAGCAAGCTGTGTTGCATGGGAAAGGGTGACGTGGCAGCCTCCCATTGGCTCAAGTAAGTTCAATTTGCAAAATTCATAACTAATTAATGGAAGCTCGGATGGATTTGCATAATATATTAATTTTTCTTAGAAGAACACGAGTAATGGAATAGAAATATAATTGGAGCCTTTTTATGAATGAAATTCGAAAAGTTATGGAATTTATCAACTTTAATGCTTTAATGATTAAGAAACCCTATTTTGAGAAGATTAATGTATTTAGTAGGGTTTAATGGATGATTAAAGTTGATATTAACCTATTAATTGTAAAAAGGTACATTAAGAACAAAAAGGAGGAACTTTGCATGTAATTGATTTTATTTAGAGTTTCATGTGCAAAAATATGCTTTAATGGGCCTTGAAACCCTAATAATAGTAAAAGTGACTCTTAATGACTCTAATTGTTCAATTTCATGATTAAAATTGAGATATGATAATTCTAAGCTACTTCGAGTATAAAAGTTCCTAATTGTGGATAAATAATCTTAATATGGTACTTAGGGATTTCTAATGAATAAAGATGGAATTAATGGTTGATAGAGTTCATATGTGATTTAGATGAACTATGAGTTGTTAATCTGGAAGGAACCAAAGATGATAATTAGGCCTAATGATCTTGTCATGAGTTAAAAGGATAAAATTGGTAGTTTTAATCTAGAGAGCATAATGGACCTAGTTAATGGTTAATTGTGCCTTTAATCCAAAATTAGGGTTATATGTTGTTAAAAGATAACCATAATATCTTTCGTGAAGAATAGATGAGATAGTTAGGGTTTGTTAGTAATTGCATAAAAATAGGGTTTAAAATAGTAAAAATGAAGTGATACTTTAATTGCAAGTGAAACCCTGAAAGTGAACTAGAAACCCTTGGAAGCGAGCTAGGTTTAAATGGACCATGATGACATGATTAATGATAGAAAATTGGATGCATATTTTACGATCTCTTTGTGTACTTGCTTATTGGATTTCTTGCAATGATTGGATGGATTCTATCTCAAATCAGCCAGACAGGTATGTGGTTAATTATGGTTAATTGCATTAGTTTCCCAAAGGTTTTCCAGATGATTCATCGCATTGAATGCAACCTATAAGTTGGATGTTCATACTTGCAAATTATAAAGTCACTATGATTATCACACTTGTGATATGAATGTGTATTCTCACACCTACATGCCACCCTGATGGATGATGTAAGAAGGTCAAGCCCAATAGGGAAGAACGATGGGCACCATGAGAGGTGACCCCGTACACGAATCTCGGGAATGAGAAGGAGGTCTATGTTGCATGACTAATGGACACCATGAGAGGTGACCCCATGAACCAAGCTCGGGATTGAAAAGGTGGCCTTAAGGCATACCCTAGAGAGGGTATTCCAGGGTTAGGGCAAAAGCGGTGGAGATTGACACATTGAAAACGTAAATTGACTTGTTAATTACCTTGGTTGTGATAATTAGTTTGTTAGCCATATTTGTGAAATTTTGGTTGTCCCCACATACCAGCATATTTCCTTATGCTGACTGACATTTTGTTTGTCAGTGCTTTAGGTACAAGATTGAAAAGGACAAATAGTAAAGTGGCATATGTGGAATTAAATAAGATTTAAAGTACAAAGGAGGATTAGTTAGAATAGACTCCAGATGTGGATAGAAGTAGATATCCATGTTTTTGAAAAAGGTAGGCAAAGTTTTATTTTATTACAACCTTTCAGTTTAGTTTGTAGAATTTGATAATTGTTATTGATTATTTGTCAAACCTTTGATCTTGTTAATTAGGATAACGACTCTGACCTCTTAGTCTCTCTTAATTGGGGGTTACCGGGAGGCTGGGTCGTTACAATTGGTATCAGAGCATATGTTCCTCATTTAATCTTTAATAATTATTAAATTTTACAAACTCTATAGAACCCAAGGGAGTTATTAGAGGATTTTCTAAAAGACGGAGGTGTCTAGAAAAGGATCACATCTGGGGGCTGGCAAGATTTTCCTCAGCACCGCTAGTCGGAGTACGAGGACTCCCGAATTAGTGTGACTGCCTTGCCAATGTCTCAGGTATTGACTCGAATAAGATACCTTTAGGAATCTCTCATCTTGTTCATCCCTTCTCAACTCAAATGCTATTAAAGACCTTAGGATTAGGGTTTTCTCTCTTTTCCTCACCCTCTTGAGGTATTGGTAAGGTTGATAAGGACTACAGAATCCTGCACCAAATTAATAAAAAACATGTAAATAAGATGTCATGGACATAAGCTTAATAGGTTAAGTGTAAACTAAAGAATATATACATGCTTAGGTCGTATGACATGAGTTGTCATTGCCCTCAGGAGAGACTTGAGTCTAGACCTTATTGTTAGGAGGATTAGTAGAGAAAGTTAGTCTTGGAGGTAGAGACCTCCATCATAAGTAGAGACCTAACACATCCTTTAAGGATGATGTTAACCTTAACCCTAAGTGGTGGTTAGAGAGAGAGATGGCATGATGGCATGATGTCATGATAGACCAGATGGGTGAACATGCTTTTGGATGTCCGTATGAGCCATGAGGGGTTGGATGACCTAGCACCTTTGGGAAACCCAACCTTGGGAAAGGGTCGTACATGTTAGAGAGAAGGATAGTTCCTTCATTGATGAGGTTAGAAATGGACCTATAGAAACCATATGGGCTTATGCAAGTAGGGCATAGTATGTACCCAGAGTACGTCAGTGGTGCGGGCAGTAAGCTGAAACCCTATCCAGGAGAGTGTGATGGATAGCTTACAAGATAGGCAATAATCTTGAGCAAAAATAAGTTGAACATAGGCTTCACCTAGGTAGGGGTATTCTTGTGAGCTTGATCCATCTTCATGGAGATAGGACCCCTAATAGTGAGGCTGGTTGTAGGATTAGCTCTAGGGAGAGAGAGCGGGACCAAGCAAGAAGGTTGGAAGCTTAGACTCTGAGATATGAGGAACAATGGGAGTTGAGGATGATGCGACCTAAGTGAATGGTTGCACTTGCCTCATGCATGATCCCTGGAGGCTAATGGTATATTGGTTGCCTTTAGAGGAACCAACCCCTGAAGAGAGGATGAGGTTGATGGTACCTACAGGCCTATGGTATAGGCATTTACCTTCGGAGTTAAGCAGAAGAGTGCCTTAGACCCTGAGGAGGCTTTATACCTAGTTGGTTGCCCTTGAGGAGGACTCCACTCTAAAGTGTTATTCAAATAAAAGGATCATGGGAAGCGCATGACAAACCTTGGACATGCTTGGTTCATGGTTAAAGGTTGAGCTTGTAGTGGGACACCCAAAAAGTGAACCTAGGGTCCCTAGGTATAAGAAGGGAAGTGGTGTACCTGATGCTCATGACAAGATTTGAGTTTTATAGATTCGAGCATGGTACTCCTCATGTTTAGAGGAAAGGGAAACCCCCTTAAGTCGAAGGTATGTTTGATGAACCCCTCATAGCTATGTTGGTGACATGTAAGGTATGTTCTTGGTCCAATGATGAGGAATTAGAATAAGTATGGCCTAGCATGGTTTAGCAGGTGGTCTGCTTGTGCCTTAGTGTCTTGCTAGGGTTAAGCATGCTCATGTGGATGTAAACCCTAGACATAAGGACGTTTGTGACCTTTTTTATCAAGAGGTGTATTTTCCTCCCATCTTGGGATAGGAACCCTTATGTAGGGTGTATACCAATTTTGTTTTGAGGTAACCTAAGGAGGTCTCATAGAATCTTGAGAAGCTAAGTGAAGAGTACATGATAAGAGAATGAACCTTCCTACCCATAGATAACCATCTCTATGTGCATATGGATGTGTTACCATGGAGGTAATCGGTATGGGGCCTGACCAAGGTAGGAAGGTTGCCATGACCCCTATGAAAGGATGAAAGTCAACCCATGAATATGTAAATAGAGAGATGATGAAGGCTTGGGTAAGGTTCTAAGTTGGACATGCACTATAATAGAATCCTAAGTATATCCTAGGGTCAGGTGGGGATAAGACTGATGAAAGTGGGAGTTGCCTAATTCCCTAGTTGCACATGACCATATGGTCGGGAGGTAACAACTATGATTGTCTGAGGGCCATGGGTTAGGAGATTGATCACCTTCATGAACTCATGGGACCCAAAGGGAAGATGACTCAGGCACTCTCTGGATGCATAAGGGAAGAGGGATGACCCTAAAAGTACCAGCACCCTACAGACCTGGAGGAGATGACCAAGGATTGTGTGGTGACCCAAGTAGGTTCGAAACCAGTTTTCCATGGAGGTAACTTTTATATCGAGATGATCATGATATAGAGACATAAGTTGCACGTTTCAATTTAAAATTGTAGGTGTACTGGCAAGGTGGGATGTACCATCTCTACTCTTGGAACAGGAAGAACTTTGTGTTTGGACAGCCGCCAAATGCTTATTTCCTCTTATTATGGGAGTGAGAGATAGGACAATACGCATGCCATACACCAAGGATAAAGATGATGTGAGTTGGAACATTGCTATGAGGTACGAGGACAGAGATGATAACATATCTGTGAGGAGTGAACGATGTGTAAATGGTTTATAAACCTCAAGAGAATTAAGGTAATCATCTTGTGAGGATGTTTTGACATGAGCTATGTGGAATTTGCAAGTGATACAAGGTTGAGTTTGATAACCAAGAAGATGAGCTCAGAGTAATCTTGATGAAGATAGACTTAGAGTTTGAGCTAAGATAATAAGTGAAGGTGTATGTCTTCAATATTTCCTATCACCTAAGAATGTGAAGTGGAAATGGATGCCTTGGTTGATATTCAATTACTTAGTTTAGCTAGAGGCTAGAAGAGGCTGTTGGGTTAGCCCTAAGTTTGAAAAAGGAGATATGTTTGGCTAACACATAGATGTAATGAGATCGTTGATCGAGTTAGTGGTTGCTTAGCTAGCCAACCTAGGGCTTATCATGATAAAAGGATGGTTGTAGAACCTCAGATGCACTTCTTTGGATAGGAAGGTGATAAAACCCTACTGAGAGTGGTTTAGGGTTTCTGAGGAATCATGACGTATAGGAGATCATGATTTAAGTTCATCATATACCATGGTACTACTAAGATAGTAAGTTGCAGTAGTACTTTGGATGCCTAAGATAATGTTGCATGTGGCATGTTGCCATGCATGACGGGAGGTGAAGGACGAACACCAGTAACCCAATGAGTTGATATAGAGGATGAAGAGTCCCCGAGAGAGAATGGGAGTTCATCACTATGGATGTGTAGTAAGTTTCCCATGGACCAGATAAGGTCAAGATGCAATTTGGGTTATGGTAGATCGCCTTACCTAGATGACATGAGAAAGAGAGAATTATGTCAAGGGATAGATCCAGTTGAACTACATATGAGAGAGAGAGATGGTTAAACTACACCATGATGTGAGTTCTTGAGTTTAGTCTAAAGAGTCGCTTCCATGTAGTGGAAGGAGATACATAAAGAACTCGATGCTAGTATAGTTTGTCACCCCTATCTAATGGTTAGTATGATCCAGACTAGAGGGTCTAATGAGAGCATGAGTGCTTGTTCAGGGTGATATCTAGAGATAGTTCTTGTCCTCTGTAAGATGTGATGATAACCACCATAGCCAATGTCGGGATATAGAGAAGCTCTGCAAGAGAGCTTGTGTCGTTCACCACTTCATTAAGATGATGTTGGTGAATGGACCTTGCGAAGGTCAGAAAAGAACCACAGTGTGTGCAGATGAAGTTGCTTTAATTGTGCAATGGATGAAAGAGAGCCCAGGGATGACACGAGTCGTGAGCTGATGCAAAGAAGATTGACATGCAGTTCACTGTAGGAGAGTATGTGATGTGAAAATCTGACCCCTCTAAATTACATCTGAGAAAGTTGAGTCCCTGATATATGGGTCCATTTGAGATGGATTGGTGGAGATTGTTGTGTTTAACCTTACCCCTCAAGATAACATGATGTATAATGTGTTCCATGAGTCTGATCTAGAGCACTATGTGAGGTACCCAAGCCATGTGATGAGCCCTGAACCTATTCAGCTTTATGAGAGGTTGAAATGTCCTGAGTCACCTATGAGGGTACTATATACCAAGGTAAGAATGAACTCAGATGGAAGAATATGAGATGATGAAGGTTCTTGGGAAGTAACATCGCAAGGGTGAAGCCACATGGGAGCCCTGATGGACATAAGAAAGGCTTATCCTATTTGTTTATGTGCCTGGAGGAATTTTGAGGGCAAAATTCCTATAAGAGGGGAAGGATGTTAGAACCCCAACTTTTGGGTTCATTTGGTGAGAAATGTAATTTCTCATATTAAAAATATTGGAACATATAGTGATATAATTTGTTTTGAATAAATGAGTTTCGTTTACAAAAGCCTTGTAGATTGTTTTGTGGCCTTTATTGGCTATTGGTCCCAATAACAAGGAAAAGACAAAAGAAACTCCATTATTTGAGTGAATAAGAAAATAAAGAAAAGAAAGATGTAGAAACCTCTAGAAGGCAAAATAATATAATACAAAGTTGGATTCCGTACCTATTGGGTTCCTTGCATTCCAAGGAGTCCAAAGTTGCAAAGAGAAAGCAATAAGAAAAGAAAAGAACAATTAAATATTTCTTTATTAAGAAAGAAATTGAAAACAATGATAAAATGTGGAAAATAAGTGGAAAGAGGTATAATTGAGTTATCCTTAGTGGAGTTTCATATCCAAAGGATTCCTAATGCTAAATGGAATGCCAATGAGGAAAATAAAAAGAAAGATAAAGAGAATTTCTAAAAAAGAGATATTCTCATAAGAAATAAACAAGATAATGAGAAATAATGAATATAAATGCATCTAGAAGGATAATAAGTATCCTTAAAAAGAAATTTCGAAATCTTAGATTTTCTTGGGTTCCAAGGAGCCCCAATGGAGAAGAAAGAAAGAGAAAATACTAAAAATTAAAAATAAGAGGATAATCTGATACAATATTAATGATTTTGGTGGCATTGCTAAAAAGGAAGTATTTTCTACTAAATGAAAATAGAATTATGTGCCAATGGGTTAAAAGTCAAGAAATAAAGAGAATAAGTGAGAGGAATTTCGAATTCCTAATATATAAAGAAAAAAGTATATTTAAAGAGATAATGAAGATAGAGAAGTTACTTCTTAACTAAGGAAAATATGTTTCCTTTTGGGAAAAGGACTTGAGTCCTCGTGGATGCACATCTTGGGGTGTGAATACCCACACTTATATATTGGGTAGAACCCTGGTTCGAGTCTAAGAGAGAGAGAGAGATCCCACACTCTCCTCCTTGTGCAAAACCTAGTAGAGAGTAGGGATCTATCCCTAGACCAACAAAGGCTCGTTTGGTGGTCTTGATGGAGGAAGGAAGCCTCCACAACAACCTAGGAGGGATCAGATATCAAACCCGTGCTCCTATGTTCAAGCAACTCCATCCTTAGGTCTGCAAACTACAGCCAACACAGAAGCAACCATGGTTTGTTTTCACTCGAGAATGGCCATATCGGTCGTGACCTGGGGGCGCCTTGCGTGCACCAAGGTGCTGCGAGGCTAGGGCGTCCATGGACGGTGACCCTCGAACCTTAGGGGAGGGGAAGGAAAGGACTGCAGGCGGCTGCAGGAGTCGACCAAGCAAGGGTCATGAGGAAGAAGATGATCTAGGACATTTGACATTTTTTCCCCGCCGTGCTACACAGTGTCGGCCACTTAAGTAAGGGAAGAATGGACAATCTGTTATGTTTTCAAGTGAATCGCATTGCATGGGAAAGGGTGATGTGGCACCCTCCCATTGGCTCAAGTAAGTTCAATTTGTAAAATTCATAACTAATTAATGGTAGCTCAGATGGATTCACATAATATATGAATGTTTCTTAGAAGAACACGAGGAATGCAATAAAAATATAATTGAAGTCGTTTTCTGAATGAAATTCGAAAAGTTATGGAATTTATCAACTTTAATACTTTAATGATTAAGAAACCATATTTTTAGATGATTAATGTATTTAGTAGGGTTTAATGGATGATTAAAGTTGATATTAACATGTTAATTGTAAAAAGGTACATTAAGAACAAAAAGGAGGAATTTTGCATGTGGTTGGTTTAATTTAGAGTTTCATGTGAATAAATATGCTTTAATGGACATTGAAACCCTAATAATAGTAAAAGTGACTCTTAATGGCTCTAATTGTTCAATTTCATGATTAAAATTGAGATATGATAATTCTAAGCTACTTCAAGTATAAAATTTCCTAATTGTGGATAAATATTGTTAATATGGTAATTAGGGATGTCTAATGAATAAAGATGGAATTAATGGTTAATGGAGTTCATATGAGATTTAGATGAACTATGAGTTGTTAATCTGGAAGGAACCAAAGATGATAATTAGGCCTAATGATCTTGTCACGAGTTAAAAGGATAAAATTGGTAGTTTTAATGTAGAGAGCATAATGGACCTTGTTAATGGTTAATTGTGCCTTTAATCCGAAATTAGGGTTATATGTTGTTAAAAGATAACCTTAATATCTTTCGTGAAGAATAAATGAGATAGTTAGGGTTTATGAGTAATTGTATAAAATTAGGGTTTAAAAAAGTAAAAATGAAGTGATACCCTAATTGCAAGTGAAACCCTTAAAGTGAACTAGAAACCCTAGGAAGTGAGCTAGGTTTAAATGGACCATGATGACATGATTAATGATAGAAAATTGGATGCATATTTCAGGATCTTTTTGGGTACTTGCTTATTGGATTTCTTGCAATGATTGGATTGATTCTATCTCAAATCATCCTGACAGGTATGTGGTTA
Source organism: Alisma plantago-aquatica (assembly GCA_963693085.1). Lineage (NCBI taxonomy): Eukaryota > Viridiplantae > Streptophyta > Magnoliopsida > Alismatales > Alismataceae > Alisma > Alisma plantago-aquatica. Next base: position 220,849,589 of record OY856410.1, on the reverse strand, counting down.
ATTATGGTTAATCACATTAGTTTCTTGAAGGTTTTCCGGATGATTCATCACATTTAATGCAACCTATCAGTTGGATGTTCATACTTGTAAATTATAAAGTCACTATGATTATCACACTTGTAATACAAATGTGTATTCTCACACCTACATGCCACCCTGATGGATGATGCAAAAAGGTCAAGCCCAGGAGGGAAGACCGATGGGAACCATGAAAGGTGACCCGAGACACCAAGCTCGGGAATGAGAAGGTGGTTTATGTTGCATGACTAATGGACACCATGAGAGGTGACCCCAGGCACCAAGCTCAGGATTGAGAAGGTGGCCTTAAGTCAAACCCTAGAGAGGGTATTCCAGGGTTAGGGCAAAAGTAGTGGAGATTGACACATTGAAAACGTAAATTGACTTGTTAATTGCCTTGGTTGTGATAATTAGTTTGTTAGCCATATTTGTGAAATTTTGGTTGTCCCCACATACCGGCATATTTCCATATGCTGACTGACATTTTGTTTGTCGGTGCTTAAGGTACAAGATTGAAAAGGACAAACAGTATAGTGGCATATGTGGAATCAAATAAGAGTTAAATTACAAAGGAGGATTAGTTAGAATAGACTCCAGATGTGGATAGAAATAGATATCCAAGTTTTTGAAAAAGGTATGCAAAGTTTTATTTAATTACAACCTTTCAGTTTAGTTGGTATAATTTGATAATTGTTATTGATTATTTGTCGAACCTTTGATCTTGTTAATTTGGATGACAACTTTGACCTCTTGGTCCCCCTTAATTGGGGGTTACCAGGAGGCGGGGTCATTACAATCTAATTTAGGTAAAGTGATATATCAATTTGATAAAAAAAAAGAAGGTTCTAATGGTCATAATTTTAGGACCTAATTCTATAAGAAATTCAAAAAGTACCCATGTTTATTCTATGACATGAATCGACATATGCAAAAGAAATCCCAGTTTCCAATATTATTAATTGTAGTTTAGCTTTGAGATTTGACACTTTTAATGTGTCAAAATATTATATCTTGATTATATATGATATGAGATTGGAAAGTTTTACTTAAATACCAAGAATGATGAAATTAGGGTTTCATGAGGAAGAACCCTAATTTATTGTTCTACCCCAAAAAAGACCCATCCTAATTGATTATTCACACCCTAATGTTCACCTGACTTGAACATTCTAAATCCAAGAGTTGTAATTAAAACCCAAGTGAGTGATGTTTAATATTTAATAAAACTTTAAGTGTTATTTGATATTGTCAGATTACAACTGATATTTACTGAATTATTTTACTTGATCAATTATTACACAACATGGAAGGTATGTGGGTTAATTATGAATAACTACTTCTATTGAGCTTTCCAAAGTCATGAGTTTGTTGAACTTATGATATACAAGATGTGTGCCTTGAATATTATCAATTTCTTTTGGATTTATGAAATCATATGCATATATTATCACTAATCGAAAATATATAACCTTGTAATCAATAACTCACAATGGTGGTTTTGGGAGAAACCCAATATTAAGAAAGAAACTTAGAATCATATCAAGAGGTTTAAGGAACCATAGGAAGTGAGGTGCAAGAGTCCAAGGAAGGGATACATACCAACAAGACCAATGAAAAGACGCACATTTTGAAATTTTAAATCAAGGATCCAATTTTAGTACACCAAGTGAGTTAAACAAGATTAATAGGTTGAACGTAATGTAGAAGCATATTTTACGTTATCTATAAAATATTTGACCGATATATTATTTTGTTAGATTTACATACATACTTTTACTTCACCCACATTCAATGTATAATATTATATTGACACCGTGTTTTGGTTTCTCAACTTTGTAGGCTATAACTTCCTAAATGAAGAACTGGACCATGTTGTAAGATTCAAAATAAACGTAAGTATGGAAATTATTGAGGATTTTAGATTGCATATTTATGTCAATTAGTGCATCAAATTTTTGTTTTTCCCTCATGCAAGAGCTTTGTAACTCCCTTGGCGAGATCTATCTTCCCTTTATCAATACAATAGTTTGGTTTGAAGTTAATAATATTGCAATTTATTTATTTAGATTTGGGTTATGGGTATATCCGAATAATGAACCTTGCCTCCTCGATCCACCATAATTTGGATAACAAGAGGAGGGGGTCTTTACAATTCTCTTGTTGAAGAAACATTTTGCTACAATTGGTGTAACATTGTATATATTCCATGCATTATTTTTTGCATGACATATTTCAAAATTGTCATTGATAACATAGTGAAGATACTCTTGCTAATGCAAGCTATTTTTTGCAAATATTGTGCATGTTTTCTCATGTTAAAATGTGGATTCTATTGTTATAAACAATGTGGCTATACCAAAAACATCCCATACAATCATGATATGGATACATTATGGGTCATTGTCCTTTATTTTTCATTGAATGCAGGGTGTTACAGAAGTTTAGGTTATAGAGTATATGGATCATTTGGGTTAGGTATTGCTTGGATAATATTATATCCAAATTACATAATCACCATAGTCATAAGTGTCCACTTGAATAGGTTTGGCAATCTATTATGTTGAAGGTTCCTTGTCAACATAGTTGAGGAAGGTAATATCCTCATCAAGGATTGCAATGCTGAGATCTGGAGTGGAATGATAGGCTCAACTGGGGTTGTTGTTTTGGTGTCTATTGTCTTAATGAACCCTAAAAGTTATGGGGATTTTTAGTAGAAGACATGAAGAAGTTGTTTAGGCCCCCCGATTATAATAGTAGGGCATGTAGGCTTCTTGTATTTATTAAATGTAAGTTGTAGTCATTCCCTTATTGTAGTATCCACCAAACAATCATGTCATAATAGAGGACTCTAATCCATTCCGTCATAGTCTTCCCTTTTATGTTATGTGACAGGCATGACATGTACCTCTTCCATGGTGGAATCTCTGCCCTACTAAGGATTTTGGGCATGTGTAGAATCAAGTGTAGTGTTTTAAAGGGTTGGTCGATGAACTGCTGCCACTGATAATCTATATTTGTGTGGGCCAGCTATGCTATTAAATTGGGCTTTGTGCATCATTTTGTCAGTGACCATGACCTATCTTACCTCATTCATGTTGGTTTTAGGAACAAAAGAGATATAGTGCCTCCTATGTGATGTAGCTGTCTATTAGAGGTTGTCATAAGAACACTCTTCAATACCATCAAATAAGATCTCTAGTACATAAGTGGATCTAGGAGAAAAGGATGAGAGATGCAATATTCTTTTCCCTTTGCATTAGGTGACCCTCTAAGGATGTTGTTCTTATTTGACTACATGTTTGTTCATTACCTCCCAATATTGTGTCTCTTTTTTTGCCAAAAAGTGTGTTTTCACACTAGAGGCCACATTTCCTTCATTTTTGGGTAAGTATGCTAATCCCTCAACTTTTTGTGTTAGTGATTTTAGAAAGTAACTATATTTAAAGTATGAACAATCTATGAAATTACGTCCCTCTCTTTCAAAGTTATGTTGGATAATGAAATAGTGCTATGAAATATTACCTTGCATAGGTGATTCCAAATTATTGAATGAACAAAATAAAAGTGTTGTTGTAGTAGTATCCCTTGTTAGAAGAATGTCAGTAGTGAGCCCACACTCCTTGCTGATTAGGTTGATCTTCAAGCATACTATCATGGTCTATTTTCTGGGCATGTGGTGAGCTAAATGGAATGTCAATACCAAAATGTTGTGTTGTTTGAGGGATGGTATGGAGGGCAAATGAGATGGTCAACCCTGATTGCAAAGTTTGACTAATTGTGGTTGTTGTAGGTTGTTTTATCTAAATGGGACATTCCTTTTGCTCATTTTTTCATCAAGGTTCCCGATAGGTATGGATGTTTGCTGTCTTGGCTGGAACACCAGAGATAAACGAAGACAATAATTTGCTGATCTAGAACATTTTTGTTTTTGTGACAGAGCTTTGTTGTCATCTTCTAATGTCTCATCTAGCTCGTCCAAGATTATGAGAAGTACCCATTGATATGATTCCTTTGTCTTTTGGCAGGAGTAGGAGTATGTTGATATTCTTTATAGTGTTGATTTTTATTTTTCCTCACTATTAGGCCAACTAATTTAGCTCATCTTCATCTAATAGTAGATGGTTCTCATCATAGTGGCACATGTCGGGAAAGGAGATTAAGATTGAATTCTTTTTTGAAGTGACAGAAGAATTTCAGACCCGTTGTATGAGAGTGCAACTACAGACTAGGTATTTGTGTTAATGGTTCTCTCCCTCTTGAACTGGTGTAATCTTCTACGATATCATCTATCCAAAAGCTTGGCTAATGAAGTTCACAAGGTCTCTCATACAAAACAAGTGCACTTGGTATTTCCTAGAAGTTCATTTGCCAATTAGGAGTCTCCCAATGTTTATGGGATGCCTCTTCATGATGCACAACAGGATATGGATGTCCTCATGGTATATACTACCTATCTCAAAATTTCTATAGAGAATATTGGTGATGGTTATTTTCATAATGTGACACATTGTAGAATGGACATTAGTCACCTTAGATAAATGAGATTTGGAATTTGCCCTATCATTTTGTGGAGAGGTCATTTGTGTAGGTACTTATTTCTATTTTCCTATGCATCCGAAATATGTCGCTTCGGCATCCTCTTCATCTCTATAGAAAATGTCATTCAACATCTTTTTGGTGATTGTGTATACTATTTACAATATGTACCTCGATCTTGCTACAACCTCCACATTCCTTCCATAATATGGTTTTGATAGTAATATTTAGGGCAAATAACATGAATTCCTTTCTTATATTTAGGATTGTGCCATGCTAAACAAGTATCTAGGATGCAAATCTTATTCATAAAGAATGGACTTAGTCAAAGATATCCAATTTACTAGGGTCTCCACATCCACAAATTGAGTGGATCTGAAAATTTTGTCTCCCATATCATTGTAGTAAGTTTGATGTGCGTTGTTTCTATCATCGAAACTACCATTAAGAATCTTGTGAGTGATTGGTTGCTGGAACTATTGTTGAGCATGTTGGAATGTATTGTCCATTGTTGGTGTTTCAATATGATGTCTCTTGGTGGTTGGGTTTTATTATCATGCTGAGTCTTCAACCTCATTGACCACTATTGCTACTATATATATGCTCTAACAATATTGATCAATTTAAAACATCTATTTGATAAGTCCATTTGATGATAGCTTAGATGCTCGATCCAGCGAAGAACCAGAGGTTGATAGAAAAGTGCTCGATAGAGGGTAGTGTATAGAATTTGTACAATAATAGATATTCTGAGTGATAATGATTGACCATGAATGGTCAATTTGGTAAGGTCAATCATTTTAGGGTGATAGGTTACCTCTCACCCTAAAAGGGTTCGAAACCCAAGGAAGTAAGATTGATCAAAAATTGATTAAAATTCAAGTCACACACCATAGTTTGATTGGTAGGAAACTAACACATTCAACTAAGGGACTTTGATAGGGTCAATAATCAACTGGTAGGGAAAAATGTTCGATAGGTTAATACATTGGTTATTAATTGGTTGGGAATACAACACTTTTCCTTAGACTAAAATTCATGACATCAAGAAAAAGTAATCCATCGAGCACAATTGAGATAGTGAATTGAGGGCAATTTGAAGTGAAGCAATGATGATTGAGCACAGACGGTCAAGGGAAGGTAGGATCTCAATGTTTGTAAATCTATCTATTTTAGGAGATGGTTTGGTGGTTAAGGAAGTTTTTGAGATAGTAATCCCAGTATTTGGTCCCTCCCCATCTTTATTACTTGAAGTAGATGGGGGGTCTATGGAATAGAATGTGTGACACCTGGGCTATGAAGGTAATTGTTCAGTTGACTGACATGTCAATAGAGATGATTTATTTATAATTTTCCTCAATTAAATTTTATAGAACTAGAGTAGTAACCAGAGTCTTCCATTATAAACTTCTTAATTAAAGAGACTTCTCAAGATGCTTGAAAAAATAGGCCAAGTAATCCATGACAAATTATATTTCATCAAAGCAATTGGCTCATATGATTGAAAAAAATGGTTGATGGAATGCTCCCTAGATTGGACGTAGAGACTAGAAAATATTTGTGACGAACAACACAAAGAAAAACACTAATTTTTAAAAAAAAAACTAGAAAGGGGAAAGGAAAGAAAGCTTGGGTTTCCTAGAAAGAAGCACTAATTAAAGGTTTGTTAGCTTGAAAATTATTATTAGTTAATCTTTATGTTGTGATTTTGAGATTTCCAAAGTAACTCTTATGGTGAAAGATTCATCCTCATACTACCTTCCCAAACATTGTCCATTTTTTAAAAAGTACCAGACTTATCACTATGAATTTGCAAATCCATGATGGCTAAATCTGTACAACTCCAAATAGTCATGACCAAGAATTTTGTAATTTTCCTAGGAATAATAAAATGGAAGATTTGAAAAGTAGAGCCTTGTCCCCTCTAGAGATATAGTTTTACTTAGGCTCCTACTAGTTTGGTGTAAGTCATAAGTTTCGTGGAACTCATTTTAGCTCTAGTTTAGTTTCCTGAACTTGAGTTCCATTCACTTCCATGTGATTGGTTTGTTGTAAGTGTAAATATGGTAATCGTTAAAAATATTGTTAATTTTTACTGTGTAATGTAAATAAGTAAGGATGACAAACACATTAAAAAAATCATAATTGTGAAAAAATCATAATATTCTTAAATCATAATAACCTCAATAAGAGGTCATGGTGCATATGTTTCTCCTTTAAAAATATTTTAATATGGATAATTATAATCTTAATAAAAATATTATTACTAAAATCACATCACAATATTTTTATTTCACTTTGTATGAACAAAGTATTGTAATAATTTTTGCATTTCATTTACTTTTAAATATAAGTTTTGGTTCATCATTTTTTAACACAATGTAAAATACTATTTTTCACATTATTTTATAGGGAATGTTTACTATATTATCCATTAACAGTTATATTTAATTATCATTTTTCACATCATATTGTTTTCACATGAAGGTCAACACATTGTTTTCACATGGTGTAGTGTGTTTTTCTCATGATGTTTGTATTTTTTATTTTGTAAATCACACTGATAATGGTGGTTATAGTGTAAAATATTTTACATAGTGTGATTATAATGCATGGTATTCTATCATATTATGTTATGATTTTACAACAAACTATATTCGCACCACTAATATTTTTTGTCATAAATATTTTACATGTGTCACTTATGACGAATGAAGAGCATAATTATATAAGAAATGTTAATAGTTGTCTCAGAACTCATTTTCTGCTCTTTTTAAAAGGGAACTCAAGAACTGTGTTTTGTATGTAAGTCTGTAACTCACGGGTAGTCATGAAACTCAAGTTCCAAGACTTACTTTAAACCAATCATGAAAAACTGCTTAAGAAACTCTAGTTCATAAGTTTTCTAGACCAGTTATGATAAACCAATTGGATCCTTATATGGCAATCATTTCATTTTGTGGTCCTTTCTTTTTATGATATAGCATTCTCATATGAATGTAGTTAGAGTTATTCTATCTCCTTGAGCTACAAAAATATCCTTATTCTAGATAATTATCGGTCCATGTCAAAGTTAATAATTATGCAAAATGCCTTATGCTCAAATTCCAACGGTAGATGACAAGACTTTCCATATATAATCCATATGATGTTGTACCAATTGGTGACTTGAAAGACATGCAATATGCCCAAAGATCATCATGGAGCTTTGATGTCTTATTCCTTCTTGATCTCCTGACTATCTTCTATAAGATTTTCTCTATCTAGGGATTCAAAACTTCAACCTCTTCATATGTTTGTGGGTGATAAGTTGTAGATACCATATACTTCATCCCATGCTTATTTAGATTGTTTCAAACTACTAGTCAAATAAGTGGGTGACACCATCACTTATTATGGTTATGGGCACACTAAATGTAGGGAAAATGATATTAGTAAACATTTATATAGTAAAATTTGAATCACAGGTAGGTGAGGCAAATTCTTTGTCCCATTTGGATACATAATCCACCACAACTAGAATATCGTGATTTATCAAAATGCCTCAATGTAATTAATTTCCTAGACATCAATTTTTTTACTTATATTTAGTCAGAAAGTGATATTTCATTACGTCTAGAGATCTCACGTGGCCATTAAAATGCATCACATTCCTTAATGTATGCCAGAGCAATTTTGAAAATCTAAGGGTAATAGAATCCCAAGTGTAATACTTTTATTGTATTCTTTTCTGATCCCAAATGTCCCCCATAAGAATATGCATGAGACTTCTTGAGGATTTCTTGTATTATTCATTTAGGGATGCAATGATTGTATCATTGCTGGCACACTTTCTAAACTATAATGCGTCATCCCAATAGTAGTTCCTCAAATTAGAAAAGGACTTCTCCTTTTGATTGAATGTGATATCTAGTGGATGTTTTTGACATGTGAAATAATTACAGACATCAACAAACTACAGTCTAAATGAAGTGAAAATTTATATTCCCATCAATGACTCAAATTCATAAGAAACTGTCATTGGGTAAGGAGTGTTCTTCAAGAATGATTCTAAAATGAGGTTGGAGACTGCATTGTCCATGCATTTCTTGTCAATGATCTCATAAATGAACTCTTGGATTAAGAGTACCCACCTTAGAATTTGGCTCTTTGTATCCTTCTTTGTCATGAGATAATGTGTTGCCTCATGATCTATGTACTCATTGATGTTTTATCCCAGGAGGTACGAGAAAAATCTATCAAAAGAATAAATGATTGCAAAAATATACATTTTAGTGGTCATGTAAATAATTTAGGCTTCACGAGAGTTTTTCTCACTTAGTAGATTACATGGTCCTTTCTATATTTATTTATTTCTAGTACCACCCCAACAGCGTAATCACTTAGATCACACATCAATTTGATGGGTAGCTCCTAGTTCTGGGCCTGTATGATTGGTGTTGATGTTACAACGTTCATTAGGTTGTGTAAGTCTTTAAGGCAATCATTGTAAAATATGATAGGGCCATATTTTACCAAAAACATAGATAATGCCTTTAATATCTTGGAGAATTTCTTAATAAACCTACAATAGTAACCACATGACCAAGAAAACTTGACACTAATATGACGGAATAGGGTTGTTGTACCATAGAAATAATCTCAATTTTTCTTTTTAAATTTCAATACGAAGCTTAGTCACATCATTCCCTTATACGATACCATTATTACCTCAAAGAGGCACATCTTCTAGTTCAAAATGAGTTTCTTTTCTTCACATCTTTCTAGTAGAAGAAATAATTTGTTTAAATTGTTGAATGCTATTAAAAAGGTGTAGGTTCCATATGTACATTGGAATTTTATTTTTTCTAGTCATTCGATGGATGAAATCACTATATAATACATAATATACATCAAGTAGCAGATATAGGAATGGTGGCCTAGACCATCTAGTATCTAGTTAATGAATGGAAGGGGAAATGATCCTTTTTCATGGCAGAATTTTAGATACAATAGTATGTACACATTGGGCACCTAATTACTATACTAGGGGAAAGGTCTTGACCAATACTTCCTTCTAAAATTATCAATCCTTCCTTATTTGGTACAACACAGACTGGGCTAACCCACTTGTTGTCTGTAAGATCCTCAACTTTGGTAAAAAACAATGTGTTGACCCAGGAGACTTGTAAGGCTTGCACCAAGCCCAACTGGGGGGGGTCCGCTCATCCAACTATAAATGGATCCCAAATTAGTCACATAGAGACCGACTGTGCTTTGGGAGACACAATTCTAAACAACAACACCGTGGGGAATCGAACCAGAGACCCTTCATGAGAGGCCCCATGTTGCGACCACTCGAGCTACTGCTCAACTGACAAATTTGGTAAATTTTAATTCTATAAAAATGAGGCTTGAGTTTATAATCAAATACTCTAGTTACATAATTCATAGAATAATAAAGTTATCCACTTTGTGGCATGTGTTAAACCCATGGCCCAAGAGAGGCACATGATACTACTTGTTTTGCAAATAGGTCCTTGTGGCACACATTTGATTAATAAAAGAGATTTATGAATAAATAAATGATAACGACTTTATGTTTTATTAGACAATTGAAATATAAGATAATGGACAAGTTTCTAAAAGAATCTAAGATATATCAGTGATTTAGATAATTTATGCAGTAATTATCTAACCCATACTTGCAACACATGTTTTGAGGCATGCCATAAGGATATCTCGCTCTGAATTTTTGAGTACTTGGATATAATGAAGAAACTAGGATTATTCTAGAATTTGACATAAAAAGGATATTCCATGTGCTGTGAGGAACTAATTTAAGAAAATGCTTGAAAAATAAGTTGTGTATATATTTGTCTCTAAATTGGAAACATGTAAAGTAATTCCCTTTTGCCAACCATGCCTACTTTTCCTATGCGTACTTTTGAGAGAGAGACTAATGGGAGGAAAATAAACATAATATTTTCGATAAGCCATATATTTGTAGACTTATTAAGGGTAAAAGAATCCATTTTTTTTTAAAATTGGGATGGAAATAGATCCTGAAGAAGGTGAGAGCAGAGAAAGATCTCTGTGAGAGCAGTGTATAAATACATAGGTGTCTACCCTTGTTGGGGGATACTCCCTCCCCTTGTTTCTTCATTGTCTTCCTCCTCTTAGCCCTTGGGGTTCTTCCTATAACCTATATACGAGTTACAATGTAGTTGATTCATACACGACCAACCAACCCTTCCTCCCTTGCCCTTATATCTCTCCCTTGATCTCTTGATGTCCAAATAATTCCATACTTATCTCCGAATTCATCCCAGGATCACACTACACAAATAGAGTGGCATTATTTTGGATTGGATCCACATGATAATAAGTTGCTCTCGTGTCTTGAGGATGTGTTTCACACACCATGGTGCCTTTATAAAGCATGAGATACCCCATTCTATATAGAAGAAGTTCGCCTAGGCCTGAGAAGTGTGCCCATAATGGAACACCCTCTCAGCCAGGGGTTCCATGTCTTTGACCATCCAAGGAGAAAGCAGAATAGTAGACCATGGAAAGGATAACTAAAGCCTCATGAAGGTGTGCAAGCTTCCTATTATGGTAGTTGTGCTTTTCCAATATTTTGTATGTTCCCAGGGAAAAATATTAACCCTGAGGTAATATCTATACCCGTGTGTACAACGATCACAAAGCAAAGCTTCAATCACCGTGGGACATCTCCTCCCATGCCCAGAAACTAGGCAAGTCTATTTAGGGTAGGAGGAGGTGTGTATACCCTTGGTTGACCTTCATAAATTGGGAGAGGGAAAGGCAACCACGTTGTTGACCTTCAACACCTAGATGGAGACACTCCTCGAGGTAGGAGAAAGACTCGATTTAAATGACCTTAGGGACACCGGGAATGCTCATAGAGTGTGAGGGTAAGGAAGTCATTTGACCTGATCTCGAGTTGGGTCCTAGAAAGTTAGTAATAGGGTATTAGTGCTGACGTGTAAGAAGATGATTGGCCTATATATTTATAATAGGAAATAAATATAGTCAATTCTTGGTAGGCCAAAATATGTCGAATATACATATGAAATTGATTAGAAAAATGATTATAATCAAAATATAATATAATTGAGGTATGATTCTGATCATGTTCTAAAAGTAGTGATAATGCATGTATATAGGATGATTCATCTATAAAATCCTAATATGTTGAAATAATGAAAACACATATTTTGTCATATAAATTTTTATTTTTGAATATAATGGGAATCCAAGATAATGATGATAATGATGATGAATATTTATGGTTTCAAGGTCAATAATCAAATATATGTATAATTCGGGTTATGAAGCCAAAGTATATCTTTCTATGACCTTACGGTTTTGAGTTATATATATATATATATATATATATATATATATATATATATATATATATATATATATATGTATATATATATATATAAACCTTGTCGTTATGATCTTGAGTTGCATAATCAAGTGTACTTTCTCTAAATGATATAAAATGATTAACTTGGTAATGAGGGTTTTTCCTAATATAAAACTTGGATTTGTAAGCATAATGAATATGGTGTAATGGAATTAATGTTTGCACCCTTATTCCTTATCAGAGCCTGAGACAAGCATAAAATCTATATATATATATACGTATATATATGTATATATGTATATATGTATATATATGTATATATATAGATGTATATATATATGTATACACACACACACACACACACACACACACACATATATATATATATATATATATATATATATATATATATATATATATATATATATATATATATATAAACCTTGTTATTATGATCTTGAGTTGCATAATCAAATGTGCTTGCTATAAATGATATAAAATGATTAACTTGGTAATGAGGGTTTCACCTAATATAAAACTTAGATTTGTAAGCATAATGAATCATGGTGCAATGGAATTAATGTGTGTACCCTTATTCCTTATCAGAGCCCGAGACAACCATAAAACTTATTTTAGGACATATGTTTTTGTTAGTATGTCTTGAATGTGATTGGTGACACTTTAGGGTTATACAAACATGAAGATAATGGTGGTTGATTATGTGGAATGCTTGGATTTGAATATATGCTTGACTTACATGTAGGGAAATATGACATCAGGATTGGAAGTGGAAACAAAATTTTAATTTGCCATAGTCCCCTTTAACAGAAGACCACATCAATATCTATGTAAGGGGAAGGATGGTTTTGAGGTAGTTCCTAGTCCTGGAGGAAGTCTAGTGATGATTACCTCGAAGAAGTGTGTAACTTTCTTCAAGTCGCACCCTAACAACATTTGTAGAAGCTCCTAGTTGATCCTCATGAACATAAGCTAGACCTTACCCTCCTAGTGGCATGCAATGGCATCGTTGCCTCTATAGGAGTCCATATAGAGCACTGGGAATTCCTGTCATTCTAGAAGAACATACAAGTTGTCCCTTCTAGTTGGTGTACTAGCACCAACTTGCTCTCCCACAATTGTTTTTCCTTACTATCCTTCCCTTTATCGGGTAGGACTTGCTCAGGTTGTCTCAATTAAAGCAAGTAGAGATGACAAAGTTTGTTAGAGCTAATTGATGTATCTGAGAAGAACCCAATACCCCTATATTTATAGGAGGGTTAGGGTCAGGGTTCCCAGTCTATGTAGGAGTCGAAGGGGATAAGATTTCACAAACTTTTACAACCTGCAAGCAGCAAAACAGTCGGTTTACAAGTGAACCAATCAGTTGGCATGTGAACCGATCAGTTAAACCCTTGAAATGATCATTTCATCATGTTTCCCAATCACAATTGTATTGGTAATTAATATCTGATTTAATGCACAACATGATATCAACACCAATCCTTGAATCAATCAAGTTGATCCACCAACCAATCGATTCATAACCTGAGTTGGTCGGTTCATCTCATGAACCAGTCAGTTCATGGATCAGATTACCAATACTAGTTCAATTGACCTAACACTCTAAAAGGATTGATTCAATACTAGAACCGGTCAGTTCACTGTTCAGTTAGTCAACATTCAACTAATGTTGTTTAATGTGAATACCTAACTATTTAGTAATAAAGTTAAACTATATTTATGAATGCTCCTATTCCAAGTGTATCCTCTATGTGTGACTCTATAGGTTCCATGTTACATTGGCAGTGAAATTCTATAACTAAATTATGACATCGCAAGCAATGAGCAGTATCTCGCAAGAGATCATTGCTACCCAGGTAATTCGGGAAGTTGGAAGACAAGTTCAACCTACAATTTGTAATTGATGTTATAGTGATTGTCTAATTCCTTTATCATTGATATCTAGATTGAACTTATGGCATGGAATCATCATCCTATCAGCATTGAATCGATGTTCCTTTCACTAGAGTAGATTGTTTGAGATATATGTGACCTCAATATCATGTATTGATTCATATGTGCATGCACATGCTTTTTTCAATCTCTCTTATCAAGTGTCCTAGATATCAAACTCTAATAGACGGAAAAATCCCATCTACATCTCTCACTATCATCCCCATGTGTCACAATGCAAGGAAGCACCACCTTTATGGTAACCCTTATTCAAGTTCGCAGTGGATGATGTCAAAGTACATCGAACGACATGTGATGAGTTAGCAATTTTAGGTCTAAGAACCACAATCCCCAACATCACTATGAGAGATGATTTTGGCTACCAACTATGGTTTCCATGTGTCACTTTAAATGTCAGTCTGTCTGATACATTGGTGTAACATCCCAAGATTTGAGGCCTCAGATAAAATGATCTTAAAAGGAATGATTGAACTACCCATATCACCAAGGTGCACCTCCTTTTTTGGGATCCCATCACTAAAGAACTCCATAATTAAGCGTGCTTGGCTTGGAGTAGTACTAGGATTGGTGACTAGTCCGGAAGTTGATCCTCGCTTACATGTCAGTGTGGACAAAGTGCACAGTTAAGGCTAGTGGTTGTTTGTGGGGCCAGTCGTCATTCCTGAAACTCTACTAGAGCCTTGGGCAGTGGGCCCGGTTGTTACAAATGGTATCAGAGCCATAACCCCTCCAATAGGTGGGGACAACTTGGGCATGTGGCATGCCATTCTTGAGTTGTGTTGTCCAGGTATGTAGGAAAGGGCTATCCGTGGTTGATGTAGCCACCCTTGCACTGGTATTCCATAATCGGGAGCTGGGTGTCCATGGGCCATTGTGGATCTGCACTAAAATGGGGTCAGATTATGAGGCCATATAGTTGAGCCTTGACGAGGACGTCAAGAGTCTAAGTGGGGCAGATTGTAACATCCTAGTATTTAAGGCCTCAGATAAAATGATCTTAAAATGACTGATTGGACTACCCATATCACCAAGGTGCACCTCCTTTTTCTGGGAGCCCATCACTAATGAACTCCATAATTAAGCATGCTTGGCTTGGAGTAGTACTAGGATGGGTGACCAATCAGGAAGTTGATCATGGGTTACGCGTCAGTGTGGACAAAGTGCACATTTAAGGCTAATGATGGTTTGTAGGGCCACTCATCATTCCTGAAACTCTACTAGAGCCTTGGGCAGTGGGCCCGATTGTTACAAATGGTATCAGAGCCATAACCCCTCCAGTAGGTGGGGCCCGCTTGGGCATGTGGCATGCTAGACTTGAGCTGTGTGGTCCAAGCATGTAGGTAAGGGTTGTCCATGGTTGATGTAGCCACCCTTGCGCTAGTATTCCGTGATCGGGAGCTGGGGGTCCATGGGCCATTGTGGATCTGCACTGAAATGGGGTCAGATTATGAGGCCATATAGTTCAACATTGACAAGGATGTCAAGAGTGTAAGTGGGACAGATTGTAACATCCCAGGATTTGAGGCCTTGGATAAAATGATCTTAAAAGGAATGATTGGACTACCCATATCACCAAGGTGCACCTCCTTTTCTGGGAGCCCATCACTAGAGAACTCTATAATTAAGTGTGTTTGGCTTGGAGTAGTACTAGGATGGGTGACTAATCGGGAAGTTGATCATGTCTTACACGTTAGTGTGGACAAAGTACACAGTTAAGGATAGTGATGGTTTGTAGGGCCATCCGTCATTCCTGAAACTCTACTAGAGCCTTAGCTAGTGGGCCCGCTTGTTGCAATTGGTCTCTATCAAGTATCTATGTGTTTGATTTGATATCACATATCATGTCTAATGAGATTCTATCATCCACCAATACACACTCTAGTTTTATGTGTCATTGTTGTCTATTAGATTTCCACAATAACATCTAAATATGGAAATAATAAGAATGTCCATAACCTTGACATTCGTATGACCTCATTGTTTAGGTCATCAACCTGAAGACCTATATCATTGAGGAATGTCATTCTTTAGACATTCGTTATGTTTCATCGTTATCTCATAGCTGATTGAAATAGAATAAATTCGAAGATTATCTTTATTATAAATCAAAATATGTATAAGATACGACATCACAATCATCATATGATTGGGACTCTAGGCATACTTATCACCAGACTCCCACTTGCACTTAGATCCAATCACCCACAAATCTTGTTCTTAGTGATCATGAACATATCCATCATGTTTGCACAATTGCCAATCCAGTGGGTGACCAACATTTGCCTTTAGTCGATGTATTGCATGTTTCACATTACCCTACAGTATGACCTTTCATATGAGATGGAATTGCCAAATTATGATATCTAATATTCCTTGCCGAACCAGTAGTTCCATTATTGTCAGAGTATTTCTACTGTGTCATCAATGGTTGGAACATCCTTTAAGTTCATCTGTGTGAACTTTTAGATCCATATAGTATCCTTTATTGTGTTCATAACACCAGGGTACGCAACGTTTCAACAATGGTATGTAGTTCGAATCTTTTCCAACTTACACCTATTTTTTTAAGATCAAACACACATTTTAGATTGTGATAATCAATTGTTAATTTGAAAGCTTGCATCGATCTAACTCTTTGCATCGAACTCATCCTTGTTTCATATTTAGGAACTAATCCTAAGTGCTTCTCAAGTACTTATGGATGTTCTTTGTGGAATTCCAATGACCTTCATTGGAATCTAACTAATATCATCTTGTCATGTCCAATACATACAAGATAATGGGATGAGTACATTATATTGAAAACATGATATATCTAATTTCTAGTGCATGGCATCTTACTCATGTTTTTCCATTCTTCACAAGAATTGGAATATAGGATTCTTGAGAGTCTAATCCCATGTATCATGGACATTATATCTCATTGAATCCTTCATGTTGAACCCTTTCCACAGCTTTCCAACATATGTGCTCTTGCTTAGATGTAGAAGCCTTCTAGACTTATCTTTATAAGTCTTAATTCCTATCACATAGGATGCTTCACCTAAGTCCTACTTAAGGAAGGTGTTTTGTATGCCATGTTTCAATACTTATAGTATTATATGTTATTCCCCATCAATATGTGGAATATAAATGTGCTCCCACTACATCTTTTGTAATCATATATTTCATCTTTATTTTGACTCAAGTCAAACATTTTGACTACCTTGTGAAATATAAGATTCCATCTCTGAGATGCTTGCTTCAATTGCATTGATTGGCATGTTGTAGCTTATAGACTTTACTAACATTCATGGAGTTATAAAACCTTCAGAATGTTTCACGTACACATCCTGTCATATATTCTTATGAAGGAATGTGAGTTTATTATAGATATATCAAATCCCATACTCTTGATAAGCTACAACAGCAAGCATGATTCTAATGGATCTAACCATGATAATTGGTACAGGGGTTTAATCATGTTCAACACTTTAACTTGTTGAAATCCTTTGTAGAAAATCTTCTCTTTTAGGTTATCCATTTTGGTCCATCATTTTGAAACCAAATTGCACCTTATGGGTTTGGTACCAACAAGGTCGTACCTTGTTGGTGCACATGGACTCCATTTTGGTCGTAATGGCCCCAATCCATTTCTTTGGCTTTGGTCCCTCATTAGCCTCTACATAGGTTGTTGGCTCATCACCTTATGACCAACTTACCACCTTTATGAGTTATACAATATCATAATCTTTTAATCTCATTGAATGTTCTTCTAGAACTATGATTCTTGTGTTACATAAGGAACTGGAGATTCCACAACACTTTGTGATTCTCTTTGTTCCATTGTAACTCCTTAGATTCAATGTTCTCTTGTTGATCTCAAACTTTTGGAGTTCTAGTTCACTCCTACTAATTCTTTTGGAATTAAATTCTTATCAAGGAACTCAATCATACATGTAGCAAACATTTTGTTGTTAGATCAGGATGAAAGTGGTATTTCAAAAAACTAACATTTATGTTACAACCCCAATTTTGGATTCATATGATGAGAAATGTAAACTCTCATATTGGACAAATAATGATGTAATTTCATTTACAATAGCCTTGATGATTGTATTGTGGGATTTATTGGCTATTGGACCCAATAACAGGAAATTCAATTAATTAAGAAATCCTCAAAAAGAAATATTTTAATGAGAAATACACATGATAATGAAGAATAATGCATTTAGATTCATCTAGAAGGATAATGAGTATCCAATAAAAAGGATTTCGAAATAATAGAGTTTCTTGGGATCCAAGGAGTCCCAATAAAGAAATAAGAAAAGAGAAATAAAAAGAAAAGGTATTTGCTTAATAAAAGGAGGAATAATAAGAAAAGGATAAATGCAAAATGAAAAGGAAAAGGGTTGTTCCCAATGGGATATTTCGTACCTTTGGGGTTCCTTGAGGTCCAAGGAATACAAGATGATAAGATAATGGAAAAAGAAAGAGGAAATATCAATTAATTTGGTTTATTAAAGAATAACTTCCATATAAAGGAAAGAAGATATTCCTTGTGAGTTTCGGTTTCAAACTTGGAAAATAAGTAGATTAAGTCTTTATAGACTTTCCCTTAAAATTTGGGATCAATTGGATACACGGTTTAAGAGATATGATTTTTGGTAAATTTCCTAATGTAAAGAGGTTTGTTTTAAATGTCACATTCTTCTAAAACCTTGTTCTTGGCACGAGGCTTAATAGTCATTGATTCCAGATACTATGATGGCTGCTCTTTTCCTAGTTGAGAAGAATCGGGAATAGGCACAGTCTGGTTCGATTTGGATTCTCTTGATGAACGATCGTCGGGCAGGATCGGAGACAGTCCCGATGGCTTCGGGAGCAAGTTCCCCTTCCAACCGACCTAGGTTTGAAGGACTTTCCTTCTCTGTATGTGTTTTCCCCAAATTAGGGGAGGAACACAGGTTACTATCCCCTATATAAGGGACAGGCTACAAACCTTGTACAAGATCTTTAAACATGTTGTCAAGTTCGCATGAAGAAGCTGAGAAGTTTCGAGCATTGAAACGAGAATCAAGTTGCCAGTTGATCGGCCGGGCTGCCGCTCGCACAGGTGGCCGTAGGCAAGGTATAGGTGACACAGAGAGGTCTCACGGTCGCAACCCTAGGGAAGATCCTACATGGAGGTACCCCACAAGCAGAGGCTATGAGGGCGCAACTGCTCCGGCCCCAAGGAGGCACAATGGGGGGTTCAAATGAGAATTAAAGTGCAAAGGATGATTAGTTAGATCTGTATTTGTGTGGATAGAAGTTTAGAAATCCTAGTTTTAAAAAGGTATGAAATGTTTTTATTTTTTATTTTTCTATATTTCAGTATAGTTGGTAGAATTTAATATTTGTTATTGATTATTTGTCGAACCTTTGATCCTATTAGTTGAATAACGGCTCTGACGTTCGGGTCTCCCTTAATTGGGGGTTATCGGGAGGTGGGGTCGTTACAATTTATGTGATTTGAGGATAATTCTTTTCAAGAAACTATTTTCTAGTATAGGTTTTGATCCTAATCTATAATAAAGTCATATCAGGATATTTCCATATAATATCTCATATGGTGTCTTCTAAATCATTTTAGATGGTACATTGTTTTAGTGTTAAGCATGTGCCCAAAAGTTAATTATAAGATTAGGTTTGATTCATTGATAATCACACCATGATTTATCAGAGTGTGACTGCTATGGTCTAATACATCATTATGTTTCTGGTAGAGTTCCTTGTGATACACTATCACGGTTTCTCCAGAAGGTCATCTAACTGTTGATTGAAATATTTCAACATTGATCATATCAAAGAATCTTAATACTTTTACCATGGTTGTTATGTACTTCATTTATGATCTCCTTCAACACTTCAAGAGATCCATGTTTGTATTTTACTAAATACAAATTATCATATCAATTTAGATCATAAGTAAATATAATGAGGTATTCATAAATCCCATTAGAATTTATTTCGAAAGGTCTATGTACATCAATATGTACAAGTCCTAATTGAATACCCGCTATCGTACTACATCTAGTGAAAGGTGCTTTTGTCATATTGCCAAATAGATATATAAGATTTGCATGTCTCTATTGGTTCAATAACCAAAGAGTCTAGGTAAACATCATATGGATTCTAGAAATGAATTTCTTATTTATTTGCTCTAGATCTCAATGCTATGGGTATTCATTATTTGAGTTATCAAATTTTAATCTTTTAGTATTCATGTCATAGACATTTATCATTGGACCTAGCAATCAAATCATGAGATATTTGGACAATTTCCATGAAAGATCTCATCCTTTAGAAATAGAACATTGACTATACTTTATTTGATTTTCATGTACATCCTTGTCCATACAAGATGCAAAAAGTAAAATGTTGCTATTTATTGGTAGATATGAAATAGCAATTCATAAACTCTATTACATAGCCAGTGGGCTGAGATAAACTATAAGCTTTGACTATTGTGGTAGAAACTTCTAGTCCATTTGTGATGAACAACCCGACCTCACCCTTTCATAAAGTCTTACTTCTTTTCAGATCCTGCATATTTGAACATATGTGAGATCTACATCTGGTATCATATATCGAAGGATGAAAAAGTAGTTAAATTTATGTCGTTATGTATATACCTGAAGTTCAATTCTTTATACCATCCTTCTTCTTTAGTTCCTCTTATTAGAGAGGGCAATCCTCTTCTAGTTTCTAAGCTGGTGACAGTGGTGACAGTTGCCTCCCTTATTCACCCCTCCCTTTGCCTTGAGCATTGAAGACTTGGGTTTTTGGCAATCTTTAGAACTCTTCTTAGTTTAACCTTTGCCTTTAGACTTTCCCATTGATTTGTTGATCATTATCACAAACTTGGGCTTTTGTTTTTTCATTTGTGCCTCAATTGTTCTCAACATGCCAAGTAACTATGTCACCAACTTTTCAAAGTCATTCATATTGGAGTTCATGACAAAATGATTGTATGTTTCTGGCAGAGACTGCAAAATCATGTTAGTGGCCAACTCTTGACTAAAGGGAAATCTCAGTCTAGAAGGATTCTACACATACCCAATGAGCTTGAGCACATGAGGAACTAACCGATCTTCTTCTTCCATGTTACATTTGAACAATGCCTTGGAGACATCATATCTCTCATATCTTGGCTGATTTTGGAACAATTTATTAAGATGTGTTACCAACTCGATAACATCCATGTTCTCATGTTGTATCTGCAACTCATAGTTCATGGAGCAAAACATTATACATTCAACATGAACTACTTCTTGAATATTCTTCTTGGAAGCATCCTTGTCAACCTCAGGTGCAGTTGGAGCAAGTTCATCTGACTCATGTGTCTTCAGGGCATAGAGCTTGCACTCTATGTGAGAACAATTCTCAGTGTTCTGAACTAGTCATGGAAATTATTTCCATTTAACTCTTGCTTCTCAAGGATTGATCGTAGATAAAAAGTGTTGTGTGTTGCAATTTAATTCTATGAGTGAAATTTGAAACATTTTCAAAACATTTTTTATTTGATTTGATTGAATAAAATCTGACATATATAATTAAGCCTTTAATTAATTATCACTCTCATTATTTTGTTCAAATTAAAAACCCTCATTTATTTATTTGGAAGATTTCCATGCACAAACTTCTAATGAGCCAATTTAAAATAATTATGTTATTACCCGACCAACACCAGCATCCATTATTAGTCATTAAGGTGGGCAACTTTTGCCAATTGCATGTTATAAATAGATGATATGTGCAACTCTTTGCCATAATCATCTGCATGCCTTTAGGTTCTTAATCCCATTAAGGGAACCTAGTTAAGCTTGACCCATGAGCCAACACGATAGAAATGCACCTAGCTTGATAGGCCCACATAACTAGCATCACACTTCCATATGATGGATAGTGCACCATGCTTGGTGTTCCCACACATAATCGATCAAGCTTTTCATGTGTGTTGCTAATGGAAAGCATCTTAGAAATAATATGTTTGATTGAGGGATTTTATATTTATAAATATATACATATACATATCAAATCACCACATACATATAGTATGTATCATATACATGCTATATCTCACAAACAAGAACATACAATCAAAACATAAGTGACGGTGATGGTCATACTATCATAATTCCTTGGAGCCACAAGTAAATACTACCACCTAAGGTCTACATCGCCTGTAGTAACATGTTGTTGGTGAAGATGTATGATTAAACCAATTTGGATTGATTGGTTCAACCAATAAACTATTTCGCTCACCTCTTGGTCGATCGATTGGTCTGTCAGACCAGTCGGTTGGTCTAACACCTTCTAGACATTTCCAGTTGATTAGTTGGGCCACTAGGTGATCTATTCAGCTCCTATGTAGATCCTACTTGGTCCTCTATGCGGTCGAATCATCATTGAGATGGTCGGTTCATATGGGCAGAGCGTCTTCTTTGTCATAAAAGGAATAAACTATTCGAATGCTATTAAACTTATTACATGGTAATTGAGAAACATCAAGTTATGTTCGAGGGGAGCATAGGAAGGAAATAATAATACTTTTACATGTTTTAAGAAGGTAGATGCTCAATATACAAACCGATATATCAAAAGGAATAAACAAACCACACAAACGCACAAAGATATATGGGTTACTGACCATAACCATGCTATACATCCACCATTAAAACCAACTTTATAGTGACGTATGTAAATTGCATATCTACTCTTCTATCAATCTAAACGTCAGCCCTCATTTCCGTCCTCCACTTCACACGAAACCATTGGACTCTTGCAACCAATATCTTCTAATGCTTCCCTTATGTTTTCTAGGGTTTGAATTGAGTTGGTCTTGGTGTTGTAAGAAATATAATATAGAAATATGTCTCCCCTCACCTTTGACTCTACACCAGATCGTGAGTTAGTTGTCTAAGGCTAGGCATTAGCTGTGGTGATCCACGTCAAACTCATCATTCGTTACGTTGACTATTCCTTGACGGAATAAGGAGAAATCGCTTCCATCACGTTACTTGCGACATGTATGATCAATAGTTGATGGAGAACTCTAAATATATTGGATAGAGGCCTGTGTGAGGCTGCATTCTACAAGTTCTAGTTGTTCATTTGGCTTGATGACATTGTGCACATCTGCATAGCTGGGTCAAGAAGAAGCCAGAAACCATTATGGAGATCATCCTAGATGGTTGTGCCCCATAACTATGTAGGAGGGCCTGTACAATGACATCATAGGGTTCCTCATCCAGCTCGACCCTAGAAGATAATAATAGATTCTCCACATGTTGCTACTGTCTCCCGCACACTTTAGGCAACTAGAAATGATGCTATAGGGATTCCATTTGATGTTTTCACCTCATGAAATAGAGGTTGGTGTCCACATAGTTTATCTTGACAATGTTACACGGAGAAATCATGAATCCACCCTTCATGCACTAGTGTAACCTCAATCCCTCCTCGGCAAGCTCCCCTGGATGGAGAAGCTCAACATCACATCTTAGACCACAACATCAACTTGGTAGTGGTGTTCCAGAGGTTTGTCCTTCAATGTATAGGTATAGATGAGGTGGTGGTTAGGTAAGACACCAAATGTTCTTTGAGATCAATCAGATCGCATACCTGGTCTAGAGGCTTCAGGACCTGCTGGATTTAAGGAGAGGCAAGATGTGAGCTATGTTCCATTCTTTTAGACCATACTTTGTATCTCTCATGCAAGGAGACAACATTGTGAGGTACAATAGAAATATGAACTTCTTTTCTGATTTCATTTTAATTCTTGACTGTGAAAAGGAGATCTTAACAATTCTCTTTCTCTAAAAGAATTCATGTACATTCTTCTATTTTTGTAATTTATAGAGGCACTTCATGTTACAATGTCATGGTCAAGTTTATTAACTCCAAGGTCATCAATGAGGCAAGCCAGCCCAAGTTGAGGAATAGCCATTGTAAATAGTCACTCCACTACTCTTTTTAGAATTTTGATGGTTCAACGCACAACACAAAGGTATCTATCCTCACTTTTGTTCTTTTCATATTGCAAGACTTTTAGTGAAAGACTGTTGTATGTTTCATGCATGTCTTTGTCTTTCAACTAGAGGGAGAAGGTGGATAAAATTAAAGATTGCAAGTTTCTACACACCTAAATTAGTTACTCATTGATGAATGTCATCATATCATGGGTAAATTTTTGTAATTTATAGAGGCACTTCATGTTACAATGCCATAGTCAAGTTGATTAACTCCAAGATCGTCAAAGAGGCAAGCCGGCCCAAGTTGAGGAATAGTCGTTGTAAATAGTCACTCCACTACTCTTTTTAGAATTTTGATGGTTCAAAGCACAACACAAAGGTATCTCTCCTCACTTTTGTTCTTTTCATATTGCAAGACATTTCATGAAAGACTTTTGTATGTTACATACATGTCTCTATCATTCAACTATTTATAAAGAGGGAGAAGGTGGATAAAATTAAAGATTGCAAGTTTCTACACACCTAAATTAGTTACTCATTGATGAATGTCATCAGACCATGGCCAAATTTTTATAATATATTAATATTCTATAAATAGCATGTATTTTTTGTCATCAAAATATCATATCATATTATGCGAAGTTGTTTAAAATATTTTTGTATGACAAACAATTTTGTTCACTATTTTTGGTTATTTTTTATAGATTACATCTCATCTTATGACAATTGTTACATGAACATTTGAATAGTTTCAAAGCGACATATGAGAAGAATTCGTTGCATTTCAAATTCATGACAACTCGTTTGCAACAATTTCTATTATTATAATTGAGATTCTCAATAAGTGAATTTAATAAACTGTAAGGATCATGTACTTTTTGGTTGCCCCAAAGCTGATGAAATCCTTTTGATGAGAGAAATTGTTTTGTAGACATGAATTATGAAATCATTTGATGAGAGAAATTGTTTTGCAAACATGAATTTTCTTACATTAACTTTGCAATGCCCAAGCAGACAATTATATAAAATTACCACAATTATAAATACATAGTTTTTGCCTTTTAGATGTTTATGAATTTCATGCTCTCTTTAGTAAATCCTAAAATGTGTGTTTTGTAAGATCTGTCGTGAAACATAGTCAGAAGTGACTATTTTGAATATTTATTTATTTATTTTTAGGTAATGGTTTATTTTATGACATGATTAGTTAGATCGTCAAAGTACTCCAAAAGGTAGTTATCCATAACAAATGATAGACTTTAATATATAGTGGCATACATGAAATTAGTTCTATGCTATCTGAAAAGCTTTGTTATAAATAATATGAATAAGTATTCTAGCATTTTTTTACTTAAATTCCTATTGTCTTGATATTTATATCTAAAATTTTATTTTACAAACCCCAAATGGAAGCTCAAGTATGACCTATAGTAAGACAACTGGTGATGGACTGGATTTTTTGCTTAATTTTGAGGATGAAATTTTCTCTTAAGGTGTGTAGGATGTGATGGAGTGGACTTTTGGAATTGTTAAATGTTCAATGAGATAAGTGAATTCGCGCATGCTGAGTTATCTTAACAGTTATAGGTGCTTTGGTAAAGTTGGTTGGTGATTGGTATTTATATTGTGATTAATATCAAAAAACATTATGTCTCTTTGAGGTATTTCATTGATAAGTCAAATAGTTAGTTTTGACACAAAAATGGAATTGAATGTAGCTGATGTTGTGATTGAGCTATGGTCTGAATTTCGTAATGTTTCGCTACTCCTAGAAAGAGATACATAGGTTTGAATGTATTGATATATATGTCACACGGCTGACTCTTTTTCATTAGCATTGTGTCTGTGTTTCAGTAGCCATACATTAGGCTTTCATGAGAAGTCATCCTGACCCTTGGATATGATCAAATGGCTTGGAACCTACCTTCTTTGCAGTAGTTACGATTAGCTGAGGGACGTGGGACTCGCATAGTCAAGAAAACCCATCGTGGGTTGAGAGTATGTGGGGAACCGAGTAATTCACCTCAACCTAACCATGGCCTTCCTTCTAGTCCTTGCTTGAGGGAGAGGAATGAGGAAGTTTCAATTTCCTTCTCCCACACTTCCTTTTCCGCCTAATACATATCTTGGGGAGGAGAAGGAGCCAAAGAAGGAAAACTAGAATGAGGAACTAAAGCATCTTGGAGCCTATCCTTCATCTCGCTAGGGTAGTCCCATGCATCAGTGACAATTCAAGGTGGATCTATGGAGAGCAAGGGACACTAGCAGAGTCTACATCATAGATGAGTACCACCAAGGCCTAGCTCTGGTGATCGTCATTGCTCATTGCTCAAGCCATGGCAATGCTTAAGGATGCGCGACGCGAACAACAAAGGATTAGATGTCGAGGCTGCTTGACATCTATGAAACAGAAGAGGAGATGGATACAATGACCAAGACTCATAGAGAAACGTTGGGTCTGAGCTCACAATGACGACCGGGTAGGAGGAGTGTCTGTAGATACGGTGGTGGTGGTCATTTCTTGTAGAGTCCCACTGGGGACCCAAGCAACTAACAGTGGTAGCCATCACTGACAGCTCAGTGGAACAAAGCTTGAGATCAGTAGAGTTTGATGGTGCCATGATTTGCAGTCAACCGCTTCCCATATTCCTCATTGGAGCCATGGATGCGGCGGTGCCCTCACCTCTTTGTGCAGAACCAGATCGGGCTCCCAATAGCCAAGAAGCAGATCTAAAGCATAGCGATTAGTGGCAGCCTCATTAGGCTCATGAGGGCGCAACTCGAGTGACCTGAAACCTAGTCAGAGGCGACTGGGAGGAGATACCAGAACTATCCATAGAAACACCATGGTTGAGAGAGAGATCAAGAGGTACGATCACCCCTCCTACACTGTCGAACCTGTGTCAGGTGGCGGCTTTGCGTAAGGGGGGTCTGTTGGGGACTCGAGCAAAGGAGAGGGAGTGGGCGGACCATCAAACTAATCCCAGACCGGATGGTCTAGCTGGAGATTAGGTGTGAACCGCTGGGTCAATCCCAAGTCTGGATCGGCCGCAACAAGCAAAAGAGCTGTGCCAACCTTAGTAGCCATGTGGCAGCCAACGATTGGTCCAGAGAGGTAATAATCTATAGATCTTCAATAATTCATAGAAAATAGTGTGATTGTCAGAAAAATACAAGTAAGGTCCCAAAATTCTTAGAAAAATGCATAGAACAATATGGAAGCATAATATTATCCTTTTAATGATTTAATATTAGTGATATCATGTAAGATGTATTATGCTTGTTTCATGAGTAATAAATATCAAATGATGATATAAAATTATGGGAAAATGTCAGTAACTCTATAATCATATTTATAATCCATATGATGTCAGTTATGGTCATTTTGATGTATGAAATCTTGTAATTTGATGAATATGTCTATCTAGGGCTAATAACCCTGAAGAAAATGTTGACAATACCTTAATAATCAGTAAATGATAGAAATTACAGAGTAAGCTCATATCAGTATATGGAACCTCATATTTAATTATGAGATCATGATGATTCACGAAATCCATGGTATATGAAGATGAATCTTAATACATGTTATACGACCCTAATTTAGGTTAGTACATGTAACCTAGGGTTAATATGTGCACAAAAAGGATATGGAACCTAATGTCCAGATGATGAACTTTGATAATGAGATGTAATATGGAAAATGGCATCAGTGAGATAATCAGAAGATACGAATACAAGTAATGATACACATATCCTAATGAACTAAGAGAAACTCTAATGAACATGATTAGGGTTAAGATGAGATATAAGATGATGAGAATTTGATGACATGATATGATCTTGTCTTGATCAAGTTTAACAAAGATATAGATGATGTGAGGAATATGTGATTAAGATGTCTCTTTGGAAGGTATGCCATTACCTCTTACTTGTCTTATTATACAATATGCTTGTGCTATATGGTAGTAAATACTTGGCATATGGTGAAATGATTGTTCTTATATGCTATGTTGCTTAATTCTTGATGAATCCTCTAGATTCACCCTCTCAGTCGCCAATTTTAAGGATTCTATGCCGCATATCGACTGATCTACCCTCGCATTGGGTTTACTTTAAGTATCTTTTCAGTCTCGTGTAAACAGTGCATTACTAGCTCAAATTACCCTAGTTTCCAGCTTATTTGATCCTTTTTCCCCTACTCAGATTCTCTCTCCTCTGCAGATCATCCTCAACTATCACCAACGGTCATGACCCCTACAACACTGACTCTAGTGGTTTCAAGACCGTTTGAGCCCATGCAGTCTCAAGACTGTTTGAGCCCATGCGGTCTCAAGACCATTTGAGCCCACGCGGTCTCAAGACCATTTGAGCCCACGCGGTCTCAAGACCGTTTGATCCCACGCGGTCTCAAGACCGTTTGAGCCCACGCGGTCTCAAGACCGTTTGAGCCCATGCGGTCTCAAGATCATTTGAGCCCATGCGGTCGCAAGACCGTTTGAGTCCATGCGGTCTCAAGACCGTTTGAGACCATGCGGTCTCAAGACCGTTTGAGTCCATACAATCTCAAGACCGTTTGAGCCCATGCGGTCTCAAGACCATTTGCTGCGATTGTAAAGACCGAATGGACAGTCAAATACAAGAATTTTTGGAGAGGTAACGAGATCCAATGGTTCCTTTTCATCCGACCGCTCGGTCTTGACCACCATTCGGTCTTGATCCATTCGGTCTTGACCTCTATGCAGTCTCGACCTTCATGCGGTCTCGACCTCCATACGGTCTCGACCCCATGCGGTCTCGACCCCATGCGGTCTCAACCTAATGCGATATTGACCTTCTCGCCACAAGTGCCGGCATCACTGTCAACAGCAACGACGGTGCCCAGGACGACCTTCTTGCCACAAGCGCTAGCGTCGTGTTCCTCACCATCGCAACAACGACGGTGCCCGCTTGTCTGCCTCTAATCACAAGCTCCGTACCTTCACTGTCGACATCCAACTCACCGTCATCTCCGCCATCGTAGTAGCAACCAGCCCCTTCACCAGTGCTGCGAGCTACTCCATTAGCCACCTTCGTCCCCACCATCGCAACTGCAACTAGAACCTCCGCCGGTGCTGTGACCTGCTCGCTGACACCACCGCTGCCCACGACGGTTGGCTTGCCAAAAGTGTCAGCGTCGTCAGCAGTAGCAATGACGGTGCCCACGACAGCTGGCTTACCACAAGCACTGGTGTCGTCAGTAGCAGCAACGACGACGCCTGCATTGTCAGCAGTAGCAACGACGATGCCCACAACACTTACAACCTACCCATTGACACCACTACTTTCTGTGACCGTTGGCATCATCTTCTTCACCAACCTTGCTCTGCCGCCATCGCTCAGCCTACCACGAGCACTGACACCCTCCTCTTCACCAACAACAGCTACAATCCAGAAGTAGCACCACCATCATCATCTTCTTCTCACAACTTGCATGCACTCGACCATGAAGGCAAGATCGCATGAACCAACAAAACCGCATGAGCATGTAGCTATGAAACCGCATGTTGCTGGGATGAGAAACTGCATGAAGAACGCATGCACACAGCCGTGATGAAGATTGCATGAGCAAAAACAGCAGCAGCGTCATGGGCATGAGAACACATGGCAAGGATTAGTTGAGTCCACATGACTAAACAAGCTAATTTGGAGCACTGCAAACCAAACGGCCAACAGCTATTGCGCCCATGTGAATGCAGCTATTATGAACGCATGAATAGATGAGAACGTGAGGAGGCTAGCGGCTTCCAAAATAGCAAAATGCACAAGCACAAACCGCATTAGCAATTGTGCACCAAGACCGCATGCACACGCAAACCGTATGGCCAATTGCCATGTGAGACCGCATGGAATTGCTGCACATACTACCAAATGGTTTGGAATAAACAAAGCAAGACCGCATGCACACTTGCGGAGCAAACCACATGAAGCAACCAAACTGCATGAGAAAACCACATGAAGCAATTGTGGAGAGCAAACCGCATGAAGCAATTTTGGAGAGCAAACTGCATGATCAAACCACATGGGACAAAAGGACACGCACAAGGTGTGACTCCTTAGCCCAAGATATTTTGGCAAGCCTATAAATAGAAGGGTAGAGTATGGTCTTAAACATCCATCTCACTATGGCCCAAGGCTGTCAGACTGAGACCAGTGCTGGGACACCGCCAGACTACTCGAGCACAGTTTCTGACCAAATTTCACCCACATCCCTAGGATCCCAGTCTGAGCACAAATCTGGAAAGCTGCCAGACTGGGGATAGATCTAGAAGGTTGTTCCATCACCATCTCACCTCTACCATCATTCTACCATTGTTCTACCTCATTCTACTCGTGAAATCCCAGAGGTAGACACGGCGATCGAGGCAGAGAGACAGGCGTCATCGACCACAACGGAGCAATCCTGAAGACTGCGACAATCTACGTCGGGCTGTCACAGATCTACTCTTCTACTCCGACGATGATTTCTTTCTCTCTCTTCTCTTTCTTTGTTTCTCCCTCTATGAGGAGTGAGTAGTTCCATTCACTGCGGTGCGAGGACTAGCTCCGCAGCTCGTGTTTTGTAACTTGTACTAAAAAGATGTTATCATTCTGATTCAATACTAAATCGTTTCATACATGATTGAATGTTGGCCACACTCTTGTATGCATCTATTGTCTTTCGTTGTGGTTTGTCTACGACTGCTCTTGAAGACTCAAATACCGATTTAGTTTTGGTTTCTGGTCTGTGTATCCACCGCACATCCGTTTCGGTATCTAGGAATGCTTTCTAAGGAGTGGAGTAAACTCACCTCCATCGTTGTACTTTTGTACTATGAAATGGAATCAATTGACGTACAAAAGTGCCACCTTGACAGGTCGAGGAACACACTCTGAGGAGAGAGTGGTGCAAAGTACTTGACCATTCATTCAGGAATGACTGACATTGCAACACTCTCACGTTTCTTGTAGCTATATCCTCGAAAGAGGGATAGTTTATAAGGATACTAATCGGTTTGGTAATTATCGCTCGCTTGTTAGTTTTTCGATGCACGTTTCACAAGGTTGAGTAAGATTTTCTCTTAGGAGACTACATATCTTCATTGAAACGTAGATATGTACCGGATGAGAGTTACTCAACCCGTGAAGGATGTGTGCATTACTCTTGTCCTATAAGACATCGGTATTGTACAACATCCATGTATCTTTCTATGTTTGGTATAAGCACAATTCATGTGTAGTGGTGGCGAATACCCGCATCACCCCAGTGACCCATCATCATTTGCTAATCTTAGATTTTAATCATTAAACTAGTTTTTATTCTTGCCTTTAATTTTGCATGTTTAGGTTAAATAACTCAAATCAAACTTCTGGTCTTAGATGATTAACTTATATTGATATGAAACAAGAAAAAGACACTCAGATTTTTAACGTTGTCCTTTGGGTTTGATCCTAAATCTGTACTATGATAAGGCTTCCACACTCTTGTGGGGTTGGAGCATTTATCTAGCACCAGATGTAGGTAAACCTAGAGAGGACATTAACTCTCTAGGGTTTTTGGTGCATATTAGGACTCCCATTGGAAGAGTAATCTTTTGGTGTAAGTTCTAGCTTCATCAAAAAATGGCACTATTACCGTGGACAATGGTATAAGAATCATCGTTTTCAAATTTCGTGTCGATTTAGGTTTCTCTAGGGTTTTTCATTTTCTTTTCAAAAACCTAAAAAGTGAAGGGCTTAATCTCGCATATCTTCTTGGATTTGAAGTGGTTGGTCAAACTTGATAAACTCTTTCTTTGATTTCAGGTACCAACTCTCTTCAAAATGAAGTAGTCGACACCACCAACCGCCAGATGTCAACTATGTGGTGACTATTCTCATACATCGATTTACTACTTCAATGTCCCTCCTCTCTATGTGATGGCTCTGCGTCAAGTAATTATGAATCGTATAGTTGGGAAACTCAAAGCAGCCTCTTCATACAACTATGGATATAATGCAAGTTATAATCCATATCACCCTGGAGGCTACTATGAAAAACCTAACTATGGTGGATTTCAAGGCGTAGGCTGCAATGTAGGAGGGAACCTAGAAAACAATGCAACTGAATACAATGATGAGGAGAGTTATTATCAATATCAACCCAACGGGTGCAGTGAAGAGCCTTTCAATGAAGATCGACGCACATTGATGGAAGAACTATGTTCTTTACAGACGTCGGTGGCTCAACAAATAGCTGATCAGACAGCCACGACTAAGAAGTTGATAGCCAATTTTGATCAACTTATGCAACTTGTCAACGCTCCAGAGCAACATGTACAACAACCACCTATTTCAACTAAGCACATCCCTAGTCCACATGTTGCAATCAATTACGATGATGATTATGAACTCATGTGGGATATGCCTTCCAATGATCTTCAAGAATCAGTGCAAGGTGAGGAATCATTTTCAGAGTTAATAATTGAACCCAAGGACGATTCCTTTGTAACATTACAAGAGAAAGAATCATCATTCGAGCCAAGACCTGACTCAGAAAGCGATTCCTGCACTATGCCCATAGGTGAAAGATGGAGTAACCAATATGAGGATTTTCTATAGTCAGGAGGTCAATGGGGGATAAACTTCAATACTTACCCACCTTCTGACTTCATAGACTCAAATCCAACCATTGAAGAGCAATTGGCGATAATCAATTCCCTCAATGACAAAATCTTTTCAACTTCAGCTGTCTCATCAATAAAATCTGTAAAAGAAGGATTAATGTCGCAAGGACTCTACACTCCTTCACAATCATACTCAGATGGGTATGTGACCGATTCAGACAAGGATATGTCTTTTATGCAAGGGAATCGAATGTCTTCACTTCCAGAACAAAATCCGAATTGCCCTTATGAAGAAATTTCTAATCATTCAGTTGATTTAGGGATTGACTTTGAGGATAGAATTGATCAAGATCTTGATTCAGAAATGGACCATACCACTCTCACTGATGAAGTAGAATCAAGGGAGAATGACGGGTCTCAAGATGACAATCCTATGACTGGTCCTTTTCATGAGATGATATTACCTGAGTTACCAACACCATAAGAAGTCCAGTCGGAGCCAGTCCTCGAACAAGAGCATGATCCTTCTATTGAATCTCCTTCTAGTCACTTGAACAAGTTGACAATGCACTATGAAGAGAAACATGAGCCATCTCTTGACTTTGGAACGGGTTACGATATTACCGTAAACTCTTGTAATGACAAAAAGGTCCCTTGGGAAGACATGAAGTCACAAACCTATCCCTCTATAATCACTCATCCCTATGAAGAAGCTCCTCCTGATATTCAAGAAACTGAGACATGTCCATTACCTGACCTAGGTTCCATTCCTCCCATAGAAACTCTTCCCGAACACTCAATAGAACCGGAGGAGTGTTATGAAGAAGAACTGGAACAACAACATGACTCAGAAATGGTATATATTAGACCTAATATCAAAGAAATGGGTTCGTTAGGGGATTTTAGCCCTCAAAATGATATGTCATGGACTAATCCCTCCCATGAAGATACATTATTGGAACCTCTATCTCGGGATCCCATGATTTCCTTACCCGAGCAAGAGTTTGTTTTACCAGTCATATCCTCTTCTAGTTACTTGGATGAACTAAGGATGTTCTATGAGAAAAATTCTAAACAAAACCTTGAAAAGAAGAATGATGCTCTTACCAATTTCAACATTGATAAAGATAATGATACTTCTCAAAATAACTCCTCTGATGAAGAAACGTCATCCTGGCTACCATATCCCACACAAGAAAAGCCAGGTGACGAAATGAAGCTGGAACCAGATCCACCACCTGATCCTAGACAGGAGGAAGTTCAAGTGGCCGACACTCAATCAACTGCTCTATATTTTGAAGAAAGCAGTTTTACTTTGAACTTCGAGGGTGAGCCATAACTGCAGGGCACAAGTGGGCATAACCTTGATTTCTCGCATAGTCCTCCAGTTTTGACTGCTTATATTTCACCTCCCTCGCTGATGGGGGAAGATCTATGGATTCTTCTAGACGGACAATGAGGCGAAAGAAATGTGCACCCAAGTCATCCAGAAGACTCGTTCGAGTCGCCACAACCACCAAGTCAACATGTTGTTCGGGCCACTTCCTCATTCTCGACACCAGCTATCGCGAGACATCTTTGCCGCACCTTCTTCCAATTACGAGGATCACCTGGTTAACATTGCGCAACCCTTCCCCTCCACCTCGAACCTAATATTTGTTCAAAAAAGAGCGAATTCATGAGTTCAAGGTGGAGGGTGGGTGGTATGACTTTCACTCCACCCTCTATCTTTATTGCTTCCTATTTTTCCATTCTAGTTTCTTTTTCATAATTTGTCTGCCTTTCTTTAGTCTTCCAAAAATAAAGCCTTTATCTAGTCGACTTTTGTTTTTCGAATCTGTGATCATCACCTCTTTTCGTTGCAAATTTCCAAGAAAAGAATTCTTAAAACTAGCCAATGCGTGTTTTTCATCTTGAATAGTCTATGAATCCTAATGTCATACCCTCAAACAAGAAAAGATGATACACTTCAATAAGACTGAGATAGATCAAATACATCACGCCTTTATCTGATTAATGAATCTGTTGTATGGATTTCTCATTTGATGTTTCATCATGTCTCTTTTTGAGCAGAGTGTGATGGAGAAAAGAGACCCGTCACATGGAATCGCTAAGCAAACTGCATTATGATCTGAACTCTTTTCTACACTTCTTCCTTCATTTTCATACCCCTCTGTTCACTAACCATGCCAAAGTTTTAAGTTCGGTGTGGCACGCCACACTCCTTTCTAGTGAAAACTAGAACATTGCCGAACTTTAAGTTCAGTGTGGTAAACCACACCTCTACAAAAATCTAAGTTCGGTGTGGTACACCGCACCTCTTTTTCCACTACCGCTTCTTCCATACCCCTCAATACATAACATGGGCGTACCACCTTATCACTTCAAAGAGTATACAATGATGATTGTACACATACCGAGGTTGGTGAAAAATATACCCCGATTCCAAAAAGAGGCATGGCATCCCAAATATGCAAAAAACCAAAAATACCCTTTCTCCTAAGCCAGGTGAGAATGAATAAAAGCCAGAGTGTGAATAAAAACATGAGAGTTATGCCCTGAATAAGGATAACCGATAAAGGTCTTGCCCGACCGGTACATTAGCTGCCATCACAAAGGGAGATGGGTCGTGACCGGTAGTGATATCCTAAGGATCCAAAAATAACCCCTTACCTCCTCTCGAAGAGGTAAAATAGCCAAAAGCCTTAAGCCAACCTATACACACTTCTGAGTTACCTTTAGAAAAGAAAACAAAATCGGGTGTAAGGCTAAGTCAACCAGAGTTATGCATAAATCATTCAAAGTATCTCGACAAGTCAACTATTAATAAGAGTCTTGATTCAATCAGAGAAGAGAGTCTTATCTCTTGATCATACCCCCATTCTCTCCTTTTTCAACACCTGTGACATATCATATGCTTTTTGTTGATTCTTTGGGTCTTTTCAAAGTCTCATAAAACTTTTAAACATGACCGATACAATAGAGAGTGAGAAGGAAATACTTCAGTAAAGTAAACTCAGAAATGAGGATATCATAACATGTATTCCGTGATCTAAGAAAGCTTTGATGCTGTATCAATCTGAGCCATGAACAAAATTACGATATGACAATAGGATGAGGCAATCACGAGATGAACGATTTCATTGGCGACTATTTTAAGTTTTCCATTTCTCAGGACAAGCAACGCTTAAGTTCGGTGTGGTGATGAATCTTACAGACTCATCCTCAGTCACCAATTCAAAGGATTTCTGACATTTTTTTCCCTAATTTTGTTTCGCCTCATTTTTCTTTTCTCTTTTTTGTGAAAATTCTGACACTTGCACGAAGGTAAGGTAATTACGAGACCAACATGCATGCGTTTTGGCGACTGTCTTGGGCTTTTTCATTCCTCGAGACGAGCAATGCTTAAGTTCGGTGTGGTGATGAATCCTCCAGATTCACCCTCTCACTCGCCAATTCTAAGGATTCTATGCCGCATATCGACTGATCTACCCTTACTTTGGGTTTACTTTAAGTATCTTTTCAGTCTCGTGTAAATAGTGCATTACTAGCTCAAATTACCCTAGTTTCTAGATTATTTGATCTCTTTTTCCCCTACTCACATTCTCTCTCCTCTGCAGATCATCCTCAACTATCACCAACGGTCATGACCCCTACAACACTGACTCTAGCGGTCTTAAGACCGTTTGAGCCCATGCGGTTGCAAGATTGATTGAGCCCATGCAGTTTCAAGACCGTTTGAGCCCATGCGGTCTCAAGACCATTTGAGCCCATGCGGTCTCAAGACCGTTTGAGCCCATGAGGTCTCAAGACCGTTTGAGCCCATGCAGTCTCAAGACCCTTTGAGCCCATGCGGTCTCAAGACCGCTTGAGCCCATGCGGTCTCAAGAATGTTTGTGCCCATGCGGTCTCAAGACCGTTTGCTGTGATTGTAAAGACCGAATGGACAGTCAAATACAAGACCGTTTGGAGAGGTAACGAGATCCAATGGTTCCTTTTCATCCAACTGCTCGGTCTTGACCACCATTCAGTTTTAATCCATTCGGTCTTGACCACCATGCAGTCTTGACCACCATGCGGTCTCGACCTTCATGCGGTCTCGACCTCCATGGCGTCTCGACCTCCATGTAGTCTCGACCCCATGCGGTCTTGACCTCCATGCGGTCTCGACCTGCATGCGATCTTGACCTTTTTGCCACAAGTGTCGACGTCACTGTCAGCAGCAACGAAAGTGCCCACGATGGCCTTCTTGCCACAAGCACTAGCGTTGTCTTCCTCACCATCGCAACAATGACGGTGCCTGCTCGTCTGCATCTAATCACAAGCTCTGTACCAACACCGTCGACATCCACCTCACCGTCATCTCCTCCATCGTAGCAGCAACCAGCCCCTTCACCGGTGCTGCGAGCTGCTCCAGCAGCCACCTTTGTCCCCACCATCACAGCAGCAACTAGCACCTCCATCGGTGCTGTGACCTGCTCACTGACACCACCGCTGTCCAAGACGGCTGGCTTGCCACAAGTGTCAGAGTCATCAGCAGCAGCAACGACGGTGCCCACGACGGCTGGCTTACCACAAGCATCGGTGTCGTCTGCAGCAGCAACGACGACGCCCACAACACTTGCAACCTACCCATCGACACCACTACTGTTTGTGACCGTCGGCGTCATCTTCTTCACCAACCTTGCTCTGCCGCCATCGCTCAGCCTGCCATGAGCACCGGCACCCTCCTCTTCACCAACAGCAGCTACAATCCAGCAATAGCGCCACCATCATCATCTTCTTCTCACGACTTGCATGCACATGACCGTGAAGGCAAGATCGCATGAACTAGTGAAACCGCATGAGCATCAAACTGCATGAGCATGTAGCTATGAAACTGCATGCTGCTGGGATGAGAAACCGCATGAAGAACGCATGCACACAGCCGTGACAAAGACCGCATGAGAAAAAACAACAACAATGTCATGGGCATGAGAACGCATGACAAGGATTAGTAGAGTCCACGTGACTTAACAAGCTGATTTGGAGCGCTGCAAACCAAACGGCCAGCAGCTATTGCGCCCACGTGAATGCAGCTATTATGAACGCATGAATAGATGAGAACGTGACGAGGCTAGCGGCTTCCAAAATAGCAAAATGCACAAGCACAAACCGCATGAGCAATTGTGCTGCAAGACCGCATGCACACGCAAATCGTATGGCCAATTGCCATGTGAGACCGCATGGAATTGCTGCACATACTACCAAATGGTTTGGAATAAATAAAGCAAGACCACATGCACACCTGCGGAGCAAACCGCATGAAGCAACCAAACCGCATGAGCAAACCACATGAAGCAATTGTGGAGAGCAAACTGCATGACCAAACCGCATGGAACAAAAGGACACGCACAAGGTGTGACTCCTTAGCCCAAGATATTTTGGCAAGCCTATAAATAGATGGGTAGAGTATGGTATTAAACATCCATCTCACTACGGCCCAAGGCTACCAGACTGAGACCAGTGCTGAGATGCTGCCAGACTGCCCGAGCACAGTTTTTGACCAAATTTCACCCACAGCCCCAGGATCCCAGTCTGAGCACAGATCTGGAAAGCTGCCAGACTGGGGACAGATCTAGAAGGCTGTTCCATCATAATCTCACATATACCATTGTTCTACCATTGTTCTACCTCATTCTACCCGTGCAATCCCAGAGGTAGACACGACGATCGAGGCAGAGAGACAGGCGTCATCGACCACAACGGAGCAGTCACGGAGACTGCGACGATCTACACCGGGATGTCACATATCTACTCTTCTGCGCCGACGATGCTTTCTTTCTCTCTCTTCTCTTTCTTTTTTTCTCCCTCTATGAGGAGCGAGTAGTTCCATTCACTAGGGTGCGGGGACTAGCCCCGCTGCCCGTGTTTTGTAACTTGTACTAAAAAGATGTTATCATTCTGATTCAATACTAAATCGTTTCATACATGCTTGAATGTTGGCCGCACTCTTGTATGCATCTATTGCCTTTCATTGTGGTTTGTCTACGACCGCTCTTAAATACTCAAATACTGATTTAGTTTTGGTTTCTAGTGTGTGTATCCACCACGCATTCGTTTCGGTATCTAGGAACGCTTTCTAAGGAGTGGAGTAAACTCACCTCCATCGTTGTACTTTTGTACTATGAAATGGAATCAATTGACGTACAAAAGTACCACCTTGACAGGTCGAGGAACACACTCTGAGGAGAGAGTGGTGCAAAGTACTTGACCATTCATTCGGGAATGGTTGACATTGCAACACTCTCACGTTTCTCATAGCTATATCCTCGAAAGAGGGATAGTCTATAAGGATACTAATCGATTTGGTAATTATCGCTCACTTGTTAGTTTTTCGATGCACGTTTCACAAGGTTGAGTAAGATTTTCTCTTTGGAGACTACATATCTTCATTGACACGTAGATATGTACCGGATGAGAGTTACTCAACCCGTGAAGGATGTGTGCATTACTCTTGTCCTATAAGACATCGATATTGTACAACATCCATGTATCTTTCTTACAAGTCTTGCTATGTTTGGTACAAGTACAATTCATGTGTAGTGGTGGTGAATACCCGCATCACCCCAGTGACCCATCATCATTTGCTAATCTTAGATTTTAATCATTAAACTAGTTTTTATTCATGGCTTTACTTTTGCATGTTTAGGTTAAATAACTCAAATCAAACTTCTGGTCTTAGATGATTAACTTAGATTGATACAAAACAAGAAAAAGACACTCAGATTCTTAACGTTGTCCTTTGGGTTCGATCCTAAATCTGTACTATGATAAGGCTTCCACACTCTTGTGGGGTTGGAGCATTTATCTAGCACCAGTTGTAGGTAAACCTAGAGAGGACATCAACTCTAGGGTTTTTGGTGCATATTAGGACTCCCATTGGAATGGTAATCTTTTGGTGTAAGTTCGAGCTTCATCAATTCTCCATACTTATTGCTATGAACACATCAAACATAATGTGTATGTTCCATTATATGAAAGCACTAATTCTCTTTGGTAGCATAGTGCTGGAAAGTGATCATTATCTTTGGTAGCAGATCACATTGTACAATGATCTAACTCTTTTGTCGTAGATCATAAGGCCTTACATCTCATTCTCTTTGGTAGCAGAGATGATGCATTATTCCCTCAGGTGGAAAATGCATGGATATATAATGGAAAATGTGCTTAAAATATGTGTTCTCTTTTGCTAATGAATATCTTTGTGAAAGTATACACTTTTCTTATATTCTTCTGTTACTGCCAAGTATTAGTTTTATCTTATTGCTAAGATATGATGAGAGGTATATAAAAGACACGTAGCCATACTGAGTACAATATTCTAGAATATTGTGTTGACGTGTACCACATGTAATCTTTTTTTTAGGTTGTGTTTATGCTCTTGAAGATCCAGGATAGTTGAGAGTTGTATGGAGAGCTGATGTACAGGTGGACCTGTTGTCTTAAGATCTCGTAGTTTAGTAGTAGTACATGTATATGTATAAGTTTGCTATTCAATGTGTAATATCAAATTATGTAACAATTCATGTTGTAATTATATGTTGAATGGTGAGCATGTGTGTATGGTTTTATTATTATTCATGTACATGTGCTACTGATTGTTTCCTTCTGACTTCCTCTGATTTTCTTCTTCTTAGCCTAGTGTGTGGTTTTTAAATTGGGATTCTCGCTAAGGTGAGGGTTTCAATTTGTACGTCACACATTAGATTAAGTTTTAGACAATCCGGGGATGTCATGCAACCCTTGTCAAAAACAAAACAAAAATATGTATGTTTCATTTACAAAAGCTTTATATCTCAATGACATAACTAGAAAGTAATAAAATATGAAAATTAACACATTCAACTTTTAGTTCTACATTATTTGTCCACCATAAGGACTCATTCAAACTTTTTTAGACATATTCTTGAGTTTCATAACTGCATACTTATGCTCAACAAGATTGGAGTGGTTGTTGAAGTGGATTTATTATACATATTTTAATATTGGTAGTGAAATTAAAGGGTACGCAGTGGATTTATTATAGAATAAAATTACATTGTTCAGTGTTGTACATCTTTATGCATGGAAATAGAATTGCCAAAAACAAATTTTTTAAGTATGTGTAAGAAAATATATATCACACTACTATTTGTAGTAGATAAAATATATATAGTTAAAAAAATCTTTGGTTTAGAGGTATGGAAGGCTATGAAAATAGACAATATCATCCCTATCATCCTGTTGTTTGAAAATAATGAATCATAGATAAAAATCCAATACAAAATATATTATTGTATTGGACTTTATATGAAAAGAAAGCTTTTATACCATATTGGTTTGATGCTGATTGTAAAGTAAATAAAAAATAAATGTTGACCAAATTTTTGTCTAAACTTATTACGTCAAAATCATATTCGATTGAATAAAGGAAATCACAACATGCAATATCTTTATATCAATATTAGTATTGCTTTAAACCAAATAGAATCCATAAATTATTTTGTTATTTTTTTTCTTACAAAAAAGCTTTTATGATAGTGGTTAGTTCATTTGGAAACAACATATCAGTAGCATCTCTAGAATATCATTCATTGGTTATCTATGTCAATTTTTTTTGGAATTCATCCATGTGAAAGATATTATAAGATATAGGTCTATATTCTCTACATTTTAAGGCAAGAAGTGACTAAAAATATGGTTTACATATCTTTGATTGAAATACATATAATACGACTTGGATGAAACTATTAAAATAAGTCAAATGAGTCAATAATTGTTACTAATTTATAGAGAATCTTCTTGCATTTTGAATATTTACTTAAATACATAAGTACAATACAATATATGTTTGAAATTTAATGGGTATACAAGATAATGCAAAATATAAGAATTTATAAACCAAAACTCTTCACATTAA
Organism: Alisma plantago-aquatica; assembly: GCA_963693085.1. NCBI lineage: Eukaryota > Viridiplantae > Streptophyta > Magnoliopsida > Alismatales > Alismataceae > Alisma > Alisma plantago-aquatica. Next base: position 220,808,120 of record OY856410.1, on the reverse strand, counting down.
AGAATGAAAAAAATTTCTATGAAATGGTTCATATTGGATTAATTTTATATATAATATGATACATGTAATTGTTAAAAAAACTAATACCATTTATTGAGCTAACAATTATAATAATAGCTTATTTATAAATATATAAATGACTTCAATAATCATCAAAATATCTATTTTTGGTACATATTTATAGAACTATTTTAATACACATTCCCATAATAAACCTAAATTAATTTGAAGATGTTTTTAGTCAGATTATTATGCATTACTCTATAATATTCCAATATAATAAATTTCAATTGATTTATTAAATAATGACATGTTAATTTTTAGTGAATGGTATGTACTCCTTATGATAGTTTATACTTTATAAATTTTATATTTCATTGCAATACTTGGTACTTTTAATAATGTGAAGTTCATTTTGAAATTTTGAAGAGAGATTATATCACATCAGATATTCTTTGTTTTCTAATGATATGAAACAATGAAACCAAATAAGAGAGTTCATGTTTCTATGTTAAAATATATTTTAAGACTGCATTGACTAAAAGTCTATACACATAATGTAGTATTACATGAGGGGGTTTATTTAACACAATATTTAGAAGGTTGACTATAAAATGATTTACATATTATTCAAATTTAAAAACAACTGATATCATTTTGGTATAATTCTATATGGATCCCGATTCCAATAATTGAATGAAGACTAATAAATGAACAGATACAAGAGCCAAAATATTATAAAGTGATATAAAAAATAAGGCAAAGTGGATTGCATATATATCTTGAAGACAAAGACCTATTTTAAAGCTAAACCTACATGTGAAATAACATTTATACATGGCACTACCCTTACTAGATAAGGTGGATCAGGGCTCAGAGGCAAGACATGGGAAGAGGGGTGGTTGAAAGGTGTGCAATATATATTTAGAATAAAATTATAATTTACAACATTTCACACGTGCAGAGCATGTGCACTAACTACCATACCATAACCATGCTAGACATCCACCAGTAAAACAAACTTTAGAGTGAAATATGTAAATTGCATGTATATATATGTTTGCGATCGTATATAGAATTAATAGGATATGCACATTATACATGTTCAGATGCAATAAATAAAATGAAAAAATCAAAATATGATTGTATCGATTAAATCTCAAAACATAGTATATTGACGTGGCTCTGACACCATTGTAGGGAAAATGGCATCAAGATAAGTAGTGGAAACAAAAATTTAACTTGCCATATTCTCCTTTAATAAATGATCATATCAATAACTTGTAATGGGTAGGATGGTTTCGAGGCAATACCTGGTCATGAAGCAAGTCCAACAGCGATTCCCTCAAAGCAGTATGAGGTTGTCTTGAAGTCACACCCAGACAACGTCTGCGGTAGATCATGGTTGATCACCATGGACAATAGCTTGACCTTATCCTCCTAGCAGTAGGAAATGACCTCCTTGCCTCTATAGTAGTCCATATGGACCACCCAGAATTGATGTCATTGTAGAAGAATGGACAAGAAGGAGTTGTTCCTTCTAGTTGGTGTATTAGCACCAACTTGCTCTCCCACAATTGTTCTCCTCTGCTATCCCTCCCTTGATCGGGTAGGACTTTCCCGGGTTCTCTCGGTTACCACAATTAGAGAAAACAACAATTGTTAGAGATAATTGATGTGTATGAGGTACATATAGTACCCCTCTATTTATAGGAGGGTCAGGGTCAGGGTTCTCAGTCTATGCGGGAGTTGAAGGGGACAAGATTTTACAAATTCTTGCTACCTACGAGCGGTTAAATGGTCAATTCACATGTGAACCAATTGGTTGGAATGTGAATTGATTGGTTTAACCCTTGAACCAGTCATTTAATCATGTTTCCCATTTGCAATTGTATTGCCAATTCGTATCCAATTTAATGCACAACATGATGTTAGTATTAATCATTGATTCAATCAAATTGGTCCACCAACCACTCAGTTCATCTCCTGAGTGGGCTGGTTCATTGAACAAATTGCCAATATTGGTACAACTGACTTGACACTCTAAAGTGATCAGTTCAACACTTGAACTTGTCGGTTCATAGTTCAGTCAGTCAACATTCAAACAATGTTGTTTAAATTGAATACCTAACTATTTACTAATCCAGTTTGAACTATATTCATGAATGGACTCCTACTCCAAGTGTATCCTATGTGTGTGACACAATAGGTTCCAAGTTACGTTGGTAGTTAATGTCCATAACTAAATTATGACATCACAAGAAATGAGAGGTATATGGCAACACATCATTTTACCCGAGTAATTTGGAAAGTTGGAGAACAACTTCAACCTACAATATGTGATTGGTGTTATAGTGATTGTCAAATTCCTTTATCATTGAAATCTTGATTGAACTCGAGGCATGGAATCATCGTCCTTTCAACATTCAATCCATGTTCCTTGAACTAGAGCAGAGTGTCTGAGATATATGTGATCTTAATATCATATATTGATTGCTATGTACATGTGCATGCTTTTCTAAGTCTTTCTTATCAATTGGACTGGATATCAAACTTCTAGTAGGAGGGACAAATCCCATCGACATTACTCACACTCATCCCCATGTTTCATAATGCACATAAGCACCACCTTTATGGTTACCCTTATTCAAGGTCACAATAGATGATGTCAAAGTACATTGAACGACATGTGATGAGTGTAGTGACTTTAGGTGTAAGAACCAAAATCACCACCCTCATTATGAGAGATGATTATAACTACGAATTATGGTTTCCATGTGTCACTCTCAAGGTGGGTCTGTCTGATAGCTATTCTCTAACAAGTATTTATGTGTTTGGTTTGATATCATATATAAATGTCATCACCCAACACTCACTCTAGTCTTATGTTTCATTGATGTCTATCAAACTTCCACAATAACATTCGAGTAGGGACATAATAAAAATGTACATACTATTGACATTTGTAAGATCTCATTATTCAGGTCATCAACCCAAAGATATACATCATTGAGTAATATCATTCTTTAGACATTCATTATGTTTCATCGTTATCTCATAACTGATTCAAACAAAATATATTGAAATATTTCCTTAATTATTAACCAAATCATGTATAAGATATGTCATCACAATCATCATATGATTGGCTTTGTGGGCATACTTACCGACAATACATGTTGCATGTATTACGCATGGAAATGAGGTATGTGGTTACAATTATGAAAACTCGCATGATTGACTGTCGATGTTTGCCAAGGATTTCTTGAAAATTGATGAAATAAACTGATGGATGTTTATTTACATTTTGTTCAATTATAATGCCACGATGAGTATCACATATGGTAAAATATCATATTCTGAATCCTAGGATGACATGTATCAAGGGGGTGATGCACATGAACACTGGGAGGGACGATGAATATGCCCAAGATAACATATCAAGAATGGGTTAGAATATGTAATAAAAAAATGATAGTTCTTATTTGCAAGGAATTGATTGATTCTATGTTGTATTATTACTTGTTGTAAAGCTCGGGCCCACTACCCAAGGCTCTAGTAGAGTTTTAGGAATGACGACTGTCCCCACAGACCACCATTAGCCTTAACTGTGCACTTTGTCCACACTGACACGCAAGCCAGGATCAACTTCCCGACTGGTCACCCATCCTAGTACTACTCCAAGCTGAGCACGCTTAACTATGGAGTTCTTTAGTGATGGGCTCCCAGAAAAGGAGGTGCACCTTGGTGATATGGGTAGTCCAATCATTCTTTTTAAGATCAACTTATCCAAGGCCTCAAATCCTGGGATGTTATAATCTCCCCCACTTAGACTCTTGACGTCCCCATCAAGGCTCAACTATATGGCCTCATAATCTGACTCCATTTCAGTGCAGACCCACAATGGCCCATGGACACCCAGCTCCCGATCACGAAATACCAGTGCAAGGGTGGCTACGTCAACCATGGACAACCCTTTCCTACATGCCTAGACCGCACGGCTCAAGACTGGCATGCCATGCCCATGTGGGCCCCACCTACTAGAGGGGATTTGGCTATGATACCATCTGTAAAGCCCGAGCCCACTGCCCAAGGCTCTAGTAGAGTTTCAAGAATGACAACTGTCCCCACAGACCACTACTAGCCTTAACTGTGCACTTTGTCCACACTGATGCGCAAGCCAAGATCAACTTCCTGACTGGTCACCCATCCTAGTACTACTCCAAGCTGAGCATGCTTAACTATGGAGTTCTTTAGTGATGGGCTCCCAGAAAAGGAGATGCACCTTGGTGATATGGGTAGTCCAATCATTCCTTTTAAGATCAACTTATCCAAGGCCTCAAATCCTGGGATGTTACACTTGCACACTTTTGTATGCAACCCATGTACACAATATAGCAATATAGTGATTTGTACATTAATTGTCAACGTTTTTGGTAAATGCCATATATGAAGATATCGAAACACGATGAATCAGATTGACTCAACTGAAGACATTAAAGTTAAGTCAATAAGGATTAGCTATATGATTCTTCTCATATGTATTAATTTCTCTTGAAAAGTTCTTCTAACTCCTCAGATGAGCATTATTATACATCCTATAAATAAAATTTGTGAAATATTGGAAATTATTTTCTAATATTTGTATTTTGTTAAATCTAGATCCTTAGGAATTTAGGTAATGGCTCTCAAATTTAAGGTCCTTTCTTAATTTTGGACACTGAAAAGTGAGGTTGTTCCATTTGGTATCAGACCCCAAAATTTTCAAATAATATTTAATTGTTGACAATTTCAAGTAATCTTTAGAAATATAAGGAAAATTATTGGGGCATAGCCTAAGGGTAATGGTGTCTAGAAAGGATCAAAATTTTGGGGATGGAAATATTTTACTTCGCAGTAATAAGTTGGTATATGAGGACTCCCTTAGCTAGTGATACCTTGCTGGTAAGAATATAGGGGGTTCCTGAATTAATATTTACTCTAAGCTTGTTATCTTTAATTTTGTCCACTTCTCATCCTCTTGCTTAATAAACCCAAAAAGATACTTCCTTCCTCATCTCAATTAGGATTTCTGATAAGAAGTAGGATTAAGGCATCCTCCACCAATTAATGTACATGTAATGTGGAAATAATGTTAAAGTAAAGAAAAATATTTTATGGGTAATTCCTTGCAAGGATAAACCCTAGATGGAGCTAGTGTTGTTTTAGGAAAACCCTAAGTGGCTCAAGGAATGTAGAAACCCTAATATACAAGGTGTAGTCTCTAACCCTAATCCTAGGAAATGAGAGTAGTGTCAGTAAGTTGAACCCTACCCATATGAACCCTACTCAGGGTAAGAAGAAAAAGGAAATACAAATGAGTTTAGGTGACCCAGTCTCTGATGCATGCATGCATGTAGACAAAGGTATTCATGATTCATGTGAAGAATTTTGAATATACATATGGAACATAGGCAAATAATGGTTGCAAAAGAATGTATATTAAACTCAACTTGTAGGGATGGTGTCTCAACATAGGATGGGTCAATTCGAGATGTGAAAAGGTCCTATGGGGGAGGCAAAACCCTACACCTATGGGATCAAGTTGTGTCTAGAGAGCATAACCTCCTCCTATGAGCCAAGAAGACTCCCTTGGTTAGGACCTTTTCTAGAAAGGCGAGTTAGCCAATCAGTTAAGAATTGAGGTAACCTTAAATATCACCTAAAGTGTGAAGGATTAGGTATACAAAAAATGAAAGTACATACATTATTTGAACCCAAGTATGCCATCTTTAAGGGATACAAGTAAATGCCATTGAGGAATTTTCTAAAAGTATGTGACCATTCCCAAGAGGGAAGGTCACCAAAGGGCCAAGCCCAGGAGGGAAGACTGCCATGAACACCAAGCCTAGGAGGGAAGGTCATCATGAAGACAAAGCCCATGAGGGAATGTCATTAAGAGGCCAAGCTCAAGAGGTAAGGACAACATGCAGACTAAGCCTAGGAGGAATGGTCACTATGAAGTAAAGACCAAGAGGGAAGGGTTCCAGGAAGACCAATCCCAAGAGGGAAGGTCACTAGGAAGACCAAGACCAGGAGGGAAGGTAGCCATGAGTCCAATGCAAGGACATAAAGTAAATAATGTGTACCTTAAGATATGGAGGAAAATTTAGCTAAAGAATAACATAACAAAATAATTTCGTCAAAACTGTTAGAAAAATCTAGGGAAAGTGTGTAATAATATTTATAAAATCTAAAACAACCTTAGGCAGGGTGGAGCCCTAAATCAATCCTAAGGTCAAGTAGGGATGATTGAAGGTGCATCAGATATATGAACTTAGGAGGTGATAATTCCCTAAGTGCATAAGACCATGGGGTTAGGAGATAGCCATCCATTTTTGCTGAGGCCCATGGGGTCAGGAGATTCGTCACCTTCATAAGTTCATCAGGCCCAAGGGGTAAATGTGGCAGGCACTCCATAAGTGCATATGGCCCACAAGGTAAAGAGGAGATCACTCCAATGTACCTATACACCTAAAGATTGTAAGGGAATTTCTAAATCTAAAAATACATGAGATGTATGTATAAAGAATACAAGGAGTCACAATGTTTGAATAAAATCTTAAAGGGAGTTGTGAACAAACTCAAGAATGAGAAAGTAACTATCCCTTGAGTTCATGAAATATAAGGATATTGCATAATTAGAAAGTATTCATGGTTTGCATTAATTGTTAGGGATAAATCAACAAAAATGTGAAAATAGAAGATAATGTATGGATATACCATCTCTTCTCTCAAAATCAGATGTTTGGCTTGCTTATTTCATATTATTATGAGTGAGAGAGAATGGATAGACACATGTTATGCTTAAAACTTGAAATGAGAGTGAATACCTAAGTTGATATTTAATGATATTACTTTATTGGGTTTGAGGTGTTACCTCACCCTTATATGAGAATAATAGTTTGGAAACCTAGGTGAAAAGGTGATCACTATGTGAACTTGAAATCACAAGAGAAAATGTAATCACCAAGTGATAATATCATGCAATGAATGAGGATGTGGAATACCCTAGATTGAATTTTGGTAGCAAATTAAGTAATATGAGGAATTTTCATATTAATAAAAGTTGTTAAAGATAATATAGATAAAGATATCCAAGAAGGCTTGCAAACCTTATGGTTCGAAGCTAAGTGGAGTCACCATTCACATTAATCTTACTAGATTTAATTTTGGGGAAAAAAAATCTTTGACGGAGGGGTGAATGTAATATCCACAAATTTTGTAAATTTGAATTATATAAATATGAGGATTTAGTTTATAATCAAGTCCCCTAATTACATAATTTGTAGAATAATAATGATATCACTTTGTGGCATGGGTTCAACCCATGGCCCAAGAGAGGACCATAACTCTATTTGCTTAACAAAAACGTCCTTATGGCACAAGATCAAGAAATGAAAGGGATTCATGCAAAAATAAAGGATAATGGCTTTATGTTTTTTAAGGAATTAGTATTTATAAGATAATGGACATGTTTCCAAAAGTTTCTAGGATATGTTGGTGATTTAGATAATTAATGGTGTAATTATCTAACCTAGACATGCAACACAAGTTTTGAGGCATCAAATAAGGATATGTCAATCTGATTTCTAGAAGAGTTGAATATAATGAGGAAATAAGGATTATTCAAAATTTTGAGATATAAAGGATATTCCATGTAATGTAAGTAACTGATTTAAGAAAATGCTTGAAGAAAAATTATGGATATATGTGTCTCTAAATTGGAACCCTATTAGATGATTACCATTTGACAAACATGCATAATTTTCCCATGCGTACCTTTCATAACCGAGAGAGAGACTAATGGGAGGAAACTCAAGAGAAGATTTTGTATAAGCCCTATATTCATATACATAGAAAGGGAACAACAGAATGTGGAAGTCTTGAATACTAGGATGGAAAAAAATCTGAAGGTGAGTCCAACAGAAGATATTTGTGAGAGTAGTGTATAAATACATAGGTTTCTACCCTTCATGGGAATACTCACTCCCCTTCTTTCTTCATAGTCTTCGTCCTCCTACCCTTAGGGTTCTGGTTAAAACCAATATAGGGTTTACAATGTAATTGATTCATACATAGCCTAGAAACCCTTCTCCTCTCTCCCTTATCTCTCCCTATTGATCTCTTGAGGTCTAAAAAACACCATACCCAATCTAGATTCATCCTAGGATTTCACCACACCAATAGGGCAACATTATCATGGATTGGATCTGCATGACAATAGCACACTCCCATGGCTTGAGGATGTGTTGCAAACACCATGGTGCCTACATAAGGAATGAGATACCCCATCCTCTATAAAAGAAGATTGTCTAGGCCTGAGAAGTGTGCCCAAAGTGGAAAGCCCACCCAACCAGGGGTTCTCAGCCACAGGAAGCTCAATGAGAAAGCATGGACCCTAGACCATGGAAAGGATCCTTAAAGCCTCATGAAGGTGTGAATGTTTTCCAATGTGGTTGTGGTGCTTGCCTGGTCTTCTTTAGGATCCCATGTTAACAATCCTAACCCTGGGGTATTCCTTATACTCATGTGGACATTGATCCCGAAGCAAACCTTCATCCACCTTGAGCCATCTCTGACCATGCCCAGAGACCAGACATGTCTATTTAGGGTGGGAAGAGGTGCACATACCCTTGCCTAGTCTTTAGAGCTTGAGAGTGGGAGATGCAACCATGTTGTTAACACTCCACACAAGGATCATGCCTCTTTGCAAGGTAGGAGAAAGACTTAGTTAAAATGACCTTGGTGACACTGGGTATGCTTATAGAGAGAGATGATAAGGAAGTCATTCTTCTTGATCCTGAGTTGGGTCCTCGCAAAGTTAGTAATAGGTATTAGTGCTGACGTGTAAGCAGATGATTGGGCTATATATGCATAACAGGAAATAAATCTAGTAAATTCTTGGTAGGTCAGAATATATCAAATGTATATATGAATTGATCAAAAAAATGAGTAGAATCCAAATAAAGCATAATTGAGGTCTGATTCTAATCATGGTTCCAAATGTAGTGATAATACATGTATATAGGATGATTCATGTAAAAAATACTAGAATGTATGATTAAGATGTTGAATATAATGAAAATGTATATTTTTTCTTATAAAATGGTATTTCTGAATATAATGGGAATCCAAGATAAAGGATATTTAGGGTTTCTAGGTCAATAAGCACATACATGTATAATTGCAGTTATGAAACCAAAGTATATATTGTTTTGACCTTAAAGCACATGACCTGATCTAAATGTTCATTATAACCTAATATGCTCAATGTTATAAGAATATAAGTCTTTGGTATAGCTTAGTTAATAGTGATCATGGCTAAAGTTATGAGTTGTATATATGATAAACCTTGCCTTTTTTTATCTTGAGTTGCATAATCAAGTGTAGTTTCTCTAAATGATTAAAATGATTAACTTGGTAATTCAAATGTCAAATTTGGGTTTGTAAACATAATGAATCATTTTGTGATGGAATTAGGGATTGTACAATTATTCCTTATCCAAATTTGAGATGACCCTAAACCATAATTTAGGAATATGTTAGATTAGTATGTCTTGAATGTGATTGGTGACACTTTAGGGTTATACATACATGCAAATAATGTTGGTTAATTATGTTGAATGCTTGGATATATGCTTGAAGTAAATGTTGCATGGTTTCTACATGGAAATGAGGTACGTGGCTACGATCATGCATACTCACATTTTTTACAACTGACATTTTTTGAGGATTTTTTAAATATTGATGAAATAAACTGTTTAATTTTTATTTACATTATTCAATTATAATGCCATTATGTGTACAACATAATGTATGATATCATATTTTAAACCCTAGGATGACATGTAACAAGGGGGTGATACACATGAGCCCTGGGTGGGATAATGATTATGCCTAAAATATCATATAAAGCATGGTTTAGGATACATAATGAAAATACCAATTTTTTTTAAATTAATTGATTGATTCTATGTTGGTATATTACTTACACATTTTTGTATGCACTCCACTTACACAGTATAGCAATATACTAATCTGCATTTTGATTGACAGCATTTTAGGTAATTGTCATATATGGAGATTTGAAGACATGATGAATTAGATGAAATCAACTAAAGACATTAAAGTTAAGTATAAGAGAATTAGTTAGATGCTTATTCTCATATGTATTAATTTCTCTTTTAAAGTTCGTGTAAATCAATAGAGGAGTGTTATTATACATCATGTAAACAATTTTTGTGAAATAATGGATATTATTTGTTGTTGTTTGTTATTTTTTAAATCTAGATCATTGTGAATTTAGGTGATGGATCTCAACTTTAATGTCCTTTCTTAATTAGGAGATACTAAAAAGTGAGGTTGTTGCATTGTTAATGACAATGCAGATCATGCCAGGTTGATAGCTTGATAACCTACTATTGAATTAGTTCAAAAATGTTGTTGTTTAGTTTCTTGTATCCTTGAACTCTTGGCTTAAAATTTTCCACTAGGTTGATTATGTGCATAAACGTTTCTGGGCATACCCCTTAGTGTTGTCTATACATATCCCAAACAATGTTGTTTGTTTGTGGATTGTGATTGTGGATTGTGGATATAATGTGTATATGATATTATATGTGGTGTTTGGATATAATGTGTATATGAAACCCTTCAAATAATATCATGTCTCAGATGCTTACCAATGTACAACACACATGGAAACCTTCATCGACTATGTGTGGGCACGCAAAATGATGGTGTCTTGTCCAATATAGGGTAATGAATAGATATGTGGGTCTGCCAAAGTAGGGTGCATATCCTATCGTGATAGCCATTTCGTTAGACTTAACTAGGAATTATTAATAGGATTATACACCTAGAACTATATAGCTGGTATATGACAAAGAGTTGTGCATCCATATAATCAAGATTTGCATTAGGTGCAATTGGCAAATGTTTCCTACCTAAACAATCAAGTTGTGGGTTATCAACCAAAGTCGATCCATAACTTATTAAAATATGAATCTTGACCTACTATAAGATTCCATAAAGCAATCTTTTGAATTTATAGTGAGGGATATTCATTTGGAAAAAAATGTGGGAGATAAATTTAGTTAAGGACCAAATTAATATTGATACAACCTTTTCAATCAAAATTTAACTCCAACAAATATTTCTTATAGATCAAATGTCAAGCAACAACAACTATTTTTAGTTTCATCAATACTTGAGAAGAAAAATCTTAATGAGATAGATTTGAGAATTGTTCTCACACATGAGTGTAATCTCAATGTAGTGGATACACCAATAATGGATGAATTAGCTAGCTCCAAATGAACAAAGGGTGAAAAGGGAACTATATCATAATGGAACCATATCATAACCAATCCGATGACATCATGGACATCAAGTTCCTTTATGCTGTCTCCAAGAATCATGAGTTTCAGAAGCAACATGAGAACATTAGAGTTTTTTAAATGGTAATACATATCAAAATCATATACCAAGAAATATTTTTTCAAAGCATTGCAAGTGCATCTTGGCATGTTAAGGACAATTGAGGGGAATGTGAAGAAAGAAAATCCCAAAATACATTTTTATGGTCAACAAAGAAAAAGGAAAGACTAAAAGCAAAGGAAAAGATAAGAAAAGTTATAAGGATGGTCAAAAGTCATTGTCTTATGCACTTACATAAAAAAGGAGTAGTGGGTAAAGAAGGAAAATGTCACCAATGCACGAAGATGAAAAATTGAAAAGTAATTATTCCCACTACCTAGTAGACCTAAAGAACAAGAAGAATGGGCCATATATCTCCAAGTTCATGTATATATGTTATAGACAAAAATTTATATAGCCATTTATCTTGTCTATTAGATATTAGAAGTGTATCTGACATTTAAATATGTAAGATTTGAATAGAAGGCCCAAGAAGAAGTGATACGTGGAACTAAGCATCAAATTTAGAGAAAAATATGTTGCTACTATTGTAGGAACTTACTATTTATCTATGTCCAGTTAGCTTGTAATTGACATACAAAAATTTCTATAATGTACCTACCATAAATAGGGTTTCTATTCATGTTTCATGTTTGGACAATAATGAATTTGAATTTCATATAAAAAAGGTTTATGTTCTAGTTTATAAAGATGAGATCTTTTATGGAAGCGTCCATATGTCTTATGGTGTATATTTATTAGATTTTGAAAAAAAATGTCTATAACATGAATACTAAGACTCTTAAAGACAATCACTCAAACAAAAATTATATATGGTATTTTTCATCTAGGCCACATAAATTAGAAGCTCATATGACTTAGAAGCAATTGAGACATGTGAATCTTCACTACTACAGAAACAACATTCAGTGTCGCTTTTATGGGCGTCGGTTATTTAGGAAAACCGACGCCTATAACATTCAACGTCGGTCATCTAGGTCATCCGACGTCTGTATCCAAGACACGGGTACCGCTTGTATTAAGCGTCGGTTTTTTTGGTAAAAAACCGACGCCTAAAACTGCCCGCCAAAACCAATTTTCGAGCAAAAAAATATGTCACATACGGCATCGGTTATTTACCTCAAACCCGACGCCTATTTAAGATGAAAATTTGCGCGAAAATTTATAGCTTAGGTGTCGGTTATCCTTAGATAACCGACGCCGATAGTGGTTCCCGCCAATTTATTTAGGGCAAATTTTTTCTAATTGGACGTCGGTTTGTTATTAGGAACCGACGCTGAAGACCTTAGGCGTCGGCGTTTTAGATAACCGACGCCCTTTGTGAACTTATTAGCCGCACGATCGATCGACTTTAGGTCCCCTTTCCTGTTTCATTGTCTTCTCCGCCGACTTCCTGCCCCTGCTCACCGACGACGCCGACGACGCCGCTGCTCACCGACGACGCCGCTGCTCACCGACGACGACGCTGCCCGACCCTCCGCTGTGCGCCGCCGCCGCTTCCTCTCCTGGTCCTTCTCCGCCTGCCTGCTTCCTGCTCCTTCTCCGCCTGCTTCCTGCTCCTTCTCCTTCTGCCGCCGCCGCTTCCTGTTCCTTCTCCGCCGCCTTCCTGCCCGCCGCCTCCTGCCGCTCCCTGCTGCTCACCGGCCATTGCTGCTCACCGGCCACTGCTGGGAGCTCGCCTGGAGCTTGCCGGTCACTGCCACCACTGCTGCCCTGCCGCCTGGAGCTTGCCGGTCACTGCCACCACTGCTGGGAGCTCGCCTACTGGTTAGTATTACTTTAGTGATTACTTTAATTCAACAATTCGTAGTTTGTTATTTACAATTACTCATCTGCTTGCCGATTTTAATGATTAGAGATACTGATTAATAGTAGGTATTGATGAATACTTAGTTAATTACTGATTTGTTGATTAGTGTTGAAATGAATGTATTGATTAGTGTTGAAATGAATGTGTTGATTAGTGTTGATTAATAGTAGGTATTGATGAATACTTAGTTAATTACTGATTAATAGTAGGTATTGATGGACCCTAATGATACAATTTTTTTATGTTGTAAATGAATGTATGTTTCAAGTGTTGAACCTAATGTTGGACAATGAACAATGAATTTATGTCCCATATAATCCACATTGTTCTTTATATTACTTGTACATTGGTATAAATTAGAATGAACAATCACTAAATTATATATTGTTTGTATGGAGTATGGCTTCATTGTAGATATCTATTATTGTATTTGTTGGCCTAGAAACCCGTCCAAGATTGACTCATTAGGAGTAAATCTTGGATAGTCCCCGGTTTGGGACTGTTCTTGAACACCTAATCTCACTTAGGATGTAAGTGTATAATGTGTATTGGGTTTTCGAGAAAATTTCGGTAGCATTTCCCCGTTTGTTCTCTAAGTACATATGTACTTAGAGAACAGCGGGGAAATGCTGCCGAAATTTTCTTGAAAACCCAATGCACATTATACACTTACTAGTGAGATTAGGTGTTCAAGGATGGGATAGGTGATACACATTTATTATATATAAGAATGACATCAAATGTGTTTGTTGGCCTAGAAACCCGTCCAAGATTGACTCATTAGGAGTAAATCTTGGATAGTCCCCGGTTTGGGACTGTTCTTGAACACCTAATCTCACTTAGGATGTAAGTGTATAATGTGTTTTGGGTTTTCGAGAAAATTTTGGTAGCATTTCCCCGTTTGTTCTCTAAGTACATATGTACTTAGAGAACAGCGGGGAAATGCTGCCGAAATTTTCTTGAAAACCCAATACCCATTATACACTTACTAGTGAGATTAGGTGTTCAAGGATGGGATAGGTGGTACACATTTATTATATATAAGAATGACATCACATGTGTTTGTTGGCATTTCCCCGTTTCTTCTCTAAGTATATATGTACTTAGAGAACAGCGGGGAAATGTTGCCTAATCTTTTCCTAATATATACTTGTTTCCTAATATATACTTGTTTTCTCTGATCATAGAATGGATAGATCATGGATGTCGATTCGTAATCGTTGTACCCCAGAGTTTATATCTGGTCTTGATCAGTTTATTAGATTTGCCGAGGAACATAGGAAAAAACCTACAGATAGGTTCTACTGTCCATGTAGGCATTGCGGTAACAACTTGAAAGTCAACACTGGTGAGGAAATCAAAAGTCATGTCATGTGCAACGGGATTGTACAAGGCTATACAGAATGGCACTGGCATGGAGAAATTTAAAAATCGAAACCAGTAGATGTCGATAGCAGTGCTTGGGTGGAAGAAGAAATTGCCTCTGATGACGTAAATGTGAACGAACCAGTTCCAGCAGACATCGTTGATGCGATGCTGGATAGTTGTAGGGTAGAGCACACCGATCCACCTCCTATCTTTACAAACATTGTGCATGATGCTGAGATACCGTTATACACAGGTTGTGCTAAGTTTACGAAGCTTAGCGCTGTCTTGAGATTGTATAAGTTGAAAGCTAACAATAGATGGAGCGACAAAAGCTTCACTTCATTGTTGACTTTGTTGAAAGAAATGCTTCCTGAAGGAAACGAGCTTCCAATCTCAACATACCAGGTAAAGAAAATGTTGTGCCCAATGGGAATGGAGGCCAAGAAGATACACGCATGCCCGAATGATTGTGTATTATTTCAAAAGGACTATGTAGATTTGAAAGATTGTCCAAAATGTGGTGCGTCACGGTATAAATTGACGACTTCGGGGGAGTTCAAAACTGGTTCTCCTGCCAAGGTGTTGTGGTATCTACCTATAATATCACGGTTTCAACGCTTGTTTGCAAATCCGAAAGATGCGAAGAATCTGAGGTGGCATGCAGATGTTAAGAAAAATAATGATGGGATCCTACGACATGCGTCTGATTCCCCACAGTGGAAGAAGATTGATCTATTGTACCCTAAATTTGGTGAAGAAGATAGGAATCTAAGACTTGGGCTTTGTACAGATGGGATGAATCCGTACGGGACATTGAGCAGCCAACATAGCACTTGGCCAGTCATGCTTGTTATATACAATCTTCCTCCCTGGATGTGTATGAAAAATAAGTATGTTATGTTGTCATTGTTGATATCGGGCCCTAAACAACCCGGAAATGATATCGATGTTTATCTTGAACCTTTGATTGATGACTTAAAGAAACTTTGGGCTGAAGGTGTGATGACCTATGATGCTTCAGCAAAAGAGACATTTCGTTTGCACGCTATGTTGTTTTGCACTATTAATGACTTTCCAGCATATGGGAATTTGTCTGGATATAGTGTCAAAGGAGCTAAAGCGTGTCCTATATGTGAAGAAAACACTGATTCAATAAGACTAAAACATGGCGGCAAGACTGTATATCTTGGTCATCGAAGGTTTCTTTCAAAATTCCATCCGTATCGTAGGAAGCGCAAAGCATTCAATGGATGGAATGATGAACGAAGTGCACCTAAACCTATACCAGGGGATGTTGTTTATGAAAGAGTAAAAGACATTGTCAATGAATTTGGTAAGAAATCACAATGTAGTATGGCCACACGGAGTGACAATTCTTTATTCAAGAAGAAGTCAATATTTTGGGATCTTCCTTATTGGAGTTCTTTGACAGTCAGGCATTGTATCGATGTAATGCACGTTGAGAAAAATGTCTGTGATAACATCATTGGTACTCTATTAAATATACCAGGTAAGACTAAAGATGGGATAAAATCCAGACTGGACCTACGTGAAATGGGAATAAGGTCAGAATTAACAGAATTACGTGAAATGGGTAATAAAAGAACATACTTACCTCCCGCTTGTTACACGTTGTCTAGAAAGGAGAAGAAAACTTTTTGTGAATGCTTGGTAAATGTTAAGGTGCCACATGGTTACTCATCCAACATCCGTAGATTGGTATCAATGAAAGATCTGAAGTTGATAGGTCTTAAATCTCATGATTGTCACACTCTAATGCAACAAATATTGCCTGTGGCAATTCGATCTATATTGCCGAAGCATGTAAGGTTTGCGATTACCAGACTTTGTTTCTTTTTCAACAGTCTATGCAGCAAAGTTATTGACCCTGATACTCTCGATAATTTGCAAAGAGAAGTGGTTGTTACCCTATGTCAGCTTGAGATGTATTTCCCTCCTTCGTTCTTTGATATCATGGTACATCTTGTTGTCCACTTGACTAGGGAAGTGAAAATGTTGGGACCAGTTTTCTTGCATTGGATGTATCCCTTTGAACGATACATGAGCGTTTTTAAAGGTGATGTTCGAAACCGTTATCGGCCTGAAGGGAGTATTATTGAAGGTTATGTGGCGAGAGAGGTTATGGATTTTTGCAATGACTTTCTCAGTGGTAATGACACTCCTAATAATGACAAGAATATTGACGAGGGCAAAGGAATTTTGGGATCACGGGTGAAAGTAATCAGCCGTGAGCAGTTGGAACAAGCTCACTTGTATATTTTACACAATATGGAAGAAGTGAGTGTTTATATCGAGGAACATACCAATTTCATAAAGAGACAACATCCTCGAGCAAGTTCAATGTGGCTTGCTAGAGAGCATAATAAGACTTTTACTAAGTGGTTTGAAGATAAAGTCTTACATCAACTATCTCAAACACCAAATGATATTACAGAAACTATCAAATGCCTCGCCTTTAAACCAAAACCGAATGTTATGTCTTATGAAGGGTTTGACATTAATGGATTCACATATTACACAAAGCGCCAAGATGATAAGAGTGTCGTCCAAAATAGTGGGGTCACTCTTCAAGCGTCGACTATGTACTTTGCAAGTGCAAAGGATAAGAGTCCACGTGAAGCTAAAATGTCATATTACGGTGTCATTGAGGACATTTGGGAGTTTGACTACATAGATTTCAAAATTCCGCTATTTAAATGTAATTGGGTTGATAACACCAAAGGAGTTATAGTGGATGAATTGGGTTTCACTTTGGTGAACTTTGAAAAGATCGGCGAGAAGGGTGAACCATTCATATTGGCATCACAGGCGAAACAAATATTCTATATCGATGATCCTGCAAATGATAAATGGTCGGTTGTTCTTCATGGTAAAAGACAGTTCATTGAAGATCCTATAGATGAAGAAGAGTACTATGATAAGTATGATGACTCCAGTCCATTCTCAGTTGGGTTGCCAACTTCACAAAATATTGAAGCTAATGATGACTTATATGTGCGCGGAGATCACAATGAAGGATTGTTAATTGATAAAAGATCACAATTTTAGAGACATGTATGTTTATACAAATGCTAAATGTTTGCCTTTTTCTAGTTAATACAAATGCTAAATGTTTGCCTTTTTCTAGTTAATACAAATGCTAAATGTTTGCCTTTTTCTAGTTAATACAAATGCTAAATGTTTGCCTTTTTCTAGTTAATACAAATGCTAAATGTTTGCCTTTTTAATGACATTTTCAGATGGCTGACCATGATGAGCATGATGTCCATGATGAGCATGAAGTCCATGATGAGCATGGCGAGGATACTAATGTAAGTTCTAAAAACATATCCTGTATTTCTATAAAATTCATTATCTTCTAGTTATGTCATATATCCTATATTTCTATATTGGGCTAAATTAGTGTGTTTTATTTTTGTCAAATTTTAGGTTGATACACCTGTACCCACTGAAGCACTGGAGCAACTTGATGCGCAACACCAGACACTTAACAAGAAAAGGGGCATCACTCTGTTGAAGAAGTTATTAGCGCTAAGTGGTAGTGGATCTAAATTGGCGGTGGAGTTTGATAATGGAGGAAATCCAATTGGAGTGAACCGCAATAATTTTGTGAACTATCTTGGGTGTACCACTCGGAGCCATTGTGGTGTTAAGTATGACAATTGGCATAAAGTTCCTCAAGCGAAAAAAGACTCGATATGGAAGGATTTATGCGTGAGTTATTATTATTTGCAATTCTATTTTGTAGATTACAAATTCTATTATTTGCAATTCTATTTTGGATACTAGTTAATAACATTTCTATTTTACAGAATCTATTTGCATTGGATGAGAAGTTGCATCGTAAAAATGTGATGCAACGCGCTGGAAAGATGCTTAGGAATTATAGGACAAATCTGAATAGAGAATACATAAAAGAGGGTGATAAGAAGAAGAAGTCAGCCCTTGAACAATGGAACTTCTTGGACAAAGAAGATTGGGACAATTTTGTTGCTTCAAGAAAATCTGAAGAATTCAAGGTATTAGGCGTCACTCCTAATTTAATTAAT
This sequence comes from Alisma plantago-aquatica, assembly GCA_963693085.1. Lineage (NCBI taxonomy): Eukaryota > Viridiplantae > Streptophyta > Magnoliopsida > Alismatales > Alismataceae > Alisma > Alisma plantago-aquatica. The sequence goes on along the minus strand of OY856410.1, from coordinate 220,789,391 downwards.
ATACATTGTATTCACCTATTCAAGATTAGCATTTAGTGCTACTAACCAAATCATTAATGTGCATACTAACTAGGCCCTCAGTGACGCACAAAAAGCAAGGCGTGCACTGAATGTGCATGACCACACTATGGGTCCAAAAGGCTATGCAAGCGTTCGCCAAAGACTACAGGCGGAGTCTGCGGCTACTCAGGAGTCTGCTCCTACTCAAGAGTCTACCACACCCATTCCTCGCCATGATATCTGGATAGCTGGCAGGCAAAACAAGAAGGGTGAAATAAAGAAGCCTGTAACTGCTGAGGCGGCTGAAAAAATGGTAAAATACAACTCTTACAGAAATCGTTTGAATATTGATTATTTGTGGTGTTAACTTACCAATTTCTGTTTATGGTGATTAGCGGGAGCTGCACGAGCAGAGGAAACAAGGCACGTTCATCCCTCAGGGCACAAGGGATGAATTGACAGTTGCTCTGGGTAACCCAGAGCATCCTGGACGTGTTAGAGGTGCCGGCGCTGGTGTTGGCATCAAAGCATTCTTTGGGCCATCCCAGCGCAAACCCAGAGCGGGACTTTCTCAAGAAGAGGTAACCTATTCTTTTTTTAGAATGTTACTGCAAAAGGAAATTCATTAATAAGAATCTAATGTTTCTTTTATCCATGTATAGGAGAATAAGAGAGTTGAGGATTTAGTTGCTAAGAAGGTCAACGATGTAGTTGCTGAGAAGGTCAAGGAAGAATTGATGCGGTGGCAGGCATCTCAGGCTTCCAATACGCCTATGGCGACCCACTCTTCTCCTGATGCACACACTGCGAGTAATCCTGGAGACCCATCGCCTAGCACGTCTGCTGTAAGTATTGTTTATGACATTGTAGTTAGTCTTTTCAAGTTGTTATGTTTTCAAGATGATATGTATATATGTATAATATTCTTTACGTAAATTTGTAGGCATTGAAGCCATGCCGCTTAAGAATGCAAAACTACGTTGTCGCAGAGGCGCAGGCTTACCCGTCCCTTCCTGGGGCAATGTTTCACGGGACTCCAATGCCACAGGGCTACGTTCGTGTGAGCCCGATACGTGTGTTACCCGATTGGAGAGAAGCTACATTGCCATATGCCCACCCGGATATTGATACACTTGGTGAGGCAGAAGGCGGGGTCATATTGTGGCCCAAAGCAGATGTCATCTACACGACTGAAATTGTAAGATAAATTTACATTGATTTAGACTGTTAATGTGTATATATGATGTCAACTGATCTGAAATTATATGTACAGGTTAAAAAGAAGACACCAGGAGCACCTAGGCCTCCACTTCCAGTTCCCACATTACCCGATTGGGTTCCAACTGACCTAACATACCCGTTAGGTCCTGCTTGTAGGGGAATGGCATGTTGGCTACGGGCACATAATGTACATTGCCCTATAATTATTTCTTTAGATGCAGATTATGCAGGTCAATCATACGATAGCTCTTTATTGATAGAAGATATTATTGAGCTGTTTAAGTATGATTGGCTGAATACATCAATGATAGAGACATGGATAAGGTGAGATCTTGTTTATACATCCATATACCTTGTGTAAGCTCCGGTGATCTGGTTTCTTATATATTAATGCATACGCCTATATGTTTTGCAGCTACCTAGTCGAAGATCATTGCAAACAATTTGCATTTGATCATGTGGGATTTTTGATTCCATCATTGATTAGTTTGGTAGCTAAAGACCCTGATAATGTTCAACAATACTGTATAGATGCTTTTACAATTTTTGGTCAGCAAAAGAAGAAGATAATAATAGCTCCATTCAATGTCAAGTATGTTTACTTTATTTATAATTTGGACTTTAGAAAATTCCATTTTTATTTTGCATTTTGAGTTATTAATTGTTAACTTCTACTTGTAGCGGTAGACATTGGGAGTTACTAGTTATTGCCCCCGAGACATTCACTGTTTATTATCTAGATCCTGCGGGGAGTACATTGAACACTAAAATTGGACACGTAATGAGAATGCCACTATTCTGGTGAGAAATATTTCATTTTTATATCCGTTAACATCTTTTATTACATTACTATTTACTTATGCAATTTATTGTGTTATATTAACATGTAGGGGTTTAGATGCATTCAAAAAGGCTGGAGGAACGGTCCCAACGAAAAAGAACCAGCCAATAAATTGGCAGAACGTAAAAGTAAGTTCCCGACTCGAATATATATATTATTGATGTGAATTGTGCTTAGTTGTATTATTTTGTATGTTTCAATTTATAGTGTGCTACACAAGACAATGGCTGGGCATGCGCATACTATGTGATGCGATTTATGCATATGATTATCAAATATGCCGCATTGGACATCGATACCATACATGAGGTATTATATATAGTCTCATTAGTTAGTATGCAATATATCAATCTTATATTATTTTTATATTATTACTTATATATATACATCATTCTCTTTGCAGGTGTTTAAAACTGACCACACTACAGGTAAACGTTTAAAAAAAATAAATGCTCCATATACGATGGAAGCATTAAATGAAGTAAGAGAAGAATGGGCAATAGCTGTACAAACAGTGGCAACTGTAAGATATAATTGGGATGCTGATAGTGATAATGAATGATACTTTGTAAATGAATGTTTGTAAATGAATGTTTGTGAATGTTAATGCATGTATTTGAATGTTTCTATATGTGTGAATGTGAGAATTGAATTGATGTCTGAATGAATGTACTTGTGTAGAATTTTGCTTGTGACTTTTGCAGGTTTGCGGCCTGTTTGTAGGCTGATATCAATGGATGTCGTAAACCTGCAGTTCAGAAAACTGAACTGCAGGTTCTCATCCTGCTGACCAGCCACAGCAGGCCTGCAAACTGATATGAAAAAAAAAAAATATAAATAGGCGTCGGTTATTTATCGAAAACCGTCAGCAAAGACCTACAGCGTCGGTTTTTTAATATAAACCGACGCCTTATGTGGCCAAAGCAGTCCTGGAATTGGCGTCGGATATTCATATCAAACCGACGCCTATTTAAACTGTAGGCGTCGGTCGTTTAGTAGATAGCCGACGCCAAACAGGGTCCGCGCCACAGAAAATGGCGTCAGCTAGGGCACTTTCTGCGTCGGTTTTGAGATGAATAACCGACGCAGAAAGTGCCCTAGCTGACGCCATTTTCTGTGGCGCGGACCCTGTTTGGCGTCGGATATCTACTAAACGACCGACGCCTATAGCTAAATAGGCGTCGGTTAAAAAACCGACGCCGAAGTGTTCGACCTTTAGCGGCGCCCACATAGGCGTCGGTTGGAAACCGACGCCAAATGGGGTTAAACGACCGACGCCAAAGGCCGTTTCTGTAGTAGTGCTTATTTATCAGGAAGGATAACAACAAAACTTTTACTAGTAATAGTTAGATGGCAAGTGACTTATTAGGACTCATACATAGTGATGTATGTCGGCCATATGTGGGTATCCAAACTTCCTTACATTTACTGACGACCTTGATAGATATGGCAAAGTGTATCTAATGTAACACAAATAAGAATCCACTAAAAATTCAATGTATGTATTTTCAAGTTGAAGCAATTCATGAATGAAGTACATAATCAAGTTATGAACAATATTAAAACACTTCGATCATATTGAGGTGCAGAATACTTATGCCAAGAGTTTGAGACCCTTCTAAGATATTTTGGTATTAAATTGCAATGGAGTTAAGAAGGAACACCACAAAATAATGGAGTATCAAAAAGAAGGAATTGTACCCTATTACACATGGTATGATCAATTATGAGTTTTGTTGTTCTTTTGACTTCCTTATGGGGATATGCTTTAGAAACCACTAAATATACACTTAACCGCATACCTTTTTAATCAGTTTGAAAGACACCATATGAGAAATGGTATTAGAAACATCCCAATATGTCCTTATGAATATTTGCGGTTATGAAGGTTATGACAAGAAAAAGGTTTTTGAAAATATCAAACCCAAAATCTGATAAAGTTCATGACTAGATACCGCAAGGAAACCAAGGGATCCTAGTTATATGCTCATACTGACAACATAGTCTTTTTTTCTAGGACTATTGTATTTTTCAATGAGGGACTTTTTCCAGTGGAACTAGTGGGAGGAAAAAAAATTGTATAAGCTCAAGAACAACAAGATAACATTAAACCTATGGAGGACTATATGGAGAAAGTGAAATCACAAACATTGTGGACTCTCAAGTTCCTCCTATATCACAAGAGTATCGAGGTCTAGTAGGGAAAGTGTAGATCCAAAGAGATTTGGATTTCTTGTGACTGAATAAGATGATATGTTTTTATTAGTAGTCATGAACAAATAACCTTCAAAGATCCTATCAAGGGACCATATTTTTAGAAGTGGTATGAATCCATGAGATATGAGAGGACTCAATGTATGACAACAAGGTGTACCTAATTCGATCTACCTGAAGGATTAAAACCCATAGGGTGCAAATTGGTCTTCAAGAAGATGACAAACATGATTAGTAATGTACAACCTATAGAGGCCATTTGGTTGTAAAAGGTTTCTCTGAAGTCCAAGGTTTTGAATATAATGAAAGTTTTTCACAAGTTGTCATGGTTAAATCCATCATGATCATGGTTTCAATTACATCTTATCATCACTATGAAATATAGAGAATGGAAACTAAAACCGCATTCCTTGATAGGAATCTCCTTGAGGATATATACATGACACAACCCAAAGGTTTTATGCTTAAAATGAAAATAGAAAGTCTATAAGTTGCAAAGGTTAGTCTATGGATTGAGGAAAGCATCTCAGACCTAGAATCTTTGTTTGGTTAGACACTCAAATAGTATGAATTTATTCAACATGTAGATGAACCTTGTGTTTACAAGAGGGTTACCAGGAACTAAATTTTATTCCTCTTATTATATGTAGATGAAATACTATTCATGGGTATTGGCATCCATACCCTGAAGTTTGTTGAAATATGGCTGAGAAATACCTTCTTCATGAAACTTAGGACAAACATCCAATATTATATGAATTATGTTCTATAGAAATAGATCTAGAAGGCTTCTTGATCTATGTTAATATACGTACATTGAAAAAGTGTTGAAAATGTTCAACATGTAGGAGTGGAAGATAAAAAATTTATCCATGTATCAACAGATAATTGTCTCATGTCTTATGAAGTGATGGCATTTATAGATAAGTTTCATATCAATAAACAATTGGATCTATCATGTATGCAATGTTATGTACACAGATAGAGGTCCCACACACTAGTAGCGTGATGAGTAGGTAAAATGCTTATCATGGTGAAGGTCATTGAGCTGTTGTAAGAAAAACCTTAAGTACTTAGGATGAGCTAAGAATAATTTACTTATTTATGGAAGTGAGAAAGAGTTGGTTGTAAAGTTTCACATCAATGCAAAATTCTAAATTGAAAAGGATGATTCCAACCATAACCGGTTTTATGTTTTGCATCAGTGGAGGAGCGGTGAGCTAGATAAGATGTAATTAAGAGATAGTGGTTGATTCTACAATAGAAGTTGAGTATATAGTCTCATTTAGTAGTATGCCCTATGATCCAATCATGTGATAATTGTAACACCCCTCCCTAGGGTTTCATACGTAACCAGTGGAAGCACAACCTAATCCCCAACATTATCCATATTGTGGGGTACTTGGCATTTCAGGGAGGGTTGTCACACACATGATCTCATATCAAGAAATAAGTAACACTTTGCATTATTGAAACATAGATTCATACATAAGTTCTTCTTGGAAAGAAAACTACATCATGATTCTGAGGATATGCTAAACATAAACTAGATAACATGTAGAAAGATAGGATCTCCATAGATGGAAATCCCAACAGGAAACAACTCCTTAGATTCTTGGATTCTTAGAACTTGTTAAGTTGATTCCTTCCCTTAAGCTCCAACTTTTGTGGACATCTCATCCCCATCCATGCAAAGGAAAAACATTCATGGTAAGTAAGCGACATTGGCATATTATAAGAGATAAAAATAGCATATAAAGATGATTTTACATAAACATGAACATGCATTAACATAAATAATTTATTTGCATCTTTTACATAAAGAATTTGACCAGAAGTATATGCTCCTCTCTTAATGCCCCATAAGGAGCCCATAATGCTCAGAAAGCCCATAATTGCTCAGAAAGCCCATAATGCTCAGAAAGCCCATAATTTCTCAGAAAGCCCATAATGCTCAGAATGCCCTTAGTGCATATAAATCTAAATCAAATTCCCTTAACCATGATCTTTTTTAGAATTAATTATCTTCTTAATAACTTAGTCTTGATCTTAATGGGATTTCTCCCTCTTGAACATAGTTGGGATTGCTCCCCATGAACCATCATGGGAATTTCTTCCCTCTTAAGCATGAATGGGAATTTCTTCCCTCTAAATCTTGGTTTCATGTACCTTAATCATAATTCATAAAATTAATGTGATTTCTACATTTGGACTTAAATTATAGCAATCAATATCCAATAGCCATATACTTGAAGAAAACATGCATTAATCATGACCTTAACATTAAGTGCTTAACATAAATCATAAACATTCAATAAACCAATTATTATCTATGCCAAGGGCATGGCCCACTTACCTTGAGCTACATCACCTAAGTCAAACCTCCTTTGACTGATTGGATTCCCTTAAACACGTAAAATTAGCATGAATATCCTTCATCATACATCATTAAACTGTAATTCGTTCATATATAAATTGATATGTGAAAATAGAGAAATCAGTCCATAGTAATCATAAAATCAAGTTCCTCATCGAAAATCCTTTCCAAAACCTATTTTTGCATATTTTTCCGATAACTAGGCGATTTATTATGAATTTAGAGAGAACAGACCAATCACAAAATCAAGAAAAAGCCACATATATATACACCCAAAACCAGTGGGCCGGGTCTGAGCTGGGCCAATAGGGGTCGTCCAAATAGCGAGAAGGCCCGCTATTGAGGACATGTGGTCGAAGAAGGGAGGGAAAATGAAAACCCTAAAATACCCTTCACAGTTGAAAACATCGAATAAGGATGATAGGGGTACCAAGGTCATTTCAGGACCTAGATTGCTCCTCGCTTACACAATGTGAGCCATTGCCTGGAGATGAAAGCTCCTTGATCTATGGAAAAAGGGAGGGAGTTCATGGGAAACTAAGGCTACCAGTGGCCTCTTCGCATCCAAATGAATCCATCAAGAAATTGGGGGACCCTGGCAGGTACTAGAGTACGAACTCCATGGCCATGGCGTGAGGTGTCGGGACTATGCTTGGAGGTGCGCCCATTACGGGAACCTCGAGGAGAAGATTGTCCCATGCAAAAAATGAAACCAGAGATGGGTTACTGGCCTCGCGACGAAGGCGTTGACCCAAGCTAAAGGCCATAACATCACTACCTCGCCGGAGAGGAAGGAGATAGAGAATCGAGAGGTAGAAAAGGGGTGGCGATCTGTAGGTCAAAACTAGTGAAAATATGCCTGAAATGGCTAGATGAGGGCCGAAAGAAGTTTGAGGAGGGAAGCCAGAAATACAACCATCATTTCCATGGTTAGAGGACCACTGGGATGGTCTAGAGCTTGAGCATCGGTGAGCCATGGAAAATATGGCTATAGGACCCGTTACATGGTGGAGACCCAGGGCAAACAAAAATCGGGAAAACAAGGAGGATGAGTCGAGGATGATAACATAGGCTGCAATCGAACCTCAGAGGCCAGAGCTGACGGGGCAAGGCCTAATTCTCCAGAGAAGAAGGAGGGGTAGGTGCCGGGGCTCGAGGCCGTTAGAGGAGAAATTGAAGCCGGGTAGAGCTTCCCGGGTTGGGAGGTGCTTTTGGGTGCAAAAAGGCAGAGTTGGACGCTCTGTGGTGGCGGTTGGGTGCCCGTGCAGCAAGGGGGTCAACGACATAAATGGGTGTTCTCTGTATAGGGAGCAAGAGGGGATGAACAAGGGGTCAAAGGATGCACCTCTTCTTTATGGATTCGTTGGTGAAAGGATCAAGTGAAACCATCAAGGATCAGAGGAGATTGAATGATCGCAATCAAACTGGTGTGTAACGGTTGTTGCTCACGAAATAAACAAGGGAGGAAGAAGATTGAAGCATTGTTGGATCCCGAACCAACAATCATAGATGCGCAGATCATTAAATCAAAATCACAGGTGCGTGACATGAGGAATAAAACCAAAACTATAGGAAAGTAAATGCGATAAATGTTCATTTGATTGACTTATGTGCAAAACCATGTTGAAACCTTTCTAAATTTGATTGGGGGGTCAAACATGGGTCAAATGAGCCCAAAATTTGACCATAGATGCATTAGAGTGTTTAGAACATTCCCATTTAATTAGATTTGATGATTGTACATGTTTTAGGCCTAATATAGCAAAAATCATCATGTACATTTCAATGGCTATGATTAGTGTATATAAAGCTATTAATTACTCAAATAAGAATTACAAGGTACGAAAATGTGCACTAAATATTATTTCTCCTCAATTAATGTAATGGAGGTCATTAAGCATACCATTGCACATTTAAACCACTAATCATCATAAGAGAGAGAGAAAATTTGACATTAAAACATTCATTTCCATTTTCTAAACAAAAGTGCATAAAGAGACATTTTCTTTAAATAAATCATGGATAAAAGAGAAATTGAACATAATAAAATGAATTTGCAAAAATAACTTGGGAAATTTGCATTTAGGTCCTCATCATTTATACTCTTAGGAAAAGAGCATGCAAAGAGTAAAATATTTTGAAAATTTGCATAAAAATCATTGGGGTGTTACAATACTACCCACCATAAAAAAATTTCATCCTCAAAATTTCCTAGGGTTTCTACCCACCTTAAGGATTTCACGTAAACTTGCAAATTTTCCGTACAAGTTTTCATTAGAAAAGAGGCATACATAAACAAAGCATTATGATTCAACGTAAATTACTTAACTACCCTCACCTTGATCATTTTCTTCTTCTCCATCTGACATTTGTATGGTGAAGAGCCTTGGTTTAACCTTGGGTGGAGGATTAGGGTTCTTAGCTTGGTTATGGTTGGGATCCTTATTTGCAATCTTAGGACAATTAGGCTTGATATGCTCTTCCTCACCACAATAGTAGCAAACAGAAGTCCCAAACCAATAAGGACCACCATGATTTCTCTTACATGTAGGGCATGTGGTACTCCCACTCAAAAGATGGTTCAAGGGCTTTTCTCTTGTGGTTGGAGGATGGCTGGGGTTCATGGTGATGATTGTTTTGGGGTGCCTCCTTCTTATGATTCCTCCCAAGGTGATTCTCCAATTCTAAGGTTGCATCTAGTGCTGATTCCATGGTCCTATGACCTCTACCAGACAAGGCATAACTTAGGTCGGGTTTAAGCCCTCTAATAAACTTCTTAGCTCTCTTTTGCTCAGTGTACTCAAGACCATACTTTTAGAGCTTACAAAACTTCATGGCATACTTAGTGATAGTCATGTCACCCACTCGCTTAAGGTTAACAAACTCATCCTCCTTCCTCTCTAACATGGCTTCGGATACATAATGGTCATTAAAGACTTGAACAAACTCACCCCAAGTGAAAGGAGGGTCATCCTTTTCCCTAGAGGCTAAGAGGTTTTACTACCAAGTACGGGTTGCACCCTTGAGCATATGGGTGGAAAATCTAACCCTACTACGTGGGGGACACTCTAAGTCTCTAAAGCAATGTTCCATGTTGCTAAGCCACTCCTCAACCTTGTTTACCACATCAACCTCATCTTCACCATGGAAAGCATCGAGTTTATTCTTCAAGAAATCTATGAGGGAGATCTCATGTACTCTAGGTGGAGGTTGGAGACCATTGATCAAGGTTTCTACTAGGGCATCTAGTGTGACTTGTGGAGGGACTTGGTTCATGTATTCAGTCTTATCACCACTAGAGGATCCTTGTGAGGGCCTTGACTTGCCAAGCTTCTCCTTCTTCTTAGGGGCCATTTGAAAGGGTAAACATTGCATGATATTAGAACATAATATGAATATCTAGTGTTGCCTTAGTGGTCATGTATTCCTTGCTCTGATACCATTAATGTAACTCCACTCCCTTGGGTTTCATGCATAACCTGTGGAAGCACAACCTAATCCCCAATATTATCCATAATGTGGGGTACTAGGCATTTCAGGGAGGGTTGTCACACACATGATCTCATATCAAGAAATAAATAACACTTGGCATTGTTGAAACATAGATTCATACGTAAGTTCTTCTTGGAAAGAAAACTACGTCATGATTCTAAGGATATGCTAAACATAAACTAGATAACATGTAGAAAGATAGGATCGCCATAGATGGATGTCCCACCAGGAAACAACTCCTTAGATTCTTGGATTCATAGAACTCCTTAAGTTGATTCCTTCCCTTTAGCTCCAACTTCTACGGACATCCCGTCCCCATCCATACAAATGAAAAACATTCATGGTAAGTAAGCGGCATTGGCATATTATAGGACATCAAAATAGCATATAAAGATGATTTGACATAAATATGAACATGCATTAACATTAATCATTTCTTGGCATCTTTTACATAAAGAATTGGTCCAGAAGTATACGATCCTCTCTTAATGCCCCATAAGGAGCCCATAATACTTGGAAAGCCCATAATTACTCATAAAGCCCATAACAAGGTGCATATAAATATAAATCAAATTCCCTTAACAATCATCTTTCCTAGAATTAATTATCTTCTTAATAACTTAGACTTGATCTTAATGGGATTTCTCCCTCTTGAACATAGTTGGGATTGCTCCCCATGAACCATAATGGGAATTTCTTCCCTCTTAAGCATGAATGGGAATTTCTTCCCTCTTAATCTTGATTTCATGTCCCTTAATCATAATTCATAACATTAATGTGATTTCTACATTAAGACTTCAATTATAGTAATCAACATCCAATAGACATATACTTGAAGAAAAAATGCATTAATCATGACTTTAACATTAACTGCTTAACATAAATCATAAACATTCAATAAACCAATTATTATCTATGCCAAGGGCATGCCCCACTTACCTTGAGCTAAAGCACCTAAGTAAAAACTTGTTTGACTAATTGGATTCCCTTAAACACCTGAAATAAGCATGCATATCCTTCATCATACATCATTAAACCCTAATTCGTTCATATATAAATTTATATGTGAAAATAGATAAATCAATCGATAAAAATCATAAAATCGAGTTCCTCATCGAAAATCCTTTCCAAAACATATTTTTTTGTATTTTCCGATAACCAGGTGATTTATTATGAACTTACAAAGAATAGAACAATCACAAAATCAAGAAAAAGCCACATATATATACACGCAAAACTAGTGGGATGGGTCTGAACTAGACCAATAGGGGTCGGCCAAATAGCGAGAAGGCTCGTCACTGAGGACCCGTAGTCGAAGAAGGGAGGGAAAATGAAAACCCTAAAATACCATTCGTGGTTGAAACTATCGAATAAGGATGACAGGGGTACCAAGGTCATTTCAGGATCTGGATTGCTCCTCGCTTACACAGCATGAGCCATTACCTGGAGCTAAAAGCTCCTTGATCAATGGTGAAAGGGAGGGAGTTCGCAAGAAACTAAGGCTACCATTGGCCTCTTCGCATCCAAATGAATCCATCAAGCTATTGGGGGACCCTGGCAGGTATTGGAGTACAAACTCCATGGCCATGGCGCGAGGCGTCAAGACTCTTCTCGGAGGTGCGCCCATCACGAGAAGCTTGAGGAGAATACTGTCCCATGCAAAAACCAAAATTAGAGATGGGTTCCTGGCCTCACGACGAAGGCGTTGACCCAAGCTAAAGGCTGAAACAACACTACCTCACCGGAGAGGCAGGAGACAGAGAATCATGGGGTAGAACATGGACAGTGGTCTGTAGGTCTAAATCGGTGAAAACATGCCCGAAATAGTGAGATGAGGGCTGGAAGAAGTTCATGGAGGGAAGGCGGAGCTTCAGCTAGCATTTCCATGGTCGGAGGACCACTAGGATGGTCTGGAGCTTGAGCGTTAGTGAGGCATGGAAAACATGGCTATAGGACCTGTCACATGGGGGAGACCCAGGGAAAACGAAGATCGGGAAAACAAGGAAGATGAGTCGAGGATGATTACCTAGGCTGCAATCAAACCACAGAGGCCAGAGCAGTCGGGGCGAAGCCGAATTCTCCATAGAAGAAGGAGGGGCAGGTCCTGGGGCTCGAGGCCGTTAGAGGAGAAATTGATGTGCGGGAGAGCTTCCCGGGGACCGGCAGTGCTTTCGGGTGTAAAAAGGCAGAGTTGGATGCTCCGTGGTGGCGGTTGGGTGCCCGTGCAACAAGGGGGTCCAAGCCCAAAATGGGCATTTTCTATACAGGGAGCGAGAGAGGATGAACAAGGGGTAAAAGGATGTTCCTCTTCTTTGTGGATTCATTGGCAAAAGGATCTAGTGAAACTGTTAAGGATCAGATGAGATTGAATGATCACAATCAAACTGGTGTGTAACGGCTGTTGCTCGCGAAATAAACGAAGGAAGAAGAAGACTGAAGCACCATTAGATCCCAATCCAATGGTCATGGATGCTTAGATAATTAAATCAAAATCACATGCGTGTGACAGGAGGAATAAAACTGAAACTATAGGAAAGTAAATGTGATAAATGTGTGTTTGATTGATTTCTGAGCAAAACCATATTGAAACCTTTCTAAATTTTATTGGGGGTCAAACATGGGTCAAATGAGCCCAAAATTTGACCATAGGTGGATTAGAGTGTCTAGAACATTCCCATTTAATTAGATTTGATGCTTGTACACGTTTTAGTCCTAACATAGCAAAAATCATCATGTACATTTAAATGGCTATGATTAGTGTATATAAAGCTATTAATTTCTCAAATAAGAATTACAAGGTATGAAAACGTGCACTAAATATCATTTCTCCTTAATTAATGTAATGGAGGTCATTAAGCATACCATTGCATATTTAAACCACTAATCACCATAAGAGAGAGAGAAAATTTGACATAAAAGCATTCATTTCCATTTTCTAAACAAAAGTGCATAAAGAGACATTTTCTTTAAATAAATCATGGATAAAAGAGCAATTGAACATAATAAAATGAATTTGCAAAACTAACATGGGCAATTTGCACTTAGGTTCTCAACATTTATACTATTAGGAAAAGAGCATGCAAAGAATAAAATATTTTGAAAATTTGCATTAAAAGGATTGGGGTGTTACAATACTACCCACCTTAAAAACATTTCTTCCTCGAAATTTCCTAGGGTTTCTACCCACCTTAAGGATTTCACGTAAACTTGAAAATTTTCCATACAAATTTTCATTATAAAAGAGGCATACATAAACAAAGCATTATGATTCAACATAAATTACTTAACTACCCTCACCTTGATCATTTTCCTCGTCTCCATCCGACATTTGCATGGTGAAGAGCCTTGGTTTAACCTTGGGTGGAGGATTAGGATTCTTAGCTTGGTTATGGTTGGGATCCTTCTTTACAAGCTTAGGGCAATTAGGCTTGATATGCCCTTCCTCGCCACAATAGTAGCAAACAGAAGTCTCAAACCTACAAGGACCACCATGATTTCTCTTACATGTAGGGCATGGGGTTCTCCCATTCTCTGAAGATGGTTCAAGGGCTTTTCTATTGTGGTTGTAGGATGGAGGGGGTTGATGGTGATGATTGTTTTGGGGTACCTCCTTCTTATGATTCCTCCCAGGGTGATCCTCCAATTCTAAGGCTACATCTAGGGCTGATTGCATAGTCCTATGACCTTACCAGATAAGGCATAACATAGGTCTAGTTTAAGCCCTCTAATAAGCTTCTTAGCTCTCTTTTACTCAGTGTACTCAAGACCATACTTTTGGAGCTTACAAAACATCATGGCATACTCAGTGACAATCATGTCACCCACTTTCTTAAGGTTAACAAACTCATCCTCCTTCCTCTCTAACATGGCTTCAAATACATAATGGTTGTTAAAGACTTCTACAAACTCACCCCAAGTGAAAGGAGGGTCATCTTCTTCCCTAGAGGCTAATAGGTTTTCTCGCCAAGTACGGGTTGCACCCTTGAGCATATGGGTGGAAAATCTAACCCTACAATGTGGGGGACACTCTAAGTCTCTAAAGTAATGTTCCATGTTGCTAAGCCACTCCTCAGCCTTGGTTACCAAATCAACCTCATCTTCACCATGGAAAGAATCAGGTCTAATCTTCAAGAAATCTATGAGGGAGATCTCATGTACTCTAGGTGGAGCTCTAGGTTGGAGAACATTGGTCAAGGATGCTACTAGGGCATCTAAGGTGACTTGTGGAGGGACTTGGTTCATGTCTTCAGTCTTATCACCACTAGAGGATCCTTGTGAGGGACTTGACTCACCAACCTTCTCCTTCTTCTTCGGGGCCATATGAAAGGGTAAACATAGCATGATATTAGAACATAATATGAATCTCTAGTGTTTCCTTAGTGGCCATCTATTCCTTGCTCTGATATCATTAATGTAACATCCCTCCCTAGGGTTTCATACGTAACCAGTGGAAGCACAGCCTAATCCCCAACATTATCCATAATGTGGACATCTCGTCCCCAGCCATGCAAAGGAAAAACATTCATGGTAGGTAAGCGACATTGGCATATTATAAGACATAAACATAGCATATAAAGATGATTTGACATAAACATGAACATGCATTAACATTGATAATTTCTTGGCATCTTTTACATAAATAATTTGACCAGAAGTATATGCTCCTCTCTTAATGCCCCATAAGGAGCCCATAATGCTCGAAAAGCCCATAATTGCTCGGAAAGCCCATAATGCTTGGAAAGCCCATAACAAGGTGCATATAAATATAAATCAAATTCCCTTAACCATAATCTTTTTTAGACTTAATTATCTTCTTAATAACTTAGACTTGATCTTAATGGGATTTCTCCCTCTTGAACATAGTTGGGATTGCTCCCCATGAACCATAGTGGGAATTTATTCCCTCTTAAGCATGAATGGGAATTTCTTCCCTCTTAATCTTGGTTTCATGTACCTTAATCATAATTCATAACATTATTGTGATTTATACATTTAGACTTAAATTATACCAATCAACATCCAATATCCATATACTTGAAGAAAACATGAATTATTCATGACTTTAACATTAAGTGCTTAACATAAATCATAAACATTCAATAAACCAATTATTATCTATGCCAAGGGCATGGCCCACTTACCTTGATCTAAAGAACCTAAGTCCAACCTCCTTTGACTGATTTGATTCCCTTAAACTCCTGAACTTAGCATGCATATACTTCATCATACATCATTAAACCCTAATTCGTTCATATATAAATTTATATGTGAAAATAGAGAAATCAGTCGATAAAAATCATAAATCGAGTTCCTTATCAAAACCTGTTTTTGCACATTTTTCTAATATCCAAGTGATTTATTATGAATTTACAAAGAACAAACCAATCATAAAATCAAGAAAAAGCCACATATATATACACCCAAAACTAGTGGGTCGGGTCTGAGCTGGACCAATAGGGGTCGGCCAAATAGTGAGAAGAATCGCCACTGAGGAACCACAGTCAAAGAAGGGAGGGCAAATGAAAACCCTAAATACCCTTCGTGGTTGAAAACATCGAATAAGGATGACAGGGTTACCAAGGTCATTTTAGGACCTGGATTGCTTCTCGCTTACACAGCGTGAGCAATTGCCTGGAGCTTAAAGCTCCTTGAATTGCGGTGAAAGGGAGGGAGTTCACAGGAAACTAAGGCTACATGTGGCCTCTTCTCATCCAAATGAATCCATCAAGCCATTGGGGGACCCTGGAAGGTACTGGAGTATGAACTCCATGTCCATGGTGCGAGGTGTCGAGACTCTGCTTGGAGGTGCGCCCATCACGGGAAGCTCGAGGAGAAGATTGTCCCATGCAAAAACTGAAACCAGAGATGGGTTCCTGGCCTTGCGATGAAGGTGTTGACCCAAGATAAAACCTGTAACAACACTACCTCACTAGAGAGGTAGGAGACAGAGAATAGTGAGGTAGAATAGGGGTGGCGGTCCATAGGTCAAAACTGGTGAAAACATGCATGAAATGGCGAGATGAGGGCCAGAAGAAGTTTGTGGAGGGAAGGCAGAGCTACAGCAAGCATTTCCATGGTCGGAGGACCACTGGGATGGTCTGGAGCTTGATCACTGGTGAGCCATGAAAAACATGGCTATAGGACCCGTCACGTGGGGAGACCTAGGGCCAACGAAGATCGGGAAAATAAGGAAGATAAGTTAAGGATCATTACCAAGGCTGCAATCGAACCACAGAGGCCGGAGCTGCCAGGGCAAGGCTAAATTCATCGGAGAAGAAGGAGGGGCAGGTCCTAGGGCTAGAGTCCATTAGAGGAGAAATTGAATCCGGGGGAGAGCTTACTGGGGACCGACTGTGCTTTTGGGTTCAAAAAGGCAGAGTTGGACGTTCTGTGGTGGCGGTTGGGTGCCCGTGCAGCAAGGGGGTCCAAGCCCTAAATGGGCATTCTCTATACTGGGAGAGATAGGGGACAAACAAGGGGTCAAAGGATGTTCCTCTTATCCACAGATTCTTTGGTGAAAGGATCAAGTGAAACCGTCGAGGATCAGATGAGATTGAATGATCGCAATCAAACTGGTGTGTAATGGTTGCTGCTCGCGAAATAAAAGGAGAAAGAAGAAGACTGAAGCACCTTTGGATCCCGATCCAACGATCACGGATGCACAAATCATTAAATTGAAATCACATGTGAGTTTCATGAGGAATAAAACCAAAATTATAGGAAAGTAAATGCGATAAATGTGCATTTGATTGATTTCTGAGAAAAACCATATTGATACCTTTCTAAATTTGATTGGGGGGTCAAACATTGGTCAAACAAGCCCAAAATGTTACCATAGGTTCATTAGAGTGTCTAAAACATTCCCATTTAATTAATTTTATTCTTGTACACGTTTTAGGCGTAATATAGCAAAAATCATCATGTACATTTAAATGGCTATGATTAGTGTATATAAAGCTATTAATTTCTCAAATAAGAATTACAAGGTATGAAAACGTGCACTAAATATTATTTCTCCTCAATTAATGTAATGGAGGTCATTAAGAATACCATTGCACATTTAAACCACTAATCACCATAAGACAGAGAGAAAATTTGACATAAAAGCATTCATTTCCATTTTCTAAACAAAAGTGCATAAAGAGACATTTTCTTTAAATAAATCATGGATAAAAGAGAAATTAAACATAATAAACTGAATTTGTAAAACTAACATGGGCAATTTGCATTTTGTTCCTCAACATTTATACTATTAGGAAAAGAGCATGCAAAGAATAAAATATTTTGAAAATTTTCATAAAAAGGATTAGGGTGTTACAATAATTCTAATGCAACTTTTTTTAATTGATTTAGTTATTCATAAAGGCAATCAAAATTATTATGTTTGTTTAAATATAGAATAATGAATAAATGTAATAATATCCTAGGAATGTACAAATCAATCGTGTGATTTTAGGATAAGGACCTAAACATGATATCACATGTATGCTAAGGGCATTCTTTTTTGTATAGGTCTGAAGTCAAATATTATTGTGCAAATTAGGACGATACTAATATAGTAAGACTAGTATGTGTGTTGAATGATAACTACATCTCATTAGTTATGATATTAGATATCAAGTTAAACAATATGTACTTTTTATGAAAAACTATACAAGACAAACTAAACTTGAGTATTATATATGGCATATAGAAATGACAATCAGAACCATATCTCAATGTGATAGTTATGATTGTTTTCCATAGACCTGAAGTCACTATAATGATCAAATATTGTTCAATGTACTTTGACACTACTCAATGCAATCTCCAATAAAGGTCGACATACAAGTAGTTCTTGGGTGCACAATGAAAAAGTTATTTGTTTAGAGTGATGTAGAATTATATCTCAATGTGAGAGTCTTGATTGTTGTGCATAGGCCTAAAATCACTATAAGGACCACATGTTTTTCAATTTACATTAACACTACTCAACTTAACCTTGAATAAGGGTTGACAACATGTTGTGCTTGGATGCACTATGGTACATGTGGATTGTTGTAAGGGATGTGGATGGAATTTCTCCCTACTATTAGAGTTAAATCCAAACCACTTGATGATTGAGATGGTGAATGAACATTCATTCTTTCTTTAGTTGTGGTTTTATCTTAGTTTTGCAAGTTCACTTATGAATTAGCTTCAGTTTAGGTCTCTTTTGTTTTATGTTAATTTGTAAGGATCTGATACAAATCACTGACTTTTAAGGCAAGTGTGAGATATATACCATAGCCACCAGTCTAAGAGATGGCGGTCCCAATGACTAAGTAATGGGCATGAAGAATCTTTTTGATATTGGACCCAATTTTTGTCAAGATATCCCTTAATCCATTGATGATTTTCATAATGACTTATTGGTAGAGTCCCTTGTCCACATGCCAATAACACCCCCAACCATGAGGGCTGTGTTCCTTAGTTTACCCTTTCATTGGGTTGCATTCCCACCAATCGATGGAAAAATGTACAGATGGAAATACACATGTATCAACTATCGATGAAAGCATATATGTTGCCTACAAATGACGCTCCTACACCAAAAACCAATGAAAAGGCACACACTTTCTATCGATGAAAACACATGAAAACATCAACCAAAAAAGTTTCCTACTGATGAACTGCCTTCGCACTATTACAAATAAAGATCATGTACTCTTGCATGCCAATGGAATATTTATGCTCCCATCTATCGATGGAACTTCTATCTCCAACTGAAAAAGCTATAGGTTGGTGGCCGTTTACCAATGAAATTACAACATATTCATCAATAGATGGATATCATGTGTGTACAATCAGATGTGGTTTTTGCAACTCCGCATCTTTCCACCATAGTTGTGTCTTTTCTTTTAGATGACTGATGATAGGACTGTTGGTGGTTGGCAAATGAAAACTCTTAAACCTAGTCATGCACTACTGAAAATGTATCTCCAACCTCCCCTTGGAAGTAGTTGTTATCTGTCATCCATGCTTTTGTGATCCACACTCTGCCCCAAGAAAACTATCTCCATCAGTTGCTTCCATTGATTCCCATCGATCCACAAGTTTTTCTCCATGTAGGCTCAATATTTTGAGTTTGAAAGAGGAATATTTAGTATACCACCTCCACTATCCTTCCACCTAATACTTCCCCATTCATAGATTAGGTCTAAGAAAGAAGGATGATGAAGAAGGGGCCATCCATGATAGTCTTGGGTGTACTCTACAATAACATTGGATGAACTCCATCTACTTACATGAAGTCTATTGTGTCTCACACACCAAAGCTACATCTTCTACCCATAAAAATGATGTCTATCTCCTTACGTTCCCTCATTTGTTCTGATCTACTTATGAGGAGAAAATAGTTTGTGAAACTAGGCCATGGGATGTACTCTATTTCATGCTTTTGTTCTTTTACTATATCTAAGTTTGTGTGAACCTTGTTGTGTTTTCGATCAGTCACTTTTTGCTTGTATGTCGTCTAGTCAGTAGTTTTATATTTTTGTAATGATCATGAATGTATTAAAATTGAACATAGGATCTAGGATGATGACTTCTTCTTATTAAAACTTCAATGAGCACTTTCTACTCATGTTTTTTAAGGTGATGGGTACATGATATCTAGATGGTGCAAATAGTTAGTCTAGAGTGATATTTGTACGGGTTCAATCCCTAATGTTAAAAGGGAGATTTACCCAACCTCAATGTTATTTGTTCATGTTTGCTTATGATCTAGTGATAGAGTGAATGTTGGTAGTGCTAGTCAAACCCACTCACCCGAGTGTTACCATTAATCAATAATATTATCTTAAGTGTTTTATTCTCACACCTAGTGTAATAAAAAATCTACTATCTTTGTATTAAATAATGTTCCTAGTTTGGTTAAATGGATCAATCAATAAAAATGTTTTCCTTTTCTTTTGATCCTAATATATATTGTGATAAGATCCATTTTCTTGCGGGCGGGATTGTTGTAAGTTTAGCTAATGTAAAATCTAGGGATATTATCCCTAGTAAATTTGCTATGCAATAAAATTACTCATCATGAGATAGTGAAATGCATGATTATTCTCATGTAAGTAAATTCATTATAGTGAAATCATTTATATCTCAAATAGCCTACTGGTGATCACAGAACAAATATTGAACAAAAAGAAGATCATTTCCCATGCCTTAGATCCAATCTAGATATTACATACAAAGGGATTATATAAGCATGTTACATGGTGATAGTACTAGGTTGGAGTTTTTCTTCAATTTATACAATTACATGGGTGGAAATGAAGTCTTTTTTATTACCAATCATAGTCTATGAAGTCGCAACATGATTATGGACATCACTACTAATGTTGTTGATCTAATAGGGTCACACATGTAGGATGCACATGGAAGAGGATATGACTAGGGATAAAAGATTAATTGATTAATAAAAGATTAAGGTATCCAATTAATTCACTAATAAACTGATAAGAAGGCCAATAATCAAATTAGAAAGTCCAATTGTCTAAGACTAGAAATTCCTTTTGTCCTATTGAGCCGAGATAATACCAATTGGTTGACTGGATAGACCAATCACTCGACTTTCCAGTCCAGTCAATTGACTGGACAAGATCAACCCAATCTATCAACAAGCCAATCCTGGCAAACGATTGGATTGGACCAATGAGTAGGCTAAGTAGATTCTAGAAAATTTTAATACATTCCAGACAAATGATCAGATTGGCCATTCAGCCAAATTGTTGTCTGCTAATTAGCAATTTCATTTTCTTTGCCTAGGGTTTTAGAAATCGTGTTTCCATGCCTCGTCTATTTAAAGGTGTATGATGGCCATGGTTTTTCACACATTTTTAATACATGAATCCTAGTCATAATTACCCACAGAAAGAGGGATGGAGAGCATGTGCAACTCTAGAAAGCTGCCAATAGAAAGGAGTTTTCTCCCCAACCAACTCTTGTAGTATGATGCAGAGTTCCCATTATCCACAAGGACTATATAGAGACAAATGTGTTATATGATAATGTTAGGAGAACATCATTCACAATTGACAATGCACTACTGCATGCACCTATATCTCCATGTTAGCTATGTCACCAAATTTACTCTACAATAAGGTATGTGTGACTTTTTTTATGATACATTGTTGTTCATGTGATCTTCTTGTGGGTAACATGGAAAATATTATTGCATATATTGCAATTGGTGGTGTCCACATTTCCCAACATTTGTTGCATAGACTTGGATCTTACCAAAACTTGAAGCTATAATGAAATGGAAAGCTGTAAGGAATCCTTTAGTATAAAACTCTCCCAGGTTTGGTAATATGCTAAAAATAATATACACTCAATTCTTATATATTTCCTCAAGGTTGACAAGAAAGAGTTCACAACACATATGGTTAGTATACTTGGTTGAAATATTCCAATAGTTGAGAAAATTGTTAGCTGGGTATTGTATTTTTAGAGTACCCATTCAAGAAAAAAGTATCACATATTTAGTGATGCTACTCAATTAGGATTAGGATTTTTTACTTATGAAAGAATGGAAATGATTGTGAATGTGTGACATACGAACTTCCTCTCTCTACCATGTTTCATCTTATCTCTCTAATAGTCACTCATCTTACTCAATTGGATATCAATTCCATATTCTTAGTGTTTTTGTACTCAAATTTGATCACATTAGTTATCATTTCACAATATCCTACATTAAATTCCATGTTGTCCTAAGTTCTAAGTTCATTAGTAGTTTCTAGAACAAGGAATTTATCACCAATCAATAGCCCCTATTCTTGATTCTCTTGGGGAAATTTGGCTAGTCCAAACTCTTCATTTCTCCCTTGGTCTTTCCCCCTTCCTTTCTCTAGTTTTTGTGCCCCTAACACCCCGTTCGTGTTCTCCTTCTCCCTCTAGTGTTCATCATAGATACCAAGGAAAGCGGTTTGTCCATTTTATCAGTAGGAACCACTGACAACAACTATGACTAACAACAAACTCGCAATTTCACATAGAGTTATCGACATCCTCGTTGCTAGCGCTAGATCCTCCCTATAATTTCCCCTTTATTCTGGAATCAACAAAGCCGCTTCTAGCCATGACATCATGAGCTACTCACCTAGGTGGGAGATGAAATCTCCTCTGATCAAACCTCAGCCAACGACCTAGATCTAGCATCTTGTCCCACCTTAGTCTCAGTGGGCCAGTCAAAGAGAATGTTGACTGCATCCATATGTGTGGTGAACATGCAGAACCATGTGGTGTTGGGTTGATGCCCTACCACAGATGGGGTTTCCTTTATGAGAAGGCCAATGGATCTTCACCTAGAAGTATACCATATTTGTCAACTCAAAATGATCTGGGTTCCAAACCCTACTATCTTTTCATTCCTTGTTTCCCATGGATTTTATGTATTTAATATTTTTGATATAGTTATTTCTTTTCAATGTTAAAGTTGGAATCTTTAATGCAACTTTACACTCATAAATTGCCAAATCGGTAACTTTCTTTTACTTTTGATCCTAATGGAAACCCTAATCACCTTTAAAGCATTATTGATGTCTCTAACACATATTTATAACTTATTTTGGACCTTAATGATGTACTTTTCCCTAATTTTCTAATATTCTTTATCAATGACACCTAATTTTTAGTCAACCTTGAACTTTTGTAAACTATACCCCTCCATGATTCAAGGATCAATCCTAATCTCTTTGTAGTATATGTTTGTCCTATATGGCATGAAAGACATGAGTGTGACTTATTTTTTATGATAAATACCTTAATTTGATAATCTCTTGGACCTAATTGATGCATCTAACCCACTTTGAACTTTGAAATCAGTTATATCATGAAGTTTGTGAATGGCTTTTGTGTAACTCGATTATTAAATGTGGGCTTCATTTGGCATCACAACACACTTTGGTTGCCTAATTTGACATATATGACTTGAATTGAACTTCTTATGCCTGGATCATGATATAGTCCCTAATTGTATCTGCTACCCTCTCAAATCATGGAATACTCTATCTTTAATATCTATTTAATGTGTATGTTCAACATAGTACATATTTAACCCCTTATGATATAAATGAAATATGTTGGTACATGCATGTTGATTATGTTGAATCATAGGGTGCCTGAACCCTGGGGGACATCCACCCATATTTTAATGTAATTCTTATGTCCCCATCTTGCTAATCTATATTATCATTTATGATTGAACTTAATTACTTAATGAACCTTAGCATTGTTTTCTCTATTATGACTCTAGTCCCTTAAATGCAAGTAGATGCTACAAACCTTTTAATAACCAATAAAAATGGTGGAATCTTTACATGATATTAAACTTAAACCACACCTTTAACATGAACACTAATCAGTATATGATCATTAAATATGCATAAATCAACTTAGAACCTAACATGACATAAACTCTAAAATGGAGCTATCTAGGGTTGGTGACGAGAATCTTATGAATGATTCTAAACTCCACTTATTCATTTGGTTTCTTGTGGTCTAAATGGTCAAGGATAGCTTAATAATATTTGACTTAGGTACATACTTCAATAATTATATATTTATGGTTTTCATGCTTGCACCTATATTTATATGTTTGCTTGTTTAATTGAACCTATATTGTAGTATTGTACTTGATATTTAGTGTTGTTGATTTTATAACTTGAACACATAAAATATATCTCCATTATACAAACCTTTTTCACCTACATGTAGTCTTAAAGTAAGGAGACTAGGGTGGACATCCTACTTGGGTTGTCAAGCGAGAGTGCACCATGTTGATAAACATGATTAGCTAATGGTTTTCAGCCTTAAGAACCTTCATTGTTATATCCTCAGAATTTGGTAAATTTGAAGTACGTAAATATAGTCTTGATTGAATAGGAAAATTTCCAAATTATATTTGATAAAATAACAATGTTGATCACTTTGTGGCATGGGCTCAACCCATGGCCCAAGTGAGGCCCATGAGACTATTTTCTTTGCAAATATGTACTTGTGACACAAGTAAAAGAAATTAAAGGAATTCATTCATAAATAAAAGATAATAGCTTTATGGTTTATTAGAAAATGGAATTATGTAATATTGGACAAGTTTCCAAAAGAAAATAAAATATGTAGTGTCTTAGATAATTAATGGGATAATTACCTAGCCAATAATGGCAACATGATGTTTGAGGGATCAAAGAAGAATATTTTGATTTAACTTTTTGTGTGATGGAAATAATAATGAACATAAGAAATTTGTAGATTTTGGAAGAATAATGACCTTCCATGTGGAGTGGGTAAGTAATTAAAGGATTTATTAAAGGAGCAAGTTTCATGCATAAAAGTATTCAAACAAATCCCATAAATTAATTGTAAGTTCTAAAATGAATTATCAAATTTCACTCCAAGTTTTGTATTAAAATGATGTCCCTAACATCCTAGAGAAAATCAAGAAGGGGGTCAAACTTTATTGCAATAATTGTAATTGTTTTGGTTTACGAAATCGATATAATGCTCCCTAAACTATAGGGCTAAGTACAACAATCTCTTTTTATTTTTCACATGAAGCATGACTGTTGGATTGGAAATCAATGCTCTAGATTGCATTTTACTACCTCTCAGTGGAAAGAGAAACCAAATTGATTAATGAGCAACTTTCTATTACATGTTTCTCTTTCTAGATCCCACCATCGTTCTGGATTCTTTTCCCATTAGATTCAGTAAGTCAAGATGAATCTGGAAACCCATTGAATGTTGTCCTATTTGCTAGATATAGAAAGAGCCCAATTTCCCTCCATACTGCAATTCTTGGGCATCGATGAAAACTTCCCTATTTGTACAACCTATATAATGCAACATAAAGGTTGGCCTCAACCCCAAGGGTGTTTTTCCTTCTCCAATTTCTCTCAAGTCTCTTGTACCCTGCTAACTCACCACCACCGTCCCCAACAATGATGGACACACATCTCAACTTCTCAACCATAATAGAACAAATAGACAAGTGTCGGGTTTCACTACTATAGAAACAATGTTCAACGTCGCTTTTAGAGGCCTTGGTTTTTTAGTAAAACCGACGTGGTTAACATTAAACGTCAGTTAATAAGGACATCTGACGTCTATATTTGAAGACCATCTAGACATGGGTATTGCTTTTCATTCAGTGTCGGTTGAAGAAAAGAAACTAACACCTAAAGTAGCCTGCGAAATCCAATTTTTTTGAGCAAAAAAAAATTGTGTCAAAGTATCAGATACAACATCATTGTTTTACCTAATAACTGACACTGAATGAAGATAAAGTTTGCGCCAAAAGTTCCAATATGGGCGTCGGTTTTCTTAGCGTAACTGACGTTATAAGGATGTGTGTGTCGTCCCCGCTAAAAAGATTAGGGTAAAGGAATGTCCAATTGGACGTCAGTTTGTTACTACCAAATGACACTTAAGATTTTAGGTGTCGGTTTTGTAGATAACCAATGTCTTTTACAAACTTAATAGACTCGCGATCACACAAGTCTTCCCCTTTCTTCTGTTTCATCGCGAGAATTCCTGCAGCTCACCTCAAAATCGTCTGACGACGCCCCCGCCCTCCCGCATTCAATCTGCTGCTCGTCGTTGCTGCTGTAGGTGCGTCTCTTCTCACCGCCACTGCCGCCGCGTCCTCCTTCTCCTGTTGTTGGTGCTTCTCTGCTCACCGACCTCCACCACCATCGCCTGTAGCTCTGCTCACCACCTCCTTCTCTGCTCACCATTGTTGCTCTCACACCGCCGTCGCCGCTCTTCTCCACGCTGCTAGGTAGCCCTCTTCTTCTTCCTTCATGCCCCTCTTTTCTTCCATCTCCCTTCAGGCCCCACTTCTTCGTCCTCCTGCTCCCTCTCCTTACCAAATGGATTAAAGCAAGGCCACGACCGTGTGGGATGGCCACAGCCGTGGCTGTGTTGGCCGACCATGGTCGTACTGGCCAGCACGACCGTGCTAGGGTAACACAACCACGACCGTGTGTGTTGGCAACGGCCGTGGCTGTGTTGGCCGAAGACGACCGTACTGGCCAGCATGGCCGTGGCCAGCCCACACGGTCGTGGCCTTGCTTTTATCCATTTGGTAAGGAGCGAGTAGGAAGAAGAAGATACATTTGCAATTGAATACTAATGCTTGACCTAATTCTGTAAATTTTGATGTATGTTGAATTAAGATATTCAAACCCTAATACACATTTCACCATAATCTTGAATTAACTATATTGTTGAAATCTTGTGATCCATTTATGTAAGATATTAAAACCCTATTGTTAAATCTCTGATTTTGTAGTGATTTGTCACCCTAACATCTACATGAATCCCTATTGTAGGATGTAGATTGATGATAATGAAAAAGATAGTTTGAAATTTTGAAATCAATTATGAATCTCTCCATCCCTAGGTCATACTAATTTATGTGTAATCTTTATCTTGATGATGAACATGCATGGACACTCGAAATGTTGAAATCAATGTTATAGAATGACAGCATATGTATTTTTTGGCCTAGAAACCCATCCAAGATTTACTCATTAGGAATAAATCTTAGATAGTCCCTGGTTTGGGACTGTTCTTGAACACCTAATCTCACTTAGGATGTAAGTGTATAATGTGTATTTGGTTTTCAAAAAATTCTAGTAGCATTTCCCCGTTTATTCTCTAAGTACATCTGTACTTGGAGAACAGTGGTTAAACGTTGCCGAAATTTTCTTGAAAACCCAATCCACAATATACACTTACTAATGAGATTAGGTGTTCATGAATGGGATAGGTGGTACACATTTATTATATATAAGAATGACAGCACATGTATTTGTTGGCCTAGAAACCCATCCAAGATTTACTCATTAGGAGTAAATCTTGGATAGTCCCGGGTTTGGGACTATTCTTGAACAACTAATCTCACTTAGGATGTAAGTGTATAATGTGTATTTGGTTTTCAAGAAAATTTCAGCAGCATTTCCCCGTTTGTTCTCTAAGTACATATGTACTTAGAGAACAGTTGGGAAATGCTGTCGAAATTTTCTTAAAAACCCAATACACATTATACACTTACTAGTGAGATTAGGTGTTCAAGAATGGGATAGGTGGTACACATTTATTATATATAAGAATGACAACACATGTATTTGTTGGACTAAAGTTTTAACCATGCAAAAACTCTAATCCTAGACCCTAATCTTGTTGTAATATATACTTGTTTTCTCTTTGATCATAGAATGGATAGATCATGGATGTCCATTCGCAATCACTGCACCCCAGAGTTTATATCTGGTCTTGACCAGTTTATTAGATTTGTCGAGGAACATAGGAAATAACCTGGAGATAGGTTCTACTGTCCATGTAGGCATTGCGGTAACAACTTGAAAGTCAGCACTAGTGATGAAATCAAAAGTCATGTCATGTGCAATGGGATTATACAAGGCTATACAAAATGGCACTGGCAACGAGATTATACAAGGCTTTACAGAATGTTTATACAATGTAAGTTTTAAAAATATATCATATATTTATATCTACATGTCCATTTATAGTTATATCATGTAAGTGTGTTTATTTTGTCAAATTTTAGGTTGATGATGCACAAGTACCCTCTGAAGCACTTGAGGCACTTGATGAGCAGCACCAAAAAGTTAACAAGAGAAGGGGCATAACTATGATGAAGAAGTTAATAGCGCAAAGGGGCAATGGATCCAACCTTGTTGTAGATTTTGATAATGCAAGAAATGCAATTGGAGTGAATCGCAATTCATTTATTTCATATCTTGGGTATGCTACTCGTAGCCATTGCGGTTGTAAGATAGATTCTTGGCATAACGTTCCTAAGGGGAGGAAATACGTAATATGGAAGGATTTATGCGTGAGTTATTATTTATTTGTAATTCTATTTTGTAGATTACTAATTTTTTGGATACTAGTTAATAGCAATTCTATTTTGCATAGTATATTTGAATTGGATAAAAAGTTGCATCGTAAATGCGTGATGCAACATTGTGGGAGAGTCCTAAGGAACTATAGGACAAATCTCACCTGAAAATACATAAATGAAGGTGACAAGAGGAAGAGGACAACCAATGAACAGTGGAACTTCCTGGACTAAGAAGAATGGGATGTGTTTGTAGCTTCAGGACAAAATCATGAATTCAAGGTATTAGGCATCACACCCAATTTAATTAATATATGTTGTATTCACCTATTCAAGATTAACATTTAGTGTTACTAACCAAATCATTAATGTGCATACTAACTAGGCCCTCAGTGAGGCACAAAAAGGAAGGTGTGCACTGAATGTGCATGACCACACAATGGGTCCAAAGGGGTATGTAGGCATTTGCCAAAGACAACAGGTTGAGTCTATTGCTCAGTCTGCTTCTACTGAGGAGTCCTCTACTATAGGTACCATACCTCTGCCTTGCCATGATGTCTGCATAGCTAGGAGGCAAAATAAGAAGGAAGAAATAAGGAAGCCTGCAACTTCTGAGGCGACTGGAAAAATGGTAAAATACAACTCTTAGAGCAATCATTCAAATATTGATTATTTGTGGTGTTTACTTAATTACAAATTTTTTTTTGGCGATTAGAGGGAGTTGCACAAGCTGAGGAAACAAGGCAAGTTCATCCCTGAGGGCACAAGGGATGAACTGACAGTTGCTCTGGGTAACCCAGAGCATGCTGGACGTGTTAGGGCTGCAGGCGCTGGTGTGGGCATCAAAGCGTTCTTTGGGCCATCCCAATGCAAACATGTCCCAAAAGAGGGACTTTCACAAGAAGAGGTAACCTATTATTTCTTTATAAAGTTACTATAAAAGAGAATTCAATAATCAGAAGCTAACATTTCTTTTATCCATGTATAGGTAGATAAGTTAGTTGATAGGAAACTCGAAGAAGCAATGAGCAAGTGGCAGGCATCTCAGACTACCACTCAGTAGACAATACCTATGGCATCCCACTCTACTCCTACTACAGAGGTTGGGAGTAATCATGTAGACCCACCACCTAGCACATCCGTTGTAAGTATTTTTATGACATAGTAACTAGTCTTTTCAAGATGATATGTTTTTAAGATGATATGTATATATGTATATAACATTCTTTACACAAAAAATTGTAGGGGTTGAAGCCATGTCATTTAAAAAGTAAAGAATTTGTCATTGCAGAGGCGTCGACTTACCCATCCCTACCAGGGGAAATGTTTCATGGGTCTCCATTACCAGCTTGTTGGGTTCGTGTGAGCCTGGTACGTATATTCCCCAACTAGATGGATCTTCCATTGCCATATGCCCACCCAGATTGTGAAACGCTTGGTGAGGCTGAAGGCGGAGTGATATTGTGGCTAACAGAGGATGTCCTCTATACTGAAACTGTATGGTGAATTTACATTACATTAAAATGTTAATGTGTTTATATGATGTCAATTGATATGAAATTATATATATATATACAGGTTAAAAAGAAGACACCCAGAGCATCTAGGCATCCACCTCCACCTCCTACTTTACCAAGTTGGGTTCCACAGGACCTACCTATCCCGTTAGGTCCTAATTGTAGGGATATGGCAATATGGTTAGGCGAACATGATATAAATTGCCTTATAATTGTTTCTATAGATGTGGATATTGTAGGTCAATCATACGAAAGCAACCTATTTATACAAGATATTTTGGAGTTGTTTCTATATGATTGGTTGAATACATCTATGATAGAGCTATGGATAAGGTGAGATCTTCTTTATACATCCATATACCTTGTGTAGGATCTGGTGATCTGGTTTCTTATTTATTAATGGATACGTAATACATGTTTTGCAGCTACTTAGACAAGATATGTGCATATTTTTCATTCGAACTTGTAGGATTTTTGATTCCATCTGTAATTAGTCTAGTAGCTAAAGACCCTCCGTCAGTTCAACAATACTGCTATGAGGCTTTTACAAATTTTGCTCAAAATAAAAAGATGTTGATAATAGCTTCGTTCAATGTGGAGTAAGTTTACTTTGCTTATAATTTGGACTTAAGAAAATTACAATTTTATTGTGGATTTTGAGTTATTAATTTTTAACTTTTTTACCTCTAGTGGTACGCATTGGGAGTTACTAGTTATTGTCCCTGAGACGTTAACTGTCTATTATTAAGATCCTAAGGGGACTAAATTGAATTCAAAATATGGAGATAAAATGAAAATGACATTATTCTGGTGAGAAATATTTCATTTTCATATCTGTTAACATATGTTATTACATTACTATTTAATTATGAAATGTACTGTGTTACATTAACATGTAGGGGTTTAGATGAGTTCAAAAAGGTTGGTGGAAAGGTCCCCAGGAAAAAGAACCAGCAAATAATTTGGAAAAATGTGGAAGTAAGTTGCTGACTGCAATATATATATTATTTATGTGAAAAATGTGGAAGTAAGTTGCCGACTGCAATGTATATATTATTTTTTTTATATTTTGTTTGTTTCAATTTATAGTGTGCTACACAATACAACGGATGGGCATGTGCATACTATGTGATGCGATTTATGCACATGATTATCAAATATGATGCAGTGCACATTGATACCATTCTTAAGGTATTATATATAGTCTCATTAATTCAATAATATGAAATATATCAATCTTATATATATTATTAATTATATATATGCATCATTCTCTTTGTAGGTGTTTAATGTTGACCACACTACAGGAAAGGCCTTACCATATGTACATGCCCCCTATACGATGGCAGAATTAAATGATGTAAGAGAAGAATGGGCAACAACCATACAAGTAGTGGGGTTTTTAACATATAATTGGGATGTCGATAGCGAATAATGACTAAAGAATGATATTTTGTAAATGAATTTCTGAATTATAATATGTGTGAATGTTTCTACATGTCTGAATGTTTCTACATGTGTCTGAATGTTTATACATGTGTGAATGTGAAAATGAATGAAACTATTGGTTGCTATATGAATGTTTCTACATGTGTGAATGTGAAAATGAATGGAACTGCAAATTGCACATGAATGTTTCTACATGTGTGAAAATTGAATGGAAATGTTGTTAATTTTGTAGGTTTGTGGTCTGTTGTTGGCTGATATCAATGGATGTCATAAAATCTGCAGTTCATAATTGAACTGCAGGTTTCTCATCCTGCAACCAGCCACAACAGGTCTGCAGACTGACAGAAAAAGAAAACATGCAATAGGTGACGGTTATTTGTTTAAAACCGAAGACAAATGATTACAATGTCGGATAAATAATTATACCGACACCTAATGCATGTGATGTGGCGTCGATTATCAATAATAAACCAACACTGATGGTTTTGGTGTCGGTTGCCCTACTAGTAACCGACGTCGATTTCCCTAATGAGGCCAGACACTACGGCCGTGCTGGTCAGCACGGTTGTGACAGTGGGCTAGACACCATGGCCGTGCTGGCCTACACGACTGTGGTAGCAGGTGATATGGCGTCGGTGTTCACTAATAAATTGACGTTGATAATGCCCCAGATGGTGCCCTTTTTGTGGCACAAAGGTTTATGGCGTCGGTTTCAAAGCTAATAACTGACTCCTATACCCCCCTAATGGCACATTTTCAGTGGCGCGCGAAGGGGTGTGGTGTCGGTTTGAGAACCGAGGCCTAACGGTTGGCCTTTTAGCGCGCCCACATAGGTGTCACATTACAACTGACACTAAAGGCCTTAAATAACCGTCACTAAAGGTCGGTTATGTACTAGTGCTACCATAAGAGGATCCTGCTCATTCAGAGGAGGGAAGGAGGCCTCCAAGCATAGGGACTTATGGAGCCAATCTGTTTGGTAGATATCACGACCATAATGTGATGGTGCCACGAGATTGGCATGGAGGCACCCTGGAGGACCCAACGACCTTTGACAACTCTTTAGTCTACTCGACATAGAAGGTATGTTTAATTTGTATATCTCTGCAAGAAACAACATAGGACCACACAATGGAACCCACACCCCTTACCACTGCAACTTTCCTTGAAGGGATCTTTCCTTTTGTTGTGGTCTACCAAACATGATTGAGGCATCATATAGTGCTCTACAACCTTGGGCTTTAGAGTCAACCACCTAGTTGACCTTGGCATGGCTGCGAGAAGCATTGTCAAACTTTTTGTTGAGGATGATCAATCCTCTCGGTGGATTGACCCCAACACCCTGACTCATGTAACTGATCGTAGTTACCGAGAAGGGGTAGTTTGGTCTTTTGGCCCCTGATACATGAGGGTCAGCCACAAGGAGTAGGCACCAATACAACAAAACTCCATTGGCCATGAACATGACCAACACAAAAATGGATAAGATGATTAATGCTAAAGCGGCCATCTCCGATGGACCAATTAAAGGATTAACTTGCGAATTTTGTAGAGAACACTTGGTAACTCAGATTGAGATGATTTTTATGTGAAAATTGATCAAGAAAACTAGAGGATGTGAAAAAAATAACATTGATTACTAATTTGAATCCCAATTCTAAGATTAGTGCTAAGATGTGTTAGAGTGGAGATTAGTGCATGAAAGCCCTAGATCATGTGTACTAACATGTTGAATTCATCATAGCTCTTAGTTCATGTTGTAGTCTCATATTGTTCAGTTATTTGATTTCCATAATGACCATGATAATTAGGATGATAATTAGGGTTGATAAAGTGGAAAACCACACATGTGAATAATTAGCATTATGAATTGAAGATTTGTAACATGCAATGGTGTTAATGAACTTTTTGCGATCTAAGTGTCCCTAATCGAAGGATATGATACATCTTATGAATAGGGCTTACAACCTAATCTTCTTTTAACATTAAGATCTTGAGATGCATAATGTAACATATTTTCTCCTAATGACATAAAAGGCATGACTTGATAATCAGAGTTACACATGATGTATAATGTGGGTTAATAACTTTCATGAAGTATTGTGTGATGGAAGTAGAGTTTAATCTAGAGACAACCTAAAACCCTAGATTAGGACATGAGTAAGGTTTAATCTATTTAGTGTGACAGTGACACTTTAGGATTTACATACATGCAAATTTAATGTGGAATTACTTGGATCTATTGATTCGGTTAATTGAATGGCTCTCTGTTAAGGTACATGATTATGATTATGACTACCCACAATATAGTTTGCCAATGTTTACTGACGTTTTCTCAAAGATTAACTGAATCAACTTTTGAGTGTTTATTTACATTCTATTCAATTATAATGCCACTATGGGAATCACATAAAGGAATATTATGTGAAGAAAATGACAATTCTTATTTGATAGTAATTGATTGAATATATGATGTTATGTACTTGCAAAATTTTTCATGCACCCCACATACACAATAAAGACATATACTGAGCCACATTTTTTTTATGACGTTCTAGTTACATGATAAATATTAAGATATTAAGATATAGTGGAAAGATGAAGTTACCTAAAGACATTAAAGCTAAGTAAAGGAGGATTATCTAGATACTTCTTCTCATATAGTTCTCATATGTAGAATTTTGATAAAAGAAATTCATTTAACTCCTTAGAGGAGCATCTTGAAAACAATATTTGAATTAATGGAATTTTTTTACTATTATTTTTTATTTGGTTAAATATAGATCCTTGGGAATTTTAGGTAATGGCTCTCAACTTTTTGGGTCTTTCCTTAATTGGGATATTCTAAAAAGTTAGGTCGTTACATTTGGTGTCAGAGCCCCAAAATTTTTAAATAATATTTAGTAGTTCATAACTTCAACTGAACAATAGAAATATAAGGAAATGTATTAAGGTTTTCCTGAAGTATGCTTCCCCTAAGTCTTCTCATCTCAAATTTCATCCACTTTTCATGCTCTTTCTTAATAAACCCTAATATGTTATTTCCCTCCTCATGTCAAGTTATGGATTTTGAGAAGGTGTAGGGTTAAGGAATCCTCCACAATTATGTATATTTAATGTGGAAATAGTAATGTACATGTAATGTGGATATAATGATAAAGAAAAGAAGAATGCTTTATCTGTTTTTCCTTATGAGGGTAACCTTGGATGGAACTAGGGTTGGTTTGTGAAAACCCTAGTGGGTCAAGGGAGATAGAAACTCTATGATATAGGGTGTAGTCTTTAACCCTAACCCAAAACCCTAATGTTGGGAAATGGGAAATAGTGTTGATGTGATAGAAAACCCCACTCATATGCACCCCAATTAGGGTGAAAAGGAAAGAGGAGAATGTAAATAGGTTAGGTGACCCAACCTCCCATGTATGAATGTGGAGCAAGGATTTTATGTAAATGGTTTTAAGAAACATAAGTAACCAAGTGTTATACATGGAATGGAATATATGAATATAACTTGTTGATTTCCCTAATGTTATCTCTTTAGGAATGGATGAATAAACAATACCTTTAGTGAGTGGGTATGCTACCCCCAATGAGTATATTACCCCCAACGACTGGGTATGTTACTAAAATTACCTCCATAAAATGAGTATGATATCCCTAGATAGTGGGTATGCTATTGAAGATAAACCCCCAAAGAGTGGGTATTCTACCCCCATCCAGTGGGTATGCCGTTGAAATACTCCTAGTGAGTGAGTATGGACATCCCTAGTGAGTGGGTATCATAGATATTTCCCCCATTGAGTGGGTACATGTGACAACCTTGATTTTCTCTCTCCTTTACTATACTTTTTATTTCTCTTTTAGTGGCTCACATCACTCAATATGAGTTCAATCCCAATACTAGAGTGTGATGAAGACCCAATTTGATCACCTTGATGACGAATTTGATGATATGTTGCTCTATTTTGAGAAATTCGACTAAGTAGCATGCTATACCATGTCACCTTACATCTAATATTGAACCTCATTAATTTTTTGTTTTGGATTCCTATTATATATCGTGATGTATATTTTTCAATAACGAATTCAGTGGCACAAAAATCGCATCAATCAGACATTTATAGCCCAAGTTATGGCTTTTGGAAGATGACATGATCTATTGCCTTTTGTGTTCTTCTTCTTGTTGATTTTACTCTTTGGGCCGGCCCACCTATGGGCCCATCCGCCTAGCCATAGCACAACCAGCTGGATGGCTTGGCTCTCCCCTCTCCCGATCAAGAATGTAGCAAAGGGCAGTTATTGCCTTCCTTCTTCCCATCAAAACTGAGTAGCGGAGGCGGCTGTTAGCCCTCTACGCCCTCATCTAAACCCTAAACCCAGAGTCCTCTTATACCCCCTTGAGTTCTAAACCTAGTCTCTTCTAGTTCTCACACTCCTTCTCTTCCCCGCCTCCCTCAGATGCATGTGGCGGCACCCAGCAATCTACTCACTCGACCCTGCCCCTCCTTGCCCCGTGAGAGGTGCAGCGGCCATGGCGTGTTGCATCAGATGCACATACGCCCCGTCTAGGCCCCTAGCGTCGTCGACCATGCTCATCTCAGTCAGCTGGAGCCTGCTCGAATCATCAAGGAGATGGGGAGAAGCTTCCCATGTTTGCACTCTGTTCCCACAGATGGGAAACAGAGGCCACGTGAAACGCGGTAGCGGGAGTCCGGCCAGCGGTAAGTAGGGTCTCGGGACCCTTGACTGCAGTGTGTGGCACCTCCGGGCGGTTCGTGACTGGGAGGGACCATCTAAGGGAGAACCCCGAAGTGGTGGCCAGCGGTGAAGGTAAACCGAACCAACCAAGATGCGGTAAAGAGCGACCCAAACCATGGTCGTCGATCCCCGATCCAAGGATCCGTGTCCCAAGGGATATAATCAAGGGTATGCTTCTGGTTTTCTCTATAGTTTGATTTGTTATCTTCAAAAATTGATATCTCCCAAATCCCTTGGCCAAATCAGACATATAAATATACCAAATTGATCAGCTCGACGAGACCTACCAATTGGGAATGGTTCCAGGTCCTAATACTAATGTTTACTCCCCTGATTTCTTGAAAATGACAGCTTTAGCCATGTTGAGTACATTCAATGCATCAAGGTGATAAAACTTGAACCTTTAATGATCATCTATCTGCATAATCATGAAATCAAAACCTTTAGTACATCTTTGATCTGTAGGAGGGTCCTTATCACCCTTATTGCTTAAGAATTAATCCCTTTTGCACTATGTGACCTGTCCTTGGACTTTAATGTACGATCTTGATCAAAGTTTCTATGTTTCTTGAATATGATTCATGTATCTATATCTTGCTTCTAATGGACACCCACATAATCTTGTTATATGTTTCTTATGACATTATGTTTCTGATCTAAACCATCCCTTATGCTTGGCTCTTATTCATTGATGATCTTTGACCTTGATTACTCTATTGTGAGTCGTTTGACCCTAGAATGCATGTAAATGCTTTAAACCTTCTTATGTTTATAGAGAGAGCATGGAACGTCATAATGGCATGAAACTTGAACCACACCATCATGACGACCTCTAGATCAGCACAATATTATATAATGAACTAATAAGCAACTTGGAACCCATCTTGGCCAAAATCCTAAAATGCATCTAATTAGGGTTAATGATGAGAATCTAATGCATATATTCAATCTTGTTCTTAATTAGGTTTGGCTTATGATCTAGATGGTAATGGGCGTGTTAAGTTAAGAATCTCTTAATCAGGTATGGCCTTATCTAGTTATATGACTACCACTTTCTTGCTTGAAAAGACATATTGTATGCTTGTTTGTCTATTTTCTCAAATATTGCCATGTAGTATTGCTATGTGTTACTCGATGTTTGCCTCGTTAGTTTTATAACTTGAACACATATATAGATAAAACTCCATTATAATATTGATTGATAAAGGGTTATCTCTTCGCTACGGCCTTGAGGTCCCTCTCGTATAAAAGGGTTAGCTAAGCTTGAGCACCCTTACGAACCCTTTCGACGGGAAGATGGTCAAAGGCCTTAAATATGCTTGATAATGTTGGTATAATGGAGTGAAATGACATAAAATATGGTTTCGCATTTGTTAAACAATTAACATGTTTATTCTTGTTCATTTAGTCTTGAAATATTTTCAAAATTATGAAAATCTTATATATATGTGGATCTTTCGGCCCCATACTCAACACCTCGTGTGTTGACCCATTTCTCGTATGTTGTTTTTAGGTTCAGAGATGGCTAGAAAGATGAAGGGCTTGGTGAGCTATGCTAGGTGTACTTGTTGTAAGATCCAGTTTTAGTGCACATGAATGACTTGTACCTTAACCCTGTAAATATGTAATTGAATTCATGAATATAATGCATTTTTGTATAATTTATACTTGTGGAATGTTGAGATTATGTTGGTGCCTTTATCTTGTTATCTGTTCATGTGTGCTAAGCTTTACGCTTCCACATGTCGCCTTTGGTATATGTTTGGTTCATGGGATTGGGATTCCGGCTCCGTCACAGATGGTATTAGAGTATGAACAATAACTACACTAAATATTTCTCACATGAAACATAAACTAAACTCATTTTACATCTCAACCCTAGAAACTTAATGAAATATCCTTGTGGATTAGGTTGACTTAGCCTCTAGGTTAGAACCTAGATGCTCTAGAACTAGGTGCAGACTTGTGTAAATTATTTCCCTTGACATGATTCACGACATGTGCTTAGGATGTCTACACAAGTGTGCACCATGTTCTTGCTAGTTCTCTAGGTGTCATGATACTAGACGGCCTCATGAGTGTGGTAACTCATTTTGGTTTTGGTTTTATTCGGATGGAGTATGGTGGTTTTCATCGCCTGTTTAAATGTTGGAGAAAACATATTTCAAGTATTATTATATGTACATATGAAAAATGGTACCACACCCAGAAAGGCAGTGAGTATCTATGTAACCTAAGAGAAAGAGATGTAACATCAAGTTTAGATGAGAGTTTAGATGATAGTGATAGTCTCTAGAGTTGTCTAGAACCATGATATAGGTCAGGCCAGTGAATAACCTAGATAACCTAAGATGATGATGATGATACTGTTGATGATGTTGATGTTGATAAGACCTAAGTTTGTTCTTGAGAGGGCCAAGTACTTTGATGATATGAAATGAGTTTGACCATGCAGCCCTAGCTAGACCTAGCACCTTTTTGATACATATAACTTGGTTGATGTGCTAAACATAGCTAGCGGCTTGATTGTACCTAGTCCTGTACATGTGGGGATATGATATGTGATACATAGTTTGAGACCAACATGGGCCTCAATCTCATTACAAAGGAGGACATCTAGCATGGGACATATGAATAGTGTTACCTATTGATATGATTTGACCCGTATCGGGAGAAGGTTAGAGTACCTAAACTCCAAAATATTTGAAATGTTGAAAAATAGGAATGATGAAATACTTGATGATGAGTCCCTAGCTAGAATACTTCTAAGTATATGAGTTGAGTGACCTAACGTGTGCTTTCCTTGAAAATGTTGAACCCTAGATTTCCTATGAAAATATCTAACCCTAGAGAAAGAGGAAATTGAAAATTTGATGCTTGATATATATATAGGTTAGGGAGATGTCCCAAGACCTAAGATGATGTATACGATGTGTGATATCTATGATGAGCCTCATACTCGGGTTAGTAGTTGCACATAAAGGAATCTAGTGGTTACCCTTAAGATGGGTAGAAATTTATGTTACAGGTAGAAAATTGTGGTTAACATGTCTAGTCAGACACATATATGTCTTATCTTGAGTGGCTTGAGCTTGTGGAGCTCTTTCTAGATACAAGTGAGAAAGCTTCAAAACCTCAAAGTTGATGCTAATGTTGTTCCTGGAATGATGCTTGATACATGAAATGTCTCACTTATATTTAAAAACTTGAATATGCACAATAAGCCACTCATAAATTAGACCTAATTTGAAATTATACTATACATAAAATATGTAGCTTTTAAATCATGAAATTAAATATTATGATGTCATTAAATCTCAGCTTGAATAATGAGGGTAACATGCCCAATCTCATACCCAATGAGAAAAAAAATTGATTAACTTGATATGCTGATGATCTGGGGGGTCATAACTTGAATAAACATGATGAATAAATTGTCTAATTTTAGATGTCAAATGAAAAATAATGAACATAATTGAGTAGAGTTGGTATAAATTTTGGGGAAAACATAAACATGCATGAAATATAGTATAATGACGAAATATACACGTTTAATGATGACCAAATTTGGAAGTCATGATTGAGGACATGTTCGTTTGTGAATTGATAACCTAGATTTTTATGATACACATTGTCCTCCTATGAAGTTATGAATACAAACCCTAATTGAAGGATACTAGGGATGGGTAAACCCTGATGCCAAGATGATTTCATGTTATGAAGGAACACTGTGATATGTATATAATCAAGATGAGTACATCCTTGATGATGATAGCCTAGTGTGCATCCCATTGTGCGGAATACCTTGAAAATCATGGTGCAGTACCTAGATGATGCGATGATTTTGAGTCAAATTTATAGACCTGTTTGATATGTGTTTTATGTTTTTAATAGTCATTTTTATGGTTAATGTTGCATAATTCATCCACTTTGGTCTTTGCTACTATTTTATGTCAAATCCCTTTTATTTCATCGTTTTGAGCATTAATTGTCAAAATATTATTATTTGTGTGAATTTATGTGGTTTCGTGTTTGAATTTCAGGGAAAACAAGTATCTGCTTCCGTCGAAACCATCTACGGAATTCGATACCATCGATTGGACCAAAGGTTGCCAGCCTCGAGTACCAGCAAAGAGTCGATACTATCGACAGTGATGTCGATGGTATCAAGCTACCATCAGGTTGCTGGCGAGGAAGCAGTCGATAGTATCGACACCAAGTCGATACCATCGACGCACGGAGGCTACATCGACGCAAAATGACAAAACCGTCGCTACAGGTTTGTCGATACCATCGACTCGCGTTGATGGTATCGAGATTACATCAAGCTCTCAGACGAAAGAAAAGAAGGGTTGCCTCTACCATACTGAGTCAATACCATCGACTCGCGTCAATGGTATCAACACCGTAAGATATGCGTTTGTTTTTGAATGATCTTAATCGGACGTCCGTGGTTAATTAGCGACCTAATGAGGGAGATATACCTAATGACGGTCGCCCAGACGTGATGGGGAGCTCATTAGCCATTGCACAGAGTACCGAGGAGCTAGTAGAGAGGAGAACGGAGGCGAGAAGCTCATACCAGTTGATCTGGACACCGAAGAAGACGGATTCCACCACCGGAAGGCGGGAGAGCACGTGTTCTACACGAAGGATCAACCAGTTCTTCTCCGTTCAAGGGTTTCACCTCTCATTGCACGTTTTTCATATGATTTCCCCTATCTCTATCATGTACTTGCGTGAGATGAACATGCGGGGCTAATCCCCTTTGTCTTTAGGACCGGGAGTAGCCAGGGAATTCATTGTATGACAATTTTATAATAGTAATTCATATTTTATCTCCTAAATCCGTGGTATGATTTTGTTTTCTCAATATATTGTTATGCTTGATCACCATAATAATAACCTAATGCCCTTAATCACTTTGAAAGAAGGATTAACGGCTGAAAAGAGACGGAATTCACATTAATTGACAAATCCCTTGAACAAGGTGGTGTAAAATTAATGGTGGATATTGAGAGATCGGTAATAATGCACCTAGTTTAGGGTATAGGTTACTACGACGGTGGAACCGACCTAGACTTAGGTAGTGAATTGCACCACGACAGTGGGCAATTCTATTTTCAGGCCACTACCCTGATAGAGAGATAAAATTGAGGCATTATATAAAATCTAATACAATCAAAACTCGCGGTGAAACCGCGATCCTAAAGATACCCTTTTGAATTGATTAAATCAACATTTAATCGATCATTTGTTTTGTTTTGTTTTTATTTTCTTTTAATTTCAACAACAACTCTCAACTTGTTAATTGTCTTAGCTGATTGCGAGTAGTTAGTAGGAGTCCCCGACGATTTCACGTATCCCTGAGTTCGACTCGGGCCTCACAAAGGCCTGTACTACTCGACGCGTTCACTTGCGTTTCTACGCACAGTAAAAATTGCGTCAAGTTTTTGGCGCCGTTGCCGGGGATATGGCAATTTGTTGGCACTTCGAGTGTTGTGAGAGGCCACTCTAGGCCACCTTTTTAATTTTTTTTTATTATTATCATTCCAAAAATTCATAATCTATTTTCTAAATATTTGCAGTCGTCAAG
Organism: Alisma plantago-aquatica; assembly: GCA_963693085.1. Taxonomy (NCBI): domain Eukaryota; kingdom Viridiplantae; phylum Streptophyta; class Magnoliopsida; order Alismatales; family Alismataceae; genus Alisma; species Alisma plantago-aquatica. Next base: position 220,748,036 of record OY856410.1, on the reverse strand, counting down.
CACTGTACTAAATTTAATCTTTCTATTTTTGGGTACTGTGCATGGTGCAGACGCGTAGTACTGACTACGCAGGTCGCGCACCAGAGGTTCTGCTACTGGGACCAGAAGACGAGGAAAGCCACAATCAAGACCAGTTAGAAGAAACAAAGTCAGAACCTGAACAAGATCAGAAGGACGAGCCACACACAATATGGGAGAAGATCAAGGCTTCTTCCGCATCCGCGTCAAAAGGGCCTATAAAGAAGCAAGCAATCAACATACCTACCTATAAGATTGATCCATCTTTGATAAATCTGGTGAAGTCCAATGCTTTTCATGGGCTCAAGAATGAGGACCCCGTCGCGCACATAAGTCAGTTTATTGAGAACTGTGACATGGTTAAAATCGACAGGTTTCCACAACATGCACTTTATCTTAAGATTTTCCCGAGTTCATTGGCAGGAGCCGCGTGAGAATGGCTACACAATTTAGATGATGAGTTTGTGGAGTCCTGGGAAAATATGGTGGAGGTTTTCTTTGAGAGGTTCTTTCCTCCTGAGAAGACCAATGACATGATCAGGAAGATCCATAACTTTACCCAACAGGCAGGTGAGACATATTCTGAGACCTGGGAGAGGTTTCAGGTCATGATGAGATGCTGCCTGCATCACGGGCTAGATAAAGAAACACAGGTAAAGATCTTCTATTTTTCTCTCTCCGAGCATGATAGGAGCAACCTTGATTCAGCTGGGTCAGGATTCTTTTTGAACAACACGAACACCAAGTGTTGGGAGATATTAAAGAACATGGCTAGGAAACAATCATGGGGCAAAAGAGGCACCGTGGAGCAGGTCCGAGCAGTAGGAGAATCTAAGGAAATAAAATAACTGAATGAGAAGATGGATCTTCTCGCAAAGAAATTACTTGCAAAGGAGGATACTGAGTCCGAGGACAAGGCTCAAGTGAAATTTATGAGGTAGCAGCCAGGTTACAGGAACAACAACTACACATGGAGAAAAGACAAGAAATTCTCATGGAAGGATCCAAACAATTTTCTGCAGGATCCGGATGCCAAACCCCAGCCAGTAGCAGAGGATACGAGCACATAGCTGCTCAATCAGGTGATAAAGCAAAATCAAGCAAATTAAACAGCAAGGGGAGTTTATGAATCAGATTGGGCAAACACTGCAGAGCCATGGGGCGCAAATGAGGACCATTGAGACTTCTATGGAACAGATGGCAGCAGAAATAGCCAGTTTGAAGAAACCGGCACATCCAGGTTTTTTGGGAAACACCAATGATCTAGGGGGAAACCAGCAGGCAAAGGCCATCTTGCTAAGAAGCGGTAAGAAATTGTTAAATCCAAGGGCCGAGGAGACAAGCACACCACAAGCTGAAGTAGAAGGTGAAGCCAATGAGGAGCATCCCACACCGGTCACAGATCCAGTCAATGACACAGTTGTGGATTCTACTGAAGACCCGATTGCAGACGAGGAAGGACCTTAGAAAAAGACACCCTATGTGCCACCGCATCAAAGGGCACAAGCGGTCCTGGTCCCGTATCCAAACAGTGCTAAGGCAAGGAAGGTAGATGCGCAATTTAAGAAGTTCTTAGACAGTTTCAGGAAGCTTTCAGTCAATATTCCTCTATTGGAAGCCATTGAGAAAATCCCATCTTACGGGAAATTTCTAAAGGACATCATTACCAAGAAGAGGAAAATTCCGGATACAGAGGTTGTCGTGCTCAAAGAGCGAGTGCCTTCATCATGGGCACTTTGCCGCCAAAGAGGCAAGATCCAGGCTGTTTTAACATTTCTTGTTATATTGGAAAAGTCAAATTTGGTGAAGCATTATGTGACTCAGGGGCAAGCATCAACTTGATGCCCCTTTCTACATTCAAAAAGTTGGGATTGAAGGAGTCACGACCAAGCAACATGACTATTCAATTGGCAGACAATTCGGTGGTAAAGCCAAATGGAATCTGCGAAGATGTGTTAGTGAAAGTGGACATATTTGTTTTTCCAGTAGATTTTGTAGTCATGGAGATGCAGGATGAACATGGCAACGAGCTATTACTTGGACGTCCTTTCCAAGCTACAGCCGGCATGATTTTAGAGATGGGGAGAGGTCGTTTGACCTTGGGTATAGTCGATGACCGATTTGAGATGGTCATGCCCTCTAGTACTATGTCGTCTAAAGCAAAGGAACAATGCCGTGTGGTAAAACATCTGGATAATAATATTTCACCCTGTCTTGGGAAGCCATTTCTGGACATGGCTCATGTGATGAGCAAAGTGGATAATGGAACTTTGGCTGTGGACATCATGGAATAGACCAAGGTAGTATCTCTGTGTAAAGCTGTAGGGTTCCCTAATGATGAGGATGAGGACATTCCTCTTTCTACGGAAGATGATGTTATTGCAATTTCTATTTTTGATGCATATCCTGAATTACCATTGGAGGCTTGTTTGGTATATATTACACATGATTGGATGCAGAGCAAATCACTCAAGGAGTGCGCCGAAATGCTTCAGATGCGTCCATGCTTCTATGCGAGGCATTATGAAGATTTAGGTGAACTTCCCCCGCCGCTTCAATCATCTCTGGTCAGCCCGCCGGAGTTAGAATTAAAGACGCTGCCACCGCATCTCAAATATGTCTTTCTAGATGAGGAAGACAAGTTACCTGTGATCATTTCTTCTTATTTGAGTGTGGATGAGGAGGAACAATTGTTGATAGTGCTGAAAAACCACCGGGGAGCTTTTGGGTGGTCCGTTGCAGATATCAAGGGGATTTCCCCTACATTGTGTCAGCATAAGATTCATCTCAAGGAGGGAGCCAAGCCCATGATCCAACCTCAACGATGTCTCAATCTAAGCATGATGGAGGTTGTGAAGAAGGAGGTTATTAAACTTCTTGTTGCAGGTATCATTTACGCAATATCAGACTCGACATGGGTGAGTCCCACACAGGTAGTCCCTAAAAAGGGGGGAATTACTGTCACCCAAAATATTTTAAATGAACATGTCACCACCCGATTAGTAACCGGGTGGTGAGTTTGTATTGATTACCGTCGTCTGAATGCCTTTACGCTAAAGGATCATTTTCCTCTACCTTTTATCGATCAAATTCTAGAGCGTCTCGCCGGCCGATCGCACTTCTATTTTCTTGACAGGTACTCGGCGTACAACTAGATTTCAATTGATCCTTCGGACTAAGAGAAATCTACTTTCACTTGTCCCTATGGGACTTTCGCGTATTGCCGAATGCCTTTTGGTTTATGCAATGCACCTGTGACTTTTCAGCGTTGTATGCTCGCTATCTTTTCTAACATGGTAGAACAATGTCTTGAGATGTTTATGGATGACTTTTCAGTGTATGGTGCATCGTTTGACGAATGTCTCTATAATCTGGACAAAGTTTTACAGCGCTGCGAGGACACACATTTGGTCCTCAACTGGGAAAAATGTCACATGATGGTGACTGAGGGGATAGTGCTAGGACACAAGATGTCTAGCAAAGGTTTAGAGGTGGATCCGGTAAAAATTGAAGTTATTTCCAAGTTACCCCCACCAAATTTTGTTAAAGGGGTAAGGAGTTTCTTGGGACATGTCGGATTTTATCGTCGGTTTATAAAAGACTTTTCAAAAATCGCGAAACCTCTATCTGAACTGCTTGAGAAAGACATTGTATTTGATTTCAATGACAAATGTGTACATGCATTCGACGTGTTGAAGGCGAAACTGATTTCTGCACCGGTTGTTCAAATGCCGGATTGGACTAAATCGTTCGAACTCATGTGTGACACTTCTGATTTTGCGGTAGGAGCCGTGTTGGGGCAGCGGGTGGACAATAAACCCGCTGTGATTTTCTATGCTTCAAAGACTCTGAATGACGCCCAATTAAATTATACAACTACTGAAAAAGAATTACTCGCCGTTGTTTTCGCTTTTGAAAAATTTCGGCAATATTTAGTTGGATCTAAAGTAGTCGTTTGGACTGATCATGCCGCAATTAAATATTTAATGGAGAAAAAAGACGCAAAGCCTAGATTAATTAGGTGGATTTTGCTCATACAAGAATTTGACATCGAATTCAAGGATAAAGCTGGGATTGAAAATGTTGTGGAGGATCATCTGTCTAGGTTAGGGAGGGTGGATGAAAAAGATTTACATATACCCATAACCGAGACATTTCTGGATAAACAAATTTTGAAAGTTAATTCTAAAGACCCTTGGTTCGCTGAGATTGTGAATTATTTGGCTTGTGGGATCGTCCCGGAAGATTGGTCATATCAAGAGAAGAAACGATTTTTCCATTCTTTACGATATTATTTTTGGGATGATCCAATTCTTCTTAAGCAATGCAGGGATGGTATCCTACGCAGATGTGTGCCTGAGGTGGAGTACGAGAGCGTTCTCCGTCATTGCCACGCACTACCTACGGGAGGACACCATGCGAGCTCTCGTACGGCATCTAAAGTTTTGGAGAGTGGCCTTTATTGGCCAACCTTGTTCTGAGATGCCTACGAGTTTGTAAGGCAATGTGACTCCTGCCAACGAGCAGGTAATATTTCAAAGAGACAGGAGATGCCCCTAAATGTGTTCCAAGAAGTGGAGGTATTTGATCTGTGGGGCATAGATTTCATGGGACCCTTTGCGTCCTCAAATTCAAATTTATATATTCTTTTAGTAGTTGATTACGTGTCGAAGTGGGTAGAAGCAATACCCACAAGGACTAACGATTCCACTGTAGTGTGCATGTTCATGAAAGAAAACATTTTCTGTAAGTTTGGAGTGCCCCGAGTGATCATCAGTGATGGGGGTACGCATTTTAGGAATCAGAAGTTCTCGACATTGTTGAAGAAATATGGGGTCAAACACAACATAGGTACCTCATATCACCCGCAGACTCAAGGACAAGTGGAGGTCTCCAATCGTGAAATTAAGAAGATTTTGGAGCGTATGGTGGCGTCCACGAGGAAGAATTGGAGTGCCCTACTACCGGATGCATTGTGGGCGTACAGGACGGCTTACAAAACACCTATAGGCACCACGCCTTTTAGGTTAGCATATGGTCGGGCTTGTCACTTACCGGTAGAGTTAGAGCACAAAGCACATTGGGCGCTTAGAAGGCTCAACTTGAGTTACGATGGAGTGGGGAGGAAGAGATTTCTTGAATTGAATGAGTTGGATGAGCTGTGGATGACGACATACGATAACTCACGGATATACAAGGAGCGCACCAAGTTAATCCACGATCTCCACATCCAGTTGTGCACGTTCAAGAAAGGAGATAGTGTATTGCTGTTCAATTCACGACTGAAGTTGCATCCCGGGAAGCTCAAATCCCAGTGGAGTGGGCCGTTCATGGAAGAAGAGGTCAAACCACACGGTGCAATCTTGGTGCGGGATGGTGAGACCACATTTTTGGTGAATGGACAAAGATTGAAGCTCTACTTTGGTGAAAATTACAAGAGGAAGGTGAATGAGGTCAAACTCATTTCACTTTCGGATGCATGAGGTGTCCAAAGTCATCTAGCCTAAGACGTTAAATAAGGGCGCTTGTTGGGAGGCAACCCAACCATCGGTACCTTAGTTTAGTTCATGTATATTCGTAGGTTGATTTTTTTTGGTTTAATTTTTAGTGTAAAAAAGTTACCGTGATCGGTTTGTTCTTTGTGCAGGATGAGGTAGAGTCGATACCATCGACACACTGGTCGATGGTATCGACCATGGAATAGGTTGACGACTGCAGATTTTGCACTGCGTCAATACTATCGACGGCCTCATCGATGGTATCGACATACCTACAGGCAAATCGAAAAATCAAGGTCAATGGTATCGATATGCCTGTCGATACCATCGAGATCTCTGAATATTTACAAAAGAAATTGACTCAAGAATGTCGATACCATCGACGGGCGTGTCGATGGTATCGACACATTCAAGTGAAAAAGGCGGCGGCCGGGCCTCGCGAGGAATTGCCCTAATCAGAGAGTCGATACTATCGACTCATATCGATGGTATCGACCATCCACATCACCGATCTGCGCGAACCAATCAACGGCAATCACGACATCAAGATGGTCGATCCGGGTGCAGCGTCGATGGTATCGACACGTCAGCGATCCGGGTTTCAAGATCCAGCCATCGACGACCGTCGATACCAGTGAGGGGGTAGATAGCATCGATAAGTGTCGATACCATCGAATCGCGTCGATGGTATCGACGGGTCAACAGTGGTGCCGTCCACATTTATTTAAGGGGAGTGATTGCGTCAGTTGACATCACGCTTTCAGAGCAATCTCCTTCTCTTGTGTCGAGCGATCCCCCGAGCCGTCCAAGCTCGACGACGAGCAACACCGAGCGAAGGTCTTCATCGAGCGGAGATTCAACTCTCCAATCTTCACCGAGCTCTCTTTCTGATCCCCATTTCTCATCGCAAACATGGTGCATGTGGCCGGAGCTTCCTCCTCGCGCGCAACTCCGATGGACATCCCGGAAATCGTGCCACCACCACCATCATCGATCGCATGTCCCCGACTTGTCCATCCTTCCTCGGAGGTCTGGAAGATCTACGAGGAGATCATGCGGAGGAAGATAGAGCCCACCCGGTATGTGGACCGGGAGATGATCCGAGATCTCGGATTTGAGGCCAACTTGGCCTACGTTCTGTAGGGGCAAGCCCGTCACATGGGGCGAAGGCCCGATGAGTTGCAATTCCATGCTGATGGTCAGCTGTTCTTCAACGACTGGCCGACGTACAAAGAGTTGGTGGCAGAGTTCATGGCGTCGCTGGACGTCTGTGTCGTGCCCAACGACATAATAACTACGGATCGTGAGTGGATCAAGGGTCAGGTGTCTTTCCAGCTGTACAACCACGACTACACCCTCACGCTCAAGCAGTTCAATAGGATATTCAACTGGAACCATTCGCAGTACGACCACCGGCGGCCGGACAACTGCACCGACTATGACGCCATTTTCTCTGAGCTGGTGATGGTGCCGCAAGGAAAGTCGGTGAGCTACCACAATGTCGCGGTAGCGATTTTGAGCACCCTTTTGTCCGGATCTTGCACCGGATGCTCAGTTCCACAATTTTTGCCCACGGTGATCTATCCCTTAGCAAATTCCAAGAGCCAGACCTATTTTTTCTGTATAAACTCCTGAAGAAACAAGAATGCAATTGGGGTGCCTTCTTTCTGCAGTGAGTATTGGCGGTGAAGAGGAGTACGAGGAAAGCCCCGATTCACTTTGGCGGGCTTATCACCAAGCTGGCCATCTACCTGGGGTTGAATCTCGAGTAGCTAACTCCTCTCTCTACAAGAAGCAAGGTGAACTTGCAGCATCTACACCGGTCCAATCTGCTACTTCTCCGAGATGGTGTGGCATTTGCGCATTGCCACGTAAATCAAGCATATCAAGAATGTTCTCTTCCCGACCCCGTTTTCAACATCGACGGTGCACAACATTTCCGGTGGCCAATCATAGCCATCGCCGACTCCGATGAAGAAGGCGGCGACGAAGGAAATGATGATGAGGATGAGGAGGAAGAGGAGGCATTTACACCTCTTCGGGCACGAGTGGCACCACGGAAGCATCCTCAGATGCATCCAGGTGCATCTTCATCGTCACAGCCTACGCCACCACCACCACCGCCCTCGCAGCCAAGCGAGGATGCCTATTCTATGCAGGGCATGTACGCGATGCTGCAAGACATCCAGCAGACCCAGCATAGCCACACAGCCACCTATGCCGGTATTCAAGATACTACCCACTGGCTCTTTGTCAATCAGCAGGCGATTTTTGAGAATGAGCGCCTTCTTTTTGAGAATCAGCAGAACATCCATTATAGGTTGCACAGGATGGAGGTGCAACAACAGCCGTTCTTCGATCATTACTGGAGCCATAATTATTTTTGGGGGTATCCACAGCCTCCGCCGATGCCCCAGTATGATCCAACATTCCAGGGGCAGTACCCGTCTTGGGACCCCACGACGCCGCAGTACCCTCCTCCACCACCACAGGAGTGATCCTGTATCACTGTTCCAATCTTTAAGTTTGTTTTTGACTATGAAGCCATAGTCAAATTCAAGCTTAGGGGGGTAGTTGGAATAGCTTTATCTTTTATTGTTTTTAGTTTTTAATTTTATTGTTTTGTTCTTGTTATTTGTTTCTTGCAATTTTAGCTTTTGTAGGATCCACATGCTATCTACTGTAATCGTGGATGTCATAAAGTTTGTGTCATTTCATTAATTGTGCATGGGAAAATCAAGGGAAATTTTAAATTTTTGTGTGTTTGGAAAGCTTGTCTTGTTTAACCTTGGGCACATATCCTACGAAAATGATTGGTTTTGTCAACTTTAAAACAAAATTTCACAACTGTACTCCTAATGATTCATGAAAGTGGACGGAAATGGCTGTTTGAGCCTAAACTGACCAAATGGTAATGAGACTCTAATTGGATGTAAGAGAGAGAAACCTCTTAACTACTACACAGGTCAGTAAGGAGGGATACATAATATCTTTCTAAGGTTCAGTCATCTAGTCTTGTGATCTTTCCACCTCTTTACTTTTCACAATCCACCACAAGAATTGGAAGTACTTTACAGTTTTAACTTCTTTGACAACATTTCATATAGATAGGTCCTGCATGGAATTTATTTCCATATGTTTTGCATAAAAAGAAAGAAAAAATTAGAATAGTGATACATGCACATTACCATTAGGTGCATGCCATGTAGTTGCATTCATAATTTTCATGCATAAAGTATATCATGTATCTCAATTTTTCTCCAATGGTGAATTAAATTGTTCCATACCTTCTAAATAGTGCAAATTTCTGAGTATGAAGAAAAATAAGCCCAATAAAATATTCATTATCAATTATGGATACAAGGGTTGAGAAAAAAAAGAGAAAAATCTGCATAATGAAGAAAAAAAAGAAGAAAAGAGTTATGTAGAAGCAACAAGAACAAGAAGGAGAAAGGAACATTATATCACCTGCATTTCAAGATAATTGAGTACATGATGTAGCTTAATTAGATGTCCATTTTGTTTTGAGATGGATGGTTAGTACATGCATCATTCCACCCAATTTTACGCATTAGGGCATTTTTCATGTGCATTTGCATCATTTAGGACATTTTTGTTTTATGCATGTTGAAACTGTGTAATACTTCCACTTTCTTCCATGAACCACCCATCTTCATCCACCCGTTGCTCAGATTGGTAGTCCACCGTGAATTTCTCCTCACTAAGGTATATCAGGAGAACTGCTTCCATGTAGATGGTAGTTAGGGCGAGCAACGTAGTATAGGAGATCACAAGATGCACCAAGTCTGAACCGACGAGTTTTATTATGTTAACTGCCTTATGTGATAGTGTTCATCATTTTTGAGGTCAATTTCTTTTATGGATGATTATTGTCGCCTTCAGGGTAATTACCGTTCTGTGGTTAGAGAGGGTCGGTATGTGAATGTCCGGTGGGAGTCATATGGGATGTTGGTTGTGGTGTGTTGTTCTTCAGTTGACATTAGCAATTCTATTCTAAGGATTAGTTGCTTGAGGGAGAGCAACGTTCAAGCTTAGGGGAGTTTGATGTGATGATTTTGAGTCGCATTTATAGACCTGTTTGATATTTGTTTTATGCTTTTATTAGTCATTTTTATGGTTAATGTTGCATAATTCATCCACTTTGGTATTTGCTACTATATTATGTCAAATCCCCTTTATTTCATCGTTTTGAGCATTAATTGTCAAAATATTATTATTTGTGTGAATTTATGTGGTTTCGTGTTTGAATTTCAGGGAAAACAAGTATCTGCTTCCGTCGATACCATCAACGGAAGTCGATACCATCGACCGGACCACAGGTTGCCAGCCGTGAGTACCAGCAAAGAGTCGATACTATCGACAGTGATGTCGATGGTATCGAGCTACCATCAGGTTGCTGGCGAGGAAGCAGTCGATAGTATCAACACCAAGTCGATACCATCGACGCACAGAGGCTACAGCGACGCAAAATGACAAAACCGTCGCTACAGGTTTGTCGATGCCATCGACTCGCATCCATGGTATCGAGATTACATTAGGCACTCAGACGAAAGGAAAGAAGGGTTGCCGCTACCATACTGAGTCGATACCATCGACTCGCGTCGATGGTATTGACACCGTAAGATATGCGTTTGCTTTGGAATGATCTTAATCAGACGATCGTGGTTAATTAGTGACCTAATGAGGGAGATATACCTAAGGACGGCCGCCTGGACATGATGGGGAGCTCATTAGCCATTGAACAGAGTACCGAGGAGTAGTAGAGAGGAGAACGGAGGCCATAAGCTCATACCAGTTGATCTGGACACCGAAGAAGACGGATTCCACTATCGGAAGGCGGGAGAGCACGTGTTCTACGCGGAGGATCAACCGATTCTTCTCCGTTCAGGGGTTTCACCTCTCATTTCACGTTTTTCATATGATTTCCCCTATCTCTACCATGTACTTGCATGAGATGAACATGCGGGGCTAATCCCCTTCATCTTTAGGACCGGGAGTAGCCTGGGAATTCATTGTATGACAACTTTATAATAGTAATTCATATTTTGTCTCCTAAATCTGTGGTATGATATCGCTTTCTCAATATATTGTTATGCTTGATCACCATAATAATAACCTAATGCCCTTAATCACTTTGAAAGAAGGATTAACGGCTGAAAAGAGACGGAATTCACATTAATCGACAAATCCCTTGAACAAGGTGGTGTAAAATTAATGGTGGATACTGAGAGATCGATAATAATACACCTAGTTTAGGGTATAGGTTACTACGACGGTGGAACCGACCTAGACTTAGGTAGTGAATTTCACCACGACAGTGGGCAATTCTATTTTCAGGCCACTACCCGGATAGAGAGATAAAATTGAGGCATTATATAAAATCTAATACAATGAAAACTCACGGTGAAACCGCAATCCTAAAGATACCCTTTTGAATTGATAAAATCAACATTTAATCGATCGTTTGTTTTGTTTTGTTTTTATTTTCTTTTAATTTCAACAACAACTCTCAACTTGTTAATCGGCTTAGCTGATCGCGAGTAGTTAGTAGGAGTCCCTGACGATTGCACGTATCCCTGAGTTTGACTCGGGCCTCACAAAGGCCTGTACTACTCGACGCGTTCACTTGCGTTTCTACGCACAGTAAAAATTGCGTCACTAGACCTGATGGTTTTTACCCTGACTCTTGCTTATGATCCTAGATAAATTTCGAGGACGAAATTTCTTGTAAGGAGGGAAGGATGTGACAACCTTGATTTTCTCTCTCCTTTACTATACTTTTTATTTCACTTTTAGTGGCGCACATCACTCAATATGACCCAATACTAGAGTGTGATGAAGACCCAATTTGGTCACCTTGATGACAAATTTGATGATATGTTGCTCTGTTTTGAGAAATTCGACTAGGTACCATGATATACCATGTCACCTTACATCTAATATTGAACCTCATTAATTTGTTGTTTTGGATTCCTATTATATATCATGATGTAGATTTTCAATAACGAATCCAGTGGCACAAAAGTCACATCAATCAGACATTTATAGCCCAAGTTATGGTTTTTGGAAGATGACATGATCTATTGCCTTTTGTGTTCTTCTTCTTATTGATTTTACTCTTTGGGCCGACCCACCTATGAGCCCATCCGCCTAGCCATAGCATAACCAGCCGGATGGCTTGGCTCTCCCATCTCCCGATCGAGAAAGTAGCAAAGGGCAGTTATTGCCTTCCTTCTTCCCTTCAAAACTGAGTAGCGGAGGTGGCTGTTAGCCCTCTACGCCCTCATCTAAACCCTAAACCCAGAGTCCTCTTATACCCCTTTGAGTTATAAACCTAGTCACTCCTAGTCTTCACACTCTTTCTCTTCCCCGCCTCCCTGAGATGCATGTGGTGGCACCCACCAATCTACTCACTCGACCCTGCCCCTCCTTGCCCCCTGGGAGGTGCAGCGGCCATGGCGTGTTGCATTAGATGCACGGACGCCCCATCTAGGCCCCTAGCGTCATCGACCATGCTCATCTCGGTCAGCTGGAGCCTGCTCAAATCGTCAAGGAGATGGGGAGCATCTTCCCCTATTTGCACTCTATTCCCACATACGAGAAACAGAGGCTGTGTGAAACGCGGTAGAGGGAGTCCGGCCAGCGGTAGGTAGGGTCTCGGGACCCTTGACTGCGGTGGGTGGCGCCTCCTGGCGGTTCGTTACTGGGAGGGACCATCTAAGGGAGAACCCCGAAGCGGTGGCCAGCGATGAAGGTCAACCAAACCAACCAAGACGTGGTGATGAGCGACCCAGACCACGGTCGTTGATCCCCGATCCAAGGATCCGTGTCCCAAGGGATATAATCAAGGGTATGCTTCTGGTTTTCTCTATAGTTTGATTTGTTATCTTCAAAAATTGATATCTCCCAAATCCCTTGGCCAAGTTAGACATATAAATATACCAAATTGATTAGCTCGACGAGACCTACCAATTGGGAATGTTCGAGGTCCTAATACTAATGTTTACTCCCCTGATATCTTGAAAATGATAGCTTTAGCCATGTTGAGTACATTCAATGCATCAAGGTGATAAAACTTGAACCTTTAATGATCATCTATCTGCCTAATCATGAAATCAAAACCTTTAGTACATCTTTGATCTGTAGGAGGGTCCTTATCACCCTTATTGCTTAAAAATTACTCCCTTTTGCACTATGTGACCTGTCCTTGGACTTTAATGTACGATCTTGATCAAAGTTTCTATGTTTCTTGAATATGATTCATGTATCTATATCTTTCTTCTAATGGACACCCACCTAATCTTGTTATATGTTTCTTATGACCTTATGTTGCTGATCTAAACCATCCATTATGCTTGGATCTTATTCATTGATTATCTTTGACCTTGATTACTCTATTGTGAGTCGTTTGACCCTAGAATGCATGTAAAGTGCTTTAAACCTTGTTATGTTTATAGAAAGAGCATGGAACGTCATAATGGCATGAAACTTGAACCACACCATGATGATGACCTCTAGATCAGCACAATATCATATAATGAACTAATAAGCAACTTGGAACCCATCTTGGCTAAAATCCTAAAATGCATCTAATTAGGGTTAATGATGAGAATGTAATGCATATATGCAATCTTGTTCTTAATCAGGTTTGGATTATGATCTAGATGGTAATGGACGTGTTAAGTTAAGAATCTCTAAATCAGGTGTGGGCCTTATCTAGTTATATGACTACCTCTTTCTTGCTTGAAAAGACATATATTGTATGCTTGTTTGTCTATTTTCTCAAATATTGCCATGTAGTATTGCTATGTGTTACTCGATGTTTGCCTCGTCGGTTTTATAACTTGAACACATATATCGATAAAACTCCATTATAATATTGATTGATAAAGGGTTAGCTCTTGGCTACGGCCTTGAGGTCCCTCTCGTATAAAAGGGTTAGCTAAGCTTGAGCGCCCTTACGGACCCTTCCGACGGGAAGATGATCAAAGGCCTTAAACATGCTTGATATTGTTGGTATAATGGAGTGAAATGACATAAAATATGGTTTCGCATTTGTTAAACAATTAACGTGTTTATTCTTGTTCATTTAGTCTTGAAATCTTTTCAAAATTATGCAAAGATTATATATGTGTATCCTTCGGCCCCATAATCAACACCTCTTGTGTTGACCCATTTCTCGTATGTTGTTTTTAGGTTCAGAGATGGCTAGAAAGATGAAGGGCTTGGTGAGCTATGCTAGGTGTACTTGTTGTTCGATCCAGTTTTAGTGCACATGAATGACTTGTACCTTAACCCTGGAAATATGTAATGGTATTAATCAATATAATGCATTTTTGTATAATTTATACTTGTGGAATGTTGAGATTATGTTGGTCCCTTTATCTTGTTATATGTTTATGTGTGCTAAGCTTTATGCTTCCGCATGTCGCCTTTGGTATACGTTTGGTTCATGGGACTGGGATTTCAGCTCTGTGACAATACATCATTGATATACTACCAATGAGAGAGTATGATGTGGTGAACACCCCCAATGAGTGGGTATGGATGGAGATCACCCCCAAAGAGTGGGTAGACCATTGAAATACTCCCAGTGTGTGAGTATGAATACCTCCCAATGAGAGGATATACCATTGAGATTGAGAAAGTATGGGCTGATAATTTATAATATAAAATGTATGTTCAACATATTACAATTACATAAAAATGAGAATTGAACTTATAGGGTTGGTGTCCTGACCGAGGGTGGGTCAACCCAAGAAAGGGAAAATGACCTATGGGGGAGGGAAAACCCTAAATCCTTAGGTTCAGGTTGTAGATAGAGAGCCTATCCTCCTCCTATGAGTCAAGAAGACACCCTAGGTTATGACCTTTTGTAGAAGGGTGAGTTGACCAAACAATTTAAAGGATTGACGTAACCTTCAATTTTTTCTATAGTGTGAAGGATTAAGTATGGAAAATATAAAAGAACATTCTGTAGGTCCAAGTATGCCATCTCTTAGTGTCATAAGAAAAGTCAGTAAGGAAGTGGCTGAAAGTATGCGACCAAGACAGGATAGGAGGGTCACTAATCTAAAGCGGCCATCTCTGATGGACCAATTAAAGGATTAACTTGCGAATTTTGTAGAAAACACTTGGTAACTCAGATTGAGATGGTTTTTATGTGAAAATTGATCAAGAAAACTAGAGGATGTGAAAAAAATAACATTGATTACTAATTCGAATCCCAATTCTAAGATTAGTGCTAAGATGTGTTAGACTGGAGGTTAGTGCATGAAAGCCCTAGATCATGTGTACTAACATGTTGAATTCATCATATCTCTTAGTTCATGTTGTAGTCTCATATTGTTCAGTAATTTGATTGCCATGATGACCATGATAATTAGGATGATAATTAGGGTTGATAAAGTGGAAAACCACACATGTGAATAATTAGCATTATGAATTGAAGATTTGTAACATGCAATGGTGTTAATGAACTTTTTGCGATCTAAGTGTCCCTAATGGAAGGATATGATACATCTTATGAATAGGGCTTACAACCTAATCTTTGTTTAACATTAGGATCTTGAGATGCATAATGTAACATATTTTCTCCTAATGACATAAAAGGCTTGACTTGATAATAAGAGTTACACATGATGTATAATGTGGGTTAATAACTTTCATGAAGTATTATGTGATGGAAGTAGAGTTTAATCTAGAGACAACCTAAAACCTTAAATTAGGACATGAATAAGGTTTAATCTATTTAGTGTGACAGTGACACTTTAGGATTTGCATACATGCAAATTTAATGTGGAATTACATGGATCTATTGATTCGGTTAATTGAATGGCTCTCTGTTAAGGTACATGATTATGATTATGACTACCCACAATATAGTTTGCCAATGTTTACTGAGGTTTCTCAAAGATTAACTGAATCAACTTTTGAGTGTTTATTTACATTCTATTCAATTATAATGCCACTATGGGAATCACATAAAGGAAGATTATGTGAAGAAAATGACAATTCTGATTTGATAGTAATTGATTGAATATATGATGTTATGTACTTGCAAACTTTTTCATGCACCCCATATACACAACAAAGAAATATACTGAGCCACATTTTTTTCAAGACGTTCTAGTTACATGATAAATATGAAGATATTAAGATATAGTGGAAAGATAAAGTTACCTAAAGACATTAAAGCTTAGTAAAGGAGGATTATCTAGATACTTCTTCTCATATAGTTCTCATATGTAGAATTTTGATAAAAGAAATTCATTTAACTCCTTAGAGGAGCATCTTGAAAACAATATTTGAATTAATGGAATTTTTTTACTATTATTTTTTATTTGGTTAAATATAGATCCTTGGGAATTTTAGGTAATGGCTCTCAACTTTTTGGGTCTTTCCTTAATTGGGAGATTCTGAAAAGTTAGGTCGTTACATTTGGTGTCAGAGCCCCATAATTTTTAAATAATATTTAGTAGTTCATAACTTCAACTGAACAATAGAAATATAAGGAAATGTATTAAGGCATGACTTGGTGGTAATGGTGTCTAGAAGGGGTCATGGCTTTGGGGGATGGCAATATTTTCCTCGGCACCTCTAAGTTGGTTTGAAGGACTCCCTTAGCCATAGTGATACCAATCTGGACAGAACCTAGGGTTTTCCTGAAGTATGCTTCCCCTAAGTCTTCTCATCTCAAATTTCATCCACTTTTCATGCTCTTTCTTAATAAACCCTAATATGTTATTTCCCTCCTCATGTCAAGTTATGGATTTTGAGAAGGTGTAGGGTTAAGGCATCCTCCACAATTATTTACATTTAATGTGGAAATAGTAATGTACATGTAATGTGGATATAATGATAAAGAAAAGAAGAATGTTTTATGTGTTTTTCCTTATGAGGGTAACCTTGGATGGAACTAGGGTTGGTTTGTGAAAACCCTAGTGGGTCACGGGAGATAGAAACTCTACGATGTAGGGTGTAGTCTTTAACCCTAACCTAAAACCCTAATGTTGGGAAATGGGAAGTAGTGTTGATGAGATAGAAAACCCCACTCATATGCACCCCAATTAGGGTGAAAAGGAAAGAGGAGAATGTAAATAGGTTTAGGTGACCCAACCTCCCATGTTTGCATGTGGAGCAAGGATTTTATGTAAATGGTTTTAAGAAACATAAGTAACCAAGTGTTATTCATGGAATGTAAAATATGAATATAACTTGTTGATCTCCCTAATGTTATCTCTTTAGGAATGGATGAATAAACAATACCTTTAGTGAGTGGGTATGCTACCCCCAATGAGTAGACTACCCCCAACGAGTGGGTATGTTACTAAAATTACATCCATCGAATGAGTATGATATCCCTAAATAGTGGGTATGCTATTGAAAATAAACCCCCAAAGAGTGGGTATGTTACCCCCAGCGAGTGGGTATTACATTGAAATACTCCTAGTGAGTGAGTATGGACATCCCTAGTGAGTGGGTATGATTAGATATTTCCCCCATTGAGTGGGTACATCATTGATATACTCCCAATGAGAGAGTATGATGTCGTGAACACTCCCAATGAGTGGGTATGGATGGAGATCACCCTCAAAGAGTGGGTAGACCATTGAAATACTCCAAGTATGTGAGTATGAATACCTCCCAATGTGAGGATATACCATTGAGATTGAGAAAGTACGGGAAGATAAGTTATAATATAAAATGTATGTTCAACATATTATTATTACATAAAAATGATAATTGAACTTATAGGGTTGGTGTCCTGACCTAGGGTGGGTCAACCCAAGAAAGGGAAAAGGACCTATGGGGGAGGGAAAACCGTAAATCCTTAGGTTCAATTTGTGGATAGAGAGCCTATCCTCCTCCTATGAGTCAAGAAGACACCCTAGGTTATGAACTTTTATAGAAGGGTGAGTTGACCAATCAATTTAAAGGATTGATGTAACCTTGAATTTTTGCTACAGTGTGAAGGATTAAGTATGGAAAATATAAAAGAACATTCTGTAGGTCCAAGTATGCCATCTCTTAGTGTCATAAGAAAAGTCAGTAAGGAAGTGGCTGAAAGTATGTGACCAAGACAGGATAGGAGGGTCACTAATTAGTCAACTTGGGATAAGAAGGTTGATATTTAAAAAGGATAGTTGGTGTAATGACTAGTGATCAAGATGGGATAGGAAGATCACCAATAGGCCAAGTCGATATAGGAGGGCCAATGTGAAAAAAGTCATTACCATGACTAATGATCAAATAGGGATAAGAAGATCACCAATAGGCCAAGTTGGGATAGGAAGGTTGACATTAGAGGAAGTCATTGCAATGACCAGTAATAAAGGTAGGATAGGAAGATCACCAACAAGCCAAGTAGGGAAAGGAAGGACAATATGAGAGAGAGAGTCATTAGAATGGTTAGTGACCAAGCTAGGAAAGGAAGGTCATTAATAGGTCAAGCTGGGTAAGGAAGACCACTATGAAAGACCAAGACCAGGAAGGAAAAGTTTTCATGAGACGAATGAAGGGACATAAAGTTAATAATGTATACCACAAGAGAGAGATGAAGGAATCCCGGTTATAGAGTTTTAGAAGAAAATCATGTGCTTAAAAATGGTTAAACTTGTAACATCTTGATAAACCCTAGGTAGGGTAGAGTCCTAAGTCAATCCTAAGGTCAAGTAGAGAGGATTAAAGGTACATAATACCAATGAGATTAGGAGATGATTGTTCCATGAATGCATAAGACCATAGGGTTGAGAGGTAACGACCATGCTTTCCCGAGGCCTATGAATTAGGTGATTGACCCCCTTCATGAGTCCCAAAGGGTGAATGTGAGAAGCATTCCCTAGATGCATAAGGATGATATCTCTCCAAAATTACTTGTTCCCTTAGAGACCTTGAGAAAATAACTAAGGATAATGAGACATGAGGTGTAAATATAAAAGATATAAAAATACATGTAATGATGAAATATTAAGAGGAGTTGTGCACAAACTCAAGGCACTTGACTTCATGAAATAAGAATAGTGTGGAACTAAGAGCATTCATGTATCCAAGTAATATAGGAAGTGATTCAAACCAGAAAATTTGAAATTCTAAGATAATGTGTAAATACACCATCTCTACACTTGGAATGGGATGAACTTTGTAGTTGGGATGCTATCAAATGCCTATTTCATTTTGTTATAAGTGAGAGAGATTGGGGTTGACACATGTTATGCGTAATATATGAGCATAAACATATTAAGTGGAGTTTTAATGACATGACCTATGGTTTGAGGTACTACCTCACCCATATGTGGAAATAAATGACCAATAGATTGGAAACTTAGGTGAAAAGGGTAATCACCAAGTGAAATTGGAAACACAAATGAAAAATGTAATCACCAAAGATGATATCATGCAAGTCCTAACAATTTGGACATACCCTGAATTGAATTCAGGTACAATCTCTATTTTAATATGAGGATTTTGCATATCAACAAATGTTGTTAAAGATATCTATGCAGGGTTGCCAAACCTATGGTCTTAAACTAAGATGAGTTATCATTCACTTCAACCTTACTAAATATGAATTTTGGGAACAAAATTCCTTAAGGAAGGGTGAATGTTATATCCCCAAATTTTGTTAAATTTGAAATACATATGCATACATATATATATATATATATATATATATATATATATATATATATATGATTTAATTAAATGAGAAAATTCCAAAATTATTTTTGATAAATAACATTGGTAACCACATTGTGGAAAGGGTGAAACCCATGGCCCAAGTGATACCCATGAAACTATTTACTTTGCAAATATGTTCTTGTGGCACAAGTTAAAGAAATGAAAGGATTTTGTGCATAACTAATAGATAGTAGCTTTATCATTTTTTAAAAATGGAAATATTGAATATTGAACAACTTTCCCAAAGAAAATAAAATATGTAGGTTTCATATAATTTAGAGGTAATTATATATCTAAGAATGGAAACACAGTGTTTGACTCATCAAACTAGAATATTTTGATATATCTTTTTGTGCATTTGAAAATTGTGAAACTTGGAAGAATAAGGACTTTCCATGTGTAGTGGGTAATTAATAAAAGGATTTATTGAAGGAACTAGTTTAAGGAATAAAAGTTATTCAAAAAAATCCCATTGATAATTGTATGTTGGTCAAGGAATTATCGAGTTTCCCTACATGTTTTGTATTAAAGAGATGTCCCTAGCATCCTAGAGAAAATTGAGAAGGGGGGAGAGACTTTACTATAATAACTATAATTGTTTTGGTTTAAGAAATAAATTAAATGCTCTCCAAACTATTGCACTAACTATGACACCCTCTTTTGATTTGTCACCTGAAGCACGACTGTTGAGTTGGTAATCAACGCTCTAGATTTTGTCTACTACCTCTCAACAGAAAGGGAACCAGAGTTGATGCTTGAGCAATGTTCCATCGCTTGTATCTCATTATAGATCCCACCATCTTTATCGATTCGTTTCCCATTAGATTAAGGAAGTCAAGACAAAATTGGAAATCCATTAAATGTCTTCCTCTTCACTAGATTTAGAAAGAACCCAATTTCCTTCCAAACTATGATTCTAAGGCATCAAAGAGAACTTGAGCACCTTGCTACTATAGCCTATATAATGCAATGGAATAATTGGACTCAATCCCAAGGGTGTCTCTCCTTGTCCAAATTTCCCTCAAGTATCCACACACCCCATAGGAGGGCCTGCCACGTTGAATAGGCACTGATATGGACAAACCCCATTGGTCGATGCTGACACAATCTTATCTAATTTTCCAATAAAAGGATTAACTTGAGAATAATACAGAAAACAATTAGTAACTTAGATTTAGACTAGTTTTATATAAAAATGATCAGGAGAATGATATTAATTTGAATAAGATTATCATTGGTGATATTCTAATCCCAATTCAAAAAGTAGTGATAAGATGTGTTAAAGTGGTGATTAGTGCATGAAAATCCTAGATCGTGCGTACTAACATGTTAAATGCATCATATGCTCTTAGTTCATGTTCCAGTGTCATATTGTTGCATAATTTGATACCAATGATAACCTTGATAATAAGGATGATAATTGGGGTTAGTAAAGTGGATAACAAAATAGGTGAATAATTAGGGTTATGAAACCAAGGTTTATAACATGGAATGCTGATAATGAACTTAATG
This sequence comes from Alisma plantago-aquatica, assembly GCA_963693085.1. Classification (NCBI taxonomy): domain Eukaryota; kingdom Viridiplantae; phylum Streptophyta; class Magnoliopsida; order Alismatales; family Alismataceae; genus Alisma; species Alisma plantago-aquatica. The sequence continues at coordinate 220,727,307 of OY856410.1, read as the reverse complement.
TGATCTAAGTGTCCTTAGTGGTAGGATATTTTAGATCTAATGATTAGGTTTTAGAACCTAATCTTCTATATCAATATGATATGAAGATGCATAATCTAACATAGTTTCTCATGATGGCATAAAAGTGCTAAAATGAGAACCAGAGTTATACGTGATGTATAATTTGTATTAATAACTCTAAAGTATTGTGTGATGGAACTAGAGTTTATACCCTTAATCCCTTTCCAACCTTGAGACCACCCTAAACTCTAGATTAGGACCCAAGTAGGGTTTAATTTGTTTAATGTTTTGGTGACATTAGAGGTTTACATAAAAGCAGATTTGATGTGGAATTTATTGGATCGATTGAATATATTTGAAGTATAATTGCATAATCTTCATGGATCACCATTAAGGTACATGGTTGTGATTATGACTACCCACAATATAGTACGTCAATGATTTCCATGGTTTTCTTGAAGATTGATTGAATAAATTGTTGAGTGTTTATTTAAATTATATTCAATTACAATGCCATGAAGATTATGTGTAGAAAATGTCATTTCTTAATTGCATGTAACTGTTGAATATAAGATGTGATGTACTTTCCCACTTTTGCATGAACCCCATGTACAATGTATAGCCATATGATGAGCCACATTTTTGTTTCACAGTGTTTTGGGTACTTACTAAATATTAATATATCAAGATATGATGGGCATATGAAATTACCTAAAGGCATTAAAGCATAGTAAAGGATGATTATCTAGATACTTCTTCTCATATAGTTCTCATCTATAAATATTTTATGAAAGAAATTAATGTAAATCTGTAGAGTATCATCTTGCAATAAATATTTGAATTAATGAAAATTATTTACTATTATTTGTTAGTTGGTTAAATTTGAATCATTTGGAGCTTTAGATAATGGCTCTCAACTTTTTCGGTCTTTCCTTATTTAGGGGATGACATAAAGTGAGGTCATTACACTCATGCACCCCTTCTGATTAGAAGTTGGTCAAAGGCCTTACAAGACATGATATTGCTGATATGATGGAGTAAAATTGATAAACATGGGTTTTCATTTTGCTAAATACCTAACTCTTTTATTGTTTCGGATTTGCTGCTGCAAATCTTTGAAATTATGAAAACCTTAGATATATTATCTTCCTGCCATGTACTTAGCACCTTGTGTATTGATACACTTGTTTCTCATATTTTTTAGGTCATGAGATAGCTTGAGAGTTGATGGTTGGTGAGAAAATGTTAAGGTTATACCTTTTGTAAGATCCTAGTTTAGTGTACATGATTAGACTTGTATAATGTACTCTTAAATGTTTAAATTGGAATTATGTAATAAATTGTCTGTTGTTGAATGTGGAGAATGGGTTGTTAATGCATATAGTATTATGTTCATGCATGCTAATCTTATATGCTTATGCATTGATGCTTTAATATTACCATGTTAGATATTGAGTCTTGGGTCCTTGCATCATTGACTTTCTAGTCACTTAGAGTTTTGGTTTGGGTAATAAATGGTTCAGTAACAAAGTGCATCACAACATGAAGAACAAACAAACCAAACATTTGCTCACATGAAACACATATCAATAGAACCTCACAATACATCCTCAGAAACTGAATGAGTTATCCTTAATGGGCTAAGTTAACCTAGACTCTAGGTAAGAACCAAGATGTTTTAGAACTAGTTGTAGACTTGTCTATTCTTGAAACCCTTTCCTCCTTCAGTCTTGTAGTATGGGTATAGGTTCATGAGGGTGAATAGTGAAAGGTCTTACTAATGAAAACCCTAAATATATGTATTCAACATGTGCTTATGGTATTTATACATGTATGAACCACATTCTTTCTAGTTATCTAGGTGTCATGGTACTAGAATTCTTGATGAGTGTAGTAACTTGTTTTGATTTTTATTTCATTCAGAAGGCATATGTTGATTCCCATCAAACATTTCATCATCAAAGAAAACCTATTTCTAATATTGTTTAGAGAAAAGGACTACATTCATAATTCTATAGCCATACGACATCTACATAAAAATGAATACAAGCCATTAGGCCATACAAAAAATATCATACATCCATTGAAGTTCATATCGAAATGTGAATATATCATTTCTGCATAGATTTTTCTACATTAAAGCTAACAAAAGTCGCATTCGTTATGAATATCTTCACCCAGAATGTCAAATGTTGGTAATCTAAATACAACTGATTGTTAAACCAGAGAAAGATCACATTCTCATCCATAGTAAAAAACCAAGCTACCAAACAATGAGATCTAACCCTAGAAAAAATGAGACCTAGCAAACATAGAACGCAGTTCTCTCACAAAGGAGAGGATTAGAAAACCTACAGAAGGAGATTGATAAATGTTGAAACACAACGACTAATGGCAGAAAACTTCCTGACGCTACCAAAATGATGAAACAACCTAAATAAAACTAAATAAAATGGAAATAGCAAAAAATAAGTTATTTCTTGATCAAGCACTAGGGGAAGATCGACCACCGAAAGAAGATCATCTCTACGATCAAGAGGGTCTAAGGTTCTCACCTCAACAACCACCCAATAGAATCCCACACCAAGATTTATCCATCAGCCACCAAAATTTGAGATTTGAAGACCAAAGCGCGGTGACACAACCGAAAGGGATGGAGGAGAAGAGTATCCACTTGCTAGTGTCAAGAATTACCACCCCACATCCTATTAGTAATGGAGAGGCCCAGGGGGAGAGGGCGGGGTCAATGATGCCCTACCCCCTCCCCCAACCCTCTGAGTTGATGACAGAAGATCAAGGTCACCAAAATCGTCTGACAGTCTGCTAGTTGTGAGTCCAATGCGTGAAACCACCTATTTCAAATATGATTATATGTGCATATGAAAATGTTACCATTCATAGAAAGGTAGTTAGTGTCATTGTAATTTAAGAGAAAGAGATGTAGAATCAGTCTAGATGAGACTATTTAGATGGTATTTGTAGTGTTTGGAGTTGTCTACAACCATGATTCAGTAGCCTTGATGATCAAAGTTGATGATAATTATATGAGTTTGCTTTAGGATGACCCAAGTTTGTTTTTGGAGTAAGTATGTTTTTGTGAAATGAGATGAATTTTAATCATGAAACCATAGCTAGTATACCACCATATATGTTACACAGGGTTTGTTTTATGTGCCACCTATAACTAGTGGGTTGGCATGTCAACATTTTCCTAGTCTTGTATATGTTAAGATATGGTTAATGGAACATGGTTTGGGACCAACATAGGTCTCAATCTCTTTACAAATAAGGACATCTTGTATGGGAGATACATAAGGTTCAAGACTTGATGTGGGTAAACCTAATATGGGAGAAGGTTAGAGTACCTAACCTCCAGAATATGGGAAATGTTGAAATATATGAAGGATGAACACTAGTAAAAATTGGGCCATTATTCACGAGTGAGTCCTGTCACAAATCCCTCTCTAGAGGCCCTCACAAATAGGGACGGTTGAGGGTCTGGCCCTCACAAATGGTCCGTGAAGAGAACTCACGTGACAAATACCAGTGGCCCTCACGAATACAATTGTCACAGACCAACTGACCCTCAAGAATGTTATATTGAGGGACTATTTAGCCTTCATAAATACATTTTTGAGAGACTATTTAGCCTTCATAAATACATTTTTGAGGGACTATTTAGCCTTCATAAATACATTTTTGAGGGACTATTTATCCTTCATAAATACATTTTTGAGGGACTATTTAGCCTTCATGAATACATTTTTGAGGGACTTGATGGTCCTGGAGAATATATTTTTGAGGGGGTATGTGGTCGTCATGAATGAAATTTTGATGGTCAATCTGGACCTTCATCAATATATTTATGAGGGACTACTGTAAATGATTTGGTTATTGATTATTGAATGATTTATTAAATGTTAATTAATTGTTACTATAGTGAATATCAAATTTTAAATGAAAACTTTGTATACATAACCTCAAGCAATATTTTTATACTAATTCACATGACATCATAAGAAGATTCAACACCAAAATGACACATAAAAATGTTAAATCACCTCAAACCAATTTTTGTTATTGAAGCAAAATATTATCCATACATTGTGTGCTCAACGTTGATATAAATAAAGAGTACATATGGTTTTAAAATTTGAGATTGATGACAATCAACATATCATGCTAGAAACTCTTAAGATCTATAATGTCTCCATATTCCTTCAAATGGTGTTGTGTTCTTCATCAATGCCAGGCCTCATACGGTTAGGTACTTGAATATTCTTCTCCTAAAAATGACAAATCATTATATTAATAAAATTTAAAGTTAATACATAAATCATAGTACAACAAACAACTTACCCTTATATTTCGGTTTTGGTCTACTCCAAGGTGAATTGTCTGTCGAAATCCATCATTAAAAGTAATTCTACCCTATCAATATAAATACAAAAAGGAATCAGAGTGAGTGCGAAGTAGAGATAAATGTAAGTGAACCAACATAGCAGTAACATTTTGATAAACTATTCACTAATGGTAAGGCTTAATTTTTAATTGGAAAGAGTCCTTACAGATGAAGCTGTGTGAGTTAAAATAGAATCTAAAGATAGATTCCAGATCAATAGAACCACAACATGTGGCGACATGCAAAAAGGACTTATTTCATTTCAGGGGCTTGTTGGTAAGTTCTAGAGTTTTCGTCACAAAGGTTGCAACAACCAAGGTTTTTAGTGGATTGCTATAAATACCAGCCTCAACGTATTTGTCCAGGAAAAGTTTTTATTATTGAATTGCTTTTTGGAAAGCAGTCCTTCTCCTACATTGGTCTGCAATATTTTACAAAGCATTGGTGAAAAATCTCGATCTAATGCAATAGTCATGCACAAATATCCAGCAATACATGCATTCTATAGAAGATTATGGACCTAACAAAGGAAGTTGTAACATTACGCCATTCTACATTAATCAATATGGCAAAGTTTTGTCTTTCCCCAACTTCCTTCTTATAGAATTATTCTTTTGGACATTTGCTTCGGGAAACAATTAGTAATACTAATTTCCCTTTTTGCATGTCGCCACATGTTGGGGTGTGTCAACTCTTATTTCCAATCACACATGCATACTACATACTAAAGTTAAATACAATTACAATGTTTATTTGATAAAACAGATGCATCATTTTACAAAATAAACATAAACTTTGATTCATATAATACATGAATCTAATCTTCCAATCTATATAAGTGAACATATTCTAGTAAAGAAATTCCAGTAAATATTATGTGTGCTATTATGCAGTTCAATACATTGTCTATTCAATTACATCCTCAGCAAAGCAATCCATTTTTTTATGATCCTGATTGCCATTTCCGTCATTTTCCCATTCAATATGATGATATGTAGCTATTAATAAATGTTTATACTCGTAAAGAAATATACCTAGGCAAGGAGGCAAATTTTCTATCAAGCAAACCCTATTGTTCAATATATACAGATATATATGTGAGGACATACATGTATAATATATATATGAACGGAAATGAATTCATAATTAGAGTTGAACTCAACAAGGAAAGGGCCACAAACCAATTCAGACCCATATTACATCACAGAATAATAAGAATAACAAATATATGTTTTTGAACAATTCCCAACAATTTGGAGCAGCTTGGATAGTCAAAAGTTAAAAACAAAGTAGATAGAGTTAGCCCATACAGAGAGTGGCCATTCCCAAGGTTATTAATATCAACAACCCCTTAAGAAAATGACTCCAAAGAAGGGGACAAGCAGGGGACAAGGGCATCCGGAGCAGAAATAGTAGGCAATAACAGTATTCATCATCACAATTACTGGCATCTTTAAAGTTCGTGGAGTGTTGGTGCACAAGCAGGTATAACCTAGAGAGTGTTGGTCCACTCAGAAGTAGGCAAAAGATTCACTCTGTTCCTAAGCAAAATCTGGAACGACCACTCTATATTAATTACTCAACTATTAGTTATTTAGATAGTCTAGAAAATAGAGGTTTGATTCAAAGTTTAGACTAAACATGTGCAACTTCTTCAGCACTGATTAAAGAAAAGTCACTATAAACTTTGTATCTGAAATATTATGAATTGAGGCTTGACCAAGATATGGCTAAAATGTAGATAAGCTGAAATGAATTACTTACAGGATTTAAACGCTGATTTCTTGGTGTGAAAGACACCGATGAAGATGTGGTTGGTGTGTTCTGCATTGGAGGATAACTTTGTCAATTATTACCAGAAGAAGGGGACCAACTTTCAACTACAGCCTTTAATAAAGTGTACATGTTAATATTCTTATGTGTATGAATATTGAAAATAATCTATAGCTGTAATGAGTTACCTGTGGCTGAAAGATCCGTGGATGTCCATTGCCTTGTATGGAAAGCCTGCCTACTCCATTCTCCCTTGAATTGCCTTGTATGGAAAGTCTTCCTACTCCATTCTCCCTTGAATTTCCTTGTATGGAAAGCATGCCTACTCCAGTCTCCCTTGAATTGCTTGAATTGCTTTGTCTAGAAAGTCTTCCTAAGACATCCCCGCTTGAATTATTTTGGCTGGGAAACATGCCTACATCTGCACCATTACTTGTATTGTCTTGTATGTGAAAAGAACCCACATCTGACCTATTTGTGCCACTTTGCATGTGTAAGACACCTGTAGTATTCTGATTGGGGTATTCAGTTGCACAATCAACATTAATACTGCCATCCTATAACAAATACATCAACAATGTCAAAAAAAATTATATATTACATTGACATAGACAACTAAATCTGAGTTACCTGTGATTGATTGTACCAAGTCATTATTTGGGAGACAGAGTTCTTCAATCCATTTACTGTTTCTTCAAGTTCCTTAAGTTTATCCTGAAATAGAAAACAAATTACAAACATCGATCTAATAGACTAGTTGTAACTAATAGTTCAAGTTTATTTATAATCCAACATACATCCTCTGCATTGCTTTCCACAAGAAGCATTTCATATCTTAAACGGGCAGCTTTTCCCCTATGTCCTATCTCTTTGTGCCCAATTCCAATACCTCAGATCCTAGCCTTTTTGGAAGGATTTAAAACTTGCAAATAAGCATCACGTGTTAGATTATCAACACTTCTAGGATCTATTTCTTCTTGGTTTGCTACTTGGTTTTCCACAATATGCGAGATTTCAAGCTGTAATTAGAAAGCATCATAAAAGGAAAGCATAAATTGAGATATCGAAGCATATGTAGCTTTGTAGACATCATAGGAAAGCAAATATCCATTTTCTAACCACTTGTGGGCTTTTGTCGTAAACTTTTTCCAAATATTTGTTAAGAGGCACAACTGGTTGATCTTCATTGACCTACACATGATAGATAACATAAAGACAAGTGTCCATTATTATATATTCAACTCATACTAAGAAAGACAAGTGTCCATTATTAATACCATTTCTGCCCGATAACAATTCCATGGCTTTGATCCTGTGGTATGATCCATCACTTTTTTTGCTCTGTTTGCCTTGTTGATCTCAGAAAGTTTCTAAACCACAAGAAACATATAATTAGAAAAAGTAGATAGGTATACATGCAAGTTATATGAAACCATTGTACCTTAGACTTCTCGGTTCCCCATTCTTTATCAAGATTTTTAAACTGGTCCATATCTATGGAAGCATTTTTCTCAACTTTCTTCATCATCAATTCTAGTTCAATCTTTTACTTTTCGTAGTAATCTTTCTTTACACGTTCCCTCCACACTGTTATCCCTCTGCTAATGTGTTCATCAATGTGATTCCATACATTAGGTTGACTACCTAAATCGAAGTATTTCTACAAAAACATAGAAAAACATTTGTTGGTCTTTTTATGAAAAAGATTACTTTAGATATAACAATCATATAATTTGTTGGTCTTTTTATGAAAAAGATTACTCAATAAATGATTTTCTATCTGTAAAAGCTTGTTCTGGTTGTTCGTTCCACTTCAAGTCTAGATGCCATATGTGTGGTTTCCTTGCTAGCATATGACAATAACAATTCAATTTGGCACCATTCTTTCCAATAGCATTTCCTTCATCATCCCATTGGACCTTGTGACGTGGCTGCCCTTGCTTAGGAAGTAGGCTTTGCTCACTTGCAGGCCCACGTCCATACTTCCTATTCTCCTGTTCATCCTCAACATTTTCTTCAACTATTACATCATTTTCAATATTGTTGGACAGTAGAGTAGGTTCATCCTCACAATTTTCTTCAATTGTGGATGGAGGGACAGTAATAGGTTGACTGGGTGTGTTGTTACAACTAGATCTAGTGAATCTTCTTCCTGCCATCCTTCAATTGACAAGGAAAAAAATTAGATTATTAGTGCAGAAATGTCAGCAACAAAAGTAGTAGCTACATTTGAAAAACAAATAAATTGCGGAGAATATGAGACACCAACATATGAATATTCAGCATTTGAAAAACATATAACTTGTAGAGTACCTTGGTTTCATATCCCAAAAAAGAATAATGGTGTCCTACTTGCTAGTATATGAAACAATACTAAATAAATTGCAAAGAATATGCCATATAGTAACAGTTTGCCAAAAAAATGCAATACAACATATTCCCCAAGTAAATTATTCTAGACTTGCAAACAAAACAGACAGATTAATGAACTAAACATTAGCCCCATCATTCTTTTTTTTAGTTCTATCAACAAAAGATCCCTCGGTGTCACTCCTCATCCAAGAGACATCACTAGTTACACCACCATCAGATTGTAAACCAGTCAAACAATTCTCAATAAGAGGTACTTCAGAATAATCTTTAGGAGGATGCTTTAGCACTGTGCACCAATCATCATCATTAGGATCATTCACATAAAAGCATTGCAATGCTTGAGAAGCCATGATAAACGGTTCCTCCTTTTTTTATCCTTGAAGTGTTGATTTGTGTGAACCCATACTCATCAATTCGCAACCCATTAGAAGTGCTTTCATCATACTAAGAACATCTGAATAATGAAACTTTGATTCCTGGACCATAAGTTAGCTCAATAACCTCCTCTAAGTATCCATAGTATGTGACTTCAGCATTTATAGGATTTCGATCTCTACCACTTGAATAACTTGAAGTGTCAGCACACAAATACACTCCACTATTTTTTGTAGTACATGTACTTTCAATGTGCTTTGAATGGAAACGATATCCATTGACCAAAAATCCTTCGTAACACATTCCCTCAGCACAAGGGCCTAAGGATAACCATCTCAAATCATCGCTAATACTGTTGGCCTAATCTCTCGCATTTGCATTACCTTCATAAAAAAGTAAAACATTAATGTAATCTACACAAACTTGAACATTAAGAGTGATAACAATATTTATGTTTGAGACTTACATGCTCTTTCAACCACTTAGAGAACTCCTTTGCATGTTTTGTTTCTAGGGTCCGTGGGGCAATGTTGGGTTCCATATCTTGAAGAATACACATGTGTTCACTACTTTATAAAAAGTGTCTAAATTAATGTACAACATATATACAAATATCAGCAAGAATTTTAGGACGTAATTAAATCTTACCATCTGTAAACATCCAATTCCTCTTTATTGAAAAGGACATAACGATGGGCTTGTTCCAAAGTGTGGATGTCGAAATTTCTTGACACTCCAACTCTAATTGGAGATCCATAAACATTATTAGGAGTGCGGATCAGTTTTGTCTCAAAATTATGCAAGTACCTACCACAAAATGTCAAACTTTCTTCAGCTAAATAACCACTAGCAATACAACCAGCCGGTTTAGCTTTGTTTCTTACATACTTCTTCAATTTCTTCAAGTATCTCTCTATTGGGTACATCCACCTAGTTCGGACAGATCCGGCTTGTCTGGCTTCATAAGCTAAATGAATGGGCAAATGCATCATGATGGTGAAGAAAGAAGGAGGGAAGATTCTCTCCAACTGGCAAAGGGTGACAGCAATTTCTTGTTCCAATTCTTTGAATTCCTCCACATCAATAATGTTAGAGCAAATCTTGTTGAAAAATGAGCACAAATTAGCAATAGGCTTGTACACATCTAAGATTATGCAATGTCTCAAGGCAACAGGTAGAAGTTGATGCATAAGAACATGACAATCATGACTTTTCAGCCCAAAAAGTTTTCTATCAGATTTGCTAACACACCTAGATTTGTTAGAAGAATAGCCATCAGGAACTTTTGACTTTTCTAACACAGATAGGAACTTATCTTTCTGTGCATTAGTCATGGTGTAAGATGTTGGAGGCAAGTAATAGCGGTCACCTGCATCTACTGGCCATAAATCTCTTCGAATGTGCATTTTCTTCATATCTTGACGAGCTTGTAAGTTGTCTTTATTTTTCTTAGAATCACCCAATAATGTGTTTAAAATATTCTCGCACACATTCTTTTCTATGTGCATCACATCCAGATTGTGTCTAACAGATAAATACTTCCAATAAGGTAGCTGAAAAAAGATGCTTATCTTATTCCAACCAGGAGGTAATGGTTGAATTTGATCCCCAAGCCTCTTGCGCTTATTCATTTTTCAAAATGTGATATTTTCATATCCATCAAATTGCCTCAGTATATCTTCTCCAGATAGTGGCTTAGGAGGAAGTCGAAAATCTTTTTCACCATCAAAATTTTTCCTATCACATCTATATGGATGATTCATTGGAAGAAAATGTTGATGGAAACCATAGAATTGCTTTTTCCCATACTGTAACCATTTTGATACAGTCTCCACATTACAACAAGGACATCCCAAATCTTTCTTACCTTTAGTGCTCCAACCAGATAAGTCACCATATGCTGGGAAATCGTTAATGGTCCATAAAATCATTGCCCGCATAGTGAAGTTCCTTTTTCTATATGCATCATAAACTTTGACTCCAAGCTCCCAGAGTAGTTGCAACTCCTCAATTAATGGCTCCAAGTATACATCAAGGTCATTGCCAACCATATGTGGACCTGGGATTAATAGGGACATCATAATAAATTGTTCTTTCATAAGAAGCCAAGGCAGAAGATTGAGAGGTCTCACCAACACAGGCCAGATGCTATGTGATGCACTCATATTGCCAAATGCATTAAATCCATCTGTTGCTAATGCCAATCTGACATTGTGTGGTTCAACAACAAAGTCCGGATACCTGGCATCAATAGACAACCATTCTGGTGTGTCTGAAGGATGATGAATACGACCATCCTTACCTTTTACTTCTGATGGCCAAATCATATCTTTAGCAATAGATGAAGACATATAGAGCCTCTCTAACTGAGGTATCAAAGGGAAGTGATACATGAACTTAGCAACTACCTTCTTTCCATTTATTTTGTATTGCTTTTCATTCCATCTTGAAGCACCACAAGTATCACAATTTTCTTTTGAAGCTGCATCTTTGCGAAAAAGCATGCAATTATTTGTACATACGTCTATAGTAGAATGATCAAGTCGTAAATCCTTCACGATCGCATTTGCTTCATAGTACATCTCCGGGAATAGACAATTTTCTTCTGGAAATCCTGAAACAATCAACTATAACAACTTTGTGAAAGAATCATTGGACCATCCATATTCCTCCTTCGGAAATAGCAAGGCAACCAAATACGATAGCTTAGAATGACGTGTGCAACCTCTATAGAGTGGTTGATCTGCCTCTTTTAGTAGCTTGTAAAATCTTTGTGCATCTACATTTGTAGGTTCCTCTGTAGCTTCAGTAGAGTGGTCATTTGTTGTGTCACCCATACCAAACAAATCCTCCAACATCTGATGCATATTGTCAGTGCTAGGCATGTTTGGTGCCACAACAGGATTGCTCCTACCAATCACCTCCCCATGAAACGTCCAAACATCATAGATATGCAGAAATCCTTTTTGTAATACATGCGAGAATACATCCTCCTCTGTTTTAAGGTATCTGTTCAAACATACCTTGCAAGGACATATTAATTTCCCCTGTCTAGTTGGTCTAGATGGATAAGAGCAAACTCAATGAACTTTCATAACCCTGCCTTGAATACATCACTTCGCACTCTGTTGCCAATATACATCCAACTCCGATCTATTAGAAAATCCATCTACATGAAGGAAAATATATAATAAGTAGAGGAACAGCTGTTTGAGATGTAGTCATGTAGGAGATGTAGTCATGTAGGAGCAAGAATAAGTAAGAAAAAGTAGAAGAAAACTTGGAAATAGAAGTGATACTAGTAGTCTAGTAGATGTGCGAGCAGGAGATGCAAGTAAGAATTTGAATTTCTGATATGAGTAACAAGGAAATAGCAATAAGAGGGGACATAGAAGTAACAAAAATTTAGATGCAATAGCAGGAACAGGAAATGAAGGAGAAATTGCAAAAAAAGAAAAGAAAAGAAGCTAGAATAGGAGACACAAGAGGAAATAGAAAAAAATCAAAGAAACAGTAGTATAAAAGGACTGATTTTTTTGCAACAATTGCAGCAAAAGGGGGTCGAATATACAACATGAAAAAGGAAAAAGAGAAAAGGGGAGGGAAGGGAGAAGACATACATGAAGTCTATCAATATACAAGAAGCAAAAAAAGAGGCAGAAGAAACATCCTTCAAGAAAAATCATTCAAGAACTGCAATAGCATAGGTACCCACCTAATCAATAATAATTCATAGATCCATCCATTAACTTTTACTCACATGTCTCAACATATACTCGATTACAGGGGCTACTTATATTGTTAGACTAGCTACACATCTTCTCTTCTCAAACTAGGCGATCTCTCTACTACAAAGGAGTATTTTGACGCATGGCTATTTAGACTCTACCAAAGGAGATTCAAAGTTGTGTGTGGTCCTGATGCTATGGGTTATGTCCAACATATCCCATAGAATCTCAATATTGTAGCAGATCTCTATGCATAAAGGCACTGACAGTCTATTTCTTATTAGATTTGATATCAACATATTGTTATTACTTATAACAAGCATTATGACACAAATACCTAACTGTCCCTATAAGTCAGCTGAAATACTTAAACATATAAGTATATGATATCATGTATAACATCTCATAAAATTAAGAACTGAAATACTTAAAATAAGTCATCTTCATAAGACTTAACACCAACCAAGATAGAACATATGACATGCAGACCAGGACAACAGGGACAATTTCATTGTTTGGTATCTTGTTAATAACACAACACTCAAATTATGATAGTAGGAGACTGTAAACCAGCGGAATAATAGACTAGAATAAGAAAACAATTCATATATACCAACCACTACAGAAGAAAAGAAGTTTCCTCCCAAGAGAAACATTGTAGAAGTGTCTATCCCATCTAAAAATATTACTTTCATTGATAGTTGCTAGATATCAAAAGAGGAAAATACCCACTTCCGAAAAATGGCAATTTGGATACAGAGATGATTAGCAATAGCCTCCAACCTGGGAGTACAATAAACACATTTAAAAATATATATATTTTTGATTAACTTTGTAAATATACAGGGGAATCCTATCAATGAATTTACACTCAACAGCCTTACCCCGATGAAATCAGCTACATGGCAATTAAAGAATAAATGAATGATAAATTCATTAAAACTTGTACACAGAAAACATATAGAAGTATAGAAAAACCCTCTTTTTTTAGGTTGTTCATCACTGAGATGTTGTTTCTAGCAATCTTTCGTAAAAGGATTTTAAATTCAGATGTATGATCATCTGAATTAAATACCAAGAAAGTTGACCATAGATATCAATATTTTAGATAGAATCCTTAAGAAGGTATTTCTCATGGATCAATTTGATCCATAGACTACCTTAAGAAGATGGTTACATCATCCCACTTAAGAAGATGGATATCATTCTTGCCTTCACACTATCCCCACAAGAAATTTATAATAATTATTTCCACTTCGTCACAGATAGAAGTAGGAAGTGAAAAGGAAGAGGACCAGAATTTTTGATTGGCGGACATAGTAGAATTACAAAGTTCTAGTCTCCAATGGAAATTGAAATGATATGTAAATAAGTTTGGTATCTTTAAAAATCAAATGATTGGCATAGAAGCACTAAAGCATGGGCGTAAAATGAATGTAACTTCTAGTTCACTTATATGATATGTATCATTATAAGTTAGTAGCATACCATCTTTGTGCACACTTAGCATCAATAGAATGTCTGTCATGACCATGGAAAGCTTCAGACATGCATTCAACAAAAGGTCTGCTCTGGTTGAGAAGTCTAGGCAGAAGCCTCAAGAATGAATGGGTGTTCTTAGTAATGTGGGTTCCTCCTTGATCCCTTTGTTATTAAAACAACATTTGTATATTTGTCTTTTTTTTGTTTTCCCCCTCCATCTAAAATAATTCCCTTTCTGTAACATGTGGTTGTGATGCAGGCCCTAAAAGACAATAAATATGATAATGATCCTCTGCTAAGTGCATCTCTGTACCTGGAGATTAATTAAAGGTCGACTGCCCAGGGCTCCCATGGGACACATCCATTCCTAATATAATAGTTGGCTCTTAGGAGATCTTTGGCATGGATGGAAGATGCAGAGAAGTTCACCACAGCTGAGCATCCTCCATCCATGCCAAAGATCTCCAAAGTGCCAACTATTATATTAGGAATGGATGTGTCACATGGGAGCCCTGGGCAGTCGGCCTTTAATTAATCTCTAAGTATAGAGCTGCACTTAGCAGAGGATCATTACCATAGTTATTGGCTTTTAGGTCATACATCACAACCACATGTTACAAAAAGGGTATTATTTTAGATGGAGGGGTAAAGGAAAAAAGACATAATATATCCAATTGTTGTTTTAGGAGGAACCCACATTACTAAGAACACCCATTCGTTCTTGAGGCTTCTGCCTAGACTTCTCAACCAGAGCAGACCTCTGAGATGTTGACAATGACTTAGTGTGCCTCTGCAAAATGCAAAAACACCATGCTATATTATACTTACAACCAAAAACAAAACATTCAAAAACAATGCAGTGAGAAAACAGAACAGCACTCACACAAGTGTCCATAAATAGCAGTAAGAAGAAATCTTTTATCCCCCAGCAATTCAAATAGTATATTGATTATATTCCTTTCAGTCTATCTAGGTATTTATATTCCTTGATTATATATATATAAATAATCAAGTAACCTGATATAGGTCTGGAGCAGTAAACCAAAGTCAATCTATTCTTGGATTTGGAGGAATCCGCTGTCTATACGGGATAGGCATATTGATAATTTTGAAATCAGAGTTGGTGAAGGTTGTAACAATATGATTTGGATTGATCCTTGGTGTTCAGGAGGTAAAAATCTTTCTAATATTCTAGGTAGCCATTTCTTAGCTAGATTTGGTGATCCCTCAAAGAAAAGGAGGCAACCAGAAACCTGAATACCAGATCCGAGCTTAAAAACATCTTAAAAAAACCTTTGAGCTCATAGAGAACACAACCATAGGGCCAAAGTCCCAAAGTAGATATTCAACCTCCCAAACTTATCTGCAAGCACCACAAAAGTATGGTACATGTACTTGAAGCCCAGAAAGGACACCATCTCTTAACAATATATATGAGGAAAAACATATTTATCACAATAAACCATATGTTCTACCCTTCTATGCTCCCATAATTGCAAGATCTTCCTGTCTATTAAATTCTTATCTATGTGCATACATCCTTCCACTCAAATAGTTTCTAAAATCTCTTAGCATAGCTACTCATTCAAGCAGCAACACCTAGCCAGGAGGTCTAACACTAGGCAATATATACTACAGAAGCTATCAAGTTAGGAAGGAACAATAAATTAAAATTATATTTATCTAATATTCTATGCAAAGTCAACAAAAAATACTCAGGAAAAACAAAATCTAGTCCTGGTTGTAGAGTTGATCTAAGGTAGTGACTGTTTTTCCCATAAATGATGAAGAACACTAGTGTCATCCATTGAATGAGAAAACTAGGTCATCCATTTATGAAGAACATATAATTCATAGAATGATCTAATCTAATAAGATGAGTTTAAATCATTACTAATTTTTTCCCATAAATTTCTAATTTCCAAAATAGATAGTGTGGAGTCAGGATTCTGGGCACTATGTTAGTGAAGAAAAGGGGTAAGAGGAGAGTGGCTTTGTCAACTAGATTATATATGATCAAATTTTCTATATATCAATTAAGTGGTGACTAGACTCTTACATATTCCATTTGACCCATATAATTTTAATAAATCATTACACTTAGCTTACTACATGTCTATTTTTAAACATCAACCCATTCTCAGTCCATATTAATAGTACCCATTTATCAAACATCACAATGTGAGTTCTGAATGAAGGCTATAAGGTTTGAGATTTAATTTATATGGCTATTTTATGTAAAGAGGAGATACGTTATAGGAAACTCAAAATTTGGATACACAAATGAAGAAAGAAGCAAACACTGGCAGTAATTAACAGATTACAGTAAACTATTGGGATACACATATGAAGAAATAAGCAAGCATTGGCAGTGAACAGTACATTACAGTGAACTCAAATCTGGGATACACATGAAGAAGGATGCACATTGGAATCGTTACCTAAAACTCAATGACCAACACATGATTGAATCAAACAGCATAACAACAGTTGCAAGAGAATAATAAAACAAGTAGCATAGAAAAAAGATGCAGTTTTAGTAGCAGTACCTTTTCCCATGCTTCCGGTCAATGGACAGAAGCAACGAGATTAAAACTGAAGAAGAAGAACAATGGACGTTGCAAGAGAAGAACTGGAGCAGAGGCGGTTGGGCAGCTTATGGGCGTCAGATCAAGGAAAAGAGACCAGTAGCTTGATCCAAGGTTGAAGTAGGTTCAGAGCTCCTGCTGGGCGCCGCCTGAGTCGGGTGTCGCTGGTTTCGCTGGGATCCGGCATGATATGGCTACTCCTGGCTGTGGAATTGGAAGCCGACCAGACGGACGACGATTGGAGTTACGACCTACTGCAGTTGGGGTGGCAGGAGCAGTTGGGGCACCGTCTGGGAGGTAGTTGGGGCGCCGCCTGGGAGGTAGGCGTGGTTGCAGCTGGGTGCGACTGGTGGGATTTGGGAAATGTTAAGCGACTGGGGTCGTGGGGTTGCTGAGGCTGGGCGGCATTAAGCTGGAGCAGACCCTGGCTGTGGAGTGATGGAGGCCTGGTCGACGGACTGAAGGCGTGGTCGATGGAATCAAGGAGGCACCGAGGATGAGTGGTTAGTCGTGGCGGCTGATCAGTGCTTCCGTAGTTCGTCATTGTGTAGAGGGACGAGTGGGGAGGGTTTTTCTTTTCCTTTTTAATTTTTATATCCAAATGTTGTATTTTAGAATGGAGGGAAGGGAAATGAGATGGAGGGAAGGGATATGAGATGGAGGGAAACATTTGTCATGGTATTTTTCAAGGGATGATTAGTGAGTAATGTATTTGTGAGGGATTAGTATTTGTAAAGATGTTAAAAAAATGGTTGAGGGATTTGGTCCCATATTTGAAGGATGAGCCCTCACAAATAGCTGTCATTATTCACAATCTATGGTTCCTCACAAATGTTCTTCAACAAAGGCCAAATTTTTTGTAGTGGAAATACATAATGGTGTCCTTTTCTAGACCAGTTCTAAGTATATGTGATGAGTCACCAAGTGTGTGGGCCCTTTGATGATGTTGAACCCTAGATATCCTATGAAAATATCTAACCATAGAGAAAAGGGAATTTGAGTATATGTATGTTTTCCATCTAGGTGATGGAGATTTCCAAAAACCATTAGATGATGTAATTGATGTTTGATTTTTCTGAATGAGCCTCATACTTAGACTACTGGATCCTTGTGAAGGAATCTAGACGTTTCCCTTATTTACGAAAGTTGGGTAAAAGTGTTACACATGTAGATGTTGGTGGTTAGCATGTTTCACCTTGACATAGATAGGTCTTAGCTTGGGTGGCTCATACTTTAAAATCTATTTTAACTAAAATAGAGATAATTATAAAACCTTAGTACTAATGATAATGTTATCATAAAAAATATTGCATGATTTATGACAATATAACCCTTAAGTTTAAATTTAACATACATGTATAGAAAGACACTCTTCCATATGTATGGGATGATGTATGGGTGAAGGAACAACTAAAACTGATAGAAGTAATCAAACACCCTATACTTGAAGATATTTCAGATCATACAGTAAATTCACTTATCTATGAAGATCGGCACTGGGAAGTTGAGTTTCTGAACGACTGGCTTGACAATGAGACTATTAAGTTGATTCTTCAGATCCATGTACCTTTAAGGGGCGAACTCATGGACCACATAATTTGGATTCACACAGGAAACAGATAGTTTGTTACAAGCTCAGCATATGATTTCCTTAGAAATAAAAAAGAGGTGGTATCCCTAGGGAAATGGGATACAATGTGGAAGCTGAGAATGGCATGTTAGATAAAAACCTTTTCTTGGCTCTCAAGACAAGATGCTCTACTGAAGAACATGCAGAGGAAATATCAGCACATAACAGATGAAAGTCAATGCCCAAGATGTAGGAAAGCCTATGAGTCGGTAAGCCATGCATTAAGGGACTTGATGAATCCTAGGAAGTGTGGTGTGACCACATTTGCCCGACAAAACAACAACTCTTCTTTGAAACTATGAATATGGAGGCATGGCGTAGTTACACAGTTCAAACTGTAGGCATGCAAGAAGAAATCTATTGGGTGATTTGCCATGGACTATGGCGAGCAAGGCATAACAATGCTATGAAAGGAAACCACATGAGTTTTGAACACCTGCGGGCGAGTATAAAAAGGGATATCAAGTAAAATGATAATGCTTGGGCAACCAACCCAGCTGTTCTTAATAGAAATACATGCGAGCTCTAGATTCCACCTTGTCTGGATACTATCAAGATCAATGTGGACATAGCAGTAAAAAGGAAGGGGACAACAACCATTGCAGTGGATTGGAACAACAAAGGAGAGTGGAGCGGGGCATGGGGAAGGAGTGTAGCAACTTCTAATGTAATAGAAGATGAGCTAGTCGGTATCTATCTAGCTTTGGAACATGCATACATGAATAGATGGCCTAAGGTGTTTCTGGTTTCAGATTGCAAAGTGGCGGTGAAGATGATCGAGGATGAAGATGACACATGACCCAGATTCACACTCTACCTATTGAAGATCAGGAAGAGATCCAGTAACATACCACCATCCAATTTAGTTGTAGGAGAAGCAACGGGATGGCGGACAACCTTACAAAACTCCACTTAAAAAATAAAGATGGTTCTCTGTTTTATCAAAGGCCACCTTATGAAGTCCTACATATGTATATGCAGGACTTAGGTAGGGCGGATGACATAAATGATGTAAGGAACAATGCAAGAAGGGATAAATAAATAGATGGATTTGAGTTGGAAAAAAAAGTCACTCTAACAAGCTTGACCTAATGAAACCATATTATACATGATATATGTAATATTTGAAATTGTGAGATCGAAATGATTATATCTTTGGTATTCGATCTTTAATATACATGATTTATACATGATTAATTACACATCTAAATGAGGGTAATGAACATAATCAGTAATAGTGAACATAGGTTTAGGGGAAAACTAAAACTTCGAAGATGACCTAGTTAATGATTAAATTTAAGGGTAATGTTAACATTAATTGACAAGTGTGATAATAAACATGATGAAATGGATTTAGATAATACATCTTGATCTTGTATAAGTATATGAACACAAACCCTAATGATATGGAGACCATGGAAGTAAACCCTAGTGTAAAAAGGGTTGACATATCATGAGGAGACCCTACGTAATGCCAAAATCTAGGAATCGAGATGGGTACACACTTGTTGTATTGTAAAACATGATAAAAAACTAATTGTGCATACTGTTGTGGTTGATGCCTCAACACCTAGGGTTGGTTTCCTATACATAATAGATATCATCTTGGACCATCGACTAAAATCTTAGATGAATTTCAAGGATGTATTTTTTTAAAGAGGAAAGTGTGTGACATACTAAATTTTTTTCTTTACCATTGTACACCTTCTCTCTATTATAGTGGCTCATCTTACTCTACTAGCATCTTCCATGGCATGTATCTTGGGCATTGGCACCCTAGGATCTACTAGTGACAACTGAGACCATCAACGAACTTGTGACTTTGCGATGAGTTTGGGCAACCTTGTTGTTGGCCCTGGCTCGCCTCCTCTCCTTCTTCACCTCTAGGCTAGTAGTGCAGCCTCCATAACCTTCCTTGGCATTATGAGATGCTCGTATGGGATGCTCACAGACTCCCATATGCTTGATCCTCGACCAATGATGTAGATCCAACCTCTTACCCCCTCTCTATGTCAGCGAGTTGGTCAAAGGGAGCATTACATGGATGGTGATCCTGTGTTTGTGATGTGGCACAGGTCCACACCCAACCATTGGGGGAGAGTCCTCTGTGAGTGAGTCGGTGGATCTCGATTAGACAACCACCATCTTATTGATGGATTCCATGGTAACTCCCCTGTGATGTCAACTATTGTTCTCAATGCAAATCTTTTAAAATACATATCTCCTAGCTCCCTTGTCCTAATATAATGGTTCAATATAAGAAATTGGCCAACTTAAAAAGATCCATATGAAGTTGTTGTATTTGATATTTTTGAATGTAGTTAATGATTTTTTATGTTAAAATTGGAATATGTAATGTAGCTTTACACACCTAATCATCAAATCAGTAAATTGGTTCTTCTTTTGAGCCTAATGGAGACCCTAACAACCTTGCTTGCAGTCTTGATGTCTCTAATGAATGCAAATTACTTGTTTTGGACCTTAATGATATACTTTACTTATTTTTCTAATCTTTTTTCTTAATTATAGATAATTCTGAATCAACCTTGAAATGAGTAAACTATACCCCTCCATGGTAAAATGATAAGACCCTAACATCATTTTTAATATGCTTGTTCCATATGAAATTATATGCTTGAATGTGTTCCTTTTTTATGATGCACATTTATAACTTAACCAAATGATGTATGTGACCTAATTGATGTATCCAACCATCTTAGATTTTTGAAATCAGTAACATCATGTTGTTTGTAACCATAGTGCCTTCTGTATAACTATGTTATGCAATGTGGGTTCCATATGGAATCACAACTCACTTTAATTGCCTAGTGTAACCTATATGACTTGAATTTTCATTATTAGGCATTGATGTTGATATTATCCCAGATCTTATTTCCTCCCCTATTAAATTATAAAATACTCTATCCCATATGATCTATTTGATGTGAATGTCCAACGTAGTTCATATGATGACTTCTAGGGTTATAAATGAACTTTGTTTGTATATGTATCATGATATTGTTGAATCATATGATGCTTAGACCCTTGGCGACATCCATCTATTTTTTAATGTGCTTTGTATTTACCCAACTTCAAGATATATATCATCTTCCATTTTTAAACTTCAAGGATTGATGCCCTTAGTCTTGTTTTCCATAATATGAGTGTTTTGACCCTAAATTGCAAGTAAATGATTGAAAGCTTGTAATAATAATGTAAAATGATTGCAACCTCACAATGACATGAAAATTTAACAATACATTTATAATAAAACCTAAATAACTATAAGATCATCAAATATGATGATAGTAAACTTTAAAACTAACTTGATGAAAACCCTAAATTAGATCTTTCAACACTTGATGATGAGAATCAGGTGGTTTCTTGGGATCTATATGGTCAAAGATAGGTTCATAATCTATAAATTGGATACGGGCTTTAATAACTATATGACTATGATTTTCTTGTTTTATCTTTAAATGTATGTATGCTTGTTCACTTGCAAATACTTCCATGTTTTAGTGTTAGTATTCTACTCAATGTTTTGTGTTGTTGACTTTATAATTTGAACAATAATATAGATTTTTGTTATATGAATCTTTTGTAGGTGAATGTTGTAACGACCCCGCCTCCCAGTAACCCCCAATTAAGGGAGACCAAAAGGTCAGAGTCGTTATCCCAATTTCCTGGATCAATGGTTCGACAAATAATCAATAATAATTATTAAATTCTACCAAAACTATATTGAAAAGTTGGAATAAAATAAAACTTTGCATACCTTTTTAGAATCCTATATTGCTAGAATTCTATCCACAACTGGAGTCTATTCAAACTAATCCTCATTGTACTTTAATTCATATATTCACAATGTATCACTTTATTGTTTGTCCTTTTCATATTGTACCTAAATCGCTGACAAACATAACGTCGGTCAGCATAAATGAATATGCTGGTATGTGCGGACAACCAAAATTGTGCAACTATGGTAACGATGTAAGCAACCAAATATCATTTAACAACCAAGGTTACGCTTTAAGCAATACTACTCAATCCATACCTATCCCCTATCTCTGTGTTGTCCCTGTAGTGGACTTGGATACTACCTCTCTCATATGGTAGATCCTTACCCCCATGGTCCTACCTCACAGGTAGCCATTACCTAGGGTTGTGGAGTCGCATGGCCCTACCCAAAGGTATCCCAATCTCTGACTCATGGTGACTTGATGGACCTACCCCATAGGTAGCCATTTAATAAGCCATCAAATGACCTAATGGACCTACCTCATAGGTAGCCATGTACTAGGTCAACCTTTCAAGCTATAGAGGGGACTCGGATCTGAGCAAGTAGGCATATATCTTAGGTGATAGTCATATCCACATTATAGTATACATGAATTAAGTTCATCCAACTATTTAATTCATACCACCGATGAAAACTTCAGAAATCCTCAGAAAACTAGTTTGAGATATTCATAAGTGTAACCACATACCTGGTCCAGAATAACTTGATGTCCAATAAATAATAATCAAGAACAATCAATCAAGCAATCAACCATATCCTGAAATTAATGCATAACATCCAAGTGTCATTGTTTTATCCAAAACACTCTCAAGATCGACTTGGATTCTGTCTTAGGATTTCTAGGTCAACTTTTAGGGATTTATTAGGGTTTTATACTCCATAAAGGTTTTATCACTTTTAATGTTGTTTTAGTTCACAAACCCTAATTTCAACATCAGGAGAACAATTATCATCTTTGGTTCCTTTCGAATTGACAACTCACATTTCATTATGGTCGAATTCACATATGAACTCTATTTATCGCTAATTTGACATTAATCCACTAGAAAACCCTAATTACCAAATTAAGGATATTTATCCATAATTAGGAACTTTTATACTTAAAATAGCTTAGAATCATCAAATCTCAGTTCTATTCATGGATTCGAACAATTAAAGCCATTTAAGAATCATAATTACTAACGTTAGGGTTTCAAGGCCCATTAAAGCTTATTTATGTACATCGAACCCTAAATTAATCAAAAATTGCATAAAGATTATCCTTTTGGATCTAATGTGTCCTTTTTATAATAAAAATTTTAATATCAACTTTAAACATCCATATAACTCTTCCCAAATAATTAATCATCATAGATTAGGATTTCTTACTCATTAATGCATTAAAGTTGATAACTTCAACTACATTATGAATTGTAAGAAAAATTAAGCTCTAAAACTATTTTTAATGGATTCCTCACATTTTTTGAGCAAATTTCATATATTATATGTATCGATCTGAGCTACCAATAAAAAGATACAAATTTTACAAGAATTCACTTGGACCAATGGGAGGCTGCCACATCAGCCTTTCCAATGCAACGCACACTCTGCCGATTTGGAAACATAACGCAATGACTAATATACCCCCGTGTGGCTTCTTGGTTCTACAATGCCCAGAGGGGCAAAACTGTCCAATGTCAGCTTGGTCATCTTCTACCTCGTGACGCCCTAGCTACAGTCAACTTGCGGTTGATCGCGGTGCCGCCCCCTCCTCCCCAGGGTTCGAGGGGCACCAGCGACTGCTGCCCTGCCTCTTCCACCCTCTATCGCACCGTCCCAAGCCTCGACCCATGGCCAAGGTGGCCGGGTGTGAGGGTGCTGGGCCTCCAACCCACAGCTGTGATGCAGACCTCCTGTAGGTGCTGCGCGAAGGCAAGAGCAGGGAGACGATGGTCGATCCTTATTTGGTTGTCGTGGGAGCTTCATGCCTCCATCGAGACCACACCACAACTCCTCGTTGCTCTATGATTTCTCTACCCTCTCTTGGCTAGGGTTTGAATTAAAACAAAGAAGATGGAGAGAGAGGGATGCTTGAGATTTGATGAATGCATATTCATATCTTATTTTTGCTTCATTTAGAATAATTAATTAGGACTTTTTTGTTAATTTTAGCTAATTCAAAAATAAATAGCACTTTCATCTTCTTGATATATTTTCCTGAATTCTTATGATATTTTTCTTAATTTTCAGGAATTATCTAAGTAATTAAATCGAAAAAATAAAAGATGAAGATATGAGGCTTTCAAATATTCCCGTAGTGTCTGAGATACTCATCACCAAAATAGCCATATCTTTTGCGTCTAAAGGTGGAATTTCAAGATAAAGTATGAAATGAAAAGAGAATTTTGTTGGATATAAAAAAGACATATTTTTCTGCAATTTTGGTGTTTATTTTGCTGCG
Source organism: Alisma plantago-aquatica (assembly GCA_963693085.1). Classification (NCBI taxonomy): domain Eukaryota; kingdom Viridiplantae; phylum Streptophyta; class Magnoliopsida; order Alismatales; family Alismataceae; genus Alisma; species Alisma plantago-aquatica. The sequence continues at coordinate 220,702,714 of OY856410.1, read as the reverse complement.
CAATTAATCAGTTAAAGTAGCATTACGTTTTCCCGCAGAGTCTGATTTCAGTATATACCTTTCACCAAAATTGTTATAACTCCCACATCCCAAGGCGGAATTTATTGTGTAAGTATGCGTTGCAAAGATAATTCAATTATCTACAGGAAAAATATATTTTCGGGCCGCTTCTGAATTTTTGACTAGCCCAAAAATACGCTCGAAACCGCTGTTGCGGGAAATTAATGCAAAAGGGATGCAAAGAAACCAATTGTTTCCTCTATTGACTAGATCTAGAAAGTCAGCAGCCGCCGCCGGCCATTTCTTTTGCCCTAAACCTAATGTATACCCTCCTCCTTCTCCTATAAAAGGAGGGGCACTTCCTCCTCCTCAAGACATCTTGGATTTCTTGTATTTTGGAATTCTACAGCAATCAATCTTGTAGTCATCTTTTTATTATGAAATAAAGTAGTTGTATTTCAAGCACCGTTCTTCCATTCTTATTCTTGTCTCCTCTTCTCGCCTTAGTCTTAATCTACTTTTCTCCGCGCTTTATTTCTAGAGCAAGGAACAAAGGACTAAGCCATTTCATTGACTCTAGCATAAGGATTCATCTCTTGATTTTTGGGCTAGACTATGGCTTTTGTACTTTCTTCCTCCGTCTCCCCTTTCTCCATGTGTGAGTAGTCTTTTATCGAGGCAAAGGGAAATAACCCCTTAGACATGGTTTTAACGATTTGTTCTTAAACGATTAGATGGTAATCAATTTTAATTGAATGATTGATCTTCGGATCGCATGTTAATCCGGATGGATATGACCATGGAAATCCGGATTCAGAACAATAAAATCGATTACATAGATATTTTGATATGACTGTGGATTCTCGTCTTTTAGGTTGATAAACTAGGAAGCATGAGCACCAGGACCAATGGGCTCATGTGGAGTTTCTCTCTTGTGAGTTTTTAAATTTGCAAACCTTCATCGAATCGTCGTTTAAGATTTAGTTGTTATCACCTAGGCTAAAGTGCTGAAAACCCCTATGAGCCTCGATTTCCTTCTCTTGATTTAATCACCGCATCCTTCGTTTTCTTTAATTCTTAGTCTTCCATTCATATAGTTTTGCTTGTTTGAACAATCTTTTTATTATTGTCTTGTGCATGTTTATTCTTGTTAAGTACTTTTCTTCTTGCATTAGTGTAATCACACAAAACCCCAACTGAACTTTACTTTCTGCTTCAATAAAAAGAAAAATATCAAAAAAACAAATAATAAAGTTTTTCAATCATTGGGTTCTAAAGAACAATCTCTAATAGTTGTCCTATGGGATCGACCCTTCTATACTACCCTTAAAACCGGAAGTAAAAAAGATTTAAACTCTAGGATTAACCATCTTAGTGATTGATATTGCAAACGACGAGTATCAATTTGGCGCCGTTGTCGGGGACAACAGATTGTTTTCTCGAACCCCAAAAAAATTTTGAAAAAACTTTTTTTCCTTTTTTTTCATGCCTTCTGAGTAACATTCTGGAAGTTTACTCCTCTTTCTACCGAGTTTTCATTCCGGCAGTCTGTTTTTTCTGCACACGATTAACTACTTCATTTGTGCATGCGACGGTCGCCGGACGCCAATTCCGCGGGACAATTTTTTAATCTGGAACTAGAGAGGCTAAGGATGATTTTAATAGATGATGATGACGATGATTATATCATCTTCAATCAAGTAGAACCAACTCCAGTACCTAAAGCTCCACCAATCACTTCCATTGTGGATGTTAATCTAGTTGATTCTAATGGCCAATCTACTTCATTGGAATACTTTCTCTATAATGAACCGCCACCCTTAGAAGAAGTCCAATGTGATATAGTTGAGATTCCACACAACCTTGATCAGGAGATGGATAGGTGTTTTAAAGAAATTCAGGATGATGTAAATGAAGAACTTTGTTTAGCTAGGGCCGCAACTGTATGGGGCCCTGACTATCCATATAAGTCAGAAAATGAGTGGATGGAGACCTATGTTGATAAATTCATGAATCAAGAATCTTTTAACAAAAAGGTTAAAGACTGGTGGGATCAAAGAACGTCCCAACAACCTAAGACTCCACCACCCTTCTCGGTTGTAGGCCCATATTCGGATGTTTGCAATAATCATCCCATCTTGGTTGAGCCTATTGTGACCAATGTACCATCACCTCCCCAACATGCATTGATGGATTCTTTTGAAAGGCTTCCTCATCAAGCGCATTATGACCTCACTCAACCACCTCTTTTTCCACATCTGGTTGAACCTGATGAGGTGATTCTACCACCGCAAGAACCTTACATTACACCGTTATATTGTGAGGGGATCCCTTCTGAGCCCATTGAGTTGGGCACATGTCCTATAAAGGAATCAGATCTCCCCTTCAGCATAGTAAAGGATCCAATTGATTCCATAGACATCCATGTTGATGAGATCTTTTATGAAGAAGAGATGGAGAACTCCCCAATAGAGATGGAACAACCTAGATTGATCATTTTCGATAATTATGACGAAAATTATGCCATTTGTGAGTCTTCCACACCAAATCCACTAACTTCCATTTGTGAGTCTTTCATTGACATCAAAGACCAATACCATTATTTTGAGTCTATTTTGGATAATAAGCATCCAACCCCCTTTGACAAAATGATTCCACATGTTCTGTTTCAACCAATTCCCATTCCATGCACAACTGATTTAGAAGAAGAGACACAACCCTTAGGAGAAGTATACATACCCCCTTCCACTTTGTACAAGGAATATGTTCCCATTTTTATTCCTCATGAACCCTTGGGAACTCCTTGCATAGAGGAACTAGAGTTACATGCTATATCAACCATGAATCCCATTCATCACAAGGTTGGTTGCATGAATTTTGAGCAGAGCAAAATTACTTATCATGCTGATTTAAATTTAGTTGTCCCTTTCATATCACCACCAATTCTCCTATATGCAGGTCAATATGACCGAGGGAAACCAGAGCCAGATCCTCCGCCTAACTTTGCACATCTGGCACTGCATGTTCTACCAGTCGGGTACCCACCAACCTCCCCCAATCCACATCTATCTTCAACACTTTCTTTGCTATTGATGGAAGATCTGTGGATCCTATTGGAGGGAATGTGAGGTGAAAGCAAATATGAGCACCCCACTGAGATTCTACAATTACCCTATCATAGGGTACACTATGAAGCTCCTCAGATCAAGGTCCCAGCCCTCATACACATCACCTTTAGTTGGATGTTTTTTGAGCTACCAGGGCCACCCAGAAATCCTTGCTCTTCTCTTCCCTCCATCTCGGGTTTAGATTTTGCTCGGAATGAGAAAACATTTGAGTCCGGGGTGGAGGTGGGTGGTATGTTTCTATTCCACTCCCGTATCTTTATATTCTTGCATTATTTCTACCTTTTTTTTGTTTTGCATATAGTTGCTTTGTTCATGGCCATTATCTAGTCGGCCATATTTTTATTTATTTTTGTACAAAATGACCTTTATCTAGTCGGCCTTGATATGATCATTTGTCAAAATACTCCCCTTAATGATGTAACTGCCTTGCAATTAAAATTTTGAAACTTTCATGACTAGAAATCATCCTGTCACTTAGGACCTCAAATAATAATCACTCCTTGGAAAAGATGGCAAGCCATAGAGGACTGATAGGATTCAAGAGTGATGCTTTCTTATCATGTACAACTTGTATAAATTTTCTTGATTTTTCGCATGATTCGGTAATAGTTGAACCAATGCATGGTACTCTAAAAAAAGATAAGAAAAAAAAAAGTTGCACAAGAACAACCTCTTCTACTCTTCTTCCACCACTTCCAAATCTTTCCATTCGTCAAAACAAAAAGCCAGTAATGCCCAAAAAGCTAAGTTTGGGGTGGCACCCCTTCCCCCTCTTCCGCTTCTTCCATACCCACGCAATTGGGCATATCACCAAAAATCAAAGAAAAAAATGTGGTCAATGTAACTGCATGTCCACTAAATAAAAAGTTCTCGAGTCGAATAGAGGAGAGACTGCCCTTCTTCCATACCTCCTTCACTCCAATTTTCTACCCAGGGGAAAACTACAAAAACCTCAACCATCCAAATCAGCCCTGTTCTTGTGTAAAACTTAAAAAAAAAATTGGAGTACTAAATGCAAACGTGAAATGAAAATCTATTTTATTGCAGGTCTTGAATAAATGTAAGTTTGTGAAGTAGGAAATATAAAAGTCACTTTTCGTCAATTCAGGAAGTCAGGGTCGCTTGGCCATATTTTGGTGGAAGGAATCAAGTGATTGTAAGGAGAGTGAGGATGATAGGTTGAGAGTATGTCTTGAAAGTATTTCTTGATTTTAATATTGCTCGGGACGAGCAAAATTTAAGTTTGGGGTATTTTGATGAATGCATATTCATCTCTTGTTTTTGCTTCATTTAGAATAATTAATTAGGACTTTTTTGTTAATTTTAGCTAATTCAAAAATAAATAGCTCTTTCATCTTCTTGATATAATTTTCCTAAATTCTTATGATATTTTTCTTAATTTTCAGGAATTATCTAAGTATTAAATCGAGAAAATAAAAGATGAAGATATGAGGCTTTCAAATATTCCCGCAGTGTCTGAGATACTCGTCACCAAAATAGCCATATTTTTTGCGTCTAAAGGCGGAATTTCAAGATAATGTATGGAATGAAAAGAGAATTTTGTTGGATACAAAAAAAGATATATTTTGCGGCAATTTTGGTGTTTATTTGGCTGCGCAATTAATCAGTTAAAGTAGCATTATGTTTTCCCGCAGAGTCTGATTTCAGTATATACCTTTCACCAAAATTGGTATAACTCCCACATCCCAAGGCGTTATTTATTGTGCACATATGCGTTGGAAAGATAATTCAATTATCTACAAGAAAAATATATTTTCGGGACGCTTCTGAATTTTTGACTAGCCCAAAAATACGCTCGAAACTGCTGTTGCGGGAAATTAATTCAAAAGGGATGCAGAGAAATCAATTGTTTCCTCTATTGACTAGATCTAGAAAGTTAGCAGCCGCCGCCGGTCATTTCTTTTGCCCTAAACCTAATGTATACCCCCCCCTCCTCCTATAAAAGGAGGGGCACTTCCTCCTCCTCAAGACATCTTGGATTTCTTGTATTTTGGAATTCTACAGCAATCAATCTTGTAGTCATCTTTTTATTATGCAATAAAGTAGTTTTATTTCAAGCACCATTCTTCCATTCTTGTTCTTGTCTCCTCTTCTCGCCTTAGTCTTAATCTACTTTTCTCCGCACTTTATTTTTGGAGCAAGGAACAAAGGACTAAGCCATTTCATTGACTCTAGCATAAGGATTCATCTCCTGATTTTTGGGCTAGACTATGGCTTTTGTACTTTCTTCCTCCGTCTCCCCTTTCTCCATGTGTGAGTAGTCTTTTATCGGGGCAAAGGGGAATAACCCCTTAGCCATGGTTTTAACGATTTCTTCTTAAACAATTAGATGGTAATCGATTTTAATTGAATGATTGATCTTCAGATCGCATGTTAATCCGGATGGATATGACCATGGAAATCCGGATTCAGAACAATAAAATCGATTACATAGACGTTTTGATATGACCGTGGATTCTCGTCTTTTAGGTTGATAAACTAGGAAGCATGAGCACCATGACCAATGGGCTCATGTGGAGTTTCTCTCCTGTGAGTTTTTAAATTCGCAAACCTTCATCGAATCGTCGTTTAAGATTTAGTTGTTATCACCTAGGCTAAGGTGGTGAAAACCCCTACGAGCCTCGATTTCCTTCTCTTGATTTAATCACCACATCCTTCATTTTCTTTAATTATTAGTCTTCTATTCATATAGTTTTGCTTGTGTTAACAATCTTTTTATTATTGTCGTGTGCATGTTTATTCTTGTCAAGTACCTTTCTTCTTGCATTAGTGTAATCACACAAAACCCCAACTGAACTTTACTTTCTGCTTCAATAAAAAGAAAAATACCAAAAAAACAAATAATAAAGTTTTTCAATCTTTGGGTTCTAAAGAACAATCTCTAATAGTTGTCCTATGGGATCGACCCTTCTATACTACCCTTAAAACTAGAAGTAAAAAAGGTTTAAACTCAAGGATTAACCATCTTAGTGATTGCTATTGCAAACGACGAGTATCAGGATTCTCTTGGACTCGGGTCAAGGGGCTACCCTTATATAGGGGATGGTAGAAATGCCCTAGGATACCTACCCACGAGGAAACAAGCCCCATTCCCTCTAGGAAAACTATTTTCTATAATAAAGAAGTAATCTCTCTCTTAATCATCTTCTAGATAATATATATTCTTTAGTTATTAGGAATTACAAAATTATCTCTCTTATCTCCTTTGTTCTTGGATTTTAATCCATTGGCTGTGAAATCTTACTTTCTTAAAGAAAATAATATCTCTTTTTGATAATACCAAAAAGTCATTAATTATATAACACATTATTCTCATATTTTGTATTATTTGGATTTTCTCTTTCTTCTGCATTATTGGGACTCCTTGGACCCCAAGAAATCCTAAGATTTTGAAATCCATTTTGAAGGATTCTCATTATCCTTCTAGAAGCATATTCATCCATTATTTCTCATTATCTTACGTATTTATTTACTAAAAGAATTCTTTTCAAGGATTTCTCTTTATCTTTTATTTCCTTTCCCTCTTTTCCTATTTCTTCCAATAGAAATCATATGTAAATGAAATTTATTCAGTTGTGGCCATTAATGACACTTTCTAGAGATTTCCATGTATTATTTCTCATTAATACTTTGCTTAATATTCATTATCTTGTATCTTTTCTAATATTTGGACTTTTTTTCTTTTCTTCTCTTTTATATCCATTATTTGATTAACATAATAATAGGAATCACGAAATTCCTATCACAAGGGAGATTTGCAAAGAAATACATCCTTTGAAGAAAAGCATACAACCTTTCCAATTAAGTCCAAATTCATAAAATCAATACATTTCACTTGTGAAACCATATGCAAAATTTAGGTTGTAGCATCATTCCCCTCTTATAAGAATTTTGCCCTAAAAATTCCATCAAACATTCAAACAAGCAGGATAATACTTTTCCATATCCATCGTTGGCCCCTATGTGGGTTTACCCTATCCATGGCACTTCCAACGAACCTTTATCGTCACATATTCTTTTATCTGAGTTCTTTCACCTTGGCATCTATAATCCTCATAGGTGACTCAGGACATTTTAGCCTCCCTTGGGGCTCACTAGGTTCGTTGCTCAGCACATGGCTTAGGTACCTCACATAGTGCTCTAAATTGGACACATGGAACTCATCACACATTATAGTATCCTGAGGGGTAAGGTTGTACACAAGAATCTCCACCAAATTCATCTCAAATGGACCCCTGTATTGGGGACTCATCTGTCTCTGATATAGCTTAGAGGGATCGGATTTTCATATCACATATTCTCCCACAGTGAACTGCATGCCAGTCTACTTTGCATAAGCTCACAACTCATGCCGCCCCTGGGCTCTCTTTTAGCCATTGCACGATTAACGTGACTTCATATGCACACATTGTGGTCCTTTTCTGACCTTCGCGAGGTCCCTTCACCAACATCATCTTAATGAAGCAGTGACCGACACAACCTCCCTTACAAAGATTCTTATATCTCGATACTGGTTATGGTGTCTACCATCACAACTTTCATAGGACGAGAACTGTCCCCATATATCACCCTGAATGAGCACACACGCTCTCATCAGACCCTCTAGTCTGGATCATGCTAACCATCAGCTAGGGGTGTTAAATTGTACTAACATCGAGTTCTTCATGTATCTACTTCCACCTCATGGAAGTGATCTTTAGGTCATACTCAAGAACCTTTGAACTCATATCATGGTGTAGTTGAACCATCTCTCTCTCTTACATATAGTTAAACTGGATTTGTCCCTTGACAGTACTCCCTCTTTCTCTTAGATTATGTCATCTAGGTAAAGTGATCTTACCATAACCCATATTGCATCTTGACCTTCCTTGGTCCATGGGAGACTTACCACAACATCCATAGTGATGAACTCCCATTCCCCCTTGGGGACTCTTTATCCTCTATATCAACTCACTGGGTTACTGGAGTTCGTTCTTCACCTCCTGGCATGCATGGTGACTAGCCACATCCAACTTCATCTTAGGTATCCAAAGTACTACCACAACTTACTATCTTAGTAGTACCACAGTAGGTGGTGAACTTACAATCATGATCTCATGTACGTCATGATTCCTCAAGGTTGATTGCTCTGAAACCCTAAAACACTCTAGTCGGGGTTTCATCACCTTCTTTTCCATAGAAGTGCATGTGAGGTTCTACAACCATCCTTCCATCATGACAAGCCCTAGGCTGGCTAACTAAGCAACCACTAACTCGATCAATGATCTTGTTATATCTGAGTGTTAGCCAAACATATCTCACAAACTTAGGGTGCACCTAACCACCTCTTCCATCATGTCCACTAGCTAAACTAGATAGCTACATCTCAACTAGAGCATCCATTGCCACCTCACATCCTTATGTATTAGGTAATGTTGAAGATATACACCTCCATGTATTCCACTCATTATCTCATCTTGAACTCTAAGTCTATCTTCATCAAGAAAACTCTGAGCTCATCATCTTGGTTATCAAACTCAACCTTGTATAACTCATATATTCCACATAGCTCATCATTAAAACATCCTCATAAGATGACTACCTTAGTTCTCTTGATGTTTGTAAACCATACACATATCATACACTCCATAATGGTATGCTATTACCTCTATCCTCATACCTCATAGCAATGTTTCCACTCACATCATCTTTATCCTTGGTGTATGGCATGCGTGTTGTCCTATCTCTCACCCCCATAACATGAGGAAATAAGCATTTGGCGGTCGTACAAACACAAAGTTCTTCCTATTCCAAGAGTAGAGATGGTACATCCCACATTGCCAATACACCTTCAAATCTAAGTTGAAATGTGAAACATATGTCTCTACATCATAATCATCTTGATATCAAGGTTACTTCCATGGAAAACTGGTCTCGAAACCACTCGAGTCATCATACCATCCTTGGTCATCTCCTCTAGGTCTGAAGGGTGCCGAAACTTTTGGGATCATCCCTCTTCCCTAATGCATCAGAGAGTGCCCTCTTTATTTGCCCTTTGGGTCCCATGAGTTCATGAAGGTGATTAATCTCCTAATCCATGGCCCTTAGACAATGATAGTTGTTACCTCCCGACCCTATGGTCATGTGCAACTAGGGAATCAGGAAACTCCTATTTTGATCGGTCTTATCCCTACCTGACCCTAGGATAGACTTAGGATTCTAACATAGTACATGTACAACTTAGAACCTTATCCAAGCCTCCATCATCTCTCTCTGCATTCATGGTATGACTTACATCCTTTCATAGGGGTCATGGTGACCTACCTACCTTGGTTAGGACCCATACCAGTTACCTCCATGGTAACACATCCACATGCACTTAGAGATGATTGTCTATGGGTCTACAGGTTCATCCTCATACTACATACTCTCCACTTAGCTTCTCAAGACTCTATGAGACCTCTTAAGGTTACCTCAAACCCAACAAAAGTTGATTCATACCCTACAAAAGGGTCCTCTCCCAGGATGGGAGGAAACTATCTCTTGATAGAAACAAAGGTCCCAAACATCCCTACGTCTAGGGTTTACACCCACATGAACATGCTTAACCCTAACAATCTACTAAGGCACGTAGATAACAAGCAGACCATCTACTAAACCATGCTAGGTCTCCATGAAAGGTCATACTTGTTCTCATTCATTAACATTGGACCAACATCATACATTCCCATGTCACCAACCTATATGTGAGGGGTTCATCAAACAAATACCTTACTCTTTGGGGATCCCATTCATCTAAACATGAAGAGTGTCAAACCCAAATCTATATAAACTCAAATCTCATCATGAGCATTAGGTACACTACTTCCCCTCTTAGGTATAGGAACTCTAGGTTCACTTTTCTGATGTCCAACTGCACGCTCAACCTTTTAACCATGAACCAAGTAGGTACAAGGTATGGAACACACTTCTTGTTATCCTTTTACTCGAGAAACACATCAGATTTGAGTCCTCCTCAAGGTCAACCAACTAGGTATAAAGCCTCACAACTTGGAACTAAACCTCCTCAGGGTCTAAGGAACTCTTCTTCTTATCCTTAGAAGATAAGCACATATATCATTAGCACACAGGTACCAGCAACCTCATCCTTCTTCTAGGGTTTAGTTATTCTAAAGGAAACCATGAAATCACAAGGACCCTGAACGAGGCAACCACAACCATCCACAAGGACCCTACATGAGGCAACCACTACCATCCACTTAGGTTGCAACATACCTAACTTCTCAGAGTTCCTCATATCCCAGAGTCTAAGCTTCCAACCTTCTTGCTTGGTTCCCACTCTCTCTCTCTCTCTTTAGAGCTAACCCTACAACCAACCTCATTGCTAAAGGTTCTCTCTCCATGAAGGTGGATCAAGCTCTCATGCATACACCTATGGGGGTGAAATGTATGATCAAACCTATGTTCGCTCAAGATTATATATGGCTCTTTATGCTTAACTCATAATCTATCCAACATGCCCTTCTGGCCTGGGTTTCGAACTACTGCCAGCACTACTGACGTACTCAAGGTGCATACTATGCCATGCTCATATCAGCCCATAGGGTTTCTATAGGATCATCACTAACCTCATCAATGAAGGAGTTATCCTTCACCCTAACATGCATAACCCTTCCCAGGGTTAGGTCGCCAATGGTACTAGGCCATCCAAACTCACATGGCTCAAATTCCTCATAGGTATTCAAAACCAAAAGCATGTCAACCAACACACATGGTCAACCTTGATATCTAACTCATCATGCCATCTCTCTCTAACCACCACTTAGGGTTAGGGTTAGCATCATCCTCAGAGGATGCACCAGGTCTCTACCAATAATGAAGGTCTCTGCCTCCAAGACCAACTCTCTACTCATCCTCTAGACATCTTGTTTACACACTTTTCATTAATTTAGTGGAGGAATCCTTAATCTTATCATACATACCCTTACTCTAAGAGGGTGAGGAAGAGAGAGAAACCCCTAAACCTTAGAATCTTAATAGAAAAAGGGTTGCGAAGGGATGAAAATAGATGAGAGAGTCCTAAAGGTATCTTATTTTGAGTCAGATCCTAAGACATTGTCTGGGAAGTCACACAGATCTGGGAGTCCTCATATTCTGACTATCGGTGAGGAGGAAAATATTGCCAGCCCCTGGATGTGATCCTTTTCTAGACACATTTGTCTTTCAGAAAATCCTCTAATAAGTCCCTCGGTTCTATGGAATTTGTAAAATTTAATAATTACAAAAGATTAAATGAGGAGCCAATGCTCTGATACCAAATGTAATGACCCCACCTCCCAGTAACCCCCAATCAAGGGAGACCAAAAGGTCATAGCCATTATTCCAATTTCCCAGATCAATGGTTTGAGAAATAATCAATTATAATTATTAAATTCTAACAAAACTATACTGAAAAGATGGAATAAAATAAAACTTTGCATACCTTTTTAGAATCTTGAATTGCTACACTTCTATCCACAACTAAAGTCTATTCTAACTAATCCTCCTTGTACTTTAATTCATATATTCACAATGTGTCACTTTGTTGTTTGTCCTTTTCATATTGTACCTAAATCGCCGACAAACAAAATGTTGATCAACATAAATGAATATGCCGATATGTGGGGACAACCAAAATTGTGCAACTATGGTAACAATGTAAGAACAAAATATCATTTAACAACCAAGATTACGTTTTAAGCAATACTACTCAATCCATACCTATCCCCTATCTCTGTGTTGTCCCTGTAGTGGATTTGGATACTACCTCTCTCATATGGTAAATCCTTACCCCCATGGTCCTACCTCAAAGGTAGCCATTACCTAGGGTTGTGGAGTTGCATGGCCCTACCCAAAGGTAGCCCAATCTATGACTCATGGTGACTTGATGGACCAACCTCATATGTAGCCATGTACTAAGCCATAAAATGACCTGATGGACCTACCTCATAGGTAGCCATGTACTAGGTCAACCTTTTAAGCTACAGAGGGGACTAGGATCTGAGCTAGTAGACATATATCTTAGGTGATAATCATATCCACATTATAGTATGCATGAACTAAATTCATCCAACAGTTTAATTTAAGCCACCGATGAAAACTTCAAAAATCCTCAGAAAACTAGTTCGAGATATTCATAAGCGTAACCACATATTTGGTCCAGAGTAACTTGATGTCCAAGCAATAATAATCAAGAACAATCAATCAAGCAATCAACCATATCCTGAAATTCATGGATAACATCCAAGTGTCATTGTTTTATCCAATACACCCTCAAGATCGAATTGGATTCCGCCTTAGGATTTCTAGGTCAACTTTTAGGGTTTTATTAGGGTTTTAGCATCCATCAATATTTTATCACTTTTAATGCCATTTTAGTTCACAAACCCTAATTTCAACATCATAGGAACAATTATCATCTTTGGTTCCTTTGGAATTGACAACTCACATTTTATTATGGTCGAATTCACATATGAACTCTATTTATCGCTAATTTCACATTAATCCACTAGAAAACCCTAATTACCAAATTAAGTGTATTTATCCACAATTAGGAACTTTTATACTTAAAATAGCTTAGAATCATCAAATCTAAGTTATATTCATCAATTCAAACAATTAAAGCCATTTAAGAATCATAATTACTAACATTAGGGTTTCAAGGCCCATTAAAGCTTATTTATGTACATAGAACCCTAAATTAATCAAAGAATGCATAAAGATTATCCTTTTGTATCTAATGTGTCCTTTTTATAATCAACATGTTAATATCAACTTTAAACAACCATATTACTCTTCCCAAATCATTAATCATCATAGATTAGGGTTTCTTACTCATTAATGCATTAAAGTTGAGAACTTCAACTACTTTTCGAATTTAGCTCGAAAACTATTTTTAATGGATTTCTCAAATGTTTATGAACAAATTTCATATATTATATGTATCGATCCTAGCTACCAATAAAAGGATACAAAATTTTGCAAGAATTCACTTACTTGGACCAATGGGAGGCTGCCACATCAACCTTTCCCATGCAACGCGCACTCAACCGATTTGGAAACATATTGCAATGACCAATATACCTCCATGCGGCTTCTTGGTTCTGCAATTCTCAGAGGGGAAAAACTATCCAATGTTAGCTTGGTCATCTACTACCTCACGACGCCCTAGCTACCGTCAACTTGCGGCTGATCGCGGGGCCTCCCCCTCATCCCCAAGGTTCGAAGGGCACCGACGACCACCACCCTACCTCTACCGCCCTCCGCCGTGCCCGCCCAAGCCTCTACCCATGGCCAAGGTGGTCGGGTGCGAGGGATATGAGCCTACAACCTGTGGCCGTGATGAAAACCTCATGTAGGTGTTGCACGAAGGCAAGAGTAGGGAGACGATGGTCGATCCTTCTTGGGTTGTCGTGGGAGATTGATACCTCCATCGAGACCACACCACAACTCCTCGTTGCTCTATGATTTCTCTACCCTCTCTTTGCTAGGGTTTGAATGAAAACAAAGAAGATGGAGAGAGAGGGATGCTTGGGATTCTCTTGGACTCGGGCCAAGGGGTCTACCCTTATATAGGGGAAGGTATAAATGCCCTAGGATGCATATCCATGAGGAAACAAGCCCCTTTCCCACTAGGAAACCTATTTTCTTTAATTAAGAAGTAATCTCTCTCTCCTAATCATCTTCTTCATAATATATATTCTTTAGTTATTATGAATTCGAAAATTATCTCTCTTATCTCCTTTGTTCTTAGCTTTTAATGCATTGGCCACGAAATCTTACTTTCTTAAAGCAAATAATATCTCTTTTTGATAATACCAAAAAGTCATTAATTATATAACACATTATTCTCATATTTTGTATTATTTTCTTTTTCTCTTTCTTCTTCTTTACTGGGACTCCTTGGACACGATTTCAAAATCCTTTTTGAAGGATGCTCATTATCCTTCTAGAAGCATCTTCATCCATTATTTCTCATTATCTTACTTATTTATTTACTAAAAGATTTATTTTCACAAATTTCTCTTTATCTTTTATTTCCTTTCACTCTTTTCCTAATTCTTCCATTAGAAATCATATGTAAATGATATTTATTCAATTGTGGCCATGAATGCCACTTTCTATAGATTTCCATGTATTTCTCATAAATACTTTACTTAATATTCATTATCTTGTATCTTTTCTAATATTTGGACTTTTCTTCTTTTCTTCTCTTTTATATCCATTATTTGATTAACATAATAATAGGAATCACGAAATTCCTATCACAAGCTAGATTTGCAAAGAAATCCATCCTTTGAAGCAAAGCATACAACCTTTCCAATTAAGTCCAAATTCTTAAAATCAATACATTTCATTTGTGAAAACATATGCAAAATTGAGGTTGTAACACATGTATTCTCAAGGTAAGGACACAAGGTCAGATGTCCTACTTGAGTTATAAAGATAGGGTGGACTATGTTGATAAACAAGGTTATCTAATGGCTTTGAGCCTTAAGCACCCACATAGATCTCTTTTGATAGGACGTTGGTAAAATGCCTTATGAAAAATGATACTTTTGGTATGATGGAGTAAATTGGTTAAAACATGGGTTTTCAATTTTCTAATTACTTAACTCTTTTTCTCTTTTTCGTTTACTGCTACAAATCTTTCAAATTATGAAAACCTTAAATATATGTATCTTCTAACATGTACTCAACACCTTGTGTATTGATACACTTATTTCATGTATGTTTTAGGTTTAGAGATAGGCTAGGAGTTAATGGTTGGTGAGAAATCTTCCAGGTTGTAACATTGTAAGATCCTAGTTTAGTGTGCATGATCAGACTTTTATAATGTAATATTAAATTTGAAACTAAAATTATGTAACAAAATATATTCTATAGTATTACTTGTTAAATGTGAAAAATTGTTCATGAATGCATCTAGTTATTTGTTTGCCCAATTACCATGCTAGGGGAAAACACTAAGGTCCTTTGACTGTTGACTTTCTTATCAATTGGAGTTTTGATTCAGGTAATAAATGATTTTTTGATAGTATGAATTTTGACAAAAAAGTTCAATGAAGAGAAATATCCCACTTAATACTTACGACATGCATCTATTGTATTTTATGTATTATTTAGAGACATTACGTATCAAGGGCCACTTTTAATGTATTCAACATATTAGGAGAGCTTCAAATACATAATGGTAGAAAAATATTTTTATATTCATACACCTTTTATTGTAATAAAAATAGACAATATTTACCATATTGATAAATCTAATACATACATTGATGGTTTAAACCTGAGTAAAAGTGATGATGTATATTCAAACTATACCAATGTAGTGGCACTGTAGTGGTCAAAGTGATTATGTAAGACTGACAGGTCATGAGTTCAAACCTAGGTGACGAGATGAATGAATTTCCAATATAAAAACAAAAAAATGGTGGTTTAAACATAGAGAAGGACTTAGAATGTATTACAATTAGGAATTCTGAATGAAAAAATCTAGAGATATCACATGATGGACATTTTATGAACCAATTGAAGTACAAGTCAAAATGGCAAGTTTTTCATCACCCCTGATTGGTTGACATAAATGACATGTGTAGAAAACAATTATATATAATTATAGGAGATGCTAGAGTTGACTAAAAAATTACAAATCGACAATCAAGTAGAAGTTTATGGTGATATACAATTCATAATTAGGTTGTGGTTTTTTATGTCCATAATTTTAGGGAAAAATTAAATAAACCTATTGTTCAAAGTATAACATTTAGTTGGGAACCAAAAATATTTAGGAGAACTTCCAATAGTCTTTCTTCTAACAAAACCTAGATAATGATATTGATGAATTCATGCCACTTGCTAATGAATAAATTTGATCACCCAAAACCTTTTGGTGTAATAGAAAACATCCCTAGTTTCTAAGTCAAAATTGGGAAAATTAAATGTTGTTTTCATTAGTGAATTTATAATGACACATAAAGGATTGTATTGGGAGTGATTATATGTCTCACTAAATCATCACAATTCTAGTTTTCTAAAACCACAATGGATGTGACAAATATTGTAGATTTATACATGTCGGAGATTGTTCATTATTACGGTACCCCAAAGTTGATCGTCTTTGGTCAAGTAACAATATTCACTTCAGCCACAAATTTTGTTTTGTTTTGAAACTAATTTTGTTTTGAAAACCACATGTCAGCCACAAATTAATAGTCAATTAGAATGGACTTTTCATATTCTATTAAGATTGCTTCAGTTTATTTCTATGAATGAGAGTGGACCATGGTATTTATTCTTTCTTAGAAGGAGAACATAGGTATTAAGCAAATAGACACAAATGACTTTTAACCACATCCAAAAAACTAAAAACCTCAGAACTAACACATGCCATGTGTGCTACACAATCTTTTTAACCTTTCTAAAACATCCTATCAACTAGAATAGCTAACACCAAGAATGTAGACAAAACATCTAGTCTACAATTAGGACACAAATAGTCTCCTATCATGAAGGTTTCCTCCTTCGTCCAAGAATCCAATTAGACCTTCTATGCTTGCATAAAATTCATAAGCAATATGACTCAATGCAATTAATCACCAATTCTATGAGAATGTTTGACAAAAGTGAAAACATCAACTCTCAATAAAAAGACAAAAGACTCATGAAAGCATTGTTATCTTACCCAAATTTTCTATATACATAAAATTAAACAATGAGTTGTCAATGAACAAATTCAAGTGATCCACTAATACCAACAAAATAGAGTGTGTCACATCATGATCGATGAGTCTGTAAACTGAAAAAATAAAGAAAATATACATCATCAGGTGACTAGTCACAAAAAATAACTCCCTCATGAGGCATTAATAATTAGAAATTGCAAGTGGATACTCTCCTTTAATCTTGCTTGCTCCTATAGTGGAACTAAAAAATGCCAAGAAACTTTATCCTCTATCCAATTTTGGATTTTTTTCCATTGGTACTACTGCAAACTATGACTTCTGGATGGGATAAATCTTACTTAAGTGTCTATTTTTCTATTGTTATGAATTTTCTAGAATTCTACTTTATTGTATTTTATAGAATGTTATGTACAATAAGTGCCACACTAACATATATCATGATGTTGTTATATCATGTTGTTGTTGAACTGTATGAATATGGACATAGGACACCATTCCTTGTTATCACCTAGTCATAGAAGTTCACTTGTAAAATTTTAATCTTTTATTGAAAGAAATATCTAAAATAGCCCATGTGATACTATAAAAAAAAGGATAAACCCCCTATAGGATCCATTTACTAGCTTAAAAAATAGAAAACAAGGAGTTTTCACTAATTTCATCTTGATAATCATAGAAAAGTAGATTTTAACTATAAAAGAAATGGAAAGTAACTTGATCATGATAAGATATTTTGGGAAAAGAATATTTTATTTGTTAGGAAGGTTTATGGCACCCTAATGACCCATTCCCTACCTGGGAGAAAAACTGATCACAAAAAGAAGTAGTAGTTAAAAATTAGGTGAACCATGATTTATTTGCGGTATTAATAAGGAGGGTGATAAAACATGAAGGAACTATGCCAAAAAGAGATCAATGGATACTCATATCCTTGCACCTTCCTTGCATGTAAAAAAATAAGGAAGCTGGATTTGGTGATTTTTGCTACTACATATCTTTGTCTAATGTGTGGTAGTTGTTGGTTGGCATCATCCTAGCATTCTCATACATCAGAAAGTGTGGGGATGCTATAGATAGGGTTTAAGATGTAGAAATCATTGGAAGAAAGGATTGCATCAATGTTAGAGGAACAAATAACTTTAGGATTACTTCAACGTCATTGGATGCAATAATAATGATTACGCTCATGCATGGGCTTATTTATTGATCTAGGATCATAGCTAGGTTATTTTTGACAAGTTCTAAAGTGTGTTCAAGCACAAATTGACATATTAAGAGTTGATTAAAATATATCAATTCAATTTAAAGAATGCATAGATGTGTATGGGAACCATGCTTATGATGGGTCTCGAGTTTGTTATGAAGACCATTATGACTAAGATAGAGCATTTCATTGTGTTGCATGAATATATTTTTAATTACCTTGGGAGATCTTATATTGGATGAACACTTACTATGAGATTATACCACAAAGGGATGCCAGACGAATTTTGGTGGGATGGTATTTATAGGTGATTTAACTATCTCTTTAGGTGTGTAATAGACCAACACCTACATTAATAGCATTTCTAAGTCAAACTTTGTGACTAATTGTTGAGTTGCTTATTATTTTGAGGTGCTATGATGGATGGGTATTTTTTGAAGGTAAGAGAAGAATGTTTTGGACCTCCTTCACCCACTTTTCATCTTGGACTTTGTAAAGAATTCCAACACGGTATGTGTACATCATGACTATTACAATTTAAAAAAAATATCTATGCAAAATATGGAAGTTCCAAATATGCATGTTCATCTTTCCAGATGAACACTCAATTGTTGGGCCCTTTAACATGAAAAGTAATGTGTGCCCAACATTTCGCCGCATTCACCCAAAATAATTGGTACAATTTACTTTCTTATGATGAATAAAATTATGTTCATATTAAAACATGATCTTATATATACATATATTATTAAAAAATTATGTGCATAATCAAACATATTTACTATATATACATATAAGCATATATATATCTATATCTATATATATAGACATATATATATGTATATATATGTATATATATATATATGTATATATATATGTATATGTATATATATATATATATATATATATATATATAGGTTGTTCATTCATTACCCGTGCGGGTAGCCAGATTTTTGCTACCCGTTGGAGTAACTTGGGGTTAAAACAGTAACTATATGATACACTAGAGTAACTCTTCTGAATCAAAATTGTAACTACGCAGAAAATATATAGTCAGTAAATATATGGACGGGTTTTTTTATTTTGGGGGGGCAAATGATATTTGTTTGGATCAAATCTTTTGGGGAGCTAGATAAAATGCTCCTCTACAATTACGAAAAAAAAATATCAGGAAGTGTGTGCGGGTAACTACCCGTGTGGGTATTAAAGATGAGCCCATATATATATAGAACATGTCCCAATAGTATCGACAATAGACACAGAGGGAATTAACTTGAACAGTGTTAATAGTGAACACACATTTGAGCGTTGGACCATAGGAAGAATTAATAGTGAATACATACAGAAAAGTGTTTAAAAACAATATACGTACATATATACATATATATATATTTATCATAATTATAGGTTACATATGTAGGTATGGATTTGTAGAGAGCTACGTACTCATATGATGGTTGTAATGGTATATCTTGTAAATGATTTGACTAATAATAAAAGGCAATTCTATATAAATGTTTGTTCAATTATGAGATGATGATATAACATGATTAATGTCTGGAGAATGATATTACTTAATTACATATGTCTTCAGGTTGAGGACATGAACAATGAGATTATATGCATGATAACAGTATTTACATTCTGATTATGTCCCTATTTGGATGTTATTGTAGAAGATAATAGGGAACAATAATACATATGACTAGAGTGTGTATTGGTTGATGATAGATTCTCATTAGTCTAGATATGTGATTTCAAACCAAACACATAGGTATTGGTTATAGAACAACATACTGGACAGACCCTACCTGAGAAGTTATACATGGATAACAATCATAATCAAATCTAAATGTGATAGTGGTGGTTTTTATTCTTAGACCTAAAGACATTACACACATCACATGTTGTTCAATGTATTTTAACATCATTGAAAGTAACGTTGAATAAGGGTGGCCATAAAGGTGATGCTTGGGTACATTGTGACATATGAGAATTGACTTTGAGTGATGTATAAGGGAATTGTCCCTCCAACTGGAGTTGATATCCTTTCCACTTGATAAGCGAGATTGAGAAATGTATGGAAATACTCATGTGAATCTATATGTGATATGTGAGCTCGCATGAATCTCAAATAGTCTGCTCCAGTTCAATGAACATGGATTGAAAGATTAAGAGGATGACATTTTGATGCCTCAAGTTCAATCTGGATATCTGAGACAAAGAAATTATGCAATCATAGTAACATTGATAATGATCTATGTTGAGGTTGTTCTCTAACTTTCAATTACTTGGGAAGAAATGATGTGTTGGTAGATATCACTCATTACTTTTGATGTCATAAATTAGTTATGGACATTCATGCCAACGTAAATTGGTACCTATAGGGTCACACACGTAGGACACACCTGGAATAGGATTTTACTTATAAATAAGGTTTAACTTCATTGCTTAAGTGTTTAGGTATTCAATTTAAACAACACTGGATAAAAGTTCACTGACTGGGAATGAGAGTCAACATACTCAATTTTTGTTGTGACACCTCGTCATGCTAATCGAGATTACTCAAAACACAAAGCACGATCAACTACTAATTAATCACATAGTCAAAAATGTGAAACAATTAAAACTAATTCCAACAATGTAAATAAACTCTAGGACATTTATAAAAGGTCCATCATTCCATTCTCATATACTTTAACAAGCATTTGCCTATGGGTCCAAAGACCTCAGTCACATCCTACATACAAAAGATATTTCACATGTACGTGCCACATATTTACAAACATTGGCATAATACCAAAATCTCGTGTCGATACAAATATATCATCTAGAAAACACATCCCATACCCGGACCTAAGAGTACAAGGACGACACTAGGACTCTACTACTAACGTCTATAACTAATATCTACAACTAACCAACCTTCTGAATCTATTGATCACCACGTTGGTTCTCTTCCATAGCACGACCTCGACCTCGTTGCCCGCGACCACCTAAAAAAAATGTGGTGACCCATGGGTGAGACCCAGTCCCAGCGAGAGATATAACTCTCTCCAACATATATTGATTATAACATTAATTAACAGTAAATACATTGAGTAGTTAGGATATTGAATAAACAATATGAACATATTGAACAGTTTAAGCATACTAAGCAGTTAAGAAAATAAGTTGTAACATCAAGTAGAATTGTACAATTTTCATAAGTTTGCATCATGTAAGAATTATGTAGTGTAAAGACAAGACAAGGGTTAATCAACCAATGTGATACTTATTAAACCCTAGCAATTGAACTACATGGCTGGTATTATATCTTTTATTATTATGCCCTGGGGAGTTTGAGTCGTACCACTCAAAGCCCAACTGACCACTGCGAAGTGCTATTCAGTTCCGTATAAGATCTAGGAGTGCCGGTATCCTAAGATCTCTTCCCCTCGGTCAGTACGAGTAAATTGCAGTGACATACTAGTCAAACTGCCAACAATGACATATAGTCAACTGATAACAACTAGTCTATACTTGGTACAAGGTACGACACTAGAAAACAGGGTATACAAAACCCTCTAATCCGAGGTACAACTGCAGCTGTTCTCAATCACATCAAATATCTGAGGCATGACCATAGCCATCCTCCATAACTTGCAATTTTGGATGACAAGCATATATCCTCAACTTGCCACCCACGCATACTCAACAGTATGCGCTCCGAGTTTCCCTTGGGAATACTTCTTTCACCATCCAGTAAGTTCTGACACTGAAGATGGCTCTATGACATAGGGCTCTACATGATTAAGGTTACACTTGATTAATTACTGCCAATTGAATGCAATAAGGTTGTATCATACAAGTGGACATTCAAACCCTAATTCTATTCTAATAAGAGTATATGTATAACAACTTCAAAAGATATAAAACATTTGAGATATAAATATTAATCACATTACCACATCTATCATTCATTGCAAATTAACAGACCACACTTATCATCATACTATTACAAGATACCAATATCTTATCACAAGTTCCAGGGTTTTAACCCTTATTGGAACATGAACAGGATTTCACCTCAATAATCACTTCAAACATGCCCAAAGGTCTTTAAGACCATCACATTATTTATAGCAAGGTTATCATCATCATTCCATGCCTTAAACAAGGCTCAAAAGATTATTAGCACATGTATGTCCATAGATTTTAACATGGCAAGGCAATATGATATTCAAATAATAATACATTGTGGTTTCAACATAAGAAGAGTGTAATTCATTATCACATTAATCATTCAAGAGGTCTGATTATAACCAATCAGCATCATATAATTACATTAAGGTAAAGTATAACAAGCTAGATCAAATGGGAGTTACGCATCCACTCATTACATTGATTTATCAAATATAACTATATAATGGCAAAGGTAAGAATACCAAATAAAGGTATTGAACCATTGAATTATATTCACTATGACCCACATATAATAACATGTGATTTATTCTAATTCATTGGATGTTAAAGCATCCAATATTATTCATTGGATCAGGTTCATTGTTCAAGGTTACCAATTGATGTATAGGTCTAACGATTAGATCAATTGAACCAAGGAACCATTGGTTCAAGGTATAGTAAAATCTATAATTACATTCCTAATTCATCATATATGATGATGACCTGATACACCATTAATTGTGATCATTAGGTCACCATTGGTTGCTAGATCAGTAATACATTCAGTTAACATAATGAAATAATAAGCCAATATCATCATCGATTCATAACATCATTAGAATACTTAGTGGATGATAATTAAATGTCTAATTGAGTCAACACCTGAACTAAGGTTGTGACCATAGGTTGTCACCATAAATTGGACACTCTTGATCATGAACATCAGTTGCCAAGATAGCAACATTATTGGTTGTTGAATGGTATGACAATCAGTTATGTGATAGGGAAGGAAATAGCTTGAAAACCATCATTTGTTTTGCACATAGCACCATAGGTTGTTGCTATCAACCTGTCCCAGATCATGTTACACCTTATAAAGGATGTACACATGTTTACAGGTTCATATAGAACTGGAATAAAATAGGAAACACCACAAAATTCGTAATTCTAAACAAGCATAATTTTTCTATGCTTAGATCATCACATTAAAGCATAATCATTAACCAACAAGCTTCTAGTAAGCAATATAAGTGAAGAATGTTATATAACTCGCCTCTATAGAGTAGTTCAGATATCCAACAGCAAAAATCTCGAGAAAATAGGACAAGGAAACCTTGGATTCAGATCTGAACTTGCCCAACTATGCAATTTTCTCCACAAACAAGCAAAACCCTAGAAAAGAAACAAGAAGGAAGGAGTTTTGAGTTGTAGGGGAACTTTCACCATGGAAAACCATGGTTCCGACCTGGAGAGATGTAGGAGGAAGAGGGAAAAAATAATTAAACGGAGGAAATAAGGAAAAACTTACACTTTTAGGTCAATATCACTAGGGGGAAGCTTCATACACCCAAAAAGATAATTTCAACCCTAGAATTGTTTTCCAAGAGAATCCCCACTTTCTTCTTCTTTGGGCAGCAAAAATCGCAGCTGAACAGAGGGAGTACGAAGCTGGGAGAAGGAGAGAGATAATGGAGAGGAAATGGCTCGTTTGGGGGCTTTTGGATAAGTATATGACACTTTAATATTAAGAAAAAGAAAAAGTTGAAATTCTAGTATATATCCAAGTGTCCATGGCTTTAAATTATTAAAAATACAAAAGCACACACACAAGAAATGCTCCCACTGTACCTATAGACCTTCTTGGCTTTCCTTTGGCGAAATTCCCAACCAATCACATAATTCCATAGTTGATAGCTACTAAAGGTAGCTCATCCATGAAGGGAAAAACCCTAAAATACCCTTGATAAAAACACCTTCAAACCATGGCTCAACTAGGAGCCCCATGGATCAAAAATCTCAATAATAATAATATAACCACTAAGGAACATAATTTATGTGACAAATTGCAAAGAAAACCCCGAAATTGGGTAAATTACAGAAAAGTCCAAAATGTACAGAAAATTGCATAACTTGCTCAAACAATGTCCAAATTGGACCAAACTTGAAACTTAAGCTTGTATTATGATTTCAAAACATATAAAAAGGTTATATTAGGGTTCTAAGAATTCAAATATGGTAATTAAGCTCATTCAACTCATTAAGTAAGTTTAAGGGCCTTACAACTATAAACCCCTAACAAGGATTTCGCCCCGAAATCCTACACAAAAAGAGATGATTATTTTCTACGCATCTCATTATCTAGTTCCCATGTGGATTCCTCTATGCCATGATGATTCCACAAAACTTTCACTAGTATAATATATTTTCTCTTCAACTTTTTCACCCTTCTATCCAGGATCAACATAGGAGATATCCTCATCTAACTCAACCTCTACTGGTTGGATTGTCTGGTCAGTATCTGGATGGCATTTCCTCAACATAGAGATGTGAAAGACATTATGCAATCTATGTACTTCTGGTGGTAGCTCCAACTTATATGCTACCTTTCCAACATGAGCTAGGATAGCGTATGGTCCCATAAATCTAGGAGCCAACTTACCCTTCTTTCCAAACCTCAACACACCTTTCCATGGAGATACCTTAAGATATGCTCTATCTCCCACTTGGAACTCAAGTGGTCTGTGTCGGTTGTCTGCATAAGATTCTTCCTGTCCTGGGCTGCTTTCAACTGTTGTTGTATCACTTTAATCTTTTTTGTAGTCTGTTGTACTAGCTCAGGACCCAAAAGTTGATATTCACTTGTCTCATACCAACAAAGAGGAGACCGACATCGTCTCCCATATAGAGCCTCATATGGAGCCATATCTATGCTTCTTTGATAGCTATTGTTGTATGCAAACTCTATCAGAGTTAGATGTACATCCCAACTACCAAGAAATTGTACCACACATGCCCTCAAGAGATCCTCTAAAGTCTGAATAGTCCTTTCAGACTGGCCATCGGTCTGCGGATGAAAAGATGTGCTGAATCTTAGTTGTGTTCCCATTGCTGAATGCAGACACTCCCAAAAATGACTTGTAAATTGTGGACCTCTGTCAAAAACTATAGTCACTGGAATGCCATGCAAACAGACTATCTCATCAACATATATTTGTGCCAATTTCTCTGCTGTAAATGTCATCTTAACTGGCTGAAAATGAGCTGACTTAGTCAATATGTCTACTATCACCCATATGGAATCATGACCCTTGGCTGTCCTAGGAAGACCAACCACAAAGTCCATAGTAATATGATCCCATTTCCACTGTGGTATTAGCAAGGGTTGTAATGTCCCTATAGGCTTCTAGTTCTCAGCCTTCACCTGCCGACAAACTGGACATTTGGCAATGAACTCTGCCACATTACGCTTTAGACCTAGCCACCAATACATGTCGTTCAAATTTTGGTACATCTTGGTACTTCCAGGATGCATTGCGTACATGGAGGAGTGAGCCTCATCAAGTACCATCTTCCTCAACCCATCAATATCAGGAATTACTATCCTATTATGGTAACAAACTGTACCATCATCTGCCTCGTGAAAGCCATCATACTGTCCACTGCCAATCCCTGATTGGATATTCTGTATCATAGTATCATTTTGTTGTGCATCATGAATTTGTTATCTCAAGGTAGGTTTCACTTGTAACCGTGCCAACAATCCTTCCAGCAAGGAAACTTCTAGCTGTACATTCATATGGTGAAGAGACACTAGCATATCTCTCTTATGGAACATCAAGGAATTTAATTGCACATTATCTACCATTGATGATGAAGATGACTTTCTACTCAATGCATCAGCTACCACATTAGCTTTCCCTGGATGGTAGTCTATTGTGCAATCATAATCCTTAATCAGATCCATCCATCTCCTCTGCCTCATATTCAACTCCTGTTTTGAGAAAATATATTGTAGATTCTTGTGGTCAATGAAGATCTGACACTTTTCTCCATAAAGATAGTGTCTCTAGATCTTTAAGGCATGGACCACTGTTGCAAACTCCATATCATGTGTTGGGTAATTCTCCTCATGTTTCTTAATCTGTCGTGAAGCAAAAGAAATCACATTTTTATCCTACATCAACACACATCCCAACCCATTCTTTGAAGCATAACAAAAGACAATATAGCCTTTTCCTTGCTCTGGCAGTACTAACACCGGTGCACTAGTCAACTTTTCTTTCAAAATCTGGAAAGAATTTTGACACTTTTCATTCCAAGCAAAAGGAACATCCTTCCTGGTTAACCTAGTTAGGGGTAACACTATAGAACTGAAGTCTTTGATAAACCTCCTGTAGTAACCTGCCAGACCTAGAAAACTACGGATCTCTATCGGTGTCTTTGGTTGTTCCCATTCTAGTACAGATTCCACTTTCTTGGGATCAACACAAATGCCTTTTGCAGATATAACATGGCCCAGAAAAGACACTTCAGATAACCAGAATTCACACTTGCTAAAGTTCACATCTAGTTGATGCTGCCTCAATAATGTCAGTGCCTGGCGAAGGTGTTTCTCATGTTGTTGACTATCCTTGGAGTATATCAAGATATCATCTATGAACACAACCACACACTGATCAAGATAAGGTCTA
This sequence comes from Alisma plantago-aquatica, assembly GCA_963693085.1. Lineage (NCBI taxonomy): Eukaryota > Viridiplantae > Streptophyta > Magnoliopsida > Alismatales > Alismataceae > Alisma > Alisma plantago-aquatica. Next base: position 220,676,019 of record OY856410.1, on the reverse strand, counting down.
AACACCCTATTCATCAAATCCATAAAAGTTGCAGGTGCATTGGTTAGCCCAAACGGCATAACCACAAACTCATAATGACCATACCTAGTCCTAAAAGTTGACTTGGATATGTGATCAGCCTTAATTCTCAATTGATGGTAACCTGACCTTGGGTCTATCTTTGAAAACACAGTGGTACCTCTCAACTGATCAAAAAGATCATCAATCCTCGGTAAAGGATACTTATTCTTTATTGTCACCTTGTTCAACTGTCTATATTCTATACACAACCTCATTGAACCATCCTTCTTTTTAACAAACAACATGGGAGCACCCCAAGGGGACGTGCTCGGCCTGATAAAACCCTTCTCTAACAGTTCTTGTAATTGTTTCTTTAACTCCTACATCTCTGCTGGTGTCATCCTGTATGTTGACTGTGCTATGGGTTGTGTTCCAGGAAGAAGATTGATCTCAAACTCAATCTCTCTAGGAGGGGGAATGCTAGGAAATTCCTCAGGAAAGACATCCTCAAATTCTCGCACCACTGGCACCTCTTGGATACTAGGACCTACCGCCTTGGTATCCATAACATGAGCTAAGAAAACCTCACATCCTTGCCTCATCAGCCGCTCAGCTGTCATAGCTGACATCAAACATGTAGGAAGAATCTTCCTATCACCCTAAAAAATCCACTGTACATCTCCATCATGAAACGTCGCCACCTTAGTACTACAGTCCAAGACTACCTTGTATTTTTCCAAGGTATCCATTCTAAGGATTACATCAAAACCATGCATGTCATGTGGCAGAAGATCCACTTGAATGTTGTGACCAGAAAAAGAAAGAACACAAGAAAGGCACACTTCCCGCAACTCAGCAAAATCAACCAAAGGAGTCTCCAGTCGCAGGATATCAGATCTAAGACTAACAAGTAGATAACAACTATCTATCACCTCTCTGGTGATAAAAGAGTGTGTTGCACCCGGGTCTAGTAATACATATACGAAACAAGAAGAATACATATCAGAATGAAATAACTCCATATGACCTATCACAACTCGAGGATTGACCACTGCTTCTAGCTGGGTCATGGCATAGAACCTTGTTCTCGCCTGCTTTCGTCCACGTCCTCTACTTGCTTGCCCAGAGGATCCTGCCTGGGATGCCTGACCACGTCCTCTGCCATTGCCACTACTAAACTGTCGTTGTTGTGGACCTTGTTGATTTTGCCTTGGCTGCAGAGTCACCTCTTCATCTTTCATAGGGCAATAAGGTCTTGTATGCCCCACTTTCCCACACTTGTAACATGTTCTGGTGTCCTGATATGGCCTAAACGGCCCTGTCACTAAAACTGATGAGGTACTGCGGGATCTAGTCAGTGGAAAATTATGACCTCTACCCTGAATCGGGGTACACTGTGATGGTGCATGTGATCTTGGTTCAGTGAAGGTTGACCTTGGTTGTGACAGCGGTGGGAAAAACATTGGCTTCTTAAAGTCTCCAGATGATTGCCCTTGAAACTGCATAGGTTGCTTCTTAGCATTAGCTTCACACTTCTCTATGGCAGACCTCTCAATCCTCCTGACAGATTCCACAAAGGTGGAAAACCTTTCCCTGTTCTCCAAGGCCGATGTTGTAGTAGTCAACTCCGTACTCAGACCCTTCTCAAATCTCTGGATCCTTTCCTTTTCTGTTGCTGCCATGTGTGGGCAGAACCTCAGAAGTTCCATAAACTTTGATTCATACTCATTGATAGTCATAGCTCCCTAACGAATCTTCTCGAACTGAGAGATTTTCTCATCTAGGTAGGTCTCTGGAAAATATCGACTAACAAATTCCCTTCGAAACTCCTCCCATCCTATCACAACTCCTAGCCTTTTCTCCTCTTCTATGGCCCACCAGCGGCCAACACTACCCTTCAACAAGTTTATTGCATGCTTAACTTTGTCTTCTTCAGTGATGCTTAGGATTTTGAACGCCTTTTCCAGCTCAGTCAACCACATGTCAACGTCTGTTGGATCAGAAGTACCTGCATATTGAATTGCCCCAACACGTCTAAGACATTCAAATGTCTTCCCGACACCTTGGGACTCCACATTAGAGGCGACTGCCCTAGCTTGAGGTGCTGGTGCTCTGTCAGCAATATGTGTAATTATGGCCATCATTTGTCTAAACATAGATTGAAACTCATGATTGGCCATCATTGTCGGGTCTAGATGAGGCATTGTAGGCTGCTCTGGCCCTACTTCTGGCACTCTCTCATCACGTGCCTGCCTCCCTACACCTCCTCCTGGTGCAACATAGCTACTCTCAACGTGTTCTTCATGTCCTCCAGACATATCTGCATAAGCATAAACTATGATCATATATGTTGGATACATAAGAACAGACTCAAACCTAAGTCCTATGTCCCTGTAGACTCGGTAAACCTAGACCTCTGATACCAATTTAACTGTGACACCTCATCATGCTAACCGAGAATACTCAAAACACAAAGCACGATCAACTACTAATTAATCACATAGTAAAAAATTTGAAACAATTAAAACCGATTCCAACAATGTAAATAAACTCTAGGACATTTATAAAAGGTCCATCATTCCATTCTTATATACTTTAACAAGCATTTGCCTATGGGTCCAAAGACCTCAATCACATCTTGCATACAAAAGATATTTCACATGTACGTGCCATATATTTACAAACATTGGCATAATACAAAAATCTCATGTCGATACAAATATATCATCTAGAAAACACATCCCATATCAGGACCTGAGAGTACAGGGACGACACTAGGACTCTACTACTAACATATATAACTAACATCTACAACTAACCAACATTCTGAATCTATTGATCACCAGGTTGGTTCTCTTCCACAGAACGACCTCGACCTTGTTTCCCGCGACCACCTAAAAAAAATGTGGTGACCCACGGGTGAGACCCAGTCCCAACGAGAGATATAACTCTCTCCAACATATATTGATCATAACATTAATTAACAATAAATACATTGAGCAATTAGGATATTGAATAAACAATATGAACAAATTGAATAGTTTAAGCATACTAAGTAGTTAAGCAAATAAGTTGTAACATCAAGTAGAATTGTACAATTGTCATAACTCTGCATCATGTAATAATTATGTAGTGTAAAGACAAGATAAGTGTTAATCAACCAATGTGATACGTATTAAACCCTAGCAATTATACTACATGGTTGGTATTATATCTTTTATTATTATGCTCTGGGGAGTTTGAGTCGTACCACTCAAAGTCCAACTGACCACTATGAAGTGCTATTCAGTTCCGTATAAGATCTAAGAGTGCCGGTATCCTAAGATCTCTTCCCCTCGGTCAGTACGAGTAAACTGCAGTGACATACTAGTCAAACTACCAACTATGACATATAGTCAATTGATAATAACTAGTCTGTACTTGGTACAAGGTACGACACTAGAAAACAGGGTATACAAAACCCTCTAATCCGAGGTACAACCGCAACTGTCCTCAATCACATCAAATATCTGAGGCATGACCATAGCCATCCTCCATAACCTGCAATTGTGGATGACAAGTATATATCCTCAACTTGCCACCCCCGCATACTCAACAGTATGCACTATGAGTTTCCCTTGGGAATACGTGTTTCACCATCTAGTAAGTTCTGGCACTGAAAATGGCTCTACGGCACAGGGCTCTACATGATTAAGGTTACACTTGATTAATTACTGCCAATTGAATGCATTAAGGCTTTATCATACAAGTGGACATTCAAACCCTAATTCTATTATAACAAGAGTATATGTATAACAACTTCAAAAGATATAAAACATTTGAGATATAAATATTAATCACATTACCACATCTATCATTCATTGTAAATTAACAGACCACACTTATCATCATACTATTGCAAGATACCAATATCTTATCACAAGTTCCAGGGTTTTAACCCTTATTGGAACATGAAGAGGATTTCACCTCAATCATGGCTTCAAGCATGCCCAAAGGTCTTTAAGACCATCACATTATTCATAGTAAGGTTAACATCATCATTCCATGCCTTAAAAAAGGCTCAAAAGATCATTAGCAGATGTATGTCCATAGATTTTAACATGGCAAGGCACTGTGATATCCAAATAATACTACATTGTGGTTTCAACATAAGAAGAGTGTAATTCATTATCAAATTAATCATTCAAGATGTATGATTATAACCAATCAACATCATATAATTACATTAAGGTAAAGTATAACAAGCTAGATCACATGGGAGTTACGCATCCACTCATTACATTGATTTATCAAATATAACTATATAATGTCAAAGGTAAGACTACCAAATAAAGGTATTGAACCATTGAATTATATTCACTATGACCCACATATAATAACATGTGATTTATTCTAAGCCATTGGATGTTAAAGCATCCAATATTATTCATTGGATCAGGTTCATTGTTCAAGGTTACCAATTGAAGTATAGGTCTAACCATTAGATCAAAATGAACCAAGGAACCATTGGTTCAAGGTATAGTCAAATCTATAATTACATTCCTAATTCATCATATATGATGATGACCTGATACACCATTAGTTGTGATCATTAGGTCACCATTGGTTGCTAGATCAGTAATACATTCAGTTAACATCATCAAATAATAAGCCAATATCATCATCGATTGATAACATCATTAGAATACTTAGTGGATGATAATTAAATGTCTAATTGAGTCAAAACCTGAACTAAGGTGGTGACCATAGGTTGTCACCATAAATTGGACACTCTTTATCACGAACATCAGTTGCCAAGATAGCAACATTATTGGTTGTTGAATGGTATGACAATCAGTTATGTGATAGGGAAGGAAATAGCTTGAAAACCCTAATTTGAACCATCATTTGTTTTGTACATAGCACCATAGGCTGTTGCTATCAACCTGTCCCAGATCATGTTACACCTTATAAAGGATGTACACATGTTTACAGGTTCATATAGAACTGGAATAAAACAGGAAACACCACAAAATTCGTAATTCTAAACAAGCATAATTCCTCTATACTTAGATCATCACATTCAAGCATAATCATGAACCAACAAGCTTCTAGTAAGCAATATAAGTGAAGAATGTTATATAACTCGCCTCTATTGAGTAGTTCAGATATGCAACAGAAAAAATCTCAAGAAAATAGGGCAAGGAAACCTTAGATTCAGATCCGAACTTGGCCAACTATGCAATTCTCTCCACAAACAAGCAAAACCCTAGAAAAGAAACAAGAAGGAAGGAGTTTTGAGTTGTAGAGGAACTTTCACCATGGAAAACCATGGTTCCGACCTAGAGAGATGTAGGAGGAAGAGGAAAAAAATAATTAAACAGAGGAAATAAGGAAAAACTTACACTTTTAGGTCAATATCACTAGGGGGAAGCTTCATACACCCAAAAAGATAATCAATTTCAACCCTAGAATTTTTTTCCAAGAGAATCCCCACTTTCTTCTTCCTTGGGCAGCAAAAATCGCAGCTGAACAGAGGGAGTACGAAGATGGGAGAAGGAGAGAGATAATGGAGAGGAAATGGCTCATTTGGGGTTTTTTGGATAAGTATATGACACTTTAATAATAAGAAAAAGAAAAAGTTGCATATCTAGTATATATCCAAGTGTCCATGGCTTTAAATTATAAAAAATACATAATCAGAAACACAAGAAGCTCTCCCACCGTCCCTCTAGACCTTCTTGGATTTCCTTTGGCGAAATTTCCAGCCAATCACATAATTCCTTAGTTTATAGCTACTAAAGGTAGCTCATCCATGAAGGGAAAAACCCTAAAATACCCTTGATAAAAACACCTTCAAACCATGGCTCAACTAGGAGCCCCATGGATCAAAAATCTCAAGAATAATAATATAACCACTAAGGAACATAATTTATGTGACAAATTGCAAAGAAAACCCCTCAATTGGGTAAATTACAGAAAAGTCCAAAATGTACAGAAAATTGCATAACTTGCTCAAACAGTGTCCAAATTGGACCAAATTTGAAACTTAAGCTTGTCTTATGATTTCAAAACATATAAAAAGGTTATATTAGGGTTCTAAGCATTCAATTATGGTAATTAAGCTCATTCAACTAATTAAGTAAGTTCAAGGGCCTTATAGTTGTGTCAACTGATTCAAGTGTCGAGTCAATTTAAACAACATTGGATGAAAATTGGTTGACTGGAAATATGAGTTGACCGACTCAAGTGTTGAGTCAACTGATTCATGTATTGAGTCGAGCAATTCAAGTGTTCAGCTGACCGACTGGACGATTAGTAACATTGCATCAAGGATTGATGGTGATGCTATTTTGTGCATTGATCATTGCATTGAAGGACAATATGTTTATGAATAGGAAAGCACTCCAATCAACTAATTCATGTGAAATTCAATTGACTAGGGTGTGAGTCGATGACTCAAGTGTTTACTCAAGGAACTTGTGATATGCAATAGCCATAAATTCATGAAAATCCATCTCTTCAACTCCCATTTGATCTGGAAACTCTAACTCTAACCCTCCTATAATTAGAGGGGCATTCAAGGCTATCAGGAGGCATAACTAATGTTGACAAACATTGTCTTCTCGTACTTGTGATAAAGTGAGAGTGTGAGTGAGTCTTACCCATATTAGGGAGACAACCAAGGCGAACAAGTTAGCACTCACACATTGACATTGAAAGGACAAACTCCTTCCCATTGGCTCTAGTAAGCACAACATGGAGTTTTGGATGGTCCATGTAGACTACCATAGAGGCGTGGAGGATATTTCCACCATGCTAGGAGGATGTCATAAAATTTCATTCATAGTGCATCACCAGGAGGCCATCGTCGAGAACTGTCCGGGTGCTACTTTAGAACAAAACACAATGTTGCGAGGATTGTCCCTAGACTTTCTCTGAGACTAGGTATATGCCCCACAAACCCTCTTTTCTAAACACATCATTGTTGACATGATCTACTTGTTTTGGATACGAGCCAAACTTTTGCATCTACTACCTTATTTTCTACTCGAAATCCCAACAGTGGTATAATAGGCATGCAAATTTATGATGTGTTGGGATTTAGTCAATATGATCAGATTTTATTCTATCACTTACTTGCTTCATACAATGTGAACACTAAAATTATTAATGTAATTATTCAAATAAATCACATACCCTTCTATATATATGATATGATATATATCCAATCTATACACACCACCCTATAATTTATTTTGATGGTGGATGTATGTGTGGTTATGGCCAATAACCCCCTCGAGGATGTGTGTGCCTAGTTGAATGGTTTTATTCCCCCTATTATTTGGTTTGTATACATGACCTTTACCTTTTTCTCAACACGTAATTTAATTCTTCCCTCCCTATACTCCCCTAGAATGTAACTTGATGATTCATTTTTACAATGTAATAAGTTAATAGGAATATAATTTCTTTCATTTATGTTTCAACAAAAGAAGGTGTTATGCACCATGTGAGTCAACATAATGGGAAGTTGAGTCAATTGACCAGAGGACTGAGGAGGTCAGACAATATAAGGAACCAATCGATCGACTTGAGTCCCAACTAATTGAATGGAGGAGTACTCCAAACACCACTTGAGCCAGGAGCCAATCAACTGATCCATGAAGACCAGTCGATCGACCTAAATGCCAACCAATCAATTGATGTGTTCATTTGACTGACTGGGATGGTTTCAACATAGATTTTCTACAAGAATAGGTTACTACATATGATGTGGACCTTAGGTGGTAACAATTCTTTATGTATTAAAAAATTGCAATAGTATGGCTGTAACTTTTGCTCGTATTATGGGATTGCATATTTTGCTTGTAGATATAGCATGTATATGATAAATATTATAAGTATGTAGTGATTGGATATGTATATGCATTTATAAATACAAATCCCTTAGTTAAATACTAATTCCTAGAAGCTTTCCATAAACAACAGACAATAAAAGCTTGATTAATTAAGCGTGGGCACACCCTAGCATGGTGTTTCATCTATCTCATTGAACTATGATGATAGATATGTGGGTCTGCCTATGTAGGGGACATATTCTATCGTGTTGAATTTTGGGTTAGGTTCAACTATGAAATTTTAATGGGATTAAGCTCCTAGAAGCAGAGATACTTAATATGACAAAGAGTTGTGCATGTCATCTATCAAGAGTTGCATATGATGCAATTGACAAGTGTTTCCTACCTAAATAGTCAAGTTGTGGGTGGTCGGCCATAGTTGACTCATGACTTTGATGAAGTGTAGATCTTCACTCACTAGAAGGTTGTACAATGTAATCTTATGAACTAATAGTGATGTCTATCAATTTTGAAGAAAAATAGTTGGAGCGACAATAAATTAAAGGCCTAATTAATATCATAATTTTTACTTTTAATCAAATCAAATCAAATGTATTTTGACAAAATACAAATTTCTTTTAAAGAAACTAATGGCAAACGACAACGTATTTTTTTGCAATTAGTCCTTGAGAAGGAAAAATCAAAAGTCAATAACTTCCACCATTGCTTTAGGCATTGAGAATCATTATCTCATAATAGCACAAGCGCTATGTCCTAGAGACACCAGAGATGGATGAACCCGCACCCACTGCGCCTAAGGCTGACATGGATGCTCATAAAAACCACTCTAAAGATGTCGTGGATGTCAAGTTCATGATGCCATGCTCAATGAATTATGAGTTGCATAGACAATATGAGAACATGGATGTTATTAAGATGGTTACAAATCTTAAGAACATGTACCGAAATCAGGCAAGATAAGAAAGATATGATGTCTCTAAGGCGTTGTTCCAGTGCAATATGGAAGAAGGAGATCCAGTAGGTTCCCATGTTCTCAAGTTTATTGGGTATATGGAGAACCTTAATAGACATGGATTTCCCTTGGGTCAAGATTTGGCTATAGATGTGATTATGTAGTCACCACCATAATTATACAACCAATTTGTCATTAACTACAAATTGAATGATTTTGGCAAGTTGTTGTCGGAATTACTTGCCATATTGAGAACAACTGAAGCACATATGAAGAAGGACAAACCCAAATCTGTGATGATGATCAACATAGGAAAAGGGAAGTTCAAGGGAAAAGGCAAATGTAAGGAGAGTTCTAAAGATAGAAAAAAATCCAAGTCTTCTAAATGAAAAACTAAGGAAGGGGTGAACAAGGAAGTCAATTGTCACAACTATCATCGGGATGGACACTAGAAAAGAAATTGTCCTCTATATCTGGAGGAATTGGTGAAGAAGAAGTAGGGGAAAGAGATATCCACTTTAGTTATATACGTTATTGAGATAAATATGTCTACTTCTTCTTCTTGGGTACTAGATATTGGACTTGGACCTTACATATGCTCTAATATGTAGGATCTTAAAAGAAGTAAGCCTATAAGAAAGGGTGAGGTCGAATTGTGCATTGCAAATGTAGCAATAGACTTGTAAAGGAGTTAGATAACCTCTATTATGTACTTGTCGTTAATAGAAACATAATTTCTATATCTTGTATGACCAAGAATGGATTCAAATTTCACATTAAGAATGGTGAATGTTCTATTTAGAAAGATGAGATCTTTTACAAAGGTGCCCCAATGTCTTATGGTCATTATTTGCTAGATATAGAGACAAGTGTTTATAAGTAAAATATTAAATGGATAAAACTTGACTACTCGAAAAAATATACCTTTGGCATTGTCGTTTGTGGTACATTAATGAGAGACGCATCTCTAGACTCCATAAAGATGGTTAGCTAAACTCTTTTGATTTTAAATCAATAGAGACATTTGAATCTTGTTTATTGGGCAAGATGATAAAGACTCCTTTCACTGGTGATAGTGAGAGAGCAAGTGATCTATTAGAACTTATACATACTAATGTATGTAGACCTTTTAGAACAAATTCCCAAGGTGGTTACCAATATTTTGTTACCTTCACTGATGATACAAGTAGGTTTGGATGTGTGTACTTGACGAAACACAAGTAATAAACCCTTAAAAAGTTCAATGATTTCATGAATGAAGTACATAATTTACTTAGTAAAAGTATTAAAGCAATTTTTTCTGATCATGTTAGAGAATACTTAAGCAAAGAGTTTGAGGACCTTCTATGAGCATGTTGTATCGTATCACATTGGACTCCATGTAGAACACTGCAACATAATGGTGTATTAGAAAGAAGAAAAAATACATTGCTATATGTGGTGCAAGCAATCATGAGTTTTGTTGATCTTCCAATTTCATTCTGGGGATATAATTTAGAAACCACCACATTTATAGTTAACCATGTACCACCTAAATCGGTTCAAAAGATACCGTATGAGATATGGCATGAGAAACGTCCTGATGTGTCTTTTATAAATATTTGGGGATGTGAAGCTTATGTGAGAAAGCAGTTTCCCGAAAAGCTTGGACCCAAACCAAATTAAATGTACTTTGTTGGATATTTGAAAGAAACCATGGGACACTACTTTTACACTTCATATGAAAATGAATAGTTTGTTTCTGACTCTATTGTATTCCTAGAAAAAGAATTTATCTCTAAAGAAACCAATGGGAGAAAAGTGGAACATAAAGAGGTTCGAGACCAACAAGAAAACATTGAACCTCTAGATGTACATAAAGAACAAGATGACTCACAAATTGTTGTGTAATATCAAGTTCTTCTTGTGACACATGAACCTCATAGATCTAGTAGGACATGCCTTGAGACTAAAATATTTGGTTATCTTTCACTCAAGAAGGCAATGAGTTGGTGATTGATGATAAATCAACAACCTACGTAGAAGCTATTTAGGGAGCAGAATCTGAGGCCATGAAATTTGAGATGGAATTCATGTACACCAACAAGGTATGGACCTTGGTGGATCCACCTAAAGGGGTAAAACCCATACGGTGCAAATGGGTCTTCAAGAAAAAGACTGACCTAGATGGTAATGTACAAACCTAAAAAGGAAGATTGGTTGCAAAGGGTTTCAGACAAGTTCAAGGTGTTGACTAGGACAAAACCTTTTCTCTAGTTGCCATGATTACATCCATCAGTATCATGCTTTCACATTGTAGCTTATTATGACTATGAGATTTGTCAGATGGATTTTAAAACTCCATTCCTTAATGGGAATCTACTTGAGGATTTCTGCATGACACAACCCAAGAGTTTTATAAATCCAAAAGATGTAAATAAAGTTTGTAAGCTATAAAGGTAAATCTATGGATTGAGGAAATCATTCAGAGTTGGAATATTTGATTTGATGAAATAATCAAAGAGTTTGACTTTAGTCAAAATGAAGATGAACCATGTGTTTACAAGAAGGTGAGTGGGAGCATAGTTGTATTCCTCATATTGTATTTAGATGACATACTACTGATCGGGAATGACATCCCTACTTTACTAATGGTAAAGACTTGTCTTGGAAGTACCTTCTCTGTGAAGGATTTAAGCGAATCATCCTATATTTTAGGAATAAAGATATATTGAGATAGATCTACAAGGCTTCTAGGACTAAGAGAGAGCACATACATTGATAAGGTGTTGAAAAGGTTTAGCATGCAGAATTCAAAGAGACAAAACCTACCCATATCCCATGGTGTGAGTACCTCTAGAGTTCAATGTCCCAGTTCCTGTGAAGAACGGGAGCGCATGAGTAATATTCCATATGCATCTGCAATTGGATCTATCATGTACACAATGTTATGTACTCATACTGTTGCCTCATTTGCCTTGAGTATGGCTAGCAGGTATTAGTCAGATCCTGTTGAAAGTCATTGGATGGTCATGAAGAACATCCTTTAGTACTTGAGTAGAACTAATGATCAGTTTCTTGTATACTATGGTGAGGAAGAGTTGGTAATACAGGGTTACACCGATGGAAGCTTCCAAAATGACAAAGATGACCATAGATCACAATATAGATTTGTGTTTTTCCTTGGCAATAGATTTTTAAGATAAAAGAGTTCCATGCAAGAGACAATTGATGATTCTACAATAGAGGAGAGTACATTGCTGCCTCAAATGCAACAAAGGAAGCTATCTGGATCAAGATGTTCATTTTTGAACTTGGGGTGGTTCCAAGCATTAGTGTTGCAGAGGAGTTGTATTATGACAACAATGGAGCTATTACTTAAGCTAAGGAATTCAAACCACATCACCATTCCAATCACATACTATGAAGGTTGCATCTCATACGAGAGATTGTACAACAAGGAGATGTGAAGATTTGTAGAGTACCAACTAAAAACAATGTTGTTGACCCACTGAAAAAAGCACGCTCATAGCAGAAGCATGATGGGCATGTAAGGTTATTTCAGACTAAGGTCATGGGTGACTAGCTCTAAGTGTAAGTGGGAGTCCGTTGGTTTGTGTGACCAAAGATCTAGTCATATGATTATTGTAATGGCATGTCTTGTAAATGATTTCATTAATACTAAAGAAAATTTCATCTATATGTTTTTTCAGTTATGAGATGACGATAGAACATGATAGACGTCTGGAGAATGATATCACGTTAGGACATATATCTTCAAGTTGAGGACTAGATGAGTATATATGTATGATAAGAGTATTTACATTCTTGATTAATTCCTTAATAAGATATTATCATGGAAGTTAATAGACAACAATAATACAGAAGACTAGTGTGTCTGCTCCTTGATGACAAAATCTCATTAGTCATAAAATGTGATATCAAACCAAACATATTGTAACTTGTTTGAGAACAATGTACCTGAAAGACCCACCCTGACAAGTGATACATGGACAACAACCATAATCACATGTCAATGATAGTAGTGATTGTGATTCTTAGACCTGAAGTCACCACACTCATCACATGTTTTTCATTGTATTTTTAACATCATACAAGATGACCTTGACTAAGGTTTTCCATAAAGGTGATGCTTGGTTACATTGTCACACATAAGGATTCATTGAGTGATGTAGATAGGATTTCTCCTTCCTAGAAATTTGATGTCTTGGCCACTTGATAAGTGAGACTAAGAAACGTATGGACATACTCATGTGAATCAATATGTTATGTGTGCTCAGATGCATCTCAGTCAGTCTTCTCTGGTTCAATGAACATGGATTGAATGATTAATAGTATGACGTATCCATATCTAGAGTTCAATTTTGATATTTGAGACAAAGAAATTATACAATCATGGTAACACTAATCAAGGATCTAGGTTGAAGTTGTTCTCCAACATTCCAATTACTTGGTAGCAATGATGTGTTAATAGTTATCGCTCATTTCTTCTGATGTCATAAATTAGTTTTGGACGTTCACTATCAACGTAACTTGGGATAGGGTCATGTGTATTGGATGCACCTAGAATAGGAGTTTACTCATTAATAATGTTTAACTTGATTAGTAAAATGTTTAGGTATTCAATTTAAACAATATTTTCTAAAAATTGGCTGAATGAAAATGTGAGTCAACCAACTCAAGTGTCAAGTCAATTCAAACCACATTGGCTAAAAATTGGTTGACTGGAAATATGAGTTAACCGACTGAAGTGTTGCTTCGACTGATTTGTATGTTGAGTCGATTGATTCAAGTGTCCATTCTATAGGTTGGACAATCAATAAGATTGGATCAATGATTTACTCTGATGTTATGTTGTGCATTGATCATTACATTGAAAGACAATATGTTTAAGAATAGGACAGCATTCCAATCATCCAAGTCATGTGGGATTTGACTGAATGGGGTGTGATTCGATTGACTCAAGTGTTGAGTCGGCCAATTCGTGATCCATAGCAACCCAAAATTTGTGAACATATGTCTCTTCAATGCCCAGTTGATTTGGAAACTCTGACCCTCCTATAAATATAAGGGTAGTCAAGTCTTTCAGAAGATGAAACTAACATTGAAAAATGTTGTCCTCTCATTGTTGTGGTAACGTGACGGCCTAAGAAAGTCTTACTCATAAAAGAGAGAGATAGAAAGGGAGAACAAATCAGTACTAGCACTTTGAGATCAAAGGGACAAACTCCTTCATTATGGCTCTAGAAAGAATGATGAGGAGTTCCCAATGGTCTGCATGGACTACCATAGAGTCGTGGAGGTAGTTTCCACAAGGCTAGGAGGATGTTGTCAAATGTCATTCGTGGTGCTACACCAGGAGGCTACGACAAACAACTGTCTTAGTGCTTCTTGAGAAAGAAGAACAATGCTGTGAGGATTGTCACTGGATAGGCTCCAGCACCAGGTATATTTCTTGCAAACCTTCTTTCCTAAATATATCATTGTTGACATGATTTACTTATTTGGGATACAAACATAAATTTTTTGTTTCTGCTACCTTATCTTCTTCCAAAAATCCCAACAATATACATATATTTATTTGTATTCACGTAAATCCATGGTTGTGTATATTTATATACATCTAAGTGTGTGCATTTTTATACATATGTAAATAATTTTGTGATATATATAACCAAGCTTGTAAAATATGTAAATTTAGCACATTCTACAACTATTATGTTAATATCAATATATATTATTACAGTAAAATTTCTTACAAACTTTGATTCTATATGTTTCTAGTATAAAGATACAAGAGTTTAATTACAATTAAAAGGAAGACATATGGGAAACAAGTTATGCAACCATCCCCTTTTGAACAACAAATGTTATCTTGTAGAACACTACATTCATAGATCTTAGAGACATGACATTGTTGGACAAAACATTTTACACCCTCTTGAGGAGCTCCACAACCAATTGTGTTAAGAACCCAAAAGTATCAAATCCTACTGGTACAAAATGATGTTGATTGTCAATACACACTTTCTCATGCTAAACTGCTTTGGCTAAGGCATCTTTCATGGCAACCTTTACTACGGTAAAATTTCCACCTTTCAAGCCTACCAATGGTGAAACTACTATAAGATCCACAGATTCTTGCTTCCCTCCAACATAATAAAAAATCAAGATAGTTGTTCCCCTAAAAGTTAATCTCCCCTCTTATAGATCAGTCAAAACATTCATGGTTTCCTCTATCTTAGAAGAAATTTGTGCATGTCTAAGTATGTCATAAAGATCATCCTTATTTTTTTTTTGGATAAGGTAAAAAAAAAGATCATCCTTAACACGATCATGAATGTACTTGAAACATGATAGTTACCTGTAGTGAATAGCATGCTCCCCAAAAGTGCCTAAGCACACATTGCAGAAGACTAGGCATACCTCATCGGCTAGAAATAGGGTAATAATAATACAATATCTAAGAATAGCATGATACTCTACTGGCAACGTATGCAGTCCAATCCCATCAATAGGAGTATTAAGAAGAAATCTTGAGCGTGATCATGTTAAACTTAATATCCATGTCCTTAACAATTATGCAAAAAGGGCACTCACGAAAGCACATAGGGATTTTGAGGGGCAGTTTCCTTGTTAGTGTAACAACTAAGATGAAAAAACAAAATTGTGATACAAAGAGAATCCAAAGAACTATTGAAATTAGAGTCCATATGGCATATTCCATTTCCTCACAATATATGATCTTGGAGCATCAAAGATTGAGCCCTAGATGCCACAAAAGAGCATGAAGATGCCTCTATTTCCAAATACAGTCCAAGACCACGGAGTCTAATGGGTAGTCAAGCCACTCTTGAATGAAGGTCCCAAGGAAAAGGTCCACGCATACCAAAATATCCTCTTTAGACTCTTGTAACTCGTTGTCAATCATGCTACCACCTCCTTCATGTGTACAAGTTGGCACAATGATAACATCCAATTTTGTGGATATTCGAGTGCCTATTTTATCCTCACCTTACCAATATAATAATGATTAATTTAGATAAATCCACTTTTTTTTGCCAAGTTTTGGAAGGACTACCTAATTTCATATCCTTATCTATTATTTGCACAGAATATCACCAAGATAAAGATTTCAGTTTCGACGACCGATGGGTTTGCATCTTCGATGACCACTGAGTTGCATGCTTAATGATCGTTGGCACTCCCACACTTAAGAGATCACCAAAGTTATGATCAGCAGTGACCAATCCAACAATACAAATGATTGTTGAGTGTCCACATCAAAAACCGTTGAGTATCCACACCAGCGATTGCAGAAATAAATCAGGGTTAATGACCATCGAGCCTTGTTGTTACGACCCCACCTCCCAATAACCCCCAATTAAGGGAGACTGAGAGGTCGAAGTCGCATCCATAACTTCTGAATCACAGGTTCGACACTTAACCAAGAACAATTATTAAATTTCAACAATCTATACTGAAAAGTTGTAAGAAAAAAATAAATTTTCCATGCCTTTTTGAAAAATGGATCTCTAAACTTCTATCCACTTATGGATTCTACTCTAACTAATCCTCCTTGTATTTTACTTGATGTATTTCACAATATGATGATTTATTGTGTGTCCTTTTGGCTTGAACCTAAAACGTCGACAAACAAAATGTCGGTCAGCCGAAGCTGGTATGTGGGGGAAACAATAAACGTACAACTATGATAACAACGTAATCATTCAATTAATCATTTAACAACCAAGATTACATTTAAAATATAACTCTGTGATCCATGAGTACCCTATCCTCTGTGCTATCCCTACAGTGGACCTGGATACTACCTTCCTTATGGTAGATCCCCATTAAACCCCTCATGGTCCCACCTATAGGTGAACCAGTTTCTAGGGTTGAGTCACATGGAACTACTCGTAAGTAGCCCACTCCTTAACACATGGAAGGCTAATGGGTCTCATGGCACTACACTTAGTAGCTCAATTTCTAACCCACGATAACCTAGACCTTACTCTAGGTTACCCCTTTTTAGCCCTTTACAAGCCACAGAGGTGGACCCAGATCTAGCCAGTTATACATGTATATTCATAGTGATAGTCATAGTCACTCTATAGTTGCATGAAATAAAAGCATCCAATAGTTATTTCAAGCCATGAGGGAAACGTCGATAAAATCCCCATAAAACTAGATGGGATATTCATAAGCGTAACCACATACCTGATTTGATGATTTCACAAGCATTAAGCAAAACCAACCAAGAATGCAATCCAAGCAAGCAATTCAATCATCACTTAATTCCTGAAAAGAATATGTACTCTATTTATTACACACTTTATCAAGAATCTACTTTATTGACTTGGATTCACTTTCTAGGGTTTTTGTACCCATTTTAGGGTTTCATTAATATTCATTAGGGTTTCTTAGATCCATTCCTCAAACTTTATCCCTTTTAGGTCAAAAAATCCTAATATACTATTTTCTACTCATATAAACCCTAATTTCTCAAATTATCCATTTTAATAGTCTTTTATACCCACATTGACTTAGGATCATCATATCCCTATTTATTTATGGGTTTGAACAATTAAAACAATTAAAAGACATATTCGCCTAAATTAGGGTTTTCAAGCTCATTAATGCATATTCATGCACTAAACCCTAATTTAAGCCAATTATATAAAAAATCATCTTTTTAGATCCTATTTTCACTTTTATTAACAACAGGTTAATATCATCTTGAATTATCCAAATAACGTTATTAAGTCCATCTATCATCAAATCTAAGGGTTTTTCCTTAATTAAATCATTAAAGATGATAACTTTATGTACTTTTCAAATTTCGTGCATATTTATGCACATAAACTCTAAATTAGACTAATCACGTGCAAAGTTCTTTCTTTTTGAACATAATGTACCTTTTTACATTTAACAGGTTAACATCAACTCTAATGATCCATTAAACCCTATTAAACAGTTTATTCATTTCAAAAATAGGGTTTCTTAATCTTTAATTCATTAAAGATGATAATTTACACTACTTTTCGAATAGCAAGAGGAATTAGCTTCTAACTATATTTTTATTGGATTGATTGCATTCTCCTGATCAATATTCATATATTACTTGTCCTAATCGGAGTTACCAATCATTAGATATGATCTTTGCAATAAATCACTTACCACAACCAATGAGAGGGCGCCACGTCACCTTGTTCTCATGCAACATCTCACGTGACTTAGAGACATGACGAAATGACGTGATTACCCCTCGATTAAGTTGGGGTTTCTTCAGCCCTCGGAGGGTAGAATCGTCCAACGCCAGCTCTCCTTCTTCAACTTCCAGAATGGTTGCCGCAGCAGCCCTAGTCACGGCTTGTGGCCCTTCTCCTTCCTCTCCTGGACCCCGACGACCACATGGAAGGGTCCCTCCACCTCCGGCGCTCCTTGGTGCACCCGGTGAAGACCTAAGGTGGGGCCAAGATGGCCGAGAAGAGTTGCACGAACCTGCTCTTGCAGACGTCAACAGCAGTCATGTGGTTGCTTCGGTGGTCTGTATAGGGGACGAAAATGCTGGCTAGGTCATGTTCTAACCTCGGGGCACATCCAGCCTCCAACGAAACCCCTCCTGGGCATCTCTCTGTGCCAGGGTCGCAAAACTTCCTTTGCTAGGGTTTATGAACAAGAAACATGGAAGAAGAAGAGAATTTGGTGTGTCTGATCTTCTGAACTCGACCCAATGCCTTACCCTTTATATAGGGGGAAAGTACAATGCCCTAAGGCGTGCCTCCTTGAGGACTCAAGTCCTATTCTTGGAAGGAAACATATTTTCCTTGGGTGTGAAGCAACCATATCTCTCTCTTCATTATCTCCTTAGATAACTATGTTATTTGAGTATATAGGAAAACAAAAATCCTTTTACTTATCCTCATTATTCTTGCATTTTAATTCTTTGGCACAAATTTCTATTTTCTTTTAATAGAAATCACTTCCTTTTTCACAATGCCACCAAAATCATTAATAACGTATCATATTATCTTTTATTTTGCAAATTTTGGTATTTTCTCTTTCTTTCCTCTTTATTGGGACTCCTTGGATCCCAAGACACTCCATTATTTCGAAATTCTTTTTATTGGATACTTATTATCCTTCTAGATGCATCTTTATGCATTATTTCACATTATCTTGTTTATTTCTCATTAAAATAACTCTTTTTGAGATTTTCTCTTTATTTCTCTTTTATTTTCGTCATTGGCATTCCTTTTAATATTACCAACCTCATGGATATGAAATTTCACCAAGAAATCTCATTTATGCCTCTTTCCACTCATTTTCCACATTTTATCATTATTTTCAATTTCTTTCTTAATAAAGAAATACTTAATTAAGCTTTTCTTTTCTTATTGCCTTGTCTATGCAACTTTGGACTCCTTGGAACCCAAGGAACCCCAGAGGCACGAAATCCATCCTCAGATTACATCATTTTGCCTTCTAAAGGTTTCTCTTTCATTCTTTTCTCAAATATTCAATTATTCATTTACTAATTGAATTTTCTTGTTATTTGCGCCCAATAGCCAATAAATCCCACAGTACAATCATCAAGGCTATTGTAAACAAAATCCATTTATTCCAAATACATTATATCATTATTTGTTCAAATATCCTTAATATGAGAAATTACATTTCTCAGCAAAAGAACCCAAAATCAGGGTTGTAACATCCTTCCCCTCTTATAGGAATTTTGTCCTCAAAATTCTATCAAGCAAACAAACAATTCAGGATAAGACTTTCCAATGTCCATCATTGGCCCCTATGTGGCGTTACCGTACTCATGGGGCTTGCAAGGAACCTTTATCATCACATATTCTTTTCTCCGAGTTCTGTCATCCTGGCGTCTATAAACTGCACAGGTGACTCAGGCCATTTCAGCCTCCCTTAGGGCTCACTAGGTTCATTGTCCGCACATGGTCTGGGTACCTCACATAGTGCTCTAAATTGGACACATTGAACTCATCACACATTACTTTATCCTAAGGGGTAAGATCAAACTTAACCTTTTCCACCATGTGTGAGGTACCCAGACCATGTGTGACGCCCGACACACAAGGGTAACGACCAACATTATACTCATATAGGTATAACGACTAGAGCACAACCTCAAACGACAACAAGGAAAGCATGTCGTCCAGCTGGCTAACCTCATCTATCGGCTAACACACAAGGCCAAGGCCAGGGGAGACGCCCACCACAGAACTAGCTAGCAAAGCTTCACAACATCAAGGTATAATGAGGTTAAAGGTGTCAGGCAGGGTACTTATCATGGTGTGACGCCTGACACAACAAGGCAGGAACCAGGTGTGTGACGCCCAAAACAACCACAATGTAATGTCCAAAGCTCTAGGCCAAAGAGGGATATCGGGCAACATCACCACCAACCCCATATCGGGCAACATGCACCCCAACAAGGTCACCACCAACCTCAATCACAAAGGGCACCAAAACCCTAATGGATCAAGAAGATGGATCACCTCTCAACAACCAAGAGAGAGGGGTCTTGCACACTTCTTATCACCAATTGGGCAACACAAAGATCAACCCTAACAATGGTCCGCAACCACCACAAAGTTCACCTCTCGAATCTTTGGTGAGAGAAGGGTGTTGCTCAAGCAACTAGAACACAAGCTCACCTCTCAACTTTAATGAGAGACGAGTATTGCCCATGATACTAGAGTTCAAGCTCACTTCTCTAGACCAAGGAGGGAGAGGGGTATTGCTCAACAAGAAACCCTAGAATAAGGTTCGACCAACAAGAAGAAACTAAGCAAGAAACTAGCAACATACATAGCCCATATGATCATAAGAAGCATAAAAGAAGGTAGTGTAGTTAGGGTTAGGAGTTATGTAACCCACCTTAAGCAAGCTCTAAGGTCCTAGATCCAAGCACCACTACAAGAAGGAGAGCAAGGCACAATAGGGTTCGGCCACCACTAGAGGAAGAAGGAGACTCCTAGGCAAGGATCAGCCACCAAGCTTGCAAAGGAAGGGGATGTTGTGCACCAAAGAAGAGGGGAAACTAAGGAACTAAATGGATCCTTAGCAAGAGAAAAGAAACACATATATAGAATATGATGGAGGAGAAACCAAGGAAAGACAAGGCAAGGTGTCGCCCACCTAGGGACACTTGTCCATGTGCAAAGCCACCACTCTAACATGTCCTAAACACATGTCCAAGGCCATTGCCACATGCAAGCATTAAGCTCCAAGTGTCCACTAGTGGTGACACAAACGAGGTCAAAGAAGGTCAAAGGGTCCACGGGCGACACACACCCACACCATGGCTGACACACTCCCTAGGTTGACACACTCCCTAGGCCGACACAAATCACTCCTGCCCGACACAAGGCTCACTTGCCCGACACAAAGGTCCAACAAGGAAAAGGCAAGGCATAACAAGTCCCAACAAGCTCAACCAAGCCCAAGGCGACACAAGCAATGAGCCTAACCCCTTCCTCTCAACTCAAGAGGAAGCAAGGAGAGGGAGGAACACCTCACAAGGTGACAAACTTGCCCACAAACCCTAAACCTGGGTATATTGCAAGTAGCACCTCCAGCTCTCAACAAAACACCTACAAACCCTAATCACCACTAAAGGTGATTAGCAAGCAACTAATCACGAGGGTTAAGCAAAGCAAACAGGATAAACCCTAAATGGAGGTCAGGGTCCTTACAAACTAACCCTCTACAAAGGGATTTCCTCCTCAAAATCTGAAGGAAAAAGTGAGGGATACTTCCTCCTCATCTCTTCCTCAAGCTCCCACGTGGCTTCTTCAACGCCAGGACGATGCCAAAGAACCATCACAAGAACCAGATCCTTCCTCTTCAGCTTCTTAACCCTTCTATCCAGGATCATCACAGGACCTTCCTTGTAGGTCACATCTTCATCAAGTTCAACTTCGAATGGATGTATCTTTGTTCCTGTATCCGGATGACTTTTCTTCAGCATACTGACATGGAACATTGGAAGTAACATGTGCAACTCTGGAGGCAGCTCTAACTTGTAAGCTACTTTTCCAACTCATGCTATGACCGGGTATGGCCCCATATATCTGGGTGCTAACTTACCCTTTCGGCCAAATCTCAACACACCTTTCCATGGCAAAACTTTAAGATACACTTTGTCTCCTACCTGGAACTCCAAAGGTCATCGACGATTGTCTGTGTAAGAATTCTGCCTGTCTTGTGCTGCTTTCAACTATTGATGTATCACCTTGATCTTCTCTATCATCTGCTGTACTAACTCGGGACCCAAAAGCTGATATTCACCAGACTCATACCTACATAAAGGAGATCTGCACTTCCTACCATATAATGCCTCATAAGGAGCCATGTCAATGCTCTGCTGATAAGTATTGTTGTAGGTGAACTCTATCAGACTCAGATGCATGTCCCAACAGCCTAGGAACTGCAGAACACAAGCCCGAAGGAGATCCTCCAAAGTTTGAATAGTCCTCTCAGACTATCCATCTGTCTGCGGGTGGAAAGTTGTACTGAACCTCAACTGTGTTCCCAATGTTGTGTGCAACTATTCCCAGAAATGACTTGTGAACTGCGGACCTCTGTCAGAAACTATCGTTACTGGCACACCGTGCAACCACACTATCTCATCTACATATACTCGAGCAAGCTTCTCGGCCGTATACGTTGTCTTTACAGATATGAAATGGGCAAACTTCGTTAATCTATCCACTATCACCCAAATGGAATCATGATTCCTAGTTGTCCTGGGCAGACCAACTACGAAATCCATGGTTATATGATCCCATTTCCAATGCAGTATTGGCAGGGGTTGTAACGTACCTATCAGCTTCTGATGCTCATCCTTAACTTGTTGATATACTGCACATCTAGCCACATACTTTGCTACATCTTTCTTCAAACCGGGCCACCAATACAAGTCCTTCAGACTATGATACATCTTGGTGACTCCTGAATGCATGGCATACATCGACGTGTGTGCTTCTTCGAGCACTAGCTTCCTCAGATCATCTGCATTGGGTACCACCATCCTATCTCGGTAGCAAACTAGTCCATCCTTGGACTCATGGAACCCATCAAACTTTTTGCTACCAAACTCTGATCTGATCAACTACACTGCATCATCTACTTGATGTGCATCTTTGATCTGTTGTCTCAGTGTAGGCTTGACTTGCATATGTGTTAAAAGTCCAGCTAACAAGGAAACTTCCAACTACACATTCATATGTCGCAAAGAAACAAGCATATCCCATCTATGCCATACCAAGGAGCTCAACTGTGCCTTCTTTGTAAAAAGAGAAGAAGACTTTCAGCTAAGCGCATCAGCTACCACATTCGCCTTATCGGGATGGCACTCGATGGTGCAATCGTAATCATTGATTAACTCCATCCATCGACGTTGTCGCATGTTTAGCTCATTCTGCGAAAAGATGTACTTCAGGTTCTTATGATCTGTGAAGATCTGACACACTTCCGTGTAAAGATAGTGTCTCCAAATCTTTAACACATGAACCACTGTTGCCAACTCCAAATCATGAGTCAGATAATTCTCCTCGTGTTTCTTAAGTTGTCACGAAGCAAAAGAGACCACAATGATGGCATGACCTATCTTCAAACTGTGGCCTAGATGGCCCTGTCACTGCCACTGAAGCTATACTGTGTGCCTTTGACGGTGAAGAAACATATCCTCTTCCCTTACTCGGAGACCACTGCAATGGTGCACTAAAACCTCTCATCACGGAAGGTGCTGAAAATCTTGACTTCTTGAAGCCACTAAACCTCTGTCCCTGGAACTGAGCAGGCCTCTTCTTAGCTATGGACTCTCTTTTCTCCCTAACTAACCGTTCAATCCTCCAGACATATTCCACAAATGTAGCAAACTGCTCTCGGTTCTCCAACGCAGAAGCAAGTGTTGTTAGCTCAGCACTCAGGCCCTTCTCAAAATGTCTGATCCGTTCATCATCTGTCATTGCCATGTGAGGACAAAACCTCAACAGGTCCATGAACTTGGCTTCATACTCAGTGATGTTCATTGTTCCTTGGCGCAAGCTCTCAAACTGACTGATCTTCTCATCTAGATACGTCTTAGGAAAGTATCTGTTGATGAACTCGCACCGAAAAACCTCCCAACCGATCACCTCACCAGGACGCTTCTCCTCCTCGATGATCCACCAATGACCAGCACTACCTTTTAGAAGGTAGACAACATGCTTTAATTTGTCTTCTTTGGGGATGTCAAGGATCTGGAAAGCCTTCTCAAGACTTTTCAGCCACAGATCTGCATCTGTTGGATCAATCGTTCCAGCATAATCCGAAGCTTCGACTTAACGAAGCCGCTCAAAGGTCTTCCCAATTCCCGATGTTTCACCATGGGGAGCCTGTGCTCTTGGCGGAGGCACTGGCAATCTTTCTACCATGAGATTCATCATAGCCATCATTTACCCCATAAGTTGTTGATAGGCTGGGTGTTCAAGAATGGCTGGGTCAGGTTGGGGGACCTCAGGCACCCGATCTTCATGTGCATGCCCTATAGCTCCATCAACTGATGCAGCATCGCTGTTCTCGGCAGCATGTTCTTCATGGTTTCCAGACATATTGGCTTTTTCTTCTACTGAGGGCGGAAGATGATTGTAATAAAGTATGGAAAACTCACAAGAACAGACACAACCTAGTCCTAAATCCATGTAGACTCAGCGAACCTAGAGCTCTGATACCAAAACCTATGGCAACACATCCCGCTAACATACAGACAGCGTGGTGTTACGCGAAAACGTGCGGAAAACACCATAAACCACAAATTACCCAAAACATGGGTTAATTAAAACCAATTTCAGACAGCGGATAAACCAAGAAACTATTACATTCAGCTCCTTATCCTGCAAGAAATAGGTTATATAAATATTTACAAGCCTTGATACGTGTCCATAGCTTAGGAGATCAGTTGTCTAGTCATCACATGAGTTCATCACCTGTTGATACGTACATAACGGCCCACATCCGGCCAGCAGTAGGATATACAAAGGATCAATAGCTATACATCGTGAAACAACATCAAAAACGCCTCCAAGGACCTGAGAGTACAGGGATGACTCTAAGACTCTACTACAAAACAACCAAAACAGCAGCATGTCCATCTCTTGCCTTCTACTGCTCTTATTGCTACTCGGCCACAACCCTACGACCACCACCACGTCTAGCTAGAACACCTAAAAAGGGTGCAAAACCAGTGGGGTGAGACACACACTCCCAGCGAGAAACATAACTCCCCGCCGAAACCATAAAACCTCAGAAGATTAAAGTAATAACAGTAAATAACTGATAAAAGGTATAACAAGAGCAGTCTATACAGCAAAGCTATTCATACCATCAGGCTTACCAGATGTACGGAAGGCATATAACCCAATATCTCTTTATGGAACATGATTAACAAGATAAGATTTATAAAATCTTACCACATAACATAAGGAACGTATAAGTAACTGCAAGTATAACAAGATCAACTACACATGCAAGGCCTCAATCAATGTTTTGTGTGTTGCCTTAAGCAATAAATACTATACGGCTGGGTTACATATTATTATTATTATTATTATTATTATGCCCTAAGGAAGTGAGTCATACTACTCAGATCCAACCTTTGGTTGCGAAACCCAAGTCGGTGCCATACAAGGTCAAAGGAAGAACCGGACTCCACGACCTCCCACCTCGTGGTCAGTGCACGAGTACAACACAAGAAGGACTGTAGTCTCATGCTTAAGTGGCCTCAGCTACAGGGTCAGGATACCCTCTTCCTAGCCCGCCTCGGTATAGGTATCGGTGCTAGTGAAACTGAGCCACGAGCCTGTTCAACGTGCTCTGAGCCATAAACGCATTCATGCTCCCATATCACCTGTCCTGAGCCATGGGCCTATTCACCATGCTCTTTATCATATTTGGGCTACGGGCCTGAATCCGCACCCTGGAGTCTACAACCGAAGTTGCACTCTTACCTCCTCACTTTAGGCTATGAGAAACCTCGCATACTCAACAATATGCACTCCGGGTTAACCCGCAGGAGAACTCATTTCACCATCACCATCTCCTGACGATGATGGATCTATGGCCAAGGAAAACTACATGATATGTTCCACTGTGATTAGTTAGTACATTTTAAGTGGATTGTTGAGGCAACCAAGTTGTAACATATGCATAACATAAATCTACCTTATTGTTACCACCATCAAGATATTCTGGGATCTTAATCCCTCACCATACAAACTACTGCCTCAAAAGGCATTTTGATCACTTGTGATAACAATCCCAGATCATCATCAGAGGATAACACCTCAACTTAGGCACTTATCCAAACTCAAGTGCTCAGACCAGAACACATCATGCATGTTTTCTCATCATCAAGAGTAACCATCAGAACAATGTTACTCAAACATATTTACCTCATAGCCCTTTACCTGGCTATACATCTGCATGAAACACCTGCATGGTTAGTATGCACAATCATCATGGATTGACAGAAGAATCATATTATCCAACATAGGGTGACATTGATGATCATATGATTTATTATCCATGCCTCAACCTGTGATCATAGACATAGGTCGTATCATCATGCAAAAAATCTTATATGCTTATCATTTACTCAACATTATACATGTAATTCAAGATGGTCATAAACGCATGGGATGTCATGTCAAGGTGTGATCAACCATATTAATTATCTTACTATCATCAAGCTTAACAAGGGTCAACAAAAATCAACCAAACATGACATCATAGGACAAGATCTAGCACATAGGTTTTCCAGAAGGACAAGACCCTCACTAGAAGCATCCATTACCCTAACTAGAACAGATATCGACAGGGTACTTCCTCATATCATCCAAATACTTCTCCCACATATCGGCCAAACAAGTTAGCCACATAACGGCCAAGCACACAACAAGGTATCAGGCTACCACATACATCGGGCAACAAGGAACCAATCCATTTTGTGCACTCATGTGTATCGTGCAATGCGTGTCGTACACCTCAAGTTGTGCAATGATGTGTCGGGTATCAAGGGTAAAACAGCCACAAATCCTATCGGGCAACTAATCTTATGGGTGTGTCCCTCATCAGGTGCACGGGCATCCATATGCAACGGCTAGCGATACTAGGTGACACTCTATCGGGCATCACCACAACGCCATGACGCTCGGCACCAGCTAGCCAAAGACTCCATAATGTCCAAGGTACAGACACAAGGCTACCACCTGAACCAGGCGTGTCGGGCAGAGGACACAACCATGTGTGACGCCTGACACACAAGGGTAATGACCAACATTCTACTCATCTAGGTATAACGACTAGGGCACAACCTCAAACGACAGTAAGGAAAGCATGTCGTCCAGCTGGTTAACCTCATCTATCGGCCAACACACAAGGCCAGGGCTAGGGGAGACACCCACCACAGAACTAGCTAGGAAATCTTCACAACATCAAGGTATAACGAGGTTAAGGGTGTCGGGCAGGGTACTTATCATGGTGTGATGCCCAACACAACAAGGCAGGAACCAGGTGTGTGACGCCCAACACAGCCACAACATAACGTCCAAAGCTCTAGGCCAAAGAGGGATATCAGGCAGCATCACCACCAACCCCATATCGGGCAAGATGCACCCCAATAAGGTCGCCACCAACCTCAAGAACAAAGGGCACCAAAACCCTAATGGATCAAGAAGATGGCTCACCTCTCAACAACCAAGAGAGAGGGGTCTTGCACACTTCTTATCACCAATCGGGAAACACAAAGATCAACCCTAACAAAGGTCCATAACCACCACAAAGCTCACCTCTCAAATCTTTGGTGAGAGAAGGGTGTTGCTCAAGCAACTAGAACACAAGCTCACCTCTCAACTTAAACGATAGAGGAGTATTGCCCATGATACTAGAGTTCAATCTCACTTCTCTAGACCAAGGAGGGAGAGGGGTATTGCTCAACAAGAAACCCTAGAACAAGGTTTGGCCAACAAGAAGCAACTAAGCAAGAAACTAGCAACATACATAGCCAATATGATCATAAGAAGCATAAAAGAAGGTAGTGTAGTTAGGGTTAGGAGTTATGTAACCCGCCTTAAGAAAGCTCCAAGCTCCTAGCTCCAAGCACCATCACAAGAAGGAGAGCAAGGTACTCTAGGGTTCGGCCACCACTAGCGGAAGAAGGAGACTCCTAGGCAAGGATCAGCCACCAAGCTTGCAAAGGAAGGGGATGTAGTGCACCAAAGAAGAGGGGAAACTAAGGAACTAAAGGGATCCTTAGCAAGAGAAAGGAAACACATATATAGAAGAGGATGGAGGAGAAACCAAGGAAATACAAGGCATGGTGTCGCCCACCTAGGGACACTTGTCCACGTGCAAAGCCACCACTCTAACATGTCCTAAACACATGTCCAAGGCCATTGCCACATGCAAGCATCAAGCTCCAAGTGTCCACTAGTGGTGACACAAACGAGGTCAAAGAAGGTCAAAGGGTCCATGGGCAACACACACCCACACCATGGCCTACACACTCCCTAGGTCGACACACTCCCTAGGCCGACACACCACAGGCCGACACAAAGCACTCCTGCCGGACACAAGGCTCACTTGCCCGACAGAAAGGTCCAACAAGGCAAAGGCAAGGCATAACAAGGCCCAACAAGCTCAACCAAGCCCAAGGCAACACAAGCAACGAGCCCAACCCCTTCCTCTCAACTCAAGAGGAAGCAAGGAGTGGGAGGAACACCTCACAAGGTGAAAAACTTGCCCACAAACCCTAAACTTGGGTATATTGCAAGTAGCACCTCCAGCTCTCAACAAAACACCATCAAACCCTAATCACCACTAAAGTTGATTAGCAAGCAACTAAGCACCAGGGTTAAGCAAAGCAAACATGATAAGCCCTAAACAGATGTCAGGGTCCTTACATCTCCTCTAGGTCTATAGGGTGTTGGCTCTTTTGGGGTCATCCCTCTTCCCTCATTCATTAAGAGAGTTCCCTACTCATCTGCCCTTTGGGTCCCATGAGTTCATGAAGGTGATCAATCTCCTAACTCATGGCCCTCAGACAATGATAGTTGTTACCTCCCGACCCTATGGTCATGTGCAACTGGGGAATTAGGAAACTCCTACTTCCATCAGTCTTATCCCTACCTGACCCTAGGATAGACTTAGGATTCCATTTATAGTACATGTCCAACTTAGAACCTTACCCAAGCCTTCATAACCTCTCTTTGTATACATGGGATGACATCCATGCTTTCATAGGGGTCATGGTGACCTTCCTACCTTGGTCAGGCCCCTTACCGGTTACCTCCATGGTAACACATCCACATGCACTTAAATATGGATATATATGGGTCTATAGGTTCTGTTGGTATGTATGCCCTGAGAGCCAATCATGTGATAATTGGTGGGATACATTAAGATTGATTTGATAAACATAAAAGGCGAGCTTCCAATTCTTTCTGGTTCAGTCATATGAGATAGTGATAGAACAGATTGAATGTCTAGAGAATGATAGTACTCAATGACGTATGCCTTCAGGTTCATGACCTGAATGATGAGATCATACGGATGCTAAGAGTTTGTACATTCTTGTTATGTCCCTAGTCGTATGTCATTGTGGAAGGTAGATAGACAGCAATGACACACAAGACTAGATTGTGGTGTTGGTTGATGACAGAATCTTATTAGTCATGATATAGAGATATCAAACCAAACACATAGGTACTTGTTAGAGAACAAGGTACCGGACAGACCCACCGTGAGTTTGACACATGGAACCATGAGATGGTAGTCACAGTCAGTACTCACAGTGATGGTGGTGAGTGTGATTCTTAGACCTGAAATCACTGCACTCAACACATGTCGTTGGGCACACTTTGACATCATCAAACGCAGTCCTGAAACATGGGTTGTTATAAAGGTGATGATTGGGTGGCTTTGACACATGGGGCTTTTGAGGGGTGAGTGATAGATATGGGATTTGTCCCTCCTGAGGGAGTTTGATATCCATGGCCACTTGATGAGTAGGATTCAGAAAGGCGTGCACGCATGTGTGAATCAGTATATGATACTGATGTCATACATATCTCTTCCAGTCTACTCTGAGATCAAGTAAGTGAATGAACGTTGACAGGATGACTGTTCCATGCCTCGAGTTCATTCGGGATATCAGTGACAAAGGAATTATACATTCGCTGTAACACCATTCACAGATTGTAGGATGAAAGTTGTTCTCCAACTTTCTACTTTCACTTGGGTAGCACTGATGTGTGACTAGGCACCGCTCTTTTCTTGTGAAGTCATAAGTGTTATGGACTTTCACTGCCAACGTGAAATGGACCTGCAGGGTCACACACATAGGATTTAACCTGGAAGAGGAGTTTTGTCCACAAAGCAATGTTTAGATTGATTACTAAAGTAGTGTAGTAGTTCAATTAAACACTCAATCAGTCGATAGATCAATATCATATAGTTCAAGGTGTTGGACGCATTGATTGGAGTATCGGATTGATTGAAATCTCATTTGACTGATTTTTCCCAACCTGTGCTCCCCAACCGATCGGCTCATGTGATGAACCGGTCGGCTGAGGTTGCTGAACCGGTCGGCTGGAGTGTCCAGGCCAATCGGCTCATGCCCAGGTTGAAACGACCGGTTCAAGAGTTGAACCGATCGGCTCAACTGGTGCAACCGACCAGTTGGGAAAGTCATGTCGGCAAGGATTTTCCTTTTGTTTCAAATTTCCCATTTCGATTGGGAATAATATTGGTATTCGATACCAATTGGGAAAGAAACAAGGAAAGTCTTTTTGAGCCAGATTAGGACCATGAACCGATCGGTTCAGGGCACCAACAGATCGGTTGGAGTGCCCCAAACGATCGGCTCAGGTCCAACCGATCGGCTCAATGGCCGAACCGATCGGTTCAGTTGTGAACCGATCATTTCAGGTTGCGAACCGGTTGCTTTTTGTGGAAAATTCTCGAACCCTTCAACTCCTGCTTTAGTCCCGCATTGCCCGGGATGGAGAACCCTGTCCCATGACTCTCCTATATATATAGGGGTATTGGGGGCTTCTCAAAGTACAGCTCAGTGCAACCAGTTGCTCTGCAAGTTGTCGTTCTCTCTGGTTTTGGTAACCGTGAGAGAGCCCAAGCAAGTGCTTCCCGCAAAAAGGGAGGTGCAGCAAGGGAAGGACAACTGCAGTTGCAACAGGAGGCAGGAGAGCGTGTTGGCGACTAGTACGTCAACAGGAGGGTGTGACTCCTTCCACTTCCTTGTGGGACAAGGAGAGTGGAGTTCCAGGTGGTCCGTGTGGACTACTACAGAGGCGGGAGGACACTGCCGCTTAGGAGGACAACTGTCATCCGACAGTCCGGTTCGAGTAGGAGTTGTCAGTCCCGGTGTGACCAGGAGCTGCACAGACACCGTCGAAGTTCGGAGTTGAAGACCTCACATTGCGCGAGGTATTGTCGCCGAGCAAGCCTCGGGACAAGGTATGATTCCGCAAACCATCCTTTCCTATTATATAGACGTTGATGCATTTCCTCATTATGGGTTGGGGGAGATTTTTTTTGTTTCCGCTGCCTTCTCTGTCTCCCCTAAAACCCAACAGTGGTATCAGAGCCACGTCAGCTGTTCTATATTTTAGGAATATCGATATGATCGATTTTGGTTTGTCGCCTTTATTTATTGCATACGATGCGAATAATATCGGCTTTATGCATGTCCAATCCTAAACCCACAAATCCCTAATTACATATATGATATGTATTATTAATGCACTCGATATGCGTCGCCCTTAAATGAGTTTTGTGGTGGATGTGTGTAGCGTGATTATGGCCTATAAACCCCTATCTGTGTGTGGTTGTTTGTGGTTGCTTGCATCTCGGTCTGCGCACCGATCTTCCCTCTTTTATTCCTGATGTAACTCGAAATAATTCGAGATTCTTTCCTACCTTTGCTCCCCCCGAATGTAACTCGGGGTTTCTTTTTTTTTAAAGCAATGTAATAAATAGAATAGGATTTTATTTCCTGTTATGTCAAAGACCGGCGGACATCAAGACGACTGTTCAGACGGTCAGTTCAAGGAGTGAACCGATCGGTTGACCTTCCAGACAGTCGGTTCAAGGAGTGAACTGATCAGTTGATGACCGGTTCGAGGAGCGAGATGAGCGGGTGGCGGACATGACGAGATGCACGACGACCAGGCGAACCGATCGGTTGGAGGAGCCAACCGATCGGCTGGTGGCACCCAGACGACCGGATGGAGAGTACAGATCATTCATGTGATGAGTTGATCAACTCGGATGGCAAGGCACAGATGTTCATCTTGTACAGGTTGCATGTGATGTAGACCTAGATGACCGTGATTCCTCTTGGCTCGAGGAATCACATTAGGATGGCCATAATCATCGCTTTTTTTTATCGTTTGTGCATGTTTTCTGTGGGATATAGCATGTATATGATACGTACTATGTATTGTGGTGATTGGATATGTATATGTATATAAAACCAAATCCCTCATTAAATATTAAGTTTTAGATGCCTTCCAAATGTGACACACGTGAAAAGCTTGTTTGACCAAGTGTGGGCACGCCCTAGCGTGGTGCACCGTCTACCTCGTGGAAGCGTGAAGGATGAATGTGTGGGTCTGCCCTAGTAGGGTGCATGTTCATCGTGTTTGCTTTGGGTCGGACTTAACAAGGTGATCTAGATGGGATCTAGTACCTTGAGGCATGGAGATGATCATTGCAAAGAGTTGTATATGACATCTTATCAAGAGTTGCATATGATGCAATTGGCAAAAGTTGCCTACCTGAGAGATCTATGTTGTGGGTGACAGCCCTAGCTGGTCCATGGCTTAGAGGATTTCAGGATCTTGCCCACTAGAAGGTTGTACGCTGCAATCTTCCGAATTGATGGTGAGGGCTATCGATTTGAAGTAAAATAGTGGGAGCGATAATTAATTAAAGGCCTAATTATATCGTCAAATTATCAAATCAATCAAATAAGTCAAAAATGAGTTTTGGACTAAAATTGCATATTTTCCTTTTGTAGTTCAAATGGCAACAAACAACAACAACTTTTCTTTGCGATTGGTCCTTGACAAGGACAAGCTAAATGGGACAAACTTCCATGACTGGTATCGTACATTGAGAATTGTTCTCACTCAAGAGCGTAAGCTCTATGTCCTGGATACTCCAATTCCAGAGGAACCCGCTCCTAATGCACCAAGGACAGAAAGGGATGCTTATAAGAAGCATTTTGATGATGCCATTGATGCAAAGTGCTTGATGCTATGTTCAATGAACCATGAGTTGCAGAGGCAACATGAGAACATGGGTGTCATAGAGATGATTCTGCATCTCAGGAACATGTATGAAGATCAGGCACGGCAAGAGAGGTACAATGTTTCTAGGGCGCTGTTCAAGTGCGTCATGACAGAAGGAGATCCAGTTGGTCCTCACACACTCAAGATGATTGGGTATGTGGAGAACCTGCAGAGACTGGGATTTCCACTGAGCCAAGAGTTGGCTACTGACGTGATACTGCAATCGTTTCGAGAATCTTACAGTCAGTTTGTGATGAACTACAACATGAACAACTTTGATAGGCCACTGTCAGAGTTGTTGGGCATGTTGAGGACAGCCGAGTTACAGATGAAGAAGGACAAGCCTAAGTCCGTGATGGTGATCATGAGCAAGAAAGGCAAGTCCAAGCGCAAGGGCAAGGGCAAAGCTAAGAAAGGTTCTGAAGCTAGCCAGGAGTCCAAGCCATCTTCAGCTCTCAAGGCCAAGGGAGGCGTGACCAAGAAAGGAAATTGCCACCATTGTCAAAAGCCAGGACATTGGAAAAGGAATTGTCCTATCTACCTGGAAGAACAAAAGAAGAAGGAGGCGACTGAAGCCTCTACTTGAAGGTGTCTTGTAAATAAACTTGTAACACTTTTTGAGATATATGATATCAAGATGTAAAGTGTAAAGAATTCTTACTTGGGGCAAGTTTTGCCTTTATAGATAGGAAT
The DNA here is from genome assembly GCA_963693085.1 of Alisma plantago-aquatica. Classification (NCBI taxonomy): domain Eukaryota; kingdom Viridiplantae; phylum Streptophyta; class Magnoliopsida; order Alismatales; family Alismataceae; genus Alisma; species Alisma plantago-aquatica. The sequence continues at coordinate 220,642,150 of OY856410.1, read as the reverse complement.
ACTTTAGTTTATTTTCAGCCAATAAGGCATGTAATACAGTTATGAACTGTTATTTCATACTTTCCAATAGATAGAAACACTTTATTTTTGCATATTGTATGACAATGATGGCAATTAATAAAGAGATGTTTCAATTTATAAAGATATGATCTTTGTGGCAATTCCTTATTTATCTTGTGATATTTGATATGCATAAGATAAGATGATACCTAAAAGTTATAGATAACTCAAACAATTTAATTAGCATTAATCATGAGAAATTCATTTCTAGTTTCCATGTGATGGATAAATCTAGACTCTTTTGGTTATAGAACCAGTAAGAGACATAAATATCTTGGACATGATTAATCAATCTTCACTAATGTAGTGGGAGAGTGATTATCCTATTAGGTATAATACATGTGATGTATTTACATACCTATTAGAATAAATGCTAATACTTCAAATGGTGTTTAGAGAAATACCAATATGAATATCTTGAAGTGTTCAAGATTATCATAAATGAAGTACAAATTTGGTAAAGTATTAATTCTTGATGAGATCAAGGAATGAAATACTTGGACCAAACGTTTGAGATCCTTATGAGTGATTATGATAGTGTATCATAGTGAACTCATGATTAAGGCATGGTGATGTCTGAATCAAGAACGAATCATACTCTAAGGAGTTAGAGAATGATTATCAAATAACTGAATTCTTCTTAATAAAAGAATACCCCACACTAATAAAAGAAATTAAGAATCACAAGGGTTGTGAGTTCTTATATCTTTAACAGATACACCTCAATTATCTATGTGATGAGTTGTTCATGTGATGAGTCAACTATCAAGATGAATATGAGGAACTGAATCTTGAGTTATGGTTTATGAAACCATTACATCCTAAATGACTTCCATGTGAACCATAAGGTATGACCCAGACGGTAGCACTCATTGGATCATATCCATAAGTGCAAATAAGTCTTAAGTGTTAAGACACATGGATAACATTTTGACAAGGATGATGCTTGTTGATTGCAACTTAATGACTAAGACATTTGGCATATGGATACTAAAACCGCATTCCTATGAGGAATAAAAACAGGATGTGTACGTGACACAGCCTATAAGGTTTATGAATCCACTAATGCAAATGAAGTCTATAAGTTACAGTGGACTAATCAATGTGATTGATTGAGTACAAGCAACTCAAAATTGGATCTTTACTTTGATGATATAGTCAAAGGGTTTGACTGATATGTCAAAGATAAAGAAGGGATCTGTGATTTAGTGGGAGTGTATTCACATTCCACATATTGATGTGAAATGGAAATGTTCTAGATTGGAAATCCGAATGTGGAAATTATCTTTAAGGAAGATAGAGATGTTACCTATGTGATAGGAATAGAGATCTATAGAGATAGTTCTCGAAAATCTCTTGACCTGGAAAGAGAGAGCATACATTGGCAATCTGTACTGAAGTATTCAGTATGCACAGATTCAGTGGGAGAAAACTTGTCCATATTACATGGAGTTAGTATCCCAAGGCCAAGTGTCCAATTCTTATGAAGAATGGGAACACTAAGAATAGATATGGATCTATCATGTATGTAATCATCCCATTATCTTGCATGTATGACATGGCAAGAATAAAATGCATTCATCATCTTGTATGTAGGACATGGCAATATGATGTGCTCATCCTGATAACTCATATGTGGGACATGATGAGTGTATGTCTGTCTGCTTCCAGTAAGGGTTACTGGAATACCATGAGAATTTGATGAGTGCTTGTGAAGTACTAGTTCTATGGAGATAAGGAAGAGTTCGATGTAAAGAGTTACATTGATGCGAACTTCCGAAAGGACAGAAAATTAATCGCAATATATATACATAAGATGTATAAAAGTGAAAGTTTGTTGATAATTGGAAATGTTCCAATAAAGCCATTTGAAAAGGGGAAATGCCGAGTATCTATGTGTTAGTAAACAGCAGTGGATACTATATGGATCTGAAAGTTCATAGGATGAACTTATATTCCACTCATTGATGATAAGTCTGGAATCCTTGATCATGCAATGTGGCTAAAGGTTAGCAAAGGAATACTAGATCGCATATTACGGCAACTCCATCTCATACGTATGACGTACAGCGAAGAGATGTGAGACATGCAATTAGTACAGACTTTGGCAAGGTGTTGTCATTACTCACTATGTTGGCACTACAACACAGTAACATGTGGGACATGATTGAAGATCACTATGAATATGATTCATGGGTGATTGGCTCGCAGTGCAAGTGGGAGTCTGTTGGTATGTATGCCCTGAGAGCCAATCATGTGATAATTGGTGGGATACATTAAGATTGATTTGATAAACATAAAAGGCGAGCTTCCAATTCTTTCTGGTTCAGTCATATAAGATAGTGATAGAACAGATTGAATGTCTAGAGAATGACAGTACTCAATGACGTATGCCTTCAGGTTCATGACCTGAACGATGAGATCATACGGATGCTAAGAGTTTGTACATTCTTGTTATGTCCCTAGTCGGATGTCATTGTGGAAGGTAGATAGACAGCAATTACACACAAGACTAGATTGTGGTGTTGGTTGATGACAGAATCTCATTAGTCATGATATAGAGATATCAAACCAAACACATAGGTACTTGTTAGAGAACAAGGTACCGGACAGACCCACCGTGAGTTTGACACATGGAACCATGAGATGGTAGTCACAGTCAGTACTCACAGTGATGGTGGTGAGTGTGATTCTTAGACCTAAAATCACTGCACTCAACACATGTCGTTGGGCACACTTTGACATCATCAAACGCAGTCCTGAAACATGGGTTGTTATAAAGGTGATGATTGGGTGGCTTTGACACATGGGGCTTTTGAGGGGTGAGTGATAGATATGGGATTTGTCCCTCCTGAGGGAGTTTGATATCCATGGCCACTTGATGAGTAGGATTGAGAAAGGCGTGCACGCATGTGTGAATCAGTATATGATACTGATGTCATACATATCTCTTCCAGTCTACTCTGAGATCAAGGAAGTGAATGAACGTTGACAGGATGACTGTTCCATGCCTCGAGTTCATTCGGGATATCAGTGACAAAGGAATTATACATTCGCTGTAACACCATTCACGGATTGTAGGATGAAAGTTGTTCTCCAACTTTCTACTTTCACTTGGGTAGCACTGATGTGTGACTAGGCACCACTCTTTGCTTGTGAAGTCATAAGTGTTATGGACTTTCACTGCCAACGTGAAATGGACCTGCAGGGTCACACACATAGGATTTAACCTGGAAGAGGAGTTTTGTCCACAAAGCAATGTTTAGATTGATTACTAAAGGAGTTTAGTAGTTCAATTAAACACTCAATCAGTCGATAGCTCAATATCGTATGGTTCAAGGTGTTGGACGCATTGATTGGAGTATCGGATTGATTGAAATCGCATTTGACTGATTTTGCCCAACTTGTGCTACCCAACCGATCGGCTCATGTGATGAACCGGTCGGCTGAGGTTGCTGAACCGGTCGGCTGGAGTGTCCAAGCCGATCGGCTCATGCCCAGGTTGAAACGACCGGTTCAAGAGTTGAACCGATCGGCTCAACTGGTGTAACCGACCAGTTGGGAAAGTCATGTCGGCAAGGATTTTCCTTTCGTTTCAAATTGCCCAATTTGATTGGGAATAATATTGGTATTCGATACCAATTGGGAAAGAAACAAGGAAAGTCTTTTTGAGCCGGATTAGGACCATGAACCGATCGGTTCAGGGCACCAACCGATCGGTAGGAGTTCCCCAAACGATCGGCTCAGGTCCAACCGATCGGCTCAATGGCCGAACCGATCGGTTCAGTTGTGAACCGATCATTTCCGGTTGCGAACCGGTTGCTTTTTGTGGAAAATTCTCGAACCCTTCTACTCCTGCTTTAGTCCCGCATTGCCCGGGATGGAGAACCCTGTCCCATGACTCTCCTATATATATAGGGGTATTGGGGGCTTCTCAAAGTACAGCTCAGTGCAACTAGTTGCTTTGCAAGTTGTCGTTCTCTCTAGTTTTGGTAACCGTGAGAGAGCCCGAGCAAGTGCTTCCCGCAAAAAGGGAGGTGCAGCAAGGGAAGGACAACTGCAGTTGCAAGAGGAGGCAGGAGAGCGTGTTGGCGACTAGTACATCAACAGGAGGGTGCGACTCCTTCCACTTCCTTGTGGGACAAGGAGAGTGAAGTTCCAGGTGGTCCGTGTGGACTACTACAGAGGTGGGAGGACACTGCCTCTTAGGAGGACAACTGTCATCCGACAGTCTGGTTTGAGTAGGAGTTGTCAGTCCCGGTGTGACCAGGAGCTGCACAGACACCGTCGAAGTCCGGAGTTGAAGACCGCACATTGCATGAGGTATTGTCGCCGAGCAAGCCTCGGGACAAGGTATGATTCCGCAAACCATCCTTTCCTATTATATAGTCGTTGACGCGTTTCCTCATTATGGGTTGGGGGAGATTTTTTTTGTTTGCGCTGCCTTCTCTGTCTCCCCTAAAACCCAACAGGTTCATTCTCATACCATGTACATTTCACTTAGCTTCTCAAGATCCTATGTGACCTCTTTAGGTTACCTTAAACTGACAAAACTGATATACACCCTACCAAAGGGGTCCCTCTCCCAGGATGGGAGGAAAACTATCTCTCGATAACAAGGTCACAAACACCCTTAGGTCTAGGGTTTACATCCATATGAGCATGTTTAACCCAGTAGCTACTAAGGCACAAGCAGACCACCTACTATACCATGCTAGGTCATACTTGTTCTCTTTCCTCAACACTGGATCAAGATCATACCTTCCCATGTCATCAACTTAGCTGGGAGGGGTTTGTCTTAAACTTAAGGGGTTTCCCTTTCCTCTCATCGTAAGAAGTACCATGCTCGCTTCTACAGGAACTCAACTCTCATCATGAGCATTAGGTACACCACTTCCCCTCTTAGGCCTAGGAACCCTAGGATCACTTGTAGGTGTCCAACTGCATGCTCTATCTCTTAACCACGAACCAAGCATGCAAAATGCATGACATGCACTTCTTGTTATCCTTCTACTTGAGCAACACTTAGAGTTGGGTCCTCCTTAAGGACAACCAATAAGGTACAAGGCATCATAACCTGTTACTAAACCTTTCTAGGTCTAAGGAACTCTTCTTCCTACCTCAGAAGGTAAACACCTATACCGTAGGCACATAGATACCAGAAGCTTCATCTTCTCTCTCTAGGGTTTGGTCCCTCTGAAGGCAACCAAGATATCATCAACTTCCAGGGATCAATCATGAGGCAACCACTATCATCCATTGTTCCTCATATCTCGGGGTTTTAGGCTTCCAACCTTCTTTTTGGGTTTCCTGCTCTCTCTAGAGCTAACCCTACATCCAACCTCACCATTAGAGGTCCTTTCTTCATTAAGGATCAACCTCAATAGCATGCCCCTACCTGGATGAAACTTATGTTCACTCAAGGTTATCCATATCTCTTTATGCTTATTTCATAGGCCATCCTTCCTACTCTCCTAGTCAGGGTTTCAACCCTTTGCTCACACTACTAACGTACCATGGGTGCATGATATGCCCTACTCGCATAAGCCCATAGGGTGTCTAAGGTCCTTCACTAACATCATCATCTAAGGAGCTATCCTTTACCCTAACATGCACGACCCTTCCCAGGGTTGGGTTTCCAAAGGTGCTAGGTCACCCATGGATCATATGACATCCCAAAGGCATGCCCTTTCAAACACCTGGTCTAACTCATCTCTCTCTAACCTTCACTTAGGGTTAGGGTTAGCATCATCCTCAAAGGATGTGCCAGGTCTCTTCTTGCAATGGAGATCTCTATCTCCAAGACTAACTTATCCTCCTAACAAGAAGGTCTAGCCTTAGGTCTCTTCTGAGGACATGACAATTTATGTCATACGACCCAAGCATGTATCTATTCTTTAATTTGCACTTAATCTATTAAGCTTATGTCCATGACATTTTATTTACATGCTTTTTATTAATTTGGTGGAGGATTCCTTAAACCTTATTAACCTTACCCATACCTCAAGAGGGTGATGAGAAGAAAGAAAACCCTAATCCTTTAGGTCCTTATCAGAATTTTGTGATGAGAAGGGATGAATAAGATGAGAAAGTCCTAAATGTATCTTATTTCGATTCATACCCTAAGACTTTGGCCAGGCAGTCACATGAATCCAGGAGTCCTCATATTCCGACTAGCGGTGCGGAGGAAAATATTTCCAGCCCTCAGTCGTGATCCTTTTCTAGACACCTCCATCTTTTAGATAATCCCCTAATAACTCCCTTGGGTTCTACGGAGTTTGTAAAAATTTAATAATTATTAATGCTTAACTGAGGAACCTACACTCTGATACCAAATGTTACGACCCTGCCTCTTGATAACCCCCAATTAAGGGAGACCGAGAGGTCGAAGCTGCACCCATAACTTCCAGATCAAAGGTTTGACACTTAACCAAAAACAATTATTAAATTTCAACAATCTATACTAAAAAGATGTAAGAAAAAACATAAAATTTTGCATACCTTTTTGAAAACTTGGATCTCTAAACTTCTATCCACTTATGGATTCTACTCTAACTAATCCTCCTTGTATTTTACTTCATATATTTCACAATATGATGATTTACTGTTTGTCCTTTTGGCTTGAACCTAAAACGCCAGCAAACAAAACGTCAGTCAGCTGAAGCTGGTATGTGGGGGAAACAATAAACATGCAACTATGATAACAATGTAATCACTCAATTAATCATTTAACAACCAAGATTACGTTTTAAATATAACTCCACGATCCATGAGTACCCTATCCTCTGTGCTATCCCTACAGTGGACCTGGATACTACCTTCCTTATGGTAGATCCCAATTAAACCCCTCATGGTCCCACCTATAGGTGAACCAGTTGCTAGGGTTGAGTCACATGGCACTACCCATAAGTATCCCACTCCTTAACTCATGGTAGGCTAATGGGTCTGATGGCACTACACTTAGTAGCCCAATTTCTAAGCCACGATAACCTAGACCTTACTCTAGGTTACCCCTTTTTAGCCCTTTACAAGCCACAGAGGTGGACCCGGATCTAGCCAGTTATACATGTATATTCATAGTGATAGTCATAGTCACTCTATAGTTGCATGAAATAAAAGCATCCAATAGTTATTTCAAGCCATGAGGGAAACGTCGATAAAATCCCTAGAAAACTAGATGGGATATTCATAAGCGTAACCACATACATGATTTGATGATTTCACAAGCATTAAGCAAACCCAACCAAGAATGTAATCCAAGCAAGCAATTCAATCATCACTTAATTCCTAAAAAGAATATGTACTCTATTTATTACACACTTTATCAAGAATCTACTTTATTGACTTGCATTCATTTTCTAGGGTTTTTGTACCCATTTTAGGGTTTCATTAATCTTCATTAGGGTTTCTTGGATCCATTCCTCAAACTTTATCCCTTTTAGGTCAACAAATCCTAAAATACTCTTTTCTACTCATATAAACCTTAATTGCTCAAATTATCCATTTTAATAGTCTTTTATACCCACATTGACTTAGGATCATCATATCCCTATTTATTTATGGGTTTCAACAATTAAAACAATTAAAAGGCATATTCACCTAAATCAAGGTTTTCAAGCTCATTAATGCATATTCATGCACTAAACCCTAAATTAAACCAATTATATAAAAAGATCATCTTTTTAGATCCTATTTTCACTTTTATTAACAACAAGTTAATATCAGCTTGAATTATACAAATAACGTCATTAAGTCCACCTATCATAAAATCTAAGGGTTTTTCTTTAATTAACTCATTAAAGATGTTAACTTTATGTACTTTTCAAATTTTAAGCATATTTATGCACATAAACTCTAAATTAGATTAATCACATGCACAGTTCTTCCTTTTTGAACATAATGTACCTTTTTACATTTAACAAGTTAACATCAACTCTAATGATCCATTAAACCCTATTAAACACTTTATTCATTTCAAAAATAGGGTTTCTTAATCTTTAATTCATTAAAGATGATAATTTACACTATTTTTCGAATAGTAAGAGGAATTATCTTCTAACTATATTTTTATTGGATTCCTTGCATTCTCCTGATCAATATTCATTTATTACTTGTCCTAATCGGAGTTACCAATCATTAGATATGATCTTTGCAATAAATCACTTACCATAGCCAATGAGAGTGTGCCACGTCGCCTTGTTCTCATGCAACAGCTCGCGTGACTTAGAGACATGACGAAATGACGTGATTACCCCTTGATTAAGTTGGGGTTTCTTCAGCCCGCGGACGGTAGAATCGTCCAACGCCAGCTCTCCTTCTTCAACCTCCAGAATGGCTGCTGCAGCAGCCCTAGCCGCGACTTGCGGCCCTCCTCCTTCCTCTCCTGGACCCCGAAGACCACAGGGAAGGGTCCCTCCACCTCCGGCGCTCCTTGGCGCACCCGGTGAAGACCAAAGGTGGGGCCAAGATGGCCGAGAAGAGCTGCGCGAACCTGCTCTTACAAACGTCAACAGCAGCCATGCGACTGCTTCAGTGGGCTGTTTAGGGCACGACAACGCTGGCTAGGTCATGTTCTGACCTTGGCGCACATCCAACCTCCAACGCAACCCCTCTTGGGCTTCTCTCTATGCCAGGGTCTCAAAACTTCCCTTTGTTAGGGTTTATGAATGAGAAACATGGAAGAAGAAGAGAAGTTGGTGTGTGTGATCTTCTGAACTCGGCCCAATGCCTTACCCCTTATATAGGGGTAAAGTATAAATCCCTAAGGCGTGCCTCCTTGAGGACTCAAGTCCTATTCTTGGAAGGAAACATATTTTCCTTGGGTGTGAAGCAACCATCTCTCTCTCTTCATTATCTCCTTAGATAAATATGTTATTTGAGTATACAAGAAAACAAAAATCCTTTTTCTTATCCTCATTATTCTTGCCTTTTAATTCTTTGGCACGAATTTCTATTTTCTTTTAATAGAAATCACTTCCTTTTTAACAATTCCACCAAAATCATTAATAATGTATCATATTATCTTTTATTTTGCAAATTCTGGTATTTTCTCTTTCTTTCCTCTTTATTGGGACTCATTGGATCCCAAGACACTCCATTATTTCGAAATTCTTTTTATTGGATACTTATTATGCTTCTAGATGCATCTTTATGCATTATTTCACATTATCTTGTTTATTTCTCATTAAAATAACTCTTTTTGATATTTTCTCTTTATTTCTCTTTTATTTTCTTCATTGGCATTCCTTTTAATATTAGCAACCTCATGGATATGAAATTTCACCAATAAATCTCATTTATGCCTCTTTCCACTCATTTTCCACATTTTATCATTATTTTCAATTTCTTTCTTAATAAAGAAATACTTAATTAAACTTTTCTTTTCTTATTGTCTTCTCTATGCAACTTTGGACTCCTTGGAACCCAAGGAACCTTAGAGGCACGAAATCCATCCTTGGATTACATCATTTTTCCTTCTAAAGGTTTCTATTTCATTCTTTTCTCAAATATTCAATTATTCATTTACTAATTGAATTTTCTTGTTATTTGGGCCCAATAGCCAATAAAGCCCACAGTACAATCATCAAGGCTATTGTAAACAAAATCCATTTATTCCAAATACATTATATCATTATTTGTTCAAATATCCTTAATATGAGAAATTACATTTCTCACCAAAAGAACCCAAAATCAGGGTTGTAACACTTGTAGTAGGCTTCAACTTAATTATTCAACTGACCCATATCAGTATCAGCGACCAACGCACCCCATCGAACATTGAGTCATGACCTTAGAGATGGATGAGTCTGAATGATCAACAACCACTGACTGAAGTCTATTACATTGAGACCCACACGTATAACCCACCTCAATGTATGAGGGGGTTGCGATGTGTGAGAGACGACAAAGTTTTGCTGCATCACACATCCACCCTCACTCCATCTTGCCATTAATATCCAAAGTGGAAGGTTCGAAGGACATAGAACGCCTTCATCATCACAATGCCACACCAGTTTCTTCTTCGAGAGAAGGAGCAACCATCTCTGATGTCCACTCCAGGTCCAAATTTGAAGAGATGTGCATCTACTTTGGTCATTCGTGGTTACAATTGGTGTATCTTCCTTCTTCTATTTCATCAATCTTCATCTCTTTCTTCCATTTCATCATCTCTCTCTATCTCATCACAATTGTAAATTAGTAATTCTACTCACCACCATGCATGGCTAAACATATTTCTTGGGTTGGGAGTAGCAACTAAGGCTCTCCCAACATGTAAATACTTAGATCCATTAAATATATGCTCTTAGAAATGATTATTTCCATACTCTTAGTCTTAATGCTTTACTTGCATGATTAGCTACCATCTTGTGATGTTTGATTGTTAGTTCCTTCAAAGAATAGTACTAACCTTATCTAAATGTTATGGATTTGCATAAATGCATGAAAAATTTAATATTATAAAGCTAATGGTCATATGGACATATTGTGATTGTTTGGTTGCCATCTTGATAGAGAGACAACCATATAATCTAGATCTCTCCTAAGCTTGAGTTAGAAGGGAACAAACATCTATGATAATTTCTTCTAATCTTGCTAAGGGTATACAATGGGTGACCGTATTGCGTGTTGGTGAGAGACCTTAGATGGTGAAACCCGATCCAAGTTCCCATCCATACTTGATATATTACTCTTTTATTTTACTTAACTCCTTCTTTTACTTCTTGCTTTGTTTTACTTGTTTGACTTTATTTATTTGTTGGGGTAACATCATTCCCTAAAGAAACTAAACCTCATCTCACTCTTTGGTTGGTGCAACTAAGACAAAATTCTACATTCTTAACGCATACCACTCCTTGTCCTTGTGGATCGACACATATTTAATACATCAGATCCCGCATAATAGTTGTGGGTGTCTGAGTGTCGGCTTATAAATTTAAGAGTCTGACTACTCTAGATATGCTTCTTTTGGGCATGTGGTTTAGGCCAGTCACACATCCTTATGCCAAACAGTAACTTAGAAATGGCTAAACAAGATCTAAGTAAAAGAAGCTCACTTTGTATATCACACAATTGTGGGAGAAGATGCATAATGTCAATGGCCTTTGTAGCCCTCCTCATGGCCAACTCATCAATAAAATGTTAGACCTTGCTGATAGATCCTCCAAGTAACTTCAATCCTAATAAAGGTCTGCCAATGTCCTTGGGAAACAACCGTTGTGAAGTTTTCTACGTTACAAGTAGGCTAGTAAAGTTTTATTATTTGAATATTTAAATCAAGACTTAACGTTGGACCCAAGGGTTGAATGATGTCAAGCACCTTGGGCACCTCCATTGCGTCCCCGATGACAGTCCCATCGTCAAGATACCAATCATGGAGAAGAAGCTTGTAGTTGTCTCTGATGTCATGAATTAGTGGATGCAGTACAAGGAAAAAAAGAAGTGGCCCCAAGGGATCAACTTGCTGCACTCCATTGGCTGATGAGATATAATTGTCTCCAATGTACAACCTAGCTTCTTGACCATACAAAAACTCCACCTGCAAAGAAATAGACGGGCACCACAACCTCACCTCATGGAGTAATGTTGATCTATTCACTAGGTTGAAAACATTTAGAACATCAACTGTAAGTATAGATAGGGATCCATCTTCATGACACTCATTTAACAATTCATTGACGTTGTGCAAAATTGCCTCTTCCCCACTAAATACACCGACTACGAAGTAAAAATCGTTGAGATATGTAGTCATATATTTATCCACTCCTATCATGGAAACTTTGTACACCGGACGCCTACAAATCATACCAACTATGATGGGGTGTATCCCTTTGTTAGGATTAAGTATAGGCGAAAGAGGAAAATAAGATATATACTCTACCAAGCTTAATAGACATCCCGCCCCCACTCGATGATAAATTAGCCACTAGGGTGATGGTATGTAAGAGATCTTTGGCAACAATAAACCACTCTCCATAAAGAGCATCTAAGATGTGTTGGGCCCGCAACCTATTTCTACAACATGAAGTCCCTTTAGGAAATGATTTGATGCAAAAAAGAATAGTGTCAGCATTTTCTATGAGGGGAACTTCTGAAAAAAAGTATTTGGCGTCCATGGAGGTGGCTTGTATATCCTCCAAAATTTTTATAGTATCTTCAGCATATGGAGCTACGCCTGAGGAGCACAACACTTTGACAATTTCTATAAAGTGGCCATTTGTAACCTTTTGAAGGCATTACCTGATGTTAGGGTTCTCCTTTTTCTCCTCCTTCATAGATTTATCTCTATCATAATCTATAGCCTGACATGAAGAAGAATTTTTTATATTGTCCAATAACTTGGAAATACTATTTGTATCACCCCATATAGCAAGAGAACTCAAAATATGGCGTTGTTGCAATGACTGTATATTCCCCAATCTCCTCTGCTACCTATTATTGGGCTTGTACACCTACAACGTGCAATGAGAGAGAATCAACGATATTACCCAAGCGATTATGGAACCTGAATCAATGAGCACTTTGTAAGGAGTTGTGTTCACCATTTGAGAGAATGCAAGACAATAACTATGAGAGATGCTCTTTGCAGTTGTTATAGGCACTCGAAAAATACGATCGAGAAGCATAGCATCCAAGACCGACCCCTCTGTGGCATTAGAAATCCTGAGGTTCTTTGGGTGGGTAGCTGGTAGTACTAGGTGTCATATACTTATTCTATAGGTCAACCAATTAGATTGCATTATCTCCTTTTCTCTCCTCTTCAAAATCTAACCCCCTAAAAAAATAAGGAGAGAGGAATGCCAACTCTACAATATGACACAATCCTATTGGAACCTATCATATTTCTATAGGATGCATCTTATAGAAAAGGTGTCGCTTTGGGTGGGGTTTTAAAATAATGTACATATTAAATTATTATGAAAGATAATATAATAATTTATATTAACTAGAAAAGAATGAGTATATATGTATATATACAATATGTTACATTCGGTAATTTATATTTTGATACTAATGATGATTCCTATTAGTATAATTAAATATAGCTACTTTGACTAGTTTCATACCATGTACAAGTGACTAAATCGAATATTGCTCCTTTTATGTAAATTTGCCTGTAATATTTATGTGCATTCATTTTTCTTGGTAAAGATACTCGAATATTGGATTTGGGTGCATTCTTTTTTCCGGATAAATAAACTAAATATTTGTCTAAATTTATCCAAAAAAGTGAATATGCCCAAATCATCACCTCGTTCATATACAAAAGGTGTCATTTTTTAAATTACATTGAAAATAGTGATATTTTTATTTAATGTTTCAAGAAAGGTGCTATTGATCTTTTTATCCTCCATGTATTTATTATTTTTAATACCTTTAATATCTGTGGTACAATATCTATGTTTGAAGTGCATGGTACTCCACCACCATAACATGTCACAATACTCACGCCCCCCCCCCCCCACCCAACCCAAAAAAAAAACCCATAGCTGTGTTGCTCTCTCTCACCGTAGCCTACGATCTTGACCCCCTATTTAAAGCGCATATAGCCCATGACTGCACGTCACAATACATTAAGCAATCTGTGGGGCTGGAATATCCAGGCCCCTGATTCGCTATAGTTATGCCCAGCCTCCCAGGTCCATGCATCTAGTCGTGGTCTGCTTTTCCTATCCCGCGGCATTAATGGTCTTAATTTTATAACAAAAAACATTTATATCCAATCAAGGGAATGGAGGATGCAGTTGGAGGCACGTTTAGTCGTCCTCAGCCATATCATAAAGAAAGGCATATATGAAGCTGGACAATGTCCATTTTTCTTTGTTATATTGGTGTTTGCTTTACCCTCTGTTGGGTTTTCTCCCTCTCGTTGAAATCCTTTTATGTGATGCACTTTGTCGGTTGATAAATCATGACAGACACCTTATCTAAATAATTCCATCGGATAACATTTTTAGATGAACAGATAAGATGCACCCACAAGTTAACATTTAATGGAATCGATAATAGGCAAGTAGTTTTATATTTAAAAGGCTGTACACAAGAATCTGAGCGGTGGTTCTATGCTCGTTGGCACGATAACGTTATTCAGAAAAGAAACTGAAACAGTAAACTTTAAATGAGAAATACCCACTATATCATCCTGGCTAAATATTTTGCAAGATATCACACTATGGGTTCAAACTGTCATTTTGATTGCGGTTTTGGTATCCAACAGTGAGAAATCGAGTTGGCAGTTTATATAAACACACTTGTAACTTAGAAAACGATGAAAGGAGGCAAATGTCACTTCAAGCGGGTTTCTCACGTTTTTTTCAAAATTTTACGCCCAAATATAAGAATGACCAATCTATCGCAGCTATATATAAACAATTGGGAACCTCCACACGAAATTATCGTTTCCAGAATCCCTAAATTCCAAAAATTGTTTTATTGAAATCCTAACTGAAGTGGTAATTTATGTCTGAAAGATATAAAAATGCAACCCAAAAGTGGCGATTTTGAGACGAAATGTGCTACTTGAAAATTGTCTTATTGTGGGTGCAACAATTCGTTTTAATTCAAATGGAAACGAGATATACTAATTATTATTGAAATTAGTTTTCTCCTCCATATTCAAGCCTAATTCATATTGTTGATATATGAAACCCGTGTAAAAAATGAAACATTTTGATAAGGTTGCACTATCTATATAATATGGTCCTAGTTAGCCACAGAGCCAACCTAGTAAGAAGATGCATGAGGGGGGGGGGGGGTCGGGACTCACATTTTCAATTAACAAAAAATTGTGGCAATGGGTCATAATAAAATTCGATGTTATTAGTTTAGAATATAAAATACAATTATGCTTATATGTTACTGAAATTAGTCATAATATAATACATAATAACGATACCTTATTTAATTTTGAAACATGAAGAAGCTAAGATTTTTAAGACAAATGGTTGTGTGATAATAAAAAGAACTCTTTATCGAATATATTTTATAATTATTTATTAGTATCATTGTATGTATTTTTAATATGTCATTCTCATAAATTATCACATCAATGTGATACTTGTATCACATGGAGTTAGCTCTCTCCCTGCTCTCTCACCCTAGCGCCGCTAGGGTTTCTTCCTCCATAGGCGGCTGGCTGGGGGGAGGGGGTTTGGCCACCGCAAAGTGGTACCCCGCTCCCCCTCGGCCTCTTCTCGCCCGTCATCAGCAAAGTCTTTTCTTCGGGAGGTGTGTGGGAGTGGTGTCTTTGGAGGCAGCAGTCTTCTTCTTCCCTGTCGTTGAGCCCGACTGTGATGAATTTCCTATCCCCTTTCTCTTTTACAGGCTTTCTATTTAAATTGTTCTCTTGTTTTGTCTATCTCGTTGTTAATCAGTGCTGCTTTATCTTCTTGTGGTAGATTTTTCTTTCTCGATCAATTTTATTGTGGAATTTGTATGGCAGCAAGTGCGGGGAAAGTATCCTTTTGGAACACCGATTTGGTGCATGTACTCTACCACATATACATACTAAGGTTGAAGGTATTCCTCATAGAAAGTTGCCTTAGCCAGCGAAGGAGAAGAGGGATCTATACATCATTGTCCTTATCAGATTACGATATGAGTTTGTATGGTGGTTTGTATCTGTTCTTGATCTTTGTGTGGTCTTTTAGTTTGTTTTTCTCCTCATGTAGATGTCGTATGGCTCCTCCATAATGAAATTTGTTTGTTTAACTTCAAAAAAAAATGTATCACATGTAGTTACTGACTCACACTCATTCGTATAGTGTAATACGATAGATCTAAGGGGACTCAAATAGTGAAGTTGATATTCTCAGGATCCTTGGATCCCTACAAGTAGACCCATTTTCATAAGTCAGTTTTGATAACTAGACAAATTTTTTGGTGTATAATTTATAATAAGCTAGTGTACAATATGGATGATGTTGATATTGAGTAGAATTCATCATAATTCACCATGATGGAGTAATTTATGTATCATATTACGGTCATTTAACCAATAAAATCATTTTTAAAAGAAAAATCATAATATTTTTTGGTCTGAAAAATGTATTACCCCTTTTATAGATTTTTGTCAAAAGTATGTACACAACTTGAGGAAAAAGCTTGAAAGAAAAAATAGAAAGACATAACTGAAGAGAAGAGCTATACAAGTATACTATCCATATCTCTCAGTAGAAAAACCCATTTTCTATCTTCACTTGAGTCAATAAAAATTTGAGTATTTCTCTCATCCCACAGGGCATAAAAGGTGTTCGAAATCATGAGACCCTCCTTCAGAGACACAATACAACTCACATCTCTAAAGGAATTAGGAATACGAGAGTATAAACATCTTTGATATCTTTTGTCCACAATTGCATAGAAAACTCACATCAAAAGAGAATGTGGTCCAGATTCTTTGCACCATTCCTGCACAAAATGCACCATGAGGGGTGTTGGAATCCTTTACTACAGAGATGGTCAATTGTGAGGAGCTTATTTAGAAAACACCTCCATCCAATAAGGATGTACCTTTTGTGACTTTTGATCCGCTATAGTCATTTTACCCAAAAAGGAGCATCTTCTCTTGGCCTAATGATATCCCATTCACCCTTCAGGCTAAGAACTTATTTACCCTTCAAAAGGATCAAATCATTGTTCAAAAAGTTTGGCTTAATAGTCTTTTGAAGATAATCAATGATGGCATTGACATGCCTTGATTTAGATTTTATACTGCCTCATCAGAAAAAGACAACTTAGATTAACAAACTTCCTAGTACCACTCCTCACGACAGCTCTAGTTCTTTGGTTATATCCAAAATATTCCCTTTGCAAATCCATGGATCACTCCACAACTTTATCAAGCAACCGTTTACCACAAAGAAAGTGACAAATTCAATAGCATTATTCATGTGGTGAAGAACATGCTTCCAAACCCACAATGCATTGGAAGATGTTTTGCATTTCCAAATAGAGTCACTGTTAAGATACCTTCCATGTATCCATCTCACCCACAGACACTCCCTTTTAACAGCAATGTTTCATAAATTGAGGACCATGCAAGTATTCACAATATCACTCGATCTTCTAACACACAAACCACCATCAATTTTAGGTAAGAAAACTTGATCCCAGGAAACCATGTGAGTAAGAAAAATCATAATATGAATCATGACAATATCATAATAAGTATATTAAATATAATTATCTGGATATCACATTAAATATTGATTTTATAACTCATAAAATCCATCTTCTAGATGAAGAATATCAGAACATTCCATAGATCAATGAAGATTCGTAAGGAAGTACTATAATTTGAGATTGGTTTTCTTAAAATAAGCATTTTAACCCTAAATTGGTAAACTAAGATGCAAGTGGTGTAATTCATATAAATATAGATATAAAAAGGCATTTTTGTTTCTAATCCATATCATAATCCCACCTAAATTCCAATTTCTAACTAAACTAACATTCAAATTGATAATTCAAATACATTGGATAAAATTTGCATCCCATGATTCTCTAGATGAGGAATTAATTCACAATCATGTATTAGAATAGGTGTTATAAAACTATAGAATCTAATGGTCCAAGGCCTCCAAAATCTATCCAAATTGGATTTCATCCACCAAATTTACAAGCAAGACCTGAATGTAGTTCAAAACCTAATAAAAAATAATTTGAGATAAAAAAATTTGGGCTCCTACTAAAGATTCTAGAGGATTGTGGCAATGAAGATTTGAAGGAGAGAGAAAGAGAGAAAATATGATGATTAGCCGAAACCATACCAAGAATAATATACCTATATGAACTTGATATTTATGTCAGATCCACCAAATTAAATCCTCGAAGGACTTTCTACAAATCCTTCTTGTACAAGTGATTCGACTTCCTTAGTTGTAGAATGGTAAAGTACATGGTTTGGAGTTGATATGTATATTTCTAAAAGGGATAGCGGTTATGGAAATTACAATTAAGCCTTTAATGCATATTTTTATAGGAGAATTGGTCATTTGACTAAAGATTTTATTAGTTGACAAACCTCTTAGTTATTGGCAAAAAAGCGTAGAAATGATGGCTTGCTCGATATACTATCAACCATACCTCTTCTACTAGCACTATATCCATCTCCCAACTAATAATTAAGTAAAATAATTCTCTATTAGTAGTATCATCACAGTAGTTAGGTATATCCTCCTCTCTAAGGGGACCCATTAATCAGTTAGTGTATCATAATCTATTCATATAATTAAAATCCTAAGAAATAAACCCTAGTGTCCAAAATAGTGTGGGTCAATAGTAGTAAAAGCTTGCGGTCATATCATAGGGAACTAGTGCATATAGTACACTAATTATTCTATTAATTGAGGATTCAAGAATAAAGGTTATTTGAGATTGTCATAAATTAAGTTAACTATTTGGGAGATTACTTCAAATTTTTATCAAGTCAATGATGGAAGGGTTTAGCACCATAGCCTCAAAAACCCAAATGACGAACTCATAAGATGTACCAAGTCTTCTTCTTTATCATATCTCCAAAATATGTAGGTTATAAACTATCTAGGTTAATATCTCTCAACAATCAACCACATGCATATATAGTGATTCTGTAAATCTCTCTAATAAATTAACTACTAATGACATACTTAAAAGTAGGGAGATAATTATGGATTATTTTTCATTATTTCATGTGCAATAGAGTGTAAAATCTCCAAAGTGCTACCCTCTGACTAGTACTTATCTCAAATAATGAGTTTAGGGGAGTAGGGAATCTTGGTTGGTGTTTCCATAGGCCAGAAAAGAAATTGGAGAAATGAAGAAGAAAATTCAAATTTATATCAAGAGATGTTCATCATAGTAGTAGTGAATGCCAAGTGGGCACAAATTATAAGACTATATGCCCCAAATACATGATAGATATAAATGTAAGCATGAAAATGATGTTCTCAACAAAATATGTGGTAGATATGAGAAGAAAATAAATAAACAAGTCAAAGAAGTAATTTACTACACTTATAGAGAGATGTCGTCTAGTGCAGAGAATAGATGAGAAAGTAACACACATTAGGAGGAGGAAGTTCCATTTCTCCTTTCTTCTGCCATGCAGCTTGTGAGTGAATCCAATTGCGTTTTGATCACTTTGGGTTCCTCACAGATGGTTTATATTCATGAAAATGAAAGATGTCTACATATGACCACCTTTTGACACTTTTGCTCTGTAGTTACAAACGTTTTGAAAGCAATAACTATTTGGCATGACATGTCAGTGGTTTGCCACACTATGATGATGTTTATAGGGAGATATTATTGGTATAAATGCAATATGTGTCACAAAATAGACACAACATGTGCTTTTGGGTTCGACTTGGCCAATCCTCATTGCGATGAGACACCATGCAACATTGAAGGCACTTTGGGTCATATCCACTTGATTTTGAGTGAGGCCACTGTGATGCAACACTCTGTGCTCAGTGAAGCATGTCATGTCTAGTGCTTTTGAAGTCAAATGTATAAACTGAAGATGGACATAACCCACCAATGGAAAGATACACCATGTATCTATTGGGAGGGTTGTTCCCTGATATTGGATAATCATACGATGTGTCCAAGAGGAGATACATTGTGTATGATTGGAAAACATCCAACTTTTATCTATTATCTAAGTTGACACCAATGAGTAAAGGAGGTCCATGTACTATCTCATTAAACCTACAAAAAATGTAGACATTTATTCAAGATAACAACAAAAGAGATAATTTTACTAAAAGTGCATGTGCCAGCTTATAATATAGATAAAACAAAGAAATTGTAGTGATAAATCTAATAAAATCAAACATAAAAAAAGTATGAATTGTGTCCACCAAATCACCTCAAATCTTAGACTATTACTTGATCTGAAGCAATAAAGCTCCAAAATAACAATAAAATAAAAGTGCATGTAGTGTCAAAGACAAGTAAATTGATCAAAAATAATTTTTTTATCCATGATTCATAACTTGAATAAAAATACTATTGATAAATTATTTGATTCATCTAATTGGGTTAAGCCATTATATTTACCTTCATATCATCAAGAATCATCCATTCTATAAGATTCTCCATAAAAATCAAACTTGATGGTTTCATTTCTACCTAACTGCTCCTTATCTAAGAACAATACCCCACATTTATATATGAAAGAATCATATCATTTCACAATTGGGGCACGTAGGATCCCTTATTACTTATAAACACTAGGCACCCAAACACTACGACCAGATCACGGTTTCAGGATTAGCATACAAAGCATGTTCTTTTTGCCTCTTTTTCAAAGTTTTACAAAATAAACATTATAGCATGGTTACTTTTAAAATGCAACCAACCATTGTGACCAGACAGGTAATGTTAGCTTGGTTGGCATTCCAAGTAGGAAATGCATTGCCACTTTTCCTAATGATTGTGAATCTACAGCGAAGTCCTTTAGATTCGATTGGTTCAAGATGATAAGAGGGAGAAAAATCTTCTTATCATAAAAAGGATCCACAACTAAATTCATGTAAGCATTTCTATTTTCTTATTTTTCCTATCTTAGAATAAGTTATAGTCATACAAAAATTAGAGTTAGCTAGTTCACTTTCTCAAGTTGAAATAAAGAATCTTATTTTATTTATATCATCATGTTTGGAAAAAGAACATTATTTATGAAATGATGTGTAGGGAGGAATAATTTCAATGTAAAACTTATGTCATATTAAATGATGTTTTGATTCAAATTGCCATTATCTACATTAAAACATGCAATTAGCCCAATATACACATGCTTGAACTAAATGCAAACCAAGGTGAAACATGTGATGCAAGATGAAACAAACATGCATATATGGTGTAAGAAAAAGACACTTACAAAGATAATAACAAAAACAACCAAAACAAAATTCAGTTTCCAACCCACCCCATGACAATTCAATATAATGTCCACTGTACAAATAATAATCTTGTGACAAGGCACAACTAGACACACAACATTGCGTGTCACGATCATTAGACCCCTGCTATTACGTGTGAAAAGAGGACCAAGAAGTCGTGTCCTATTTGGCATCTAGTTTTTTCCCTATTGCATAGAAATTTCTACTCCATGATGCCCCTTCTTTGGCTATCAATTTTTGAATTTGTTCAAATAGTCATGACATGTCTATTATAACAGACGTCACATTTGGAATCAATGTTTTAAAGATACCGTTTCTAAAAAATGCATATTACATATTGAATGATGGTACGTCATGTCTTGTGGTACTGCCTTCTCCAAATTTATGTAGAAAAGAAGATGGGGTGTCTAGGACATGCCACATTGTTTTTATAGTAAACACTTTTTTACAAATCAACCATGCTACTATGACACCATGTAACCTAGTAGGAGAATTGCATGTCTAATTACAAAATTTTTGAGAATTATGTTGTGAAATAAACATGTCATGGTGTGTGGGGACACGACATGTTGTTTATATTTGAAACTTTTATCCTTTAATGATAGACATGAACACATCATGTTCTTGTGATGACACAACATGTCTTTTGGAATTTCACCAACAATATTTCATACTTTTTGTAGTCATCCAAACATCATACCACAACAAGACAAGAATTATTTTGAATAAATTATGAAAAGTTATATGACACCCATATTTACATGCATGAAAGAAGTTCACATCAAAAAAAACTATAACAAAACTAACATAATGAAGAAAGGTGAGATGCTTACCGCAAGCATTTAGTTTTAATGTCCTTCAACTGGATAGTGTCATGGTCAAAAATTCAAATTGGGTTGATCTATTTGGCCAACATAAACAACTAGTGGGTTGCAATTTCCTTTCACTTCTTCCTCTATATCCAATTCATGTTTGAAAGAATTTAAATTGGATGTATCAAAGAGAAGGTGATTCTTGTATAACAGATCTCAATATTCATCAGTCTTCTTTCAACATCTACAACAACCTTCATACTCTTGGGAATTGGCATCCTAAGATGATATCCCCAATTTCCTCCCCTTTATCCTCCACAATCATAAAATCCATTGGAATAAAATAATCAACAATCTTCACAAGTACTTCTTCAACCACATCTTTAGATTTTTCATATGAGTGATATACCATCTGAAAGTTTATTTTCATTTGTTTGGGTTAGTTCAAATCCATCTAAGAAAATACAATAAAAGTTATAACATTTATACTAGCTCTTTGATCACACAAAATGTTGTTAAAATGCATGTTACATATATCACCTACAAAATAGAAGGATCCGCGATCTGACCCCTTGGTGGAAAGAGCTGAGAGACTTTGAGTAATCACACTACGTATAACTTCAGCATATTGTTGTTTATTTATCTTTCCTTCATTTTTTGGTTCCTCATGTACTGAGATATTTGGAGTGGAATTGTCTTCCATATCTTCATCATTAGTGATAGCTTTAGAAATTTCCATTGATGGTTACACTTCATTTATTTCCTTTATACTCCTTGTACTCATCAAATGGATAGAGAGTAAGATCATTCCAACCATTCCTCTCAATTGAGGTGTTAGATACAAAATCAAATTGTTTACTTCTAGTCCAACTTTGTTGGATTTTCTTTTTTGATTATCTATAGATTTGTGATAAACTTTGTCAAGTACAACTTGTGGCATCAACACACAAACTTAATTCTCTAATTGAATTTCATGTGTCACCATACTCATGGTGGTTCACATTTGCATTTCTTGAAACTCCCCCTTACGTGCCCTTCTCTCCACTAACTTTTGAAACTAGTTTCCCTACCTAGCGTTATAGTCCTTTGACTGGTGTTTTCTCAGTTTACATAAGCTCATAGGTTTCACACATGAGTTTAGAGACTATACATTCAAGTCAATTAGTTTTATCTAGTTTTTAGTAATGATTTTCATGGCATTTTTTATGTTGATTTTGCTTCTCTTTATCCTTCCAAACGACGTTCGAAGCAATTTTTCCATCTAAGATTGTAACAAATTTGAGAAATGATTGTTCCATTGGTGTTTCCCAACAATATTTACTTGTTCTTTACTAGATTTAGATGATGAGGTGTCTCAACTAAAATTCCTATGTTGGCATTTTAGAAATAACACATGATTACTTGGTGAACTCGATTGACACGCATCTGGTTGAGTTTCGTAGTGGTTCTACCAAGTGTTGCATTTAGGGATGATATGGATACAACTTTGTGATGTCTATTATTCCCAAAGTCCATACCACTAACACATTAGTTCATTGTCATGTACTTGATAAGTTTTTTTACCTGTACTAGCAATTTTTGTCAACAAACTTAGTTCGATTATTGATATATAGAACATATTGTGTCATTTGATAAACCACCATAGAAATTACTCCATTTTTTCCAGTCAACTGCATTATGGTATGGACACCTATGGAGTACTTGCTTATATGTTTCCCATGCAACAACGAGTGTTTCCCCATCTTGTTTCTCAAAACTAGAGATATTTTTTAGGATTTCACTTCTAATGACCCCTTCTTCCCATTTTTCCATAAATGAGGACCACACAGCAAGGGCAAATAATCAACATTTCTAGGACCGTATTTGAAAAATGTCCATGAATAATTAACTATTTGATACATGAAATATAGCATTGTCTCCAAAATAGGTAACTAAGAAACAAAAAGCTAGGATTGAATAACACAAATCTTCTAGATAAGTGAATGATGGGAAAACTTGTATGTTATCCTCCATTGTTCCATTTAAAGCTTCATTCTTTATCATTATAAATTTGACAAATACACTCTTATGTATTCTTGGAATATTTATTTGAAGTAGCTAGGAACATGAAGAGTACAGTGGGTTTGTCTTTTAATAAGGTGAAGTGACATCAACATAATAATGAATGACTAAAATTAACATCTTTAACTTCCAAAATGTGAAGATAGGAAATAAAAAGCAAAATAAAAAATATTTATCTTGAATTAATTTAACAAGTAGAAATTGAACTATGTGAGCATATCAAGGAAACACATTCACACATATTTTGAGTGGAAAAAATTCCATACAGAAAAATCTAACTATCCTTAAATTTCATGCCCCGCCACACCTTAAACTTTGTTACAAATGATTTTACTAAGGATAACATCCTATCAAATACAAAACCATTAGTGATTGAATATGTAGAACAAGATTGTAATGTCTACTAAGAGGATTAGTATAATCATGCCAAGCCCTTTAAAGATTTATGAATACAAGTCTTCGAGTAAGAATATGTGATAAGCTTATTTTACTCTATTTGATTCCAATTATAACACACATATATATTGAACTTAATATAAGAAATCGACAAGAATTTGTGATATTTTTGTTTATTTGACTATTAAATAACATAAACATGCATACATTGGGTTAGACATGTATTCTCATTATCGTTAGTATAATGAAACAACTAGATACCATTATAGAAAAACTAAAAACTACACATTTTATTATATATAAACCATGTAATGTTTAGGTTCAATTTTAGATAGAGGAATCTCTAGGACTATGCTCAACCAACTATTTAATTAATACAAGTATTTATAGTAAAAATATGACTCAAAATCAAAATGAATATGGTATTGATGAAGGTGATAGATAAGATAAACACAAGAAAGTTTCGGGCATTTGACTAGAGTCCGGTGTGTGACCTAGAGAGAGAGAGCTCCCATCCATCTCTAGAACAGTGGCTTCTAACCCCATGGTCAGAGACGCCCATTCCAGCATAGACTCCCCTATGCTAACCTCCACCCAAATGCCCGAGTCTGATGGATCTTCCCCGGTGGCTTCTAACCCCTTGGTCGGAGCCGCCAAGGCCAACACAGACTTCCCTGTGGTGATCTCCACCCAAACACCTGTATTTTATGGCTCTTCCCTGGTGCTCAAGTCGGCAGTGACCGAGGGTGATCCCAGGATGGTCGTGATGGCGGGTTGTTCATGGACGAACACTCTATTGAAGACGATGGAGGTTGCCAAGAACCTCAAGCCAGTTCTCCTGCCTGGGGATCCCAATGAGACTGTGTTCAAGGACAGTGATGATAGACCTTGGATGAGGTTCCCGGTCCCTGTGGTTGATTCCATGGAGGAGTATCGTCGTTTGTTTGTCATCGTTCAGGTTCTCGGCAAGATACTGCTGTTGGAGCAACTGAAAGGTTGGATGCTAAGATGCTGGAAACCGAAGGGGGAACTTCAACTATCGAGCCTGGTAGGTGGGATCTTCCTGGCCAGGTTTGCAAATGTTGAGGACTTATCTACCGCACCGGATCGAGGTCCCTGGTTCATAGATAACAAGTTGTTTCTTATCCGGAAGTGGACACCTAAGGATGACTTGAGGCATTCTGCACTGACAACGGCTCTGGTCTGGGTGACTCTTCCAGACGTGTGGCAACACAGGACAATGTGGGCTATATCTATCATAGCCTGCGACATCGGTAGCCCCAAGGTGGTGGATTTTTGGCCAGCATGGAGATATGATGGTGCGGTGCACATATATGTGGAGATCAAGGCAGATAGGAAGCCACCTCTAGTTGTTATGGTGGAGATGCCGGATGGTAAAGAACTGGAGATCAAGGTAGTCTACGATGCTTTGACAGATAGGTGTGAGGTGTGTGGGGTATTCGGTCATGGCAATGGTGATTTTCCACGCGTTGGTGAGGCCAAAGTTGAGCTGGTCGAAGGCATAGGTAGGGAGTCAATTTCTTCTCTGAGAAGAGGAAAGAACAAGAAGAGGAAGGGTAGTAGAAGTCGTCCTCCTCAAGTCTCTATAGACAAAGGGGAGGGCAGTGTTCGGCCTGCTACTGAGATCCCTGTACAAACATCTATCCAGGTGGTCGTCGGCTATTGCTGAGGATGAGGGGCTAGCTGCTGGGTCAAATGAGACAGAAGACCCAGGAGGTTTTGATACTGATGAAGTGTCGAATACTTTGCTGCATAAGGTTGTTGGAAAGGAGGAAGGATTCATCAGATCCAGATCTAGATCCAGAAGAAAGGGGAAGGAGAAGGTAGTTGAGGATGCGTGTGCTGAGGCTTCTAACCCGTTCTCTGTGTTGGATGGTTTGGAGGGTGAGGTCGAAGTTGCTGGAGGCAGTAGGGGCACACATCTATCCCTAAGGAGAACTAGAAGAGGAGGGGCTACCCCCGAAAGGGGGGCCAGGGGACATCGTCTTTAATGTGCATCTTCTCCTGGAACCTGAGGGGGGAATCTCTCATGGGCAAGCAGAGGAAACTCAGGGAGATCATCCACAAGGTGAGGGAGAAGATGGTGGTGGTAGTGGAGACAAGAATCAGAAGAGATGCTGGTGATAGGATGGTTGGCCTCATCTCTACAGGGTGGGGGTTTGCTTCGAACCTTAAGCAAATAGAAGAAGGGAGAATTGTTGTAGGATGGAATCCACAAGTGTGGGATGTCCATGTGATTTTTGCCATGGACCAAATGATGATGATTAGTTGTATTAACCAGGGTGGCCTTCATGTGGTGGTTTCGGCAGTTTATGGGCACAATTTTGAAATGTGCAGAAGGAGGCTATGGGAGGTGATGGCTTTGGCTAACAAGAAAGAGCTTCCAAAAATTTTCATAGGCGATTTTAATCACATTAGGAAGGCTCACGATAAGAAGGGAGGGCTTCCTATACCAGATTCGTGTATTAGGCGCTTCAATGATGTTGTTGACACTGCTAATCTTATTGAGCTGAGCATGAGCGGGGGCATTGTTACATGGAAGAATAAAAGAGAAGTTATGAGGCGCATCACTAGTCATCTTGATAGAGTGATCGTGAATGAAGTGTGGCATGATGTTTTCCCACTGGCCAATGTTAAGCTTGGTGGACACGTTAATAGTGATCATGCATGGCTCATCATGCATCTGACTCAAGAGGCATGCGAAGGCAAACCTTTCCATTTATTTAATAGTTGGCTGGAGTGGCCCAGCTGTGAGGAGGTTATTAAAGAAGCATGGAAAGGTAGGGTGGTTGGCAATCTGTTATACGTTCTGATGGATAAACTGTCCAAGACAAAGGAGGCTTTGAAGAACTGGTCCTCAGGTCTGTGTGATATGAGGAATTTGGTCCTTGAGGCCAAGGACCTCCACGCCAAGGATGCTGAAGCTCTTAGGAGGAATCCTCTAGAAGAGGAAGCCATCATTTACGAAGCGTCCATGGCTGAAAACTTGTTTAAGCTTGAAAGAGATGAGGAGATATGTTACTAGCAAAGAAGTCGGTAGAAATGGATCAGGGATGGGGATAAAAACATGAAGATTTATCAAGTTGTGGTGAAGAGAAATCAAATGAGAGACAATATTCATATGTTACTCAAGAATGATGGCTCGACGGTTAATTCACAAGTGGAAGTTGGGGCGAAAGCGGTTGAGCATTTCAATAGTCTTTATAATAAATATAATTTGCCTCATAAACTGGCTCATGTTCTACCATCAAGGAGAGTAACCGATGAGATGAATGCCAAGTTATGTGGGCCTACCACAGATGAGGAGATTAAGCATGCAGTGTTCTGCATTGGGGCATCTAAGGCCCCGGGGCTTGGCAGCTTCAATGCAAAGTTCTTTCAATCAATGTGGTTGTTGGTTAAAGATGATATTGCCAGAGCAGTTAGATGGTTCCTAGTTGGGGGCAATATGCTTAAAAGAGTCAACCATGCTTTCATTCACCTCATATCTAAAAAGATTATGGTGGAGACCATGAATGATCTGCACCCCATTACCTATTGTTCGGTGGTCTACAAGATCCTTTCCAAGTTGATTGTTAATAGGCTCAAAAAAGTGCTGCCCGACCTTATTTCCCCTGCTCAAACAACATTCATTAAAGGTAGAAATATATCTGATAGTGTTTTGCTTATAGAAGAATTCCTTCTTGACTTTGGGATTAAGAACAACTCCAGAAAAGCTTGTGTGAAACATGATTTGGCCAAGGCGTATGATAATGTGAGATGGGAGTCCCTATGGGCTAGTATGTCTGCATTGGGGTTGTATGATAGATGGATGAAGATTATCAGGGAATGTGTCACAACTACCTCCTTTTCTATGTTGGTTAATGGTTGTCCCTTTAGCTTATTCAATGCATCCAATGGTCTTAGGCAAGGTGACCCATTGTCCCCTTTGCTTTTTACCCTAGTGATGGAAATTTTGACTTGTTTGGTGGATAAAGCTCAACATGGTAAGCTGGTTTCTGTGTTCAAGCAAGGTGGATGTAGGGTTCTTTCTCACGTGATATTTTTCGATGATGTCTTATACTTCCTGGCCGGTAGCAGGAGAAAGCTTAGAAACTTCCAAAATCTTATGAAGGAGTTTGGTGATTGTACGGGGCTATATCTCAGTATCATCAAATCTAGAGTGTTTTTGTCCAGGTCTTGTGGCAACATGAGAGTTTAGTTGAGAGAAGCGGTGGGGATGCAGGCAGGTGTGCGACCCACAAGGTATTTGGGTATCCTTATATGTGGCGGTAAGGCACATGGTATGGATTTTCAAGGGTGTGTTGACGCTCTTTGTGATAAGACCGCCAAGTGGATGGGCATCAATCTTTCTATTGCTGGTAGATTGGGTCTTGTGAGATCAGTCCTTGAGGGTATGGTGGGATTTTGGTGTCTAGAAGCCCATCTCCCTCTCTTTGTCTTGGACAAGATGTGGAGTGTTATGTCTTCTTTTGTTTGGGGTGGATGGGGGCATGTTGTTGCGTGAAAGATGGTTGCCAGGAGGTTTGAAGAAGGAGGGTTGAACGTCTATGACCTGGAAGATTTGGCTCATGCAGCAACTATCAAGAGGATTCATAATTTTTTGACGAATGAGTCTATTTGGAGCAAGTGGATGAGATCAAGGTATGGGCCCTCTCTGCTGCTTGGCGATCTAAAGAACGTTTCTAGGACCTAGAGAGGAATGTACAGGATGTGGCTGGAGGAGGCCCCTCTCTATACACCATCCACTGATGGCTGTGCGTTGATTGATCAGAAGGTTATCCCTTGGAAGGTTGCGCCGATGTAGAGTCCATGTGTCCCCTGGTTTCCACTATTATGGAGCCAGGGACATGTGCCGAAGTGGAGCTGCTGCTCCTTCAAAATTTTGCTGGGGAGGTTTCCAATGAGGGACTGGATGGTTAAATGGGGGCTTGCCATAGTTGGGGGTTGTCTCTTGTGTAGATCTGGGGATGAGTCCCACTCTCATCTATTCTTCAATTGTAGTTTCACTCACTATCTTTGGAGCAAGCTGGTTGAAATTCGGGTGGGGTGGGGTGGCTCCTAATACCATGTTGGATGGCATTTATGAAATGCTGATTCGGACCAGCAGCAATACGTAGATGAGGCATTTTGTTGGCCTTTGTTTCACCGGCCTTTACTTCCTTATTTGGAAGGAGCGTAAAAATAGACTACATGGGAAAAAGGACACAGATGTCCTTGTTGTGTTTGATACTTTTGTTTCTTGTTTTAGGATGGCTTTCAAAGCTAATCCTAAGATTGGTAGAGGGGTCATTAGGGAGGTAATTGCCAGGTGGGATTTGTAGCTTAACCCACTTGTATAGTATACGATGGCTTCCACCATGTATATGCTTTTTTGTTGATATAGTAATACTTTACCTGCTCCAAAAAAGAAGAAGGTGACAAATAAGATATCCAATAAACAAAACAAGATGGTAAGACCACCTCTAAAAAGAAAGGAACTACTACAGTTGAAAGTCTAAACATCTAAACAATTAAAATGTCATTATAGATTAAACAATCAATATCATCATTGAGATGGGAGAGGCATGGTTGTGTATTATTGAATGAATAAAATTATATACAAGAAAATTTCTTATCAACCTTATTTTTTAGTACTCTTAAACTTTCATCAATAGAATTCATTTTGAGTAAGAATATATTAGTATACATCCTACTCGACTTGATTCCACCAATAATATATGGCTATATTTGTGAATCTTTAAAATAAAAGCTTGAACAAGAAGGATTTTGTTTGATTTATAATATATAATATTTCGTATTATATTAAATATCATCATGAAAAATACATTCAAACACATATTTCTTCCCAAAAGACTCAGAAAAAATGTTGAAGCCATATTATTTTACTAATAAATCAACTTGTATAAATTTAAAATTAAATTCTTTATGATCTTTAAGCTTTGTATTAGGGAATCCGTACACAAGTTGTCACTAAAAATTTGAGAACTTATAAATACATATGAGATGTTTAAATGACTCTAGACATAAGTGAACAATTCAAATAATATTTTTGTTTTCTAGACAATAAAAATGCGGGTGAACAAAATATAAAAGAAGGAATGATATGCACATTTTTTTTAATCATAAATATTATATACACAGGAGATCTAATTAGACTTATATTTTTTAATTCCCCTACAAGTACCTCATTTATTTTAACTATTTCAACTACTTAAGTAAGTGTCCATTAGTTAAGAAATATGGGCGACGAGCATGGAACATTAAATGAATTGGGATCTTAACACTGTTGTAACTTGGTATTCAATGTAGTTTTATACTTGTTTGATTTTAAGTAGTGAAATAATAATAAGTGCTTGCTATGACTTGTTTGTAAAAGTACAAGTTTGTTTGCAAACTCACCATTGTTGTCGATTTTTTGGTTCTCACTGCTTATAATATACCAATAATGAATACGGGGAGAAAGAAAGAAAGAAAATCCAATATTAAGGGAAATATAAAAGATAATGGATAAACAATAATATATTTTTAGAATTATGTGGAATTTTAAGGAAAAGTGGTATTGAAGGACACTAATCGTTTGGTTTTATTTTTTCTTGGTTCCTAATAAGAAAAGTAATCAAAACAAGGATATGGGAAAGATAGAAAGAGAAAAGCTTTGTTTTGATACCTTAAATAATAAGATAAAAGAGAAAAATTGGATATTAAGAAAAGTGTCTTTTAGTTTTGAGTTTTGGTCTCAAACCTCTCTGACACTTGGATAAAGTAATTTCATACTTTCCATCAAAATTAGGGATTTAAAGGATTAAGATAATGAGTGATATAGATTTTTCTAGAAATCCTAAATTGTATGAATTAATAGGAATATATATTAAATGTCACGAACATAATTGAATTGGGAATCATGGGTCGGACCCCTTTGATCCGTGCATGTGATATTGATCATCATATAAAGATACAATGCTTCATGCCTTGTCACATACCCCATGTCAGGTTGGAAAAGAGACTTACGCACATGAAAATTTGGTGACTCATATCTTGATCTACGATCCACATCTTTGCAAAACAAGTGGGCCCTAAGATTTGTCTCTAGAAAATAAACTGGAAATGTATTAATTTCAAGTGAGGACATGACCTATAGACCAAAAAGGATTCATCACCATCATCTTGCTTTCAAATAGGGATCTAAATCTTACGTCCCTCCCCTATATAAAGACCCCCATTGATTTCAGGCCTTGGATTGTGAGCGACCAATCTTTGGCTCGCGAGCCTCTCTTCCTGTCACGGCGCTGGAATCCCAGTCCCATGAACCAAACATATACTAAAGGCGACATGCGGAAGCGTAAAGCTTAGCACACATGAACATATAACAAGATAAAGGCACCAACATAATCTCAACATTCCACAAGTATAAATTATACAAAAATGCATTATATTCATGAATTTAATTACATATTTCCAGGGTTAAGGTACAAGTCATTCATGTGCACTAAAATTGGATCTTACAACAAAAAAAACTAGCATAGCTCACCAAGCCCATAAACCTTCTAGCCATCTCTGAACCTAAAAACAACATACGAGAAATGGGTCAACACATGAGGTGTTGAGTATGGGCCAGAAAGATACATATATGTATAAGCTTTGCATAATTTTGAAAAGATTTCAAGACTAAATAAACAATAATAAACATGTTAATTGTTTAACAAATGTGAAATCATATTTTATGTCATTTCACTCCATTATACCAACCATATCAAGCATATTTAAGGCCTTTGACTATCTTCCCGTCAGAAGGGTCCGTAACGGTGCTCAAGCTTTGTAACCCTTTTATACGAGAGGGACCTCAAGGACATCACCAAGAGTTAACCCTTTATCAACAATATTATAATGGAGTTTTATACATATATGTGTTCAAGTTATAAAACTGACGAGGCAAACATCGAGTATGACATAGAAATACTACATGGCAATATTTGAGAAAATAAACAAATAAGCATACAATATATGTCTTTTCAAGCAATAAAGCGGTAGTCATATAACTAGACAAGGCCCATACCTAATTCATAGATTTCATAACCTAACATATCCTTCATCATCTAACCACATGCCAAACCTGATTAACAACAAGATTACATATATGCATTAGATTCTCATCATTAACCCCAATTAGATGCATTTTAGGGTTTTGGCCAAGGTGGGTTCCAAGGTTCATTATTAGTACATTATATGATATTGTACTGATCTAGAGGTCATCATGATGGTGTGGTCCTAATTTCATATCATTCTGAGGTTCCATGCATTATCTATGACCATTTCAAGGTTCAAGTTCCTTAAGTATATTAAAGGGTCAAAGACTCATAATAGAGTAATCAAGGTCAAAGGTAATCAATGAATAAGAGCCCAGCATAAGGGATGGTTTAGAGTAGCAATAATAGACACATTCAAAGTAAGGGGATGTCTACTATTGTCTAGGCGCCATAATCCAACATGGGGTAGCAATACTCAATCATACATGCAATTATGTGTCAAAAGAATCAAACATATCAAGGGGCATATTATGGATTGATATTAGAGTCAAAGAGAGGCATTGTTCCATCATTAAGTAGCAAGATTAGCATCAAAAGGGCAATGTACATCATTATAGTCCAATGTGGTCAAATATGTAGAAAAGGAGTAAATTATGAGCAATAGGGAGAGTAGGAGTTTCATTAGGGCTACAAAGAAATTATTGTTACTGATTTAAGGATCAGGGATAGATTGAGTAGCCAAGATCCCAATTTTGCATCATGGTCATACATCAACTATATTCCAAATGATTAACATATGCATATTTTAGAAAAGCAGGGAACAAATGATAGAATTAGAATCTGAATCCTAGTCCATTGTGTAGATCTCGTTGAGTAGACGAATTTTCATATATTATATGTGAGATTTGGCTAAAGGAATGTAAAGTTTTCATCATTATACCACATTAGGAAAAACTAGGATGAATTAGGATGTCATTCATTCACCTTGCAATTGGATTGGACCTTGGCAGCGGCTCACTGGGCCTCACACCTGAGCAGCCTTGGCCCGCGTGGCTTGGGCCCTCCTGGAATCAGCTATCCTCCACACGTGTGGGCACTCTAGCCATTGTTCTCTCTCGTGATCCCTGTACAAAATAGGGGCTGGAACAGGGGAGCTCTGCTCCCGTTCCTTGGTGCTGCGGCTATTATGGCCGGCCTAGAGAAAGGTAGTCCCGGTTGGTTCCGTGGGGTGCTTCCCCTTGTACGACCTTAGGAAAGAGGGTCGTTTGCCCATCGGGCAACCCCACATGAGAACCCATGTTCCGCACACAGGAACCTGGCATAAACAGGGGACGACACCCCACCACTTTCGGCGATCGCTGCCTTTGCAGCAGCCCGGCAGGGGTTTGTGGGTGCTATGATGGTGTCTACTAGTCTCTGGGAGGTGGGGGGTGGCGGCGCCCTTCCTCTTGGTTTGGCATGGGCGACAACAGGAAGAAACAGGGGGGTTCTTCT
This sequence comes from Alisma plantago-aquatica, assembly GCA_963693085.1. Lineage (NCBI taxonomy): Eukaryota > Viridiplantae > Streptophyta > Magnoliopsida > Alismatales > Alismataceae > Alisma > Alisma plantago-aquatica. The sequence goes on along the minus strand of OY856410.1, from coordinate 220,608,394 downwards.
TGGGAGGCGACAACAGAAGAATAGGGAGAGGGACCCCTTTCAGATCATGTTGGTGGCTAGGTTAACTAGGAAAAGAGCAACAAGGGAGTGTATAAAAGGGCAAGAGGTTATGGTTTTGGGGTCCTAATCACCGTCTTATGGTCACCTTCCCGATTCGGCAAGTCTGAGGGGGAAGAAACTGTGTGTGCGTTTTCCTTTCCGAAGTGTAAGGGAAAGGAGTTGGATACATCCAGGCTACCACACACTAGCTGGGCCCGTGGATGGGTAGGCCCAACAGGCAAGCAAGGGTACAAAAGCCCTTAAAATCAAAGTAAATCAAAGAACCTTCAAGCTTTCATAACTCATGCTACAAAGGTTTGATTGGGTTGATTTTTGTTCTGTTGTATTTGTAATTGAATCCACTACAACGTGGTGCATATTAGAAAGACAAAAAATCATGGTGTTGAGATTCAAAATTATATACAAAAAGGTTACATTGTATGGAGAGATACTTAGTTAAAAATACAAATTAGAGTTGCACATTGCAAAATTGACCATGGTAGTCGCCAAATTGGAATATCACAACCATCTAATTATGTATTTAATATCAAATTGAGTAAGCGACACTTGATGAGAGATGAGTAGTACAATAGAAGAGAGAGAAAATCGAGGTTGTCACATCCTACCCTCCTTACAAGGAATTTCATCCTTGAAATTCATCCTAGATCATAGCTAAGAGTCAAAGTCAAAATTCATCAAGTCTAGGTATCCAATCATGGTTATCAAGGAATTTCACATGAGGGATGCACACTTGGTTATCCTCATCTAGGGTGTATTCGTCTTGATCATTTACATATTACTTAGTGTTCCCTCATAACGTGGAATCATCATGACATTAGGGTTTACCCATCCCTTAGTATCTCTGTATTAGTTTTTTTTTGGGTATGAGATTAGGTATGTTACCCCTCATTTGTCAAGCTAAGATCTCTAGGCATCATCGTATCAAGTTCATGATTCCCACTCTACATATTTTATGTATGGTATGATTTCGTGTTAGGTCTAGCTTATGTGAGTGACTCATTGAACATATATCAAGTTTTAAACTAGGTGAGATTATTCTCATACATCATGCATCATCTCGTGATGCAACATTAAAATCAACATCAAGCTTTCGTAATTATCTCACTTGTATATCAAAGGATCTCCAAAATCTCAAGCCACTCAAGCTAAGGCCTATCTATGTCCAAAAGACATGCTAACCACAACTATCTACCCATAACAAACTTCTCTATCCATCTCTCAAGAAACAAGGATAATCCACTAGATTCCTTTATATACAACTATAACCCGAGTATGAGGCTCATCATGGATATCACACATCATATACATCATCTTAGGTCTTGGGACATCTCCCTCACCTATATATCAAGCATCAAAATTTTCAATTTCCTCTTTCTCTAGGGTTAGATATTTTCATAGGACATCTAGGGTTCAACATTTTCAAGGAAACCGTCCACTAGGTCACTCAACTCATATACTTAGAATTATTCTAGCTAGGGACTCATTATCAAGTATTTCATCATTCATATTATTCAACATTTCAAATATTTTGGATTTTAGGTACTCTAACCTTTTCCCGAAACGGGTCAACTCATATCAACATGTCACCCTATTCATATGTCCCATGCTAGAGGTCTTCCTTTGTAAAGAGATTGAGGCCTGTGTTGGTCTCGAACCATATATTATATCTCCACACATACAAGACTAGGTATGAGCAAGTAAGTCAACCCGCTAGCTATGTTTAGCACATCAACCAAGTCATATGTATCAACAAGGTGCTAGGTTTGCATGGTCAAACTCATTCCATAACATCAACTACTTGGCCCTCTCAAGGACAAATTTGAGTCTTATCAACATCAACATCATCAACAATATCATCATCATCATATTAGGTTATCTAGGTTACTCACTGGCCTAACCTATATCCTCGCTCTAGACAACTCTAGAGACTATCACTATCATCTAAACTCTCTTATCTAGACTTTATGTTACATCTCTTTCTCCTAGGTTACATGGAAACTCACAACCTTTCTGTGTGTGGTAACATTTTTCATATGTACATATAATAATACTTGAAATATGTTTTCTCCAACGTTTAAACAGGCGATGAAAACCACCATACTCCATCCGAATAAAACCAAAACCAAAACGAGTTACTACACTCATTAGGCAGTCTAGTATCATGCCACCTAGAGAACTAGCAAGAACATGGTGCACACTTGTGTAGACATCCTAAGCACATGTCACGAATCATGTCTAGGGAGGTAACTTACACAAGAATACACCTAGTTCTAGAACATCTAGGTTGTAACCTAGAGGCTAAGTCAACCTAATCCATAAAGGACGCCTTATTAAGTTTCTAGGGTTGAGATGTAGGGTGAGTTTAGTTTGTGTTTCATGTGAGCAATGTTTGGTGTACTTATTGTTCATGCTCTGATACCATCTGTCATGGCACCGGAATCCCAGTCCCATGAACCAAACATATACCAAAGGCGACATGCGGAAGCGTAAAGCTTAGCACACATGAATAGATAACAAGATAAAGGCACCAACATAATCTCAACATTCCACAAGTATAAATTATACAAAAATGCATTATATTCATGAATTCAATTACATATTTCTAGGGTTAAGGTACAAGTCATTCATGTGCACTAAAATTGGATCTTACAACAAGTACACCTAGCATAGCTCACCAAGCCCATCAACCTTCTAGCCATCTCTGAACCTAAAAACAACATACGAGAAATGGGTCAACACATGAGGTGTTGAGTATGGGGCAGAAAGATACATATATGTATAAGCTTTGCATAATTTTGAAAAGATTTCAAGACTAAACAAATAAGAATAAACATTTTAATTGTTTAACAAATGCGAAATCATATTATATGTCATTTCACTCCATTATACCAACAATATCAAGCATATTTAAGGCCTTTGACCATCTTCCCGTCGGAAGGGTCCGTAAGGGTGCTCAAGCTTAGCTAACCCTTTTATATGAGAGGGACCACAAGGACATCACCAAGAGTTAACCCTTTATCAACAATATTATAATGGAGTTTTATACATATATGTGTTCAAGTTATAAAACTGACGAGGCAAACATCGAGATGACATAGCAATACTACATGGAAATATTTGAGAAAATAGACAAACAAGCATACAATATATGTCTTTTCAAGGAAGCAAGCGGTAGTCATATAACTAGATAAGGCCCATACCTGATTCAGAGATTTCATAACGTAACATATCCTTGATCATCTAGCCACATGCCAAACCTGATTAACAACAAGATTACATATATGCATTAGATTCTCATCATTAACCCCAATTAGATGCATTTTAGGGTTTTTTCTAAGGTGGGTTCCAAGGTTGGTTATTAGTACATTATATGATATTGTACTGATCTAAAGGTCATCATGATGGTGTGGTCCTAATTTCATATCATTCTGAGGTTCCATGAATTATCTATGACCATTTCAAGGTTCAGGTTCCTTAAGTATATTAAAGGGTCAAAGACTCATAATAGAGTAATCAAGGTCAAATGTAATCAATGAATAAGAGCCCATCATAAGGGATGGTTTAGATTAGAAATAATAGACACATTCAAAGTAAGGGGATGCCTACTAGTGTCTAGGCGCCATAATCCAACATGGGATAGCAATACTCAATCATACATGCAATTATGGGTCAAAATAATTAACCATATCAAGGGGAATATTATGGATTGATATTAGAGTCAAAGAGAGGCATTGTTCCATCATTCAGTAGCAAGATTAGCATCAAAAGGGAAATGTACATCATTATAGTCCAATGTGGTCAAATATGTACAAAAGGAGTAAATTATGAGCAATAGGGAAAGTAGGAGTTTCCTTAGGGCTACAAAGAAATTATTGTTACTGATTTAAGGATCAGGGATAGATTGAGTAGCCAAGATCCCAATTTTGCATCATGGTCATACATCAACTATATTCCAAATAATTAACATATGCATATTTTAGAAAAGCAGGGAACAAATGATAGAATTAGACTCTAAACCTAGTCCATTGTGTAGATCTCATTGCGTAGACGAATTTTCATATATTATATGTGAGATTTGGCCAAAGGAATGTAAAGTTATCATCATTATACCACATTAGGAAAAACTAGGATGAATTAGGATGTCATTCATTCACCTTGCAATTGGATTGGACCTTGGCAACGACTCACTGGGCCTCACGCCTGAGCAGCCTTGGCCCGCGTGGCTTGGGCCCTCCTAGAACCGGCTATCCTCCACACGCGTGGGCACTCCAGACATTGTTCTCTCTCACGGTCCGTGTACAGAACAGGGGCTTGAACAGGGGAGCTCCGCTCCCTTTCCTTGGTGTTGCGGCTATTGTGGCTGGCCTAGAGAAAGGTAGTCCCGGTTGGTTCCGTGGGGCGTTGCCCCTTGTACGAGCCCAGGAAAGAGGGTCGTTTGCCCATCGGGAAACCCCACACGAGAACCCATGTTTCACACGCAGGAACCTGGCATAAATAGGGGACGACACCCCACCACTTCCGGCGATCGCTGCCTTTGCAGCAGCCCGACAGGGGTTTGTGGGTGCTCCGGTGGTGTCTACTAGTCTCCAGGAGGTGAGGGGTGGCGACACCCTTCCTCTTGGTTTGGCATGGGCGAAAACGGGAAGAAACATGGGGGTTCTTCTTGGGAGGCGATAACAGAAGAATAGGGAGAGGGACCCCTTTCAGATCACATTGGCGGCTAGGTTAACTAGGAAAAGAGCAACAAGGGAGTGTATAAAAGGGCAAGAGGTTAGGGTTTTGGGGTCCTAATCACCGTCTTATGGTCACCTTCCTGATTTGGCAAGTCTGAGGGGGAAGAAACTGTGTGTGCATTTTCATTTCCGAATTGGAAGGGAAAGGAGTTGGATACAGCCATGCTACCACGCACTAGCTGGTCCCGTGGATGGGTAGGCCCAACAAGCAAGCAAGGGTACAAAGCATTTAAAATCAAAGTAAATCAAAGCACCTTAATGCTTTCATAACTCATGCTACAAAGGTCTGATTGGGTTGATTTTTATTCTGTTGTATTTGTAATTGAATCCACTACAACGTGGAGCATATTAGAAAGACAAAAGATCATGGTGTTGAGATTCAAAATTATATACAAGAAGGTTACATTGTATGGAGAGATACTTAGTTAAAAGTACAAATTAGAGTTGCACATTGCAAAATTGACCATGGTAGTCGCCAAATTGGAATATCACAACCATCTAATTATGCATTTAATATCAAATTGAGTAAGAGACACTTGATGAGAGATGAGTAGTACATTATAAGATAGAGAAAATCGAGGTTGTCACACTTCCACTCTAGATTTTCTCTTCTCCAACAAGTTCTTCCACCATGGATGCAATGATTGCAAGAATTTAGAATGAAGAAGAGGGGAGTGGAGGATCGTAGGATCAATTTCCACATTGGGCCGATGAGAGAAATAAAAAACCATGCTTCACTATGACTCAAATCAGGGTGAGTTGGTGCACTTAAACCCAACCATGCGATCACTTCTCCGGTCAACAAAGGCCCATGAGCAAGCTATTGATGAATTTTCAATTTATGGTCATTATCACCCCTCTGATTGAAAACTCAAGGAAATTACTGAATCTTACATACTTCATTAAAAATCCATCCATTGGCCAAAAATACAAACAAGTAGTGCTTTTTTATTAGAAAAATGCAAGGAATGAAATAAAAGTAGTTCTAAGTTCTAGTTATATCCCAAATTCAAAAAGTTCCTAAAGTTATCAACTTTAATGTGTTTAATGTGTAAAACCCCTAATTTCTAAGTTTTAATGATCATAATATGTTTAATTGATCTTTGCAGATAAAAAGGGTATCTTGAATCTAATTTGAGATAATAATTCATAAGGTGACAAATTAGGATTTTTGTGACAAAAATGCATATGATGATGAAATTAGGGTTTGTAAACCAAAAAGGAATTGAAAGTGATAATTAGGGTTTGGGAAGCCAAAACCATGATGAAACCCTAACTTGACCCCAAAACCCTAACTTGGACCCCAAGTCATTCTTAATGGTAGATTTTGGATACAATAATAATACATGGGTATTATGCCTTATTTTTTGGATAAATTCTTTATTGGTTTATTTTGTGGGCTTTTTTCTTGGATATCAAGTTACTACTAAGAAAGGTATGTGGTTACACATATGATTACTCGATTTAACCAACTTCCATGGTTTTCTTGAGGCTTTTCCCAATGGATTGCCAATTAACTCTTTTTGTTGTTTTTTTACTTTCTAAATATGAAATCCCATATGAGTAACACAATATATAGAAATAACTTGCTCAAGACCACAATAATATCTCTAATTTAAATGCATGCATGATAATTACGGAAAGCACCTCCAAGGAGTAAGTTGTGTAAATGTATTCCTAGAGAGTGATTGTGATATTATGAATACCCCTAGTGAGTCGGTATGAATAGAAATCACCCCCAGTGAGTGGGTAGATCAAAGTAATAGTCCCAATGAGTGAGTATGGTAAGATGGGATACCCCCAATGAGTGGGTATGCCAAAAAGTTTATGTGTTGAGAAGTTAAAGAAATCAAAAGTTGTATTGATTATTTTTTTAATTGCAGATATGGCTAACTATGTTGTTACTCATACATGTGCATATTTTGTTTCCCCCACATACTATTATAACTTATTATATTGACCATGTTTTATTTCATGGTGTTTTAGGTTAAACTGCTAGCAACCTACAATTTATGATGGAAGACAGATATCCAAAGAAGATGGCACAAAAAAGATTTAATGTAATTCTGGAGGATATTGATAGATAATATTTCTTTTTGTTGTAAACATTAGATTTACATTTCATATAAACTCCCTTGAGAAGAGGTTATCTTGTTATCAAACTCTTTTCCATATAATGAAATTTATTGATTATTATCGGTTACTTACTAATCCTGATCTTGGAATGATGAGTATGGTCCTTTCCCTCTCGATCCTCCTTTTTAAGGGATAACAGGGGGAGGGGTTGTAACATTTGGTATCATATCCCATTATTACCAATTTACCTTTAATAGTTAACTAATTTCACAAAACTATGGGTTGCACAAGGGAATTATTAACAATACTTTCTAAATATGATGGTGTCTAGAAGGGACCACAATCTGGAGGTTGGCAAAATAATCCTCCATACCTCTAGTCGGCTTATGAGGACTCCCAGACCCGTGCATCATACCTTGAAATAATATACCTCTAGGATTTCTTCTCATCTAATTCCTCTAGGTTCTTCCTCTACCCCTTTCTAAGAAATTAGGGTTATGGTTATTAGGGTTAAGGCATCCTTTGTCAAATCATAAAATGCATGTAATCAAGATTTCATGGATATAATTTTAATGTTATAAATGCCCTAAAGTCTAGACTAAGTTTAATTATCTATTTATGTGAACCAACACACCCGTACTAAGAATAGTGCCATTTCGTTTGACACTCATAGGATCACTCAGAGAGTAGGCCCTCTACTGGGAAGATTACATCCTTATAGAAGAAGAGGAAGGATATGGAGTAAGAGTCCTCGAAGAAGCAGAAGAGGTCAGAAGAGGCCTCCAAGGAAAAAGACCCTGAGCCTAAGTATGTGCCTTTGATATCCTGAACCCTAAGGAACTGTACCACCACTTTCCCAACTGTGTGTCATTGACACGCAGTTGGGAAAGTGGTGGTGCACACCCCTGATGTAGTCTGGATGGAGCAACAAAAGAAGCTCACTGAGGAAATTAGTGCCTTGGCCCTCAAGGATGTGGATATAGATGAGAATGGTGAACCTCTACCTATACACCATCATCTTGTGGTGGAAGGGGTATTGTTTTAGCATTGAGTGTGAATATTTCTATCTAAAATAGCAACCCTAAAGGCTTAGGTTGCTAATGCATCAGTGTAGGTGTTCTTTTCCCAATTATAGTGAGTAAATGTTTTCTTGTCAAACTTCTTTGTTGTCTTGTAGATGAATTCTTGGAATGAGCAAAGATTCTCTTTCTTTATCTATCACACCTGGTCGATTTGTGACACGGTGAGTAGAGACTCGTTTATCATTCTGACATTGCAAATCCTGCCTTTTTGGCCGCTTGTAGGCTAATATTTAGAATTCTTACTCGCTAGTGTTATTGAATGCTACATTTGAGAGATAGGGATGGATTATCATATTATGTTGATGAGATGTACACCAATTCATTACTGTGTTGGTTTGAGGTGACAAAGGGTTGTAATAAGAAGTTTGCATTCTTCAAGAGTTGGTATTAAAATATGATTTTTGATGGAATATTTACAGTTTGACAACATTAGGATTTAACAAATAGTTTCCATGTTTATTGTAGTAGGTATGTCCTAGTACATGAGGAGTGTGGATGAAAATCTATGGTGGGGCCTACTCTTTGGTCATTGTGCATCTTTTGAAAATTAGCTTTTAGAGTGTATGGGATAGATTGTGCTACCATGTGATAGTCAGACTTCGCTAGCAAGTGCTGCCTCCTAGAGCATTTTAGATACATGATGACTGAAGAACACTGAGTGGAACATCTCATGGAGTGACTACACCCTCTGATCAAGCCTCATGTGATGGCAAGTAAACCTATAAGTTTCACTAAGGCCTTAACTTTTCCCTAGACATGGAGAAGACATTCATATAGGTACAAAACCCACCCAAAGGATACGTAGGGTTCAGTGAAGTTGTCTCTACCCCAAGGAATGATCACAGAGAAATGAAAAGATGCAACAATGGTAAAGCATGGAATGGAGGAAAGGGAAACCCCCATCAAGAGATTTGTCATCATGAGTGGTGTACATGCAAGAAGAGGAACCCTGGAAAGTGCCCCTATGAAAAGCAAGTGTGCTTTTCCTGTACTGAAGAGGGATACTTTGTGGCCAACTGTCCCCTCCCTCCTCCACCAGGTCACGAACCAATGGTGGAACAACCAGTAGCATCTCAACTAGTAAAAAAAGCACAACCACTAGTTGCCACTCAACCAGGAAAAAATGTAAATGCTTTGTTTGACCCTAGTCCTACCAATACCTTTATTCCATGAAATCTAGAAACTATACTTTGTATGGACTTCAAGGATTTAGCATATGTTTTCAAGGTCACTACTCCTAGTGTTTATATCTTTTCATCTCTCTTAAGGATACCGATCATACATGTTAAGTATATGAATAACAAACTCTCTTCACATTTTGTCCTCCTCAATACATATGACTTTGATGTAATAATTGGCATGGATATGCTTTATTCTTATAATGAAAAAATAAACTTTAGGGAAAAGAAAATAAGAATAGAGAGACTAGGTCTCCCACCCTTTACCATTACAGATAGGAAGGATGCTACCACTAGAATATATGTGTCATCCATTAAGGCAAAGAAGATGATATCTAAAGGTTTATAGGCATTCCTAGCAATAGTTACTGAGATGGAGCCTAAGGTGCGGCCGTTAGTGGAAATAGAGGTAGTCAAGGACTATGCAGATGTGTTCCTGGATGATTTTCCTGGTATACCTCCCAAGAGAGAAATGAAATTCTCAATATAATTAGCTCCTAGGATGAATCTAGTTTCCAGGGAACCTTACCAGATGGCCCCCGCTGAGTTGCTTGAGATGAAAAAGTAACTACACGAACTTCTAGACAAAGGCTTCATCTGGTCTAGCACTTCTCCATGGGTAGAACTGATCCTCTCGATGAAGAAGAAGGATGGATAGCTCCATATGTGTATAGACTATAAAATGATAAATCAGGATATCGTCCTTCTTCTTCACCAAGAGGACCGGTGTTCCCCGTGGAGAAGAAACATTATACCCCCAATGAGTGGGTATGGTACAGAGATTATGGTTTAATAAGTTAAATTAATCAAAAGATGTTTTGATTATTTTGTTAATTGCAAACATGGGTGACTATGTTGTTACTCATACATGTGCATATTTTGTTTCCCCTACATACCAACATAACTCATTATGCTGACCTTGTTTTGTTTCACAGTAGACTACTACTAACCTGTAATTAGTGATGGAAGATCGATATCTAGAGAAGATGGCACCAAAAGAAAAGATTTAATGTAATTCTAGAGGATATAGGTAGATTAGATTTCTTTCTTTTGCAAATATTAGATTTACATTCCATAGAAACTCCCTTGAGGAGAGGTTATCTTTCTATCAAACTCTTTTCCCTATATGATTTTTTTTTATTAGTATTGGTTATTTGCTAATCCTGATCTTAGAATTCTAATTACAAACCTTTCCCTCTCGATCCTCATTTTTAGGGGATAACATGGGGAGGGGGTCGTAACAAACACACTATTGAAACATAGTATAAATGATAATATATTTTTCATTTACCTATATGATACCCAAATAATCACACTCATCCCTCTTCATATGAAATAATGGTCTAAATACAAGTTGATCTCACAAGGTAGATGTAGGTAAATTCTCTTTTATAAATAAATATACCTAAATCCCACATTTTTCCAAATTGAAAAAGATGAGTCTACTTCCTATTGAATAGTACCCAAGTGTGAAGGTGCCAAGTTAAATCTTGTTGGAAGAAGTTTTTTTTTAAATGTTGGTATTCCATTCATTATGCTACTTGGGTGAGGATAGAAGCCACACTACATCTTTTCTAGCTACAACTTCAAACCCAAAAGAAATATCATGAATTCTAGATACCCAAATGCATAGATATTAATGACATAAATGAAACAATGATTCTATTTTTGTATAATATGGTAATAATGGCCGATTAGGAGGGTTTTACTGCTAACTTTTTCTGTTTTTTTGTTTGTATCCAACAACATTATATCTCTTTCTTGGTCTACATAGAAATCAGATGAATGAAATTCTACTACATTAAGAAAAAAACTAGGTGGTTCTATGTTGACATAATGTACTTGATCTGGACAGCATATCTATATTTAGTCTATTAATTCAACCTATTAACTGTATTGTATGAAATTTATTTATTTTTTCACACATCCCTCTCTCACACAGATACACAATATCATGTCACCCTATTTGAAGTGCATCGTAGTCATCCAGATAATATGTCTGAATAAACACAAATATAAGACCCAGCTAGAATATTATCTATGATTTGTATTAGTTAATAGGAATCAACGATTTTGCATAATAACTAACAAAGCCATATTGGAGGATGGTTCCATCTGATTTTTTATGCCCAAGAGAAACTACATTTTCTATGGTCCATGAGTATTGTTGCATGTGGCCTGCTTTATCTTATCCACTCCAGTATTGTCCATGATCAACAACAAAAACATGTATCTCCCAGCAAGAGAACCAAGGAGTTAGAGGCATGTTTTTTACTTACATTCTTATTATTAACATAAACGTATAGACACTGAAGAAAAACCCAATCTTTCTTCTATATGTGTTATCTTTAGTTAGTTTTTTATCCATTATTTGTAATGCTTATATATGTTGAGTTATGTTTACTGATGAGAGAAAACTTACTTTGATACCATTGACATTGAAGTACATAGACACATTCATGTACATGGAAGATGATGATAATTAGAAGCTATTTGTGCATCCCAAAGGCTGGATATCAAGGGCCAATTTGTCAAGGTGTAGTTGCATTGTAATGTATTGTTTAGTACGTGTGATGGTTTTAAACAAAGTGTAAACTACCTATAAGTTATCTGGTTGAGTGTAATTGGAATTTTATTTTTCATTTTATAAGTTTTTTTAGTAGTAATAGATGAAATAAAAATAAATAAATTATTATCTAATATTCTAGATAAACACACACCATTGTGCTTGTTATGTTTGTAACCTGATATCTTTGGAAAATGAAATTGTTGAAGTGGGGCAAGATAGATAGATAAATAGATAGAGAGGGAGAGAGAGAAATGGGTGCATTCTCTCATCAACCATCACATTCTCCTTACTTGTAACTCATATGTATAGGTGCATATATAGGTAGTGCTATAAAGCGGACAAGTAAATATTGAAACAAATGATAGTTGTTGTGAGAAACTTAAAGAAGAACTTCGTCCATCTCTTTCCTACCAGATAGTGTAGATAAGAAAAATATATGATGACTTGTGATGTTATAACATTACTGTTGTTGGTCTAATTTGATTGTTACATCAATTTTAGTTGTAGTGAGAAAAGAGATGAGAGAAGCAGTGGGATGAGTGAAAAATAAAAAAGTAGGAAGGATGGGGGTAAAGGGAAGTAGTGTGAGAGAGGGAAATAAAAATAGCAGGGAGGTGGCAAGTAGAAGAAATAGAAAAAAAATAAGAGGGAGGAGGAAGTCATGGGATGACAAAGAAATATAAAAATTAACAATGGAGGGAGCAGAAAAGTAAAAGACAGAGTGGAACAAAAAAGTGGGAGGGAAGAAAGTAGTGGAATGATAGAAAAAAATACAACTAGGATAGAAGAAAGAGGGAAGTAATTACAATATCACATTAGTACGTACCATAAAACACATGTTTTCACAATTGAATACAAAATCAACATTGAGAGAGGTGGGAAGTAGTGGGATTAGAGAGAAAAGTAAAGTAGGAAACAATTAATGGAGAGAAAGATAAAATAATAAAGGAGGAAGATGGGGATGAACTAAAAAAATTAATAAGTGACAAAAAACACCATATAATACATGTGAACACAAATAAAAGAGACAAATAGTGGGAAGAGAGAGAAAAAGTAGAAGATATGATCGAAGTAGTGGATATTAATTTGTTATCTTCTGTAATTGATGTGTTGTGTCTGGTCTAGTGACTTGTTATCTTTGGTCTTATATCTTGCAATCCTTTCTCCTCCTCATTTCACTCTTCACTTCCCTTTTCTTGTACCTATTTTCTCCCTAATTGGTATTTGACTGGAAGATAACACATAATATGTGACCAAAAAATAATTATAGCATACATGCACACAAATAGAGGAGGTATGTATCACATTAGTATGTGGCTAATAAAAAATTATATCACATATGAATACAAAGAAAGGAGGGAAGTAGTGGAAAGAGAGAGAAAGATAAAATAGGAGGGAGGAGGGGATTAGTGAAAGATAGCACATTAATGGTCCTCTTGCAGCAATGCAACAACGATGACAATGGAACTCATTAAACATGATGAAGTTTCCATCTTGTTTTCATGAACTTTGTAACTATCAGTTGTAACAACGGTGACAATGGAACTCATTAAAATAGCACATTAATGGTCCTCTTGCAGCAATGCAACAACAATGACAACGATGACATATTTTAGAGTTGAGTTGAATGTGAACAAATGTGGTCAGTGCACCACTATTAAATTCAACATTGACATATTGCATATATTTTTATTACATCTTTCTCCTATAATAGATAATGGGTTAGACTTGCATGCATAGGGTTATGCCACCCTTCTCATTTCCATTAATTTCTTCTTGAAATTGCTACATGACTCTTTAGGATTCTGATTTACAGTGCCATCATAGTAGTGTCTAGTTGGTAGAGCATTGAGATAGCATGCCAACTCCTAGCACATAGTTGACTTCCGTTCATCAAGTCAACATTGCCTTTGGGTTCTTCTTATGCCTTTCCAGTGGTTGTGATAGGCTAAATTTGTGGTCCCTCTTGTGATCTTATGTTGGAAATGTGCATGATTCCAACTGTTATGTTATTTGAGTGACATCTTGGAAAATATTATGGGCATCACTTCTTCTAAAGATGAACTTAATAGTAAGTTCTCCACGCTATGGAAATGTACCAGTATGGAGACCAATAAGAAATATGGTTCTCCTTTTGACTTAGGGGTCCATTGTAGTCGAGCACCATTTTGTCACGTTTTTAGAAATGGTAGACATTGAGGTGTCTTTTCATATTTTTTCAAAACCATCAACAAATTCCAAATCAATATGATTTAGTTTCTTTGAGATAGTGTCTATGATCATGTTGGATTAAGAGAACAATCATACTTCATCATGTATGTAATTAATCATTTAGCCTATTCACGAGTAGAATCATAAATCCATATAAACATACAAATGGGTGGCACGACTTTGATAGTAGGTATCCATTGAGAGTTTTGATAGTATTACTGTGTATAAACTAGAGGATTAGTGAAGAGAAGTAGGTAGGACCTTGATTCCATTCATTCAAAATTGGACTTGTATTAGGCTGGAGGACACATTAATCTCAACAACAGTCAACATTTTTGTGTATAGTTCTTGACCAACCTGTATTGTAATTGGACTTCCCCCATGAAATCTTTTTGAGATATGTCAAAGGCTACCATCATTACTCTTCTAGCCTATATTTCACTAGCCTTGATATATATTGTGAAAAATATTTTCAACTGGAAGACATTAAGATTGGTATTGTTGTTAACAATGATGATTTAAAACTCCATATCACCATGTACGATGGGGATGTATACTATTTGATTCAAACTAAGACCTTCAAGCGTATAATATTTTGAGAAGATGATGAGTTTTGGATTGGTGATCAATGAAATGGTGTCATCCAACTTCTCAAGATGGATATCCTTTAGTACAAATGTGCCCTCAATAATCATTAGGTTAAACAAATGTTGTTTTGATGTGCATTAAACCCAATCCCACATTGGGTTATCCATGCTTGTATTCTTCTTCTACTCTACTATATCATAGGATTAGTCATCTATGGAAATATCTAGTATGCAACTGTTATGATAATGCCTTTCTTGTTTGTAGATGTGGAAGACAAAAAAGGTAGGTCTTGGAGGCACCTGATTGAATTTAAATGATCTTAGTACCTAGATAGACATATTCAGGGAGATCACGATGGAATTCTCATTGGATGAGTTGGATATCAAAGTCAAATATGTCCCTAGATATGTGGTGACCTTTTTAATCCCTTTGTCAATAATTGTTTTACTTGGAGAAAGTGTGCTAGATAATGGAGCCATGGTCTTATGAGTTTCAAAGGGTACTTTACCAATGTCTAACTGTAATGGCGGTATCGTTGTGTTTAAGGCCTTACCTACTGATGCCACACCTTGGACATGGATCCCTAACATGGTTTCTAGTAATGATGAGGATCCCATTAACAAATGTAATCTGTTGTGGCAACATAGCTCAGACCTAGATGTGAATGTTTGTGGCATCCTTTATTGGAATAGACAACATGGACAATATGATGAAGAGACTTGAAATACCTTTGTGTGAGAGTCAAAAATGTCATTATTAAAATAGGGACCAATGAAAAATCTATAATGATGTCAAGAGATAATCAACCCTGCATGACAGGGGGATTGAATGATAAGAAACCTGATAAGGGGAGATAAATGTATGCTCTTTGAGTGGAAACATGGATTTGGCGATGATCCTTCATGATCAGTGGATAGAAAATTCTCCTAATACATAGTTTTGGCATATGAGACATTTTTTTAGATGTATTTAAAAATTCTATATTATGGAAAAGTGAAACAAGAATATTTCCTCTTGTGTAGCAAGGGGATAAGGAAGGGGTATAAATTAATGAGGCATGACGATGGATGATTTTTTTTCTTCCCAATTTTGGTTTAATATTTGAAAATATAACATCATATAAGGTATGATACCTTTCTTCCATCATTTTCCAACAAGGAAAAGTGTACATTTGTTTTGTTGCCCTTGTGAGGGATAGAAGGTTTCCCACCTTCAATATATGGACCTAGATGGACATTTGACCATGCATATGATATAATATTAATGGAGGGGAGGATCACTTTTAAAGAATTGAATTTGGTCTAATTCCATTCATTTTCTAAAGGGGTGACACGGTAGATCAAATCCATATTTTATATCCAGGGGCGTCAAATTGATATCAAATGGGGAGAGTGTATTCATAGACAAAGATCATATCTAGGTCAAGTAGATACAGAAAAAGGAATATTTTAGTAGTTTTTGGATGAAACCATCTTAATAGTGCCTTTAAGCACACTGAATCAATTTTGGGGCTTGAACTTGTTTGTACATGTTTGGTTAGAATCAAGTATAATTTACTTATGGTGAGTAAAATGATATTTGTATTGAGGTTAGAATGAATCAATTCCGTTTGTATTGTTTGTTGAAAGAGTTTTACTAAGTTTTGCATGACTCATATTTTAAACTAAAAATGGTGTTATCTGTTTGAATTTATGTGGAGTTTGAACATGATGTTTTTCATCCCAAGCGAGTTTTGAATTGATCATGCTCTATGATTGTGCATTTCTTGTGTTTATTAGCATCACATATGGGATTGTAGGTTCCATACATGTTTTCAATGATAGGATCTATGATTTGTACCAATAATGAATGAAACTATGATCGTTCATGTTAACAGGAGCCATGGGTTAGTATTACAGAATGATTCTTGATGTGATGTTTTAAATGATTATTGGGGGTTCATGATTTACATTTAAACCTTGTTTTCCTTGATTTGGCACTCCATACAACAACACCATCCTATTAGTTTATTATGGTGATAAGAAACCATATCGAGAATGTTGCTTTCGTTGATGGGTGAGTTGACACTAGATGCATGTACAAATTGAGGGGATAAGGGATTCAGTAGGGCTTACTACTGGAAACATGGCCCATGGTGAGAGTGTTCCGATAACACTCAGTACATAAATGCCAATCTTTATAAGTTTAAGCAAGATGAGATGACTATAGATGATGTGATGCATTACTTGTGTACATAAAAATGCCACTTGGGATGAAACATTTTGTTGTTTCAATTCATATCTAAGGATTGTATCCCCAAAAAGGAGGTGGTTAACTCTAGATAATTCAACCATCAATATTTGGGTTTAGAAATCCATAATTATGATGATAAATATCTTAAAAACACTTTCTATATCTTGAGTTTTCAAAATGGTTTTGCCAAAAGGATGAATCTCGAACCTCCAACTTACTTGCACTTTGAATATTTGGGTTTACTGAGATCAATACTTATGTCTTGGTGTAGATAAAGATTTCAAAATGGTTTTACCTGATATCACTGATATTAGTGCATCTAAACCTAATATCATGATTATAAACTGTTCTACTCATTTTTCTGAGAATTTCCATATATTATACATATTTTTCTGATAAGCATGCTAATTTCTATGAATTATGTAAGAACTGTGAATTAACTAAGACATTTACCTCGTATGGCCTATCAGAAGCTACCACGTGTCTTCTCAGGGTAGTGATGTTCTTTCTCCTGGACCCACCTGGTTTGGCTTCAAGCTAATCGGTTCAGAAGTCTGGGTCCGGTTCTGAAAAGTTGGTTTGGTTCAAACTGGCACCTCTCTGTCTCTACTGGTGCTTGCTTGAGCAGCAAGATGACTACTCCGGCGGGGCTCTGGTCGCTCTTGGTTGGCGCTGGAGTTTGGATGAGTGTTCCCTCACCTTCGCGAGGCCACCTCAATCGGAGGGGTGAGGTTTCTGATCTATGGCTCCCCATAGATCTCAACACTGCCGTGTGACGGTGAGGTCGCCGATGAGGTGGAGGTCAGGGACGAAGAGGTGTTCTGGGGTAGTGTGTCCTAGCTGAGAAGCACCTACGAATTGAGGTGGTGGTGATGGCGGGTTGTATTTGGTGGGGCAAGACCTGTGGGGGTGCTGCCGAGGTGGTGCAGTGACAGATGGAAGGTCGACTTGGGGGAGGTGCTCAGAGATCAGCTGCTTCAAATTGGGTTGAGTGGGAGTCTAAGGGGGGTCGGGCGGAGCTATTCGAGGCTTTTTGTAGGCTCTTCAAGCTATGAGCAGTGAAGCCCTAAAAACCCCACTGCCAGAGTGAGAAGGTCAGGAGGATAGGAGGTTAGGAGAGCACAACGGCGCATGTAACTCAGTCGTTGTTGGGGTAGTTGGCCATGAAATCGTGAGACAAAGTCAGCTCATCAGGCGAAAAGTTGAGATAAGGGGTGAGGTGGCGCATAGGGTCTGCTAGAGTCTGTTCTCGCCTCTCCGCCCTTTACGGGAGGTTGAAGATGGGTCCTTGACCCTTGGATCCTTGTGGGAATCTAGGGGCCTCAGATCGGGCGGCTGTGGTTCAACCCTCAGCTAAGTGATCCATTCCCAGCAGCTAATGGGCTGCGCGACAGATATATTTCGTCAATTAAAACCAAAACATAGGTCCAAAAAAAAGAATGGAAAATGTACCAATTTCAATTGGTCATATCTCCCAATTGGATAATCCATTTGCAATGAAATTTTAGGTGTAGCTTTATAATGTCATGATGTAGCTGTGGCATAAGTTTGGGAATGAAATTTGAAGGTTAGGCATGGTTATTGAGTAATCACATTAAAACCTAAAGTTCACCTTCATGTGACACTTAGGGTATTACATTATGTGAAAATGATAGGCCATTTAGTCAAAGTTGACACCAGAACTCTAAGATTGGTTCATATGTACACAATTCCTCAAAAGCAATTAGTTCACTACTCACTTGATCACTAAATGAATGATTGGTCTAATGAGAGCTTAATCAATTAGTAAGGGTTTTCATTCACAATTGAATTCAATTAGGCATCATAGTCCTCTATCATATCTCAAATCACCTAATTTGGGTGAATGAATCCATGATTGTATTACCAATTCCTCAATTTGGTATTTGACATCTTACATAGAATGCTTGTCTCTCAATTATTGTATTAGTTATTCAAACTCAAAAATCTAGCTTATCACATTCACCCCACCTTATTTGGAATTTCGTCCTCGAAATTCAACTAATCTCATTCTTAAAGACTATTTAGGAGTTCAACTTCATATAGATCATCATTGCTTAGGTTCTAAGACCACCATAGTTGCATGCACTCTAAGTTGTCAGCTTAGGGTCTAGAGATTCTTGGGTGTGTCCACCCCACCTTATATATGTGGAAACATCACTGAATGTCTTAGCCATAGCATGAAATTATGATATCTTAGGGTTACATCACCTCTAAGGGTACAAGTTTTGTTGATACTTTTAATGCTCAGGAGGAATTCATTTGTATTCCATGATATTCAAATCATTCAAATATAACATCATTAATATGTTTTATGATCAACATCTTACAATGATTTTAGCATTAGAGGAGATTTATCTTCATCCTTGATATTAGATTTTTCTACTTAAGAAGGGATTACATAACATGTTTGACCATTAGGGTTTCACCCTATGGTGTGATATTCATACTCAACTTAGAAGCATACATTGAGAAGGATCAAAGTTACAAACTATATTTCTGATCATATATCCTATGATCCAAAAATATATTTATATCAAATTCATGAGTTCAATTTTTTTTTATGTCTTGCATGTATTATGTGAAGGAAAAAAGAGAATATACTTAAGTTTATCCCATGATCTCAACATCATATCTTTCATGTTTCATATGAAGGGGGAGAGAATATTTTAAAGTCAAACTTATCATGATTTCAATCTTGGGTACTACATGAATTGTATAGGGGAAAAAATATAGAATAGGTCAAGCTTATACGAGTGATTCCTCATATATAAATCATCTATATAGCTCAAGTGAGGCTTATATCATCATATATTAAGAAGGAGAAGAAGAAGGGAGAACATGTATGTTGAGTATCTTTTGCACAAAGCATCATACTCTCATAACTAGAGTTCATATATTACCTCACTTGCAACTAATGATGAAATTCACAAAATATGTCACTCAAGCTAGGACCTAACTCAGCCAAAGGATTGGCTTTATCATATGGGTCATATACCCATCCTTTTCGTTTACCCAATTCTCACACATAGATTTGAATCATGCATAAGGATTCAACTCAACACTTAAGGGTAATCTAGTGTAGGACATTTTTTTTAACACATATCTCATCTATTGGAGGCTAGGACCTATGACCTTCTCCCTATGGGTCTTACTCTCTCTATAGTTCACCACATACCTCATCCTACCACTATATATCCTCCTTGTATAAGAGCTTGAGGCCCATGCACACTCATCTCTATCTTAACTCAGCTTATCTTAAGTAGTAGAAGGGAATGTACTTTCATCATCACGACTTAGCATAGATCCTCTAAGAGTGGATTCAGCTCATATACAACTCAAATCTTAATAAGGAAACTTATACCATCATGGATTAAAGTTAGATAAGATTCTATATGCTTATTTCCTTCATCTTTCTTTTGTCTATATATGTATCACATAACCTTATGAGGCTCTAGACGTCTAATCTTGATCTATTCTCTCTTCTAGACTGATGTCATTCCTTTTCACTTAGGTTACATGAACACTAACTACTCTCCAGTGTGAGGGACACATTTTCATATTTACATATAGGTAATAAAATATTATATAACTTTTCTCCGAGAAGGCAGACGTCAGAGAAAACTATCGAGGCTCGAGCCGATTGGAAAACAAAACCAAATCAGCAAAACGAATGTCTCACACACAGTAGATAGTCTAGTGCCATGTCACCTAGTGAAATGGTGAGAACAAGGTGTAGACTAGTGTAGCTACCCAATACATATGAGCTCTATATGGAAAGGGTTTCAGAGACTTGTCTAAACCTAGTTCTCGAACATCTAGGTTCTAACCTAGAGGCTAAGCCAAAACTTATTCCTATAGAACAACTTACTAAGTTTCTAGGATTTAAAGTGAAAGGTGAAATTACATTTTTTATTTCATGGTGAGCAATTGTTAGGTGTATATATTGTTCATGCTCTGATACCAACTGTAACGTCCCCATATTTTCACCTTCTCAAAACCCCATGGGATGAGAAGACAAAATCTGAAAATGTTATGCAATTGTATCAAAGTGCGTTGCGGAAGCGAAATACGCATGCATGAACATACAACCATAGGCATACACCATAACATTTCTCAACAATTAACATGTATATTAATACAAGTTGACTTATTACAACATGAATTACATTTACATATTAAAATAAGATTTACAAGTTTATGAACATTTATGCTAATAGGACCTTAACACAATAGGTAAACCTGAACAACTGCTCACTCCCATCTTTTTCCTCCCATGCTATCTATGAACATAAAACATACGTGAAACATTGAATCAACACACAAGGTATTGTGCACGTGGGTAGAAAGATACATACTAATATGTTTGCATAATTGAAATAACTTGAGAAAGAAAGATTAAAAGAAAACATTGTTTAAAGTGATAATCAGGTAAACATCCCTTGCATTACATTCACTTTGATGCGGTTGTATTACACATACTTGCACTTGACTTACATCTAGTGTGGGTAATATAGTATCATCATACATCTAACATGGACCAAGGAATCATACATCCATGTTAGGCAACATACATCCACACCAGGCTATGTGCTCTAGTAGCTACAACCCATCGTACTCCTTTATGTTCTATTAGATTTGGCGAAGTATAACTCATACTAGTTCAACCAAGAAATCATATCCAAATACGAGCATTCAAGGTACAACATATCATTATGCATCCACAAAAACTAGTCATATACTTAATAAAAACCCACGTACCTGAGTTCAGAGATTCATAGATATCTTTGATCATCTAGACAATCTGGTCATCACCTGATTAATAACAAAATCATGTACTATTGTCAGATTCTCATCCTCATAATCCTAGACATGATCATTTTAGGGTTTAGCTTAGTTCATGATGTTATTTCCATCATTACTCCTCTTGACTTATTAGAATATTTACTGATCATATATTCCAGATTAAGATACATAACTTGATTATTTCATTGCATATAAATGTGTGCACATATTAACCTTAGGTTACATGTATTAATCATGTTAGGATTTCTCATCATTTTAGAATAATATAACATGTAACATTATTTATATGCATATCTATGATATCAAAATTAAAAGTGAGGTTTCACATATTGATATGAATCTATACCGAAAATTTCAACATTTAATAACCATATATGTATTTTCTAGCTTTCATTTAGGGTTATTTTCCCTAAATATCCATATTAATCAAATTATATACTTTTGTGCATCATCATGACCATATCTGACATCATGTGCATTATAAACATTATTATAGAATTACTGACATTTTTCCATAATTTTATATCATCATTTGATATTTATTACTCATGAAACAAGCATAATACATTTTACATGATATCACTAATATTAGTGCATCAAAAACCTAATATCATGATTATAAATCGTTCCACTCATTTTTCTAAGAATTTTGGTATATCATACATATTTGTCTGATAAACATGCTAATTTCTATGAATTATGTAAGAACTGTGAATTAATTAAGACATTTACATCGTATGGCCTATCAGAAGCTGCCACGTGGCTTCTCAGGGTAGCGATGTTCTTTCTCATGGACCCGCCTAGTTTGGCTTCAAGCCGGCCGATTCAGAAGTCTGGGTCCGGTTCTGAAAGTTGGTTTGTCTCAGACTGGCACCTCTCTGTCTCTGCTCCTGCTTGCTCGAGCAGGAAGATGACTACTCTGGCGGGTCTCTGGTCGCTCTTGGGTGGTGCTGGAGTCTGTATGAGAGTTCCCTCACCTTCGCGAGGCTGCCTCGATCGGAGGGGTGAGGTTTCTGATCTATGGCTCCCCCCTAGATCTCAATGCCGCCACAGTGCCGGCGAGCTCTCCAGTGAGGTGGAGGTCAGGGACGAAGAGGTGTTCTGGGGTAGTGTGTCCTAACTGAGAAGCACCTACGAATTGAGGTGGTGGTGATGGCAGGTTATATTCGGTGGGGCAAGACCTGTGGGGGTGCTGTCGAGGTGGTGCAGTGACGGATGGAAGGTCGACTTGGTGGAGGTGCTCAGAGATCAGTTGCTTCAAATTGGGTTGAGTGGGAGTCTAAGGGGGGTCGGGCGGAGCTATTGGAGGCTTTTTGTAGGCTCTTGAAGCTATGGGCAGTGAAGCCTAGAAAACCCCACCGCCAAATTGAGAAGGACAGGAGGATAGGAGGTTAGGAGGGAACAACGACGCATATAACTCAGTCATTGTTGGGGTAGTTGGCCACGAAATAGTGATATGAAGTTAGCTCGTCAGGCGAAAAGTTGAGATAAGGGGTGAGGTGGTGCATCAGGTCTGCTAGAGTCTGTTCTCGCCTCTCCTCCCTTTACGGGAGGTTGAAGATGGGTCCTTGACCCTTGGATCCTTACGGGAATCTAGGGTCTCAGATCGGGTGGCTGCAGTTTGACCCTCAGCTAAGTGATCCATTCCTAGCAGCTAATGGGCCGCACGACACATATATTTTGTCAATTAATACCAAAATTTAGGTCCAAAAAAAAATGAATGGAAAATGTACCAATTTCAATTGGTCATATCTCCCAATTGGATAATCCATTTGCAATGAAATTTTAGGTGTAGCTTTATAATGTCATGATGTAGCTGTGGCATAAGTTTGGGAATGTAATTCAAAGGTTAGGCATGGTTATTAACTAATCACAATAAAACCTAAAGTTCACCTTCATGTGACACTTAGGGTATTACATTATGTGAAAATGATAGGCCATTTAGTTTAAGTTGACACCAGAACTCTAACATTGGTTCATATGTACACAATTCCTCAAAAGAAATTAGTTCACTACTCACTAGATCACTAAATGAATGATTGGTCTCATGAGAGTTTAATCAATTAGTAAGGGTATTCATTCACAATTGAATTCAATTAGGCATCATAGTCCTCTATCATATCTCAAATCACCTAATTTGGGTGAAGGAATCCATGATTGTATTACCAATTCCTCAATTTGGTATTTGACATCTTACATAGAATGCTTATCTCTCAATTATTGTATTAGTTATTAAAACTCAAAAATCTAGGTTATCACATTCACCCCACCTTATTTGGAATTTCATCCACAAAATTCAACTAATCTCATTCTTAAAGGCTATTTAGGAGTTTAACTTCATATACATCATCATTGCTTAGGTTCTAAGACCACCATAGTTGCATGCACTCTAAGTTGTCAGCTTAGGGTCTAGAGATTCTTGGGTTTGTCCACCCCACCTTCTTGCTTGGGACCTACTCTCTCTCTCTAGAGCTAACCCTACAAATAGCCTTACTACTAGAGGTCCTCTCTCCATGAAGGTGAATCAAGCTCACAAGCATACCCCTACATGGGTGAATCCTATGTTCAAACTTATGTTCACTCAATGTTATCCATAGCTCTTTATATTTATCTCACTAGCTTCCATCATACTCTCCTGGTCATGGTTTTAATCTACTGCCAACACTACTGACGTACTCTTGGTGCATAATATGTCATGCTCATATAAGCCCATAGGGTTTCTATAGGTTATTCACTACACTCATCATTGAAGGAGCTATCCTTCAATCTAACATGCATGACCCTTCCCAGGGTTGGGTCGCCAAAGGTACTAGGTCATCCAACCTCGCATGGCTCATATTGTCATGGGCATCAAAAAGCATGTCCACCCGCACACCTGGCCTACTATGGCATCTGACTCATCATGCCATCTCTCTCTCTCTAACCACCACTTAGGGTTAGGGTTAGCATCATCCTCATAATATGTGCCAGGTCTCCACCTTTAATGGAGGTCTCTTCCTCCCAGACCAACTCTACTTCATCCTCCTGACAAGAAGGTCTAACCTTAGGTTTCTCCTGAGGTCATGAAAACATATTTCATATGACCTAAGCATGTAACTAATCTTTAGTTTACACTTAAACTATTAAGCTAATGTCCATGACATCTTATTTACATGCTTTTTATTAATTTATTGGAGGATTCCTTAACCTTATCATGCATACCCTATCCTCAAGAGGATGAGGAAGAGAGACAAAAACCCTAAATCACATAATCTTAATAGAATTAGGGTTAAGAAGGGACACAAATAGATGAGAGAGTCCTAAAGGTATATTATTTTGAGTCAGATCCTAGACATTGGCCAGGCAGTCACACGGATCTGGGAGTCCTCGTATTCTGACTAGCATTGCGGAGGAAAATCTCTATATTTTGGAAAATCCTCTAATTAACTCCCTTGGGTTCTACAGAGTTTGTAAAATTTAATAATTACTAAAGATTAGATGAGGAACCAGTGCTCTGATACCAAATGTAATGACCCCGCCTCTTGGTAACCCCCAATTAAGGGAGACCAACAGGTCTGAGTCGTTATCCCAAATTTTTAGGATCAATGGTTCAACAAATAATCAATAATAATTATAAAATTCTACCAAAACTATACTAAAATCTGGAATATAATATAACTTTACATACCTTTTTCAAAAACATGGATATCTACTTCTATCCCTAGCTGGAGTCTATTCTAACTAATCCTCCTTGCACTTTAATTCTTACTTTCACAATATGTCACTTTACTGTTTGTCCTTTTTGACTTTGTACCTAAAATTCCAACAAACAAAACATCGGTTAGCATATAGGAATATTCTGGTATGTGGGGACAACCAAAATTTCACACATATGGCTAACAATCTAAATATCACAATCAAGTTAATTAACAAGCAGATTTACACTTTCAATGTGACATTCTCCACCACTTTTGCCCTAACCCTGGCATACCCTCCTTAGGGTTTCTCTTTTGCCAATGAGTTAAGGAGACCTTCTCAATCACGAGCTTGGAGCCTAGGGTCACCTCTCATGGTGCCCATTAGTCATGCAACAAAGACCACCTTCTCAATCCCGAACTTGGTGTCTGGGGTCACCACTCATGGTACCCATGGGTCTTCCCTCCTGGGCTTGACCTTTTGGCATCATCCATCAGGGTGGCATGTAGGTGCGAGAATACCCACTTATATTATTATTGTGAAAATCATAGTGACTTTATGATTTACAAGTATGAACATCCAAACTGATAGGTTGCATTCAATGCGATTAATCATCCAAAAAACCTTTGTGAAACTAATGTGATTAACCATAATTAACTACATACATGTCATGCTGACTTGAGTGTAGAAATAATAAAACTAAGCAAGAAATCCAGTAAACAAGCAAGCACACAAGATGATCCTGAAATATGCATCCAATTTTCCTATCATTGATATGGCCATCAAGGTCTATTAAACCTAGCTCGCTTCCTAGGGTTTCTAGTCCACTTTTAGGGTTTCCATTGCAATTAGGGTTTTAGTCTTCATAACACATTTATTACTTTGAATGCTCTTTTAGTCCACAAACCCTAATTTCAACATTATAGGCACAATTAAATCTACTATACATCTTTTACATTAAAACTACCATTTTTATCCTTTTAAGTCATGACATGATCATTAGGCCCAGTTATCATCTTTGGTTCCTTTCAAATTAGCAACTTATCTTTCATATAGTCTAATTCACATATGAACTGTATTTATCATTAATTCCATCTTTATCCATTAGAAAACCTTAATTACCATATGAAGGGTATTTATCCACAATTAGGAACTTTTATACTCAAAATAGTTTAGAACCATCATATCTCAGCTTTATACATGAATTTGACCAATTAAAGACATTAAGAAACATAATTACTAACATTAGTGTTTTAAGGCCCATTAAAGCATATTCATGTACATGGAACCCTACATTAATCAAACTACACATAAAGATCATCCTTTTGGATCTGATTTGTCCTTTTTATTAACAAGTTAAAATCAACTATAAATACCCTTCCCGATTCCTTAATCAACATAGATTAGGGTTTTTCATTAATTAAACCATTAAAGATAGCATCTTTACATACTTTTTGAATTGCAAGTAGAATTAGGCTTCACATATAATTTCTTTGCATTCCTCTCGTTCTGAGTATCAATTTTTCAAATATTAACATTATTCATCAGAGCTTCCTAGCAATTTCAACAATTCTTGTAAGTTTATCTCTTAATTGACCAATTAGAAACTGACATGTCAACATTAAATTCTTACCAGAACTTGGTTCATTAAAAGACAGAAAAGTATCAGCCACCCTTGGGTCATGTACACTCGATAAGGGGTAAAAGAGCCATTTGACTCTATTCCCTTTCTTCTTCCTTGTGACATGCTTCTACCGCAGTGATGTCGTCGCGTGCGGACCTCCGTCCTTCAGGAGTTGGTCAATGCGAGGCAGTGGGGGAGGGTAGCTGCACCTCCATAGACCCTTGTCAGACCTAGTCTGACCCTCGATGGTGAGGTTCTTGATCGGAGATGGGGTGAGATGACCTCCATTGCCTTAGCGTCTGTAACTGGGCCAACTTCCTAGGGCAAGGCTTCAGCAGCCAAATAGGGACATGGATGATCACACATGGTCCATCCCGCAGCTGCAAACTTCCTCGCTACATCCATAGGGAACCTATGCCGCTAAACCAGGCCTCTACGTCGCCGGGAACAACTAAAGAAGGAAGAGGAGGACCGAAGTCAAGTTATGAGCATAGATTTACATAGGCCAGGGATCTGTGAATTCTGCCACATGAAGTAGGAACATCTTTCTCCCTTTTATAACCTGGGTACTCAGTCTTCTCCTGATATCTTCCCCTACGAGTAGAAGACAGAAGACAGTAGGTCTTCCATCGCTACTAGGAAACAAGAAGGAAACTTTCCTTCTTCTATTATTTGATAAAACCCCATAATCTGAAAATCATTATATATTTTCCTCAAAAGCCTTTTTTCACACCAAAAATTAAGAGAAGTCGAATTATGGTGTTTCCTTTTATTAGAACCAAAAATTAACTCAAATTACCCCCATTTCTTTATGATTCTTGATTTCTAAAATAAAACTTAACTATTTATCAAATAAATTACTTGAGCCACAAGGTATCTTAGAAAAAAGTGGATTTTCTCCCACCATCTTAAATTGGAATTGTATCTGATCTAGAATTATCTTGAACATTAATCTTGTACACAAAATTCCATTTTTCCTATTTTGATCCTCAAGGACTTACATGTAAACTTTTAATGAAAAGTCACATATTCTTTTCTTCTTTTATTTTTTTAATTCCAAACTTTAAGACAAAGTCCATAATGGCTTAAACTTACTATGTGCCAACTTTGGAACTCAAATTCAAAAGTTATCTATTAATAAAGCATATTTTATGCATGTTTTCTCTCTGCTATTCTTTTATTTTCTTTATTTAGATATCTCTTTTTAAGGATTTTCTCTTTATCTTGTATTTCCTTTTTCCTCTTTTCCTTATTGCAATTCCTTCTAACATTAGAAACTTTATGGATCCAAAAATCCACCAATGATGACTCAATCATACATCTTTCCACTTATTTCCCATATTTTATCATTGTCTCCAATTTCCTTCTTAATAAAGATATGTTTAACTGATCTGTTCTTCTGTTGTTGCATTATCTTTTGAACTTTGGACTCCTTGGAACCCAAGGAACCCAAGTGGCATGAAATCCACCTTTGGATAATATTCCCTTGCCTTCTAGAGGTTTCTATATCTTTCTTTTCTCCATTTTTTATTTACTCATTTAATAATGGAGTTTCCTATGTCTTTTATTTGTCATTGGCCCCATTGCCAATAAATCCCACAAAACAACCAACAAAGCTATTGTAAATGAAATCCTTTTATTAAAAACAAATCATATCATTATTTGTTCAAATATCTTTAATAGGAGAAACTACATTTCTCACCAAACGAACCCAAAAATTGGGGTTGTAACATTTCCCCTCCCACTATTCATGTTGTGGGCACGACCAACATGACCAATCAAGAAATTCCCCTCCCACAACGCCATCTCTCATCTATGACCATACCCATTTCCTCTCCTCCCTCTCCCTTTCAGGCTCCTCTCTATGATAATCACCAAATGCCTTATGAGCCACCACTACATATCACTACCCAAGTGTTGCAACCAAATGTCCTGAATGGTTATTCTAACTATCATCCCTTCATCCCAACCCCCATTGACATTAGTGGACAACATACGACCAAAAAATTGTAATTCGGTCAAAACAATTGCTCCTTATAATAATTATCCTTATACAAAGGAGATTCAATGTGACTACTCTCCACCACATGTCAAACCATGGGGACCTAACCATCTTGATTTCAATTTTTGTCCTTGGTATATCGATGTACGCCAAGCCACCAAGATACATTTCAAGACATGCAGGCAATGATGATGGGGAGGTTCCAAGAAAATCAATCAAGTCACTACCACAACCATGCCTCCTCCTCCGCTCCTCCACCGCCTTACTACCTTCCAGCATAGCGATCTTCATCCCTCCTTCTCGGGTTTGGGTTTTCCTCGATATAAGAAAAAATCTAAGTTTGGAGTGGAGGTGGGTGGTATGATTCTATCCCACCCTCCTATCTTTTCCTTATTTATTCTATTTTCACTTTTTATGGTTTTGTATGTATATGCTTTAGTTTATGGCCTTTACCTAGTCATCCATTCTTCTTTTTTGTTTTCCGTAGTTGTAAAACGGCCATTAACTAGTCGGCCCATTAAGTAGACATATATCATTGTACCCCAAATTGAATTTAGTAAACTTTTTGCAAAATCTATTACAAATTGCCATGTCTGATACCATTGTGTCACCTAGGACCCCTAATAACATCACTCCTTGGAATAGTTAGCAAGTCATATAGAATCAATCAGAACAAAGCATAATTTTCCCTATTCTCAAATAATGGATTATCTTGTTATAAAACTTGTACGATGTGAATTATAGGAATATTCAAACTAGAGAAATGACACTCTCTAAAAAAAAGAAAAAAATGTTGAAAGTCATAAGCACAAGAACATCTCTTCCTTCCCTCTATTTTTTTTCTAGAAAAGAGAAGCAAAGAATAACCACTAGACAAAAATTAAGTCTAGGGTGGCATGCTTCCCAAAATTAAAATTCCATACCCCACAAAGGGGCGTACCATCAAAAGATGCCAAAAGTACATAAGAAAAAATTGTGACCTATGTAGCCACCACACCAAAAATTCAATTCTTGAGTTGAATAAAAGAGGGATAAAAAAAATCAACTTCCTTCTTTGTTTTCACACTCCCCCTTCATTATGTTTTTGTGTAACAACTTACAAAAAAAATTGAGAGTGCTAAAATTAAAGTATGATGAAGCCTACTTTTCTACAAAATCTCATTTTTGAAGCAAGATGTGATAATTATTTTGATAGGAAATATAGAACTTTTTGTTGCGTGGTTCTAGGAGATTAGGTCACTTGGCCACAAATTTGAGGTAAGAATTATAGTGATGTTACAAAGGTGAGGAATGACATATTGGGAGTATAAATTGGACTTTATTTGTGATTTATTTTCTGGAGGACAAGCAAAGATTCAAGTCTGGGGTATTTTGATAAATGTATATTTATCCTTTTTATTTACATCTTTTAGATATCTTTATAGGATTGTTTTATTATTTATCTTCTTAGTTTTGTAATTAATTGTATTAGTTTATATTTTTCTATTTATTTGGAGTTTTAATTGTATTTGGTTATTTTTCTTTGTAGGAAAATAGCACAATGACTAATTTTTCTTGGAAGACATTTTGCACAAATATCCACAATGTCTGATTTAAGTATATACCTTGTACCAAAATTAGCATACCTCTCACATCCGAAGAAGAATTTAATGGGCAAGTATGCGTTAGAAAGTGAATTTAATTATCTACAGGAAAACTAGATGTTAAAACCCCTTCTAAACTTATGACTGGCCTAAAAATACACTCAAAACCGTTGTTGTAGGAATCTACTACAAAAAGAATGTAAACGATCAACATAATTAAAAGCAATCAATCATTTCCTCTATTGACCAGATCTAGTTAGTTTTCAGCCACCAACCAGGAGTCTTCTAGAGAATCTTTTATGTAGGATTTCCACCCCTCCTTATCCTATAAAAGGAGGGGGACTCCACTAAGAAAAGGGGCCCCAAGTTTTCTTTGTACACAATCAATATCGAAATTATGTCATTTCTTTTTAATGTTATGTTTCTTTCAAGAGTAATAAAGATTAGTTCCTTTATAAAGTTAGTTCTTTCATTTTAGTTCTGGATTTTTCTTTCCTAGTTCTTCTTGTATTCTCTTCTTGGAGTAGGAGAAAAAGTAAAAGTGTCATTTACATGGATATCCATCTTCAATTAATGAACAAGTGTTCCATCAAATGTTTTATTACTAAAAGGACTACACCACATTCAAGGCTAGTTTTCCATTTTTTTCTTTTTATTTAACATGTTCATCATCTCGCACAAGTTGTCACTAACTAAGGTTTTTTTACAAAATAAGACCTTATAAATAAATGAAATTATTCATTGATGTCGATGGTGATAACCCTATAAGTATACTAATGAAAGAAAAGGAAAACTAGGGCTCCATTCCCTACAATGGATATAGATGTGTCAAACCATCTGGAGGCACATAATTCTACATAGACATGACGTGTTCTACTTCCAAATTAAAAATCAAAAACTTCATCTAAACTTCTTGTAAAGACAGAATGTTAAGTTGTGTATTACAAAGATTTTGACTTTGAGATATATATACCATTCCACTAGGAGAAACCTTGACAAAAATCACCATAGGCTAATTCATTCCTAAATGCTTGCTCATCTCCTTATACAAGGATATGTTAAGAGATCACAATGTTGGAATCTCTAGCTAAATTCAACATAATTTATGAGATTTTTGAGTCCAATCCATAGTGGACCAAATGGATTAAAAAAGAATTCAACTTGGCAATATCCTCTCTCTTAGAATATCGAGGATGTAAAAATAGAATTCCCTATAATTAAAAATATCAAAAAATAGGTGAATTGTATGGTTTCTTTAGTAGAAAATTTCCAATAATTTCTTGAGATTTTAGGGTACAACCCCTTAGTCGCCTAAATGGATTTGTATGATTCTCAAATACAGTAAGTCCTATTTGTCTGAAGTTGTGATGTTTTTGAAAAATGTTATCTAGAATTTAACACCCATAGAAATGGCTAACTTCATGAGTGCCTTGATTTCTCATGAACTCTCAAGTCTAAACCCCAACTGATATTCCCAAATTTGGTAGGAGAGTATTTCTCATGACAAGAGATAGACCCAAAAAGTAGTTGTGTAATAGGAACCTTAGATGATACAAAGGTGATACATAAGTTGTTTACAAGTATAAGAAAATAAATATATTAGCAAGAGTAGTGCCAAAACCTAAATTATGAAAAAAAAATCTATCATTCATGAGTGAAACATGTTATACAATTTCTTTTATAATAATCCCATTTCATTTTATATAATTATAGTAGAACAAAAAGTAAACTTACAACAAGAATTATAACCATAAGAGAAAGATAATTGATGTGGGTTGGTTCTAGAAGGACCCAATCCTAAGGACAAAGTGTAGCATACCCGTATTCCACCTTCCCAAAACCCTCTGAGCTGAGAGGACAAAATCCAAAAACTTTACTCAGAGAGTGATATTGAAGTGACATATCCATACATGACCATTCAACCATAACATAAACCATAATATTTGCAACATAAACATGTACATTATTACAACATGAATGATTGGAAATATTTATATATTGAAAGGAGATTTTACAACTCAATGAAAATGTATGCTAACAAGACCCTACAGAAGAGGTACAACCTGAACATTCCTCACTTCCTTTCTTTTGTCCCATTCAAGCTCTAAACTTAAAACATACGCGAACCAACAGATCAGCACAAGGTGTTGGGTACATGGGCAGAAAGATACATATATTTATTATTTTCATAATTTCAAAAAATTAGAACAAAGAAAGAATATCTGAGAAAACATTTCTCAATCAGAATAAATCCACCAGTTTTAGTCATTTTTCTAGAAGAGTTGCATTACTAAGATGGACTAGTACCAAAACATATATGCTTCACCCTACCTCATGTACCAATTACTCTAGGGAGGTCCTTGTACACAGTGTTCTCTAGGGAGGTGTACTAGTCAACATTAATCCATTCCCTCATAAGAGGGATAATAATCACCTTAATAACTACAAAAATCCTACTCTTCATTTATGTTTTCAAGTGACAAAACATCTGGAACTATATAGTGTTACTACATATGATATTTACAAATAGGAGAGCATACATATCATTATTCAAGCAAGAAAACCATTGTAATACAATTAAATAAAGCCAGGTACCTGAGTTTAGAGAAACCTAAGTTATCCTTGATCATCTACCATCTCTGGTCATAACATGAATAATAACAATTAATCATAATTAATATATGATTCATCATATTCTTGGTATTTTAGGTCCATTTAGGGTTTAGTCAAACCTAAGTTCAATCTGATCATATGATGGTGTTTCATATTTTTTAACTGATCGTGAGGTCATGATTTAGGTCTAGTTTGATTTTCATAATTTTCTAATGTTGTATCTATTTAATAGAATTAGTATGAGATTCGAGGAAGGTGGTTTTAATGTTGTTGATCCAAGTTCCATTGCTTGTGTGGCCACTATTAAAAGGATTTATACTTTTCTTAGGACTGAGTCCTTGTGGAGCACTTGGATGATAGCCCGTTATGGACACACTTTGGAGCTCAATGGACACATGAATGTATCCAAAGCGTGGAGGGCTATATGTAGGCTGTGGTCGGAGGTGGTTGTGGATTATACGGTTCAGCCTATTGGGTGGGATCTGAGGGATCTGCAGGATAAGACTTGGGCTAGGCCTCTCTTGCAGATGCCAACGGTCCCATGGTTCCCCTGATTAATGTATATTTATCCTTTTTATTTATGTCTTTTAGATATCTTTTGAGGATTGTTTTATTATTTATCTTCTTAGTTTTGTAATTAATTGTATTAGTTTTTATTTTCTATTTATTTGTATTTTTAATTATATACGGTTATTTTTTTGTAGGAAATAGTTCAATGACTAATTTCTCTTGGAAGATATTTTGCACAAATTCCCACAGTGTCTAATTTAAGTATATACTTTGTACCAAAATTGACATAACTTTGACATCCCAAGGAAGAATTTAATGGGCAAGTATGCGTTGGAAAGAAAATTTAATTATCTACACGGAAAATATATTTTTCAACCGCTTACAAACTTATGACTGGCGCAAAAATATGCTTGAAATAACTCTTGTGGAAATCTACTACGAAAAGAATGTGAATCGTCAACATAATTAAAAGCAATCAATCATTTCCTCTATTGACCAGATCTAGTAATTTTTTAGATGCCGGCCAAGAGTCTTCTAGAGATTCTTTATATAGGATTTCCACCCCTTCTTCTCCTATAAAAGGAAAGGGTACTCTACAAAAAAAGGGTCCCTAAGTTTTCTTTGTACGCAATTAATATCGGAATTCTGTCATTTCATTTTATTATAATCTTTCTTGCAAAAGAAATAAAGATTAGTTTCTTCATATATTTAGTTCTTTTATTTCACTTTTGAATCTCTCTTCTGTGGTTCTTCTTCTCGTATTCTCTTCTTGGAGCAGGAGAAAAACCAAATGAGTCATTTAATCGTCACCGCCTAGAACTCTATAGAGATCCAAAATTACGGTCTATGACTATTTTAATTTTTTTCTTTGTTTCTCCCATCCCTGCCATGAGTAGAGAGTAGTTTCCTTATCGAGGTAAGGAAGATAGCCCCTTAGTCATGTGATAATCGGATTGAGTTTTTTCACGACTATTTAGACATATGGTTTTTGGTTTAGAAATCTCAGATTTAAACGACATAATTAATCATTTTTATCGCTTGTTAATCATTGTGGATGCGACTGTGGAAACCTAGATTTAGAACACCTAAACCAAATTCATGGGGATTTGGACGAGACAATGGAAAAACCCTCTTTAGGATGAAGAACAAGGATACCTGAACACCAAGACCAATGGATGCACATAAAGTTCTTCTTTTGTATTTTTTTACAAATAAAACACATACATTCTTCCTTCTTATTGTCGTGTATCATTCGATTTTATTTTCACAATGGAAAAGGTGGTAAAAACCCTAATCCTTGATGCCTTCCTCTTTGATTTCAGACCACTATTGAATGTTGCTTTCAAATTTCCCTTTAATTTTTACTATTTTACTTTTGTTTACATATTCTTTTATGCTAACCACTTCTTTTACTTTCTCTTGTTTGAAATAATCTTTAATATTCCTTGCATTAGTGTAATCTTTTATTCTTCTTGTAATTTCCTTTTTTGCATTAGATAAATCAATTCCCCCTCAAATAGAACTTTACTTTATGTAATTCTTTCAAAAATACCAAAAAGAAATAAGTTCAAAAATAAATCAGATTTAGAAGAAACATATATTAAAAATGTTGTCCAGTGGGATCGACACTTCTATATTAGACTTAATCGGAACGTGAAAAAAGATTAAAGTCAAGTATAATTTTTTAGTGAATTGGTTTGCAAACAATGTGTATCAATTTTAGTGTTGTTGTCGGGGACAATGGATCATTTTTTCGAACCTAAAAAATTTTATGCCTTCCGAGTAACATTCCAGAAGTACTATCTCCACTTTCTGTTGAGTTTCTATTCTAGAAGTACATTTTTTCTACACTTAAATATATCTATATCACTTTGCATGCGCCGCCCATCGAACAATCTTCCACCGTAAATTTTTTATCCTGAGTCGGAAAGGACTTTCCATCGCTTAAATTGACAAAACCGACTTACAATGGACAAAAAGGAGGTTGCCCATCTGATTGAGCATGTACTTATCACTCAAAGAGAGTTGATGATAACTGAATGCGCATCTTAAGAAGTCAACTTGCACACAACCTATATTGCTGAGCAAGAGACTATAGAAGCCGCTAAGAGGGAGGCCGAGAGACAAACAACTAAAATATTTTTTCTCTCCTAAAGCCAGATATGCACAACACTCAGTTGTGCCACCCGCAATCACCACCCCTCAATTCGAGATCCGTACTCAGTGGATCACCATGCCTTAGGCCAATCTCTTTTCTGGGAACAAAGGTGAAAGTTGTCAAGATCGCCTCTAATGTTTCATAGATTTCAGTTCCTTGACCAAGATCGTAGGAATTTTTGAAGATGCCATTAGACTTAGACTTATTAAATACTCTCTTTCAATGGAAGCCAACAATTGGTATAATGCCATATAGTGTGAAAACCCCATCACCACTTGGGAAGCACTTCAAACAAAATTTTAGGATAAATAGTTCCCCCCTTCCCTTACTGATGAGATTAAAGGACAAATCTTGTTATTTTCTATGGTCCTTGGAAAAACCTTATGAGAATCTTGGGAGAGATTTAGAAAACTCCTCCACTGTTTCCCCCATCATGACATACTTTATCGTGGTGTTGATAATGACCCCAAGAAATTTCTTGATTCCTCATCTAGAGGAAATTTCATGTTTCAAAACCTAAGCAGTGCATGTGAGGTAGTTAATAGAGCTTCTGAAACCCAGGCTAGATGAGGAATCATTGGGGTCTTAAAAGTGGCTAAGGCTGAGGTAAACCCAGACATTCATACTATTGCTAAATCTCTTAAATTGCTCTCTTTGAAATAGGACCTCTTGGAATCCTTGTTTAATTCCTATGAAAAACAACCTCAACAAGTGAGGGCTACATAATCTTTATGTGGAATATGTCAAGGGTATGATCATGACACCCTCCAATGTCAATATCTCTACAACACCCCTATGAATTCTAATGTTGGTCAACAAGTGCAGGACGTCAACTCTATCCATAGTATCTCGAGCCAGGCTTACTACAATCGAAACCAAGCCAGAAACCATCCCAGATTTCAATATGGAAACCCCTCAGCAGCTGAAAACTCATCTCAACTTCCCCCTCCACAATGACCCCATAGCTCCAAGTGAACTATCGTCCACCACCAGGTTTTACATACAATAACAACCAAAGGAATTTTGGAAACCAAGGAAATTTTAGGGGAAATTTCCAAAACTGTGGTCATTACCAGGGACAACAATATCAAAACCTTCATCAACCTCCACCTCAACCACAATATAATGTCCCCACTCCTTCAATTGATGATAAGGTATCTTCCTTAGAGAAAATAATAATAGCACATCAGAAGTCTATTGATGCTCAATTTTCCCATCTTTTTGCTCAACAAAAACCCCTTGACAACACATTTGTCGGTCAACCTGAACCCAACCCTTGGCATGTAGAACATATTAAGGTTGTTACTACCAAATCCGGCCTTACCACAGAAGAAGAATGAAGTCCCTCCTCATAGATTTTGACCAAGGGGGCAACAAACAAGTTGTTTTTGTCCCTCAAGCACAAAGGAGAGTCATGTATATAAGTCGCATGTACCTTTTTCCAGTTGACTGAAGAATACCCAATTAGACTCTTGGTTCAAAAAATTCAAGGAAATTATGAGAAAATTATGCGTCAACATCCTTATTTTGGACACTATGACTGATCTACCTGAATGGAGCTATTTCTTCAAATCCCTTCTAAATTTTAATCTCTCTATCGAAGAATCTGAAATAGTAAAATTGGCTAGAACGAGATCAGACATCATCCAAAGTAAAACGTCAAAGAAACACAGAGACCCAAGATCTTTTGGGATCACTTGTTCTTTCAGTGTCTGTACCATCCATTCATGCCTAGGTGGTCTTGAAGCTAGTATATCCATCATCCCTTTGGGCATGTGTAGAAGGTTCATTATCATAATGCTAGAACCACTCCGACACATATTCAACTAGAAGAATCTTCCATTACCAAGCCTCTTGGTATTATTTATGATGTGTCGGTCAAGGTCGGAAATTTCTATATCCCATGTGACTTTGTGATACTTGATATAAAGGAAGACACTCTCTACCCTCTCATCATTGGCCTACCATTCATTCCCATGGCCAGGGCCCTCATCAACGTTGAGGCATGACTTCTCACACTATGAGTGGGAATGGAGTTCGTAAATTTTCAAGCCTTTGGGGGTAGCATGAAGCACACACAGGAGGAAGAATTCTATTTTCTTGAATGCATGGACCAGTTCAATAAGATGCAACAATGTTTCCTTAATTATGAATCACCACATGTGACTAAAACCCAAATTTCTCTTGTGGACAATCAAGTTTCTATTCAAACTTTCCCAGTCAGCCCTATCTAGATTGACATTTCCTGTACCGACCCCACCTCCCAGTAACCCCAAATTAAGAGAGACCAAGAGGTCCGAGCCATTATCCCAAATTATGAGGAACAATGGTCTGACAAATAATCAATAATAATTATAAAATTCTACCAAAACTATACTGAAAGCTGGAATAAAATAAAACTTTGCATACCTTTTTCAAAAACTTAGATATCTACTTCTATCCCCAGTTGGAGTCTATTCTAACTAATCCTCCTTACACTTTAATTCTTACTTTCACCATATGTCACTTTACAGTTTGTCCTTTTCAACTTTGTACCTAAAACACTGACAAACAAAACATCAGTCAACATATAGGAATATCCCGATATGTGGGGACAACCAAAATTTCACACATATGGCTAAAGATCTAAATAGCACAATCAAGTTAATTAAAAAGCCAATTCACGCTTTCAATGTGACATTCTCCACTACTTTTTCCCTAACCCTAGCATACCCTCCTTAGACTTTCTCTTTTGCCAATGACTTAAGGCCACCTTCTCAATCCCAAGCTTGGTGCTTGGGGTCACCTCTAATGGTGCCCATTAGTCATGCAATAAAGACCACCTTCTCAATCCCGAGCTTGGTGTCTGGGGTCACCACTCATGGTGCCCATGGGTCTTCTCTCCTGGGCTTGAGCTTTTGGCATCATCCATCAGGGTGGTATGTAGGTGAAAGAATACACACTTATATTATTATTGTGATAATCATAGTGACTTTATGATTTGTAAGTATGAACATCCACACTGATAGGTTGCATTCAATGCGATGAATAATCTGGAAAACCTTTGGGAAACTAATGCGATTAACCATAATTAACCACATACCTGTCAGTCTGACTTTAGTGTAGAAATAATCCAACTAAGCAAGAAATCCAGTAAACAAGCAAGCACACAAGATGATCCTAAAATATGCATCCAATTTTCCTATCATTGATCAGGCAATCAAGGTCTATTAAACCTAGCTCACTTCCTAGGGTTTCTAGTCCATTTTTAGGGTTTCCATTGCAATTAGGGTTTTAGTCTTCATAACACATTTATTACTTCTAATGCTCTTTTAGTCCACAAACCCTAATTTCAACATTATAGGCACAATTAAATGTCAATTAAATATACTATACCTCTTTTACATTAAAACTAGCATTTTTATCCTTTTAAGTCATGACACGATCATTAGGCCCAGTTATCATCTTTGGTTCCTTTCTAATTAGCAACTTATTGTTCATATAGTCTAATTCACATATGAACTCTATTTATCACTAATTCCATCTTTATCCATTTGAAAAAACTAATTACCATATGAAGGGTATTTATCCATAATTAGGAACTTTTATACTCAAAATAGTTTAGAACCATCATATCTCAGCTTTATACATGAATTTGACCAATTAAAGACATTAAGAAACATAATTACTAACATTACTGTTTCAAGACCCATTAAAGCATATTCATGTACATGGAACCCTACATTAATCAAACTACACATAAAGATCATCCGTTTGGATCTAATTTGTCCTTTTTATTAACAACATGTTAATATCAACTATAAATAACCCTTCCCAATTCCTTAATCCACAAAGATTAGGGTTTTTCATTAATTAAACCATTAAAGATAGCATCTTTACATACTTTTCGAATTTCAAGAAGAATTAGGCTTCAAATATAATTTTTTATGTTCCTCCCATTATGAGTATCAATTTTCATACATTAACTTTATTCATCAGAGCTTCCTAGAAATTTCTACAATTTTGTAAGTTTATCTCTTAATTCACCAATTAGAAATTGACACGTCAACATTAAATTCTTACCAGAACTCGATGCAGTAAAAGAGAGAAAAGTCTCGGCAGCCCTTGGGTCATGTACGCGTGATAAGGGGCACAAGAGTCATTTGACTCTATTCCCTTTCTTCTTCCTCATGACATTCCTCTGCCGCAGTGATTTCGTCGCGCACAAACCTCTGTCCTCTGAGCGTTGGTCGACACGAGGCAGCGGAGGAGGGTAGTTGCACCTCCGCATACCCTTGCCGGATCTAGTCTGACCCTTGGCGGTGAGGTTCTTCACCGGAGGTGGGGTGACACGACCTCCATTGCCTCGATGGCTGTAATAGGGCCAACTTCCTAGGGCAAGGCTTCGACGGCCAAACAGGGACATGGATGATCGCACAAGGTCCATCCCGCAGTTGCAAACTTCCTCGCTACATCCACGGGGAACCTCGACAGCTAAACCAGGCCTCTACGTCATTGGGAACAACTAAAGAAGGAAGAGGAGGACCGAGGTCAAGTTATGGTCATAGATTTACATAGGCCCGGGATTTGTGAATTCTACTGCATGAAGTAGGAACATCTTTCTCCCTTTTATAACCTGGGTACTCGGTCTTGTCCTGATATCTTCCCCTATGAGTATAAGATAGAAGACAGTACGTCTTCCATCCCTACCAGGAAACAAGAAGGAAACTTTCCTTCTATTATTTGATAAAACCCCATAATTGGAAAATCATTATATATTTTCCTCAAAAGCCTCTTTTCACACCAAAAATTAGGATAAGTCGAATTATGGTGTTTCGTTTTATTGGAACCAAAATTTAACTCAAATTACCCCCATTTCTTTATGATTCTTGATTTCCAAAATAAAACTTAAATATATATCAAATAAATTACTTGAGCCACAAGGTATCTTGGAAACACCTAGATTTTCTCCCACCTTCTTAAATTGGAATTATCTCTGATCTAGAATTATCTTGAACATTAATCTTGTGCATGAAATTCCATTTTTCCTATTTTGATCCTCAAGGACTTATATGTAAACTTTTAATTAACAGTCACATATTCTTTTCTTCTTTTATCATTTTAATTCCAAACTTTAAGAGAAAGTCCATAATGGCTTAAACTTACTGTGTCAACTTTGGAACTCATACTCAAAAGTTATCTATTAATAAAGCATATTTTATGCATGTTTTCTCTCTCCTATTCTTTTTTTTTCTTTATTAAGATATCTCTTTTTAATGATTTTCTATTTATCTTGTATTTCCTTTTTCCTCTTTTTCTTATTGGAATTCCTTCTAACATTAGAAACTTTATGGTTCTGAAAATCCACCAAAGATGACTCAATCATACCTCTTTCCACTTATTTCCTATATTTTTGTCATTGTCTCCAATTTCCTTCTTAATAAAGAAATATTTAATTGATCTTTTCTTTTCGTGTTGCATTATCTTTGCAACTTTGGACTCCTTGGAACCCAAGGAACCCAAGAGGCACGAAATCTACATTTGTATAATATTCCCTTGCCTTCTAGATGTTTCTGCATCTTTCTTTTCTCCATTTCTTATTTACTCATTTAATAATGGAGTTTCCTTTGTCTTTTTCTTGTCATTGGGCCCCATAGCCAATAAATCCCATAATACAACCAACAAGGCTATTGTAAACGAAATCCTTTTGTTCAAAACAAATCATATCATTATTTGTTCAAATATCTTTAATAGGAGAAACTACATTTCTCACCAAACGAACCCAAAAATTGGAGTTGTACCATATCCCCTCCCACTATTCATGTTGTGGGAAAGACCAACATGACCACTAAGGAAATTCCCCTCCCACAACCCCCTCTCCCATCTATGACCATACCCATTTCCTTTCCTCCCTCTCCCTTTTGAGGCACCTCTCTATGATAATCCCCAAACGCCTTATGAGACACCACTACATATCACTACCCAAGTAGTGCAGCCAAATGTCCTGGATGGTTATTCTGACTATCATCCCTTCATCCCAACCCCCATTGACATTAGTGGACAACATACAACCAAACAATTGTAATTCAGTCAAAGAAATGCTCCTTATAATAATTGTCCTTATACAAATGAGATTCAATGTGACTACCCTCCACCACATGTCAAACCATGGGGACCTAACCATTCTGATTTCAATTTTTGTCCTTGGTATACCGATGTACGCCAAGCCATCCAGGATACATTTCAAGACATGCAGGCAATGATGATGGGGTGGTTCCAAGAAGATCAATCAAGTCACTACCACAACCATGCCTCCTCCTCTGCTCCTCCACCGCCTTACTACCTGCTAGCATTGCGATCTTCATCCCTCCATCTCGAGTTTGGGTTTTCCTCAATATAAGAAGAAATCTATGTTTGGAGTGGAGGTGGGTGGTACGATTATATCCCACCCTCCTATCTTTTCCTTATTTGTTCTATTTTCCCTTTTTATTGTTCTGCATGTATATGCTTTAGTTTGTGGCCTTTACCTGGTCATCCATTCTTTTTTTTTTTTGTTTTCTGTAGTTGTAAAACGACCATTATCTAGTCAGCCCATTGAGTAGACATATATCATTGTACCGCAAATTGAATTTTGCAAAATCTATTACAATTTGACATGTCTAAACCATTGTGTCACCTAGGACCCCTAATAACATCACACCTTGGAATAGTTGGCAAGTCATATCGAATCAATCAGAACCAAGCATAATTTTTCCCTATTCTCAAATAATGGATTATATTGTTATAAAACTTGTATGATGTGAATTATAGGAATATTCTAGCTATAGAAATGACAATCTCTAAAAAAAAGAAAAAAAATGTAGAAAGTTATAAGCACAAGAACATCTCTTCATTCCCCCTATTTTTCTTCTAGAAAAGAGAAGCAAAGAATCACCACTGGACAAAAATCAAGTCTAGGGTGGCATGCTTCCCAAAATTAAAATTCCATACCCCACGAAGGGGCGTACCATCAACAGATGCCAAAAGTACACAAGAAAAAATTGTGACCAATGTAGCCACAACACCACAAATTCCATTCTTGAGTTGAATAGAAGAGGGATAAAAAAATCAAATTCCTTCTTTGTTTTCACACTCCCCCTTCATCATGTTCTTGTGTAACAACTTACAAAAAAAATGAGAGTGCCAAAATGAAAGTATGATGAAGCTTACTTTTCTACAAAATCTCATTTTTGAAGCAAGATGTGATAATTATTTTGATAGGAAATATATAACTTTATGTTGTGTGGTTCTAGGAGATTAGGTCACTTGGCCACACATTTGAGTTAAGGATTATAGTGATGTTACAAAGGTGAGGAATGACATATTGGGAGTATA
Source organism: Alisma plantago-aquatica (assembly GCA_963693085.1). Classification (NCBI taxonomy): domain Eukaryota; kingdom Viridiplantae; phylum Streptophyta; class Magnoliopsida; order Alismatales; family Alismataceae; genus Alisma; species Alisma plantago-aquatica. The sequence goes on along the minus strand of OY856410.1, from coordinate 220,565,323 downwards.
AACTGGACTTTATTTGTGATTTATTTTCTGGAGGACAAGCAAATATTCATATCTGGGGTATTTTGATTGATGTATATTTATCCTTTTTATTTACATATTTTAGATATCTTTGTAGGATTGTTTTATTATTTATCTTCTTAGTAATGTAATTAATTATATTAGTTTAGATTTTTCTATTTATTTGGAGTTTTATTTGTATTTGGTTATTTTTCTTTGTAGGAAAATAGCACAATGACTAATTTCCCTTGGAAGACATTTTGCACAAATTTCCGCAGTGTCTGATTTAAGTATATACCTTGTAACAAAATTAGCATACCTCTCACATCTGAAGGCAGAATTTAATGGGCATGTATATGTTGGAAAGGAAATTTAATTATCCATAGGAAAACTAGATTTTAAAATCCCTTCCAAACTTATGAATGGCCTAAAAATACACTGAAAACCGTTGTTGTAGGAATCTACTACAAAAAGAATGTAAACGGTCAACATAATTAAAAGCAATCAACTGTTTCCTCTATTGACCAGATCTAGTAAGTTTTCTGCCACCAGCCAGGAGTCTTCTAGAGAATATTTTATGTAGGATTTCTACCCCTCCTTCTCCTATAAAAGGAGGGGGACTCCACTAAGAATAGGGGCCCCAAGTTTTCTTTGTACACAATCAATATCGAAATTCTATCATTTCTTTTCAGTGTTATGTTCCTTTCAAGTGTAATAAAGATTAGTTCCTTTATAAAGTTAGCTCTTTTATTTCAGTTCTAGATTTTTCTTCTCTGGTTCTTCTTGTATTCTCTTCTTGGAGTTGGAGAAAAAGTAAAAGAGTCATTTAATCGTCACCACCTTGGACTCTATTGAGATCTAGAATTATGGACTAGGATTCTTTTTCTTGCTTTATTTATTTCTCCCATCCTTGCTATGAGTAGCAAGTAGTTTCCTTATCGAGGCAAGGGTAATAGCCCCTTAGCCATGTGATAATCTGATCGAGTTTTTTCATGAATATTTAGATGGATGGTTTTTTTTTAGAAATCACAATTGTAAATGACGCAATTAATCATTTTTATCCCTTGTTAAACTTGGTTGATGCAATTGTGGAAACCTAGATTTAGAACACCTAAATCGAATTCACAGGGATTTGGATGCACTCATGGAAAAAACCGCTTTAGGATGAAGAACATGGATATGTGAACACCAACAGCAATGGGTTCATGTAGAGTTCCTCTTTTTTTGTTTTATTTACAAATAAAGCACATACCTGCTTCCTTCTTATCATCTTGTATCGCTGTGTTTTATTTTCACAAGGGCTAAGGTGGTAAAACACCTAAGCCTCGATGCCTTCCCCTTTGATTTCAAACTGATTTTGAATGTTTCTTTCAAATTCACTCTTTAATTTTCAGCATTTTACTTTTGTTTAGATATTCTTGTATGATAACCACTTCTTCTTTTACTCTCTCTAATTTTGAATAATCTTTTATTTTCCTTGCATTAGTGTAATATTTTATTCTTCTTGCAAATTCATTTCTCTCATTAGATAAATCAACCCCCCTCAAATTGAACTTTACTATATGCAATTCTTTCAAAAATACCGAAAAGAAATAAGTTTAAAAATAAATCTAGTTTAGAAGAAATAGATCTTAAAAACATTGTCATGTGGGATCGACCCTTCTATACTAGCCTTAATTGGAAAGTACATAAAGGATTAAACTCTAGGATAATTTTTCTAGTGAATTGGCGTGCAAACAACGCGTATCATCTCCCTATTATGGAATCAGGGGCACATACCAAAGTGGAGTTGTAGCACCTTCAAGATCATTTTGGGGGAGGCTACCTACAAAGGATGCATGATCAGATGGGTGTTAAACGTTAATCTGAGATGCTTTTTATGCAATAGTGAAGAGGAGTCCCATGCACACATGTTCTTTTATTGCATCTATACTAGATACCTTTGTTGTAGGTGTTGGTTAAAGATGTGGTGGGGTGGGTCAACCCGACTGCTCTGGTCGAGGGTATGTTGTGGATTTTGGATGATACCCACCACAACAGTTTGGTGAGACCCTTTGTTGGTCTATGCATCATGGGGTTATGCTTTATTATAAGGAAGGAACATAAAAAAAGACTTCATGGGAGAGGGGACATGGATGTCCTTGTACTTTTTGATACTTTCGTTTCTTATTTTATGTTGGCTCTTACAGTAAGACCTATGATTGCGAGAGGGGTCAGTAGGTTGATCCTGGATCAGTGGGATTTTGTAGTGTAACCCACTTGTATAGTAAATGATGTCTTTTACCATGTATTTGTTCCTTTTGGTGATATAGTAATACCTTACCTGCTCCAAAAAAAAGAATTACTATGAGATTAAATGCATATAATTACTCTTTAATGAAAAAAGGCCTAACATTGAGCAATATAATTAAGATCAGAATTTTCTGACTGCCTTCCACATTGAATAACAATTCTAATTTTATTTTTTGAGAAATTATACTATCCATATATTATATTTACTATTTATAACATCCTTAAAGAAACATTCACATCTATAATAGAAACCATAATTTAAAGTTCTTTAAAAGACTAACCTAAGGGTCTAGTAATGAAGTGGGTATTTTCTTAGTCTAGAGGTATATTTGTGTGAATTACTTGGCCAAGGAAGATATTTTTAATCACCTTTACAATTTTAGGCTATACTTTGAGAATTATAAAATACTTTCCTTATTATATAAACATGGGCCATTTGATCCACTTCCCTAGGGTCTAGATATGGGCCACATCTCTCCCTCCCTGGAGTGCATCCCTTCAATCAGGTTGGTGTGAGCCACTAGAACCTCACTCTCTCTCTCTCTCTGTCTCTCTCTCTCCCTCTCTCTCGTGTGTGCGTGCGTGCAAACTCCACATCACTTTCCCTTCTTTTTTGCTCTATCTCTTGACAGAGCATAATGCCGCACTCAGGAATCACATGACACCATGGCCTCCTATCCTCTTGGGTATGGGTTCCACAAATTGTGATGCCCTCTCACACTTTATCATGGTTAGGGAGGTTAGCGTTCATGAATCCACAAGATATGTGGTTGGCGCCGCCATGAATGGCGTAGACAATAAGGAATCACACCATCTCGCCCTCCTCTATCTTCCCTCACATAAAGGTGGTTGGGAGGAGTATAGAGGATGTTATTCAATGTATGGGGAGATTCTTGGCACTGTTACCACATGCTCCTAAAACTCCTTGGTGGACACACCATCATGATTTCCAGTTTTTCCCCTAGTGCTCGTTCTACCTGGTGAGATGCCAAAATGGATAAAAAGGGCTCCACCATGCTCAAGTTCAAATGAGAGATCCTGAAGTACCACTTGAACCTTATCGACATGGGCTGGGACTAATTATGCAGCAAGCTTGTTGTTGCACTCTGTCGTGATTAAGGAGAGAAAATGGTAAAATAGCCCTCGAAGCCCCTGGGCATTGTCTGAGCCGTGTGTGGAGCTCCACATGATTAATAGGAACTCAACACCATTTTTTCTAATGGATGGAAAATTTTAAAGATCTATCTTGATCCCTTCTTCTTTTGACCGACTCTGGCTTTGTACACCATTAGGATCATCATGGCAGGTCATGGAATTCTTGGGAATGACTTCATCTGATTAATATCTCCCCTTTTATCTATCACTATACCTCTATTGTCCTCTCTACCTACATTCCCTTCTTCCCCATCCACCATCGAAATAGAGAAATGGGATTATAACTAGAGTTTTATCATTCTCTATATTTTACTCTGAGACCATTGCAACAGATTGTTTGAATTTCAACGATGCAGCAGACTCAGGCTACCTAGGTAGCCTCGCACATTCCTCGCAGGTGACTACTTCCTCAGGAGTTCCATTCACACCACTTTCTCCTGGCATTTCAATGTTGGGAGATGAAGGAGCAGAGCCCTAAGTGGTTGCATGATAGAAAATTATTAATTGACTATAGTTTGTAGCCTCAAAAATTGAATAATTTCAGAACTTTCATCTTAAGTAACATTTCATTGGGAACTTAATTAGATAGAAAATATTAAGCATATGTTTATCATAACCTAATGAATTTTTCCTCCAAATTTGAGACACAAAGTCCATATTTGAAAATCAATTAATTTCTCCAAACATCATCTTTAGGATATTATGGTCAATGTGATTACCAATTGACCTCCTTAACATCCGAACAACTTGTAATAAATTTGAATGATCATATAACTCATCAAGATCGATTCATATTACATTATAGTCCATTATATCATCAATTGGACATATGACTCATAAATACTCAAGTTGACTAATAAAGATTATTCAACACAATTGAGTTGAATGAGGTGTCGTCATCACATACAATATTTATTACAACCCCAATTTTTTGGTTCAATTGGTGAGAAATGTAATTTCTCATATTAAAGATATTTGAACGAATAATGATATCATTTGTTTCAAATAAATGGATTTTTTTTACAATAGCCTTGATGATTGTGTTGTGGGCTTTATTGGCTATTGGGCCCAATAACAAGGAAAATTCAATTAGTAAAGGAATAATTGAGTTTTGAGAAAAGAAAGATGTGGAAACCTCTAGAAGGAAAATCCAAAGAGGGATTTCATGCCTCTTGGGTTCCTTGGGTTCCAAGTAGTCCAAAGTTGCATAGAGAGTGCAATAAGAAAAGATCAATCAAATATTTCTTTGTTAAGAAATGAAATTGAAAACAATGATAAAATGTGGGAAATAAACGAAAAGAGGTATACTTGAGATATCCTTGGTGGAATTTCGTATCCCAAGGATTCCTAATGTTAAAATGGAATACCAATGAGGAAAATAAAAGAGAAATAAAGAGAAATCCTCAAAAAGGGATATTTTAATAAGAATAAAACAAGATAATGAAGAATAATGCATATAGATGCATCTAGAAGGATAATGAATATCCAATAAGAAGGATTTCGAAATATTTAAGTTTCTTGGGATCCAAGGTGTCCCAATGAAGAAAGAAACAAAGAGAAAATACCTATAATAGAAAATAAGAAGATAATATGATGCTTAATTAATGAATTTCATTGTATTGTTGAAGAAAGGGTATTTTCTACAAAAAGGAAATATAGTTTTCATGGCCAATAGATTAAAAGGAAAGTACAAAGAAAAGAAAAGAAGTAATTTTCAAAATCTTAAGATTTAATGAAAAAGGATTATCAAAAGAATTAGGAAAGAGAGAGGAACTTGCTTCCTAGTTATGGAATATAACTTCCTATTGGAATTAGGACTTGGATCTCGTGGATGAGCATCCTAGGGCCTATCTACTCTCCCCTATATAAGGGGTACGACCCTGGGCCGAATCCTGAAGATCTCACACGTAATGCTCCGCTCTTCTTTCCTGTTTTCATTCTTCAACCCTAACCATGGGTAGCAGCAGGAGCATGGAGCTAGATGGAGCCAAGGAAAGGTTGAGATGGTGGCATGATGTGCCATGTTGCCAAAGAGCAACTTGGCCATCAAGGCCGTGCCTTGGAGCGTGCATAACAACAGTCGTCAGGCTACATGGGGGCCCACAAAAGGCATGCCCGACAAGTGAGAAATGGGCCACCTTGGCCAAGGTTTGGGGGATGCCCGTGTGCGCCTAGGGCTGAGCATCAGTCCAAAACCATACTGGACCGCGAACCGAATCAGACTGGACCGCGGACTGAATTTCAACAATATATGGACCGCAGACCGGACTGTTTCGAGGTAGGACCGTACCGGGACTGGACCGTTTTGTGCTAGGACTAGACCGGACCGTACCGTTTGGACCGTAATCAGCCGTTTTTACATGTTTTACAACTTATTTTATTATACAAAGTTGATAATCTTAGTCACTTCTAACAATTATATATCTTTAGTATCAAACATTTATATTAGTATTGCTTATATATGTACTTTATTTGTAGTTATTATAGAATACACCTTCAAATATATATGAATTTTATATAAAAGTTAGTCTGTGGTCCGGACCGAACCAGACCGGTTTTGGACTGGACCAGACTAGACAGGACCGAAGACTGAACTTATCGAAATTCCCAGACCGTAGACCGGACTGAACTCAAAATGGACCGGACCGAACCGAATTGAGCAGTCCGGTCCAGTTTTGTGCTATGGACCATTATTTTGTCACCCCTATGTGCGCCAGAGCAAGACGGAGGCAGAGCAAAAGCTCCCAATGGATTTCGAGTCCAAACCTAGGCGGGAGAGCCGTGCCAAGGGCTTCCCTAGGCGGTCGCTGCTGCTGATCTGAGGAAGAAGAAGAAGATAGGGCCGATTGGACGAATCTGCCCATCCGCTTGTTAAGGATCCGACCTTTGATTTAAGTGTAATTTCGAAAATTCGTCATGTTTCCAAAGTAGCCGAGCAACATTGCATGGGAACATGGCGACGTGGTGCTCTCTGGTTGGCCAAAGTAAGTGGATTTTGTAAAATTCATAATTAAATATGGGTAACTCCGATTAGGACAAGTAATATATGAAAATTGATCCTCAGAATGAGAGGAACACAATAAAGTTATTGTTGAAGCCTAATTCCGATTTTGATTCAAGAAATATATCAAGATGCTATCTTTAATAGTTTAATCAATGAAAATCACTAACCTTTGCTGATTAATGAATTAGAAAGGGGTTATGTGAGTGTTTAAAATAGATATTAACCTGTTGTTAATAAAAAGGGCATATTAGATATAAAGGGATGATATTCATGCATAATTTGATTAATTTAGGGTTCCATATGATTTAATTAACCTTGAACCCTAACTGTGGTAATTATGATCCTTAATGATTTTAATTGCTCAATTTCATGTTCAAATATGAGATATGATGGTTCTAATCTATTTCGAGTACGAAGATTCTTAATTATGGGTAAATACCCTTAATATAGTAATTAGGGTTTTCTAATGAATAAAAGGTGGATTTAATGATATATATAGTTCATTTGTGAATTAGGCCATAATGAACTATGAATTGATGATAAATGCGTATAATGATATTGCCATGGATTAAAAGGGTAAAAATGGTAGTTTTAATATAAAAGAGGCATAATGGGCTTAATTAATGTTTAAGTGTGCCTTTAATATGAAATTAGGGTTTGTAAGTAACTGAATAGAACTAGGGTTTAAAATAGTAAATGAAGTGAAACCCTAATTGCAAAACGAAACCCTAAAATGGATATGGAAACCTTAGGAAGTGATTTCAAGTTGAATAGAAAGAATCTTGATAAAGTGTGTAGTAAATAGAGTACATGTGTTTTCAGGATTCTTGATTGTGTGGTTGAACTACTTGCTTGGATGGCTTTCTTGGTTGGAATTGATATGAGCTTGAGAAATCTACTGAACAGGTACGTGGTTACGCTTATGAATAATCATGTTAGTTTCATGGCGATTTCCAAACGTCTTTATCGGTTGCTTGAAAATAACTATTGGATTCCTTTTATTTCTATCAACTATAAAGTGATTATGATTATCACCATGAATATATATATATAACTGGCTTAGATCTGAATCCACCTTTGTGGCTTGTAAAGGCTAAAAAGGGGTAACCTAGAGTAAGGTTTAGGTTATCATGGGTTAGAAATTGGGCTACCAAGTGTAGTGCCATGAGACCCTTTAGCATGCCATGAGTTAAGGAGTGGGCTACTTACGGGTAGTGCCATGTGACTCAACCCTAGAAACTGGTTCATCTATAGGTGGGACCATGAACGGTTTAATGGGGAGCTATTATAAGGAAAGTAATATCCATGTCCACTGCAGGGACAACATAGAGGATAGGGATGGAATGGATCGTGTGATTATATTTAAAATGTAAAATTATTTGTTAAATGGTAATTGGCTGCAATACATTGTTATGAATAATTGCACGATTATTGGTTCCCCCACATACCAGCTTTATGTTGATCGATGTTTTGTATTTCGGCGTTTTAGGTACAAATCCAAAAGGACAAACAATAAATCGTCATATTGTGAAATACATGAATTAAAATACAAGGAGGATTAGTTAGAGTAGAATTCATATGTGGATAGAAGTTTAGAGATCCAAGTTTTCAAAAGGTATGCAAACGTTTATTTTCTTACAACTTTCCAATTTAGTCTGTTAAAATTTAATAATTGTTCTTGGTTAATTGTCAAACCTTTGATCCGAAAATTATGTGTGCGGCTTTGACCTCTCGGTCTCCCTTAATTGGGGGTTACCAGAAGGTGGGGCATAGCATTTGGTATCAGAGCATATGTTCGTCACTTATCCATTAATAATTATTAAATTTTACAAACTCCATAGAACCCAAGGGAGTTATTAGAGGATTATCCGAAAGACGGAGGTGTCTAGAAAAAGATCATGACTGAGGGTTGGCAATATTTTCCTCCGCACCGCTAGTCAGAATATGAGGACTCCCAGATCCATGTGACTGCCTGGCCAAAGTCTTAGGGTATGATTTGAAATAAGTTACCTTTAAGACTCTCTCATCTTGTTCATCCCTTCTCAACTCAAATTCTGTTAAGGACCTTAAGGATTAGGGTTTTCTCTCTTCTCCTCACCCTCTTGAGGTATGGCTAAGATTAATAAGGTCTAAGGAATTCTCCACCAAATTAATGAAAAGTAAGAAATAAGATGTCATGGACATAAGCTTAATAGATTAAGCGCAAACTAAAGGATAGATACATGCTTAGGTCGTATGACATAAGTTATCATGCCCTCAGGAGAGACATAAAGCTAGACCTTCATATCAGGAGGATAAGTAAAGAGAGTTTGTCCTAGACGTAGAGACCTCCATCAAAAGTAGTGACCTAACACATCCTCTGAGGATGATGTTAACCCTAACCCTAAGTGAAGGTTAGAGAGAGAGATGACACAAAGAGTTAGATGTCATGGTAGACTAGGTGTTTAGATGGACATGCCTTGGATGACATATGAGCCATGAGAGGTTGGATGACCAAGTACCTTTAGCAACCCAACCCTGGGAAGGGTCATGTAGGCTAGAACGAAGGATAGCTCCTTCCTTAATGAGGATAGAGAAGAACCCATGGAAAACCCATCAGCTTATATGAGCATGTCATAGTAGGCACCGATAGTACGTTGGTAGTATGAGAAGTAGGTTGAAACCCTGGCCAAGATAGCTTATGAGATAAGCATAAGGGGTTATGGATAAACATGAGCAAACATAAGTTTGAGGATAAGATTCACCCACGTAGAGGTATGCCTGTGAGCTTGATCCTTCATGGAGAGAGGACCTCTAGTAGTATGACTGGATGTGGAGTTAGCTCTAGAGAGAGAAAGTAGGGCCCCAGTAAGGAGGTTGGAAGCCTAAAACCCCGAGATATGAGGAATAGTGGGGAGTTGAGGATGATGCGACCTAAGTGGATGATAGTGGTTGCCTTATGCTTGACCCCTAGAGGCTGATGATATCTTGGTTTCCTTTAGAGGAACCAAACCCTAGAGAGAGGATGATTCTTTTGGTACCTATGTACCTATGGTATAAGTGATTACTTGATGAGATGAGACAAAGAGTGCCTTAGACCCTGAGGAGGTTTAAGTAACCAATTGGGAGGCTTTATACCTAGATGGTTTTTCTTAAGGAGGACTTAACTCTGAGGTGCTACTTATATAAAAGGATCATGGAAGTACATGACATACCTTGGACATGCTTGATTCGTGGTTAAGAGATTGAGCATGCAGTTGGACACCCAAAGGTAAACCTTGGGTTCCTAGGCCTAAGAGGGGAATCATTGTACCTGATGCTCATGATGAGATTTGAGTCTCTATAGTTTCGAGCATGGTACTCCTCATGTTGAGAGGAAAGGAAAACCCCTTAAGTTTATAGTATGTTTGGCGAACCCCTCCCAGCTAAGTTGATGACATGGGAAAGTATGAACTTGATCTAATGTTGAGGATTGAGAACTTGTATGACCTAGCATGGTTTTTTAGGTGTCCTATTATGCCTTAGTAGCTTGCTAGGGCTAAGCATGCTCATGTGGATGCAGACCCTAAACATAAGGATGCTTGTGACCTTTGTTATGAAGGTGTAGTTTCCTCCCATCTTGGGAGAGGGACCCTTTTGTAGGGTGTATACCAGTTTTGTTGGTTTTAATGTAACCTAAAGAGGCCTCATAGGATCTTGGGGAGCTAAGTGAAAAGTACATGGTATGAGGATGAACATGTAGACCCATAGATAACCATCTCTAAGTGCATGTGGATGTGTTACCATGGAGGTAACCGGTATGGGGCCTGACCAAGGTAGACAGGTCACCATGATCCCTATGAAAGGATGAAATTCAGCCCATGAATGCAGAAAGAGAGATGATGAAGGCTTGGGTAAGGTTCTAAGTTGGACATGTACTATAAAAAAATCCTAAGTCTATCCTAGGGTAAGGTGGGGATAAGACCGATGGAAGTAGGAGTTGCCTAATTCCCTAGTTGCACATGACCATTGGGTCGGGAGGTAACAACTACTAATGTCTGAGGGCCATGGGTTAGGAGATTGATCACCTTCATGAACTCATGGGACCCAAAGGGCATATGAGTAGGGCACTATCTAGATGCATAAGGGAAGAGGGATGACCCCAAAAGTGCCAACACCCTATAGACCTAGAGGAGATGACCAAGGATTGTGTGTGACCAAATTATGTTTGAGACTAGGTTTTCCCTGGAAGTAACTTTGATATCGAGATAATGGTGATATAGAGACATATGTGGCATGTTTCAAATTAGATTTAAAGGTGTAATATCAAGGTGGCATGTACCATCCCTACTCTTAGAATAGGAATAACTCTGTATTTGGACTGCAACCAAATGCTTATTTCCTCTTGTTAGGGGAGTGAGGGATAGGACAATACGCATGCCATACACTAAGGATAAAAGGTGATGTGAGTTGGAACGTCACCATGAGGTATGAGGAAAGGGATGATAACATACCCTAGTGGAGTGATGATACAAGGTAGTTATCTTATGAGGATGCTTTTATCATGAACTATGAGTCATACAAGGTTGAGTTTGAAAACCAAGAGAATAAGCTTAGAGTTTGCTTGGAGAAGATAAACCTATAGTTTTAGATGAAATGATAAGTGGAATACATGTAGGTGTATGTCTTCAACTTTACCTAATACCTAAGGATGTGAAGTGGTTGAGATGCAGCTGCCTAGTATAGAAAAAGGCTAACAGAGGTTGTTAGGCTAACCTTATGTTTGAGAAAGGAGATATGTTTGGCTAACACTCAGATATAATGAGATCTGTTGAACAAGTCAGTGGTTGTTTGGTTAGCCAACCTAGGCCTTGACACAATAAAAGGATGATTGCAGAATGTCATATGCACTTCTTTGGAAAAGAAGATGAGGAAATCCAAATTACAGTGGTTTAGGGTTTCTGAGGAATCAATCTTGAGGAGTCATGACATATAGAAAATCATGATTTTAAGATCACCATACACCGTACTACAAAGATAGTAAGTGATAGTAGCACATTGGATGCTTAATATGTAGTTGCATGTGGCATGTGACAATGCAAGCCGAAGGTGAAGGACGAACACCAATAACCCAGTGCATTGATATAAAGGATAAAGAGTCCCCAAAAGGGAAAGGGAGTTCATCACTATGGATGTTGTAAGTCTCCCCTGGACTAGGGAAGGTCGAGATGCAAAATGGGTTATGGTAGATCGTCTTACCTAGATGACATGAGAAAGAAAGAGTGCCATCAAGGGACAGATCTGGTTGAACTACATATGAGAGAGATGGTTCAACTACACCCTTATGTGAGTTCAAAAGTTCTTGAGTATGACCTAAAGGTTCACTTCCATGAGGTGCAAGTAGATACATGAAGAACTCGAGGTTAGTACAGTTTATCAACCTAGGTAATAGTTAGTCCAGACTAGAGGGTCTGATGAGAGCATGTTTGCTTGTTTAGGGTGATACATAGAGATAGTTCTTGTCTTCTGTAAGATGTGATGATAACCACCATAGCCAGTATCTGGACGTAAAGAAGCTTTGCGAGGGAGGTTGTGTCAGTCACCACTTTGTGAAGATGATGTTGATGAAGGGACCTTGCGAAGGTCAAGAAAGGACCACAGTGTGTGCATATGAAGTCTCATTGATCATGCAATGGCTGAAAGGAGCCAGAGATGACATGAGTTGTACGTTGATGCAAAGTAGACGGACATGCAGTTCACTGTGGGGGAATATGGAACATGAAAATCTGACCCGTCAAAGTTATAGCTAAGAGAGATGAATCACCAATTCATGGGTTCTTTTAACATGGATGGGTGGAGAAGGTTAAGTTCACCCTTACTCCTCAGGATAATGTGATGTGTGATGAGTTCTAGGTGTCCAATTTAGAGCACTATGTGAGGTACCCAGACCATGTGTTGATCAATGAACCTAGTGAGCCCCAAGGGAGGCTAAAATGACCTGAGTCACCTATGAGAGGATTATAGATGTGAAGGTGAAAGAACTCAGAGAAAAGAATATGTGATGATAAAGGTTCTATGGAATCGCCATGGATAAGGTATATCCACATAGGGGCCAATGATGAACATGTAAAAGTCTTATCCTGAATTGTTTGTTTGCTTGATGAGAATTTTGAGGACAAAATTCCTATAAGAGGGGAAGGATGTTACAACCCCAATTTTTGGGTTCAATTGGTAAGAAATGTAATTTCTCATATTAAAGATATTTGAACGAATAATGATACAATTTGTTTTGAATAAATGGATTTCGTTTACAATAGCCTTGATGATTGTGTTTTGGGCTTTATTGGCTATTGGGCCCAATAACAAGAAAAATTCAATTAGTAAAGGAATAATTGAGTTTTGAAAAAAGAAAGATGTGGAAACCTCTATAAGGCAAATCCAAAGAGGGATTTCGTGCCTCTTGGGTTCCTTGGGTTCCAAGGAGTCCAAAGTTGCATAGAGAGTGAAATAAGAAATGATCAATTAAATATTTCTTTGTTAAGAAATGAAATTGAAAACAATGATAAAATGTGGGAAATAAATGGAAAGAGGTATAATTTAGATATCCTTGGTGGAGTTTCGTATCCCAAGGATTCCTAATGTTAAAAGGGAATACCAATGAGGAAAATAAAAGAGAAATAAAGAGAAATCCTCAAAAAGGGATATTTTAATAAGAATAAAACAAGATAATGAAGAATAATGCATATAGATGCATCTAGAAGGATAATGAATATCCAATAAGAAGGATTTCGAAATATTTAAGTTTCTTGGGATCCAAGGAGTCCCAATGAAGAAAGAAAGAAAGAGAAAATACCTATAATAGAAAATAAGAAGATAATATGATGCTTAATTAATGAATTTCATGGTATTGTTGAAGAAAGGGTATTTTCTACAAAAAGGAAATATAGTTTTCATGGCCAATAGATTAAAAGGCAAGTACAAAGAAAAGAAAAGAAGTGATTTTCAAAATCTTAAGATTTAATGAAAAAGGATTATCAAAAGAATTAGGAAACAGAGAGGAACTTGGTTCCTAGTTAAGGAATATAACTTCCTATTGGAATTAGGACTTGGATCTCGTGGATGAGCATCCTAGGGCCTATCTACTCTCCCCTATATAAGGGGTACGACCCTGGGCCGAATCCTGAAGTTCCCACACGTAATGCTCTGCTCTTCTTACCCGTTTTCATTCTTCAACCCTAACCATGGGTAGTAGTGGGAGCATGGAGCTAGATGGAGCCAAGGAAAGGTTGAGATGGTGGCATGATGTGCCATGTTGCCAAAGAGAAACATGGCCATCAAGGCCGTGCCCTGGAGCGTGCATAACAGCAGCCGCCAGGCTGCATGGGCACACACAAAAGGCATGGCCTATGAGTGAGAAATGGGCCACCTTGGCCAAGGTTTGGGGGATGCCCGTGTGCACCTGAGCAAGGCAGAGGCAGAGAAAAAGCTCCCGGTGGATTTTGAGTCCAAACATGGGCGGGAGAGCCGCGCTAAGGGCTGCCCTAGGCGGCTGCTGCTGCTGATCCGAGGAAGAAGAAGAAGATAGGGCCGATTGAACGAATCTACCCCTCCGCGTGTTAAGGAGCCAGCCTTTGAGTTAACGGTAATTTCAAAAAAATTTCATGTTTCCAAAGTAGCTGAGCAATGTTGCATGGGAACATGGCGACGTGGCGCTCTCTGGTTGGCCAAAGTAAGTGGATTTTGTAAAATTCGTAATTAAATATTGGTAACTCCGATTAGGACAAGTAATATATGAAAATTGATCCTCAGAATGAGAGGAACACAAAGAAATTATTGTTGAAGCCTAATTCCGCTTTTGATTTAATAAATATATCAAGATGCTATCTTTAATAGTTTAATCAATTAAAAACCCTAACCTTTGATGATTAATGAATTAGAAAGGGGTTATGTGAGTGTAAAATAGATATTAACATGTTGTTAATAAAAATGGCATATTAGATCTAAAGGGATGATGTTCATGCATAATTTGATTAATTTAGGGTTCCATATGATTTAATGAACCTTGAACCCTAACTGTGGTAATTATGATCCTTAATGATTTTAATTGGCCAAATTCATGTACAAAGCAGAGATATGATGGTTCTAATCTATTTCGAGTACAAAGATTCCATATTATGGGTAAATACCCTTAACATAGTAATTAGGGTTTTCTAATGAGTAAAAGGTGGATTTAATGATATATAGAGTTCATTTGTGAATTAGGCCATAACGAACTATGAATTGATGATAAATGAGTATAATGATCTTGCCATGGATTAAAAGGGTAAAAATGGTAGTTTTAATATAAAAGAGGCATAATGGGCTTAATTAATGTTTAAGTATGCCTTTAATCTAAAATTAGGGTTTGTTAGTGATTGATTAGAACTAGGGTTTAAAATAGTAAATGAAGTGAAACCCTAATTGCAAAATGAAACCCTAAAATGGATACGAAAACCTTAGGAAGTGATTTCAAGTTGAATAGAAAGAATCTTGATAAAGTATGTAGTAAATAGAGTACATGTGTTTTTAGGATTCTTGATTGGGTGGTTGAACTACTTGCTTGGATGGCTTTCTTGGTTGGAATTGATATTAGCTTAAGAAATCTACTGAATATGTATGTGGTTAAGCTTATGAATAATCACTTTACTTTCACGGTGATTCCCGAACATGTTTATCGGTTGCTTGAAAATAACTGTTGGATGCCTTTTATTTCATGCAACTATAAAGTGACTATGATAATCACCATGAATATATGTATATATATATATATACACACACACACACACACACACATATATATATATATATATATATATATATATATATATAATTGGCTTAGATCTGAATCCACCTATGTGGCTTGTAAAAGCTAAAAAGGGGTAACCTAGAGTAAGGTCTAGGTTATCGTGGGTTAGAAATTGGGCTACCAAGTGTAGTTCCATGAGACCCTTTAGCATGCCATGAGTTAAGGAGTGGGCTACTTACGGGTAGTGCCATGTGGCTCAACCCTAAAAATAGGTTCATCTATAGGTGGGACCATGAGGGGTTTAATGGGGAGATACTATAAGGAAAGTAGTATCCAAGTCCACTGCAGGGACATTACAGAGGATAGGGAAGGCATGGATCGCGCAGTTATATTTAAAATGTAGAATTGTTTGTTAAAAGGTAATTGGCTGTAATACATTGTTATGAATAATTGCACAATTATTGATTCACCCACATACTGGCTTTATGCTGACTGACATTTTATTTGTCGGCATTATAGGTACAAAGACAAAAGGACAAACATTAAATCATCATATTGTGAAATACATGAATTAAAATACAAGGAGGATTAGTTAGAGCATAATTCATATGTGGATAGAAGTTTCGAGATCCAAGTTTTCAAAAGGTATGCAAACGTTTATTTTCTGATAGCTTTCCAGTTTAGTCTGTTAAAATTTAATAATTGTTATTGGTTAATTGTCGAACCTTTGATCCAGAAATTATGTGTGTGGCTTCGACTTCTCTGTCTCCCTTAATTGGGGGTTACCAGAAGGTGGGGTCATAACAATATTTACAATCGTAACTTATAATAAAAAATAATTCATAATTAAATAATCAATTCCTCAACTTTAGTTCAATCATAATCAAAACATCCATGGTCTTAGAACCCTACATTGGATATCAAAATCCTAAAACATGGGTTATCACATTCACCCCATCTTAAGTGGAATTTTTTCTTCAAATTTTATAAAATCTGAAACTTAAGGTGATATCAAAGAGTTTCAACCACATCTAGGATACTACTTCTTGGTGCCAAGGATGTTATAGTTTTGCATTCAACCTAAGTTGCTTCATAGGATTTAGAGCATCTATGACTTTACATAGGTTGAAGCATCGTTTGATGTCATAGTCATAATATGATAATTTTTTTCTAGAAAAATGCTAAGTTTTACATCCTATATCTCCTTAAGAAATAGGGTTTTATTCATACATACGAATTTGAGAAGGTATCACTCAAGATTTCATCTTTCATCCTACTAACATATAAAAAGGTGATATCAAGATTTCATGTCATCATTTATCTGAATTATCACACTTATTTACATCATTAGAGGGGCCTATGATTAACATATTACTAGAATTTAATCATTAGATAAAGGATTGTTCAATAGTCTAGAATATTAAAGTATCAAACTAGTGTATGTGTTGTCACCAATAAGAATCATAGGTTCAGAAAGATTGAGGTTAATCAATTTTTTTTTCTTCATTTCAAGTACTTGTTTCCAAACTTATATCTTTCATGTATGATATGAAGGGAACAAGAATATACTACGAAAAGCTCATGATTTCACACTTATACATACCACATATGTTGTACAAGGAAGGATAATATACTAGGTCAAGCTTATTTGAGTGACTCTTCATACATAATCATCAATACAATACAAGTGAGGTTTCTAGCATCATTTATCAAGAAAGAGGTAAGGAAGGAAAAATAATTATGAGTATCTTATGCACAAGACATTTTACTCTCAGAATCAAAGTTTCATATCTCCCCACACTTGTAGATAATGATTAGATTCACAAACATACATCACTCAAGCTAGGACCTAACTCAATTAAAAGGATAGACTTTCTCATCATGAGTGTCCTACCCATCTTTTTTACCCAATTCTTACACATAGGATTGAATCAAGAAAAAGGAATCAACTCATCTACTCAAGCATAACCACTTTAGGACACATCATTTCACATATATCTCATATGTTTCAAATATTGGAGGGTAGGTACTATGACTGTATCCCTATGGGTCTCACTCTCTCTGGATGTCACCCCATATCTTGTACAAACACTGGATCTCCTCCCTTGTAAAAGAGTTTGAGGCTCATGCATATTCAACCTTATCTTAACTTAAACCATCCGAAGTAAGAAAATAGAATGTACTTTCATCATTAAGCCTTGACATAGATTCTCCACAGTTGGATTCATCAAATATACAACTTAAATCCTTATAAGCAAACTTATACCATCAAAGATCAAACTTAAATAAGATTACACATGCTTATTTTATATATAAATCAATCATCTACTCCAATTATCACATATCCAAAAAGGATCTAGACATCTAATCTAGATCTACCCGCTCTTCTAGATTGATGTCACTCCCTTTCACTTATGTTGCAAAAACCTTATTGGTTGAGCAGACGCAATCCAAAAACATTGCTCACAGAGTGATGCGGAAGCGACATACGCATACATGAACATTCAACTGTAACATACACCATAACATTTTGCAACATAAACATCTACATTATTACAGCATGAATGTTTAAAAATTATTTTTACATATTTGAAGGAAATTTTACAAATCTATGAACATGTATGCTAACATGATGTTGCATAATAAGTACAACCTTAACATTGCTCACTTCCTATCTTTTTTCCCATGCTAGCTTTGAAACTAAAACATATGTGAAATAGAAAATCAACACAAGGTCTTGTGTACATGTGTAGAAACATACATATATTTATAGTTTTCATAATTTGAAAAGATTTGCAAAAAGAGAAAAAAGATCATATAACCAATTCTTGATTGAGAGAAATACAAAGATTTTATTTATTTTTATATATGAGTTGCATTACTAAGGTGGACTAGTTCCAAAACATATATGTTGGGCCCTACGCCGTGTGCCAAGTACTCTGGAGAAATCCTTTTACACTTTTTGCTCTAGGGAGGTGTACTAGTCAACATTAATTGATCCATTCCCCCATATGGGGGATAATATCACCTTAATAACTACAAAAAACCAACTCATTGTTTATGCTTTCAAGTGACAAAACATTGGGTACTATATAGTGTTACTAAATCAAATATTTGAAAATAGGAGAGCATACATACATATCATTATTCAACCAAAAAAATCATAGTCATATAATTGAGTAAACCCACATACCTGAGTTCAAAGAAACATAACTTATCCTTGACCCTCTACCACCTCTGGTCATCACCTGATTAATAACAATTAATCATCATTACAAACATATTGGAAATTATAAGAATGGATGTGTGGTGAAGTTTCCAATATTTTGCATTAAAATATCATAACATACGTTAAGTGGGGATGTCAAGTATACAAAACAAACTATGACATTGATGCTTACATGGCTCATACATGTGAAACCTAGACTAGAAAATGCACAAATTTAGAATAATGTTATTAAATTACACAAAGTGGGATGAAAACATTCCCCTTCATACCATCATTTTGTCCTGGGTGGTCAATTTTGTCATCAATATCAAGATTTAGATGTAGCTCAGACACCTTGAAATGAGAATACAATTATACATTCCTTTCGTATGCCCTTGTTGTTAGCAATTTCTCTTTTTCTTCTTGTACAGACCCAATCCAGTGCCCTACAATTTAGATCGACTATCCTTCTACCACCAAGCTAGTAGTGATAACATCCCAACACAAACCCTTCTCATGTTACCAATATGACAAAGAAGCCCCCATCACTGCCACTTGCATTCTTCCAACATGATTTGACAAAAAAATACATATAGCTACCTGCCATACCATCACAACTAAAAAGCAACTTCTGCAATAGTGCATGTTTGTACAAACAACTATGGCCTCTGGGGCTTTGAATTAGGTGCATCAGTGGTCAACTATGAATTACACCTACACAATGTTAAGACAAGCCCAAAACCAATTTTTCTTTCAATGCACTATCTAGCATAGCAGCACAACTTATATCTCAACTTGTATTGTAGAAAGGAAGCAATTGTTTAGAAAATGATAGGAACAAGGAAATGTGGAGTCATTCCATTACCATGGTGGAATTTGGGATGCATGAAATCATGTGCATGGATGAGCTAAACCACATGAGGTGGAGTCCACCAGTCCTAAAAAAACTCACTTGAATATTCTCTTCTAAGTTCTAATTGTAGAGATAGTTGGGAGAGGGAAAAATCATCCAAATTGCCATTACAACTTACATTCAACATGCAGGGACAGGTCATGTTCCCTCTTGTGGAAACACTCACCCACTTTCACATTGTAGTAATTTTTTGCACATATTACAAAAAATAGGTACCATCATACGTAGAAGAGACATTTATGTAATTTAAAGAATCTATCTAGGCTATCCAAAATGTAACTAGTGATAAGGTGTCATAGAACTAGTCAATATTTATAACATGGAGTGTAGAATTTAAAAAATCAAGTACATGAACCTTCAATTGGAAGTGTTGCAATGAAGAAGTAAACCTATAATTAATCTCTCTTGGATCGACAAATAAGTTAAATGCACTATTTATTTTAATTACATGAAGTATATATGCACATATGTGTTGCATACATATATACATATAATGCAAGCATACACACATAACCATATATGTGTATATATATACATTTATATGTACATGTATACAAATATGTTTCCAAGCTACCTATATGACTACTGACGTCAAAAGTATCTAGAAGAGGCAGCTTGGAATCAAGATTATTGAATTTCCCTTTCCCACATTGAGCAAGACTAACTAGTGTTTCTCTGTAGAAGAATACACGACTCTATCCTTTTGTAGGTGTTGGTGGGAATAAAGGTTTCTTCTATGAAGCAATAAAGGAGATGCTCCAGGCATTCCCACTGCACTTCCCCCAGTTGTCCTAAGTATGATATACTTTTTCAAAAAAATCCAAAATTGATTATAGGTGAGAACTTAAAATCTTAATAAATGGTTCATATATGGAAACCAAAGAAGAAAATATCAAATGAATCAGTGGTACATAATCAAGGATCACATTAGCCTAAACTAATAATTAACAAGAGATCTAAAAGATTAAGTAGTTGAAACCCTCTGAGTAGGGTAAAAAGGAATCCAAGTGGATATATCTATATATAGGAGGAGGTAGCTCAGTAACACAACAACAAAATAAACACAAATTTTTAGAAACAACTTCAATATCATTACCGAATCGAGGCTTAACTAAACCCATGATGCAAATTGTGAGCCCAATAGTTGGAGATCATTTGGTCAACATGACAAATAAGATACAAAAACACATGGACATGTTCATAAACTATGATAACATATCTATATTGTTATCATCCAAGATCATCAAGATAGGAAAAAAATCCAAGGTCATAGAACAATCACCCTGTTCACATTATCTTTAGTTAAGATTGTATAATCCTTGCTAATATTTTTTCATAAAAGATCAACAAAAAGTTCCTTATGTTTCTGAATAGTTTCAACGAAGTTATACAACTTCCAACAAAATTTTACACCAAATAAATGCTAGCACATTCACTATACACCCCACCATGACCTGCTTGTGACAATGACCTACACTCCCACATCAAGTCATTCCATCTAATGAGTCTCTCCTTCCATTGGTTCCTCTTATTCTACCACCTTTACCAGCACATTTCTTCACAAATCTTCACCACAATTTAAAGAAATAGTGGTAGCACTTTGGTACTTGTCCAGAAAACAAAGTTATTGAAGAGTTTCTATCTACGAGTCTAAGAAACCATCCCTAGTGTCTTATGTGAAAACCATGACTGTTTTATGAAAAAATATAGGTGTTAAGGCGTGGAGGGATCCCCACCCCACCAATATTTTATTTTCTAGATTGCATATCTCCCAGAGTTGTTGGTCATGAACCCTATGTATCAAGTAGCAATTGAGTACATGCCTAATGATTCATAAAAACCAAATAGGGGAGATAGTAGTCTGAATTAACTCTATAAAAATTTCGAACACCTTAATAGATTGTTTCAAATAGTGATGGGGTTGATTTTTTATTTTTATCAAGGTTTATTGTAAGACACTTAATGTGGCTAAGAATGTGAGGAACCCATGAACACTATGTTAACAAGGGATGTAACTTTGAAAATAAATAGAATAGTTACAAGACGCTAAGAAGCAGCTTGTTTCCCAACACAAACAACCTCAAAATTAAGGAAGAAAAGATAACATTCTTCCTTATCTTTCGAATTTGAGTGTTTCTTGCTTTAGACTTGTCATCTTCTTATAGTAACACAATATTGTTGGTGTGGGTTTCTTACATGAACTTTGGTGATGCTAGAGTAATTTTTCCAATATCTATTCAGGCTGCATTGATAGAAAAATAAAAAAACAAGAGACATCATAGAGATTCATAGAATCAATAAGAAAACTCAAGATGTTCTATTTGAGCCTCATAGTTGTGTGTGAGAGAAGAGGAGGCAAGATGTCAGTGAACTTTACCCCTTTCCTTGATCATTTGTACTTCAACTGATTCCTCTCCTCTATTTGGTTTCCATCATCATGAGTGGGAGAAGAGGAGGAATCCATTCGTCCTTTCAGATCATCCCCTATGATGGTCTGTAGGTTAGGTTCTTCAACAAAGGAGGAGATGGGGTGTGGGGGTAGAGAAGATAGTGGGGTGGAGAAGATAGTGAGAGTGTGATCAAATAGAAGACTCAAGTTGTGAGGGGAGGAGAAGAGAGTGTGGTTGTGGGTTGAATTGTGAGATGATAGCAGAGAGGATGATGGTTGAGGACTAAAAGCATGATGGAGATTTGTAAATTATTGGGGAGGATAGAGGTGATGCCAATAGGGAGAAGAGGGAGTGGGTGTGCAGAAAAGTTGAAAATTTGGCACTTGCTGATTATTTCATATGGCAGTGTGAGGGTAGGGAAGAGTATTATTACTTTTTAATCATACATGTGGTCGATTTGTAGCCATTAAAAATAATTACATTTATTTTATTTAAAAATTTTACATTGTAAAGAAAAGTAGACTTTAGCTATAAATATGATGCATGTAGTTAGAATATTTGTAGCCAAATCATGTTTTTTCATAGTGTAAGGTTAGCACTATTAACTTCAACCAAAAGATTTTATCTATTTTTGTTTTCTTATTTTATAACAAAGGCTTATTTATTCACAAGTTGTATGAGATGATGAAACATGTTTAAAACAAAGAAAAAATATGGAAAATTATCCTTGGATGTAGTGTAGTCCTTTTCGTAGGTAAAACATTTGATGAAACACTTGTTGGTTTGTTTACTATGAATATCCATGTTCATGTTGCATTATTGTAGTATCAAACCTGGAACCACATTATACACAACATACAATCCTATCCACTTGAATGAAATATTCCATAATCATCAAGATTGTGTACAACCTTAAGAACCAGGTTCCTATCTTGGAAGTGTCTAAAATGTTTTCTTACTTGCGTTAGCTTAAGTGTATATCGTATATCGTTTTCATAATATTGATAGGGTTATTTTATCTACTTGCACTATGTTTTTCATAAATGGATGATAGGGAGACTATCAATGATGTTTTACCTTCAATTCACTTACAAAATGTTTTAGTGCCTTAGTAAAAAATATGGTATTGTTAACATAAGTAACCGTCATGGGTACACCATATCAAAAAATATATTACACATGAACTTGATCTCTTTATTTTTTATGATGTTCGAGACTAAAGCAGCCATCACCCACATTATGAAGTATTCATTATAGATTGCAATAAAGGCATGGACATTCGAAGACTTCTGTTGTTTCACATAATGCTAATTTACTAAGAAGTAAACATACATTATACATCAATTTTTGTGATTATTAAGATAAATGAAGACCAGTGAAGGCACAAAACAAGATTGCATACCTATTCTAAACTTCAAACATACTTGTTATTAGGTACGTGCCAAACAAAACTCCAGTCATATCCTATATAAAGTTGTGAATTCTCCAAGAAAGATCTTTGCATGGTTATCAAGTTTAAAAATACTTTAACCATTTATTTCACCTCTCTTCAAACCAAACAATAATTCTAGTTACTCTTCATGCACTTATTTGTAAGTAGTTCCATAAAAGCATCAAAAGTCTGACCAAATATCCACAAGCATTTGATGATTTAAAATAAATCTTTCTCATAATGGAATTCAAAAGACTGCCTCAAAATTTTGCATGTATAACAAACATTCCACCCTAGAGTTCATTTCAAATGACATGTGTAAAATGGATAAAAGGAGAGTAGAGATGAAGAAGTTCTTCAACAAATTAGAAGTTTTGACATATGTTATTATAAAATTCACTCTTATTTTATTATTTATGTTTTCTTCTTTATGGTCCTTAGGTTACGATTTAGAATTTTTGTGGATGGAAGAAGTTCACATGAGAAATATTATGTGACTAAAATATTATGAATGACATCCAGGGATTGAGTATGTAGTTTAGATTGACATAGACATATTAAATGATTGAAAAATATATAGAGAGACCAAATGTGATATGAATCTACTTCTAGTGTTTCCAACAGATAAGATAGTTCAAATAAATTCACCAATCCTCTAGTATTGAATCATGCTAAAGCACTAAAGCCAATGAGTTACTCAAATAAAGCAAATAAACTGTAAAAAGTTCCATCAAACAACCATTAAATTCATCCATCAAAGCACACCCCGATAAGATAAATTCAAAATATTGATCAGATAAAGATATTAATGGATACTTGACAAGATAATGAAAAGTAATATAAATTTCTTCAAAACTTCAAACTTAGTTTCAAGAAGGTATAAATCCTATAATAAGAACATATTATACTC
Organism: Alisma plantago-aquatica; assembly: GCA_963693085.1. Taxonomy (NCBI): domain Eukaryota; kingdom Viridiplantae; phylum Streptophyta; class Magnoliopsida; order Alismatales; family Alismataceae; genus Alisma; species Alisma plantago-aquatica. Next base: position 220,541,279 of record OY856410.1, on the reverse strand, counting down.
TTGGAAAGATGAAGGAAACGTCTCTTCAAATTTCCAATAATCAGATTAACTGGGCCAAGTTAACTATTAAGTAAACCAATTCATAAAATGAAAGCAACATGTTTAATCCAAGTTGAAGATCGCAAACAAATTATAAAAACACACATGATATGCAAGGCATTGCATGATATATAATTATTTTTTTTCTTTTGAAAGTATGATATAAAAGGAAATTGAAATCTTTACAAGTTTTAAAAAAATATAATATTTTTTCTCGATTCAATACAATGTATGGATGCTAAAATAAAAATGAAAGGTATAAATTTCATGTGTCATGACCAATGCATATCGCCCTACCACCATACAACCGCTTTGGATCCCAGATAATCTAAGGCATCATAAGTGCACACAATGGAAGACTGACTATGAATTCTTCATATATATATCTACAACATCCAAGAAACAAATCCAAATGTACGAAGACAAATACTAGCATACACACACAAACACACACACACACACACACATATATATATATATATATATATATATATATATATATAAATATATATAAGTATATATATATACAAGTATATATATATAAATAAATATATATATATATAAATATATATAAGTATATATATACATATATAAATATATATATATATAAATATATATATACATATATAAATATATATATAAGTATATATATAAATATATATTTATATATATATATATATATATATTTATATAGATATATATATATATATACATATATATATACATATATATATATATGTATATATATATATCTATATATATATATATATATATATATAAAGAGAGAGAGAGTGTGTATGTGTGAGAGAGAGAGAGCATAAAATTAGAAAACAATCAATTATACATAGAATCAATGTTTAATGTTTGCAGTTATTAAAATAAATTTTAATGATAAAAGTAAATCAATACTGTTGATATATGTTGATGAGATAGACACTCCAATATTTTTTTTCTCAATCCGATAAGTATAGCCCTCTCATCTTAACATAGAAATTTTTTTAATACATGAAACTTATTAAAATGTTGACTTTTGAACACTTCAAATGGATGACCTAAAACTATCCAAATGATTTTAAAATTAGATTACATATAATTAATGAGGTGAAGAATAAGATTCTATGGTTTCATTTTATATATAGTTGATCCAAGATAGTATACTATTGAGTTCAATTGGTGATATAATGGAATTGATTCTAGCCTAGTATGATATATATATATATATATATATATATATATATATATATATATATATATATATATATAGAGAGAGAGAGAGAGAGAGATAGAGAGAGAGAGATTTAGCTCAACACTTGGTTGCATCTTTAAGTGTAAATTTTATACATGTACCTAAAAGTATATACAATATGATGATTCCTAACATTTGTTCACTTCAAATATCATGTCTTGCATCATCTCTATATTTGAACCTAAAATGTACAAATTATAACTCCTCTAAGAACATGTATGTTGATAATCTAGTAGGACATCACCACAACAATATAGAAATATAATATTGTGTTATATAATATATTAGTAGTATATGTAAGCAAATAAATTATTTATCAAGGATCTTTCCCTTATAAAGAAAAACACTTTCTTTAGTTTTTGTTCCATTATTCCCATATATTCTAATTGCCACAATGGGTAAATGTGTGGTCACTTTCTAAAAACATGAAGTTGAAAGTATATTTGGGTCTCTATGTTGTCTCATCCATGTCATGGGAGTGCTTCTATAGTTGTTAGATATCCCTCATTTTACTTAATATCACAAACTCCTTGACGATTGCTTATCATGATTATAGATGTAGTAGCTAAAACAATCCCATATATTGGTGTCACTTTTATGATATATTGGTTTAACTTAATATAAAACAATCCCATATATAAACCCTCAATCAAAAGGACACTTAATCCAAGACATATGGGGAGGCTAAGAGAGGTTATATGTGAACATATCTCCCTACTTCTTGCCCATGATGTCCCTAGATAGAAGATAAATATTGGTCGATAGATAAAGACAATATGGTCATCTCCCTTGAGTCACGCATGACATAGACTCTAACAAAATTTGGATCTTGAGATTTGATGTTTTGAAATTTGTTTGATGTTTGAGATAAAGAATAGAAAGAATTATTGGCTCTAGTTACTTTTGATGTAAATTTTCATGTGGATAATGCTCCATATGTGATGCATGAGGAATAGGAGGTTTTGGTGGTTCAACAACTCGTGTACAAAAAAACTACAAGTTCTCAACATTGAGATGATTTTGACTATGGATTTCAAGCTTCGACGTTGATATGTTGTGAATATTCACTACACTTATGTCACACTAAGGTTGTTGGAAGTGGAGAACCCATTACATGCACTTGTGTTGCTTAATTCATGTGATGGTGTCTTCACCTAAAGGTGTGTTGATCTATAGATAAGGTAATTCTTGAAATTAATGCTTGATTCACGATAATGTTCTAAACTTGGAAGCTTTACATTGTTTCAAATTTCAAGGAATCCATTTTGGTCTTCCATTAAAGGTGTAGTAGGGTAAAGTTTGATTGTACTATCCATTGTTGTATTCCTTTTAGAGGATTTGTATTGAAAATTTGGAATTGACCCAATTTTTAGTGTTCCATTCAAGATTTGGTACAATATCCTAACAACCACAATTCTCTAAATGTTCCATCTTGAGAGAATCATGCTATGATTTGGATATTGGGAGATGATTAGATGCATAGGGAGCATGTGAATATCATCACGATGAGGCTGGGAGAGGCACTTTTTCCAGAACATCCATTAGGAGGCCTTGACTATTTGTAGGCATATCTTTGAATCATACCACCTTGGGATTCCATTGAGTCATGTTAACCTTAGTATTAAAAACATTTGGTTTCTTCCACTTCCTTAAAGAAGGGTGACTATACATAGGGATATATAGACATAGAGTAATCCTCGTATATGTCTTATGTCGTTGTTTTCATGCTAGTCTGGAACTAAGGGATTTTGGTATCAATCCACTTATTGTTTATTGGAGTAAAACATCAACTTTAAATTGCTCAGATAGTACATAATGTTTCTTGTTGCACTTACTTCTTGTATGTAGTTCATTGATAAAATGATGACCTTGTGATCCCATAAATTTCATAAGTGGTTTAAATTTTCTTCTTTAGGTAGATATTATTATTTTCATGTTATTTTTTAATGTCAACCTGCTCATTTTTTGTTTTAGTGTATTGCTTTATGATATTCTTATCCTCATTAATTCAAGTACAATTATCTAACTTTAGCAGACTAGGAACATTATTGAGAAATTCTACTACCCACTAGTGATCTTTGGTTCTAAGGGTTCACTTGACAATTACAACACTACGATCTGATCCATTGATCTTTGACATAGCATACTCTAGAGGGATAAGTAGTTTTAACATTATTTACCTTGAATTACACAAAAAACATTTTCCTATAATGATCGATCAAATATTGTTCTTGGCAATGTTTCACCCTTTTATCTTCTTCCTAGTAGGAGGATGGATGCAAATGTTTATAGATCTTATCCATGTCTTCTTTTTGGATGTTTATCATGTATATTTTTCTATCTAGAATCTGCTTTTTTTTTGCTTGAGAGGAATTGTGACTCCTTTAACACTTCAGTTTTTACACCTCTTGGTATATGGGTTCCCAAAATCTATCTAACCCTACCACCCAAACATATCTTCTTGGCATGGTACATAAAAAATTTCAAGTTAAATGAGCATTAATTGTTTTAGGATATTTGACATTTTTTCCTTTTACATATTATGGATGTAAATTGTGATGAGGATTTGGTTGTAGACCCTCCTCCATGGTCTTCTTAGATTCATTCTTTTATACACCAAGAGGGGAGTTGTTCTTCTTAGATTGGTGCCCATATTGGGCGGACCTTCATTCCATTTGTGTCTACATGATGAGACATGTATATATTGGTTCTTTTCCTCCTTCCCCAAGGGGTACTTTGCTTGATCCTGGTCCTGACCACATTCCTGCTACAAGATAATAATTACATCCTGGTATAAGGGAGAACTTCTGCTCATTGTTCTCCTATGTCAAGGGATTCTACAAAGTGGGGTTATTTTCCTTACTTTCCATACAAGATCAAGCTAAGGTTGTGCCTAAATATGATTCATATTGAGGATGAGGATGGTGTATTGTACGTTGATAGTTCTCATTAGTCTGTATATACCATTCCTCCTCCTTCCTGTTCTTTTTTGTCTTTGTATTTGTCTTTGCCTTCCTAATGCAAAAGAAAGAAAATAATAGAAAATAAGGTTTCTTTTTATGATAACACATATTTTAGGATTTGATATTCGATGTAGTGTTATAAGACCATGATTGTTTTGATTATGATTGAATTCAATTTGAGGAATTGATTATTCAATTATAAATTGTTTTTGACTATAAGGTATGATTCTATGTTTTTTCCATGATGATGACACCACATTGAATTCAATTATGGTTAGTAGTCTTTATTAGTCAATTTGAGTATTTATGATTGACATACCCAATTGAGGACATAAATGGACTACAATGTGATTCAAATAGAACTTGATGTGTTATATGATCATTCAAATTTATTGCAAGATGTTTGGATCTTAAGGAGGCCAATTTGCAATCAAATTGACCATAATACCCTTAATATGAAGATGCTTGGAGAAATTTATCGATTTTCACATAGTAGACTTTGCGTCTCAAATTTGGAAGAAAGATTCACATAATTTTATATCTAATTGATTTCCTAATGAAATGTTATTTAAGATGAAAGATCCTAAATTATTTGATTATTGCGGCTATGAACTATAGTCAATTAACTATTTTCCGTCACTCGACCACTAAAGGCTAGGCTCTATCGTCCCCCAGCTCTAAAATGCCAGGAGAAGGTAGCATGACTCAAACTCATGAGGAAGTATTCTCCTACAAGGAATATGGGAGGCTAGAGAGGTAGGCTAAGTCAGCCGCACCCTTCGGATCCAAACAACCAGTCACAATGGTCTCAGAGTGGAATATAGAGAATGATCGAACTCTAGTTATACACCCTTCTCTCCACTACTATGGTGGACGAGGAAGAAGGGAATGGAGGTAGAGAGGACAATAGAGGGAAGTTATAGATAAAAGGGGAATTCTTGTTCAGATGAATTCATTCCCAAGGATTCTGTGACCTGCCATGATGGTCTTAATGGTGTACAAAGCTTGTCTTGGCCGACAGGGAAGATGGGTTCAAGATGAATTTTGAATCTTCCCCATCCATCAACACCAATGGTGTTGAGTTCCTATAAATCCTACAAAGCTTCATGCATGGCTCAGACAGTTCCCTGGGGCTTCAGGGGTTATTTACCCTTTTTTCTCGTTCACTACAATGGTGTCCACCAACAAGCTTGGCAATTCATTATTCCCAACCTTTGTCCATAAGGTTTTGGCAGTATTCCAATATCTCTCCTTTGACCTTGATCATGGCAGAGCCCTTTTCCTCCATTTTAGGACCTCGTGAGGTAGGAATAGAAGCAGGGAGAAAACTCCCAATCACGATGGCCTACCCACCAGGGAGTTTGAGGAGTAGGTGGTACCATGCCACAAAACTCCCAACACATTGAATATCATCCTCCATACTCCTCCCACCGATGTGAGGGAATACAGATAAGGGTGAGATGGTTTGATTCTACATCATCTACCCCATTCATGGTGGTGCCCAACCATAGAGCTAGTGAATTCATCAATGCCGACCTCTTTGACCATGATAAAGTGTTAGAGAGAATCAAAATTCAAAGAACCCATAACCAAGAGTTGAGGAGGCCATGGTCTCCTTTGATTCCCGACTATGGCATGATGCTCTATCTGAAAATAGTGAAATTGAGAAGGGAACATGATGCACAGATCACGAGTGAGAGAGACAGAGAGAGTTGCAACTCTCTAGTCGGCATGTGCGAATTCAAGAGAACTTTCCAATTCATTGGGGAAACAAGAGCTCACACCAACATGATTGAAGGGATGCATTCCAGGAAGGGAGAGATGTGGCCCATATCTAGAGCCCAGGGAAAAGGATCAAAGGGTCTATATTTATGCAACAAGGTAAAAACAATTAATTCTCAAAATACATTCCTAGCTTAGAAAGGTGATTAAAAATAGCTTCCTTGGCCAAATAATTCACCAAAGGATACCTCCTAACTAAAAAAAAACCCACTTCATTACTGAACCCTTATATTAGTCTTTTTAATAACTTTAATTAGTTTTTCTATTATAAATGACAACATTTCTTTAAGTATGTTTTATATAGTAAAATGAATATATAAATAGTATAATTTCTCAAAAACTGAAAATGGAATCTTAATTCAAAATGGAAGGCAGTAAGAAAATCTAGATATTAGTTATATCACCCAAGGTTGGGCCTTTATGAATTAAAAATAATTAGATGCTTTAATATCATATTAATTCTAGAATGTAGATACAACATCAGAAAATTATGAAAATCAAACTAGACCTAAATCATGAACTCAAGATCAGTTAAAAATAACAAACACCATCATAAGATCATATTGAAATTTGGTTAGTCTAAACCGTAAATTGGATCTAAAATACCAAGAATATGATATGAACACATTGTTTCTTCATTGTCCAAATTTTCTATCATAGAATATAACAGGGTGATTTACTAGCTCTATATAGAATTTTCATTTCAGTCTGATTGGAATTCATACGAGTGCATGTTATTCTAGTCTAAAAAAACTATTGGTCTAATACCTTGTTCAAATAGCAACAATAGAATTTTGATCATGTCAGAATGCTTACTTGTTTAAAACTAGCTTGCTTATTTTTACGGTGCTAGATGGAATCCTAGATTCGCTATCTTTGGATCCATTGTCATGTGGTATACTTGTTTTTATGTACCCATGATTCCCCTTTCAAGGAAGATTGGCCTCTTCATGGTAAAATTCCTTTCATCTTCTCCATGCATATACACAAAACTCTTATATTTCTTTGTTTCTATGTCCCACTATGGTTCACTCTCTCACTCCCTCACTAAAACAACTCTAATTCCTAAAATTGGTTTGAGGTCGACTGACATTGGTGACACTGGTAGTGATGATGATTGTAAAGATAGTGACCAAGGCCACCAATATCTTTTCATGAGGCACATGGCCCTCGGGTACATGCACACAATATTTTTTCTATTTTTTTGTAGAATTTTCTATGTTTTTGTATAACTTTCTTTTATGAAATTCATTTTCACTCTCACTATCATTAAAATGGTCATTTTTGTTACTACATGAAAATTTTACAAGAGGAAATTTTTCTTCTTTTTGGTGTCACTAACTTCAATATCTTGGTATGTTGTTGGCTCTAAGTTGTAGCTAAAGACAAAGTCCTTAACATTACTATTTGAAAGTCTGAATGATAATAAGGCATACAATGTTAGGTACAAAAGTTATGGGACATGTTGTAGCTCGTTTATGGAGACACAAACCACTCATTGACACATTTCATTACTAAATTATGTACAATATTCTAGGAAGTAGAAGGTATAGGGAACAAAGATACATGCAAAGTTCTGAAAGAATATGTTTCTTTGTACAAACCAATTATTACTATTATTTTGGAACCGAGAATAAGTGCTGATAGAGCTACTGAAACTATCAAATGGCTAGGTTTTTCTAACACTCATAGATCAGAGGCAAGGGGTTTCTCCAGAGGTATATGGGTTTGTTGTAACAAAAAACAAATAAAGCTAGAGATTGTTAACACTCATAGACAATTCATATCTTATAAGGTGAACAATTCATTCTTTGCTACGTTTGTTTATGCCAATCCTCACATCCATGTTAGAAGTTTACTCTGGAAACACAATATCAACTTAGGAAACAGCTTCAGCGAGCCATGGATAGTGGCAGGTGACTTTAATTCTGTCATTTCACCTGTAGAAACTATGGGATATCAATCTTTCAACAACCAGGAAGCTATAACTTTCTCTGAAACAATCCTTGAAGCAGGTCTCTCTAATATGGGTTTTTCAGGTCAGAAGTATACATACCGACATTGCCTTAAACAGAGCAGGTTGGATCATGTTCTTTCCAATGATGATTTCATTTTGAAATTTTCAGGTGTGTCAGTTACTCATCTCCCTAAAGTTGAATCCGATCACTGCCCGTTGCTTGTGAGAACCTTGCCTACGAACAAACAAACCAGGAGATTCTCCACCAAAGCTTCTTGGAATATGGATAGCACTTTCTTGCCCACACTGAAGGATTGCTGGAATAGCAACAACAGTTATATGATTACTCTTAGAAATGCTCAAGCTCGATTAAATGAGTGGGAGGCACAGTGAGATAAACATATAAACTCTCATAAGATGCGACTCCATCGAAACATCGATGTTCTTTAGAAAAATCTGGCGGTTAAATACGATAGTATCACAGACAATGTCATCACTGATTTGCAGGCAGAACTGACTCAGCTCCTAAAGAAGGAGGAGGAAGACTAGAAGGAACGCAACCATGTGACTTGTCTCAAAGATGGCGACAGTGACACCCATTTTTACCAGGCTTATGTCAACCAAAGAAAACAGGTCAATCACATCAGTGCGATTAAAAGTGCCCAAGGAGGATGGGTTATTGAAGCCAAAGAAATCTTCACAATTGTGTCTGAATACTTCATAGATTTATTTACTACTCCTAACAGCATTTATAAGCATTTGTTCGATAGCATCCCTACAAGATTTTCTACTATTCCACAAGAGGCACAAGCACATATAGCTAGAGAAGTTGGGATTTCTGAAATTGAGGAGATTCTGAATAAGATGAATTCATTTAAAGCTGTTGGGTCTGATGGTACCACTACCCTTTTCATCAAGTCTAACTGGAGTATTCTTCACAAGTCTGTTAATTGAACTATGAACGATGTTGTTCATAGTGCTATTATGGAGGAAGGAATGTGTGACTCCACTATCATTCTCATACCAAAAGTCACCAGGCCTGTATCGAGTAACCAATTCCGACCTATCTCCCTAAACAATGTCATTCTAAAAATCTGTTTGAAGGTGGTGGTGGAACGACTTAAAATTTGGCTCCCGAAATGGATCAATCCTGTGCAAAGCGCCTTTGTTCCTAGTCAGAAAATTTATGACAATATTGTGGTAGCCCAGGAGCTCGTGTACTCGATGAGGAAGAGAACGTACACTAAAGCTATGGCCATTAAGATTGATTTAACCAAAGCATATGATTTGATGGACTAGAGTTTTATAGAAGACACTCTTAATAAAACTGATATACTGGAAAATATATGTAAGTACATGATGTTCTCTATCACAAGGGGTCACAAAACTATCACTTGGAATGGAGAAACTACTGATGGTTTCAAATCTACCAAGGGACTTAGGCAAGGAGACCCGCTGAGCCCTTATGTCTTCGTTCTATGCATAGAAACACTTAGTCAGATGATAGAAGATGTTGTCTCGGACAAATCTTGGATTCCTTTAAAGATGGGACGGAACAGACCACGAGTAGCATACTTGTGCTTTGTAGATGATATTCTTCTATTTTCCAAAGCTAATATCTCAAACATGAACACTATCTTGAAATGTTTCAGGAAACTCGAGCAGGCATCCGGTCAAGCTATGTCCATCAATGATGCGATGATTTTGAGTCGCATTTATAGACCTTTTTCATATGTGTTTTGTGCTTTAATTACTCATTTTCATGGATATTATTGCATAATTCACTTTATTTGGTCTTTGCCATCATTTTATATCAAATCCCCTTTGTTTTACTATTTTGAGCATTATTTATCATCTTATTATAAATTGTGTGGATTTACTTGGGCTTGTTGTGAAATTTCAGGAAAAACAAGTATCTGCTTCCGTCGATACCATCGACGGAAGTCGATACTATCGACCAAGCCACAGGTTGTCAGCCGAGAAGAGCAATACAGAGTCGATACCATCGACACCTAAGTCGATGGTATCGAGATCCCTTCAAGTTGCTGGTGAGGAAACTGTCGATACCATCGACCCAAGTCGATGCCATCGACACAAGGAGAGCTACAACGTCGCTAAACGACAACAACCAACGCTAAAGGAGTCGATACCATCGACACCCAAGTCGATGGTATCGAGATCACCACAGGCGCTCAGAATAAAAGAAAGGAAAGCTGCCGCTAATCCGCCGGGTCGATACCATCGACCCGCGTCGATGGTATCGACGCCGGCAGATATGCGTTGGATCTATTTTGATCTCGATCGGACGGCTGTTGTTATTTGACGACCTAATTAGGGACTTATACCTAATGACGGCCGCCCAGATAGGAGGAGGATCTCATTTTGGATTGCACGAGTGCCGAGGAGGAGAGAAAGGAGAACGAAGGCCGAGAAGCTCATCCCGGGTGATTCGGACGCTGCCGAAGACGATTTCCACCACCGACAGGCGGGGAAAGCTCGTGTTCTATGCCAAGGATCCACCGGTTCTTCTCCGTTCAGGGGTTTTCCCATTTATTTCCCGTTTTTCTTATGAGTTCCCCAATTTCTACCATGTATTCGTGTGAGATGAACATGAGAGGCTAAAACCCTCAATCTTTAGGACCGGGAGTAGCCCGGGAATGCATTGTATGACATTTTTATATCAATAATTCATATTTTTCTCTCAAATCCGTGGTATGAATTCGTTTTCTCCATTTCTATTGTTATGCTTGATCACCGTAATAATAATTTAACACCCTTAATTACTTCGACAGAAGGATTAATGGTTGAAAAGAGATGAATTCTACATTAATCAATAAAACCCTTGACAAAGGAGTTGTAAAATTAATGGTGGGAACTGAGAGACCGTTTATACTGCACTTAGTTTAGGAAAATGATTACTACGACGGTGGAATCAACCTAAATCTAAGTAGTGAATTACACCACGACAGTGGGTAATTCTGTTTTCAGGCCACTACCCGGATAGAGAGAGAAGTGTGAGGAATTATATAAAACCTAATACAATGTTGACTCGCGTTGAAACCACCATCCTAAAGATATCCCTTTAAATTGATTAAATTAACCTTTAATCGATTGTTTTCTTTGTTTGATTTTTATTTTCTTTTTAATTTGAACACAAAACCCTACTTTGTTAATCGGTCTAGCTGATTGCGATTAGTTAGTAGAAGTCTCCAATAATTCACGTATCCCTGAGTTCGACTCGGGCCTCACAAGGCCTATATTACTCGACGCGTATACTTGCGTTTTAGCACGTAGTAAAATACACGTCAAGTTTTTGGCACCGTTGCCGGGGATACGGCGAATTATTGGCACTTTGAGTGCTAAGAGCGGCCACTCTAGGCCACATTTTTTTTTATTTATTTTAAAACAATTTCAAAAAAAAAATTCCTTTATTTCTCTATAATTGTGTTGACTCATTCAAAGCATTGTACTAAACCCCTATTTCCATTTTTCAGGTACTTTGCATGGTGCACACACGTAGTCGAGACTACGTGAATCGCACACCTGAGGTTCCATCTACGGGACCAGAGGACGAGGACTACTACGAGGAGGAACACCACAGTGATATAAATTCTGAATCTGAGCAAGAACAAGAAGAAGTAATGGCTGAAGCACAGACAATATGGGAGAAGATCAAGGCGTCTTCTTCCTCGGCATCAAAGGGGCCTATAAAGAAATAGGGGCTAAACATACCTACATACAAGATCGACCCAGCACTGATTAACTTGGTCAAATCCAACGCATTTCACGGACTGAAAAATGAAGATCCAGTGGCACACATTAGTCAGTTTGTGGAGAACTGCGATATGGTGAAGATAGATCGATTTCCGCAGGATGTGCTCTACCTCAAGTTATTCCCGAGTTCCTTGGCTGGAGTGGCAAGAGAGTGGCTTCATAACCTCGACGACGAGTTTGTTGAATCATGGGATCACATGGTGGAGGTTTTCTTCGAGAGGTCCTTCCCTCCTGAGAAGACCAATGATATGATCCGGAAGATCCACAATTTCACCCAACAGGCGGGTGAAACTTATTCTGAGACTTGGGAGCGATTCCAAGTCATGTTGAGGAGATGTCCACACCATGGACTGGACAAGGAAACCCAAGTGAAGATCTTCTACTTTGCTCTCTCCGAGCATGATAGAAGCAATTTGGACTCGGCTGGCTCCGGATTTTTCTTAAATAACACTGATACAAGATGCTGGGAAATACTGAAGAATATGGCACGAAAGCAATCTTGGGGGGAAAGAGAAAGAGGCCCAGTTGAGCAAGCAAGAGTTGCCAGTGAGTCAAAGGCAATGAGAGAGCTGAACAAGAAGATAAACCTTCTCGCAAAGAAGTTACTGCAGAAGGAAGACAATGAGTCCGAGGATGAAGCTCAGGTCAAGTACTTGAGGCAACATCAGGGGTACAGGAATAACGATTATTCATGGCGGAAGGACAAGAAATTTTCATGGAAGGATCCAAATAATGTTCTGCAGGATCCGGACGCCAAGCCTGCACCGGTCACGGAGGACAAGAGCACGGAGTTGCTAAATCAAGTCATAAAGCAAAATCAAGAGTTGATGAACACTTTTGGGTAGCAAATAAAGCAACAGGGTGAATTTATGAACCAGTTTGGGAAGACTTTGCAGAGCCACGAGGCTCAAATGAGAACTATAGAGACTTCCATGGCGCAGATGGCAGTCGAGATTGCATGCTTGAAGAAGCCGGCACATCCGGGTTTTCCGGGGAACACCAATGTTCCTGGGGGAAACCAACAGGCCAAGGCCATCTTATTGAGGAGCGGTAAGAAAGTGTTAAATCCAAGGGCGGATGACACAAGCACACTGCATGACACAGTTGAAGAAGCAACAGTCAAAGAGCAGCCCACACCTGTCATAGAGCAAACTGAGGACATAGCTGAAGATGGTAAGGAAGAACAAGCCACTGAGGAGGAACCACAGAAATTAACTCCCTATGTGCCACCTCATCAAAGGGCACATACCGTTCCGGTCCCCTATCCCAATAGTGCAAAAGCAAGAAAGGTGGATGCACAGTTTAAGAAATTTCTGGACAGCTTTAGGAAGTTATCAGTGAATATTCCTTTGCTAGAGGCGATTGAACAAATCCCGTCTTATGGGAAGTTTCTCAAAGATGTAATCACCAAGAAGAGAAAGATACCCGACACTGAGGTCGTGGTATTGAAGGAGCAAGTGAGTGCTTTTATTATGGGCACTTTGCCGCCAAAGAGACAGGATCCCGGTTGTTTCAATATTTCTTGCTTTATCGGGAAGTTCAAATTTGGCGAAGCACTTTGTGATTCTGGGGCAAGCATCAATCTGATGCCCCTTTCTACGTTCAAGAAACTTGGATTGAAGGAGTCGAGACCAAGTAACATGACCATCCAATTGGCCGATAATTCTGTGGTGAAACCGTATGGAATCTGTGAGGATGTTTTGGTAAAGGTAGACCGCTTTGTTTTTCCGGCTGATTTCGTCGTTATGGAAATGCAGGACGAGCACGAAAATGAGTTACTACTTGGTCGCCCATTCCAAGCTACAGCTGATATGATCTTGGAGATGGGGAGAGGTCGCTTGACCTTGGGCATTGCGGATGATCGCTTTGAGATGGTCATGCCCAATGGTAATGCATCTAATAAAGCAAAAGCACATTGCAACATGGTTAAGCATGTGGAACGAAATATCTCACTTTGTCTTGGGAAGCCATTTTTGGATATGGTTCATGTTATGAGCAGGATAGATAATGGGACCCTAGCAGTGGACCTTATGGAGCAAACTAAAGTTGTCTCTTTATGCAAGGCTGTTGGGTTTCCAAATGATGAGAATGAGGACATTCCATCTTCATGGGAGGATGATGTGATTATTACTTCCGTCTTTGATGCATATCCGGAATTGCCTTTGGAGGCGTGTTTGTTAAATGTCACTTATGATTGGATGCGGAGTACTTCACTCAAGGAGTGCGCCAAAATGCTTCTAATGCTTCCATGTTTCTACACGAGGCATTATGAAGATTAGGGTACACTTCCCCCACCGCTACAATCATCTCTTATTTGCCCACCAGATCTGGAATTGAAGCCATTGTCCCCGCATCTGAAGTACGTCTTTCTAGCTGAGGAGGACAAGTTACCAGTGATTGTTTCTGCATACTTGAGTGTGGATGAGGAGGAGCAACTACTGATAGTGCTGAAGAACCACCGTGGAGCTTTTGGGTGGTATGTGGCGGACATCAAGGGGATCTCCCCGACACTTTGCCAACACAAGATTCGGCTCGAGGAGGGAGCCAAGCCAGTCATACAGCCTCGAAGACGTCTAAATCCAAGCATGATGGAGGTTGTAAAGAAGGAAGTCATAAAGCTTCTTGCTGCAGGGATCATTTATGCCATATCCGATTCAACGTGGGTGAGTCCCACACAGGTAGTCCCTAAAAAGGGGGGAATCACTGTCACTACAAATCTTTTGAATGAACCTGTCACCACCCGATTGGTAACCGGGTGGCGTGTTTGCATTGACTACCGCCGATTGAATACCGAAACTCTTAAAGATCATTTTCCATTTCCATTTATCGATCAGATTTTGGAACGTCTAGCTGGTCGGTCGCATTTTTGTTTTCTAGATGGCTATTCGGGGTACAACCAGATTTCTATTGATCCTTTGGATCAAGAGAAGTCTACGTTTACATGTCCCTATGGGACGTTTGCTTACCGCCGTATGCCGTTCGGTTTATGCAATGCGCCGGTGACTTTTCAACGCTGCATGCTCGCCATATTCTCTGACATGGTAGAGCGGTGTCTTGAAGTTTTCATGGACGACTTCTCGGTGTATGTAGCATCTTTTGATGAATGCCTTTATAACATAGATAAGGTGTTGCAGCGGTGCGAGGACACACACTTGGTCCTCCATTGGGAGAAATGTCACATGATGGTGACGGAAGGAATTGTGCTAGGACACAAGGTGTCTAGCAAGGGTCTTGAGGTAGACCCCGTAAAAATTGAGGTGATTTCTAAGTTACCCCCACCAAATTCTGTAAAAGGGGTGAGAAGTTTTTTAGGACACGACGGGTTTTATCGGCGATTTATTAAGGATTTTTCGAAAATCGCAAAGCCATTATCGGAATTGTTGGAAAAAGACGCAGCTTTTGATTTCAATGAGAAATGTCTTCACGCATTCGAGGTTTTGAAGGAGAAGTTGATTTCAGCTCCGATTGTTCAAACGCCGGATTGGACAAAGGCATTCGAGTTGATGTGTGATGCGTCCGATTATGCTGTAGGAGCTGTTTTGGGGCAAAGGGTAGATAACAAGCCTGCTGTGATTTTCTACGCCTCAAAAACGCTTAATGATGCTCAATTGAACTACACAACTACGGAAAAGGAGTTACTGGCCTTCGTGTTCGCCTTTGAAAAATTTCGGCAGTACTTAGTGGGTTCTAAGGTGGTTGTGTGGACTGATCACGCTGCAATAAAGTATTTGATGGAGAAGAAGGATGCGAAGCCTAGACTAATTAGGTGGATTTTGCTCCTACAAGAATTCGATATTGAAATCAAGGACAAGTCGGGAATTGAAAATGTGGTAGCCGACCACTTGTCTAGGTTAGAGAGGGTTGATGAACAAGGTTTGCACATACCCATTACCGAGACCTTTCCCGATGAGCAACTTTTAAAAATTGATTCTAAAGAACCATGGTTTGCGGAAATTGTGAATTATTTGGCTTGCGGGATCATCCCGGAGGATTGGTCCTATCAAGAGAAAAAGAAATTCTTTCATTCATTGAGATATTATTTTTGGGATGACCCGATTCTCTTGAAGCAGTGCATGGATGGTATTCTTCGCAGGTGCGTGCCGTAGGTGGAGTACGAGAGTGTTCTCCACCACTGTCATGCGTCGCCTACAGGAGGACACCATGCTAGCTCACGGACAGAAGCTAAGGTGTTGGAGAGCGGCCTTTATTGGCCCACTTTGTTCCGGGATGCCTATGATTTTGTTAGGCAATGTGACCCGTGCCAGCGCGCAGGTAACATCTCAAGGAGATAGGAAATGCCCCTGAATGTATTTCAGGAAGTTGAGGTATTTGATTTATGGGGCATTGACTTCATGGGACCCTTTGTGTCCTCAAATTCAAATCTTTATATCTTACTTGCTGTAGATTATGTGTCGAAGTGGGTGGAGGCAATCCCCACAAGGACTAATGATTCAAACGTAGTGTGCAGGTTTGTCAAAGAGAACCTTTTCTGCAGGTTCGGGATTCCCCGAATGATCATAAGTGACGGAGGCACACATTTTCGAAATCAGAAATTCGTGACACTTTTAAAGAAATATGGGGTCAAGCACAACATCGGCACCCCATATCATCCACAGACGCAAGGACAAGTGGAGGTATCAAATAGAGAAATCAAGAAGATTTTAGAAAGGACCGTAGCATCCACAAGGAAGAATTGGAGTGTATTGCTACCGGACGCGCTTTGGGCTTATCGAACGGCGTACAAAACACCTATAGGCACCACGCCTTTTAGGTTGGCGTACGGCCGGGCTTGCCATCTTCCGGTGGAATTAGAGCACAAGGCCCATTGGGCGCTAAGAAGGCTGAACTTGCGCTATGATGAGGCCGGGAGAAAAAGGTTGTTTGAATTGAATGAATTGGATGAGCTACACATGACGGCATATGAGAATGCCCGCATCTACAAAGAGCGCACAAAGCTGATCCACAATCGCCATATTGAGATGTGCACGTTCAAGAAGGGAGACAACGTTCTATTGTTCAACTCCCATCTCAAACTGCATCCCGGGAAGCTGAAATCCCGGTGGAGTGGACCCTTCATTGTGGAAGAGGTGAAACCGCACGGAGCAATTCTTGTGCATGATGGAGATGCCACGTTCTTGGTGAACGGGCAATGCTTAGTGTTGTATTTTGGTGAGAATTACAAGAGGAAAGTGAATGAGGTCAAACTCATTTCACTTGTGCATGAATGAGATGAAGGGAAGACGTCTAGCCTAAGACGCTAAACAAGGGTGCTTGTTGGGAGGCAACCCAACCATCGGTACACTAGGATAGTTTAATTTTAGTCATAGATTTCTTTTATTTCGTTTGAATTTTAGTTTAAAAATGATACCTTGATCCGTTTGTTGAATGTGCAGGCACAGGCAGGGTCGATACCATCGACACACCCGTCGATGGTATTGACATGGGTTCAGGTTGACACCAGCAAAAATCGCACTGCGTCGATACTATCGACACCCCCGTCGATGGTATCGACATGGTCACAGACAGGTCGCAATAAAAGTGTCGATGGTATCGACACCCCAGTCGATACCATCGAGATCTCTGGAGATATTCAGATGAATTTTGCTCAGTCAACTCGATACCATCGACGGCCTCGTCGATGGTATCGACATCATCACAGGTTGAATGCAACACAATGGCGGTGTCGCAATAAAAGCAAGTCGATACCATCGACATCTGTCGATGGTATCGACGGACATGTCACCGATCCGCGTACAGACATCGACGACGATCGCAACAGCCACGTCAGCGATCCGGGTGCTGCGTCGATACCATCGACTTCCGTCGATGGTATCGACACATCAGCAATCCGGGTTTCTCAATCCAGCAAACGTCAGCCGTCGATACTCGCGAGGGAGGCGGATACCCGCGAGATGTGTCGATACCATCGACCCGCATCGATGGTATCGACGGGTCAACAGGGGCGCCGATCAAGCCTATTTAAGGGGACTTGCAACGTCACTTGACGTCACACCTTCAGAGTAGGTATCCTCCTTTGCGCCGAGCACTCCCCCGAGCCCTCCAAGACTGAAGAGAAGCGATCTCGAGCGGAGATCTTCATCGAGCGGAGAATTTCTTCTCCATCTTCACCGAGCTCTTTTCTTCTAATCCCATCTTTTCTCGCAACCATGGTGCACACCGCCAGAGCGTCGTCCTCAAGCGCTCACCCTTTGGAGATCGAGGAGTTTGTTCCTCCCCCACCCGCTTCCATCCCTCGTCCACGCCTAATTCATGCCAACATGGATGTGAGGAAGGTTTACGAGGATATTATGAAGCAAAAGTTCGAGCCCACCCGGTATGTGGACCGGGGCATGATCCAAGAGCTGGGGTTCGAGGCCAACTTAGCCTATGTGTTGGCCCGGCAAGCGCGGCACACCAATCGCCTTTATGAGATCGACTGTCACGCGGATGGGCAGCCGTTTTTCGGCAAATGGCCCACATACAAGGAACTGGTGGCTGAGTTCATGGCGTCTCTTGATATCTGCGTCGTACCAAATGATGTGGTACCATCGGACCAGACGTGGATCAGGGGAAGGGTGTCCTTCCGACTCTTCAACAACAATTACAACATCACGTTGAAGCAGTTCAACGACATCTTCAACTGGAACCACAGCCGCAACGATCACCGACGCCCCGACGCCCGCACCGACTACGACAAAATCTTCGCCGAGCTAGTTACAGTGCCGGCAGGAAAGACTGTGAGCTACCATAATGCAGCGGTAGCGGATTTTGAGCACCCGTTCGTCCGGGTCCTGCATAGGATGTTGAGCTTGACTTTCTTCGCTCGAAGCGATCTTGCTTTGAGCAAGTTTTAGGAGAGTGACCTGTTCTTTCTCTACGCACTCCTGAAACGTCAAGAGTGCAACTGGGGGGCGTTCTGGCTACAACGCGTCTTGGCGGTGAAGAGGAGCACAAGGAAGGCTCCAATCCATTTTGGTGGTCTTGTCACCAAGTTGGCGCTTTACTTGGGGCTGAACCTTCAGTCCATGACTCCGATCTTTACGAGGAGCAAGGTGAACGTGCAACATTTGCACCGTTCAAACCTTATTCTTTTTCGGGACGGGTTGGCGTACGCTCATTGCCACGTCAACCAAGCTTATCAGGAGAGCTCCCTACCGTACGACGTCTTCAACATAGAGGGCAAGCAGCACTTCCGGTGGCCAATCATAGCCATCGAGTCCTCTGAGGAAGACGGCGGTGGTGACGAGCAAGAAGGCGAGGCTGTAGAGGAAGAGGAGGCTTTCACACCTCTTCGAGCACGTGTGGCACCACGGAAGCGTCCTAGGATGCATCCGGGTGCATCTTCATCATCTCATCCCCCGCCGCCATCACCACAGTATGAGCAGCCATCCGTGGATCCCTATTCCATGCAGGGGCTGTACACCATGCTGCAGGACATCCAGCAGACTCAGCAGCAGCACATGGGTATGTATACCGGCATTCATGAGACTACGAGCCGGGTACTTGACAACCAACGGGCTATGTTCGAGAACGAGCGGCTCATCCTCGCCAACCAAGAGCAAATGCACACCCGGTTGCAGCGGATAGAGACGCAACAGGAGCCCTTCTTTGACCATTACTGGAGTCAAGACTACTTTGGAGGCTATCCACAGCCTCCGCCGAGGACCCAATATGATCCAAGCTTCCAGGGGGAGTACCCGTCTTGGGATCCTACGGCACCGCAATATCCACCACCGCCTCCGCAAGATTGATCAGGGTATCACTGTTCCACCCTTAAGTTGGTTTTTGACTATGAGGCCATAGTCGAATTCAAGCTCAGGGGGGTGGCTGGAACAGCTCTATCTTTTATCTTTTCTTTAGTTGTTTTTAGTTTTTGCTTTAATTAGTTCTTACAATTTCAGTTTTTGTTTAGGATCCACATCTATCTAGTGTAATTGTGGATGTCTTAAAAATTGTCATCTCATTTTTTTTTCATGGGAAATTTAAGGGAATTTCAAAATTTCTGGGTCTTTTGGATAGCTTAACTTGGTTGTCCTTGGGAAACTTGTCCTATGAAAATGATTGATTATGTCAACTCTAAAGCAATATGTCACACCCACACCCCCATTGACTCATGAAGAGTGGATAGTAACGGTTGTTTGAGCAGGAATCCGGTCAAGCTATGTCCATCGATGATGCGATGATTTTGAGTCGCATTTATAGACCTTTTTCATATGTGTTTTGTGCTTTAATTACTCATTTTCATGGATATTATTGCATAATTCACTTTATTTGGTCTTTGCCATCATTTTATATCAAATCCCCTTTGTTTTACTATTTTGAGCATTATTTATCATCTTATTATAAATTGTGTGGATTTACTTGGGCTTGTTGTGAAATTTCAGGAAAAACAAGTATCTGCTTCCGTCGATACCATCGACGGAAGTCGATACTATCGACCAAGCCACAGGTTGTCAGCCGAGAAGAGCAATACAGATTCGATACCATCGACACCTAAGTCGATGGTATTGAGATCCCTTCAAGTTGCTGACGAGGAAATTGTCGATACCATCGACCCAAGTCGATGCCATCGACACAAGGAGAGCTACAGCGTCGCTAAACGACAACAACCGACGCTAAAGGAGTCGATACCATCGACACCCAAGTCGATGGTATCGAGATCACCACAGGCGCTCAGAATAAAAGAAAGGAAAGCTGCCGCTAATCCGCCGGGTCGATACCATCGACCCGCGTCGATGGTATTGACGCCGGCAGATATGCGTTGGATCTGTTTTGATCTCGATCGGACGGCTGTTGTTATTTGACGACCTAATTAGGGACTTATACCTAATGACGGCCACCCAGATAGGAGGAGGATCTCATTTTGGATTGCACGAGTGCCGAGGAGGACAGAAAGGAGAACGGAGGCCGAGAAGCTCATCCCGGGTGATTCGGACGCTGCCGAAGATGATTTCCACCACCGACAGGCGGGGAAAGCTCGTGTTCTACGCCAAGGATCCACCGGTTCTTCTCTGTTCAGGGGTTTTCCCATTTATTTCCTGTTTTTCTTATGAATTCCCCAATTTCTATCATGTATTCGTGTGAGATGAACATGAGAGGCTAAAACCCTCAATCTTTAGGACCGGGAGTAGCCCGGGAATGCATTGTATGACATTTTTATATCAATAATTTATATTTTTCTCTGAAATCCGTGGTATAAATTCGTTTTCTCCATTTCTATTGTTATGCTTGATCACCATAATAATAATTTAACACCCTTAATTACTTCGACAGAAGGATTAACGGTTGAAAAGAGACGAATTCTACATTAATCAATAAAACCCTTGACAAAGGAGTTGTAAAATTAATGGTGGGAACTGAGAGACCGTTTATACTGCACTTAGTTTAGGGGAATGATTACTACGACGGTGGAATCAACCTAAATCTAAGTAGTGAATTACACCACGACAGTGGGTAATTCTGTTTTCAGGCCACTACCCGGATAGAGAGAGAAGTGTGAGGAATTATATAAAACCTAATACAATGTTGACCCGCGGTGAAACCGCCATCCTAAAGATATCCCTTTAAATTGATTAAACTAACCTTTAATCGATTGTTTTCTTTGTTTGATTTTTATTTTATTTTTAATTTGAACACAAAACCCTACTTTGTTAATCGGTCTAGCTGATTGCGATTAGTTAGTAGAAGTCTCCAATAATTCACGTATCCCTGAGTTCGACTCGGGCCTCACAAGGCCTATATTACTCGACGCGTATACTTGCATTTTAGCGCGTAGTAAAATACACGTCAATTGATAAAACAAGAATATATTTCTCAAGGACAGTCACCAAGGTGGAAGCAGATAGTATTTGTGAGATAAGTGGTTTGATGAAAACCTTGAACCTGGGAAAATACCTAGGAGTTCTGCTCTTACACAGCAGAGTAAACAAGGATACCTACAATGAAGTCTTAGAGAAGGTGAATGCTATAATGAACTCTTGGGCGGTGCGCTATTTATCTATGGTCGGGAGGGTAAGTTTGGCTAAAAGCACCCTAATAACTATTCCAACTTATATCATGCAAATGGCTAAACTTCCTCTGCAACTGTGTGATAGAGTTGATAGAGACATTAGAAAATTCATTTGGAGTAGAGGCCGAAGCAAGAAGGGAGTACACCTAATATCTTGGGCCAGATTGGTGAGTCACAAAACAAATGGAGGATTGGGCATTAAGACAATGAGGGACTGGAACAACACCTTAATCATGAAACATACTTGGGATGTTATGAGTAGCAAATAGTCTATATGGAGTAAAGCTATGGCGACTAGATTGGCAGGTAAGCCAAATACTACCAACGCACATCTGTCTGGTGTAGCTAGATCGGTGATTCTTAATAAGGATTTTGTATCATTCAATTCTTATATATGCCTGATCAATGGTCTTTCTACAAACGTCTGGAGAGACATATGGCTGCCAAGTGGGAAATCTCTTAAGGAGTATGCGCAACAACAAATACCAGATGATTTAGAAGACTTGCAGGTTAGCAACTTGGTTAATCTCAAAGGAAAGTGGGACCTGGGGTTTCTGGATTGTTGGTTCCCTCCGGAAATCATGCATGAAATGACAACCATACCTCCACCTACTGTCTAGGGAGGTGCAAACATTAGAGTATGGTGCCCGGACCCGAGAGGCAGATTCACGGTGTCCTCTGTTTACAGAGTCTTAAGAGATTGCAAGGAAATCAAACGTGATGGCCAGTGGAGCATCATTTGGAAGTCCAAAGTTGCAGTAAGAATAAAAATGTTCCTTTGGTTAGTTGATAACAATGCCATACTTACAAATAAATGTAGGCACAGAAGGAAGATGACCTCTGATGCTACTTGCAGTAGATGCTCCTCAAGTGAAGAAGATACATTGCATGCTTTAAGAGACTACAGCAAATCCTACCCCATTTGGAAGGGAGTTCTAAGATCGAATGTCCCTCCAAACTTCTGGATGGAGGGCAACCTTAATAAATGGGTTAGACTAAACCTGAAGTATTCTGAAGAACATAAAGTCATGTTCATGGTAACGTGCTGGCACATTTGGAAGCAAATGAATCTATGGGTTTTTGAGAAGAAAGAGAACACTTTGCAGAATCAAACCTACTCAATCACCTCTAAAATCAAACTCACTGGACAAGCTTGGAAGTCTGCAAGAAAAGAAGATATTGGCATCAATAAGATGGAATGGAAGTGCCCAGCTCAAGGGTCCCTGAAGATTATCACTGATGCTTCATTCAAAGGGAGAAGAAGTGCAATTTCTGTTGTGATTAGAAATGACAAAGGTGAGTGGATGGGAGGTATAGGTCAATCAATCAAGGCTGGTTCCCCTCTAGAAGCGGAGATGCAAGCTCTGGAGTTAGCCTACAAAATATGCACTGTATGCAATCTGGAGAATACTGTCATTAAGACAGATTGCAAACAGGATGTTATTATGATCAATGAGGATAATAAGGGGAATCCCAAGTATGCAAGGAAAGTTTGGTCGATGTAGAAGAACAGTAGCCAATCCATAAATTTATGTTTCAGAAAGAGAGAAGGCAATAGCCTCGCTGATTATTTAGCCAAGTTTCACCTTAAAAACAAAACTGGAAATTGTGTTTACCACAGATTACCAGATGAAACACCTTGTAGCTTAGAAGGTGTCTCGTGTAATGGTCGTAGTACGACCATATTTATTTTCATGCAATTTACTAGAATTTGTAATACAAGTTTGGGTTTGCTTGTACGAGGTGGGCAAGATGAATTAAATCGCCATCTGACTTCACCCAAAAAAAAGAAGGTCATTTTGTGGCTGAGCTTGTGTCTCCAATGGATGCAATGTTGACAATGGCCATCTCACATTCACCTAATATTGATTATACCCCTATTTCTTGGTTTTAATTATCGTTCAAGTAGTTTCTCCATATGGGTTTGTCAATTGAAACTATTGAACATTGCATTAGTTTGGTCTGTCAGGCCTAACATTCTAATGGTTTATGTCAAGAAATCATTTGGAACTTTACAGAACAATCACCTTTATGTTTCAAGTCTAACCTAGTAATTTTTTAATCATGTTCTTGGAATAATGGGATGTTTATTTCCAAATATTCATAAGTGCAATCAGCAACATAGCACAATTCTCATGATGTTGTCAATCAATCTGCTAATGATTCCATTCAGATGATTCATTCAATGTAAGAATTACCTATCGACTTATGGCTATCCTATTCTACATTAGAGGATTACTATTCTATGCTACTACATGCATGATACTTTAGAATCTCAATACAATTACATGCCCTTTCTATAGGTAAAGTGTCTTTTTGTAAAGATTGGGATATAATCTCGATTAGCCATATTTAGTTTTATAATGACCATCCATGTGATGTTATATCTAAAGCTTCCACCATCCTAAGAGTTATGTATTCATATATAAAATACTTTTGAGAAAAAGAAACAAGTAGAAAGTATGTTGTTGGGCTAAATTTCCAAGAGTTCACATGCCCCCCAAGTACTCTGACACACTTTCTCCTGCAACAAGCACATATTTGGTAGAGCCTTACCGTCAAGAATCATGTGAAAAACAATATAATTATTCATGGAAAAGATTCAACTGCGGTCAAAGTTATTACTTAATATGTCCTACTATTGATACACATGTGGTCCAAGTTATTAGTTTCTTCTAGTGTCTAATGTCAGCCTATGGTTTGAACGTTCTTTTTTCTCTTTAATTAGTTGTTCCAGTAACTATTAAAGTTTTATGGTACAATAATATCATATAATTTTGCATTAGTGGTCATTCTACATTTGTTAATAGACATAACCTACAACTTTTATAAGTTTGGAAGTTCCTTGTGGAAATTTTGACACTTTGGCATGTTTATATTTTGTTATTAAATAACACATCTATCCCAATCCAAAAATGCTACACTAACATGTGAGCTCATCTTATCAGGGCAATGGAGTTATCAATTTCTCTAATTTGGTGTATTGTTGTGTAGTGCAAAGTGGAATCTATCTTCCCAAGATAGTCGAAGGTTAAGTTAACTATCTAATCTATGTTTGATATAATGGTCGTATTTGTCACCAAAAATTAGGTAAGCAAATAATTGGTAATGTTGGAAAAATCCATCTTGCGATATGCCTAAAAGATTTATAGGAATATTTTGTCTGGCTTTGGAATGGTTGTTCGTGATACTATTGTCTTTTTTTGTGCACATCCTTGGGAAATCCATACATACCTTTATTAGCAAGTCATCCAAAGGTCAAAGAAGTGATCTTTGAGATTGTCCTTCCCTAAAGATTGTTATGGTGATTCAATTCTATCATGTTACTACTGAAATAATCTAAGGTGTACATGCTAAGAGGATTCAGGACTTGTTTCACAAGTTGGGCTGAATGAAATACGCATCCACTCCATCAGGGCTAGGAGCTTCTATTGGATCCACTTTTTTCAAACTTTTCCATATCTTCATCTCAAGTGGAGTCATTCTCCAACTTTTCTTTCTGCATATCAGTTGGTTCTATTAAACTCCCAATGAAGCTCAACCATCTTCTTGCACAAAGAGAACTTATCCTTGGTAAAGAGGTCAGTAAAAAGGTCAATTATGTCAACCTTAAGATAATTATCATAGTCGATCCAGTGACCTTCGGGTGTCTTGATCTTGGTTATGTTTTTCTTTATCCTTCTTCATTTTAATATCTCTCCATGTTTTGTGTATCAAAATAATGTTTATTTTTATTTTCTTCCCTTCTTTTAATTAATGAGTCAAATGAGTTTGTTAGCTAAATGGGATGTTTAGCATTCTTTTATACCTTTTCCAATTCTTCCCAATTAGATCAACAAATCACACAAACAATAAATTAAAATAAACAACTCTTCGAGTTTTCATTTTGTTTTCTTCGTCAAACGGTTCCCTTCTAAGTGGAACTCTTTTGCATGCCAAATAATGTTCAAATCAAATACCCATTTTCTTTAGAAGGTTCTAGTCTAGTCAAATGGAATGCTTACTTTTCTGCACTATTTGCAAATTGCATCTACGATGTATCTCACTGAGGATTTCATAGTTGGAATACATGTTGACTGGGACATGTGACATGTTCATGATCACTAACAAGACTAGATTGGTAAGAACTTGACCTAAATCTGGTCTTCATCATCAATGGATGTCATATCTACATAAATATGTGGATTAATATACTTTAAAAATTCATCACCTTACATACCGTATATCATACATCACTTAATGCACATTTTGAATAAAGGTAATTTGTATGGATAGTTTATGAAATATTTGATTCTTAGCCAATAAATTCTTTAAATATAAGAAACGAGCCTTATTCATACTTCAATACTTTATACATTACAGATGAGGCCCAAAATAAAATGAATGTTACATACATTACAAAGCATAAG
Organism: Alisma plantago-aquatica; assembly: GCA_963693085.1. Classification (NCBI taxonomy): domain Eukaryota; kingdom Viridiplantae; phylum Streptophyta; class Magnoliopsida; order Alismatales; family Alismataceae; genus Alisma; species Alisma plantago-aquatica. Next base: position 220,515,100 of record OY856410.1, on the reverse strand, counting down.
GGATTAGTGTTAATATAATATAGCATGTATATTATGAATGTGAAATTAGATAAATGATGTACCACATGCTCTCTAATAAAATAATACTTGGGAATTATGAAATTTGGTATTGGAATATATTACCACTGGTTCACTCTTCAGAAAGCCTTAAAAATTGATCTATTATTTTTTATACCTATGATGCAACCCATTCTTCTAAAATTTCATATACAACAAATTTAAAAAAAGTTATTTAAATCAGGTAAAAAAAACTAATAGACCATTAGGAGAGAGGAAGAGGAGGATTTATTGTTAGTTTAGTGTTTGTTTGTGCAAAATTACTCAAATCCATGTGTCAAAGTTCCCTTGAAATAAATAATTCCACAGTTTGAAGCTTTGCTCTAGAATCCTACTTTTATAATGGAAGAGAATAGGAGATGGGGTAGAGAGAGGAGGAATTGAAGTACATGTAGAATGAAAGTGAGAGAAGTATAGAGTGGGGAAGAAGAGGAGGGATGGATTGAATGAAGGGTCTTGGAGTCTGATGAAAGTTGGTAATGGTTTTCTCTGATAATGTTTAGAATGACATGAATACAACCCCTAAAATGTATAACTCATCTAGATGGTTTATGGTCAAACTGGGTCAACAATTTTTTTGTTGAATTATTTGGTAGAGTGGTATGTCAACTGTGGTTCTAGAAGTTGTATAACCATTATTTCAGATAACCTTGATTGACCGGTTCAATCAATCATTATTTCTATTGTATTGTAGAAACTAGGAAATATATTTTTTAAATTTTGTTGCCTTGTATATAATCAATTGAGTGGATGACAACTATTTTATGACTCAATCTTGGATTCTCATCCCCTTACTTTGTGCACAAAACATATAGAGAAGTGGGATCTCATTTTCTGATGTATTAAAAGTCGTGTGCCAAATATTTATTGGACATCAATCATTCCTTGCACACAGCTCATGTTGAAACCTTGATTAAATATAGTGTCCTATCATTCACAATGGGATGCAAGTGTTTTCCCATCTAGATCTATATGGGTCTACAGTATGTCCCTTGCTTCTCATAGAGAATTTTATTTGAATTTAGCAACACTTGTGATGGGCACTAAGTAGGTGGCAACTAGAGTTGGAACTTATTTAGTTCTTCTTCCATTAGTGATAGTAGGGTGACATTTTATGCAGTGGAGCACAGGGTAGGGGTGTCTTGGCAACACATGGAAACATGTTTATGCAACAATAGAGTGGATTCCATTTTTTTGAACTTGTTACAACATCCATGTGAGACTTTTATTACTGATGTTGGTTCGGACTACATGCATATGACAATCTAAATAAGACACTATTAATAAAATGAAAAGTTTTGTGTGATCACACAAGTATGGTAGACAGATGATGCATATCACTGACAACTTTGGGCTATAACATTCACACAGACAGAGAGTAATTGTTTCTAACATGTTACTATAGTATAGACCATCCAAGATCTTTTATCTTGAGTCGCCAATGTGATATTTGCTTAAGGAGTTTGGTGTCTCTCACCTACATTGGTAATGTCTGTTTGGTATTAATTTTCACTTTGCAAATGTTCTAGTCTTTGGTATTAATTTTGCTCTCTCATTTCATTAAATCTCCTGACTCATGCTTTGTCTAAGGGAAACAGAATGATACACAATTGAAAGCCTATGATTGCATAAGCAAAGACATGTGGAAACAAAGCCTGAGATAGTAGATGGAAAGACCATTTTCTAGATCATTAATGGAAGAGATCACTTATGTTTTAAGAAATAGACATCTAGTAAGATTGTGTTTTAGGAATGACGTAATTAAATGTGTGGTTGATGCTCCATAGATTCCTACTCCCTTCAATCAACTATATTTTGTCTTTGTAAGCATTTTAGTATATCATATTCCAGCCTAGAAGAAACAAGAACTTTTTTCTAGGCCCAGAAATTTAGAATCTCATATGGCTTTCGATGTTCTAAAAACAAGTAAGTTGTTGAAAAGAAAAGATTGTTCCATCATTGTGCTTAGTTACGAAAAAGATGGATCAATCCTTTTAGTTTGTGGTTTTTAAATTTAGTACTCCCTCTTAGATGACACCTTTCCTTGTGATTCCCTTCAAACCAACCAAAATTTTAATTACTACTCACCAATTAGGCATAATTTTCTAATATGACTACATTTTCATTCATATTGTGCCTCAATTGATGTCAATATTTCATAGTTGATAATGTTCTAACAACTCAATAGTTTTTAGTGGTTTAGTAAGTCCCTCAACTACATTGGATGTTACTTAGTGTCATAGGTGATGCTAGAATGTTTTGAACCAAGTTCCCACAAACTTCTATGTGAACAAGGTCAAAATGGTATTAAGAGCCCCTACTATGTTGTACATTTAACTATAGCACATCTATATTATATCTAGATTTTTATCTATTGTTGTATATGTAATCTTTATTAGTTTGAAGATTTTGAATCTAGTCTCAACTGACATCTACGAACTATTCTTAATTGCATATGCATTTGTAATTAGAATGAAACTATTAGTGGAATAGATTCTATATATTTGATCATTTTTTCTCCCTCTTTGGAATGGATTCATAAGAGGTTAATGCCTTATCTAGTTGTCACAATTTCTAGTTTATAAATTAAATTTATTTGATTGATGCAAATTTGCATCATGATACCAGTTCTTTGTAGAGATGTTTAATGGATTAAGCTTCTATATACATTTATGGACATTTTCTATTCTTCATTTTCTTTCTTTGGGTCCAATTGAGAAATACAACAACTTATACCTCTCTCTTGAATTAATCATTTTTCCTCTTAGGATGTGAAACACCTTGTTTTTGTGGATGAATAGATGCATGTTGATAGTTTTTGCACATGAACACCAATAGTTGCATCTTTCATTGAGAAATAAGTACTTATTTGTTGGTTGATAAGTAAGTACGAGCTATCTGTTAAGTACTTATGGGCTGGCTGTGAATATAAATCCTTGGGTTGAAAGTGTAGCTCTCATGCAATATCTAGGAAAATACAAATAGAAAAACTCTATCTTCTATGTATACATTGTTGAAGTGACCATTATTACTACAACTGACAATATTCAAAGAAAATTTTCATTTAATTTCTAAACTTAATACATATTCCTCACTCCTGACTATGTGGTTGAGTGTTTACTTTAGTCAAGTATTATACTATATTAGTAATAATTTGGTATTAGTCTCTATAACAAATTATCACCTTGTATTTAGTATGTAAGACTCATACCTTTTTTATTATTGTCATAGGTATATTAGAAACTTTAATGTTTCTTTTTTATTTGTCTCATACTTCTACGTACAAATTAATAGATTCAATAATAGAAACACCTTAATAGCTTCCTTTTTCATGTTTTTCTTTTTTTAATTTGACAATTTTAGGTAGAATCTGTATATGTAACATGCCACATTAATGTTTCTTGATTGAAGCTAGCAACACACTCTAAGTATAATATCCAACTGTGCATGGTTAACTAAAATGAGTTTATTTTTATTTCATAGATTTATGATTAGAGCTTATAATCAACTTTTGAATATCATAGTACCAGCTAGAAAAATAATTTCACTTATACAGAAGTGAAACTTAGTTCATGACTTTGGTAGTACCTCATGTTGTAAGGAACAAGAATTTAGGAGCTTGTAGCTGTTATGGTTGCAGAATTGCTTGCTACAACTGCCAATGCCACTTCTGTGGGCAATTGTAGCCTCATCTATTGTTCAAGATATGCTTAAGTTTTCATTAATTTGTTCTAGAAGGTACCTCTGTCTTCCATATCCATGTATATTCTCTTAAATTCACATGTACAATTTCTCCTTATCAATCAAATCTCCTAAGAAATGCTCATAAGCTACATGAGCCAATATTCCATTGAGAACTTCCTATCAACTTTGCCTTCTAGTTTACCTTGGCATTTTTTTCTCAGACCATTTATCTCCATCACCGTCAAGCTCATGTTAGTAGATCGAAGTGAAAATCAATGGTGTCATAGTGAAAAGTAAATAGGTATCTTATAGAGGCTGATGGAAGTTTTTCTGCTCAAAATAACAGTTGCATATAGATTTTTGCATGTGCATAATGAAGTAATATTGGAAGGACCCTCTAAATTCATTGAAGAAGAGAGGGTCTTATCATTGAATGCATTTCTAGACATTTTATGGACATGACCAGCTTTTTGTTGATCTCAGAATTGATGTGAAGTGTGCACAATGTTGGTATTCTGCCAAGTGACAATGATTAATGTGAACTGAAAGTTTTTGTTATTATTGCTAGCCATGCATTGGTGTCGTCGTGGTCTCTTGACACCAATTTCAAGATAAGTCATTCAAAGATAGTACAAATTTTATGTGCCATGATTAGCTATGAGCACCAAAACACTCTAAGTGTAGATGTTATAGAATGCATTATTGCTTGTGTTGTTGTATTTTGACATTAATTTGAGAAAATTTAAATAAAAGTTACATTTATATGTATCCCTCTCTTATTATTCTGTTGCAATTGAACACAAGTCTTGGACACTTTTGAAGAACCATCAACTTCCCATACTAGCTCATTCTTGTTGTTGTATAAAACCCTTTTTGCAGATTTAGGAGGGTGGCTCCACATGCCCTCTTATTTCTTTTCCTTCTTGCCTCGTTCCCCCATAGAACTCTTTCATGATTTCTTGAACTACCACCAACACGAGCTAGCAAGTATCATGTTTTGATAACTTCCTCTGGGAGGGAAGGCTTCACCTGTGATAGGGATGATGCATAATTATGTGGAACTTACATGAACATTTGGAGGAGTTTCATCATGTTGATAGTTCATTTGTTGTGTTGTTCCAATATAGATACAATATGAAAACCCTTACATCTACTGATCTAGTTGCTTGCCCAGGTTTCACTAGGTTTCTTATTTCTCTCTTCCATTCCTCTTTTTATATTTTCCTGAGTTACACATCTTCTTGTTCAGTGGCTGGTGGGGGTTGGCTATATGTGGGTCATACAAGGGGACCTCATTGGGTCTTGGTTGTTGGGACCAAATGGGGAACCTGTATGATTTGGTTGTAGCTGATAAATTTTTGGAGCTAAGATGTAGCTTAGTCAGCTGAAATTTAGGGCAAGTAGTGATAAGTGTGGTTCAACTAATTTTTTATTGGACGCATAAGGGATGATGGGTGTTGGTTAGGCAAAAGGCCATGTGCTCCTTGTTATATTCAATATATTGGCCATTATTTTTATAAACAACCTTGTTATAATCCAATTCAAATTCTATTACGCATACTAGCAACTTGTCTATTATTTTTATCTGAAGGATTTGTACTGTATAACAAGTTTTCATGAACTACAAGAGTGTGTATTGAATCAATAATATGATAATCTCATACAATATATGTAAGGTGCAATGCATATATCCGCTTCATAATGTCCTAATGCCCTGTTTATAAATTCTCATAGGGACACAAGACATAGGCAATAGATTAACATAAGAGTTCCTAGTGTTTCCTAGATGTTGCAGACTATTCAATTGTCATTTAGATTGTGTTGAAAAAGCAATTTGTTCATTGCTGGTAGTTCAATAAAGTAGACTTGTTGCCTACCCAACAAAATACTCATATGTTTTTTTATCACAATTCATTGTGTTCATATTGATGTTTTCCTTAATGTCAACATGTCCAGTCAAGCTTATAATTGAGTCCCTCAATCTCTCTACACCTTCATTAGAGGGAATGATACCAATATGATATACAGTTAGAACTATTTTAAGAACACTAACGAGTAAAAGCTTTAAGTCGCTTTTAGTAGATTCTAGTCTACTTTTGCTAGACATTTACTTCTTCTGTTGTATCATTCATGTGTGAATAGTGTACAATTGGGAGTGTTTAGGTATTCAACAACATTGACTTAAGAGTTGGGAAGGAGTTCACTGTTGATTTGAATTGATGAAATATTTTAACTAGGTGATAGAACCTTTTGATTTGATAAAATATTTTGATTAGGAGACAATCTCTATCCAAATGACAAGTGAGTTTTTTTTATCATGAGTGTCTTATCATCTATGCTTACTTTTAAGTGCTTTTTGGAATGTTCCCTTGCCTTGTTGATGAATTTTCTATTCTTATTGAGCTTGCATCCTGCCAATTAATCATACAATTGTTGTTATTATATTTTGTGTCTGACTTGCTCTCTTTGGTCTGCATGTCGGTCTTTGTCATGTGGTTGGATCTTGTGAATTACCTGTATCACCATGTCCACTACAAGAAGCTTCCGTAGTTCCCATGCAAGCGAATAATATCTAACATCTTATTTATGTGAGGTGTCCAATGTTGATGCCTATACGACTGTTGGTTGTTGAATCTTGATGTTTTCTTGAACAAACACCTCATGGTTGATCAAACGTAGTCAATCCCGCTAATATGAGGACTATAGAATTTCTTTCAAAAGAATTTGGTGTACAAATTTCCTTTTCCAACAGTTCCCATCATTTCTTATTATGCCTATTGGAAGTGTACTACTTGATCTTGAGGTGGAAGAGTTTCAAAATATGATGAATATCGATATGTTGGTTCTATAGATAGTGGTAGCTAGATAGATGGATGACTGGTGTATTTGTGATTCAAGCAGGACACGGATCATGGCATTGACATCTAATATGATCTTGGTTCCAAGATTCAACATGGTTTATCATTTGCTTTCTTCTCTTGATTGTACATGTATGTCAATCTTTATACTAGCATGTTTCAAGTGTAAATGCTTTCACTTATTTGTTAGTAAGTTTTTTGTGATTAGATGTATAACCATCCCTTTTGACTCTATCAAACAAATGTCACTAGGTTATAGAACACAATGATTTAGAACCAACATATCAAATCCAAGCATCAATATGTCCTTCATAAGTCGAGGCCCATGTTCTGTCCAGTGCAACTATGATGGTTGCATTACACCTCAAGATTTTCTTGTTTGTAATTTTAGATCCAACACATTATCTTCTTCATGATGGTGCAAAAATAAGAAGTCAGACTATCACTGACTCATCGAACAAAAGGAGAAGACAATAAGGATGCTAAAACTGGTCGAGAAAGATACATACTCATTTGCCAAGATGCTTATAGACCTTACTGTATCATTAATATTTGTATATCCTTTTCTTTGTATACATTGTGTAATAGGGGAAAGGTTTACATCCTCCCCATGTACATTTGACATTTCAGTATAAATGAAAGTAAGGTTGTTGGCACAATGAGCATTACTTGGTCTAACTACCACAATTTTGTTACTAAAAGATCTTATGTACTAACAAATTACACAATATATACATAATCTAAGTACATATATGTATGTGTAATAAATGACACTGCATTTGTAGCTAGGTGTATAATCTGACTATACACACAAAGATATATATATATATATATATATATATATATATATATATATATGTATACATATGTGTGTGTAGTAATTGATAATTTCCATACACATTAACTACACATAAAATGTAGTACATTCATCTTTTTGTTACATTCTGACTACATATGCAATTGTAGTTATATATTTAGCTACAATTACACGTACATTTAAATATGTAAAGACAATATCTAACTACATTTCTGACTTCATATGTGATTGCCGCGAATGAATTATTTAACTACATATTGGAAAAATGTAGCTAAAGTCTTTATCTATATGAGCATATACTACAATTTGTATATGTAAATATAAATGTATCTAAAGCCATTAGATAAACAAAGAAAAGGAAAGCTAGGAATCTAAGCCTGGTGATGGATATGGATGTGTCAAACCAGTCTATGGCCCAAAACTCTAAAAAGTCATAACATGTGCTTTCAAATAAACAGTCAACAACAACATGTAATTTTTTTGTAAAGATAGACTGCCCAGTCCTTAACCTGAGATATTCTTGCTTTCTAACCCATATACTATGCCTCTAGGAGAAACGATAAAAACAATTAGACCAATAACCCTAGGGTAAGTGTTTTCCAAATGATTGCTCATCTCCATAGAAAGTAATATGTGAAGGGATCACAACATTTAAATCCTTAGCAAAAGTCAACATAATTTATGAGATTTCTTGAGTGTGGTCCTCAATGTCCCATATGGAGTAAAAAGTTTCAAAATTAGCAAGAGCCTCTCTATCATAAATTTGGGGATGAAAAATAGAACTCACTACACTTTAAAAATCACAAAATAGGTGAAGGCATGATTTCCAAGTACACAATTTAAAATAATTTTCTGAGATATTTAGAGCATAGCCCCTAAGTGGCCTAAATGAATTGGGAATATTCTCAAAATAGGTGAGACCTCTTTGTCAGAACATGTGACGTGTTTGAAAAGAATTCTCTAGAATTTCAATTGAGTGGATGAGAACTAGTTTATGACTCAATATTGGATTCTCATCCCCTTACTTTGTGCACAAAACATATATAGAAGTGGGATCTCATTTTTTGATGTATTAAAAGTCGTCTGCCAAATATTTGTTGTACATCAATCATTCCTTGCACACAACTCATGTTGAAACCTTGATTAAATATAGTGTCCTATCATTCACAATGGGATGCAAGAGTTTTCCCATTTAGATCTATATGGGTCTACAGTATGTCCCTTGCTTCTCATAGAGCATTTTATTTGAATTTAGCAGCACCTGTGATGGGCACTAAGCAGGTGGCAACTAGAGTTGGAACTTATTTAGTTCTTCTTCCATTAGTGATAGTAGGGTGACATTTTATGCAGTGGAGCACAGGGTAGGGGTGTCTTGGAAATACATGGAAACATGTTTATGCAACAATAGAGTGGATTCAATTTTTTTGAACTTGTTACAACATCCATGTGAGACTTTTATTACTGATGCTGGTTCAGACTACATGCATATGACAATCTAAATAAGACACTATTAATAAAATGAAAAGTTTTGTGTGATCACACAAGTATGATAGATAGATGATTCATATCACTAACAACTTTGGGCTATAACATTCACACATATAGAGAGTAATTGTTTCTAACATGTTACTACAGTATAGACCATCCAAGATCTTTTTTATCTTGAGTCGCTAATGTGATATTTTCTTAAGGAGTTTGGTGTCTCTCACCTACATTGGTAATGTCTGTTTGGTATTAATTTGCACTTTGCAGATGTTCTAGTGTTTGGTATTAATTTTGGTCTCTCATTTCATTACATATCCTGACTCATGCTTTGTCTAAGGGAAACAAAATGATACACAATTGAAAGCCTGAGATTGCATATGCAAAGACCTGTAGAAACAAAGCCTGAGATAGTAGATGGAAAGACCATTTTCTAGATCAATAAAGGAAGAGATCACTTATCTTTTAGGAAATAGACCTCTAGTAAGATTGTGTTTCAGGAATGAGGTAACTAAATGTGTGGTTGATGCTCCATAGATTCCTACTCCCTTCAATAAACTATATTTTGTCTTTGTAAGCATTTTAGTATATCAGATTCCAGCCTAGAAGAAACAAGAACTTTTTGTAGGATCGGAGATTTAGAATCTCATATGGCTTTAGATGTTTTAAAAATAAGTAAGTTGTTGAAAAGAAAAGATTGTGCCATCATTGCACTTAGTTACGAAAAAAGATGGATCAATCCTTTTAGTTTGTGGTTTTTAAATTTAGTACTCCCTCTAAGATGCCACCTTTCCTTGTGATTCCCTTCAAACCAACCAAAATTCTAATTACTACTCACCAATTAGGCATAATTTTCTAATATGACTGCATTTTCATTCATATTGTGCCTCAATTGATGTCAATATTTCATAGTTGATAAAGTTCTAGCACCTCAATAGTTTTCAGTGGTTTAGTAAGTCCCTCAACTACAGTGGATGTTACTTAGTGTCATAGGTGATGCTAGAATTTTTTGAACCAAGCTCCCACAATATTCTATGTGAACAAGGTCAAAATGGTATTGAGAGCCCCTACTATGTTGTGCATTTAACTATAGCACATCTATATTATATCTAGATTTTTATCTATTGTTGTATATGTGATCTTTATTAGTTTGAAGCTTTAGGATCTAGTCTCAACTGACATCTACGAACTATTCTTGATTACATATGCATTTGCAATAAGAATGAACCATTAGTGGAATAGATTCTATATATTTGATCATTTTTTCTCCCTCTTTGCAATGGATTCATAAGAGGTTAATGCCTTATCCAGTTGTCACAATTTATAGTTTATAAATTAAATTTATTTGATTGATGCAAATTTGCATCATGATACCAGTTCTTTGTAGAGATTTTTGATGGATTAAGCTTCTATATACACTTATGGACATTTTCTATTCTTCATTTGCTTTCTTTGGGTCCAATTCAAAAATACAACAACTTATACCTCTCTCTTGCATTAATCATTTTGCCTCTTAGGATGTTAAACACCTTGTTTTTGTGGATGAATAGATGCATGTTGATAGTTTTTGCACATGAACACCAATAGTTGCATCTTTTATTGAGAAATAAGTACCTATGTGTTGGATGTTAAGTAAGTACGAGCTAGTTGTTAAGTACTTATGTGATGGCTATGAATATAAATCCTTGGGTTGAAAATGTATCTCTCATGCAATATCTAGGAAAATATAAATACAGAAACTTTATCTTCTATGTATACGTTGTTGAAGTGACCATTATTACTACAACAGACAACATTCAAAGAAAATTTTCATTTAATTTATAAACATAATACATATTCCTCACTCCTGACTATGTGGTTGAGTGTTTAGTTCAGTTAAGGATTATTCTATATTGGTATTAATTCAGTATTAGTCTCTATAACAAATTATCCCCTTGTATTTAGTATGTAAGACTCATATTTTTTTTTATTATTGTTACAAGTATATTAGAAAATTTAATGTTTCTTTTTTATTTGTCTCAAACTTCTACGTACAAATTAATAGATTCAATAATAGAAACACCTTAATAGCTTCCTTTTTCATGTTTTTCTTTTTTTAATTTGACAATTTTAGGTAGAATTTGTATATGCTACTTGCCACAGTAATGTTTCTTGATTGAAGCTAGCAACACGCTCTAAGTATAATATCGAACAGTGCATGGTTAACTAAAATGAGAGTATTTTTATTTCATAGATTTATGATTTGAACTTATAATCAACTTTTGAATATCATAGTACCAACTAGAAAAATAATTTCACTTATACAGAAGTGAAACTTAGTTCATGACTTTGGTAGTACCTCATGTTGTATGGAACAAGAATTTGAGGAGCTTGTAGTTGTTATGGGTGCACAATTGCTTGCTACAACTGCCAATGCCACTTCTACGGGCAATTGTAGCCTCATCTATTGTTCAAGATATGCTTAAGTTTTCTTTAATTTGTTCTAGAAGGTACCTCTATCTTCCATATCCATGTATATTCTCTTAAATTCACATGTACAATTTCTCCTTATCAATCAAATCTCCTAAGAAATGCTCAGAAGCTACATGAGCCAATTTTCCATTGAGAACATCCAATCAACTTTGCCTTCTACTTTACCTTGGCATTTTTTTCTCAGAACATTTCTCTCCATCACCGTCAAGCTCATGTTAGACGATCGAAGTGAAAATCAATGGTGTCATAGTGAAAAGTTAATAGGCATCTTATAGAGGCTAATGGAAGTTTTTCTGCTCAAAATAACAGTTGCATATAGATTTTTGCATGTGCATAATGAAGTAATATTGGAAGGACCCTCTAAATTCATTGAAGAAGAGAGGCTCTTGTCATTGAATGCATGTCTAGACATTTTATGGACATGACCAACTTTTTGTTGATCTCAGAATTGATGTGAAGTGTGCACAATGTTGGTATTCTGCCAAGTGACAATGATAAATGTGAACTGAAAGTTTTTGTTATTATTGCTACCCATGCATTGGTGTCGTCGTGGTCTCTTGACACCAATTTAAAGATAAGTCATTCAAAGACAGTACAAATTTTATGTGCCATGATTAGCTATGAGCACCAAAACACTCTAAGTGTAGATGTTATAGAATGCATTATTGCTTGTGTTGTTGTATTTTGACATTAATTTGAGAAAATTTAAATAAAATTTACATTTATATGTATCACTCTCTTCTTACTCTATTGCAATTGAACACAAGTCTTGGACACTTTTGAATAACCATCAACTTCCCATACTAGATCGTTCTTGTTGTTGTATAAAACCCTTTTTGTAGATTTAGGAGGGTGGCTCCGTATGCCCTCTTATTTCTTTTGCTTCTTGCCTCATTCCCCCATAGAACTCTTTCATGATTTCTTGAACTACCACCACCACGAGCTAGCAAGTATCATGTTTTAATAACTTCCTCTGGGAGGGAAGGCTTCACATGTGATAGGGATGATGCATAATTCTGTGGAACTTACATGAACACTTGGAGGAGTTCCCCTCAATGTCTTTCATCATGTTGATAGTTCATTTGTTGTGTTGTTCCAATATAGATACAATATGAAAACCCTTACATCTACTGATCTAGTTCCTTGTGTTGGCTAAATGGACATCTATAAATCCCTTTGTTTTGATTATGACAAACATTTCATTCTTATTAATCTAACGAGCTACTTGAGTGTGCAGGATGACAAAGCAAGAAGGGAAAATCTACAAGCTTACATATTTATATTTTCATGCAATGTAATCACTATTGTAAAAACTTGTACAAAAATATAATGTACAAGTACTTAGAATTGCATGTAAATCAAGCGTTAGATTCTCCCTAGCTAAACACCACAGTTAGACAAGTCATCCCATTCAAATATATATATATATATATATATATATATATATATATATATATATATATATATATATATATATATATATATATATATGTATGTATACATACGTGTGTGTAGTAATTGATACTTTCCATACACATTAACTACACATAAAATGTAGTAAATTCATCTTTTTGTTACATTCTGACTACATATGCAATTGTAGTTATATATTTAGCTACAATTACACGTACATTTAAATATGTAAAGACAATATCTAACTACATTTCTGACTTCATATGTGATTGCCGCGAATGAATTATTTAACTACATATTGGAAAAATGTAGCTAAAGTCTTTATCTATATGAGCATATACTACAATTTGTATATGTAAATATAAATGTATCTAAAGCCATTAGATAAACAAAGAAAAGGAAAGCTAGGAATCTAAGCCTGGTGATGGATATGGATGTGTCAAACCAGTCTATGGCCCAAAACTCTAAAAAGTCATAACATGTGCTTTCAAATAAACACTCAACAACAACATGTAATTTTTTTGTAAAGATAGACTGCCCAGTCCTTAACCTGAGATATTCTTGCTTTCTAACCCATATACTATGCCTCTAGGAGAAACGATAAAAACAATTAGACCAATAACCCTAGGGTAAGTGTTTTCCAAATGATTGCTCATCTCCATAGAAAGTAATATGTGAAGGGATCACAACATTTAAATCCTTAGCAAAAGTCAACATAATTTATGAGATTTCTTGAGTGTGGTCCTCAATGTCCCATATGGAGTAAAAAGTTTCAAAATTAGCAAGAGCCTCTCTATCATACATTTGGGGATGAAAATAGAACTCACTACACTTTAAAAATCACAAAATAGGTGAAGGCATGATTTCCAAGTACACAATTTAAAATAATTTTCTGAGATATTTAGAGCATAGCCCCTAAGTGGCCTAAATGAATTGGGAATATTCTCAAAATAGGTGAGACCTCTTTGTCAGAACATGTGACGTGTTTGAAAAGAATTCTCTAGAATTTCAATTGAGTGGATGAGAACTAGTTTATGACTCAATATTGGATTCGCATCCCCTTACTTTGTGCACAAAACATATATAGAAGTGGGATCTCATTTTTTGATGTATTAAAAGTCGTCTGCCAAATATTTGTTGTACATCAATCATTCCTTGCACACAACTCATGTTGAAACCTTGATTAAATATAGTGTCCTATCATTCACAATGGGATGCAAGAGTTTTCCCATCTAGATCTATATGGGTCTACAGTATGTCCCTTGCTTCTCATAGAGCATTTTATTTGAATTTAGCAGCACCTGTGATGGGCACTAAGCAGGTGGCAACTAGAGTTGGAACTTATTTAGTTCTTCTTCCATTAGTGATAGTAGGGTGACATTTTATGCAGTGGAGCACAGGGTAGGGGTGTCTTGGAAATACATGGAAACATGTTTATGCAACAATAGAGTGGATTCAATTTTTTTGAACTAGTTACAACATCCATGTGAGACTTTTATTACTGATGCTGGTTCAGACTACATGCATATGACAATCTAAATAAGACACTATTAATAAAATGAAAAGTTTTGTGTGATCACACAAGTATGATAGATAGATGATTCATATCACTAACAACTTTGGGCTATAACATTCACACATATAGAGAGTAATTGTTTCTAACATGTTACTATAGTATAGACCATCCAAGATCTTTTTTATCTTGAGTCGCTAATGTGATATTTTCTTAAGGAGTTTGGTGTCTCTCACCTACATTGGTAATGTCTGTTTGGTATTAATTTGCACTTTGCAGATGTTCTAGTGTTTGGTATTAATTTTGGTCTCTCATTTCATTACATATCCTGACTCATGCTTTGTCTAAGGGAAACAAAATGATACACAATTGAAAGCCTGAGATTGCATATGCAAAGACCTGTAGAAACAAAGCCTGAGATAGTAGATGGAAAGACCATTTTCTAGATCAATAAAGGAAGAGATCACTTATCTTTTAGGAAATAGACCTCTAGTAAGATTGTGTTTCAGGAATGAGGTAACTAAATGTGTGGTTGATGCTCCATAGATTCCTACTCCCTTCAATAAACTATATTTTGTCTTTGTAAGCATTTTAGTATATCAGATTCCAGCCTAGAAGAAACAAGAACTTTTTTGTAGGATCGGAGATTTAGAATCTCATATGGCTTTAGATGTTCTAAAAATAAGTAAGTTGTTGAAAAGAAAAGATTGTGCCATCATTGCACTTAGTTACGAAAAAAGATGGATCAATCCTTTTAGTTTGTGGTTTTTAAATTTAGTACTCCCTCTAAGATGCCACCTTTCCTTGTGATTCCCTTCAAACCAACCAAAATTCTAATTACTACTCACCAATTAGGCATAATTTTCTAATATGACTGCATTTTCATTCATATTGTGCCTCAATTGATGTCAATATTTCATAGTTGATAAAGTTCTAGCACCTCAATAGTTTTCAGTGGTTTAGTAAGTCCCTCAACTACAGTGGATGTTACTTAGTGTCATAGGTGATGCTAGAATTTTTTGAACCAAGCTCCCACAATATTCTATGTGAACAAGGTCAAAATGGTATTGAGAGCCCCTACTATGTTGTGCATTTAACTATAGCACATCTATAATATATCTAGATTTTTATCTATTGTTGTATATGTGATCTTTATTAGTTTGAAGCTTTAGGATCTAGTCTCAACTGACATCTACGAACTATTCTTGATTACATATGCATTTGCAATAAGAATGAAACCATTAGTGGAATAGATTCTATATATTTGATCATTTTTTCTCCCTCTTTGCAATGGATTCATAAGAGGTTAATGCCTTATCCAGTTGTCACAATTTATAGTTTATAAATTAAATTTATTTGATTGATGCAAATTTGCATCATGATACCAGTTCTTTGTAGAGATTTTTGATGGATTAAGCTTCTATATACACTTATGGACATTTTCTATTCTTCATTTGCTTTCTTTGGGTCCAATTCAAAAATACAACAACTTATACCTCTCTCTTGCATTAATCATTTTGCCTCTTAGGATGTTAAACACCTTGTTTTTGTGGATGAATAGATGCATGTTGATAGTTTTTGCACATGAACACCAATAGTTGCATCTTTTATTGAGAAATAAGTACCTATGTGTTGGATGCTAAGTAAGTACGAGCTAGTTGTTAAGTACTTATGTGATGGCTATGAATATAAATCCTTGGGTTGAAAATGTACCTCTCATGCAATATCTAGGAAAATATAAATACAGAAACTTTATCTTCTATGTATACGTTGTTGAAGTGACCATTATTACTACAACAGACAACATTCAAAGAAAATTTTCATTTAATTTATAAACATAATACATATTCCTCACTCCTGACTATGTGGTTGAGTGTTTAGTTCAGTTAAGGATTATTCTATATTGGTATTAATTCAGTATTAGTCTCTATAACAAATTATCCCCTTGTATTTAGTATGTAAGACTCATACTTTTTTTTATTATTGTTACAAGTATATTAGAAAATTTAATGTTTCTTTTTTATTTGTCTCAAACTTCTACGTACAAATTAATAGATTCAATAATAGAAACACCTTAATAGCTTCCTTTTTCATGTTTTTCTTTTTTTAATTTGACAATTTCAGGTAGAATTTGTATATGCAACTTGCCACAGTAATGTTTCTTGATTGAAGCTAGCAACACGCTCTAAGTATAATATCGAACAGTGCATGGTTAACTAAAATGAGAGTATTTTTACTTCATAGATTTATGATTTGAACTTATAATCAACTTTTGAATATCATAGTACCAACTAGAAAAATAATTTCACTTATACAGAAGTGAAACTTAGTTCATGACTTTGGTAGTACCTCATGTTGTATGGAACAAGAATTTGAGGAGCTTGTAGTTGTTATGGGTGCACAATTGCTTGCTACAACTGCCAATGCCACTTCTGCGGGAAATTGTAGCCTCATCTATTGTTCAAGATATGCTTAAGTTTTCTTTAATTTGTTCTAGAAGGTACCTCTATCTTCCATATCCATGTATATTCTCTTAAATTCACATGTACAATTTCTCCTTATCAATCAAATCTCCTAAGAAATGCTCAGAAGCTACATGAGCCAATTTTCCATTGAGAACTTCCAATCAACTTTGCCTTCTACTTTACCTTGGCATTTTTTTCTCAGAACATTTCTCTCCATCACCGTCAAGCTCATGTTAGACGATCGAAGTGAAAATCAATGGTGTCATAGTGAAAAGTTAATAGGCATCTTATAGAGGCTGATGGAAGTTTTTCTGCTCAAAATAACAGTTGCATATAGATTTTTGCATGTGCATAATGAAGTAATATTGGAAGGACCCTCTAAATTCATTGAAGAAGAGAGGCTCTTGTCATTGAATGCATGTCTAGACATTTTATGGACATGACCAACTTTTTGTTGATCTCAGAATTGATGTGAAGTGTGCACAATGTTGGTATTCTGCCAAGTGACAATGATAAATGTGAACTGAAAGTTTTTGTTATTATTGCTACCCATGCATTGGTGTCGTCGTGGTCTCTTGACACCAATTTCAAGATAAGTCATTCAAAGACAGTACAAATTTTATGTGCCATGATTAGCTATGAGCACCAAAACACTCTAAGTGTAGATGTTATAGAATGCATTATTGCTTGTGTTGTTGTATTTTGACATTAATTTGAGAAAATTTAAATAAAATTTACATTTATATGTATCACTCTCTTCTTACTCTATTGCAATTGAACACAAGTCTTGGACACTTTTGAATAACCATCAACTTCCCATACTAGATCGTTCTTGTTGTTGTATAAAACCCTTTTTGTAGATTTAGGAGGGTGGCTCCATATGCCCTCTTATTTCTTTTTCTTCTTGCCTCATTCCCCCATAGAACTCTTTCATGATTTCTTGAACTACCACCACCACGAGCTAGCAAGTATCATGTTTTAATAACTTCCTCTGGGAGGGAAGGCTTCACATGTGATAGGGATGATGCATAATTCTGTGGAACTTACATGAACACTTGGAGGAGTTCCCCTCAATGTCTTTCATCATGTTGATAGTTCATTTGTTGTGTTGTTCCAATATAGATACAATATGAAAACCCTTACATCTACTGATCTAGTTCCTTGTGTTGGCTAAATGGACATCTATAAATCCCTTTGTTTTGATTATGACAAACATTTCATTCTTATTAATCTAACGAGCTACTTGAGTGTGCAGGATGACAAAGCAAGAAGGGAAAATCTAAAAGCTTACATATTTATATTTTCATGCAATGTAATCACTATTGTAAAAACTTGTACAAAAATATAATGTACAAGTACTTAGAATTGCATGTAAATCAAGCGTTAGATTCTCCCTAGCTAAACACCACAGTTAGACAAGTCATCCCATTCAAATAGGATTACTTATGCACACTTACACACATAATTAGTGTCTAAATTGAAACCTTGAAACAGGATCAATCTCGGTCGACAAACTCCTCGACCGAGACACTCTCGGTTGACAATCTTCACGACCGAGAAAGATCCAAAGTAGCCGTTAGACACAATAGACAAGTTAGTTGGCAGTTGATGAAATACGTTGCAAATCACTTGTTCCAGAGAGCCTGTCGGTTGACAAAAGTTCGACCGAGTAGGTGTCTCGGTCGACCATTTGTCGACCGAGATGGTCTCTGACAGTAACTGTAGAATTAATTAATTAGTCATTGTTAAAGCAACAACTTTGTACCTAACGGCTAGCTAAGCACTTAGAAACCCCTAGAAGTTGTCTAGAATGTCCTTAAGCATCCTTAGGCCATTCCTATAAATAGGACAAGCCATAGGACACTCAAACTCACTTGTTTACACTTGCTACACTTGAGAAACCTTTGAGTATACTTTGTGCAATCTGTTTGTGAGCAATTTGAGCATTGTGACAATTGGCCATTTCATTCCTTAGCTCATAATTCGTGTCCTATAGGCTAGTATCTCCTACCCACTGCAATCACAAGTTCACATACTTGGTTAGGAGATCTATATGCTTGATCTAGGCAAATCAAGCCTTGGGCTCTAAAGGATAAGTTGTAATTTCTATTTCCTTTCTTGTTCCCTATTATTGTTTGTACTCTCCTTGCTACTCCTAGGTTGGAGGTTGCGGATTGGAGAGGGTGAAGATCTTCTTGGCGAAGAAGGAGACTTTGAGCTACTTCAGAAGGCTAGTGCAACGAGAGGTTACTTCTAGAGAGGAAGGCTACTTCAAGGGGGAGCTTGGAGTTACTTCATAGAAGGCTACCTCAAAGTTGGTGCACCTACTTCAGGGTGAAGGCTGTTCAAAGGGTGTAAAGGAAAGTATTGTATTTTGGATAAATCCTCGAGAGGTAATAAAATAAATACTTTCAAATCCCGGTTCGGTAAGCAACCGGGTAGTGGACTGACAACTATAGTATTTTCTATAGTTGGAACCACTCTAAACACCTGTCTCTTTCTTCTAATTTCAATTGTGGTTGTTTGAATTCAATAAATTGTTAAAATAATTCAAAAACTCTATTCACCCCCCCTCTAGTAGTTTTTCAATTGGTATCAGAGCAGGCTTCAAGGAACCCTAACAAGGTCTTGAAGAAATGGGTGACGGAGTACTCAACAACCTCAACATTGAAGGGACACTTGTTGCTAGGCCCCCAGCATTCGATGGAACAAACTACCAATATTGGAAGAGGAGGATGCAATTCTACTTCCAAGGCATCAACTGGGACTTATGGAGAATGGTGTCTACTCCATATGTGCTTCCTCAACATGAATTTGCGGAATGGGATGCAAACACGGTAAAGCTAGCCCAAATGAATGCAAAAGCTGTATGCATTTTATATTGTTCTATTTCGGTAGGAGAATTTAATAGAATATCTAATTGTGATACAGCATATGATATTTGGCATAGACTGTCCATAACCTATGAAGGTACAGTCCAAGTCAAAAATTCCAAGATTAGCATGTTTAAACAAAAATTTGAACACTTTCGTATGGATACTAATGAATCAATTAGTGAAATGTTTGCAAAATTCTCTACTATTGTTAATGGTTTGAGTGCATTAGGAAAACCTATTCCTGAAGAAGATCAGGTATCAAAGATCCTTCGTTCACTTCCTCCAAAATATAAGCCAAAGGTGACAGCCATTGAAGAAGCAAACGACCTCACTCAACTGAAAATGGAGCAACTTATTGGCAACTTAGAAGCTCATGAAGCAACTCTAGAAGAGGAAGAAAGAAGAGCACGTGAACTTCAGCAAGAAAAAAAGAAGGATGTGGCTCTAAAATATTCAAAAGCTGTCACACAAGAAAGTGAGGAGTCAAGTGAAGAAGAGGGAGAAGAAGCCTTGATAGTAAATGGTAAGAAATACAAAAGATTTAAATCTAACAAAATTTCCAGCTCTTCTTCTGCCCCTCCTAGGTGCTTTGAATGTGGAAAGAAAGGGCATTTCAAGAATGAATGTCCTAAAGCAAAGAAAGGAAAGAAAAGCTCACACAAGAAGAAGGGAGAAAAAGCCTATAAAGCTGCATGGGACGAATCAAGTGACAGTGAAAGCGGAGAAGAAACCGTGGATTGTCTAATGGCAAGAGAAGATGATGAAAACTCTCAAGAGGTAAGCCTACTTGATCTTTCTAAAGAAGAGTTAGTCACTAGTCTACAAGAAATTCATGACAAGTATGTTGATGTCAAGAAGAAACTGAAGAAGGCTATAAAATCAAATGATGAGCAAATTGCTAAATTAGAAAATCTTTCTTCTGAAAAGAATAACATTGATCTTGAGAATTTATCTTTAAAACATATTTAGATGATTACACTAGAAAGCTACTCACTCTAGAAACAAATGTTGATCTCCTTTCTAAAGAAAAGACTGATTTGTTAGCTAAACTAAAAGATTTTCAGACTCAACCTATTTTGTGTAACCATCTAGACTATGAAAATGTTATAAAAGAAAGAGATTCATTGCTATCTGATTTAGATCAAGCAAGAAAAGATTTACACAAGAAAATGAATAATATTGCTCAGCTGCAAAGGGAACTTCATGAGTTAAGAAGAAAAGATATACTTGATAACATTCTAAGTATTGGTACTGTTTTCAATGGAAGAAAAGGTTTGGGATATGCTCCAAAGAAAAATCAACCTAAAAGAACTCAAACTAGGTTTGTACCCAAGAACACAATGGCTAGAAAGAGAAATGAAGTTGACTCTATTACCTGCCATTTTTGTTTACGTCTTGGACACTATTCCTTTTCATGCCCTTATAAAACTAAGGATTCCGAATTAGTTTGGGTCCCAAGACCTCAAACTTAGTAGAGTCAAATAAAATTTAGTTGAGATATAACCAAAAAGCTCAATCTTGCTATTTATATTGTCTTATCTCAACTAAATAAAAGATTGGTAATTTTCTGCATTATTGTACTAAAAAAGAAACTTAGTCGGTCGAAGAATTGTCGACCGAACCATTAATCGGTCGAAGTATTGTCGACCGAACGAATGTCTGTAACATATCAAAATTTACAGCAATTATTTCGGTCGAAAATTGTTCAACCGAGCTACATTTCTGTGTTTTCTGGTTTTGTATTACAATAATCTTCTCTATCGACAAATTGTCGACCGAGACATGTGTCAGTCGAACAATTGTCGACCGACTGGACTTCTGATTCATAACTTTTATACAAATCTGTATTTAAATGATTCTAACCATATCAGACCATCACATGGGTACCAAAATCTACATTTTAATGCAGGAATGGGTGGTTGACAGTGGATGTTCCAAACATATGACCGGAAACAAGGATGCATTCCAAACTTTTGAAGAAAAGAAAAGTGGAACAATCACTTTTGGAGACAATGGTAAGGGCAAAATCGTTGGAATAGGTAATGTTGGTACAACCCTCGAAATTAAGAATGTTCTACTTGTTGATGGTTTGCACCATAACTTGATAAGTGTTAGCCAATTATGTGATAGTGGTTATGATGTTTTATTTAACAAAACCTGCTGCAAGTTATTAATAGAAAATACTACAAATGTTGTTTATGAAGGAAATAGAGTTGGAAATCTTTATATTCTTAAACCTAACTCTATGAAAACAGTAGTGGGAAAATGCTTGCTTGCAAATGAAAATACCTTACAAATATGGCATAAAAAGCTAGGACATGCTAGTTCACATGTTATCAAAAAGTTAGTGAAATATGATCTTGTTCATGGATTGCCTACTTTATCTTTTGATCAAGTTGAAAACTGTGAACCATGCACAATGGGAAAGCAAACCAAAACATCTTTCAAATCAAAACATGTACTTAGCACCAGTAGATCATTAGAATTAATTCATATGGATTTATTTGGACCAATGAGGACACAATCAATCGGTGGTAAGAGATATTGTTTTGTTATTGTTGATGATTATAGTAGATATACATGGGTACATTTTATTGCAACTAAAGATGATACTATTCATGTTTTTATGCAATTTTGTTCCAAGATTGAAAATCTCTTACAAAATAAAATATGTACCATTAGAAGTGATCATGGTGGGGAATTTGAAAATCATACATTTGAAGAGTTTTGTACATCTCAAGGATACACTCATAATTTTTCTACTCCACACACCCCACAGCAAAATGGTATAGTTGAAAGGAAAAATCGATCACTACAAGAAATGTCTAGAACTATGATGCTTGAACATAACACACCCAAAACCTTTTGGGCTGAAGCTATAAACACTGCATGCTATGTGCTAAATAGAGTAACTGTTCACTCTCATTTAAAGAAAACTCCATATGAACTAATACATTCTAAGAAACCTAGAGTTGACTATTTTCATACCTTTGGCTCCACATGTTATATCTTAAATACCAAAGACGATAGAGATAAGTTTGACTCAAAATCACACAAAGCATTCTTTTTGGGGTATTCCACTTCTAGCAAAGCTTTTAGAGTATATAACACTATATCTAGAAAAGTTGAGGAATCTATTCATGTCTCTTTTCATGAAGAATCCCCATCTGAAAATCTAGAAATCATAGATCTCACTAATCAATTCGAAAATTTAAACATACCAAACGATAGTGAGAAAGGTGCTACAAATAATCACCAAACTGAACCACAACCTACACCTAGACTTATTAAAGATCATCCTCAAGAATTAATTATTGGAGATCCTAATGATAAAGTCAAAACTCGTTCTTCCTTTAAAGATGTTGCAAACATGGCTTTTGTTTCTATCATTGAACCTAAAAAGATATCTGAAGCTCTTAAAGATGACTATTGGATAATAGCCATGCAAGAAGAATTGAATCAATTCACTAAAAATGATGTATGGGATTTAGTTCCTAAACCACAAGATAAAACCATAATAGGAACTAAATGGGTTTTTAGGAACAAGCTAAATGAGTCAGGAGAAGTAATAAGGAATAAAGCTCGGTTAGTAGCACAAGGATATAATCAACAAGAAGGAATAGATTTTTATGAAACATATGCACCCGTAGCTAGACTTGAAGCCATTAGAATGTTACTAGCTATTGCTGCCCATAAAAACATCAAACTCTATCAAATGGATGTCAAAAGTGCTTTTCTAAATGGCATCATTCAAGAAGAAGTTTATGTTGCCCAACCACCTGGTTTTGAAATTCCAGAAAAAGGTGACTATGTTTATAAACTTAAGAAAGCACTTTATGGTTTAAAACAAGCACCTAGAAATTGGTATGAAAGGCTCAATACATATCTTTTTGATAATGGTTTTTCTATTGGAAATTCAGATTCTACTTTATTTTTCAAAACTTATACATCTAATTTCCTAGTTGTGCAAATATATGTTGATGACATTATTTTTGGAGCTTCAAATGATTCATTGTGCACACAATTTAGTGATATTATGCAAAAAGAATTTGAAATGAGCCTCATGGGTGAACTAACTTTCTTTCTTGGTTTTCAAATTAAGCAAACATCTGCCAGAATATTCATAAGCCAGGAAAAATATACTAAAGAACTCTTAAAACGTTTTGGGATGGATCAATGCAAACATGCTACTACTCCTATGGCTACTTCTATCAAAATTGATAAGGATGAAAATGGGGAACCTATTGATGATTCCTTATATAGAGCCATGATTGGTAGTTTGCTTTACTTAACGGCTTCTAGACCGGACATTATGTTTGCCGTTGGTCTTTGTGCTCGATTTCAATCACAACCTATGCATTCTCATTTTCTAGCAGTTAAACGAATTCTTCGTTACCTAGCCGGTACTACTTGCTTTGGTTTATGGTATCCAAAAGGACAATCCTTGGATTTCAAATCTTATACTGATGCGGATTATGCTGGTTGTCGACTTGATCGCAAGAGTACTAGTGGTGGTTGTTTCTTATTAGGGAGAGCTTTAGTATCTTGGTTTAGCAAGAAACAAAATACGGTTGCCCTATCTACAACTGAAGCTGAATATATGGCAGCTGGGTCTTGTTGTGCTCAAGTGCTTTATATGCAACAAGTGTTAAGCGATTATGGTTTTAATCTTTCATCTACGCCTATTTTTTGTGACAACACAAGCGCCATAAACTTAGCACACAATCCTATTTTACACATCCGAGCTAAACATATTGAAATCCGTCATCATTTTTTAAGGGATCACATCTCCAAAAATCATGTTTCCCTTCATCATGTTGATACGGAAGATCAATTGGATGATATTTTTACAAAACCGCTTCCACTAGATCAATTTAACAACATTAGGAAGCAATTGCTTATCACTCCTTTGGAGGATGTTTTCTTTGATATTTGTGCTACTTAAACAAAAACTCTTGTTTACATTTTTGGCTTTTAAATGGACATCTTTTTCATTAGATTTGATGGGATATCTAATTAAGGGGGAGTTTTTTCTTAACGGTTATCTTTTTGAAATGACAAAGGGGGAGAGATAAATATAAAACTAAAATTTAGTAATTATGTAAAACTCAATTAATGAGTTTCATAAATAAACTCTTGGATTTACATTGAAAGTTGCTATATTCCCAAATGATTTGGATTTCATGTTCCATAATTCTTGGGAATAATAAGCACACATTTTATACACAAGAGAAAAAGCTACAAAAGGTAATCTAAAGGTATGAAACTCATATGTTTTATATTTCCTTTATTTATATTTTGGAAATGTTTGTCATCTTCAAAAAGGGGGAGATTGTTGGCTAAATGGACATCTATAAATCCCTTTGTTTTGATTATGACAAACATTTCATTCTTATTAATCTAACGAGCTACTTGAGTGTGCAGGATGACAAAGCAACAAGGAAAAATCTACAAGCTTACATATTTATATTTTCATGCAATGTAATCACTATTGTAAAAACTTGTACAAAAATATAATGTACAAGTACTTAGAATTGCATGTAAATCAAGCGTTAGATTCTCCCTAGCTAAACACCACAGTTAGACAAGTCATCCCATTCAAATAGGATTACTTATGCACACTTACACACATAATTAGTGCCTAAATTGAAACCTTGAAACAGGATCAATCTCGGTCGACAAACTCCTCGACCGAGACACTCTCGGTCGACAATCTTCTCGACCGAGAAAGATCCAAAGTAGTCGTTAGACATAACAGACAAGTTAGTTGGCAGTTGATGAAAGACGTTGCAAATCACTTGTTCCAGAGAGCCTGTCGGTCGACAGAAGTTCGACCGAGTAGGTGTCTCGGTCGACCATTTGTCGACCAAGATGGTCTCTGACAACAACTGTAGAATTAATTAATTAGCCGTTGTTAAAGCAACAACTTTGTACCTAACGGCTAGTTAAGCACTTAGAAACCCCTAGAAGTTGTCTAGAACGTCCTTAAGCATCCTTAGGCCATTCCTATAAATAGGACAAGCCATAGGACACTCAAACTCACTTGTTTACACTTGCTACACTTGAGAAACCTTTGAGTATACTTTGTGCAATCTGTTTGTGAGCAATTTGAGCATTGTGACAATTGGCCATTTCATTCCTTAGCTCATAATTCGTGTCCTATAGGCTAGTATCTCCTACCCACTACAATCACAAGTTCACATACTTGGTTAGGAGATCTATACGCTTGATCTAGGCAAATCAAGCCTTGGGCTCTAAAGGATAAGTTGTAATTTCTATTTCCTTTCTTGTTCCCTATTATTGTTTGTACTCTCCTTGCTACTCCTAGGTTGGAGATTGCGGATTGGAGAGGGTGAAGATCTTCTTGGCGAAGAAGGAGACTTTGAGCTACTTCAGAAGGCTGGTGCAATGGGAGGTTACTTCTAGAGAGGAAGGCTACTTCAAGGGGGAGCTTGGAGTTACTTCATAGAAGGCTACCTCAAAGTTGGTGCACCTACTTCAGGGTGAAGGCTGTTCAAAGGGTGTAAAGGAAAGTATTGTATTTTGTATAAATCCTCGAGAGGTAATAAAATAAATACTTTCAAATCCCGGTTGGGTAAGCAACCGGGTAGTGGACTGACAACTATAGTATTTGCTATAGTTGGAACCACTCTAAACACATGTCTCTTTCTTCTAATTTCAATTGTGGTTGTTTGAATTCAATAAATTGTTAAAATAATTCAAAAACTCTATTCACCCCCCCTCTAGTAGTTTTTCACCTTGCCCAGGTTTCACTAGCTTTCTTATTTCTCTCTTCCATTCCTCTTTTTATATTTTCCTGAGTTACACATCTTCTTGTTCAGTGGCAGGTTGGGGTTGGCTATATGTGGATCTTACAAGGGCACCTCATTGGGTCTTGGTTGTTGGGACCAAATGGGGATTCAATATGATTTGGTTGTAGCTGATAAATTTTTGGAGCTAAGATGTAGCTTAGTCAGCTGAAATTTAGGGCAAGTAGTGATAAGTGTGGTTCAACTAATTTTTTATTGGACGCAGATGTTAGTTAGGCAAAAGGCAATGTTCTCCTTGTTATATTAAATATATTGGCAATTATTTTTATAAACAACCTTGGTATAATCCAATTTAAATTCTATTAGGCATACTAGCAACTTGTCTATTATTTTTATCTGAAGGATTTGTACTGTATAACTAGTTTTCATGAACTACAAGAGTGTGTATTGAATCAATAATATGAGAATCCCATACAATATATGTAAGGTGCAATGCATATATCCGCTTCATAATGTCCTAATGCCCTATTTATAAATTCTCATAGGGACACAAGACATATGCAATAGATTAACATCAGAGTTCCTAGTGTTCCCTAGATGTTGCAGACTATTGAATTGTCATTTAGATTGTGTTGAAAAAGAAATTTGTTTATTGTTGGTAGTTCAATAAACTATACTTGTTTCCTACCCAACAAAATACTCATATGTTTTTTATCACAATTCATTGTGTTCATATTGATGTTTTCCTTAATGTCAATATGTCCAATCAAGCTTATAATTGAGTCCCTCAATCTCTCTAAACCTTCATTAGAGGGAATGATACCAATATGATATACAGTTAGAACTATTTTAAGAACAGTAATGAGTAAAAGCTTGAAGTAGCTTTTAGTAGATTCTAGTCTACTTTTGCTAGACATTTACTTCTTCTGTCGTATCATTCATGTGTGAATAGTGTACAACTGGGAGTGTTTAGGTATTTAACAACATTGACTTCAGAGTTGGGAAGGAGTTCACTGTTGATTTGAATTGATGAAATATTTTAACTAGGTGATAGAACCTTTTGAATGGATAAAATATTTTGATTAGGAGACAATCTCTATCCTAATGACAAGTGAGTTTTATTATCATGAGTGTCTTATCATCTAGGCTTACTTTTAAGTGCTATTTGTAATGTTCCCTTGCCTTGTAGATGAATTTTCTATTCTTATTGAGCTTGCAGCCTACCTATTAATCATACCATTGTTGTTATTATATTTTGTGTATGACTTGCTCTCTTTGGTCTGCATGTCGGTCTTTGTCATGTGGTTGGATCTTTTGAATTACTTGTATCACCATTTCCACTATAAGAAGCTTCCTTAGTACCCATGCAAGATAATAATATCTAACATTTCATTTCTGTGAGGTGTCCAATTTTCATGCCTATACGATTGTTGGTTGCTGAATCTTGATGTTTTCTTGAACAAACACCTCATGTTTGATCAAACGTAGTCAACCCCGCTAACATGAGGACTGTGGAATTTCTTTCAAAATAATTTGGTGTACAAATTTCCTTTACCAACAGTTCCCATCATTGCTTATTTTGCCTATTCGAAGTGTACTACTTGATCTTGAGTTGGGAGAGTTTCAAAATATGATGAATATCGATATGTTGGTTCTTTAGATAGTGGTAGCTAGATAGATGGATGACTGGTGTATTTGTGATTCAAGAAGGATGCGGATCATGGCATTGACATCTAATATAATCGAGGTTCCATGATTCAACATGGTTTATCATTTGCTTTCTTCTCTTGATTGTACATGAATGTCAGTCTTTATACTAGCATGTTTCAAGTGTAAATGCTTTCACTTATTTGTTAGTAAGTTTTTTGTGATTAAATGTATAACCATCCATTTTGATTCTATCAAACAAATGTCACTAGGTTATAGAACACAATGATTTAGAGCCAACATATCAAATCCAAGCATCAATATGTCCTTCATATGTCGAGGCCCACGTTCTGTCCAGTGCAACTATGATGGTTGCATTACACTTTAAGATTGTCTTGTTTGTAATTTTAGATCCAACACATTCTCTTCTTCATGATGGTGCAACAACAAGAAGTCAGACTATCACTGACTCATCGAACAAAAGGAGAAGACAATAAGGATGCTAAAACTGGTCGAGAAAGATACATACTCATTTGCCAAGATGCTTGTAGACCTTACTGTATCATTAATATTTGTATATCCTTTTCTTTGTACACATTGTGTAATAGAGGAAAGGTTTACATCCTCCCCATGTACATTTGACATTTCAGTATAAATGAAAGTAAGGTTGTTGGAACAATGAGCATTACTTGCTCTAACTACCACAATTTTTTTACTAAAAGATCTTATGTACTAACAAATTACACAATATATACATAATCTAACTACATATATGTATGTGTAATAAATGACATTGCATATGTAGCTAGGTGTATAATCTGACTATACACACAAAGAGACATATATATATGTATATATATGTGTGTGTAGTAATTGATACTTTCCATACACATTAACTACACATAAAATGCAGTAAATTCATCTTTTTGTTACATACTGTCTACATTTGCAATTATAGTTATACATTTAGCTACAATTACACATACATTTAAATATGTAAAGACAATATCTAATTACATTTTTGACTTCATATGTGATTGCAGCGAATGAATTATTTCACTACATATTGGAAAAATGTAGCTAAAGTCTTTATCTATATGAGCATATACTACAATTTGTATATGTAAATAATAATATATCTAAAGCCTTTAGATAAACAAAGAAAAGGAAAATTAGGAATCTAAGCCTTGTGATGGATATGGATCTGTCAAACCAGTCTATAGCCCAAAACTCTAAAAAGTAATAACATATGCTTTCAAATAAGCAGACAACAACAACATGTAAATCTTTTGTAAAGACAGACTGCCCAGTCTTTAACCTGAGATATTCTTGCTTTCTAACCCATATATTATGCCTCTAGGAGAAATGAGAAAAACAATTAGACTAATAACCCTAGGGTAAGTGTTTTCCAAATGATTGCTCATCACCATAGAAAGTAATATGTGAAGGGATCACAACATTAAAATCCTTAGCAAAATTCAACATAATTTATGAGATTTCTTGAGTGTGGTCCTCAATGTCCCATATGAAGTAAAAAGTTTCAAAATTAACAACAGCCTCTCTATCATAACTTCGAAGATGAAAAATAGAATTCAGTACAATTTAAAAATCACAAAATAGGTGAAGGCATGATTTCCAAGTACACAATTTAAAATAATTTTTTGAGATATTTAGAGCATAGCCCCTAAGTGGCCTAAATGAATTGGGAATATTCTCAAAATAGGTGAGACCTCTTTGTTAGAACATGTGATGTGTTTGAAAAGAATTCTCTAGAATTTAAATTGAGTGGATGACAACTAGTTTATGACTCAATCTTGGATTCTCATCCCCTTACTTTGTGCACAAAACATATATAGAAGTGGGATCTCATTTTCTGATGTATTAAAAGTCGTCTGCCAAATATTTATTGGACATCAATCATTCCTTGCACACAGATCATGTTGAAACCTTGATTAAATATAGTGTCCTATCATTCACAATGGGATGTAAGTGTTTTCCCATCTAGATCTATATGGGTCTATAGTATGTCACTTGCTTCTCATAGAGCATTTTATTTGAATTTAGCAACACCTATGATGGGCACTAAGCAGGTGGAAACAAGAGTTGGAACTTATTTAGTTCTTCTTCCATTAGTGATAGTAGGGTTACATTTTATGCAGTGGAGCACATGGTAGGGGTGTCTTGGAAATACATGGAAACATGTTTATGCAACAATAGAGTGGATTCCATTTTTTTTGAACTTGTTACAACATCCATGTGAGACTTCTATTACTGATGCTGGTTCAGACTACATGCATATGACAATCTAAATAAGACACTATTAATAAAATGAAAAGTTTTGTGTGACCACACAAGTATAATAGACTGATGATGCATATCACTGACAACTTTGGGCTTTAACATTCACACAGATAGAGAGTAATTGTTTCTGACATGTTACTATAGTATAGACCATCCAAGATCTTTTATCTTGAGTCGCCAATGTGATATTTTCTTAAGGAGTTTGGTGTCTCTCACCTACATTGGTAATGTCTGTTTGGTATTAATTTGCACTTTGGAGATGCTCTAGTGTTTGGTATTAATTTTGGTCTCTCATTTCATAACATATCCTGAATCATGCTTTGTCTAAGGGAAATAGAATGATACACAATTGAAAGCCTGAGATTGCATATGCAAAGACCTGTGGAAACAAAGCCTGAGATAGTAGACGGAAAGACCATTTTCTAGATCATTAATGGAAGATATCACTTATCTTTTAGGAAATAAACCTCTAGTAAGATTGTGTTTCAGGAATGAGGTAACTAAATGTGTGGTTGATTCTCCATAGATTCCTACTCCCTTCAATAAAATATATTTTGTCTTTGTAAGCATTTTAGTATATCATATTCTAGCCTAGAAGAAACAAGAACTTTTTTCTAGGCTCGGAGATTTAGAATCTCATATGGCTTTAGATGTTCTAAAAATAATTAAGTTGTTGAAAAGAAAAGATTGTGCTATCATTGTGCTTAGTTACAAAAAAAGATGGATTAATCCTTTTAGTTTGTGGTTTTTAAATTTAGTACTCCTTCTTAGATGCCACCTTTGCTTGTGATTCCCTTCAAACCAACCAAAATCCTAATTACTACTCACCAATTAGGCATAATTTTCTAATATGACTGCATTTTCATTCATATTGTGCATCAATTGATGTCAATATTTCATAGTTGATAAAGTTCTAGCACCTCAATAGTTTTCAATGGTTTAGTAAGTCCCTCAACTACAGTGGATGTTACTTAGTGTCATAGGTGATGCTAGAATTTTTTTAACCAAGCTCCCACAAACTTCTATGTGAACAAGGTCAAAATGGTAATGAGAGCCCCTACTATGTTGTGCATTTAACTATAGCACATCTATATTATATATAGATTTTTATCTATTGTTGTATATGTGATCTTTATTTGTTTGAAACTTTAGGATCTAGTCTCAACTGACATCTACAAACTATTCTTAATTGCATATGCATTTGTAATTAGAAAGAAACCATTAGTGGAATAGATTCTATATATTTGATCATTTTTTCTCCCTCTTTGCAATGGATTCATAAGAGGTTAATGCCTTATCTAGTTGTCACAATTTCTAGTTTATAAATTAAATTTATTTGATTGATGCAAATTTGCATCATGATACCATTTCTTTGTTTGAGATTTCTGATGGATTAAGCTTCTATATACACTTATGGACATTTTCTATTCTTCATTTGCTTTCTTTGGGTCCAATTGAGAAATACAACAACTTATACGTCTCTCTTGCATTAATCATTTTGCCTCTTAGGATGGGAAACACCTTGTTTTGTGGAAGAATAGATGCATGTTGATAGTTTTTGCACATGAACACCAATAGTTGCATCTTTTATTGAGAAATAAGTACTTATGTGTTGGTTGTTAAGTAAGTACGAGCTAGTTGTTAAGTACTTATGTGCTGGCAGTGAATATAAATCCTTGGGTTGAAAGTGTAGATGTCATGCAATATCTAGGAAAATACAAATACAGAAACTCTATCTTCTATGTATACATTGTCGAAGTGACCATTATTACTACAACTGACAATATTCAAAGAAAATTTTCATTTAATTACTAAACATAATACATATTCCTCACTCCTAACTATGTGGTTGAGTGTTTAGTTCAGTTAAGGATTATACTATATTAGTAATAATTTGGTATTAGGCTCTATAACAAATTATCACCTTGTATTTAGTATGTAAGACTCATACTTTTTTTATTATTGTTACAGGTATATTAGAAACTTTAAAGTTTCTTTTTGATTTGTCTCATACTTCTACGTACAAATTAATAGATTCAATAATAGAAACACCTTAATAGCTTCATTTTTCATGTTTTTCTTTTTTTAATTTGACAATTTTAGGTAGAATCTGTATATGCAACAGGCCACATTAATGTTTCTTGATTGAAGCTAGCAACACGCTCTAAGTATAATATCCAAATGTGCATGGTTAACTAAAATGAGTTTATTTTTATTTCATAGATTTATGATTAGAACTTATAATCAACTTTTGAATATCATAGTACCAGCTAGAAAAATAATTTCACTTATACATAGTGAAACTTAGTTCATGACTTTGGTAGTACCTCATGTTGTAAGGAACAAGAATTTTAGGAGCTTGTAGCTGTTATGGTTGCACAATTGCTTGTTGCAGCTGCCAATGCCACTTCTGTGGGTAATTGTAGCCTCATCTATTGTTCAAGATATGCTTAAGTTTTCTTGAATTTGTTCTAGAAGGTACCTCTGTCTTCCGTATCCATGTATATTCTCTTAAATTCACATGTACAATTTCTCCTTATCAATCAAAACTCCTAAGAAATGCTCAGAAGCTACATGAACCAATATTCCATTGAGAACTTACTATCAACTTTGCCTTATACTTTACCTTGGAATTATTTTCTCAGAAAATTTCTCTCCATCACCATCAAGCTCATGTTAGTAGATCGAAGTGAAAATCAATGGTGTCATAGTGAAAAGTTAATAGGCATCTTATAGAGGCTGATGGAAGTTTTTCTGCTCAAAATAACAGTTGCATATAGATTTTTGTATGTGCATAATGAAGTAATATTGGAAGGACCCTCTAAATTCATTGAAGAAGAGAGGCTCTTGTCATTGAATGCATGTCTAGACATTTTATGGACATGACCAGCTTTTTTTTGATCTCATAATTGATGTGAAGTGTGCGCAATGTTGGTATTCTGCCAAGTGACAATGATAAATGTGAACTGAAAGTTTTTGTTATTATTCCTACCCATGCATTGTATTGTCGTAGTCTCTTGACACCAATTTCAAGAAGTCATTCAAAGACAGTACAAATTTTATGTGCCATGATTAGCTATGAGAACCAAAACACTCTAAGTGTAGATGTTATAGAATGCATTATTGCTTGTGTTGTTGTATTTTGAAATTAATTTGAGAAAATTTAAATAAAAGTTACATTTATATGTATCCCTCTCTTCTTACTCTGTTGCAATTGAACACAAGTGTTGGACACTTTTGAAGAACCATCAACTTCCCATACTAGCTCATTCTTGTTGTTGTATAAAACCCTTTTTGTAGATTTAGGAGGGTGGCTCCACATGCCCTCTTATTTATTTTTCTTCTTGCCATATTCCCCCATAGAACTATTTCATGATTTCTTGAACTACCACCAACACGAGCTAGCAAGTATCATGTTTTGATAACTTCTCTAGGAGGGAAGGCTTCACCTGTGATAGGGATGATGCATAATTATATGGAACTTACATGAACACTTGGAGGAGTTCCCCTCAATGTCTTTCATCATGTTGATAGTTCATTTGTTGTGTTGTTCCAATATAGATACAATATGAAAACCCTTACATCAACTGATCTAGTTCCTTGCCCAGGTTTCACTAGGTTTCTTATTTCTCTCTTCCATTCCTCTTTTTGTATTTTCCTGAGTTACACATCTTCTTGTTCAGTGGCGGGTGGGGGTTGGCTATATGTGGGTCTTACAAGGGGACCTCATTGGGTCTTTGTTGTTGGGACCAAATGGGGAACTTGTATGATTTGGTTGTAGCTGATAAATTTTTGTAGCTAAGATGTAGCTTAGTCAGCTAACATTTAGGGCAAGCAGTGATAAGTGTGGTTCAACTAATTTTTTATTGGACGCATAAGGGATTATGGATGTTAGTTAGTCAAAAGGCCATGTGCTCCTTGTTATATTCAATATATTGGCCATTATTTTTATAAACAACCTTGTTATAATCCAATTCAAATTCTATTAGGCATACTAGCAACTTGTCTATTATTTTTATCTGAAGGATTTGTATTGTATAACTAGTTTTCATGAACTACAAGAGTGTGTATTGAATCAATAATATGAGAATCCCATACAATATATGTAAGGTGCAATGCATATATCTGCTTCATAATGTCCTAATGCCCTATTTATAAATTCTCATAGGGATACAAGACATAGGCAATAGATTAACATAAGAGTTCCTAGTGTTTCCTAGATGTTGCAGACTATTGAATTGTCATTTAGATTGTGTCGAAAAAGCAATTTGTTCATTGCTGGTAGTTCAATAAACTAGACTTGTTGCCTACCCAACAAAATACTCTTATGTTTTTTATCACAATTCATTGTGTTCATATTGTTGTTTTACTTAATGTCAACATGTCCAATCAAGCTTATAATTGAGTCCCTCAATCTCTCTACACCTTCATTAGAGGGAATGATACCAATATGATATACAGTTAGAACTATTTTAAGAACAATAACGAGTAAAAGCTTTAAGTAGCTTTGAGTAGATTCTAGTCTAGTTTTTCTAGACATTTACTTCTTATGTCGTATCATTCATGTGTGAATAGTGTACAATTGGGAGTGTTTAGGTATTCAACAACATTGACTTCAAAGTTGGGAAGGAGTTCATTGTTGATTTGAATTGATGAAATATTTTAACTAGGTGATATAACCTTTTCAATTGATAAAATATTTTGATTATGAGACAATCTCTATCCTAATGACAAGTGAGTTTTTTTTATCATGAGTGTCTTATCATCTTGGCTTACTTTTAAGTGCTATTTGGAATGTTCCCTTGCCTTGTATATGAATTTTCTATTCTTATTGAGCTTGCAGCCTGCCAATTAATCATACCATTGTTATTACTATATTTTGTGTCTGACTTTCTCTCTTTGGTCTGCATGTCGGTCTTTGTCATGTGGTTGGATCTTGTGAATTACATGTATCACCATGTCCACTAAAAGAAGCTTCCTTAGTACCCATGCAACATAATAATATCTATAATCTCATTTCTGTGAGGTGTCCAATGTTGATGCCTATACGATTGTTGGTTGCTGAATCTTGATGTTTTCTTGAACAAACACCTCATGTTTGATCAAACGTAGTCAACCCCGCTAACATGAGGACTGTCGAATTTCTTTCAAAAGAATTTGGTGTACAAATTTCCTTTTCCAACAGTTCCCATCATTGCTTATTATGCTTATTGGAAGTGTACTACTTGATCTAGAGGTGGGAGAGTTTCGAAATATGATGAATATTGATATGTTCGTTCTTTAGTTAGTGGTAGCTAGATAGATGGATGGCTGGTGTATTTGTGATTCAAGCAGGACGCAGATCATGGCATTGACATCTAATATGATTGAGGTTCCAAGATTCAACATGGTTTATCATTTGTTTTCTTCTCTTGATTTTACATGAATGTCAATCTTTATACTAGCATGTTTCAAGTGTAATTGCTTTCACTTATTTGTTAGTAATTTTTTTGTGATTAAATGTATAACCATCCCTTTTGACTCTATCAAAAAGATGTCACTATTTTATAGAACACAATGATTTAGAACCAACATATCAAATCCAAGCATCAATATGTCCTTCATAAGTCGAGGCCCACATTCTGACCAGTGCAACTATGATGGTTGCATTACACCTAAAGATTGTCTTGTTTGTAATTTTAGATCCAACAGATTCTCTTCTTCATGATGGTGCAACAACAAGAAGTCAGACTATCACTGACTCATCGAACAAAAGGAGAAGACAATAAGGATGCTAAAACTGGTTGAGAAATATACATACTCATTTGCCAAGATGCTTGTAGACCTTATTGTATCATTAATATTTGTATATCCTTTTCTTTATACACATTGTGTAATAGGGGAAAGGTTTACAACCTCCCCATATACATTTGACATTTCAGTATAAATGCAAGTAAGGTTGTTGGCACAATGAGCATTACTTGGTCAAACTACCACAATTTTGTTACTAAAAGATCTTATGTACTAACAAATTACACAATATATACATAATCTAACTACATATATGTATGTGTAATAAATGACATTGCATATGTAGCTAGGTGTATAATCTGACTATACACACAAAGAGACATATATATGTATATATAAGTGTGTGTAGTAATTGATACTTTCCATACACATTAACTACACATAAAATGCAGTAAATTCATCTTTTTGTTACATACTGACTACATATGCAATTGTAGTTATACATTTAGCTACAATTACACATACATTTAAATATGTAAAGACAATATCTAACTACATTTCTGACTTCATATGTGATTGCAGTGAATGAATTATTTAACTACATATTTGAAAAATGTAGCTAAAGTCTTTATCTATATGAGCATATACTACCATTTGTATATGTAAATAAAAATGTATCTAAAGCCTTTAGATAAACAAAGAAAAGGAAAACTAGGAATCTAAGCCGTGTGATGGATATGGATGTGTAAAACCAATCTATGGCCCAAAACTCTAAAAAGTCATAACATATGGTTTCTAATAAATAGTCAACAACAACATGTAATTTTTTTGTAAAGACAGACTGCCTAGTCCTTAACCTAAGATATTCTTGCTTTCTAACCCATATAATATGCCTCTAGGATAAATGACAAAAACAATTAGACCAATAACCCTAGGGTAAGTGTTTTCCAAATGATTGCTCATCTCCATAGAGAGTAATATGTGAAGGGATCACAACATTAAAATCCTTAGCAAAATTAACATAATTTATGAGATTTCTTGAGTGTGGTCCTCAATGTCCCATATGGAGTAAAAAGTTTCCAAATTAGCAAGAGCCTCTCTATCATAACTTCAGGGATGAAAAATAGAATTCACTACAATTTAAAAATCACAAAATAGGTGAAGACATGATTTCCAAGTACACAATTTAAAATAATTTTTTGAGATATTTAGAGCATAGCCCCTAAGTGGCCTAAATGAATTGGGAATATTCTCAAAATAGGTGAGACCTCTTTGTCAGAACATGTGACGTGTTTGAAAAGAATTCTCTACAATTTCAAACCCAAAGAATGGGCTAATTGCATAATTGTCTTGATTTCTTATGAATTCTCAAGTCTAAGCCACAAGAGATCTACATTGATCCTGAAATTCCCAAATTTTGCAAGAAACTATTTCTTGTGACAAGAGATATACCCAATAAGTAGTTGTGTAACAAGAATCTTGGATGATAGAAAGGTGACACCAAAATTCAATATCATAATGCAAATATAAATATATGAGTAAGAGTAGTGTCAAAACCTGAATTATGAGACGAAATGAATTTTTTTTATTCATCAATGAAAGTTTTATAAAATAGCTTGAATATTAATCCTAGCACATTTTAAAAAATAATAGTAGAAAAAAAGGTTAACCCACTTACGACAACAACTATGGCCATAAGTGAAAAGATAAAATATGTGGTGTCGTGCTAGAAGGACCCAATCCAAAGGAAAGAGCAACCTTATTGATTATTATTTCCTTCCCTTTTCCTGATGAAAACAAAGATAAAAGAAAACCATAAGGAGGAGGAATGGTCTATATAGGATCAAGAGAAGTATTATATTACAATGCACCATCCTCATCCTTGATAGAACTCTATTTAGGCACAACCTCTGCTCAATTTTGTCTGAAAAGTAAGGAAATTTACCCCACTCAGTAGAATCCCTTGACATAGGAGAAAAATAAGTCAGTTCTAATTTATATCAAGATGCAATTATTATCTTTAAATAGAAATGTCATAAGAACAAGGATCAAGCAATGTACCCCATGGGGAGGAGGAAAATAACTAATAACTATATATCTCATCATGTTGAGACAATGGAATGAAGGCCCACCCTATATGTGCACCAATAAAAGAACACAACTGCCCTCTTGGTATGAAAAAGAATGAATCTAAGAACCATGGAGGAGGGTCTATAGCCAAATCCACACAAAAATTTACATCCATAAAATGTACAATAAAATAAAATTATTAGATACCCTAAAATAGTTAATTCTCATATAATATA
Source organism: Alisma plantago-aquatica (assembly GCA_963693085.1). NCBI lineage: Eukaryota > Viridiplantae > Streptophyta > Magnoliopsida > Alismatales > Alismataceae > Alisma > Alisma plantago-aquatica. The sequence goes on along the minus strand of OY856410.1, from coordinate 220,476,709 downwards.
AAAAAAATTATGTACCATGCCAAGAAAATAGATTCACATGGGGGGTCAGATAGATTTTGGAAACCCACATACCAAGAGGTGTAGACATTGAATGGATGTAGGAGGTGAAGAGAATTTGGTTTCATGAAGATGGTCGTGTCTGCATGAGACCATGATGAACCGACAACAAGCTAAGAAATCAGTGAGTCTCTCTTCCTATCAAACAAAATAAGTAGATTCTAGGTAGAAAAAAGAGACACAATAAATATCTAGAAATAAGGCATGGATAAAATCTACAAACACTTGCATTCATCCTCCTACTAGGAAGAAGAAATAAGGGTGAAACTTGATGAAGAACAAGAGTAGATCACTCACTATAGGAAAAACATGTTTCCCTGATTCATGGTTAATCATTTTAAATCTACTTATCCCTCTAAGGGATGCTATGTGAAAGATCCCTGGATTACACAGTAGTTTTCATCATAGTTATCAAGTGACTGCTTGGAACCAAAGATGATCGGTGGGAAACAGAATGGCCCAACAATGTTCCTCATCTTCTAATGTTAGACAATTGTACTTGAAGTAATGAAGATAAACATATTGTAAAGTAAAACACTAAAACCAGAACTAATTATGTTGACATTAAAAAAAACATGAAAAGAAATATATTTGTTTAAGGCACAAAATTGAAACAACTAATGGACTTTATGGAGATCACAAGGTCATCATTTTTATACTGAACTACATACAAAGAATAAGTGGGAAAACAAAAATTAACTAATGTCTCTCCTATTTAAAGTTGATGTCTTACTCCAATAAACATGCAGTGGATCCAAACCAAGTCTCCTTATTCCATACTAGAAAGAAAACATTGGTCAAAAACATATACAATGATCACTCTAAGTCTATACCACCCCTAGTATGGTCATCCTTCTCAAAGAAAGTGGAAAGAAACCAAATATTCTTGATACTCCGGTTAACAAGAACCATGGAATCCCAAGGTGGGACAATTAAAAGATATGTGTAACATCCTCAATTTCATAGTTAAAGTAAGCTTTTAATGTGGGATTTTCTAGTAAAGGAATGCCAAGGGACGTAATGAACGTAACCATTTCTAGGTTTGTAATTAAATTTACAAAATTTGTGATACAAGTCATTTGGTCAACCAATACACATGTAACGACTTAAATGTGTATGATTGTAGTCGACTGTATATGAATATAAATGAATTATTCCTATGTACAATCATGTGACAAATATATATTATGATGAATCCAGTACATGGCTTGAGCCTTAGACCTAGCTTAGTTCTTCATGTTATGTAATTAAAGAAAAAATAAATAGATCACATGTGTCATACATGAGCGTCAATTGAGAAATTATATTGATTGAAGACTTATTTCCATGATTTGGAATACAATAAAGCTCATGGACCCTTTGAAATACTAAGGGATGGGCCACGTGCTCTATAGCCCAATTCCAGCCTTATTGGACCAATTAAGTTTTACAAATAGGTCCATGGAGTATAAATTGAGGATTAAGTATTTCATGGTCATAATGAATGCTCAAAATATTTTTAGTAGAATAATAATTAGAATATAAGATGTTGGAAGAAATTTCAGATGGTTTTGATGTATATAGTAGCCTAGGCAATTAAATTAGTAATTATAATGTTTTTATTTAAAAGACATGTTTGGAGTGTTTGTACATCTAGTTTTTACTTAGAATGTTGCTCAGGTGAAGTTGATGATAATATAGTATGTACCCCAAAATTTGAAGTCAAACAGAGCTATAGGGTGGGCTATATTAATATTTCTTTGATTAGGAGTTTTATCAAAAAGAAGAAGAAAATGAAAATAAAAAAGGGGGGGCGACTTCAGTCCGTATCAGACTGAAGAGCCGCACCCAATAGAGCAGGGGGCGGAATAGAGACCCCACAAATGGGAGCCTTGCTCGTGATTCGGAGGGATAGAGGCTATAAAACCTCTCGACCCTTATGCTTGGTGGCGGCCAGACCCTATTCTAGGGTTTTGATGTGAAACGAGAGTGAGAGGAAGAGATTGCTTGGAAAGAAACCATGGCGGTGGATGTAGCACAGAGGCTAACAATTTCTGATCAGGGCCTTCTCGTTCTTGTCTATGGCTCTGCCGAAGCCAAGGGAGGGTCGGGTGGAAGTAGTGGATGCCCGACCGCAAGCTACGATGACCTGAGAGTCGAGATCAAGGTTTGCCGAAGGCAAACGTGCAGTGGCGGCAGCCTACACATGTAGAACAGGGGAACTGTCGCTCGTTCAGTTCCACAGGTGAACAAGGGGGAAGATACTTGGGTGGATCCGTGACCAGCAAAGCAACAGAAGAAAATGGGCGCTGCTATCTATGCCCTTTGGACTCTAAATCGACGACTGACATTGATCTAAACAAAGGTAACTTCTAAAATTCATATCTTGAGATGTAGAGCTCAGTTTGGGACAAACAAGATACCTACAGAAATCTCATGATGAGTACTATCATATAAAAATACTTCCAGATTATTATTTTGATATTTGTTATTTATTAAAAATAGTGTATTCAAAACTATATGATTTTGATGTTTGGTCAATTAAAAATAGTAAACACCTTTAGAAATTCATATAAATTTTATGGAATGTGTATTTTGATATGTTTAACATTACTTCAGAGCCTGATCTTTCATATATGAAGTTTTAATGAGATTTTTAATGTAAACCCTAATAAGGGTATTTTGGGTATTTCACCCATGATATGATTTTTTTTAAATGACCTAATATTTTATACATGATCTTACTACATTGTATGATTACTTTTCTAGAGATTTGATGGATTTTCTTGTGTTACCATATTTGTATTAAGATTTGCACCTGAGTGACCATTATGTGAGGGTAATAGATGAGTATCTTGACAATAAGTCATATATGTATGGCTAATTAGGTCTAATATTATTAGCATGATGGTATTATACTTTGATTTCCTAACCAAGTCAGTAAGTTTTCTAATATGTGACTACGTTTGGTAATTATTCTCATTATATGAAGTATATGTTCATATTAGTGCATAAGACGATTTATGTTGAGTATAAATATTATAGTAACTAGATAATAAGAGTTTATTTTAATTTTAAAGCCAAGATTTTATGGTGAGTATAAAGTTATGTTTAAGAACCTGAAGTTGGTATACATAGTTAGGAAGGCGGGGTGTGAGATTTAGAAATAGAAATAGGGAACATGCTCTTGGACTAATAAAACTATGATGATATCCAGGTTATTAAAGATATGAAACATGGAATCAATATTTTTTTTATAGATGCCATCAACACAAGATGTAAGTGGTCCATGCACATGAGTACTCATAGTTTATGTTCAATATGTTTACATGCCTCCTAATAAGAGTTTCATGATCTATGTGATTTAATGTTCTAAGACTTCAATGTTAAGATTCGCAAACAATATTATTCTCAAATTTCTATCCTTATGCAAGTTTAGAGACCCAAAGTCTAAAATACATATATGTTGCTCAAAATAGTTGTGACTCATGGACCATGTCCATGAGAAAGTTGAAGAATCATATTCCTATAAGATTTCTTAGAAATGTTTGGAAGTAATGAATATGATTTCAAGATAAGATATGTCTGTAATGTATCCATACTTAGTTGATAATTTCAAATAGCTTTGTATTAAGAATGTAAGTACACATATGTTATTAGAATTTCTCATATTTATAGTCATAGTTATGTAGTAAGATTTCAAGTAGAAACATGCCATTAAGATTTCATACATATGTAGAAATCTAACAACTAGATTCCTTAGAATAAATAGTATCTAGAATACAAGTACAATGTAAAAAAATGAATTTGAACATATTAGGACATGGTGTACTAATAAAAGTACGTTTGGGATCAGAAGGTATTGTAAAATGAGTTTATGATGGTATTATAAGATAATGACACATTAAGTTATGATTAGGTTGCAATACAATATTTTATAAGATTTCTATTTTGATATATAAGATTTAATATGTAAGTTCATATGTGAAGTTTCAGGGTACCATCACATTTTATAAGAAGGATTGAACCATCTTGTCAGAATTGATATTTTTAGATATATATTGTACTTATGATACTTTCATAAGCTTGACTTAAGATACTTTGTATACTTAGTATTTCTATATCCATGTCAGATCCTTTCTCATAAGACATTAGACTCATTTATAATATAATTGGTATAATGAAGTAATGTTACCAAATAAGAATTTTAGAATAAGGTTTACCTAGATAATGAGATACATGTTCAAATCCAACAATGAATTCAGTTTAGAATTTAAGAATAAGAGATTTAGATTTAGACTTAGACTACTCACTGTATGAGTAGCCAAATTTTGAATAAAGGTACATGATATGGGTTGTAGACCCAATCCCAAATATGTTATAATTTGAAATACATATTCAAATTCCATAATAGATTTAGTTCAGATTTGAAAGAGTAAAGATTCATATTTAGATTCAGATTCAGATTCAGATTTCAGATTCAAAACTAAGTACATGTTTAGTACTCAGTTTCAGAGAAGTTCAGAATCAGAGTTTAGTAAAGATAGACTTAAGATAATAAATTCAAAACCTTCACATAATACATTATATAATAAGTCCTCACCAGAGAGTCCCGAGACAATTCTGAGGGCGCGTTGTGCCAGACACTACAGGTGTCACAGAGGGCATTTTATACCAACAGAGGGTGTGTTGCACCATAGAGGACACTTCGGTGTCAACAGAGGGCACGTTGTGTCAACAGAGGGTGTATTACACCATAGAGGACACTTCGGTGTCAGCAGAGGAGGACTTATTGTATAATGGTGGCCACAGTCAGATAAAAATCGTAAGTAAAAGATACCATAGATTAGAGATGCCCATATTCTCATCCATGAGTAATGATGAGAGGGTATTAGATAAGATAAGTAAGACCTAGGCACTTTGACGTAGGTCATGAGATCCATGTACCAGGGTACATGTCTCTAGAGAAAGATAAGATAGAAAGATATAAATTTCAGATTAAGAAATAAGAGGTTTTATGTTTCAGATTTTACTCAGAGCTTGATAGTAATTTGTCGTTTATAATGTCAATTTCATATTATTAGTTGATGCGATGATTTTGAGTCGCATTTATAGACATATTTTACTTGTGTTTTATGCAATTATTGGCCATTTTGGTGGTTAATATTGCATGATTCATTTACTTTGGTCTATGATCCTTCTCTATGTCAAATCTCCCTTATTTTAGTGTTTTGAGCATAAATGATTACAATAATATGTTTTATTTCGGCTTATGTGGTTTTGTGTTGTAATTTCAGGAAAAACGAGTATTTGCTACTGTCGATACCATCGACAGTGGTCGATACCAACGACACAAGCACAGGTTGCCAGCCACAAGGAGCACCACAGAGTCGATACCATCGACACAGAAGTCAATGGTAGCGACGAACCATCAGGTTGCTGGCGAGAGGACAGTCGATACCATCGACATTGAAGTCGATAGTATCAACCCCAGAGCTTCAGCGATGGAAAAAGACAAAAGCGACGCCTAAGAGAGTCGATACCATCGACCCTCGTCGATGGTATTGAGTTAGCATCAGTCGCGACAGAGAAAAGAAAAGAAGACTAGCCGATACCACGCAAGGTCGATACTATCGACTCGCGTCGATAGTATCGACACCGTCCGATACAAGTTTGCTTAAGATCGATCTAAATCGGACGGCTGTGATATTTTGATGACCTAACTCAGTGATTATACCTAATGACGGCAGCCAAGAGCAATGGATCACGTCATTAGCCGTTGCACACGTCCCGAGAAGGTGTGGAGAGAAGGACGGAGCCCAGAAGCATGCCCCAGTCGTTCTGGACGCCGAAGAAGAAATTTTCCACCGCCGAAAGGCCAGAGATCGTGGATTCTACGCCAAGGACCGCTTGGATCTTCTCCGTTCAGGGGTTTCACCACTCAATCACGTTTTTCTCCATGTTTCCCCTTTTCTCTACCATGTTTTTCTCTGATATGAACATGCGGGGCTAAACCCCTTTATCTTTAGGACCGGGAGTAGCCCAAGGAAGCATTGTATGAAATTTTTATCATAGTAATTCATCATTTATCTCTTAAATCCGTGGTATAATTCCGTTTTCTCAATTATATTGTTATGCTTGATCACCATAATATTAATCTAATGCCCTTAATTACTTTGAAAGAAGAATTAACGGTTGAAAAGAGACGAAATTCACATTAATTGACAAATCCCTTGAACAAGGTGGTGTAAGGTTAATGGTGGATACCCAGAGGTTGATTCTAATGCACCTAGTTTAGGGTATATGTTACTACGATGGTGGAACTGACCTAGACATAGGTAGTGAATTGTACCACGACAGTGGGAAATTATGATTACAGGCCACTACCTGGATAGAGAGATAAATCTAAGTTGCTATATAGAAATTCATACAATGATAACCCGCGGTGAAACCGCAATCCTAAAGATCTTCACTTGAATTGATTAAACTAAACATTTAATCGATTGTTTTGTTTTGTTTTATTTCATTTTCTTTAAATTTTACAACAACTTCCAACTTTATAATCAGTCTAGCTGATTGCGAGTACTTAGTAGTAGTCTCCAATAATTTAGTGTCCCTGAGTTCGACTCGGGCCTCACAAAGGCCTATATTACATTGACGCGTACACTTGCGTTTTATGCACGGAAAAGTCGTGTCAAGTTTTTGGCGTCGTTGTCGGGGATACGACAATTTTCGGCACTACGAGTGCTGCAAGCGGCCACTCTAGGCCAAATTTTTACTCTATAATTTTATTTTCACTTTTCAAATTCATAGCTTATATTTCACATTTTGTTGTCGTCTAGCACGGTACTGAACTCGATTTACCAACTTTGCTGGTACTGTGTATGGTGCAGACACGTAGCACCGACTACACGCAACAGGCACCAGAGGTTCCATTACCGGGACCTAACGACGAGGACGAGTACAATCAAGACACCTATAGGCACTACGCCTTTTAGGTTGGCTTATGGTCGGGCTTGTCATTTGTCGGTGGAATTTGAGCATAAAGTGCATTGGGCGCTGAGGAAATTAAATTTGAGCTATGATGAAGCGGGAAAGAAAAGATTGCTTGAACTCAATGAACTTGACGAGCTGCGGATGAATGCATATGAAAGCTCGCAGATCTACAAGGAGCGAACAAAGTTGATTCATGATCCCCATATTCAGATGAGCATCTTCAAGAAAGGAGATCGTGTACTTTTGTTCAACTCCGGGCTAAAGATGCATCCCGGGAAATTGAAATCCCAATGGAGTGGACCGTTCACCGTAAACGAGGTCTGGCCACATGGCGCAATCATGGTGCGTGATGGTGAGACAACATTCCTCATCAACGGACAACGATTGAAATTGTACTTTGGTGAATATTACACAAGGAAAGTGAATGAGGTCAAACTCATTGCACTTCTAGATGCATGAGGAGCTTAATGTCGTCTAGCCTAAGACGTTAAATAAGGGCGCTTGTTGGGAGGCAACCTAGCCATCGGTAGTTTAGTTTAGTTTCTTTCACATTTGTACTTTGATTTGATTTGAGTTCGTTTTTAATGTAAAAAAGGTACTGTGATCGTTTGCTTTATGTGCAGGACTGAGGCAGAGTCGATACCATCGACCCTTGTATCGATAGTATCGAGTTGGGTACATGTTGTCCTGCGTTGATGGTATCGCTCTGCGTCGATACCATCGACGGCCTCGTTGATGGTATCGACACACCAACAGGTTGATCGCAAAGTCAAGTCGATACCATCGATATCTCTGAAGATTTTCAGAAGAAATCGTCTCAGTGAAGTTGATACCATCAACGGGCCTATCGATGGTATCGACCTAGTTATAGGCAGAAAGCGGTGGTCGGGCCTCGCGAGGGTGTTGCCCTAACCAGAAGTCAATACTATCGACTTGCGTCGATAGTATCGACGCGACACGTCACCGATCTGTGAGAGGAGATCAGCGGCGATCGCTGCATCAGGAAAGTCGATCCGTGGGACAGGTCGATACCATCGACACCTGTCGATAGTATCGACACGTCATCGATCTGGGCCCCCACATCAAGCCATCGACGACCGTCGATACCAGCGGAGGACGGATTGTGCTACATGAGTCGATACCATCGACTCGCGTCGATGGTATCGACGGGCATACAGCAGCGCCGGCCACGGTTATTTAAGTGATGGATTGTTGTCATATGATGTCACAACTTCAGAGCAATCCTTCTCCACTTGTGTCATGCATCTTTGTGAGCAATCAGAGCCCAACTACAAGCATCCACAGCGTGTTTTCTTCACCAAGCCTTCATCGACCGGAGATAACCTTCTCTGACCTTCTCCGAGCTCCATCTTCTGATCCTTCTTCTTCGATAATGGTGCACACCACCGGCACATCGTCTTCATGTGTGACACTATTGGAGTTCCCGATGTTTGTTCCTCCACGAACTGCTTCCATTCCGCGTCCGCGGATTGTTCATCCTTATGCGGATGTTCGGAAGATCTACGAGGAGATAATGAAAAGAATGATCGAGCCAACCCGTTACGTCGACCGCAATATGATACGTAATCTGGGGTTCGACGCTAATCTGGCCTACGTGCTTAAGGGACAAGCACGACATACGGACATGAGGCCCGATGAGATGGAATTCCATGCCAATGGCTAGCCGTTCTTCGGTGAATCATCGACATATACGGAGTTGGTGGCAGAATTCATGGCATCACTGGATATATGCGTCGTGTCGAATGATGTCATCACCACTGACTGTGAATGGATCAACGACCGTGTTTCTTTCCGGCTGTATAACAATGATTACACTATCACCCTCAAGCAGTTCAACTCCATCTATAACTGGAATCACGGGCGAGAGCAGTATTGCCGGCCAGATAACAGGACTGACTATGATGTGATCTTCACCGAGCTAGTAACCGTGCCTCCGGGCAAAGCTGTGAGATACCACAACGCGGTGGTGGTGGATTTCGAGCATCCGTTTGTGTGGGTTCTTCACCGCATGTTGTGCACCACTCTCTTTGCTCGTGGTGACCTTTCTCTTAGCAAGTTTCAAGAGACAGACTTGTTTTTCCTGTATAAGCTACTGAAGCGCTAAGAATGCAATTGGGGTGCGTTTTTCTTAATGCACGTTTTGGCGGTAAAGAGGAGTACGCAGAAGGCGCCAATTCATTTTGGAGGACTCATCACACTGCTGGCCTCCTACCTTGGGTTGAATTTCTCACAGCTGACTCCTCTCTCCAACAGGAGCAAAGTGAATTTGCAGCACCTTCACCGTTCCAACCTCATCCTTCTTCGAGATGGCTTGGCATATGCACACTGTCATGTCAACCAATCATATCAAGAGTGTTCACTTCAAGACCCCGTCTTCCATATTGAGGGTGCTCGGAATTTCCGATGGCCAATCATAGCTATTGCTGATTCAGATGAGGATGGCGGCAACGATGACAACAACAATTACGGCAATTAGGCTGAAGAGGAAGAGGAGGCCTTGACTCCTCTTCGCACACGAGTGGCACCTAGGAAGCGTCCTTGCATGCATCAGGGTGCATCTTCTTCTTACCAACCTCCGCCACCACATCCCTCGCAACAAAGTGAGGATGTTTATTCAATGCAAGGAATGTATGCAATGCTGCAAGATATCCAGCAGACGCAGCAACACCACACTGTAGCATATGTCAGTATTCATGATACAACGAACCGGTTGCTTGACAACCAGAGGGCGATTTTCGAAAATGAGCGTGTCCTCCTCGACAACCAACAACACATTCACAACAGGTTGCATAGGATGGAGATGCAGCAACATCCCTCCTATGATCATTTCTAGAGCCAGAACTACTTTGGGGGGTATCCACAACCTCCACCCATGCCTTAGTATGATCCGAGCTTTCAGGGGCAGTACCCATCATGGGACCCCACATCCCCACAGTACCCTCCTCCGCCAGAAGAGTGATCGCTAACTCTGTTCCAACTTTAAGATTGTTTTTGACTATGAGGCCATAGTCAAATTCAAGCTTAGTGGGGGAGTTGGAACAACTCTATCCTTTAGTTTTCTCAGTTTTTAGTTTTATTGTTTTTGTTCTTGTCATTTATTTCTTGAAATCTTAGTTTGTTTGTAGGATCCACAATCTATCTAGTGTAATTTTGGATGTCTTAAGTCATGTGTCATCGCATTTTCTTGTACATGGGGATTAAGGGAAAACTTAAAAAAAATTTAGTGTTTGCAAGCTTGTGTTGTTCAACTTTGAGCACATAACTTAAGAAAATGATTGGGTTTGTCAACTCTAAAACAGAAAATCACAACTGTATATTCCTATGATTTAGGAAAAGTGGACGAAATTGGTTTTTTGAGCCTAAACTGACCAAATGATAATGAGACCTTAATTTGAAATAAGAGAGAGAAACCTCTTAATTACCACACAGGTCAATAAGGAGGGACACATAATAATTTTCAAAGGTTCAGTCAATTAGTCTTATGATCTAGCCACCTCAGTGTTTTTATATTCCACCATAAGAATTGGAATTACATTACGGTTTTAATCTCCTTGATTGCATTTCATGTAGATAGGACTTGCATTGCAACTATTTTCACATATTTTGCATGAGAAAAAAATAAACAAGTGCATGTCATTTAGATGCATCATGTATCATTTTGTAGTTGCATTCATTTTTTTTATGCATTTAGATCACATCATGTATCTTATTTCTTCTGAAACACTAAAGGTGATAAACTTGTTCCATACCTTCTGAATGCTTCAAGTATACAGTTATGCAACAAGAAGTGAGCCTGACAAATAATTCATTGTCATTATTGGATATAAGGGCCTTAAAAAGAAAAAAAAAAGAGAAGAAAAATATGTAAATGAAAAAAAGGAATTGAAAAGTAAATAGGAATGAAAAGGAGAAAGGAACATGCTTTTCACTACATATAAAGAAGAATAAGAACATGATGTTGTTCTCTTAGATATTCCATCTCACCTTGAGACAAAATGATAGTGCATGCATCATTCCACCCAAATGTAGGCATTAGGGCAATTACACTTGCATAAGCATCATTTAGGTCATTTTTGTTTTGTGCATGTTGAAACCATATAATGCTTCCATTTCTTCCATGAGCCACCCATTTGATCCACTCGTTGCTCGAATTGGTAGGCCACCGTGATTTTCTCCTCACTCATGAATATCAGGAGAGTTGCTTCCATGTAGATGGTAGTTAGGGCGAGCAATGTAGAATAGGAGATCACAAGATGCACCCAGTCTGAACTGGCGAATTTTATTATGTTAACTACCTTATATGATAGTGTTCATCAATTTTGAGGTAGATATCTTTTATGGATGATTATTGTCACCTTTAGGGTAATTATCATTATGTGGTTAGTAAGGGTTGATTTGTGAATGTCCGGTGGAAATCATGTGGTGATGTTTGTTGTAGTGATCTGTTCTTTAGTTGACCCTCACAATTCTATTCTAAGGTTTTGTTGCTCGAGGGTGAGCAATGTTCAAGCTTAGGGGAGTTTGATGCGATGATTTTGAGTCGCATTTATAGACATATTTTACTTGTGTTTTATGCAGGTATTGGCCATTTTGGTGGTTAATATTGCATGATTCATTTACTTTGGTCTATGATCCTTCTCTATGTCAAATCTCCCTTATTTTAGTGTTTTGAGCATAAATGATTACAATAATATGTTTTATTTCGGCTTATGTGGTTTTGTGTTGTAATTTCAGGAAAAACTAGTATTTTCTACTGTCGATACCATCGACAGTGGTCAATACCATCGACACAAGCACATGTTGCCAGCCGCAAGGAGCAGCACAGAGTCGATACCATCGATACGGAAGTCGATGGTAGCGACGAACCATTAGGTTGCTGGCGAGAGGACAGTCAATACCATCGACATTGAAGTCGATAGTATCGACCCCAGAGCTTCAGCGATGAAAAAAGACAAAAGCGACGCCTAAGAGAGTCGATACCATCGACCCTCGTCGATGGTATCGAGTTAGCATCAGTCGCGACAGAGAAAAGAAAAGAAGACCAACTGATACCGCGCAAGGTCGATACTATCGACTCGCGTCGATAGTATCGACACCGTCAGATACAAGTTTGCTTCAGATCGATCTAAATCGGACGGCTGTGACATTTTGACGACCTAACTCGGTGATTATACCTAATGACCGTGGCCAAGAGAAATGGATCACGTCATTAGCCACAGCACACGTCCCGAGAAGGTGTGGAGAGAAGGACGGAGCCCAGAAGCACGCCCCAGTCGTTCCGGATACCGAAGAAGACGTTTTCCACCGCCAAAAGGCTGGAGATCGTGCATTCTATGCCAAGGACCGCTTGGATCTTCTCCGTTCAGGGGTTTCACCACTCAATCACATTTTTCTCCATGTTTCCTCTTTTCTCTACCATGTTTTTCTCTGAGATGAACATGCGGGGCTAATCCTCTTTATCTTTAGGACCGGGAGTAGCCCGGGGAAGCATTGTATGATATTTTTATCATAGTAATTCATCATTTATCTCTTAAATCTTTCGTCTAATTTCATTTTCTCAATTATATTGTTATGCTTGATCACCATAATAATAATCTAATGCCCTTAATTACTTTGAAAGAAAAATTAACAGTTGAAAAGAGATGAAATTCACATTAATTGACAAATCCCTTGAACAAGGTGGTGTAAGGTTAATGGTGGATACCTAGAGGTTGATTCTAATGCACCTAGTTTAGGGTATAGGTTACTACGACGGTGGAACCAACCTAGACATAGGTAGTGAATTGTACCACGACAGTGGGCAATTCTGATTACAGGCCACTACCTAGATAGAGAGATAAATTTAAGTTGCTATATAGAAATTCATACAATGATAACTTGCGGTGAAACCACAATCCTAAAGATCTCCACTTGAATTGATTAAACTAAACCTTTAATCGATTGTTTTGTTTTGTTTTATTTCATTTTCTTTGAATTTTACAACAACTTCCAACTTTATAATCGGTCTAGCTAATTGTGAGTAGTTAGTAGTAGTCTCCGATAATTTAGTGTCCCTGAGTTCAACTCAGGCCTCACAAAGGCCTATATTACATTAACACGTACACTTGCATTTTACGCATGGAAAAGTCGTGTCATTAGTCATGTACATTTTTTTTAGAATACTCATGCTACTTACTCTAACGACTGTTTTTCCTAATGCATGGCTGGGGACGTGATGTCCACAGGGTTTGGAGCAGTGGAAGATTTAAAGAATAAGAAAAGGTGTAGCAAGTTTTCAAGCTTTCCTAGTGGGGTGCCATCTACCGAGACGATCCAGAGTTTAGACCTCTTCTTTTATGCATGGTCTTATTATCACAGTATATTAGATGACTTGTCTCCTTTGTCAAAACTATGTATGAATCAATTTTTCTTAAATACAAAGTGTTTCATTTACTTTTATTGCAATGGTTATCATATTTGTGACACTCCCAGATGAAAAAAAAAAATTATTGCTTTCGCTCATGTTATATGAAAATCTGGGTGTTACAATATGCCTACAAATAGTCAAGGTCTCCAGGTGGATGTTTTGAAAAAAGTGCCTCTCCCAACCTCAGCCTAATGATTGTTGTGTGCTCCCTAGGCATCTCATCATATCCCAAGATCCAAATATTAGAGTGATGGTCTCAGGGTGCAAGCTTTGGAGCATTGTGGTTGTTAGGATAATGTACCAACACTTAATTGGAAACACAAAAAATTGAGTCAAATTCTGTTTGGATACAACTCCTCTGAATGGAATACAAAAACTGATAAAACAATCAAAATCCACCCTGCTACTCCTTGAATGGAAGACCAAAATGGATTCCTTGAAATTTGAAACAACATAAAGATTCTAAGTTTAGAACAATATCACTAATCAAGGATATATTTCAAGAATTACCTCATGTCTAGATTGACTCACCTTCAACTGAAGATGCCATGACATGAATTAAGCAACACAAGTGAATGTACTATGTTCCCAACTTTCGACAACCTCAAGTTATTCCTCTATCGAGATGTAACTGACATCGTGCAGGATGAATGTAAGGTCAAGGATCAAGCAAAGTACCCATTGGAGAAGGAGGAAATGAACCAATAGATATTTTTCTGATTCTACTGAGACAATGAAACTAAGGCCCACCCTATTTGGGAACAAACTAAAAACGAACCCCCTATTGGTGTGGAAAATAATGACTCTAACAAGACTGTGGAGGAGGTTCTAAAAACAAATCTATGTCAGAATTTACATCCATTATTTGTAAAATAAAAATGAGTTAGAAGACCCAAAAACAATTAATGTTTATTTGAAATAAAATTTGTTATGTACAATGCTAGGAAAATAGATTTTTGTGGGGGGAGGTGAAAATAGATTTTGGAAACGCATATACCCAGTGGTATAGAAGTCATAGGGATGTAGGAGATGAATAAACTATTGTTTTATAAAGATTCATGTCTGCATGAGGGCAATGTTGAACCAACAACACGTGAGCCATTGGTTAGTCACTCTTCCTCTCAAGAAAAAGAAGGAGATGCCTGGATGAAAAAGAGACACAACCACAATCAAGAGAAAAGTCTTCGAGAAGATATATAGAGACTTGCATCCATGTTCCTACTATGAAGAAGAGAAAAGGGTGAAACTTGACCAAGAACAATAATTTAACCATCATTATAGGACAAAATAATTGTTCTAATTCAAGGGATATAATGTTAAAACTACTTATCCCTCTAGAGGATACTATCCAAAGATCCTTAGATCATATTGTAGTTGTGGTCATAATTATAAAGTGACACATGGGAACCAAATATGATAGGTGGTTACTAGTATGGTCCAATAGTTGTCCTTGTGTACTAAAGTTTGACAACCGTACTTGAAGTTATGAGGATGCAATTATTGTAAAGAAAGACACTAAAATCAGAACTCATTAGGTTGAGATTATAAAAGAACATTAAGAAGGTATTGTCTTTCTAAAGAACAAAATTTGAAATAACTTTTAAAATTTATAAAAATCACAAGCTCGTCATTTCTATAAGGAACTTCATACAAGATTAAGTGGAATAGAGAACATTAACATGTGTGTTTGTAGTTTAAAGATGAGACTTGCTATAATAAACTAGAGGTGGATGCATACCAAAGTCCCTTTATTCCATACTTGCAAGAGAAAAGTGGCCTAACAATATACATGGAAACCTAAAGTCTAGCACACCCTGAATATGGCCACCCTTCTTGCATAAAGTGGAAAGAAGCCAAGTATTCTCGATAATCTGGTTACCAATATCCATGGAATCCCAAGGTGGGATGATGCCAAGATAGGCCTCCAAATAGTCAAAGCATCCAGATGGAAGTTGTGGAATAAGTGCTTCTCCCAACCTCATCATGGTGATCTCTATGTGCTGCCTTGGCATCATCATCATCTACCCAAATCTAAAGTCTAGAGTGACATTTTTACTATGGAACGTTTAAAGTGATGTGGTTGTCAGCATATTGTACCCACATTTCAAATGAAACCTTCAAAATCGTGTCGAACCCAATATGGAAGATACAACTCCTTCGAAAGGATCCAACAATGGGTAGAACTATCAAACTCCACCCCACTACACCTTCAATTGAAGACCATAATGGATTTCTTGAAATTTGAAACAACATGAAGATTCCAATTTCAGAACATTATCACTAATCAAGGATATATTCCAAGAATTACCTTATTTATAGATCGAGTCACCTTCAATTAAGACCCCATCACTTTAATTAAGAAACACAAGTGCATGTACTAGGAGCACCATCCCGACCATCAATAACCTTAGCGTGACACAATTCTAGTAAACGTTAGCACTCTATCAACATCAAATTTGGAAATCTATAATCAAGATCATCTCAAATTGAGAAGTCATAGTTGTGCACTACCTAGGTTGATGAACTACCACAACCTCCTATTCGATGTGTGTCACATCTGGAGCATTATTTCCATGAAAAAAGCATCTCACAAAAGTGTACATGAAAAAATTCAAGCTACCAATGTTGTTCATTCTTTATCTCAAACACCAAACAACATTTATAACATTAGATATCAAGATTTTTTTTTGTTTTAAAGATTATCCATTTTCACTAACTTCATTTGAAGTATAAATAAATTACATTAGTCTTAAAACTTATACAAATTAGAACTAAAATATTCATAAACTTTATGTTAAGAGAAAAATAATTAATTTACCTCAATTTCATAAGAGAAAAGAAGGTTACAATACATTTCTACCTAGGGCCGCACACTAATAAATTGAGTTGTGACTATATGCAACCCCAGGCATTCAAAACACACATGGGATCTTTTGAATTTATAATGGGCCATATACTAACACATCCACGTATACTAGAATAGATTACCTGCAAGCATATGGGATCATATTATAGTATAGGTGAGTGGTAAGTGAGGGTTGAATCTGTAGGGAGAGATGGGATACTATATCTAAGTTAGATTAAGCTATGTTCATAAAGTGGAGATTAGGGTGTTTAGGGTTTGTGGCTGGTTTTGGTTTCATTGAACTAAAGTTTCATGCAAGAAAGCAAGAAAGGAAGAAGAACAAGCAAGACCAAATTTAAACCCTAAACAAGTTAGTACTAGTTAACAACTAAAGTTAAAAGTAAGAAAGATCAAGAGACTAAGACTAAGTTACACTAGCTAAGCAAGTTAAACACGGAAGCAATTAGGCACCTAGATTAGCACTAACTAGCAATATTAACACTAAGAGGCTCAAAAAGGCCCTAAATACTTGTCATGGAACCATTCCTACCCCAATCCCAATCCCACTGCCAAACAATGGTAAAAGGATTGAAGCACTAGTCCTTGAGTGGCCCAAAAGGATCTCACACACTGGCATATACAATAAGAAATAATAACTCAAAAATAGGGGATTTAAAGATCAAACTAACCCAAGATACGAGATATTGCAAATTTATCCTTGTCATAAGAGTACATATATTGCGGAAGCAATCTAGTCAATGTTCTATTTGGTTTGTCTAAAATCAAGAAAATCAAGAGACAATCATGTAATTGTATGGTACATCTTCAAAAATAAGTAAAATATTTTATAACAATATAGTACACTTGGCATGACTTATATTCAAAAGTATAACAAGCAATTTACCAAAACCAATATTTTTTCAACAAGATGTAAATTTCGAACAATTCAATTTTTATAATGAGTTCCCAATATGGTGATTCGAGAAGCATGCTTATATATTTTGTGTGGCTCCATCACCCCAACAAGATGGGGGAGGTCACTAGGCTCCTTCTCTCCATATGAGGTAGGAGGTCGATCGACATGTACAAGATTCAATATCACTTGACAAGTACAAGTTCCACCCTCCCAATGAGGAGGTCACTTGTACTCAATATCAACACTATCAACATCAATATACAAGAAGTCATAATGGGAAATATCATTATGTTTTTTAGTTTGTCTCAAAATATAATATATGAAAAATAGAAGCCTAATCAATAGGGAACAGTAGCTCAACCAAGTATATAGCCAATTATACAATTAAGAGATACATAAAAGGTATCTTCAATACAACCAAGGAGGAGGTATATAGTGTACATTTCATCGAATATTTAGAGTAGAAATCTCAATAAGTAATATGTCAACCCTTTGAGTTAGATCCTAAATAAAAAATATTTGGATCAAGGGTTAAGATCATGATATTTGAAGAACATGTTTCAATATTCAAGATTAGGGTTACACTTTCCTATGTCAACCTTAGGGTTGGTTCATTCACTTATAATCAACCAATATTTCAACATGACCAACATTATTCAAGCATCAAGAATATCTCAAGTGGGAATGACCTACCTAGGTATTTTAGGAACATATGCAAACCCTAATTTTATGGTCATTATCCAAATCATCTTTCAAGTTTCTAGATCTTCATCAAGGAAATAAGTTCAAGGTTCTAGATCAGGAATGTCACAAGATTTGGTACGCTTATATTTTCCATATGACGATTCTAGGGTTAGAATCAAGCTTAGTAATTACTTTATGGCATGAAATAATATTCAAGATTTGAATAAGTCAAAAGGTTAGATCTAGATTCAATAATGAGTCAAGTATCCCTTTTGCGTCTCAAGATAATCATAAGAGTCAAATATCAGGGATTCAAAAAAATAATCATTAAGATAGAGTCATTTAACAAATTAAATAAGCAAGAAATAAAAGATCTAGGAAAATTAGTAAAATTCCTTGCATTTTTATAATCAATATTGACTCTTTATATGTAATTTTTCGAGTTAGGAATCAAGAGATATGATTTTTGCAAGACATGACCATTTATTGGATTATTTCTTAGAGAGAGATATGATTACTATAATTAGGAAAAGCTATGATCATTGGATTATATGGCCGAATGGATAGGATCACTCCACATAGGTGTTGTAGCTGTCTGACTTAGGTCTAGTTCAATCACTAATCAATGCTTGATTGCTAGACCAATTAGTGGTTCAGCTAGGTCTACTGTATCGGTTCAAAAGCCTTTGGACTCGACTGGTTCTTCTAGATTGATGGTCTAGGGTCTCATTGTCTCTGTGTGTAGCCCTCAGTGTGGACCACAAAATTTAGTGGAGGGGCTCTCTGATGAAAGGAGGGATCATTGGAAGGAGGGGCTGATGGAGGTGGCTCTGATGCTGTTAGGGATCATTGTGGTCTCGCGAAGTGAATGACAACCTTGATTTCGAGTGAGGGGTTGGGGAAGGCGAACGCCCAGAGGGGGTTTGTGAAGTGGTGTTGCTAATAGAAGAAGATAAGGAGGAGAAATATGGGGCATTCGTGATCAATTGAGGGAATAGAAACTCATCTTAGGTGAACGGGTGCTTGATGCAGGTCTTTGGGGGGGGGGGGTTATAGAATTACGACTAGGTTTTGGGGCCCGTGGGGTTGGGGTGGTAACCATTTCCACCAGAGTGAGTTGGAAGGATGAGGGGCAAGGATTTAATGGTGAAACTTGTCATGAAGTGTGGTCAAAGTAGGGTTCATTGGTCTAAAAATTGTGAGAGGATCATTTTTATTTGGTTCGAAATTCGAATCTTGGTCAGAGGAAGGAGATCGATCAATAAGTCCATCTTGTCTCCTTTCCACAATCAGTGGGAGGTAGGAGATGTTTGTTAGGCTATAAGATCAGGCTTGGAGCTGTGAGAGGCAGATCCAAGGGCTGAGATGCGCCCCTTCTTCATTCCACATATATCTAAAATGGACAAAGCCAAATAAAAAGTCAAATCAAGGGATTTTTAACTCATTAACTTCAACAATTTGTAGAAAATTGTAGGAATGTCCAAATGGGGTGAAATTTGGACCATAGCTTCAAAACATTATTTAGAACATTTAGAAAAAGTTTGAGGATCAAAATATGGAGTTTGATGTACAAATTGACTTCTTTGGATAAATAAAAAATTTAATCAAATATGTAGTGTCACAAAGTGTATAAAGTTCACATTGATCACCATATTTCGAATTTGAGTATCAGTATTGATTATTAACTAAGAAACATAAATTGGCACCATGAGTGAACATTAAGAGGGAAAAAGATTAATTATTTAATTTTTATTGTAAATTTCACTTGGTCACATCCTTCCCTCCTTATAAAGGAATTTTTTCCCCAAAATTCAAGAAAATCCTCAAAATTGGCAACTATCCAATCCAAATCATATACTCAACACTAGAACGTCCTCAACAATATAATCAAAATTATGTCCTCAAAATTCAGCTAGTCCAATAATCATATTTGGGATTCCATGTTCCATATCATAACCAACTTGGTACCAACATCATTCATCATCTAGCAATTGAGAACGAAGGTCATTATATATATTGTTCAAAGTCATCATATGAGTCACAAATATGGAAAACATCCTATTGATCAAAATTTTGAAGAGATCATATTTGATGTCAAACAAATAGAGTTCTTGATCAAGTGTACAAGGTGACTTTCAATCCCAATACCCTCAGGGTCCTAGCTTCTACATTGGATTAGGTGGGATTATACATCCATGATTTGACATATTATATTTCAACAATTTCAAGACAACATCATACTTTTAATATCATGATTTTGATGTCAAATCAATGGGAGGTCTCACCCTAGTCCTAATGAGAGATAAACCAAATGTCATAAATCAAGAGAGTCAAAATGGTCATCGTTTCAAAAACTTAAAATTTTGGGATTGTGAAAGTCACTATATATCAAGGGTGGTCTCGAGATCCAAATAGAATGATCATAGGATTTGTATTATGATTGAGATTGATAATCACGAGTCAAAATTTTATTAATCAGTATCAAAATTTGAGATTTTTAGACATCAAAAGTCATAGGTACATAATTTTGAAGCTAGGTTTAGATTCCCACTTTAGACCTTAGGGTGACCATTCAGTTATATATAACAATCTTTTAGTATTCAACCAACATTTTCAAGATTTCCTTATCATAGAATTTAAGTTTGATGAATGATCTAGATCTAAGTCTATCAAGGAAGTCAAACACAAGCTATAGTCACCATTTTCATATATCAAGTTCATTATCAAAATCAATATTCAGGACCGAGTATCAACCATGGGTTTAACCTAATAGACTTAGTTCAACCAATTCAAATCAGGTGAAAGGGGTTCTTTTCCAAACTCTAAATAACCAACAAGGTGAAAATTTAGAGGTAATCATAATAGGGATGTGACCTAGGTTAGGGGATTCATGAGTCAACTTCCACCCTAATGTAGCACATTAATCTATGTTAGTCATGTTTCATTGAGCTTATTCGAATATGGGGGTTATCAATGATCAAATCATGTTATATAAGATCAAAATTCAATATTATAATTGGGAAAAAATGTCATGATTTTACAAAGTCAAGGTAATATTTGCATTCCTTTCCTTTTATGGTCTATTTAGTGATATAATTTGGAAATTGAGGATTTGAATTGGGCATTCAGAAACTCAGAGAATAATAGTGCATGATCTAGGTCCATAATCATCATATCAAAATTGAGATTACAAAAGTCATCAATAGTCAATAGGAAAACTACTTTTTGCATCAAAGTCTCACATCATGTTTTTTTGAGTCCTAGGCTTAGTCACTTGCTGGCATAGTCATGATGTGTAACAAAATAGGGTACAAGTTTATTTAATTATGTTTCAAGGTTTAGTTAACAATAGGGTGACATGGACTTAATCAAATAGGGACCTCATCAATGATGAGGTATAACTTATAAATCCTTATTATTTAATCAAATTAAGATTTAATATTTACCTCAAACCTAGGAAACATGTAGTATAATTTTAGTTGAATCAAGTTTTAATGAAGGGGTCAAGTATAATTATTTGATTTCAAAATTAATTTTCATAATGAAAATCGAGTTTTTCATATTAAGATCAGATCATAGTATCATTATCTTATCATTTTTCACAATTTCTGGTAACATTCATTTTTCCCATATATAAGCTACCCATAATCGAAGCATCATGAGGCAAAAGGTCACAAGAGAAGGACCACATGAGGTGATGAGAAAACTACCTAAGTATCATCTACTTGGGTGGCTTAGAGTAGTCCTTAAATTAGATATGAGATGCTAGAAGACTCTCTAGGGTTTCAACAGGGAACCTTTAGGTCTAGTTTTGGATCAATTAAGGCCAAGTGGAGTGGGGAATCTCATCCACCATGAAGACAGATAGGAAAAATTATGCCACAACCTCGACCCTAGACACCTCAATTTTATACATTATGGATTTTAGGGTTTTCGGGGTTCAAGAGACTCAAGATATTGTTTACTTAAAGTATATGGGAATGTGTATACTTTCATACCAACAGTCACAAAACCATTCATACCCCAATCTCAATCCCACTTCCTAGACAATGGTAAAAGGATTGAAGGGCCCATCCTTGAGTGGCACAATAGGATCTCACACACTGGCATATACAATAAGAAATAATAACTCAAAAATAGGCGATTTTAAAGAACAAACTTACCCAAAATAGAAGATATTGTAGATTTATACTTGTCATCATAGTATATCAATTGCAGAAGTGATCTAGTCAATGTTCCATTTTGTTTGCCTAAAATCAAGAAAATCAAGACACAATCATGAAATTGCACGATACTCTATCAAAAATAAGTAAAATAGTTTATAGAAAAATTGTACACTTGACAGGACTTATATTCAAAAGTATACAAGTCAATTTTCCAAATTCAATATTTATTCGACACGATGTTTATTTCAGACAATTCAATTTTTATTACGAGTTCCCATTATGTTGATTCAAGAAGCATGCTTTTATATATTGTGTTGCTCCATCGCACCAACAAGATGGGGGAGGTCACTAGGATCCTTCTCTCCATATTAGGTAGGAGGTCGATCGACATCTACAAGATTCAATATCATTTTACAGGTACAAGTTCCACCCTCTGAGTGAGGAGGTCACTTGAACTCAATATCAACATTATCAACATCAATATAAGGGCATTCATAATGGGAAACATCATTATGTTTTCAAGTTTGTCTCAACATATAATATAAGGAAAATTGAAGCCTGATCAATAGGAAAAAATAGCTCAACCAAGTATATATCCAAGTATACAATCTAGAGATACATAAAAGGTATCTTCAATAAAACAAAGGAGGAGGTAGAATAGCATACAGTTCACTGAAGGTTTTGATTACAAATATCAACAAGTAATAGGTCAACCCTTAGAGTCAGATCCTAAATAAAAAATATTTGGATCAAGGGTAAATATAATGATATTTGAATATCGTGATTTCAGTATTCTATATTAGGGTTACACTTTCCTATGTCAACCTTAGGATTGGTTTATTCAATTATAATCAACCAATACTTTAATATGTCTAACATTATTCAAGTTTCAAGAATATCTCAAGTGGGAATGACCTACCAAGGTATTTTAGGAACATATGCTAACCCTAATTTTATGATCATTATCCAATTAATATTTCAAGTTTCTAGATCTTCGTCATGGAAATAAGTTCAAGGGTCTTGATTAGGTATGCTATAAGATTTGGTACACTTATATTCACTATATGACTATTCTAGGGTTAGAATCAAGCTTAGTCATTACTTTATGGCATGAAATGATATTAAATGTTTGAATAAGTCAAAAGGTTACATCTAGATTCACTAATGAGTCAAGTGTGACTTTTGTGTCTGAAGATAATCATAAGAGTCGAATATCAAGGTTCCAAAAGATTAACCATTGAAACAGAGTCATTTGACAAATTAAATAATTAAGAAATCAACGATCTAGGGAAATCAGTGAAATACACAATAAATTAGGCTAAAAAAGCATTTTTAATAAATTCCTTGCATTTTTCTAATCAAGATTGACTATTTATATGTAATCTTTGGAGTTACGAATCAAGAGATATGATTTTTTTTGGATGACGTGGGAACCACCCCCGAGGAAGCACCATGATTGTGACCCCCCTGGCAGCGTAAACCCTCGACTTTCCCCAACTACCCACACATTCGGGTCAGCAAGGTAAACTCACATTGAGGCTGACGTGTGTGATGGGACCAAGGATCGCTGAAGCTACACAATTGGGGATTCGAACCTGGGTCCCTACTCTGGGGAGCCCGAGCCTTCTCCACCGAGCTACAACCCCCTCGACAAGAGATGTGATTTTTGCAAGACTTGTCCATTTATTGGATTATTTCTCAGAGAGAGATAGGATTACCTTAATTACAAAATGTGAAGATCGATGGATTACATGGTCAGATGGATAGGATCTTTCCATGTAGGTATTGTGGCTCTCTCATTCAGGTCCAGTTCAATCATTGATTGGTGCTTGATTGCTGGCCAATAAGTGGTTCAACTGGGTCTATTGGACCGGGTCAAAAGCCTTTGGACCCGACTGGTCCTTCTAGACCGGTGGTCTAGGGTCTCATTCTCTCTTTGTGTAGCCCATCATGCAAGCCATAAAATGAGGTGGAGGGAATCACCAGTGTAAGGAGGGATTGAGGGAAGGAGGGGTAGATGGAGGTGGCTATTGTGTCATTTGGGATCATCGTGGTCCCGCGAAGTGAATGACAACCTTGATTTGGAATGAAGGGGAGGGGAAGGCGAATGCCCAGAGGGGGTTTGTGCGACGACAATACAATCATAAGTAGATAAGGAGGAGAAATATCAGGCATTTAGGATCAATTGAGGGAACAAAAACTCACCTTAGGCGAATGAGTCCTTGATGTGAGTCTTTGGGGGGGGGGCATTTTTATAGCATTAGGACTAGGTTTTGGGGCCCAACGGGTTGGGGTAGCAACCATTGCCTCCAGAGTGAGATGGGAGGGCAAGGGGCAAGGATTTAATGGTGAAACATTTTGTGAGGTGTGGTCAAAGTAAGGTTCATTGGTCACAAAATTGTGAGAGGATCATTTTTGTTCGGTTCAAATTCGAATCTTGGTCAGAGGAAGGAGTTATATCAATAAGATCATCGTGTCTCGTCCCTACAATCAGTGAGAGGTAGGAGATGCCCATCATGCCATATGATTGGGCGTGGATCTGGGAGAGGTAGATACAAGGCCTGAGATGCGCCCCTTCTTCATTCCATGGATCGCTGACATGGAAAAAGCCAAATAAAATGGCAAATTAAGGGATTTTCAACACATTAACTTCAATAATTTGTAGAAAATTGTAGGAATGTCCAAATGGCGTGAAATTTGAACCATAGCTTCACAAAATCGTGTAGAACATTGACAAGAAGTTCGAGGATCATAACATGGCATTTTATGGACACATTTACTTATTTGGATCAATTAACTAATTAATCAAATATGTAGTGTCACAAAGTGTATAAAGTTCACATTGATCACCATATTTTGAATTTTAGTATCAATATTGATTATGTAGCTAAGAAAAATAAATAGTTACCATGAGTGAGCAGCAGGAGGGCAAAAGAGTGATAAATTCATTTTTATGCTAAATTTCACTTTGTCACACTACTCTAGAGAGACCTATCTATCCAAAACATGACAATTAACTAATAAAGCAATTAAAGGAACCAACTAAAATAGAATGAACTAGATAAGAGAACAATTGAGGTTTTAATGCAAGTTATCGAGAGGTGGGTTGTTTGGAGACGTTACTAGGATTCCAGTTGGGGGGGGGAGATATAACATGTAAATTAAACTATTCATTTTATATTCCTAAATCAAACAACTAGTAAAATGCTATGAAATCACCCTAGACTATTAGTTTTCCATGGATAGAAAAGAGTATGTGAAGGGGAACTACACCCTCGCACACTCTATCTAGCCTTATGAGGATCAATTGGACTAAGGTATAGGTGAAATTCCAATATTATTTGGCTAATTTAGGTTTATAGGATGGGGATGTTTGATGTAATTGGGAGCCAAAGGTAGGAGTTAGGAGTATAGGTGAGGGTGTTTCACCTCACATTACTCACCATATAGATTTTAGAAAACTCCTTGGAAATTAAAGTAAACACACCTACACTGGATACTTAGATCTCACACCTAGGACTAAGAGAAGGGATATGTGTGGGAAGATGGGGTGTTATCTAGGGATCCAGTAGTTGGAGCTAGGAGAAAATCCCAAGATAGCCTCATATATGCCATCTTCTCCTAGACATAGGTGATTTCAAGCATAAAATAACAAGAATTCATGTTTTTAAGCACAAAGCACAAGAATCAACATGCAAAACAAGATTGAAGTAGAAAGCAATAATGAAAGAATGAAATCATAGAGTTTATAAGTTATATTATATGAACATGGTATCAAAGCAACATTTTTACTGCAAACAACCCACCACAAGGGGATTAACTACACATAAAACAAGAAAATGAAGAGAAAAAAGAAGGAGTACAGATGTATGGGACCATAGAGCAAGGTGAAGACTACTTTGCGGGGCTTGCACTTTTTCTTTAAATATGGATAGATGGAATGGAATGGTGGTAGATAATGGCCCAAACCCTAGAAAACAAGGGTTTTGTAGTGAAGGAAGGTGGAAATGAGGTGGAGTTGGGTGGGAGTAGGTGAGAGCTCTTTAATGCACTAATGAAGGTAGAAATAAATGCTATGGAGATGTAACCTCGTGCTATATCTACTACCTATGTATATATAGGTGTTGGGAAAGCACTAGGTTAAATGGGGGCATTTTGGGTAGAATAGTGCAGAAAAATGTAGGGTTTTGGGTGGTAGCACGATCATGGTGGGGTAGGTGTAGAATGGTCATGGTGGCAAGGAATGGCCATGTTGGATGAAGGCAAAATTATAATTGAAATTGGTGAAATTGAGGTTGGTAGCATGACCATGCTGGGCAACATTTCCATGGTGGGGACTAGGTAGCATGATTGTGTTGGGTATCATGACCATGGTGTGTGAGTTGGGGACTTGGCCATTCTGCTTAGAATGCATGTTTTGCTTTGGGCCAACACTTTTGCTCTAGCAGGCACGATCTTGTTGGGGTCTTCTTAGCACAACTATGTTGCTCAGGTTGTTGTTGCTTGTCAAATTTTGTCATCTTTATGTGATTTTTTATGTTTTTATCATGGCCTTTCTGTGTCACCACAGTTGTGTTGGGTCCTTTCCGTGTCACCACACCTTTTCTTTAGCTCGACCCTTGGCCACTGGGCATATTTTTGGGGGTCTTTAGGGCCTTATTTGGACCCCTCCATGGGTGGAGGAACCCTCGAACACCTTCTTTCTCTCCGATCCATCCAAGTCATGGTTCAAGTACATGAAAGCATACAAAAAGCGATTGTAAGGGAAATTGATAGAAACATGCATATAGAGGGAAATAGCATTTAATCTAATAGCTTAAGACATGATTCAAGTGCAATAAGACACAATATGGAGACATAAAGTAGGGTTGGATGAGGAAACAATTCAAACTTTGTTGCCACATAGACTTTGCAAAAATGTCCAAATATGTGTGAGGAAGTGCCAAGTTTCAACACAACCATTGATTCAAGAGAGAAAAATGTATCCACGTCTTTGATCTCTATTTCTTTAGTAAACAATAATTTATGTTTCCAAAAACCCTTATGCAAAGTCTATGACACATTGTCTTAGAGCAAAAAGGTTTACATAGACATTGATGACCTAGACTTGGAAACTCTGTCATGTAGGAATGTTTTAGTTGCATTCCTTCACCAGGTGATTTGATTTCCTTTTATTACAAAATCAATCATATTTCTTCGATGAAGAGGGAAAATTAGATTCAAGAAATGAAAAACACACATCCAAGCCCAAAAAAACATCTATGTTACCCATAAGAAACTAGAAATTCATGTTTCATAGTAGGTGGAATATTACCTCTTACTGACGCTTGAAGATAAGAATTGTCAAGAATTTTGATCACCGTACTTTAAACTACTTAATTGACATCCATGTCACCTTTGAAATCACTGCTAAGAGTTAAAGTAGCACTCTCCTAAGTATGATCATCATGTTGTGCACTCATATGTCAACCAATATATGGATGATGTACTATTATTCCTA
The DNA here is from genome assembly GCA_963693085.1 of Alisma plantago-aquatica. Lineage (NCBI taxonomy): Eukaryota > Viridiplantae > Streptophyta > Magnoliopsida > Alismatales > Alismataceae > Alisma > Alisma plantago-aquatica. The sequence goes on along the minus strand of OY856410.1, from coordinate 220,449,139 downwards.
TTTTAATTCCTATAAAAAGGCATGGACATTACTTGGTCTTCCTACTAGTTCCTCTAAATTTGGTATTCAACAGTTAGCTCGTCTCTTTGATCCTTTGAAGGGCCTAACCATTACCTCCCCATTTGACACTACCAAACACAATGTGACATTTAAGGGTCATTACTACATCATCCATTACAAAGCCCTTAATTTGTAGGAAAAACGTGATGTGATATGTTGTGTCCCAATCACACCATCCTTAGGTTGGTCATGTTACAAAAAACCTAATAGAAAAATGCATGTCACAATGTACAATTATGATGTGCCTCATAAATTGTAGCAATTATATTTACATGATCAATGAATATTAGGTGCCTAATCCAAGGAATTCTAGGCCAAATTTATAACATCTTCATTTTATGTTCACAACAAATAAATAAACTATTCCTAAAGACATGGATGATACAATTTCATAATTCAAACCACACTACGTGACCCACATGGCTACGAAAAAGGGTGAAGTGAGCTAGGTTTGATGTTACCTAGATCAATAGGTATGCAAATAGAAGAAAGTGTTGTGATAAGAGAGTGGAGTACTATTACATAGGATCACTCATCTTTTCTTTATTTAGATGCTATTACATACGAACATCTTTATTTTCTTTTTGCATGTTTTTCTTTTTCTTTTTTTTCTCTTTGCCCTTGGTGTAGCTCGGGCACATGGTGGTAGGAGTGAAGTGGGGAGATATATATATGTCCACCCCAAACATTTGGTGGTGTCTAAGGCAAAATATGTGCACTTTGTCATCCTTCCATGAGTTGGAGAGTTAAGGAGATGATAAAAGAAAAGTCTGGTCAAAGGGGGGTCACTAGTGTGCTTTTCAACATAAAATTTCTTGCATGAAAATTACTCCAACACTTCATCAAATAATGTCACCCCTCATGATTGAGCAAACACTAAAACCATATTTATATCACGAGACTCGACAAACCCTAAGATTTTCCTACTTTCATTAATCACAATTCAACCAAAAATTTCACAAGCATTAGAGAATTGATTCACATGTAGAAAGTCAACAATTAAGACCATTAAGCAATAGAACCTAAGAATGTTGCATTCTTTTATTATATGGCAAGACTTTCGGTTCAACAACTAGAGATTACGTCAAAACATGCTCATGAATAAGAAAATCTTAATTTGGGAAAAAATTGGCCAAAATGGTGCCAAATTTCATTCAATAACATCTAAACCTACATTTTGGAAATGAAAAGAACAAAGAAAGCAAACACAAAAATTACCAAAAACCTATATGAGATGCAATGCATGGCATTAAAAGCATTTTTTTTAAATTATGCAAAAATTCATGAAATTAAACCACATGGTATTCAAGCATGTAAAACACCTATACAAAGTATGGATGGACAAGTATAACAGTTAGCTAGAGTGGTTGATCACCTTGAAAAAAAATTAGAATAAGGTACATAAACAAAAAGTCATTCAAAGTATGGTCTTCCTACCCTACCACCCCAAACTTATAAACCATGTTATCCTCAGCATGAAATAGAGTTTAGAATAGTAGGGTAGAGGGTATGGAGTTGTGTTAGACAAATAACAAGAGGTGGAGTGATAAACATAGCATTACATAAGTAGGGCACCACACCCGTGCTACACAAAACGGCCATGTTGACTTTCTAGCAGCACGACCATTCTATGTGGAACAATCGTGTTGGCTGCTTTCCTATAGCTTTTTCACTGGTTCAATTTTTATTTTCAAACTTGATCTCCTCCTTGGTTGGCTCCTCCATGCAACATCTGCACATTATTGTATCTTATCTAACATGATCACATACAGAAAAACTGTCAAGTATTTTGTGTGTATATATTTTCTAGAAAAACAAAAGTGTAACAATAAAAAGGGTTTTGATAGTCTCAAACCAACATGGGTTGCCTCCCAGTAGGACTAAATGTAGAGCCTTCATCCAGGCTTGTTGTTCTTTCCACCATCATGTCTCCACAAATGAGGAGTCTCCTTCTCATCTAAGGTGACCATTTCAAAAGATTTTACTACATGATCTTCATCCCAAGAAACATGCAAGGTTTTGTCGTTACTATTTGCTATCCAACTCTTACAAAAGTCAGTATAGTCCAAGTTGTTGCAAAGATCCTCATCCATTATTTTTTGCCTTTCTTTATCAGTGAACATGAACATATTTATCTTTTTACTCATATAAGAGATTGTCATGATGTCAGCTCACACTTTTATTTCGACATATGTTATGCATACGAATGGTCTCCTTAGGATGATGTAGTTCTTCCCATCCTTTGGCTTGATGTCCATTACAAGAAAATCCGTTAAATAACTAGCACTACATTTCTTGGTCACATCTAGACCAAAGTTTTCTACCATACCCATAGGTTCCTTGCTAGATACATTGGCTAACAATAGAACACAATCAAAATGTTTCATCCTTTCTAGGTAGTTCTTGATAGACAAGCTACATGGAATGATGCTCACACTGGATATCAAGTCAAGGAGTGTGTGCTCCATAAACTAAAAGTTGGATGTAATAAGGAATGAGAGATGCACCAAGATCTTTCATCTTTCTGGGGAAGGGGTAGTTAATAATGAATTTGACTAGATCTGTTGCTACAATCCTATTAGGTGTCATCATTATCATCTTTGCTTCCCAGTGCAAGAAACTTTAAAAGAAGACATGAGGGTTGTGATGCTTTCCTTTTCTTACTTCTAGGAATTCAAAAACTTCACGGTATGTTCATGTTCTTATGTGAGGAAGGTGTCTTCTAAATCATCATAGAGACAATGACCACTTGGATCAACATCTTCTACAACAACTTGCGGACCTTGGGACAACACTGGAATATCCATTAACTTATAGGGTAGAGCTTGTGTTGTTCCAAATTCCAAGAGGAGTGGGATAAGAGGTGTTATACCCTTCATCAAGGAAAGGACAACAAAGGTTTTAGTGCCTCAACACCTCCATAGAAAGGTGGGATAGAAAATTATTCCTTTTCAAATAATGGTGGGACACATGGGGATGTATCCCCAAGTAAAGGTGAGATAGAAGGAATCATCATCTCAACAGAAGGTGAGGGATTTGGTGGTAAAGAAGATGATTTAGCAAGAACCTCAGTGCTCTTGGCATTTTCAAACTAAAATAGAATAATAGAATCCTTATTTCTCTCAGCATCTCCATGAGAGTTTTCTGGAAATCATTCTTCATCATGAATTTTGGTAACTTTATCCTCTCTCTGCATGAATTCCTCAATAGCCTTCTTCCCCCATATGACGGATACTATGATCACCTTCTCATGCGGAGGAGAGGGAGCTCGTAAGGATGATGGTGGTGTTGGCATTGGTATTAGGTGAGATGGATTAGGATTTTGGAGGATGTAAGTTGGTTGTTGTGAATGTTGTTGTGAAGGTTGTTGTGGAAGTGATTGTTGTAGTTGTTGTTGATGGGGTTGATATTGGGGAGTGGGTTGTTAGTTGAAATGTGGTGGAGGTGGAGGATATTGGTAGCTGTAGTTGGGTTGTGGGGATGGGGGAGCATATGGATGAGGGGGTCCTTGGTTTTGTTCCAAAGTTGTGACTTGCCCTTGTGGTGGGACATGGGAACCTTGTGGAGTGCTCACAGAAATACTATGACCATTTGGGTTGGCCATGGTTTGGGAAGGGATTCTTCCATCCATACGACAATCATGTGACCTAGAAATCTGGTCTAGCCTCTGCTCAAGCCGATCAATGGTTTGTCCATGACAGGACACATTTCTCATCAATTTATCAAGACCTTTCAACCTCCAAAGAACCTCTTATTCAAACTTGGAGTTGTTACTCGGCCCTTGGTGCAGCCTTGGTTGTCCATATCCTTGATCCCCTTACTTCCAAAAGAAGTTTGGGAGATTTCTCCACTCTAGAGTGTAGGTGTTAGACATGGCACCTTGGTTTTTTTGGTTGCCAAAAGATTGAAGGGCTAAAACCTCCTTACAAATAGCTTCCACATAGTTGGTTGAGTGGTTACAAGACCCTCCAGCGTGATTCTTTGTGAAGTTCAACATATCGACAAGATTCATCATCATTTAAGGACTTGATCTTCCCTAGCTAGAGGAAGAGCACAGTTTCTATCACAATGTACATCCATTCTAGAAATGCATTGATGTGAATTTTCTACTAGATGCCCAAAGAGAGGCTAAGACTCTTCCAGGGGAATGTCCATGAAGCTTCCACCATAAGTGGAGTCAACAACCATTTGACCCAATTCAGATAGCCTAGTGTAGAAGGATTGCACAAGATGAAAGATGGGAACATCATGGCTAGGGCAGTCTCTAAGCAGCTTTGGGAACCTCTCCCACATCTCATGGAATGGCTCATTCTCTTTTTTGCTGAATGAAGTGATGTACCTCCTCATTTGTGTCAACATGGATATAGGATGAAATTTCTTCAAAAACTCATTCCTGACACTTACCCAAGTAACCAACTCTGGCTTTGACATTTACCATTCTTTAGCCTTTTCCTTGAGCAAGAAGGGGAACAAGGTCCTCATGATGGAGTCATGAGTCACATCAGGGGTTTGCAAGGTGGAACATGTCTCCAAGTAGGCATCAATGCGGTGATATGAGTTATCATTATCCAACCCATAAATGGTGGGTAAGATTCCAAGGAGGTTGGTGGAATAGAGAACTATTGACCTGAAATTTGGTCGACTAGGGTGGCAATGGGAGATGTGTAGTTCTCCTAGGTGAAGTACTCATTGAGTGTCTTGGGTGGTGGTACTTTAGGAGGGATTTGGACATCCTCTTATACAATTTCAAGCTATTTTTGTTGTATGTGCTAGTGTTAACGTCACCTTCTCCCTATCTCAGGGTGATCTGGATCCCAGTTAGTAGAGATCGAGCATATCCCAAACATGTTGTCACCTTCACACGACACAAACAAGCAACAAGAGCTAAGTTAGTAGAAAATTTTGCAAAACTATACAACAAATAAAAAATGTCAATGATGAGGATATTAGGAAGAGCAAAGTTACCCTAACTAGCTAGTAGGAGCACCTCTATCCCCAGAAAAGGCGTCAATAAGCTTGATGATTCTACCTAGGGCTAGACACTAATCAATTAAGTTGTGACTACATACAACCCTACGCACTCAAAAAACACATGGCACTTTTCACCTTATAATGGGCCCTATACAAACACATCTACATTGATTTGAATATATCACCTGCAAACACATGAGATCGAATTATAGTATAGGTGAGTGGCAAGTGAGGGTTCTATCTGTAGGGAGAGAGGAGGCACTTGAGCTAAGAAAGATTAATCTATGTTCATAAAGGCAGAGATTATAGGTTTTAGGGTTTCAAGTTGGTTTTGGTTTGATTACACTAAACTTTAATGAAAAAAAGAAATAAAGGAAGAAACACAACCATGACCCTATTTTACCCCTAAACAAGTTAGTCGTAGTTAACAAAGATATACAACTAAGTAAGCAAGGATAAGAGACTAAGTCTAAGTTACACTATCAAAGCAAGTTAGACACCAAAGAAATTAGGGACCTACTAACTAGTAAGATTAACACTAACAAGCTCAAAGGGGCCCTAACTACTCTTGCAAGACCTAACTATCCACAATAAGGAAATTAACTAACAAAGAACTTAAAGCAACCAACTAAACTGGAATGAACTAGCTAGGAGAGAAATTGAGGTTTTAATGCAAGTTATGAAGAGGTGTGGCTTTTGGGGATGTTACTAGGTTTCCATTTAGAGGGAAGATATCACATGTAAACCTAACCATTCTTTCTAGAATTATAAACCAAACAACTAGAAAAATGCTATGAAATAACCCTAGACTATTAGTTGGCCATGGATAAAATAGTGTTTGTAAAGGGGAACTACAACCTTGTTGTTACAACCCCCTTCCCTTGTTATCCCTTAAAAATGAGGACTGAGAGGACAAGGGCCATGATCATAATTCTGGGATCAGGATTAACAAGTAACCAATAATAATGAATAAATTTCATTATATGGAAAAGAGTTTGATAATATGATAACCTCTCCTCAAGGGAGTTACATGAAATATAAATCTAACATTTGCAATAGAATGAAATTCTATCTAACTATAATCTTCTATTTTTTATTTTAACTTCCATTTCTTCTTGGTGTCATCTTCTTGCAAGTCCATCTTATGAGTTAACATGAGTTTGACCTAAAACATTGTGAAACAAAACAATGATCAGTATATTTCTATACTAGTATGTGGAGGAAACACAATATGCACATATATGAGTTACAACATAATCAACCATATGTGGAATTAAAAAAATTATCAAAACACATTTTCATTTCTTAACTTCTCAACCCTTAATCTCTATTGCATACCCACTCACTAGGGGCACCCAATTTCACCATACTCACTCTCAAGGAGTATTACTTTGGTCTACCCACTCACTGGTGGTGATTTCCATCTATACACACTCACTAGGGGTATTCATGATACCATGCTCAATCCATGGTGGATTTATTAGTCAACCCACTCATTGGGATTGCTTTCAATAATTATCATGCATGTATTTAAATCAGAGATTATATTGTGGGATTGAGAAAGGTATTTCCATATACTGAGATACTCATATGGGCTTTATAGATTGCAGGAAGTAAATAAACAAATCAGCAATTAATTTGCAATCCATTTGAAAAAACCTCAAGAAAACCATGGAAGTCAATTAAGTCAAATAGTCATATGTGTAACCACATACCTTTCTCATTAGTAACTTGATATCTAAGAAAAAGGCAACGAAAGAAACAAATCAAGCAACTACCCTGAAAATAAAGGATAATACCCTTGTATTATTATTTTGTTCACAAGTTCGCATTAATACTTAATTGGGGTCCAAGTTTGGGTTTCGGTGTCAAATTTAGGCTTTCATTAGGGTTTTGGCTTCCCAAACCCTAACTACCACTTTTAATGCCTTTTTGGTTTACATATTCTAATTTTATATTATATGTATTTTTAACTCAAGAAAACCCTAAATTTTCAAATTATAAACTATTCAAATAAAATTAGAACCAAGATACCTTTTTTATCCAAAAAGATTAGTCTTTGGCTACCAAGATCAAATAAAAATGTTATGATCTTCAAGACATAGAAATTCGGGTTTTTATTCATTAAACACATTAAAGTTTCTAACCTTAAGCACTTTTAGAATTATATATAGAACTAGGTCTTGTTTTTATTTTTATCGCATTTCTTGCATTTATTTCATCAATTATATATATTTTTTTCTATCATCAAATTTTCCTACCAATTATTATGATTATTATAAAATTAAAAGATTCTGACCAATAGTAAGTTGCCACCTAGGCAGTACACCTAGGCCCCGACCTTGCCAACTATGTTGGGCCAACCAATGGGCTCATGCCACCTAATGTTGGTGCACTTGCATGGATCTGTTCTAGCCAGAGCAAAAAGAGGGAAAAAAGACCAAGTTACCCTTATCGGTGTTGAAGATGAGTCAAGGTAGACCTCACTTTTCACCACTACGGTTGTCTTCAAAATTCACTCCATATCTCATGAAGTAGTAGGTCAACCTAGACATTGACTTAATAATGTAGTCCTCTTGATCAACTAATGAAGGTGCTAACACTTTTCCTATCCATGATGAACTCACCGAGGGTCTCAATATCCTCGGTGGTGGTCGGGGTCGAGCTAGTGACAAGGTTGTGCTTCTGATGAGGTTGCAGAGAGGAGTAGAGGGTCGAGAATGAGGCTTGAAGAAGAATTTGAGGCTAAGAGGGATCCTTCTCATGCGATAGAGCCTTTCAGAGATAGTTGCGGGTTTGCAGAGGGTCTGTGGCCCCTTATATAGTCTCGGAATCAAGGGTTGGTCTCTGTTGTCTTAGTCAATTTTGGAAAATCCCTAACAGTCTACCTTAGTCGGCAAAACTGGGGATTCCCAAGATTTCCTTTGCCTCTCAGATTAGATGGAGATACTCTTGAGAATGCACACAATTTGTTGTGATAGGAAAATAAGAAATAAAGGAGTTTACTCATGTTCCCTAGTTTCCTATTCTGTCTCAAGATAGACAATGATTGGGTGTACTTGAATCTAAGATCCATGGCTCAGATTCCAAGCACTGAATAAACGGGTCGTGCATCTGAATTTCTTAATGAATTTAAAATGTGAAATTTAATGTAAACTTTCCATAATTCTTTCACTTTAGGATTTCTAGAAAATTCCATATCTCTCACTCCTTTAATCTTTTTAATCTCAAATTTTAAAGGAAAGTTTTAATGACTTTATATAAGTGTGGGTATGGTTTGACACCAGAAATCTAAAAGAAAAGATACTTTTCTTAATCTCCAAGTTTTCCCCTTTATCTTATTATTGAATTATCAAATTTATCCATTTCTCTTTCTATCTTTCCCATATCTTTTATTTTGATTACTTTTCTAATTAGGACTTATGTGAAAATGAAACCAAACAATTAGTGGTCTTTGACACCACTTCTCTAAAAAATTTCACGTGTCAAACAACAATTTTCTATCATTCTTGGAAACCCATTTCTTGTTTGATTTTCTTTCTTTCTTTTCCCCATATTTATCATTCAACTATTGGAAGATAGTGGAACCACAAAAATCCTTGCAATGGTGATTTTGTAAATCCAACCCATACTATTACAAACAAGGAAAGAAAGTAGTTATTGTTTCACTATTTAAAATCAAACAAGTGTAAAACTATTTGAAAATCTAGGTTATAACATTGTCTCCCACTTAGATGAATTTTGTCCTCAAAATTCAATGAATGATACAAAGAGTTCCGGATGAGACTTTCCATGTCTGTCTTTAGCTCCCATGTGGCATCATTGTCTCCACCGTTCTTCTAGAGAACCTTTACCATCTCAATCTTTCTATTTCTATGTTCATTTTCCTTGGTATCCAGTACCTTAATAGGTTACTCGCAATATGTCAGTCTCCCTTGGAGTTCTATAGTTTCAATATTCACCATGTAGGCATGATCCTTCACATAGAGTTTTAGATTGGACACATGGAACACATCATGCATCATATTATATTGTGGAGGTAAGGCTAAATGATAAGGCACTTTGCCAATCATTATAAAATCTCAAATGGACCCACATATCAGGGACTCAATTTTCTTTTATTATTACCTATAGTTCAGAGGGGTCGGATTTTTAGAAACACATGTTCACCTATAGTGAAGAGAAAATCAGCCCACTTTGCATCAACATTTTACTTCTATTGATCATGGGCTCTCTTTAGCCTTTTCTTGATCAAAGAGACTTTATCAACATACAACTACACTTCTTGTGACCTGAGCAAGGTCCATTCAGCAACATAAGCCCAGTAAAGCTACGTCCGACACATCCTCCCATAAAGAGCTTCATATGTAGGCATCCTTATACTGGCTTGGTAGCTATTATTGTAAGCAAACTCATCTAAGGGTGGGCATTGTTCCCATTATCCACCCAAGTCGAGCACACATGCTCTCAACATATCTTATAATATTTGAATCATCCTTTCAGATTGACCATCAGTTTGAGATTGATAAGATGTCTAGAACTTTAGCCTCATATTGAGTTCCTCGTGAACTTATTTCTACAACTTTAAAGTAAAATTAGGGTCTCAATCAGAAATAACCAAAATTGGAATCCATGTAAGCAGACTATTTCACTAATATAGAACTCATCTAGGTCTAACACCTTAGTGATGAATGCATATTCATCATAGTTTTAGTCGCCATTTTTGGCCCAATTTTGCACTTAAAGCTCTCATATGCCCCATGAATCTTCTCTTACACAATTTTTTAGGTGATTACTTAGAGTTTTAATCAAATCCATCTGTCTCCATTGTAGGATTAAGTATCTCACTTTGTTCACCATTATAGGGCATGGTGGTCCCATAGCAATACCCCCCCCCACTGGGGTGGGTTTGTTCCATGATGCTACGATTGCGACAAAGAAGGATGCCACAATCGCGGCCACGAAGATAATGCTAAGACTATGGCTAAGACATCGTGTTGATTGACACTTGGCACGACTAGGCCCAGTTCGACACGGTCGATCCGAGGCCAAGGTGATGCAACCGACACACAAATGTGACTGTTGGAAACACATCGATCCACACACAACCACTACTACAGAAAACATCTCGACTGGCACGTGACCACAACCACGGAAAACACATTGACAAGCACATGATCATGACCTAGACAATCACCTCGACAAAAAAGCTCACCGCGACAACTACAACATGTTGTGGCCGCAACCCGTAGCACGGTCGGGCACAAATCTGGCACAGTCGTGCCTAGGAGCATCGTGACCTCTACCAAAGTCCGCGACCGCGGTAGCTAGGTTGGTCATCCCTAGATCGACATCTATAAATAGATGATCCCTTCCTTCATTTGAGGCATCTCTTCCGCTCCATCCATGTCGATAGGTTGCCGCTCTGTGCCTAGCCAAGGAAGACAATCAACCGCCACCAAAGACTACCTCCATGGTGTCTATGCTACTCTTTCATATCCACTCCATCAAGATCTATCTCCTAGCTACAAAAGTGGTGAGATTTTAGATTTGTAGCATGTTCATACATCAACCATCTCACACTCCATCTCCCGTGAGAAAGAGCATGACAAGAGAAGGAATAAGGGGAGAGAAGATCATCCTTACCCATATTGGCATTCTTCCCCTCCTCATCCAGATCTACCCTGCCATCGTGTAGAAGATCGTTTCTCCATTGAGCCAAAACCATCTTCTTCACCATGACCATGACATATTCTTCCCTCTCTCTTATTCTTTTTGTTTCTATCATGAGGAGTGAGTAGTCCTTTTTTCTGGGGTGTGGGGACTAGACCCATTTCTCATGCTTACATGTTCATCTTATAACATTTCATGGCTTGTATACAACTTTCCATTTCATTGTTAATCATTTAATGCATGCTTTGTGGATTGATCACATGTCTTGCATGATCTATTATATTCCTTTGTTGTGAGAACTTCAATACATAGAATTGAATATCGATTGACGTGGTTGATGCCTGGATAAGAACTTCCGAAGGGATATCTCCGGAGTAGTAAGTGTGTGACCCGTGGGTAACTAGACATTGAGCCCGTGGAGATGCTTACACAAACTCTATTTCCTATCGGATGGTTTGCTACTCCATTTGGATAGTTGTATCTTGCCTGGATGTGTTTTGGATGTGTTTGCATGTTTAGTGGTGGTGAAACTCGATTCCACCCTAGTGATTCCCATCATTAATCTAAACTCAATTTTAATCCTACTCTTTTATTTTCCTTGCAATTAGTTTAACTAAACCCAAATCAAATCTTATCCTAAATATTAGTCTTGGTTCAACAAGATACGACTAGCAAGATTCATAAAAACATTATCCCTTGGGATTCAATCCTTAGCTATACTACGATAAGACCCGTCTGCTTGCAGGTGGTACTATTCCACAAGATTTTGGTAAAAACTTAGGGATTTCAGCCCTAGGTGGATTTGTTAGTGCAATAAAAGCCATGTCACATTCCAATGACTTTTATGGATAGGAAGTGTGTTGACTTCATTAGGTGATCTACCACAACCTGTATAGAATCACATCCTTTTCTCATCTTAGGAAGTCCCACTACAAAATCCATAATGATATGATCCCACTTCCAATCAAGAATCTCAATCAAATGCAATAATCCTTCGAGTTGATGGCATTCAACGTTCACCATCTGGCATGTAAGACAACTAGCAACATATGTTGCTACATCTATCTTCATTCCAGCTCACCAAAAGTATCAATGTAGGTATTTAAACTTCTTGGTTGCACTGGGTTGCACTGTGTACTTCAATCTAGTGCCTCTTGCAAGATGTGAGCCTTTAAATGTGAATCATTAGGAACCCAAATTCGAATTTTGTACAAGATTCCACCATCAATACCTACTGAGTGGTGTGTTTGAGGTTTCTCCATGAGATGTTTAATCTTTTCTGGATCTAGGTTGGCTAGCTGGGTAACTGACAACTTAGTCAACATGTTAGGTTTTATTTAAATATTATTCAATAGGATTTGGTCTTCAAATGGCCATGGAGCCCATCTAGCAAACTCCTTGAACTCTCTCCACTTGGTAGATAATATAGTTACACATTCGAGCTATTTTTGACCAAGGGAATCTTCTAAAACATTATCTTTTTCCTGGTGGAAGGCGATGGTGAAATCATAGTCTTTCATGTACTGCATCCATCTTCTTTGTCTTAAGTTCAGGTCCTTCTGAGTCAGGAGGTACTTCAAGTATTTCAAAGGTATCTCCATATAGATAATGTTGTCAAATCTTTATGGCATGAATAATTTCCACCAACTCTAAATCATGTGTTCGGTAGTTCACTTTAGTTGGCTTGAGTTGTCTTCAAGCATAGGTGACAACATGTTTATTCTACACTAGCATGCATCCAAGTATCATTTGTGATGTGTTAATGAAGATTATGAATTCTTCACTTCCCAAAAGTAGAGTCAACATAGAAGTTGAGGTTAGCTTCTCCTTCAACTCCTAGAATCATGCTTCACATGGGTCAGAACATAGAAACATCTTGTCCTTTCGGTAGAGCTTGGTGAGGGGTAAACCAGTCTTTGAGAAATCCTTGATGAATTGCTGCTAGTACCTGGCCAATCCTAGGAAGCTACAAATCTCAGAATGGTTCTTTGGTGTTGATCTATCACATACTGGCGAAACATTGGAAAGATCCATTGATATGGTCCCTCTAGATAAAATGTGTCCAAGGAACATGACATGGTCTATCCAAAATTCACATTTTGAGAATTTCCCATAGAACTTTTTCTTTCTCAACATATCAAGGACCTTAGAAAGATGGTCATGGTGTTGTTCTAGGTCATTGGAGTAATCTAGGATTTCATCTATGGACACTATGACAAAGGAGTCAAGGAAGAGTTGGAATACAATATTCATTAGGTTCATAAACATACTTGGGGCATTGGATAATCGAAAAGGCATGACTGAAATCTCATAAAGGCAATAGCGGTTTTGAAAGATAGTTTTTGGAATATATTCTTTATTAACTAGCAACTGGTGGTACCTCTAACTCAAATCAATATTCGAGAAAACTCAGGTTGACTTGAACTAGTCGTACAAGTCATCTATATGGGGCTAGAGGATACTTGTTCTTAATGGTAGCTTGCTTTATCATTCTATAGTCTATGCACATACGAAGTGATATGTGATTTTTCACAAAGAGAACCAGTGTTCCCCTCAGAGTAGTGCTAGGTCAGATGAAACCCTTGTCTAGTAGTTCCTTTAGTTGCTTTTTCATCCCATGTAACTCAGTGCGGGCCATCCTGTAAGGTGATCTAGAAATGGGGTTCATCTTGGGAGCTAATTCTATTGACAAGTTCACTTCTCTCTACAGAGGTATGCTAGGCAAATCATCTGAGAACACAAGTGCGTTGTCCCTAGATACCACTATTTCCTCTAAAGGAAACACCTTTGTCTCTGGCTCGATAACTACTGCTACAAATGCTTGGAAACCCTTAGCTATCATTTGTTCTACCTTCATGGCTGACACATACAAGCTAGTGGTAGTATCCTTCCTATCTATAATGGTAAAGGGTGGGTGACCTGGTCTCTCTATTCATATTTTCTTTTCCCTATAGTATATTTTTGCATTATAAGTATAACACAAATCCATGCCAATTATTACATCAAATTCATTCTAATCGAGGAGGATAAAATATGTAGGGAGTTCATTATTCATATATTTAATAGGGGTGACTGGTTTCCTTAGAAGAGATGGAAATATTCGACCACTTAGAGTAGTGACTTATAAAATATATCATTAGTCCTTGAATTCCATAAATAGCATTGTTTTGAGATTTATCAAAATAGAAGTGTTGGTACAACTAGAGTCAAACAAATCTTTTACATTTTGTCCAAGGATATGAAGCATGCCTACATTGGATTCATGATAGTCAAACTACTATGCATTTCATATTAAAGGATTGGAAAAGATCTCTAGGGAGGATTACCCTCTCTTAGATAGTTGGATTTAACCTGACCTCTTCATTATAAATGGTATTACTTGGGCTCGCTGATGTTCTCCTATAGTTGGAGCTATTCCAGGTGGAATGGTAGACACTTGTTGTGCTACTGCAATTGGTTGGGTCACCATTGATTGTGCTGCCACTAGTTCCTAGCCTGGTGGTAGAGGGAGGAGTAGTTGGCCACAAAGTGTCACTCCTGATGATAGTGAAAGAATGCTCACTTTTCATAGCCACACTTACCAGGGTGCCTCTTCTTATAGGTACTACACTCAGGATGATGGCTCTCTTTACGGGTCTTTCCCTTTCCTCTGTTTCTTCCTTTACCATTATTTCTCCCTTACCCTTCTCTTTTGTCATTCCTTTTATCAGAGGCAACTTTAGTGAACCCTAGTATCTCTTGGGCTGGTTTTTTACTATTACGACCATCTTCTCCATGTCTCGGGTGAAGTTAAAGGTCTCAGTGAAGCTTGTAGTTTTACCCACCATCACACGAGGCTTGTTAAAAGGGTGTAGGGGCTCCACAATATGTTCCACTTGGCACTCTTCAATCATCATATATCTAAAACATACCAGGAGGTGGAACTTTTGAGAAAAAAATGTTACTAACATGTTGCCTTGGTAAACAAACATGAATTACCTTTCCTACTCTTTCTTTGTAGCGGTGGGTATGAATCTTATAGAGAACATAGTATGAAACTTTTCCCAAGCCATTGATTCCTGATGCGATGATTTTGAGTCGCATTTAGAGACCTATTTCATATGTGTTTTGTGCTTTAATTACTCATTTTCATGGATATTATTGCATAATTCACTTTATTTGGTCTTTGACATCATTTTATATCAAATCCCCTTTGTTTTACTATTTGGAGCATCATTTATCATCTTATTATAAATTGTGTGGTTTTACTTGGTCTTGTTGTGAAATTTCAGGAAAAACAAGTATCTGCTTCTGTCGATACCATCGACGGAAGTCGATACCATCGACCAAGCCACAGGTTGTCAGCCGAGAAAAGCAATACAGTGTCGATACCATCGACCCAAGTCGATGCCATCGACACAAGGGGAGCTACAGCGTCGCCAAACGACAACAACCGACGCTAAAGGCGTCGATACCATCGACACCCAAGTCGATGGTATCGACATCACCACAGGCGCTCAGAATAAAAGAAAAGAAAGCTGCCACTAATCCGCCGGGTCGATACCATCGACCCGCGTCGATGGTATCGACGCCGGCAGATATGCGTTGGACTTGTTCTGATCTCGATCGGACGACTGTTGTTATTTGACGACCTAATTAGGGACTTATACCTAATGACGGCCGCCCACACCAGAGAGGGATCTCATTTTGGATTGCACGAGTGCCGAGGAGGAGAGAAAGGAGAACGAAGGCCGAGAAGCTCATCCCGGGTGATTCGGACGCTGCCGAAGACGATTTC
This sequence comes from Alisma plantago-aquatica, assembly GCA_963693085.1. Taxonomy (NCBI): domain Eukaryota; kingdom Viridiplantae; phylum Streptophyta; class Magnoliopsida; order Alismatales; family Alismataceae; genus Alisma; species Alisma plantago-aquatica. The sequence continues at coordinate 220,433,658 of OY856410.1, read as the reverse complement.
CACCACCGACAGGCGGGGGAAGCTCGTGTTCTACGCCAAGGATCCACCGATTCTTCTCCGTTCAGGGGTTTTCCCATTTATTTCCCGTTTTTCGTATGAATTCCCCAATTTCTACCATGTATTCGTGTGAGATGAACATGAGAGGCTAAAACCCTCAATCTTTAGGACCGGGAGTAGCCCGGGAATGCATTGTATGACATTTTTATATCAATAATTCATATTTTTCTCTCAAATCTGTGGTATAGATTCGTTTTCTCCATTTCTATTGTTATGCTTGATCACCATAATAATAATTTAACACCCTTAATCACTTCGACAGAAGGATTAACGGTTGAAAAGAGACGAATTCTACATTAATTAATAAAACCCTTGACAAAGGAGTTGTAAAATTAATGGTGGGAACTGAGAGACCGTTTTTAATGCACTTAGTTTAGGGGAATGATTACTACGACAGTGGAATCAACCTAAATCTAAGTAGTGAATTACACCACGACAGTGGGTAATTCTATTTTCAGGCCACTACCCGGATAGAGAGAGAAGTGTGAGGAATTATATGAAACTTAATACAATGTTGACTCGCGGTGAAACCGCCATCCTAAAGATATCCCTTTGAATTGATTAAATTAACCTTTAATTGATTGTTTTCTTTGTTTGATTTTTATTTTCTTTTTAATTTGAACAACAAAACCCTACTTTGTTAATCGGTCTAGCTGATTGCGATTAGTTAGTAGAAGTCTCCAATAATTCACGTGTCCCTGAGTTCGACTCGGGCCTCACAAAGGCCTATATTACTCGACGCGTACACTTGCGTTTAAGCGCGTAGTAAAATACACGTCAAGTTTTTGGCGCCGTTGCCGGGGATACGGCGAATTATTGGCACTTTGAGTGCTAAGAGCGGCTACTCTAGGCCACATTTTTTATTTATTTTAAAACAATTTCAAAAAAAAAATTCCTTTATTTCTCTATAATTGTGTTGACTCGTTCAAGGCATTGTACTGAACCACTATTTCCATATTTCAGGTACTTTGCATGGTGCACACACGTAGTCGAGACTACGTGAATCGCACACCTGAGGTTCCATCTACGGGACCAGAGGACGAGGACTACTACGAGGAGGAACACCACAGTGATATAAATTCTGAATCTGATCAAGAACAAGAAGAAGTAATGGCTGAAGCACAGACAATATGGGAGAAGATCAAGGCGTCTTCTTCCTCAGCATCAAAGGGGCCTATAAAGAAGCAGGCGATCAACATACCGACATACAAAATTGATCCAACATTGATTAACCTAGTTAAATCAAACACATTTCACGGATTGAAAAACGAAGATCCAGTGGCACACATTAGTCAGTTTGTTGAAAATTGCGATATGGTGAAGATCGACAGGTTCCCGCAAGATGCGTTGTATCTCAAGTTGTTCCCAAGTTCCTTGGCTGGAGTGACAAGAGAGTGGCTTCATAACCTCGACGACGAGTTTGTTGAATCATGGGATCACATGGTGGAGGTTTTCTTCGAGAGGTTCTTTCCTCCTGAGAAGACCAATGATATGATCCGGAAGATCCAAAATTTCACCCAACAGGCGGGTGAAACTTATTCTGAGACTTGGGAGCGATTTCAAGTCATGTTGAGGAGATGTCCACACCATGGACTGGACAAGGAAACCCAAGTGAAGATCTTCTACTTTGCTCTCTCCGAGCATGATAGAAGCAATTTGGACTCGGCTGGCTCCGGATTTTTCTTAAATAACACCGATACAAGATGCTGGGAAATACTGAAGAACATGGCTAGGAAACAGTCACGGGGTGATAGAGGGGCTGTGGAATAGGTCAAGGCTGCTGGTGAATCCATAATAGTGAGGGAGCTGAATGCCAAGTTAGATCTTCTAGCCAAGAAGGTGCTAACTAAGGAGGATGCATCTGATGATGGGGAGGCCCAAGTGAAATTCATGCAACAACAGGGCTATAGAAACAATGACTATGCATGGAGAAAAGATAAAAAGTTTTCATGGAAGGATCCGAACAATTTTCTACAGGATCCGGATGCCAAGCCACAGTAGAAAGCCGAGGACAAGAACACTGAATTACTAACTCAAATGGTCCAGCAAAACCAAGAGATGATGGCCATGTTTGGAAAACAATTGCAATCTCAAGGTGATATTCTAACCAAGTTTGGGCAGACGCTGCAAAGCCATGGAGCACAAATGCGGGCATTAGAGACCACCGTGGCGTAGATTTCGAGTGAAGTGGCGGCCATTAAGCACGCCAACCAACAGAAACCAGCCGAGAATGCAAATGTGGCTCAAGCACATCATCAGGTTAAGTACATGTCGGTGGTAAGAAATGAGGAATCTCAGGTGCAAGAAGCTGTAGAAGAAAGAAAAATGACTTTAAATGTGAATGCAACACCGGCGATACCATATCCACGCACGTACTATAGATTGCCGGGCGGAAACCATTTCTTCAGAAAATCAGAGAGAGTTGTGAGTATGGTATCTCCATCTAGGCAGGAGGAGCAGGTGCAGGTTGTTTGTGCACATGTGGAGACATCTGAGGTGAGAGAGGAACCAAAACAAGCTGCTACTAGTGATGATGTCTCGCCAAAGACCACGTCCAAGGGAGTGATTGAAGCAAGCTTAGGGGAGGTACCCCCGAAAAGTGCTCATGTGCCACCTCATAGGCGTGTTGCTGCAGCTGATGTTTCGTATCCGGTAAATTCTAAGTCAAAGAAAGAGCATCGTCACTTTAAAAAAATCCTGGAGATATTTCAAAAACTCCACATCAATATTCCATTAGTGGAGATGATCGAGAAAGTACCCGCCTATGGGAGGTTCATCAAGGAAATCATAAATAAGAAGAGGCGGATAAAAGACGATGAAATTTATTGGATGAATGAGACGGTGAGCTCTATGATCCAAGGGAGTTCACCAAACAAGAGAAAGGACTCGGGAGGTTTTTACATACCGTGCTCAATAGGTGGTCAACATTTCCTTAAAGCGCAATGTGATTCTGGCGCTAGCATAAATCTCATGCCTTTGGCGACATTTCAAAAGCTGGGGTTAAAAGAGATAAAGAAGTTGGCCACAGCAATTGAATTGGAGGATGGGTCTACTGTGAGACCCTATGGAGTATGTGAAGATGTTTTAGTCCAAGTGGACAGATTCATATTTCTGGTGGACTTTGTCGTCATGGATGTGCCACCACTCCACAGTTGTGAAATTCTCCTAGGAAGACCGTTTCAACCAACGGCAGACGTTGTGACTGCCTTAGGGAGAGGTACTTTGTCTTTGGGCATAGGAGGAGATCGTGTTGAATTCAAATTACCGCATGATCCTCTAAGTGCAGTCCCTAAGGTAAAAATATGATGACTGTCATACGTCTAGCCTAAGATGTTAAATAGGGCGCTTGTTGGGAGGCAACCCAACCATCGGTACACTAGGATAGTTTAATTTTAGTCATAGATTGCTTTTATTTCGTTTGAATTTTAGTTTAAAAATGACACCTTGATCCGTTTGTTGAATGTGCAGGCACAGGCAGGGTCGATACCATCGACACATCCGTCGATGGTATCGACATGGGTTCAGGTTGACACCAGCAGAAATCGCGCTGCGTCGATACTATCGACACCCCGTCGATGGTATCGACATGGTCACAGACAGGTCGCAATAAAAATGTCGATGGTATCAACATCCCAGTCGATACCATCGAGATCTCTGGAGATATTCAGACGGATTTTGCTCAGTCAACTCGATACCATCGACGGCCTCGTCGATGGTATCGACATCATCACAGGTTGAATGCACACAACGGCAGTGTCGCAATAAAAGCAAGTCGATACCATCGACATATGTCGATGGTATCGACGGACATGTCACCGATCCGCATACAGTCAGCGACGACGATCGCAACAGCCACGTCAGCGATCCGGGTGCTGCGTCGATACCATCGACGACACGTCAGGAATCTGGGTTTCTCGATCCAGCAAACGTCAGCCGTCGATACTCGCGAGGGAGGCGGATACCCGCGAGATGTGTCGATACCATCGACCCGCGTCGATGGTATCGACGGGCCAACAGGGGCACCGATCAAGCCTATTTAAGGGGACTTGCAACGTCACTTGACGTCACACCTTCAGAGCAAGTATCCTCCTTTGCGCCGAACACTCCCCCGAGCCCTCCACGACTACAGAGAAGCGTCATCGAGCGGAGATCTAATCGAGCGGAGAATTTCTTCTCCATCTTCACCGAGCTCTGTTCTTCTAATCCCATCTTTTCTCACAACCATGGTGCACCCCGCCAGAGCGTCATCCTCAAGCGCTCACCCTATGGAGATCGAGGAGTTTGTTCCTCCCCCACCCGCTTCCATCCCTCGTCCACGCCTAATTCATGCCAACATGGATGTGAGGAAGGTCTACGAGGATATTATGAAGCGAAAGTTCGAGCCCACCCGGTATGTGGACCGGGGCATGATCCAGGAGTTGGGGTTCGAGGCCACTTGGCCTATGTGTTGGCCGGGCAAGTGCGGCACACCAATCGCCTTTATGAGATCGACTGTCATGCGGATGGGCAGCCATTTTTCGGCGAATGGCCCACATACAAGGAACTGGTGGCCGAGTTCATGGCGTCTCTTGATATCTGCGTCGTACCAAATGACGTGGTACCATCGGACCAGACGTGGATCTGGGGAAGGGTGTCCTTCCGACTCTTCAACAACAATTACAACATCACGTTGAAGCAGTTCAACGACATCTTCAACTGGAACCACAGCCGCAACGATCACCGACTCCCCGACGCCCGCACCGACTACGACAAAATCTTTGCCGAGCTAGTTAAAGTGCCGGCAGGGAAGACTGTGAGCTACCATAATGCAGCGGTAGCGGATTTTGAGCACCCGTTCGTCCGGGTCCTGCACAGGATGTTGAGCTTGACTTTCTTCGCTCGAAGTGATCTTGCTTTGAGCAAGTTTCAGGAGAGTGACCTGTTCTTTCTCTACGCACTCCTGAAACGTCAAGAGTGCAACTGGGGGGCGTTCTGGCTACAGCGCGTCCTGGCGGTGAAGAGGAGCACAAGGAAGGCTCCAATCCATTTTGGTGGTCTTGTCACCAAGTTGGCGCTTTACTTGGGGCTGAACCTTCAGTCCATGACTCCGATCTTTACGAGGAGCAAGGTGAACGTGCAACATTTGCACCGTTCAAATCTCATTCTTCTCCGGGATGGGTTGGCGTATGCTCATTGCCACGTCAACCAAGCTTATCAGGAGAGCTCCCTACCGGACGACGTCTTCAACATTGAGGGCAAGCAGCACTTCCGGTGGCCAATCATAGCCATCGAGTCCTCCGAGGAAGACGACGGTGGTGACGAGCAAGAAGGCGCGGCTGCAAAGGAAGAGGAGGCTTACACACCTCTTCGAGCACGTGTGGCACCACTGAAGCGTCCTAGGATGCATCCAGGTGCATCTTCATCATCTCAGCCCCCGCCGCCATCACCACAGTACGAGCAGCCAGCTGCGGATCCCTATTCCATGCAGGGGATGTACACCGTGCTGCAGGACATCCAGCAGACTCAGCTGCAGCACATGGGTATGTATACCGGCATTCATGAGACTACGAGCTGGGTACTTGACAACCAACGGGCTATGTTCGAGAACGAGCGGCTCATCCTCACCGACCAAGAGCAAATGCACACCCGGTTGCAGCGGATAGAGACGCAACAGGAGCCCTTCTTTGACCATTACTGGAGTCAAGACTACTTTAGAGGCTATCCACAGCCTCCGCCGAGGACCCAATATGATCCAAGCTTCCAGGGGGAGTACCCGTCTTGGGATCCTACAGCACCGCAATACCCACCACCGCCTCCGCAAGATTGATCAGGGTATCACTGTTCCACCCTTAAGTTGGTTTTTGACTATGAGGCCATAGTCGAATTCAAGCTTAGGGGGGTGGCTGGAACAGCTCTATCTTTTATCTTTTCTTTAGTTGTTTTTAGTTTCTGCTTTGTTATTTGTTCTTGCAATTTTAGTGTTTGTTTAGGATCCACATCTATCTAGTGTAATTGTGGATGTCTTAAAAATTGTCATCTCGCTTTTTCATGGGAAATTTAAGGGAATTTCAAAATTTCTGGGTCTTTTGGATAGCTTAACTTGGTTGTCCTTGGGAAACTTGTCCTAAGAAAATGATTGATTATGTCAACTTTGAAGCAATATGTCACACCCACACCCCCATTGACTCATGAAAAGTGGATAGTAACGGTTGTTTGAGCCTAACCTAATCAAATGGTAATGAGACCTTAATTGGATATAAGAGAAAGAACCCTTTGAACTACTACACATGTCAGTAAGGAGGGACACATGATATTTTTCTAAGGTTCAGTAACTTAATCTTGTGATCATTCCACTTCATATTTTTCCATAATCCACCAAAGAATTGGAAGTAAAGTACAGTTTTAATTCCTTCTTGCATGCATAGCATGTAGATAGGATTTGCATTGTTATTTTCATATTTTTGCATAAAATGAAAAAAAAATGGATAGTGATTCATGCACATTACCTTTAGGTGCATGTCATGTAGTTGCACTCATAACTTTCGTGATTTTCATGCATAAGTACACCATGTACCTCAGTTTGTCTTGAAAAGTGATCTAAATTGTCCCATACCCTCGAAATAGTACAAAGATTTTCAATCATGAAGAAAATAGCCTAACACATGTATCTCTAAGCAATTATGGATATGTGGGCTAAGAGGAAAAAAAATCTGGAAAAGAAAAAAAAAAGAAAAAAAAAGAGAATTTAGAAGGAAATGGAATAAGAGGGAGAAAGGAACATGATATCACTTGCATAACAAGGAAACTGAGTACATGATGTGGCTTAATTAGATTTCTATCTCTTTTTGAGGTGGAAGGTGAGAGCATGCATCATTCCACCCAATTTTAAGCATTAGGGCATTTTCAATGTGCATTGGCATCAATTAGGGCATTTTGTTGTATGCATTTTGAAACTGTGTAATACTTCCAAATTCTTCCATGAACCACCCATTCCATCCACCCGTTGCTCGAATTGGTAGGCCACCATGATTTTCTCCTCACTCATGTTTATCAGGAGAACTGCTTCCATGTAGATGGTAGTTAGGGCGAGCAACGTAGTGTAGGCGATCACAAGATGCACTAATGCTGAATCGGAAAATTTTATTATGTTAACTGCCTTATGTGATAGTGTTCATCGGTTTGAAGGATAATTTCTTTTATTGATGATTATTGTCGCCTGTAGGGTAATTACTATTCTGTGATTAGGAAAGGCCGGTTTGAGAACGTTCAGTGGGATTCATGTGAAATAGGGGTGATGTATTGATTGTTAGTTGACATATGCAATTCTATTTTAAGGATTAGTTGCTCGAGGGCGAGCAATGTTTAAGCTTAGGGGAGTTTGATGCGATGATTTTGAGTCGCATTAAGAGACCTATTTCATATGTGTTTTGTGTTTTAATTACTCATTTTCATGGATATTATTGCATAATTCACTTTATTTGGTCTTTGCCATCATTTTATATCAAATCCCCTTTGTTTTACTATTTGGAGCATCATTTATCATCTTATTATAAATTGTGTGGATTTACTTGGTCTTGTTGTGAAATTTCAGGAAAAACAAGTATCTGCTTCTGTCGATACCATCGACGGAAGTCGATACCATCGACCAAGCCACAGGTTGTCAGCCGAGAAAAGCAATACAGTGTCGATAACATCGACCCAAGTCGATGCCATCGACACAAGGGGAGCTACAGCGTCGCCAAACGACAACAACCGACGCTAAAGGCGTCGATACCATCGACACCCAAGTCGATGGTATTGACATCACCACAGGCGCTCAGAATAAAAGAAAAGAAAGCTGTCGCTAATCCGCCGGGTCGATACCATCGACCCGCGTCGATGGTATCGACGCCGGCAGATATGCGTTGGACTTGTTCTGATCTCGATCGGACGGCTGTTGTTATTTGACGACCTAATTAGGGACTTATACCTAATGACAGCCGCCCACACCAGAGAGGGATCTCATTTTGGATTGCACGAGTGCCGAGGAGGAGAGAAAGGAGAACGAAGGCCGAGAAGCTCATCCCGGGTGATTCGGACGCTGCCGAAGACGATTTCCACCACCAACAGGCGGGGGAAGCTCGTGTTCTACGCCAAGGATCCACCGGTTCTTCTCCGTTCAGGGGTTTTCCCATTTATTTCCCGTTTTTCTTATGAATTCCCCAATTTCTACCATGTATTCGTGTGAGATGAACATGAGAGGCTAAAACCCTCAATCTTTAGGACCGGGAGTAGCCCGGGAATGCATTGTATGACATTTTTATATCAATAATTCATATTTTTCTCTCAAATCTGTGGTATAGATTCGTTTTCTCCATTTCTATTGTTATGCTTGATCACCATAATAATAATTTAACACCCTTAATCACTTCGACAGAAGGATTAATGGTTGAAAAGAGACGAATTCTACATTAATTAATAAAACCCTTGACAAAGGAGTTGTAAAATTAATGGTGGTAACTGAGAGACCGTTTTTAATGCACTTAGTTTAGGGGAATGATTACTACGACGGTGGAATCAACCTAAATCTAAGTAGTGAATTACACCACGACAGTGGGTAATTCTATTTTCAGGCCACTACCCGGATAGAGAGAGAAGTGTGAGGAATTATATGAAACTTAATACAATGTTGACCCGCGGTAAAACCGCCATCCTAAAGATATCCCTTTGAATTGATTAAATTAACCTTTAATCGATTGTTTTCTTTGTTTGATTTTTATTTTCTTTTTAATTTGAACAACAAAACCCTACTTTGTTAATCGGTCTAGCTGATTGCGATTAGTTAGTAGAAGTCTCCAATAATTCACGTATCCCTGAGTTCGACTCGGGCCTCACAAAGGCCTATATTACTCGACGCGTACACTTGCGTTTAAGCGCGTAGTAAAATACACGTCAAGTTTTTGGCGCCGTTGCCGGGGATACGGCGAATTATTGGCACTTTGAGTGCTAAGAGCGGCTACTCTAGGCCACATTTTTTATTTATTTTAAAACAATTTCAAAAAAAAAAATTCCTTTATTTCTCTATAATTGTGTTGACTCGTTCAAGGCATTGTACTGAACCACTATTTCCATATTTCAGGTACTTTGCATGGTGCACACACGTAGTCGAGACTACGTGAATCGCACACCTGAGGTTCCATCTGCGGGACCAGAGGACGAGGACTACTACGAGGAGGAACACCACAGTGATATAAATTCTGAATCTGATCAAGAACAAGAAGAAGTAATGGCTGAAGCACAGACAATATGGGAGAAGATCAAGGCGTCTTCTTCCTCAGCATCAAAGGGGCCTATAAAGAAGCAGGCGATCAACATACCGACATACAAAATTGATCCAGCATTGATTAACCTAGTTAAATCAAACGCATTTCACGGATTGAAAAACGAAGATCCAGTGGCACACATTAGTCAGTTTGTTGAAAATTGCGATATGGTGAAGATCGACAGGTTCCCGCAAGATGCGTTGTATCTCAAGTTGTTCCCAAGTTCCTTGGCTGGAGTGGCAAGAGAGTGGCTTCATAGCCTCGATGACGAGTTTGTTGAATCATGGGATCACATGGTGGAGGTTTTCTTCGAGAGGTTCTTTCCTCCTGAGAAGACCAATGATATGATCCGGAAGATCCACAATTTCACCCAACAGGCGGGTGAAACTTATTCTGAGACTTGGGAGCGATTTCAAGTCATGTTGAGGAGATGTCCACACCATGGACTGGACAAGGAAACCCAAGTGAAGATCTTCTACTTTGCTCTCTCCGAGCATAATAGAAGCAATTTGGACTCGGCTGGCTCCGGATTTTTCTTAAATAACACCGATACAAGATGCTGGGAAATACTGAAGAACATGGCTAGGAAACAGTCATGGGGTGATAGAGGGGCTGTGGAATAGGTCAAGGCTGCTGGTGAATCCAGAATAGTGAGGGAGCTGAATGCCAAGTTAGATCTTCTAGCCAAGAAGGTGCTAACTAAGGAGGATGCATCTGATGATGGGGAGGCCCAAGTGAAATTCATGCAACAACAGGGATATAGAAACAATGACTATGCATGGAGAAAAGATAAAAAGTTTTCATGGAAGGATCCGAACAATTTTCTACAGGATCCGGATGCCAAGCCACAGCAGAAAGCCGAGGACAAGAACACTGAATTACTAACTCAAATGGTCCAGCAAAACCAAGAGATGATGGCCATGTTTGGAAAACAATTGCAATCTCAAGGTGATATTCTAACCAAGTTTGGGCAGACGCTGCAAAGCCATGGAGCACAAATGCGGGCATTAGAGACCACCGTGGCGTAGATTTCGAGTGAAGTGGCGGCCATTAAGCACGCCAACCAACAGAAACCAGCCGAGAATGCAAATGTGGCTCAAGCACATCATCAGGTTAAGTACATGTCGGTGGTAAGAAATGAGGAATCTCAGGTGCAAGAAGCTGTAGAAGAAAGAAAAATGACTTTAAATGTGAATGCAACACCGGCGATACCATATCCACGCACGTACTATAGATTGCCGGGCGGAAACCATTTCTTCAGAAAATCAGAGAGAGTTGTGAGTATGGTATCTCCATCTAGGCAGGAGGAGCAGGTGCAGGTTGTTTGTGCACATGTGGAGACATCTGAGGCGAGAGAGGAACCAAAACAAGCTGCTACTAGTGATGATGTCTCGCCAAAGACCACGTCCAAGGGAGTGATTGAAGCAAGCTTAGGGGAGGTACCCCCGAAAAGTGCTCATGTGCCACCTCATAGGCGTGTTGCTGTAGCTGATGTTTCATATCCGGTAAATTCTAAGTCAAAGAAAGAGCATCGTCACTTTAAAAAAATCCTGGAGATATTTTGAAAACTCCACATCAATATTCCATTAGTGGAGATGATCGAGAAAGTACCCGCCTATGGGAGGTTCATCAAGGAAATCATAAATAAGAAGAGGCGGATAAAAGACGATGAAATTTATTGGATGAATGAGACGGTGAGCTCGATGATCCAAGGGAGTTCACCAAAGAAGAGAAAGGACCCGGGAGGTTTTTACATACCGTGCTCAATAGGTGGTCAACATTTCCTTAAAGCGCAATGTGATTCTGGCGCTAGCATAAATCTCATGCCTTTGGCGACATTTCAAAAGCTGGGGTTAAAAGAGATAAAGAAGTTGGCCACAGCAATTGAATTGGCAGATGGGTCTACTGTGAGACCCTATGGAGTATGTGAAGATGTTTTAGTCCAAGTGGACAGATTCATATTTCTGGTGGACTTTGTCGTCATGGATGTGCCACCACTCCACAGTTGTGAAATTCTCCTAGGAAGACCGTTTCAAGCAACGGCAGACGTTGTGACTGCCTTAGGGAGAGGTACTTTGTCTTTGGGCATAGGAGGAGATCGTGTTGAATTCAAATTACCGCATGATCCTCTAAGTGCAGTCCCTAAGGTAAAAATATGATGACTGTCATACGTCTAGCCTAAGACGTTAAATAGGGCACTTGTTGGGAGGCAACCCAACCATCAGTACACTAGGATAGTTTAATTTTAGTCATAGATTGCTTTTATTTCGTTTGAATTTTAGTTTAAAAATGATACCTTGATCCATTTGTTGAATGTGCAGGCACAGGCAGGGTCGATACCATCGACACATCCGTCGATGGTATCGACATGGGTTCAGGTTGACACCAGCAGAAATCGCGGTGCGTCGATACTATCGACACCCCGTCGATGGTATCGACATGGTCACAGACAGGTCGCAATAAAAATGTCGATGGTATCGACATCCCAGTCGATACCATCGAGATCTCTGGAGATATTCAGACGGATTTTGCTCAGTCAACTCGATACCATCGACGGCCTCGTCGATGGTATCGACATCATCACAGGTTGAATGCACACAACGGCAGTGTCGCAATAAAAGCAAGTCGATACCATCGACATATGTCGATGGTATCGACGGACATGTCACCGATCCGCATACAGTCAGCGACGACGATCGCAACAGCCACGTCAGCGATCCGGGTGCTGCGTCGATACCATCGACTTCCGTCGATGGTATCGACACGTCAGCAATCTGAGTTTCTCGATCCAGCAAACGTCAGCCGTCGATACTCGCGAGGGAGGCGGATACCCGCGAGATGTGTCGATACCATCGACTCGCGTCGATGGTATCGACGGGCCAACAGGGGCGCCGATCAAGCCTATTTAAGGGGACTTGCAACATCACTTGACGTCACACCTTCAGAGCAAGTATCCTCCTTTGCGCCGAGCACTCCCCCGAGCCCTCCACGACTGCAGAGAAGCGTCATCGAGCAGAGATCTAATCGAGCGGAGAATTTCTTCTCCATCTTCACCGAGCTCTGTTCTTCTAATCCCATCTTTTCTCACAACCATGGTGCACCCCGCCAGAGCGTCGTCCTCAAGCGCTCACCCTATGGAGATCGAGGAGTTTGTTCCTCCCCCACCCGCTTCCATCCCTCGTCCACGCCTAATTCATGCCAACATGGATGTGAGGAAGGTCTACGAGGATATTATGAAGTGAAAGTTCGAGCCCACCCGGTATGTGGACCGGGGCATGATCCAGGAGCTGGGGTTCGAGGCCAACTTGGCCTATGTGTTGGCCGGGCAAGTGCGGCACACCAATCACCTTTATGAGATCGACTGTCATGCGGATGGGCAGCCATTTTTCGGCGAATGGCCCACATACAAGGAACTGGTGGCCGAGTTCATGGCGTCTCTTGATATCTGCGTCGTACCAAATGACGTGGTACCATCGGACCAGACGTGGATCCGGGGAAGGGTGTCCTTCCGACTCTTCAACAACAATTACAACATCACGTTGAAGCAGTTCAACGACATCTTCAACTGGAACCACAACCGCAACGATCACCGACTCCCCGACGCCCGCACCGACTACGACAAAATCTTCGCCGAGCTAGTTACAGTGCCGGCAGGGAAGACTGTGAGCTACCATAATGCAGCGGTAGCGGATTTTGAGCACCCGTTCGTCCGGGTCGTGCACAGGATGTTGAGCTTGACTTTCTTCGCTCGAAGCGATCTTGCTTTGAGCAAGTTTCAGGAGAGTGACCTGTTCTTTCTCTACGCACTCCTGAAACGTCAAGAGTGCAACTGGGGGGCGTTCTGGCTACAGTGCGTCCTGGCGGTGAAGAGGAGAACAAGGAAGGCTCCAATCCATTTTGGTGGTCTTGTCACCAAGTTGGCGCTTTACTTGGGGTTGAACCTTCAGTCCATGACTCCGATCTTTACGAGGAGCAAGGTGAACGTGCAACATTTGCACCGTTCAAATCTCATTCTTCTCCGGGACGAGTTGGCGTATGCTCATTGCCACATCAACCAAGCTTATCAGGAGAGCTCCCTACCGGACGACGTCTTCAACATTGAGGGCAAGCAGCACTTCCGGTGGCCAATCATAGCCATCGAGTCCTCCGAGGAAGACGATGGTGGTGACGAGCAAGAAGGCGCGGCTGCAGAGGAAGAGGAGGCTTACACACCTCTTCGAGCACGTTTGGCACCACGGAAGCGTCCTAGGATGCATCCGGGTGCATCTTCATCATCTCAGCCCCCGCCGCCATCACCACAGTACGAGCAGCCAGCTGCGGATCCCTATTCCATGCAGGGGATGTACACCGTGCTGCAGGACATCCAGTAGACTCAGCTGCAGCACATGGGTATGTATACCGGCATTCATGAGACTACGAGCCGGGTACTTGACAACCAACGGGCTATGTTCGAGAACGAGCGGCTCATCCTCACCAACCAAGAGCAAATGCACACCCGGTTGCAGCGAATAGAGACGCAACAGGAGCCCTTCTTTGACCATTACTGGAGTCAAGACTACTTTGGAGGCTATCCACAGCCTCCGCCGAGGACCCAATATGATCCAAGCTTCCAGGGGGAGTACCCGTCTTGGGATCCTATGGCACCGCAATACCCACCACCGCCTCCGCAAGATTGATCAGGGTATCACTGTTCCACCCTTAAGTTGGTTTTTGACTATGAGGCCATAGTCGAATTCAAGCTTAGGGGGGTGGCTGGAACAGCTCTATCTTTTATCTTTTCTTTAGTTGTTTTTAGTTTCTGCTTTGTTATTTGTTCTTGCAATTTTAGTGTTTTTTTAGGATCCACATCTATCTAGTGTAATTGTGGATGTCTTAAAAATTGTCATCTCGCTTTTTCATGGGAAATTTAAGGGAATTTCAAAATTTCTGGGTCTTTTGGATAGCTTAACTTGGTTGTCCTTGGGAAACTTGTCCTAAGAAAATGATTGATTATGTCAACTTTGAAGCAATATGTCACACCCACACCCCCATTGACTCATGAAAAGTGGATAGTAACGGTTGTTTGAGCCTAACCTAATCAAATGGTAATGAGACCTTAATTGGATATAAGAGAAAGAACCCTTTGAACTACTACACATGTCAGTAAGGAGGGACACATGATATTTTTCTAAGGTTCAATAACTTAATCTTGTGATCATTCCACTTCATATTTTTCCATAATCCACCAAAGAATTGGAAGTAAAGTACAGTTTTAATTCCTTCTTGCGTGCATAGCATGTAGATAGGATTTGCATTGTTATTTTCATATTTTTGCATAAAATGAAAAAACAATGGATAGTGATTCATGCACATTACCTTTAGGTGCATGTCATGTAGTTGCACTCATAACTTTCGTGATTTTCATGCATAAGTACACCATGTACCTCAGTTTGTCTTGAAAAGTGATCTAAATTGTCCCATACCCTCGAAATAGTACAAAGATTTTCAATCATGAAGAAAATAGCCTAACACATGTATCTCTAAGCAATTATGGATATGTGGGCTAAGAGGAAAAAAAATTTGGAAAAGAAAAAAAAAGATAAAAAAAGAGAATTTAGAAGGAAATGGAATAAGAGGGAGAAAGGAACATGATATCACTTGCATAACAAGGAAACTGAGTACATGATGTGGCTTAATTAGATTTCTATCTCTTTTTGAGGTGGAAGGTGAGTGCA
This sequence comes from Alisma plantago-aquatica, assembly GCA_963693085.1. Lineage (NCBI taxonomy): Eukaryota > Viridiplantae > Streptophyta > Magnoliopsida > Alismatales > Alismataceae > Alisma > Alisma plantago-aquatica. Next base: position 220,418,606 of record OY856410.1, on the reverse strand, counting down.
TGCATCATTCCACCCAATTTTAAGCATTAGGGCATTTTCAATGTGCATTGGCATCAATTAGGGCATTTTGTTGTATGCATTTTGAAACTGTGTAATACTTCCAAATTCTTCCATGAACGACCCATTCCATCCACCCGTTGCTCGAATTGGTAGGCCACCGTGATTTTCTCTTCACTCATGTTTATCAGGAGAACTGCTTCCATGTAGATGGTAGTTAGGGCGAGCAACGTAGTGTAGGCGATCACAAGATGCACTAATGCTGAATCGGAAAATTTTATTATGTTAACTGCCTTATGTGATAGTGTTCATCGGTTTGAAGGATAATTTCTTTTATTGATGATTATTGTCGCCTGTAGGGTAATTACTAATCTGTGATTAGGAAAGGCCGGTTTGAGAACGTTCAGTGGGATTCATGTGAAATAGGGGTGATGTATTGATTGTTAGTTGACATCTGCAATTCTATTTTAAGGATTAGTTGCACGAGGGAGAGCAATGTTTAAGCTTAGGGGAGTTTGATGCGATGATTTTGAGTCGCATTAAGAGACCTATTTCATATGTGTTTTGTGCTTTAATTACTCATTTTCATGGATATTATTGCATAATTCACTTTATTTGGTCTTTGCCATCATTTTATATCAAATCCCCTTTGTTTTACTATTTGGAGCATCATTTATCATCTTATTATAAATTGTGTGGATTTACTTGGTCTTGTTGTGAAATTCCAGGAAAAACAAGTATCTGCTTCCGTCGATACCATCGACGGAAGTCGATACCATCGACCAAGCCACAGGTTGTCAGCCGAGAAAAGCAATACAGTGTCGATACCATCGACCCAAGTCGATGCCATCGACACAAGGGGAGCTACAGTGTCGCCAAACGACAACAACCGACGCTAAAGGCGTCGATACCATCGACACCCAAGTCGATGGTATCGACATCACCACAGGCGCTCAGAATAAAAGAAAAGAAAACTGCCGCTAATCCGCCGGGTCGATACCATCGACCCGCGTCGATGGTATCGACGCCGGCAGATATGCGTTGGACTTGTTCTGATCTCGATCGGACGGCTGTTGTTATTTGACGACCTAATTAGGGACTTATACCTAATGACGGCCGCCCACACCAGAGAGGGATCTCATTTTGGATTGCACGAGTGCCGAGGAGGAGAGAAAGGAGAACGAAGGCTGAGAAGCTCATCCCGGGTGATTCAGACGCTGCCGAAGACAATTTCCACCACCGACAGGCGGGGGAAGCTCGTGTTCTACGCCAAGGATCCACTGGTTCTTCTCCGTTCAGGGGTTTTCCCATTTATTTCCCGTTTTTCTTATGAATTCCCCAATTTCTACCATGTATTCGTGTGAGATGAACATGAGAGGCTAAAACCCTCAATCTTTAGGACCGGGAGTAGCCCGGGAATGCATTGTATGACATTTTTATATCAATAATTCATATTTTTCTCTCAAATCTGTGGTATAGATTCATTTTCTCCATTTCTATTGTTATGCTTGATCACCATAATAATAATTTAACACCCTTAATCACTTCGACAGAAGGATTAACGGTTGAAAAGAGACGAATTCTACATTAATTAATAAAACCCTTGACAAAGGAGTTGTAAAATTAATGGTGGGAACTGAGAGACCGTTTTTAATGCACTTAGTTTAGGGGAATGATTACTACGACGGTGGAATCAACCTAAATCTAAGTAGTGAATTACACCACGACAGTGGGTAATTCTGTTTTCAGGCCACTACCCGGATAGAGAGAGAAGTGTGAGGAATTATATGAAACTTAATACAATGTTGACCCGCGGTGAAACCGCCATCCTAAAGATATCCCTTTGAATTGATTAAATTAACCTTTAATCGATTGTTTTCTTTGTTTGATTTTTATTTTCTTTTTTATTTGAACAACAAAACCCTACTTTGTTAATCGGTCTAGCTGATTGCGATTAGTTAGTAGAAGTCTCCAATAATTCACGTATCCCTGAGTTCGACTCGGGCCTCACAAAGGCCTATATTACTCGACGCGTACACTTGCGTTTAAGCGCGTAGTAAAATACACGTCAAATCCTCATTCAAATTTTGTCCCATGATATGATTTTCCTACCATAATTTCACTTCTCCTTCAAGAAGGTGAGTGGAAAAGAGAACCTTTTTGTTCTACTACTCCATAATGCAAAACCTATTTTCCATGGCAAGAAGCCTGGCATCCACTCTGTCAACTACCTCAGTCTTGTCTTCACCAAATAACTTTTCTATATTGAACTTGAAGGAATCCAAAATGGTGGCTCCAAGATGAGGCAGACATGTAGAGGTTCACCATCTCATCTCTGGTGATATCCTTGAGGGCAACACACTAATGGGCTCAATGAGCTTCTTTTGTTGCTCCATCCATATTGCATCAGTGTTGTGCACCACCACTTTCCTAAATGCGGGTCTAGGACTAGCATTAGGGTCCTCCTTGGGCTTGGTCTCATATTTTCACATAGGTTCACCTTTCTGATCATCCTCATGGTTCAAGATGCCGAAAGGGAACAAGCTTAGCCTCTGGGCCTCTCTCCTCGGAAGCCTCTTCTGACCTCTTTTGATTCTTGGAGGAACCTTCCTCTGCGGCCTTCCTCTTATTCTCTAAGGACCTTCTCTTCCTACGGGAGGTCCTACTGTAATGCCTGGGACCACTGCCCAAGGCTCTAGTAGAGTTTTAGGAGTGACGACTGGCCCCACAGACCACCACTATCCATAACTGTGTGCTTTATCCACACTCAAGCGCAAGACAGGATCAACTTCCCGAATGGTCACCCATCCTAGTACTACTCCAAGCTGAGCATGCTTAACTATGGAGTTATTTAGTGATGGGCACCCAGAAAAGGAGGTGCACCTTGGTGATATGGGTAGTCCAATCATTCCTTTTAAGATCATGTTATCCGAGGCCTCAAATCCTGGGATGTTACAATCTCCCCCACTTAGACCCTTGACGTCCTCATCAAGGTTCAAGTATATGGCCTCATAATCTTAACCCCATTTATGTGCAGACCCACAATGGCCCATGGACACCCAACTCCTGATCACGGAATGCCAACGCAAGGGTGGCTACGTCTACCATTGACATCCCTTTCCTACATGCCTAGACCGCACAACTCAAGATTGGCATGCCACATGCCCATGTGGGCCCCACCTACTGGAGGGTTTATGGCTATGATACCATTTGTAACGCCTGGGACCACTTCCCAAGGCTCTAGTAGAGTTTTAGGAATGACGACTGGCCCCACAGAGCCCCACTATCCTTAACTACGTGCCAGGATCAACTTCCCGACTGGTCACCCATCCTAGTACTACTCCAAGCTGAGCACACTTAACTATGGAGTTCTTTAGTGATGGGCTCCCAGAAAAAGAGGTACACCTTAGTGATATGGGTAGTCCAATCATTCCTTTTAAGATCATGTTATCTGAGGCCTCAAATCCTGGGACGTTACACCTACCCTATGGGTGATCCTAGGGAGTGTCCAATGGGATGACGGTGGTTTTGGTACGGGCCATGTCGGTTCATGTAAATAGATAATTATCCTCAGTAAAACATTAGGTCATTAAAGCATCATATTATGTCCACGACATCTTTATTACATGCATTTTATGATTTGGCAGAGTATGCCTTAAACCTAATAACCACAGCCCTAATTTTCATAAAGGGGTAAAAGAAAATAGCTTTCGGGACCCTAGGAGTTTGTGATTGAAGTAAGGGGGTAGAGAAGGGATGAATTTAAATGAGAAGAAATCATAGCGGTATTTTATTTTAAGTAAGATCCTCTGGCTTTGTCCAGGAAAGATGAACGGATTTGGGAGTCCTCGTAAGCTGACTAGTGATGCAGATCAAAATATTTTACAACCCCCAGATCATGATCCCTTATAGACACCATCATCTTTAGAAAGTGCTCTTAATAATTCCCTTGGGTTCTATGAAGTTATTATGAAATTAGTTAACTATTAAAGGTCAAATGGTACTTCTGGGATCTGATACCAAATGCTACAACTCCTCCCCCTATTATACCCTAAAAAGGAGAATCAAGAGGACAAGGGACATAATCTTAATTCTCAGATCAGGATTAACAAGTTAGCAATAATAATAAATAAAGTCCATTATACATAAAATAGTTTGATAACAAGATAGCCTCTCGTCAAGGGATTTATATGAAATGTAAATTTAATGTTTGCAACAGAGGAAATTTTATCTAAATATAATCCTCCTTTTTAATTTTAACTTCCCTTTCTTCTTGGTGTAATGAACTTGCAAGTCCATCTTTCTAGTTAACATGAGTTTAACCTAAAATGTTGTGAAACAAAACAACGATCAATATCTTTCTATATCGGATGTCAGAGAAACACTATATGCACATGTGTGAGTAACAACATAATCAACCATATTTGCAATTCAGAAAATAATCAAAACACCTTTTGATTTCTTAATTTCTCAACCCTTCATCTAATTGGCATACCCACTAAAAAGGGCACCCAATTTTATCATACTCACTGTCTATGAGTATTACTTTGACATACCCACTCACTAGGGGTGATTTCCATCTATACCCACTCACTGGGATATTCATAATATCATACTCACTCTCTATGATTATATATTAATCAACCCACTCACTGGTGGTGCTTTCCATAATGATCATGCATGCATTAAAAACAAAGATAATATTATGGTCTTGAGCAAGTTATTTCTATATATTGTGATACTAATATGGGCCTTATAGATTGCAGGAAGTAAGTAAATGGGCAAGTAGTTAATTTGCAATCCATTTTAAAAAGCCTCAAGAAAGCCATAAAAGTCGGTTAAGTTGAGTAGCCATAGGCGTAACCACATACCTTTTCCAACAGTAACTTGATGTCTAAGAAAATGGCAACAAAATCAATCAATCAAGACACTACCCTAAAAACATGGCATAATACTCATGTATTAACATTTTGTCCATATATTCACATTAATATTGACTTGGGGTCCAAGATAGGGTTTTAAGGTCAAATTTTGGGTTTCATTAGGGTATTGGCTTCCTAAGCCCTAATTACCACTTCTAATACCTTTTTGGTTTACAAAATCTAATTTTGTCATCTAATGCATCTTAACTGTAGAAAACTCTAATTTGATAAAATTAGATCCAAGATACCCTTTTTATCCAAAAATATATTAGTCTTTGACTAACAAAATCAATCAAACATGTTATAAGCATCAAAACCTAGAAATTAGTAATTTTATTTATTAGACACATTAAAGTTGGTAACTTTAGCGATTTTAAAATTAGAGACAGAACTAGGCCTTGATTTTATTTTATTGCATTTTTTTTATCAATTTTCATTTATTACTTGCAATCATCAGACCATCACACCAGTTATAATGATTTTTATAAAATTAAAAGATTTGAACCAATCACAAGCTAAAACCTAGGTAGTGTGCTTGGGTACCGCCCTTACCAACTAGGCTGGACCGACCAATGGGCTCACCCACCTATGGTTGGCATGCTTGCGTGGATCTGTGCTAGCCATAGTGAAAATAGGAAAATAGGACCAAGTTACCCTTACCGGTCCTGAAGAGAAGTTGGGGTAGACTTGACTTTTCACCCCTATGGTTGTCTTCAACCTTTACTCCCTCTCTCATGAAGTAGTTGGTCTACCAAGTCATTCACTTCATGGTCTAGTCCTCTTGAGCAACGAATGATGGTGCTAACACCTTCACTTTTCCACAACTAACTCACTAAGAGTTTCAATTTCCTCAGCGGTGGTCAGAGTCGAGCTAGAGACAAGGTAGTGCATTTGATGAGGTTGAAGAGATGACCACAGGGTCAGATACGAGTATTATAGAAGATATGGAGATTTTTACGGATCCTTCACGTGTAGAAGATCCTTGCGGAGATAGTTGTGGGTTTGTAGAGGGTCTATGGCCCCTTATATAGTCATGAGATCAAGGGTTGGTCTTTGTTGCCTTGGTCAATTTGGGTGAAACCCTAATAACCTACCTTATTCAGCAAAACTGGGGTTTCCCAAGTTCACCTTTGCCTCCCAAATTTTGATGGAGATACATATCACCATGCACACAATCTATTGTGCTAGGAAAATTGAAAAGGAAAGGAGTTTTCTCGTGTTCCTTGGTTTCCTATTCTATCTCAAGCTAGACGATGATCAGGGGTGCCCTTAGATCTGAGATCCATGGATCAGATTCTACAAGATGAATAATAGGGTCACACCTCTAAATTTCTTAATCAATTAAAGATGTGACATTTAGTGTAATCTTTCCATAAATCTTTCACTTCAAGATTTCTATAAAATTATGTATATCACACTCCTTTAATATTTTTACTCTAAAATTTTGAAGTAATTTTGTAATGACTTTATCTAAGTGTGGGAGAGGTTTAAAACCTAAACACAAAAAAGAAAAGATATTTTTCTTAGTATCCAACTTTTCTCCTTTATCTCATTATCTAAGTCATCAAATTAATGATTTTCTCTTTCTATATTTTACATATCCTTTATTTTGATTACTTTTCTCATTCAGAATCATATGAAAATGAAACCAAACCATTAGTGGTCTTTGACACCACTTTTCTATAAATTTCCACATAATTCCACATGTAAAACAACATTTATCTATTATTCTTGGAAACACATATATTATATTATTTTCTTTCCTTCATTTCCCCATATTTATCATTGAATTATTGGAAGATACTATAACCATGAAAATCCTTGAAATTGTGATTTTGCAAATCAAACCCATACTTTTACAAACAAGGCATAGAAAGTACTTATTATTTCTCTATTTAAAATCAAACAAGTGTAGAACTATATGAAAATCCAAGTTATTACACATGCACACTCTATCTAGCCTTACGAGGATCAACTGGACTAAGGTATAGGCAAGATTCCAATAGGATTTAACTAATCTAGGTTTCTAGGATGGGGATGTTTAGTGTAAGTGGGAGCCAAAGGTATAAGTAGGGAGTAGAGTTTAGGGTCTTTCACCTCACATTACTCACCTTCTATCTTTTAGAAGACTCCCATCTAATTTCACTAAGCCTTCCTAGACCAGTTACTTAGATCTCACACCTAGGAGTAAGAGAAGGGATATATGTGTGTCAAGATGGCGTACTATCTAGGGATCCACTAGTTATACCTAGGAGAAAATACCAAGATAACCTCACATATGTCATTTTCTCGAAGACTTCGGTAGTAATTCATATTTTCAAGCACAAACCCAAAGAAGCAACATGGGAAACAAGATAGAAGTAAAAAATGACCATTATAGAATGAAATCATAGGTTTACAAGTTATATTCCCTCAACATGGTATCAAAGTAACTTTTTTACCCCAAACAACCCATCACAAGGTGCTTATCTAGACATAAAAGTAGAAAAAGAAGAGAAAGGAGTAGATGATTACAAGGACATAGAGCTTTGTGAAGAGTCTTCCTTCTTCATCTCCTAGACGTTGGAGCTTGTGTAGGTAAATTGGGGTGACATATCAGACAGTGGAAACAAAAACTTAAAGCTCAATTCTCCTAGACAGTAAGATTGTGTCAATGACAATGTATTTAGGAAGGAAAGGTTGCAAGGTTATACCTGATCCTGGAGAAAGTCCAACAACATTACCCTTGAAGTAGCATCGTGCTTCTTCTTCTTCAGGAAACATCTCACTCCTTCAGAATCATCACTCGAATAGTTGTCCCACCGGCCTCCTGGTGCATCACCACAGATAGTGGTTGGATGTATCCCCCTAGTGGAAGACAAAAACCTCCTGCCTCTAGCATAGTCCACACAGACCACCAGGAACTCCACATTGTGCTACTAGATCCAACATGAAGGTGTTGTCCCTTCAAACGTCAACCTATTAGAGTTGATACACTCTCCCATAATAGTCTATGCCTTTCTATCCGTCCCTTTAATGGGTAGGACTTTCTCAAGATCTCTATTGGTTACTAAAACTAGAGAGGACAACAATTCTTAGAGAAACTATTGTGTTAAGAGAAACCCCCAATACCCCTCTATTTAAAGGAGAGCCCATGGTTAGGGTTCCCAATCAGTGTGGGAGTCGAAAGGGTAAAATTTACGAATTTTCTAGAACCTACACACGGAGAATCAGTCGATTTGCACACCCAACCGGTCGGATGGTGCGCGAGCCATTCAGTTCTCTAAGCAAACCTATTAGTTTATGTAGTTTCCTATTCAGAATCAAATTGCTAATCAATGAACGATTAATGCTAAACATGACGTCAACACAAATCTGTGTTCCACTTGAATTGGAAATTGAACTGGGTGGTTCATCCCAAGAACTGGTAAGTTGGGATATGTGAACCGGTCATTTCACTTCCTAGTTCAGCCATTGATAAGCCCATGTTTATTCCCATTGACTTGAGACTCCAACCAATCAGTTTACTTCCCAATCAGTCGATTGGCAGTGTGAACTGGTCAGTTCGGAGTCCAGTCAGTCAATTTTGAACCTTAGTTGTTTGATTGAATTCCTAAACACCTTTAGTAATCAATATAAATATCATTCATGAATATACTCCTCTAATACAAGTGTATCCTATGTGTGTGACCCTATAGGCAGTGATTGTTGATAACTAACTTATAACAGCCAAATCAAAGATTGGTGTCTAGCAACACATCATTGCTACCCAAGTAATTCAGAAAGTTAGAGCACAACTCCAACCTACAATCCATGATTAGTGTTACCATAATAGTATAGTTCCTTTGTCTCTGATATCCAAAATGAAGTCAACATATGGAATCATCATCTCCTCAACGTTCAATCCATGTTCCTTGAACTAGACCAGACTATCTGAGCTACACATGAGCTCACATATCATATATTGAGTAACATGAGTATGGCCATACATTCCCCAATCTTTCTCAACAGTCCATGGATATCAATCTCATGTAGGAGGAAAAAATCCCATATAAATCACTCATACTCTATCCCCACATGTTACAATGCACCCAAGCATCATTGTTATGGCAATATTTTTTCAGATTACGTTGGATGATTTCAAACTACATGAATGACACGTGATAAATGTAGTGACTTTAGGTCGAAGAACCACAATCACCACTATCACTATGAGAGATAATTCTAACTATCATTCCATGGTCTATATGTATCGCTCTCATTGTGGTTTTGTCTGATACACTTTTCTTTAACATGTACTTGTGTGCTTGACTTAATATCACATTTCATGACTAATTAGACTCTATCATCAATCAACACACACTCTAGTTTTATGTATTAATGTTTCCTATTTTTCTTCTGCAACATTATCCTCCTAGGGACATAACAAGAATGTATGTACTCTTATCATACATATGATCTCATTGTTCAGGTTCTCAACATGAAGATATATGTCATCGAGTAACATTATTCTTTAGACATCCACAACATAATTTTCATCATCTCATGATGAGACAAACATAATAGATGGAATTACCATTATTATTATCAAATCAAGTATCCAATGCCACACTCCAATCATCACAACCTATTTTTCTTGGAATGACACACTCCATACTGGGGGCTAGCTAGAAGGGCCATGCTGGGTAGCAAGGCCATGGTGGGGGAGTTGGGGACTTGGTCGTTCGGCTTGGAATGTTTGTTTTTCTTCTGGCTTACGTGCTCGTTCTAGCAAGCATGACCATGTTGGGGTCTTCTTGGCATGATGATTATGTCTAGAATGGTCGTGCTACTGAGGTTGTTGTTTCTTGTCAAGTTCTATCATCTCTCTTTGATTTGTGATGTTTACAACATGGCCATTACGTGTTACCATAGTCATGGTGGATCCTTTTCTTGCACTTTGAACTTCATTCTATGAAATCCATGAACACCTTTGCTTTAGATCGACCCTTGGCCACTAGGGGTAGGTTAGGGGAGCCTTAGGGCCTTCTTTGGACCCCTGAATGGGTGGAGGAATCCTAGAGCACCTTCATTCTCTCTCGTTCATCCAAGTCATGGTCCAAGTACCTAAAAAATATGCAAAAAGTATCCATAAGTGCATTTGGAAGGAACATGCATATTGTGGGAAATAAAATGTAATCTAAAAGAGTTAGATGTGATTGAAGTGCAATAACACACAAGATGGAGCCTTAAATAAGTGTTGCATCAGGTTATATTTCAAAACTTCATGCCCCAAAGACTTTGCAAAAATGTCCAAATATGTGTGAAAAAGTGTGACATTTCAACTCAACCATTATTTCAAGAGATCAAAATGTATACATGCCTTTCATCTCTACTTAATTAGTAGAACAATACTTTGTGTTTCCAGAAATGTTTTTGCCAAGTCTATGACACATTGTCTTATATCAAAAAAGTTTACATAGTCATGGACGACCTAGACATGGAAACTTTGCCATGTAGGTATGTTTTAGTTGCATGCCTCCACAAGTTGATTTGATATCCTTATTTTTCAAAATCAATTTTATTTTCTCCCATGAAGAGGAAGAATTTGAATGGAAAACACACATCCAACCCCAAAAAAACATCTATGTTACCCATAAGAAACTAGAAATGTGTGTTTCCTATAAGGGAGGTGGAATACTACCTCTTGGTGACCCTTCAGGATGAGAATTATCAAAAACTTTGATCAATGTACTTAGTAAAATACTCGGTTGACATCATTATCACCTCTGAAAGCACCAATAAGAGTTAAAGTAGCATAATCCTCACTAAGATCATCATGATTTTCACTCATATGTCCGCCTATATATGGAAGATGTACTATTCTTCCTATTTTAATTCCTATGAAAAGGCCTAGACGTTACTTGGTCTTCCCACTAATTCCTCTAAATTAGGTAGTCAACAATTAGCTTGTCTCTTTAGGTCCTTTTTAGGGGTCGAATCATTACCCCCTCATTTGACACTCCCAAACACATTGGTTGATGGGAAACATCCCTTCATACTCATTTTAATTGGTATCTCTGAATTGGTTATTTGATGTACTTACCCACCCAAAAAAGACCTTTTCTGATAGTATCTCATTGATTGTATCAAATATTTTGAATAAGGTATTTACTACATCATCAATTCCAAAGCCTTCTTATTTAGGAGAAATGTAATGTGATATGTTGTGTCCCCTTCACACCCTCCTTAGGGTGGTCATGTTTCAAATAACCTAGTAAAAATACATGTGATAATGTACACTTATAATGTGCCTCATAAACTATAGAAGTTATGATTTCAAGATCACTAAATCTCAGGTGTCTGATTCAAGGAATCCTAGCCCAAATGCGTTACATGCTCATCTTATGTTGACACCAAATAAAAATTCTATTCCTAAAGACATGAATTATACAATTCAAAATGGGTGTCTAGGTCACTGTAATCCTATAGTATTTGTCTTGAGACAAACCCTAATAAAGCCACACATCACCTTAGGAGGGGTATCTTAGACACTCAATTTTGACCACCATGTGAAACTTAGCCTCATAATGGATTGTAGCAGTAGCCCGATCATAGAATCCATGCCCTAAAAATGCAATAAGTCACCAAAACACGCCTACAAATATGTAGCCCATCGATTAATCATCGAAGTTCACTTTAATGGACTGATAGCATTGTCATAGTTTCAATACAAACCTACTTAGGCATGTAAAATGCTATCCAATCTACCATTCAAAAAGAATTGAACAAATATCTCATTATGGAATAATTCCACAGTAAGTGAGTTGTTGATACACTAAATTACAACAATAAAAATATTACTGGTTAATAACCTCAACAACCCAGACTCGACTGTATAAATTCTACAACTAATTGGTAGACTAACATTGGTGGCGATCCCTTATAAACCTATTGAAATTTGTGCAAAATTGTGATTTTTGATGAACTCTAAGTATTCCCTGATTACATTTCATTCTAAATTAAAAACCTAGAACTAATCTCTTAGATATGACCCCCATCCTTAACTAAGGCCTTCTCATGGCCTTCAAAGAGGACTTTTGTATATACCCACATTTGAAGGAATCATAAATCCAAATGGTAACCTAGCACTAGAGGCCAACCTCCACATGGAAGTTTCCAACTCCACTAGCAAGCCAAATAGTCACCTCTATTCCTATCAAACAAAAGAATAGGTTAGGAGGACACCAACAAGACACCATGTAGTTGAGGTCGAACCTAGATTGAAGAAAAATGGCCTCAACTAGCCATTATTGGATTTGGATTCACATTTTGTGCATGATGAAATGATTAAATCATCAAAGGGCACCCTGATGAATGTATATTCATCCTATATATAGTTTCATTTTCAGTCTAATTTAGCATCCATATAGATTAATTTTCATTAGAATAGCTTTGTTTTGATCTACTTAGACTTTTATGTTAATTTGTAGAAATTTGATATTTTCTTGACTCCCTTGTTACAAGTTTTGAATTCTATCACTCTATAGAAAGTTTGACCAAAATCGGATTATGAGCACTTTTAGAAGGCAGATCAATACACAAAAATTGTGTCCAAGACCAAAATCGACCCATCAGTCGACATGCCAATCGACCTTTAATTTTTATCAAATGTAAAGCATCGACAGACCCATCGACACCTTTTTCAACCCCTCTACTTGACAACATCATCGACCAAACAACCGACAAGAAACCAAGCCATCAACACAATGTTGTTAACACTCTCGTCGGCAACCACAACTTCAATGACAGACTTGCTTTAACCATGAATGCCATGTTGGATTCATCCTATTTTTTACTTGATCAACTTGATGCTAGAAAAGAGTCCCAAGCTACATTGTTTGCCTTTTTTATTTATCTTCTCCCTAGTGTCTTTCCTCTTTTATTTTTCATCATTATTGTTGTTTCTCATGTGGAGGTGATGCGTATTTTTGTTTGGAAACTCATACTTGAACCATCCCTTTTATCTACACTATTAGCATTTTGAAGTGGATGTTTTTTAAATGTTATGGATGGTTTACCTTTAGTATACATGGAAACCTTTTCATGTTGGGGTTACAATTTACCTAAGGAAGACTCTTGAAATTTCAAATCCACATACAACTTGTTACAAGAATAGCCCTCTTTGTCCTCCTCTTCTCATTCAAAAGACTTCAACTCACAGTTATGAATATTCCCAATATAAACAAGAAGATTTTTGGGGTGGGAAGTATTTTTTTATGACCATCCCTTTGTTCACAAAATGGTAAGTGAGGAAGCAAACTATTTGGAAAAATTTTTCAATGGACACTATATGCTCCCCATATGGACCAAGTACAGTCATGATTCTTGAAAACATTTCGTAAATCTCACCAACGAATATCATCTTGGACCTCTTAAGCAACTCAAGCTATGTTATAGCATGTTGATCTTCAAGTTCTAGATTTAATCACTTCCTTAATGGGTGATGGCGAGCTATCTCCCCTATTCATAAGAATTCGACAAGATGATGAACACTTTTATTTCAAGGGGTTACAACAACATAGAGGATGTTGTTTGATTTAGAACTAAGATAAAGTATCCCCATTGTCTCCTCATCCACATAGTCATGTTCCCTGTGGCATTCACATAGGGGGGACACCTTCCTCCACAAGTCGCAACTGATTGCATTGATGTAAAATAGAATTTACATCTTTTGGTATTGATATTAAGTACCATCACGGATCAACGAGTGGATAAAGTAGACTCTGTCAACATTGAGAAGCCCCAAATCATCTCCATTTCATGGGAATATTGCTTGGATAAGAACATACCTTGGTACCATTTGTAGGATGTAGGTTCAAAAGGAGCAAGGGGTGAATTGAGCTATCCATAAATGAACACAACTAATTACACTTTTAAATTGTTCCATAATAGAGTCAAAATAAGTAAGGTAGTGAGAGAATGAACAATCAAATATTAACAAAAGGATTTAAAGTGATTCTGACTTAAAATTTGTGGCTCCACTACCTAGAGATGCATCCTCAAGGAACTTTTAATGAATTGAGCATCACATGGTATTATATCACCAATAGAAAGCAACAATGAAGCTTCTACTTCTGACAGAAGTGTAACTAGGTTCCTTTTCCGAGCAAGGTCCAATAACCTATATGACATTACATAGAGCTTCATACCCTAAACCTTCTCTATCCAAGGAAAAACTTCTATTACCATTATTGGAGAGAGAATGAAAAAGATAGATGGGATCCTTAGAACATAACAATAATGACATTTGTCTACACAATATTCATTCACTTAAATTGATCTATAAATGTGATGAAGCTCTTGGAAGTAATTAGTTGATCTTAAGGGAAAAACCTTAAAACAATACCTTAAGGGGTAGAAACTAAAGTTGGGAATCTTGCATGTGACATTTATATAACATTTATGGTCCCTACTAGCCGTTATATTTCAATAGGAATAGTTGTATCAAAATATAGAGGGATTCTACAGATGTACAAAAAATATATAAATGTTTTTTCTTCCTTGATAACTTTTTATTGTGCTTTGGACAAGCAATAAAAAAACCTGAGTGCCTCAAATTACCTTAGGAGAAATCCAGTCCATGCTTAGCTTTGTAATATTTAACTAGGTCAGTCATATGAATTTTTGAACTGATAAATTAGTAGACTCATAGTTCTATTTTGAATAGATATAGTGGTCAATTGAATTTTCTATGGGATAATTTATCTAATGCACAGTGTTGTGCACAATGGAAACATGTATCAGCTGAATTTTTGTAAGGGGAGATTTCAGAATCAAGACCTTCTAGTGGGGTTGTACCTTTGTTTTGCTAATTTTATAGAAAGAAACTACATACAATGAATGTATAAAGCAGAACCTACATAGTTTCAATTGGAAAAATTTACTAGGAAGAGATTAGACAACATCCTAAGTGATTCTATGATTTGTCTATACACTTGGTCCATAAAAATTCATTACAATGAAATATATTACATTTTTTATCCTAATTACATATCACGTGCACAAAAAAAGTAACTATAATAACTGATCTTGAGTCATGAAATGTCGAGTTCATAAAAGAATTGATCTTTTTGTATGAATCAGAATGATAACTGGTGTAATTGTTTTCAATTTTGAGCAATTGAATAAAGTTTTATTATCTCAAATATACTCAGTAGAAGTTTCTGGAAACAATGCTAATAATTAACTACACCATATCATTAAGGATAGTAATGAGGTTTTCTACATTACTAAACCCAAAAAATGTAATACAAAATGGAAAAACCAAAGTAAATAGAATGATTTATCATAGTTTAGGACATTAGACTCAATATTCATAGAAAAACCAATACATTCAAGTAAACATCTTTGAAAATATCATAATATTTTGTTCACATAATGATCTATACAAAATGTTCCCATCACAACATACTCATAAATTGCAAAATCTATGTACATGAGAGCTTTATATAACAATTTTTTTTGCAATAAACAAAACACATCATGCGTACATGCATTCATAAATTCTCTGGTATAGGAAACTAGACACGACAAGCATTTGAACATAACTTCACCTAACATTGAAGGTACTCATCTTGAGAACACGGCTAGACAAGTGACAACCCAAAATCAGACCTATGAAATTGTTCATAGGTTTATTAGGCATGTATATGTGAACATATAATCATAAGAGTTAAGTAGACCCTATTTCGTACACTTTCTCTACATTCAATGTAGATATAAAGAAGGTTAAGAATTGGGGAATGCAACAAATATAAGTCATCAATAACTTGGAAGGAAACACATATAGTAAGTATGTATTATATTCTTACAAATAATAAACACTATAGTTGTCTTTCCAGTTTGTTAATTTTTCTTGGATGTACTTGAATTGTAGATAGGAAAAGATGCATTGTAAATGTATGACATGTGCATGAAACACCGTCTACGTTTTAGGGTTTATCAAACTACCCAAAGAGAAAATATTGACCGCAACCAAAAAGGACAATGTAGGAATCAAATACATTACTATCTTACATTCCCTTCTCAATACATGTGTAGGGCTCAACACATGCATATTCCACTTTTTTATCATGTATCAGATCTAATTTCACATATCATATTATTATTGTCACATAACATAGATTGGTATATTATCCCCTAATCATCAGACCTCACCATGGCCAAGATTTTTTTGATACTATTTCCAACTCTAAGTAACTTCCTTAACCCTCTATAGTTTATCCCTCATGGTATAACATACTCCATACCTTATTCCTATCAATTTCATTCAAGATGAAACAAATTAGTTTCACCTTATCAGTATAGATGCTAGGGTTATCTCTCAATGTTTAGGGCACCTAACAATGTGAATTGAATTTCTCTACTTTATTACATGTTCATGTGAAACACCACATATTGGTGATTGTTCATGTGAAACACCACATATTGGTGATTCTAAATTGACAATGTCACAAAAAAGCAATATAAAATCTATGACATGGCATACATTCACGAAATTGGACTTTCACCATGACTACTTATGCCACATAATGTCTCATAGGTCTTACACAACATCATCTCATCACACCCTTATGAAAGAAGATACAACATTCTCATTTTAGCCTCTATCATATATCCAAAAGCCACATGACCTGATATACAAGCTAACACAACATAATCTCATGATTCTTATACATAAAAAATGCTTCACATGCACAAAATGCTGTAAGTATATTTATCATACACTCACTTCTTGTATATTCAAGGATACACCATTGCAAGAATATAGAAGGAATATCATATAAGAAGATTATATGTGTTTTCTTATGTTAGCATAACAAGATGAAACTACAAGAACAACCTATTAATATGATTTCCCAAAGAAAAGGGCAATACCCAACCTTTTCACAGAGATTAATGATGAGTGTAGCATAGTCAAAAATGAATAAAAGAAATGATGACATGCCTAGGTTTTCCCATACATTATTATGAAAAGGTAATCATATAAAAGCCATTTTCTACCATTGTAATCTAGAGTGCGAAGCTCTATTCCATCTCTAGGTTTAGGGTCTCCATGGCGGGTGGGGGTCCTCATCCCCATCCACCTACCAGCTCCCACTCCACTACCTCCATCAATCCCCCAGATTCTTAACCTATAGATTGGTTTTCCCCATGAGTTGATGTTACTAAGGCACGCGACTGGGTGAGGTTAGTAATAGGGACACCGCCAAAGGTCAGAGGTGTCGTGGCAGTGGACACCAAGGTCCCATTCTAAAAAGAAGGAAATAAGAAGCTATGGACCCGTTTTAATGACCCCATCATGGAGGATATGGAAGACTGTCACCAACATTCTACCATTGTTCAAATCCTTGGTCGGAAATGCAACTTGCAGCAGCTCAAGGGTTGGATAGTAAGGAATTGGTGGCCTAGAGGGGAACTGGAGTTGTTTACCCTTGATGGTGGCCTATACCTAGCTGACTTTGCCAAAGTGTAGGATCTGAAGAAGGCAATGCTAGGTGGACCATGGTTTTTTGATGATCAACTGGTACTTGTCAGAACATGGATCTTAGAAGCTGATATAAGGAGAGTAGCTCTCACCACTGCCCCAGTCTGGTTATCCCTACCTGATGTTGGCAAACACTGGACTACCAAAGCTATCATGATGATCGCCCATGAGGTCGGAGAACCTTAGGTGATTGATACAAGATCAAATGGGACTATAGAAGGTTGTGCAAGGTTTTGTGTGGATATCTCGACTGAGAGAGAACCACCACTAGAAGTAATGGTTGAACTACCTAATGGAGAAGAGTGGGAGTTTAGACTCCACTATGCAACCATGTTAGATAGGTGCAACCTATGCAAGGTGTTTGGGAATGAACAAGGCAACTGCCCAGGTGAGCGAAGTGAATGGTGTTGTCACACACCCCCAATTGTTCCTAAGCGAGCAATAGGAAGGCCTAGATGAAATGTGAAATCCAAGCCCCCCTGGAAATCTAGGAAAGCAAAGGGGAAGATAGTAACTGATATCGTAGCCGATGTCATAGAGAATGAGATTGTAGGGAATTATCATCTGCTACAACAACTGAGGAGGAGGGGACCTGCAAGAAGGTAGGCAATGTGAGGAAGGATAAATCCAACCTCCAAAAAATCCCAAAGATAGTCCTGCTACTGAAGTAGACGTATTTCCAGTGGATGGGGTGGCATTAAAGACTATAGAAGTGAGTGGGAACAACAAAAGATTTGCAATCCTTTACCAGACCGATGAGGAGGATGTTAACTGCAACATGAGCAATCGTAGCTGAAGCTTGAAGAAGACGAGGAGCTCATCCAAGAAGACCATGAACAACACCTACTGTGGAGACTACTCTGGAGATAGAGGGGGCAAAACTAGAAATTACATGTCGCTTCTCGTCAAAGTATGTGCGAGGAGCATCACTGGCTGGGACCCAGAAGGAACTCAGGAAGGCAATAAGCACAGAAAGAGTCACACTAGTAGTTTGTATTGAGACATAGATTAGAAGAGTTGTAAGGAAAAGGGTGGAGACCCTCTTTCCCCCAGGATGAAACTCTATGTCCAACTTGGATGTTAGAGATGGAGGCAGGATTACTATTACGTAAAACCCTGAGATCTAGGAGGGCAAACGTATCAACTCCTTGGATCAGGTGATTATTGTCTCATGTATCAATGCAAGTGGCTTCTCCTTCATCCTCTCAGGGTTATATGGAGAAATACTAGAAGTTGGTAGAAGAAGAATGTGGAAAGTATTAAAGGATAATGCCCAAGAAGAAGGTTTATGTATGGCCATAGGTGACATTAATAACATACAAAGGGTGTACAAGAAGAAAGGGAGGTTGAAGGTTCCTGATAGAGTGTTGGCAACATTCAATGACATTTTTGAAGCAACAAGCCTCATCAAATTGAATAAGATGGGTGGCATCACTGCATGGTCCAACAAGTTATAGGGAACCTGGAGGATCACCAATGACATTAATAAGGGGTTGGTTAATGAATCATTGCTCAACATCTAGTCAAATGATGTCATCAAGATTGGGTCAGACACGCTTAGTGACCATGCAATGATGAGGATGGAATTTACTAACAACCCACACATCCAGAGGCCATTTCAGTTCTCCAACTTGTAGACTTAGTGAAGAGGGTTCAAGGAGGAGGTCATCAATGTTGGTATATATGCCCATAGAGTTATCCCAAGTGATTGCATGGAGTCGGATATTAAATAATCAATTAATGTGATTATTTGGTTAATTAATGAATTCAACAATATTCTAATTAATTTACGATCATTTTAATTAATGTGGTGTTTTTGTTTATTGATGGGTTTAGGAACCCCTAATTCCCTTCATCTCCTATTTAAAGGAGCTTGATGGTCGATATCTATATAAGATATTGAGAGAGGCTTTTTAGTTTACGCTCACATATGTAAACCCTAGTCGTCACCATCCTTAGGAGAGAAAGGAGAGCACCACGATGCTAGCATGCTGCCGCACAAAGACGAATCCTTCCCGCCAGCTTAGGAAGCGTGATGTGGAGTTCTAGTCCATCTGTGTGGATGAAGTAGAGACGCAAATGCTGAGACGCCTGCATTCAGAGGACATCTACGACCATCCGTACGCACTACAAGTGGCGTACATCACCACACGAAAGGAGCACCACTGGATCTTCCTACAACACACTTAATGAATGAGAGAGAATTTCCATCCATGTAGCCCACCATTGTTGCACACCATCGTGTAGTGGGACATCGCCGGACTTGCTCCGCGATAAGGTATATCCCACAAACACTCTTTCTGAATACACTGTTGTCGACGAGATCCTGTTTTGGGTTGTGTAGAATTTTTGTTGCTTCTACCACACATGTTTTCTCCACAAAACCCAATAGTGGTATCAGAGCGAGGTCAATCTATGGCGTATTTGGATTCATTTCGATATGATCGAATCGATATATACAGTTTTCTATGTTGCATATGATGCGAATTATAACTGCTAATGTGCAAATCTAAACCTCATTCCACATACGTCGTAGGCTTCTATTTTTGACATTTCGAATGGGGTTGACTATGTAAAATACTGATTTTCCTAAGTGCACGGAAGTAAAATTCCATAGACCTTTTAGGGGCTCTGCCCCTGAGACCCCGCATAGGGGTGCTGCCCCTGTGTACCCCACATAGTCTGCATAGGATTCAAAAATTTATTTAATGGAGAATGTCCCGCATTAAAATTACTGCACTTTTAATATGTATATACGTATATGTAGATATACCTATGATAGCATACATGTCGCCATTAAAATTTTGTTTTATGTGGTGCATGCACGGTTATGGCCTAGTATCCCCTTTTGTGAATGTTGTTAATGAATGTGGATGTCAATCTTATGGATATGTTTGTTTGTGAATGTTATGGATGTATAATGGTTGCATATGGATCCTTTGTATAAAGTATTCAGCTTGCATGCCGATCCTCATCTCTTATTTCAAAGTGTAATTAATTCTTTCCCTTTATATTTGTACTCATATGATGTAATAGAGATAGGATTAGTTTTAGTCTTTGTAAACTTGATTTAAGGAGGCCACTTGAATACCTTATTGGGTTCAAACTAACAAAAGGAAACACCAAGGCTTGTGTTAAAGTTGACCTTAACAAATCCAACGATCACATCAGATGGGAACTGAAGTGGTCGATCATCATGGCCATGGGTTTCACTAGTGAGTGGATTCATTTCCTGAAGTAGTGGATAGAAATCGCTTCTTTTTCCATTCTCTTAAATGGCAGACTAGTAGGGATGTTAAGGGTTCACAACGTTCTGCACCAAGGGGACTTGTTATCCCCTCTGCTCTTCACACTTATGATGGAGGGGCTCACTAACTTGATGAACGATGTTGAGAAGAAAGGGAGGAGAAAAGCTTTTAAGATCAAAGGCATTAGAGTAAAGACTCATCTCATCTTCACCGAAAATCTGATGTTATTCTTGTTTTCCATGGGAACACACTGAAGGAGTTTAAAAAGGTGATGATACGATTTGGTAATCTCACTAGTTTATACATCAATGACATTAAATCCAAAATCTTCCAATATATGTCATGTGATGCAAGAAGAGGTAAAATAAAAGTTTCTATCAGGTTAGAGGAAGCACTGATATAATGAAGAAGATGATTGCCAATTTCATCTGGGGGGTTAGGGTCATGGAATCACATGGAAAGTGATGGAACATAGCTATAATAAAGATGGCTTCAACATCCTTCACCCAAGAAGGATTCTAGAGTTTTGCGTGTTAAAACGTCTTGATCTATTCATGAGAGACAAATCACATGTCTAGTCCCAATGGATGCCCATCAACTCTAGCCATATACCTGATGACTATGATTATAAGGCATCTAAGAGCTAGAGGTTGATGTGTAAACATTGGATTGAAGTCTAGGCACAATATTGTGTTGATAACAATGGTCTCTTTTGCATTGTTGATACACAACAGAAACCATGGATCAACATCGACGCTACAACTGATGTCTACTGAGCTATGCTTGTTTGCAACTCATTCCATACCCCCAAGTGGAGTGTAACTCTCTACAGGGCTCTCCTAAAAAAAACTACCCACAAAAGATAGAATGATTGGGTGGGGCTGAATGTTGCAGCCACATGCCCCATGTGCTGTGAGAAGGGGGAGAACCACAAACATCTGTTTAATACATGCAAGTTTTCAAAGTATGTTTGGGACCTAATGTGCTTAAAGAACAATTGGGGCAGGGACAACGGTGAATCTCTCACCCAGAATGCTAGATTGATCATGGACATCTCCAAGGACAAAGCTCAGATTGGCTATCCAGGCATATTCCTCTCAATGTTTTTTTATTTTGCATGGGAAGAAAGTAACAATGGTAATCATGATAGGCCTTGTAACAATGAGGATAATATGGTTAGTAGAATATCAACCAACAATTCTAGAGTTCTGAGGGACAATGAAGGCCTAGCCATTGGACTATCCAACAGAGCTAAACTATATTGGGGCTTTTGTAGCTAGACACCCCATGTATACTTTTGGACTTTTGATGTGATCTCATGTATAGATTGCTTTTTGGAAATACATTTACAAATTTCCAAAAAAAAACATTCACAAACATATTTTACACTCATAAGATGACCTTTTAGTTTTTTATGTTGTTAGGCAAACTTTTACATTGATAAGGAACTACAGAATATGTAAAGCTCTACGTAAAGATGAAGAAGCATATCTACACACCATGAAAAATCTATAATATGTTAACAAACTGATATATCTAGAAAGACAAAAGGAGATATATGTCCAAAAGATTTATTCAATGTAGGTCCACCTTGGAAATTCCTAGATTTAGATTTATAAGCCTTACAAAATGAGGCTAGAAGCAAGAGAAAAGAAGAACATACCTTAGAAGGAGGATCATGCTCCAAGACCATAGTGGAGAGAGATGGATATGAGAAATGAGATGAAAAGACCAATAAATATAATAAAAATTGTAGGATCATAGAGAGGAATAAGAATGTCATACTACTATCCAAGAAATTCTTGGAAATGATATGTCTTTGGGATTTGTCATCATGGATCACCTGAAATCACTAGACCTGATCCTTGATGGTGAGAAAATAGAATTGCCCAATCTATACTGAAAAAAGGAGATCTCTTTCTGTATGCATCTAGTAAAAACATCAATTTAGAAAATTTGACATATCAACTCAAATTCATAGCTCAACATGTCCAATTGGGGAAAGATAAAACTGAAAAACATTGTGCAAAGTGGTTGCTAAACCGGCCCTGTTAACTCAACTAGATTCATTCTAACAAACCCAAAATTCCAAAGATAAAACCTCTAAACAGTTACTAAAACCAAGTGAAGTCAATCCACAACTAAATCATGCATGAAGACCATGTAAAAATGAACTTGATGCTAGTTTACTTAATTTAGGGAGAATTCAGATATTAACCAATTTGACCTTCTTCAAAAAACTCGGTCCAAATTCACTAAATTCAGCATGAGTTCGTGTGAGTCCAACCAAAGTTTAAATGTGATCAATACAATCTCAAGAATCCAACTTGGACAAAAAAAATTCAACTCAAACTGATATTAAGATCAACCCTAATTGATCACAACATGAACTCAACAACACCAGAAACAAAGTTAGCCAAACATATATAGGGAACTTGTTTGATTTGGTAGGAACACAACCTGACTTCTCACACTACACAATAATGGATCAAATTCACAAGGTGTATTTGTATACTCTTTTCAATATTCGTAACTCAGATATGTTAGTCTTATTAACCTATTTTGATACTACAAAATATATTTCATCAAGAGTACTAAGTTATTATACAATGTCACAAATAAATTTTCTCATACATTTCATATGATATATACACACTCATTATGTGTCTAGTAATCAAATGATTACCATATGAGGTCAAGTGTTGCATAAAAACAACAATAAGTTTACAATTATCTCAACTCATGTTTATTATTCTTAATCATATCATACAACAATAACCTTGAGTTTACTATTCACATCACTAGTAGTATTTGATAATTGCCACAATTAAGGTATACAATTAATTAGTGTATTCTCACCATCTTGAATTACATAATTCAGATTAAGCATCACCAATTGATTAATTCATTAAATTGGGTTTAAGATTAACTTGTTTAGAAGAGATTAAACTAACCAAAGTGACTAATGTAGGGTATATGATTAACCTAGGTTTGGGACCTTAAAGAGACATTAGGAAAAAATGAGTGAAATTCTAAAGTCATATTCAAAACTTGTGTTTTGATGATGTATCCTTTGAGGTTAGCACTTTTTTGGCATCTTGCATCATATGAAGGGCCACTTAACTCCACTCAACATTATAAAAGTAGAGTATGACTGAATATCTTTACTAATCCAACATCTAACATAGAATGGTGACTAAATTCATGGACTTCAATCTCCCAATGACTCCATGTTTCATGGACGTAGGTGATGAGTTCAAAGATGTCACATCAAGCTCATGAATAATTGGATTATGCCCTTACTAGGCAATCTATGACTCTGGGACACAAACATGCCAGCACTACTTCTAATATGCATGATTGGTTGTAGCCAATGATATTATCATATTGACAAACCCAAGTGACAAAATAATACTCATTGCTTCTGGTCAATCATGAGGCCCCAACCAACGTTTTAAAAACAAATTATATATAAAATAACAAATTTTAAAATCTCATAAATGCCATTTATTTAATATCCAGAACTCCAATATTTGTCATCTAGATTAAATTTTATAAAAACTCATCTTTAAACATATTAAATATCAGATTGATATCAAAAATGAAGTCTTCATCTAAATTACTTGTCTTAATCTATAGATTGTATATGTAGTAACATTTTGTGCTAAATGATTTCATATTTGAGTCATCCACACTTTAAATTGGGTATTTGATCATCATGGCAACATTGAAGAGTATAAACATTATATTGTGTGTTAAAATACCTATGTTTGGGTTAATCACATCATGTCTTTGATGAAAGAAATAAATATGACACCTTGTAAAGGAAATAGATATATAAAAATTGTTGGGAAATATGGCCACAAAGTATAGCAGTAGAAACAAAAGTTTTTATCTATATGTATTCCCCAATACACCAAGATCGCATCAACTACTATGAAATAGGAAGGATGGTTTTAGAGAGTTATACATGGTCCTGGAGCAAGTCCAGTGACAAAACTCCCTTCCTTGTAACTACTAATGAGTTTATCTTGGATGGTGGTTGTGCAACTCCTGGTCTTCACCACGACCTGGTTGTTCTGGCTACGGACTACATGTTGACTTTGCTCTCCGACCAGTAGCCAAAGGACTCCTGCCTCTAGAGTAGTCCACACTGACCCATTAGAACTCCTATCATTCGCCAAGAATAGACAAGAAGGTGTTATCCTCCCCATTGGTGTATTAGTCACCAACCTTCTCTCCCACAATGTCAACTTCACGGTTATTCTCTCCCATTGGCTATCCCTCCTTTTTAGGTAGGATTTTCTCGGGCTCTCTTGGTTACCAAAACTAAAGAGGACAACATTTGTTAGAGGAACTAATTTCCAGTTGTTTGTTATTGTGTTGTGCTCTAGGAAGCCTCCAATAGCCCTCTATATATAGCAGAGGCAAGGGTCAAAGTTCCCACTTGCTATCCCATACGGGATAAAGATGTGGGAATGAAAAGAACGAAAAGATATTGAATTTTCACAACCTGCAACAGCCAAAATGACTATTTCACATACCCAGATGGTCATTTGGTGCACGAGACAATCGTCTCACACTGCCAAACAGTCGTTTAGTAGTTCCCAATCTGAAATGAGTCTGGCTATATGAAATGCAATTAATATCTCATATTAATTTCCTTGTTCTTCAAGTAAAGAACAATCGAAACTATTCGAAAAACATCATGAACCTTTGTTTAACCTAAGTGAGGCACCTATCTCACTTACCCAGACATCCATCTGGTGAGTAGAGTCGTACCGGTCAGTTCAATCACATTGAACAGGTCGGTTCAAGGGCAGAACTTAGCCAAATCAAACTTCGATCAGCTTGACCCCCAAACGGTCGTCTCATCTAATTGAGACGCCCCTCTGGCTTCCCAAACGGTCATCTCACTCAGTGAGATGGTCGTTTCACAGACTTGGTCAGCCAATTGAGCAACCAGTAGCATGAATTTAATACCTAAACACTTTTGTAATCAATGTAATTGTCATTCAAGAGCAAACTCCTCTTCTAGATGAGTTCCTATGTGTATGACCCTATAGGTCCCATGTCACATTGGTAGGGAATGTCCATAACTATCTAATGACATGACAAGCACAGAGTGGTACCTAGTCGCACATCAATGCTATCGAAGTGAAATGGAAAGTTGGAGAACAACTTCAACCTACAATTTGTGTAAGATATTACAGTGATTGTATAATTCCTTTGTCTCTGATATCCAGGATGAACTCATGGGATGGTAGGGCATCCTCTCAACATTATATATGTGTTTCTTGAACCAAGAGAACACTATATGAGATAATGTGACCCCAATATCATATATTGATTCACATGTGCATGCACATGCATTTCTCAACCTCACTTATCAAGTGGCCAGGATATCATACTCCAATAGGATGGACAAATCCCATTTCAATCACTCACAATCTATCCCCATGTGTCAAATCACCCAATCATCACTGTTATAAAAACCCATGTTTCATGATTGTGTTTGATGATGTCAAAGCATAACCAGTGACGTGATGAGTGAAGTGATTTCAGGTCTAATAATCACAACCACCACCTTCACTAAAATAGATGATTGTGCCCACCATAACTATCTGTCACTCTCAAGGTGGGTCTGTCTGATACACTATTCTCTAACATGTATGTGTGTGTTTGATTTAACATTGCCATATCATGACTAATTAGATTTAGTCATTAACCAACGCACACTCTGGTCTTATGTGTTATTGTTGTCTATCAACCTTCCACAATAACAACCAATCATGGACATAATGAGAATATGTATAAGTAGTCTTAACATCTATATGATCTAATCACAAGGATAGGAACTTGACATCATATGTCATTGCAAAATATGATTCACTAGACATTCACTCTATATCCTCATTATCTCATAACTGAGTGAAACAAATGTATTGGAAGATTTCTTATATATATATATATATATATATATATATATATATATATATATATATATATATATACATATATGTATATATATACATATATGTATATATATACATATATATATGACATTATTAAACAAATCCTTTTAGGTAATTATGCCATGTCAATCATCATATGATTGGTTCTACGGAAATACCTTACAAAAACACCTCTATATCACAATGACTACCAACAATTGCTACTTTTAACTCACAAATTATGCACAAGGTTGGTAAAGTAAAACGTCAACCACAATAGTATTCAATAAGTTTCAACTTGCAAGGAATGAATTTGCATTGTTGGAAAGGTATGGTAAACACATGTGTTTTTTAATCAACATAATTCAATACATAAGGAAGTCTAATCATTAAGAAAACTTTCACTTTGAGATGAAGCCTAAAATAATCTATACAACATGCCTAAAAAATCCCACCAACTTGTCATTTTATATGTGAGCATGTTCATGTTGAGGACCAAAGCCCGAGGAAGGTTTTTGGAATCAAATTAATATTAGGAGTTGGTTTTGAAACGCAATGTGGAGTCAGTTAGTATTTTCTCATAATAAGATTACACTTGAGAATGGTTTCAACATGACTTGTCGTGACATATGTGCAACATAGAGAAATAAAGAGGAAGAAGATCATATAAAATAAGAAAATAAAATTAAAGAAGGAGGTAAGTAGTAGAAAGAGGCATAATTGGAGGGAGGAAGGAGAAAAGTAATCCATAGATAGAAAATTAGAAAGTAGGAGGAAGGTAGGAGAGAAGAAATAGGAAAATAGAGAAAGAGAAAATTTTGAGGGAGGGGACATATTTAGTGGAATATGAGAAACATAAGTATAAGAGTGAGGGATGAGGGAAGTAGTCAAACGAGAGACAAAAGAAAATAGGAGGGTTGGAAGAGGGCCGTGGTGGGAAGAGAGAGAATGATAAGATGAAGGAATGATGATAGTTGAATAAGAGAAAGAGTAAAAAATAAGAGGGAGGAAGAAAGGATGTAGTAGAAAGAGAGATAAGATAGAGGGGAGAGAAGTAATGGGGATAGAGATAAAAGAAAAGAGGGGAATGAAGAAATTGTGGGAATATAGAGAAGAGAAAAATAGCAAGGTCAGAGGAGGTAATTATTGGGAAGAGATAAAATAACAAAAATATTGTGGAGGGAGAAGGAAAGTTGTGGGAAGAGAGAGAGAAAGATAAAAATATGAGGGATGAAGAAAGGGATGTAGTATGAATATAGATATTTTAATTGAGGGAGGAAGGAGATTAAGTTAACATCACACATTAACATGTCAGCGATAAGACACTATAACACACATGAATACATATTTAACAATATGTTTTACTAAATTAAAGCATACAATTATATGTTATTCATTTCAATAAATGGCTATAAGGTAAGGAGACACTTAGGAAGTGGGAGGGAAATAGGGAGGAGAATGAGAATGGTAAGAATAAGATTTGAAGTGAGGAGGGACGTAGTGATGACAACATTAGAAAATAAGATAGAGGAGATCAAGATAACACACTATTATATAGGAAAACACATTCTAACATACATGAAACTAAAAGTTAACAATATCTTACAAAATAAATTTTCATTAGACAATATACTTTTTATTGGAAACCCAAAAATTTATGGGTAAATTTACACAACTTGTTTAAATGCAATGAAAAAAATTACATAAAATAAAAGAGAGGAGGGAGGTAGAGAGAAGACAGAGAAATAGAACAATAAGAGACAATGAGGAGGAACATAAGGATGAGAGAGAAACAAAGGAGGAAGTTTAGAATGTGAGATATAGTAAGGAGGAATGTAAGGATGAGAGGGACTATATGTGCATGAGAAGCAACATATAGGAGATTGGGAAAAGATCATTACTAAACAAGTAACACATATTACAAAAAAACTAAATAAAAATCAAACACCACTAAGGATGTGGCACCCGATTGGTAAAAGTGTCGATATACGAACGACATGTCACAAGATCGAACCTAGGTGGCAGGAAGAATGAATCGCCAATTAAAAAAAGAAAGCAAAGACCATATTTTAAATAACAACACACCCATTTAATACAAATACACAAAAGAAGTGTGTCAAAAAAATTATTAATGAGTAAATATATATAGAAAAATTAAAAGGAAAGATCATACACAACTTGTATATGTATTTACAAATTTCTCTCTGTACATAACACAATAACATTCTAGAAAATAGACTAAAGTATATATGGCATAGTATATACGATGAAGAAGCACATTTGTACATCAATATAACATAACTACACTTATTTTAGGTAAAAATAATAAATATGTTAGCTCAATATTATTTTTTATTATTTAAATTATTTAAATTAAGAATAAATGCATTGTTGGCTATTAATTTGACTATAACATATTTTTTTAGTTAGGGATGTATTATCTCATATTCCATATTATTTTTTCTCCTACCCATTATTTTCCTTCTTTTTTTTCAATATTTATCACCTGGTACACGCTATAATATATCTTGTCTTCAAAAACCAAGGGCAGATGTCCATTTTTTCCTCTTTCTTCCCATCTATCCATTTTTCTATCTAGTAGGCGTGTATTACAAAAACACCCACATGTAGTTGTGCATCTTCCTCCCTTCTCGCTTGTCCCACATTAACCTCCTATCCAACCCTTTCACAATAACAAGTGGTTGAAAGCTATTTCAACATAAAGTTACCCTTTTTTGAACACCACAAAAAGGGCATATTACTTGTAATGGGAATACAACATATTCTCCAGACAATAACATGTATCTTTGTAACCTATACCATCACTAAAACCCCCACCTGCCTCTCCACAAAAATCATGATAGTCCTTCAAGTAGATCTCACAACATGGATGTTAGTTAAACTCAAAATTTGATTGCTGTCAAAACGAGATGATTGATTTGTAAGATAGACATTTTTCTACTTTCTATGGATACAATTGTGAGGTTCCACGTGCGTCACAATATTTTTATTCAAGTTTTTTGTAATTTTTATTCATCCATCTCTTTGATGAAAAATAAATGTGCACCTCATATTGTCAAACTATAACTTTAAGTCACCATGATGCCTAGAGGGATAACTAATGAATGCATTTTCACCATGAAATTCAATTACCCTATTTGGTCAAAAGTTGACTCAATGCAATAAATTTCATTTACTAAATATCAAAATTTGCAAAATTACTTAATTGGTCCAATTATCATGATTTTAACTGAATTTATGATGATTTAATGCATGTCTTGATAAAGTTGAACAGTTAGTTGGGACCCACCTTCACTCACCCTTAGTTCTGACCAATCGATTTGACCAAACCGTTTTATCCAATCGGTCTAACCAGACAGTTTCATTCAATCGGTCTGACCAAACGGCTTCATCCATTCGGTCTCGAGACTGAATGAACATGCTCACCTCAACACCGTTTGGAGCTAGGAATGCAAGACCGTTTGAGGAGTGCCAGTCTGCGTGACCGTTTGATGCAACTGCGAAACCGTTTGATCATCCAGCGTCTGAGATCGATTGGATAATGTAACACCAAACCATTTAGAAGAGCTACGTGCATGGGAAAGGCATGCATGCATGCATGGGACCGTTTGGAGGAATGCAGTAAGACCGGTTTAATAATGCTATGTATAAGACCGTTTAAGAAAACATGCAATAGTGACATGCCAAACCGTACGGAGAAAGCACAGGCAAACCGTTTGAAAGAGCCAAACCCAATGGAGCATATACGTGAAGAACGAATGGGCACCTGCTGCGAGACCAAATGATAAAGTAACACAAGCCAAACCGTTTGCTGAAGGAGAACATGAAGAGCAGAAAATTGGTTGCACAAGCACTACAAGATCATTTGGAATAGTCAATTATCAAAACCATTTGGGCATGCATGCACCAAACCGTGTGAGATGAACCACATGAAGACTGTTTGCACTAGCACATTTGCGAAACCGTTTGAAGATCAAGTTATCCAAATCATTTGGACAGTTGCTGATCTAAACCGAATGAACATCCATGGAGCAAACTGAATGAGCTGGACAGCTGAAGACCATTTTGCAAAGCAGCAATGCAGGACCGTTTGGAGAAAAGGCATGCAAGACCGAATGCATGTGCAAGACCATTTGGTTGGATGCTGATCATAAACTAAATGTCGGCACACTTATCCAAGATCGAATGAAGGTGTTGTGAAGACCGTTTGATGCTCATGCATCCAGACTATTTGGTAAAGGAAGCAATGCCAAACCGAATGGAAAAGTGGCAGCAAAGCAAACC
The DNA here is from genome assembly GCA_963693085.1 of Alisma plantago-aquatica. Classification (NCBI taxonomy): domain Eukaryota; kingdom Viridiplantae; phylum Streptophyta; class Magnoliopsida; order Alismatales; family Alismataceae; genus Alisma; species Alisma plantago-aquatica. Next base: position 220,387,672 of record OY856410.1, on the reverse strand, counting down.
GTATGAATTTCGAAGACCATTTGGTCAGTTTGTATCAAACCATTTGATGAAACTATTTAGTCATGCAACCAAACAGGAAACTGTTTGGTCAACTTTTAACTAAACTATTTGGAGATAATATATCCATGACCGTTCGGCCTTAAATCCCACCAAAAGTATGAGGGCCATACTTGTTCCTATAAATAGGACCAGCAGGGTCCTCATTTGGGCATCGGATCCGGGACGCTGCCAGGCAGCCCGAGTACATGATTCGACTCATATCTGTCTGATTCTGCCACTACCACTTCACCTGCCATTCTTGCTGCAACTCAAGGAGACCGAGAAGAGAAGGAAGGAGGAGTGAGGAAGACTGTTTGGTCTGTCTTGGCATCCCTCGTTCTTCGTCCAAATCTGCTCTGACACGAAGTAGGAGACTGCATCATCTTCACCGAGCTGCGACCACCTTCTACATCATGCTCATGGCAAATTCCTCTCTCTTTCTTATTGTTTGTATTTCTCACATCATGAGCGAGTAGTCTTTTTTCACTAGGGTGTGGGGACTAGCCCCACTGCCCATGCATTCATATCTTTTCATTTAACATTCCAAGGCAATGTATATAACTTTTCACTTTGTTGCTAATTGATATGCTTGTAGTTGATTACCTGCTTGCTTTCATCTTATTCTTCCCTATATTGCAAAATCTTCTATATATAGGGTGGAATGGCAGTTTACGAATTTCGACTCCTTGATTACAAATAGGATAGGATTCCTTGAGGTAGTAAGTACATGATCCGTAAGGGGACGAGCCATCTAACCTTCGGTGACGCTTCTGTGGCCTAAACATCCCTCTGGGAGGGCCACAGTCTTAGTTAGATTTGGTATCATCTTTGTTTATCGTCGATGTTAGCTTGTAGATTAATCACCTGCTTGCTTATTGATTAGTACGGTTGACACCTTGACTAGAAATAGAATGGGTTTCCATGAGGTCATAAGTGAATAATCTGTGAGGGGATGAGCCATCTAACCTTCGGTGACACTTTTGTGGTATAAACATCCCTCAGGGAGGACCACAGTCTTAGTTGGATGTTGTATCTCTGGAGCCGTAAGTATATGAACCGGATGCTGACGAGACATCTGATACCTAAGGTGATGCTTACGCAAGCCTAATGCCCGTATGGGGGGTTTTGCAGCAGCTCAATTTGGATAGTTAAATGCTTTCATGGATGTTATGTGTTTGGATGTGTTTGCATGTGCAATGGTGGTGAAACTCGATATCATCCCAACGATTCCATAGCATTAATCTAGAACAAACTTTAATTATGCTCTTTTACTTTCTTGCATTTAGTTTAATTAACCTCAACCAAATCAATTGTTCTAAATATTAGTTTTACTTGATCTAGATTCGACTGATAAGGATTCTTAAAAATATTGTCCTTTGGGATTCAATCCTTAACTATACTGTTATAAGACTCGTCCTCTTGTGGGTGGTATTATTGCACATTGGTTTTGGTAAAAGCTCAGGGATTTCAACCCCGAGTGAATTTTTTAGTGTGATATTTTCCACGTCAAATTCTAGCACCGTTGCCGGGGACAACAGAATCAGTTAGTCAAATGTAGTTGACTAGAAATAGAATGGGTTTCCTTGAGGTCATAAGTGAATGATCTGTGAGGGGACGAGCCATCTAACCTTCGGTGACACTTTTGTAGTCTAAACATCCCTCAGGGAGGACCACAACCTTAGTTGGATGTTGTATCTCCAGAGTCATAAGTATATGAACCGAATGGTGATGAGACATCTGATACCTAAGGTGATGCTTACGCAAGCCTAACACCTGTATGGGGGTTTTTGCAGCAGCTCCATTTGGATAGTTAAATGCTTGCCTGGATGTTATGTGTTTGGATGTGTTTGCGTGTGCAGTGCTGGTGAAACCCGATACCATCCCAACGATTCCATATCATTAATCTAGAAAAAACTTTAATTATGCTCTTTTACTTTCTTGCATTTAGTTTAATTAACCTCAACCAAATCAATCATTCTAAATATTAGTCTTACTTTAGCTAGATTCGACTGACAAATATTCTTAAAAATGTTGTCCTTTAGGATTCGATCCTTAACTATACTGTGATAAGACTCGTCCACTTGCGGGTGGTATTATTGCATATTGGTTTTGGTAAAAGCTCGGGAATTTCAACCCCGAGTGAATTTGTTAGTGCGATATTTGCCACGTCAATAACATGATTGGTGGATTTAAATACTACCCAATGAAGGAACCCATGTTTGAACCACATTGAAAAATATTTCTTGATTTACTACCCTCTTAGACATCATCCTTTACCACATATTTTGTGAGAGACGTGGAGGGGAGATTCTTTATCTCTTAATCCCAACACAATGCATAAATTTGAACCTAATAGTAAAAGTTACATAGCTAGATTTTAATTTCCATGTCTCCATGTCACCTTGTTTAATGTGCATTGTAATCACCAAGAAAACATTTCATAATAAACAATGATAAGAGACCCCACTCGGGTATTGTAGGTCGTGTAAAAGTTGCTAGAATTTAGACATTTTGAATCATTCCTTAAATCACGATATTAGATCTCATATCTGGCTTAACATGCTAGAGAGCTCAGTTTCCAAACATTTTGAATTTTGTGAGGTCCATAAAAATGCAGTTGCCAATATGCTTTTCACTTTCTAAACAATAAAGGGAACAAAGGGAGTCATAGGCATGCATTTGGTAATTAGTCATGTCAAAAGTACATATAAAACTATGTAATAGCCCAATTTTCTTTAATCATGTACACATTTTCTTCTAAAATTATCATTCACTCCTTTAACTACTTATATTCGATGGAATTAGGCATATTCCATACATTTTACGAGTTTGAGAATATTAAGCTACTCTTAAAGTTGTATATACAATGTCGTGTTACATTTTCTAGAATAATAACCAAAGGAGATAATATTAGAGTTTGTAAGCAATGATGTTTTCAGTAACATAAGCTGCAAGTATAGAACATGTATAGAAAATAATTTCATCTGTTATGCATACAATGCTAAGGAAGAAGAAGAAGAAAATCACTAAAAAGAAATGCAAAGGATGATAGTGAGGATAATTAGTTTTCTACATCGGAAATATTGTTGCTTATATCCTTCCTTGTGGAAATCAGACTCTGAAATAATATTTGAAGACATGAACTTGACACCATTTGACCTAGAAAAACTATATACAATTTTTAATTTCTTCAATTTGAATCATCTCCACGTTTGCACATTGAATTTCCAAGTGAAATCAGGTCAGTTATGGGTGGTAAATGTTCCATTTTGGAAAATTTAGAAAATCGAAGTTTTTGTAAGGTTATAAATTATTATATATCACAAGTAATAAAAAAATACAATCTAGGTATGGTTTTGGGTCATATATTATGAATTTGGGTCTGAGTTTGGATATAACATTTTGTGAGAAAATATGTGTGGCAACACATCCCATTATCACACAGATAATGAGGTGTGACGCGAAAACGTGCGGAAATCACCATAACCATAGATTATAAAAAAAAACACGGGTTAATTAAAATCGATTGCGGAAAACTGGCAAACTGAGAAACTTATTACATATCAGTCCTCATCCTGCAAGAAAATATGTTATATACACATCCATACAAGCCTGGATACATGTCCACATCTTAGAACAACAACTGTCCTGACACATCATGAGTTCACCACATGTTTATACATACATAAGGCCCACACCTGGCCAGCAGCAGGATATACAAAACATCTATAAATGCACATCGTGAAACAGCGTCAAAACATCACCAAGGACCGGAGAGTACAGGGATGACTCTAGACTCTATCACAAAACATCCAAAACAACAACACATCCAACGCTTGCCTTCTACTGTTCTTCTAGCTACTCGGCCGCAACTCCGCGACCACCACCACGACGAACTCGACCACCTAAAAAGGGTGTAAACCAGCGGAGTGAGACAATTGAACATTGTCCCAGCGGGAGGCATAACTCCTCGCCCAAAAATACAAAACCTCCAAATCATATACATTAAGCAGCTATCTGATAGAGGATATAGCAAGAACAATTTATTGGAATAAAGCTAACTAAACTTTCCAGATATATTCAAGTATTACATGTGAGACACAATTTATGAGATAGGATACCCAAATTCTACTGCATATGAAAGACATATGAATAACTGCAATATATAAAGAGAGTAACTACACAAACAAGGCCTCAACCAATGTTTCGTGTTTGTCTTTAAGCAGTAATTACTAAACGGCTGGATTACGTTTTATTATGCCATGAGGAAGTGAACCATACCGTTCAAATCCAACCATCGGCTGCGACGCCCATAACCGGTGCCATACAAGGTCAATGGAAGAGCCGAAGTCCACGACCTCACCCCTCGTGGTCAGTACACGAGAAACACAGCAGGACCGTAGTCTCATGCTCAAGTGGTCTTAATCCATAGGGTCAGCTCCTCAGGCTACCCTTCCTCTAGCCCGCCTTGGTACAGGTCACGACGCTAGTAAAACTGAGTCACAGGTCTCACCACCGTGCTCTGAGCCATGAACACATTCATGCTCATCACATATCACATATATGGAGCCATGGGCCATGTTCATCATTCTCATCTCATATTCGAGTCTGCAATCGCAGCTGCACTCATTTCACCTCTCTATTTGAGGCTAGGAGAAACCTTGAATATTCAAAAATATGTGCTTCGGGTTAACCCGCAGGAGAACCCGTTTCACCATAACCCTATCCTGACTGATGATGGATCTATGGCTAGGGCAAACTACATGATAGATTTCACTATGATTAATTAGTATTTTTTTTAGATGGATTGCAAGATTCAACCAAGTTGTATAACATGCAAACTATAGAAGGAAAACAACAAACATAAACTCAACATTATGTTATTATTATAACCACATCAACCTGATCCATCTCAAGGATCCAACATCACATATTATCACTTGGCCTCTTGCCAACCATCTAGATCCATCTCAAGGATCATCACATACCATGGGATCTCAATTCTCATCACATAGTGTCATAGCCTCTCAAGGCTTTCATCATCATTATCATGGGACATCATTCATAATACACCTATCATCACAGTATTCACATATAACAATTTCTCATAGCCTTTCATTTAGCTAAACATTACATGCATGATTAGCAACATTCAATAACCATATAAATAATCAAGAGACTCATATTATTAACATAAGGTAATAATTTAGGGTTAAGTATATTGCCAACACTAAATGCCAATACATCCATGCCTCATCGTAAGGTTACACATGTAAGCACATTATTAAGCAACCCTAATGCATGCTTAACGTTACTCTCAACATCAAAGAGATAACCAGGGTAGTCACATTCGTACACATGTGCTTCACCTTGTTTCAACATCATGCTAAACATACAAACTAGCATTATTACTATTGCTACCATTGTCACTATCTTCATCATTAAGAGAGGAAGGAGTCTTCAATGATATCAAGGCCTATATAGTTCAAGCCGTTTTCATGATGTAATGATCCCTCACAAAAAGGTACCCAAAACCCTCACCAAAAGAGTGTGGCAGGCAAGGCTCACTAACACAGTGTCGGGCACCTCTACCCTCAACCAAGCCATGGCGTGCAGCCTAGTCAGGTGTGCAACGTGCATCATTGAGCGTGCAGCTCGGTCAAGCGTGCAGCCCCAAGGCGTGCAAGGTGTAACGAGCGTGCAGGGTGAAGCGGAGCGAGCAGGGTATGTATCGGGTGACCAGAGGGATGTCGTGCAAGCAGAGTGTATCGGGCGACACTGGTTGATGCTGGGCGAGCAACATGGTGTCGAGTGAGCAGATGTATCGGGCGAGCAAGGCGTCGGGCGAGCAGCCCCAAGGCGTTTAGCCTGCCGGGAAGAACTAGCTCCAGGCGTGCAAGGTCAGAATGCTCACCCGCCCAAGGAACAAAAGGGATACATTGCTCACTCGTGTCGGGCAAGGGCAGCTAAGCCATGAGGGCCGTCGGGCAGCACCTCTACAAGCACCAAATGCTCAAGATGCATCTCAGCAAGGTCATCTAACGAGTTCACCTTCTTGCCCAAGGTGAGAAGAGAGTCTTGCTCAAGCCACTAAGTCACAAGCTCACATCAATCGACTAGGAAAGAGGGGTGTTGCTCACAACATTAGGACCCAAACTCACTCTTCAAGACCAAGGGGAGAAAGGAGTGTTGCTCCATAAACCCTAACTTACATGGATCGGCCAACATGCAAGATACCAAAAACCAACTACTAACGTGCATATATGCAAGATTAAAGCAACATATATGAAAAGAGAGTAGAGTAGCTAGGGTTAGAGTTATGCAAACTGCCTTAAGCTCCCAGCTTCATGGAAGAAGAAGAACTCCAAGCTCCACGCACCACCAAGCAAAGAGGATGGAGAGCTCCAAGGGATATCGACCACCAAAGCTCCTCCAAGGGTGGGTATCAGCCACCACTCTTCTTCTCCCAGGGTGTGTCGACCTCCAAGCAACCCCTTCAAGGGTGTATCGGCCACTAAGCAAGGGAAGGAGGGAGTGTGTCGGGCACAAGAGGGAGAGGAACTAAAGGGTCCTCAAGCTAAGGAAGGAACCATCTTTATAGAAAGAAAGGGAGGAGAAAACAAGGTGGAACATGGCAAGGTGTCGCCCCCACAAAGGACACTTGTCCACAAGCTCAAACCACCACTCTAGCAAGCCATAAGACACTTGTCCAAAACATGCACCAAGTGTCCACCAAACAAGACCAAGCACCATGGGTGACACACCAAGCTTGCACTAGGGAGACACACCTCCTTGCAGGCCGACACAACCACCCTAGGTCAACACACTCTTCACTTTGGGTGACACAAGGCTCAACCAAGCCAAAACAAGGCACCTCAAGGCCCAAACAAGCCCAACGAAGGCCCAAAAGAGCTCAAGCAACCAGCCCAAGCCTTCCCCTCAACTCTAGAGGAAGCAAAGAGAGAGACAAACACCTCTCAAGGTGGCAAACTTGCTCACAAAACCCTAGACTTGGGTTATTTGCAAGTAGCACCTTCAACTCACAACAACGCACAACCAAACCCTAATCACCACCAAAGGTGATTAGCAAGCACCAAAACACCAGGGTTAAGCAAAGCAAATAGGGTAAGCCCTAAACGAGGGTCAGGGTCCTTAGAATCTAACCCCCTTTAAGGGATTTCGTCCCCGAAATCCGAAGAGAAAAGCGAGGGATACTTCCTCCTCATCTCTTCCTCAAGCTCCCACGTGGCTTCCTCAACGCCACGACGCTGCCAAAGGACTTTCACAAGAACCAGGTCCTTCTTCTTCAGTTTCTTGATTCTTCTGTCAAGGATCGCCACAGGACCTTCCTCGTAGGTTACATCGGCATCAAGCTCAACCTCAACTGGCTGTATCACTGTACCTGAATCCAGATGACTTTTCTTCAGCATACTGACATGAAACACTAGATGCAACCTGTGCAACTCTGGAGGCAATTCTATCTTGTAAACTACTTTACCAACACGTGCTATCATTGGGCAAGGCCCCATATACCTGGGTGCCAACTTACCCTTCCATCCAAACCTTAGCACACCTTTCCAAGGTGATACTTTAAGATATACTTTGTCTCCTACATGGAATTCCAAAAGTCATCGGTGATTGTCTGCATAAGACTTCTGTCTATCCTGTGCCACTTTCAACTGTTAATGTATCACTTTGATCTTCTCTATCGTTTGCTGAACTAACTCAGGACCCATCAACTGATACTCACCGGACTCATACCAACACAAAGGAGATCTGCACTTCCTTCCATACAAAGCCTCATAAGGAGCCATGTCAATGCTCCGCTGATAACTGTTGTTGTAGGCAAACTCTATCAAACTTAGATGTACATCCCAGTTGCCCAGAAACTGCAAAACACAAGCTCAAAGGAGATCCTCTAAAACCTGAATAGTCCTCTCAGACTGTCCATCTGTCTATGGGTGAAAGGATGTACTAAACCTCAACTGCGTTCCCAACGCTCTGTGCAACTGTTCCCAGAAACGACTGGTAAACTGAGAACCTCTGTCAGAAACTATCGTCGCTGGCACACCATGCAAACGGACTATCTCATCCATGTACATTCTAGCGAGCTTCTCTGTTGTATATGTCATCTTCACAGGCACGAAATGGGCAGACTTCGTCAATCTGTCCACTATCACCCAAATGGAATCATGATTCCTAGTTGTCCTGGGCAGACCAACTACAAAATCCATGGTTATATGATCCCATTTCCACTGCGGTATTGGCAAAGGTTGCAACGTACCTACCAGCTTCTGATGCTCAGCCTTCACTTGCTGACAAACCGCACATCTTGCCACGAACTCAGCTGCATCTCTCTTCAAACCGGGCCACCAATACAAGTCCTTCAGACTATGGTACATCTTGGTGACACGTGGATGCATCGCATACATCGACGTATGTGCTTCCTCGAGCACCAACTTCCTCATCTTATCATCATCAAGAACCACCATCCTATTATGATAACAGACTAGTCCATCCTTAGACTCATGAAACCCATCACGCTTGTCGCCGCCAAACTCTGATCTGATCAACTGTACTGCCTCCTCTGTCTGTTGTGCATCCTTGATTTGCTGTCTTAATGTAGGCTTGACTTGCATCTGTGCGAAAAGACCAGCTAACAAAGAAACTTCCATCTGCACATTCATCTCCCACAAAGAGACAAACATATCCCGCTTATGGCATATCAGGGAACTCAACTGTGCCTTCTTTAAAGAAGGAGAAGAAGACTTTCTGCTAAGCGCATCAGCTACCACATTCGCCTTATCGGGATGATACTTGATAATGCAGTCGTAATCATTGATCAACTCCATCCAACGCCATTGTCGCATGTTCAACTCTTGTTGCGTAAAGATGTACTTCAGATTCTTATGATCTGTAAAGATCTGACACACTTCCCCATACAGATAGTGTCTCTAAATCTTTAACGCATGAACCGCTGCCAGCTCCAGGTCATGAGTCAGATAGTTCTCCTCATGCTTCTTGAGTTTTCGCGAGGCAAAAGAAACCACATGATCTTCCTGCATCAACACGCAACCTAAACCCTTCTTGGAAGCATCACAGAAAACAACATAACCTTTCCCTGTTTCTGGCAAGATCAACACTGGTGCACTGGTCAGCTTCTCCTTCAAACTCTGGAATGCTTGCTGACATCGATCATCCCAAACAAAAGGTACGTCCTTCCTTGTCAACTTTGTCATTGGCAACGCGATCGTACTAAAGTCATTCATAAACCTCCGGTAGTATCCTACTAAACCAAGGAAACTAGGAACTTCTGTCGGCGTCTTCGGTTGTTCCCATTCTGCAACATATTCCACCTTCTTCAGATCTACTTTGACTCCTTCAGCAGATATCACATGACCCTAGAAAGCCACCTCTTCCAACCAGAACTCACACTTACTGAACTTGGCATACAACTGATGTTGGTGTAGAAGAGTCAACGCTCGACGAAGATGTTGCTCATGCTCTAACCTGTCCCGACTATAGATCAAGATGTCATCTATAAAGACTACGACAAACTGATCTAAGAACGGATGAAACACCCTATTCATTAGATCCATGAAAGCATCAGGTGCATTGGTTAACCCGAACGGCATAACCACAAACTCATAATGACCATACCTAGTCCTGAAAGCTGACTTGGGTATGTCATCCACCTTAATCCTCAACTGATGATATCTGGATCGTAGATCGATCTTCGAAAACACTGCAACACCACGCAATTGATCGAACATATCATCTATCCTCGACAATGGGTACTTATTCTTGATCGTGACCTTGTTCAGTTGCCGGTAGTCTATACACAACCGCATCGAACCATCCTTCTTCTTGACAAATAGCACGGGAGCTCCCCAAGGCGATGTGCTCGGTCGGATGAAACCTTTGTCTAGCAACTCTTGTAACTGCTTTTTCAATTCTGCCATCTCTGTTGGAGCCATTCTGTACGGTGTCTGCGCAACTGGCTGTGTTCCTGGTACCAGATTGATCTCGAAATTGATCTCTCGTGGTGGGGGAACACCAGGAAACTCCTCAGGAAACACGTCAGCAAACTCTCGAACAACTAACACCTCCTCAAGGCTAGGACCTTTCACCTTGGCAGCTACAACGATATCCACCACATGAGCTAGGAAAGCTTCGCAACCTTATCTTAACAACCTATCTGCCACCATAGCTGATACCAAACATTTCGGAAGAATCTTCCTATCTCCCTAGAAGATCCACTTCTCTCCAGCAATATCAAACACTGCCTGCTTGGAACCATAGTACAGAACAACCTTATACCTTTGTAAGGTATCCATCCCAAGGATAACATCAAAAACTTGCATATCAAGTGGTATAAGATCCACTTGAATGCAGCATCCTGAGAAAGACAAGACACAAGAGGGACACTCTTCTCGAAGTAAAAAGGAACCATCAAGAGGGGTTTCTAACGACAAGCTATCCTTCTTACTACTAATAGGTAAACGACAGTTCTCAAGCATACTATAGGCGATAAAAGAGTGTGTAGCACCCGGGTCAACCAGAATAGATATAAAGCAAGAAGAAGACATATCAGAATAAAATAACTCCATCTGACCTGTCACTACCTGCGGGTTGATTATCGCCTCCGGCTGATTCATAGCATAGAATCGAGTCGTTGCTTGCTGTCAACGACCTCTGCTTCCTTGAGCAGACGATCCAGCTTGAGACGCTTGACCACGACCTCATCCTCTGCTACCACTAGGCTGTGGTCTGTTTGACCCCTACAGGTTCTTCCTCGGCTGCTGGGTTACTTCATCATCTCTGAAGGGACAACTCGACTTAACATGCCCTATTTGACCGCAGGCATAGCATGTTCTATCATCAACTCGTGTCCTGGATGGACCTGTCACTGCCACAGAACCCGAACTTTGTGCCTTAGATGGTGAAGAAGCATAACCTCTTCCTCTACTCTGAGACCACTGGTACGGTCCTCCAGAACCTCTCATTGCTGACGGTGCCGAAAACCTATGCTTCTTGAAGCCACCAAACCTCTGACCCTGAAACTGAGCAGGTCTCTTCTTAGCCATAGACTCTCTTTTCTCCCTAACAGATCGCTTGATCCTCCGAACAGATTCCACAAACGTCGCAAACCATTCCCGGTTCTCCAAAGCAGAAACCGGTGTCGTCAGCTCAGCACTCAGACCCTTCTCGAAACGCCTGATCCATTCCTCGTCTGTTGCCGCCATGTGAGGACAAAACCTCAACAGATCCATAAACTTGGCTTCGTACTCGGTGATGTTCATCGTTCCCTATCGCAAACTCTCGAACTGACAGATCTTCTCATCCAGATATGTCTTGGGAAAGTATCTGGTGACGAACTCGTGTCGAAACACTTCCCAACGGATCACCTCACCAGGCTGCTTCTCTTCCTCGATGGTCCACCAGTGACCAGCACTACCTTTCATAAGGTAGACATCGTGCTTTACTTTGTCTGCTTCGGGGATGTCGAGGATCCGGAAAGCCTTCTCAAGACTTGTCAGCCACAGATCTGCATCCGCTGGATCAGCCTATCCAGCATACTCCGAAGCTCCAACTCGGTGAAGCAGCTCGAAGGTCTTCCCAATACCCAATGCTTCTACATGGGGAACATGTGCTCGCGGAGGAGGCACTAGTAATCACTCAACCATGAGATTCATCATAGCCATCATCTGCCCCATAATCTGTTGGTAGGCAGGGTGTTCAAATATGGCTGGGTCAGGTTGGGGGACCTCAGGCACCCGATCTTCATGTGCCTGTCTATCCGCTCCATCAACCGATGTAGCATCACTGTACTCAGCAGAGTGTTCTTCATGGTTTCCAGACATCTTGGCTTTTCTTCCGCTGAGGGCAGAAGATTCTTATGAAAAATTTTGAAAACACATAAGAACAAACACAACCTAGTCCTATATCCCTGTAGACTCAGTGAACCTAGAGCTCTGATACCAAACTTGTGGCAACACATCCCATTATCACACAGATAATGAGGTGTTACGCAAAAATGTGCGGAAATCACCATAACCACAAATTATCAAAAAAAACACGGGTTAATTAAAACCGATTGTAGAAAATTGGCAAACTGAGAAACTTATTACATATCAGTCCTCATCCTACAAGAAAACATGTTATATACACATCCATACAAGCCTGGATACATGTCCATAGCTTAGAACAACAGTTGTCCTGTCACATCATGAGTTCACCACCTGTTTATACATACATAAGGCCCACACCTGGCCAGCAGTAGGATATACAAAACATATGTAGATGCACATCGTGAAACAGCGTCAGAACATCGCCAAGGACCTGAGAGTACAGGGATGACTCTAGACTCTATCACAAAACATCCAAAACAGCAGCACATCCAACGCTTGCCTTCTGTTGTTCTTCTAGCTGCTCGGCCGCAACTCCGCGACCACCACCACGAAGAACTCAACCACCTAAAAAGGGTGTAAACCAGTAGAGTGAGACAATTGAACATTGTCCCAGCGGGATGCATAACTCCTCGCCCAAAACTACAAAACCTCCAGATCATATACATTAAGCATCTATCTGATAGAGGATATCGCAAGAACAATTTATTGGAATAAAGCTAACTAAACTTACCAGATATATTCAAGTATTACATGTGAGACATAATTTATGAGATAGGATACCCAAATTCTACTGCATATGAAAGACATCTGAATAACTGCAATATATAAAGAGAGTAACTACACAAACAAGGCCTCAACCAATGTTTCATGTTTGTCTTTAAGCAGTAATTACTAAACGGCTGGATTACGTTTTATTATGCCCTGAGGAAGTGAACCGTACCGTTCAAATCCAACCATCAGCTGCGAAGCCCATAACTAGTGCGATACAAGGTCAATGGAAGAGCCGGAGTCCACGACCTCACCCCTCGTGGTCAGTACACGAGAAACACAGCAGGACCGTAGTCTCATGCTCAAGTGGTCTTCAGCCACATGGTTAGCTCCTCAGGCTACCCTTCCTCTAGCCCGCCTTGGTACAGGTCACGGCGCTAGTAAAACCGAGCCACGAGTCTCACCACCGTGCTCTGAGCCACAAACACATTCATGCTCATCACATATCACATATTCGGAGCCATGGGCCATGTTCACCATGCTCATCTCATATCCGAGTCTGCAACCGCAGCTGCACTCGTTTCACATCTCTATTTGAGGCTAGGAGAAACCTCGCATATTCAAAAATATGCGCTCCGGGTTAACCCGTAGGAGAACCCGTTTCACCATCACCCTATCCTGACTGATGATGGATCTATGGCCAGGGCAAACTACATGATAGATTTCACTATGATTAATTGTATTTTTTTTAGATGGATTGCAAGATTCAACCAAGTTTTATAACATGCAAACTATAGAAGGAAAACAACCAACATAAACTCAACATTATGTTATTATTATAACCACATCAACCTGATCCATCTCAAGGATCCAACATCACATATTATCACTTGGCCTCTTGCCAACCATCTAGATCCATCTCAAGGATCATCACATACCATAGGATCTCAATCCCTCATCACATAGTGTCATAGCCTCTCAAGGCTTTCATCATCATTATCATGGGACATCATTCATAATACACCTCTCACCACAGTATTCACATATAACCATTTCTCATAGCCTTTCATTTAGCTAAACATTACCTGCATGATTAGCATCATTCAATAACCATATAAATAATCAAGAGACTCATATTATTAACATAAGGTAATAATTTAGGGTTAAGTATATTGCCATCACTAAATGACAATACATCCATGCCTCATCGTAAGGTTACACATGTAAGCACATTATTAAGCAACCCTAATGCATGCTTAACGTTACTCTTAGCATCAAAGAGATAACCAGGGTAGTCACACTCGTACACATGTGCTTCACCTTGTTTCAACATCATGCTAAACATACAAACTAGCATTATTACTATTGCTACCATTGTCACTATCTTCCTCATTAAGAGAGCAATGAGTCTTCAACGATATCAAGGCATATATAGTTCAAGCCATTTTCATGATGTAACGATCCCTCACAAAAAGGTTCCCAAAACCCTCACCAAAAGAGTGTGTCGGGCAAGGCTCACTGACACAGTGTCGGGCACCTCTACCCTCACCCAATCCATGGCGTGCAGCCTAGTCAGGTGTGCAACGTGCATCACTGAGCGTGCAGCTCTGTTGAGCGTGCAGCCCCAAGGCGTGCAAGGTGTAACGGGCGTGCAGGGTGAAGCGGAGCGAGCAGGGTATGTATCAGGGGAGCAGACACTACAACAAATCATATTTTAGACGGCATTTTACTCCGGCATATCACTAATCAGGTGCCGCAAATTAAATGTCCAATCAAAGGCGCGCCCACGAAGCCCGCTCCATCTCCCCCACGCGCGTGCCCACGTCTAGTTTTCGAGAAATAATAAAAAGGAAAATTAGGGTTGAACACTCATGGCAGGATGTGCTGCCTCTCTTCTCCCGTATGCTCCGAGATCACGCTAGAAAATTGCCGACATCACCTTGATCTGCCTTCTATCCTTTCAACGCCATAGTCACCAGAGACGGAACCCTCACCCTCAGTGCCTTCTCTTGGTTGACGATGCTGACACCATGGTTGTTCCTTAGCCGGCGTCACACCTAATCCCCTAGATGGTGGCACTTGAATCTCTGTTCTAGCAGTGCTCTTGATCTTCTTATTGGTATTGCTCTTGATCCCGTGATTGGTGTCATTTCTAATTTCTCTTTATTGGAGGCGCTTCGTATGAAAGTTCCTCTGTTAACGGTGCTACATCTAGATTTCCTGGAAGCTCTCTGGACATCCCTTCACCTTGTGCGGTCCACTCGCCACTCAAGATCTTGCGGTTACCAAAACCTATCAAAAGATCGTTTCCAATTATTGTTGATCGAGGTGAGTTTCTATGTTTTTCCTGTGAGGCCATGAACTTGAATGATCGACTATTGGCATCTGGATGAATCTTCTCGTACCAAGCTGACTTCAAAGGTAAGAGTCCCATGCCTTGTTTCTATTCAACGGCGACACAAATTCTTTGTCATATTATTTTTCCTTGCCCTACTACTATTATGTCACGGTTGACTACTCCCTTAAACAAATTTTTGTACCATTGTACTTTTTCCAGGAATCCTTGTGCTGCTATATTTCTTCCATAGTTGACTATTCCTTGTACTACAATATATCTATTACAGTCGATGAGTCCCTCATGCTGGCCATGAATCTTCCTATGCATTTGATGTTTATAAAAGAGTAACTGAATATCTGATTTGATGTGTATGAATGACTGACTTGTTGTTTGTCTTATAGCATATACATGTACCTTTAAAGTATATGAATGGCTTCGTTGTTGTTTGTCTTCTATCATATGCTTATATCTAACTAAACGAAACATTAAATATATATATATGCACTTAAAATCCAAATCAACGACTACGCTGATTTTTCCATTTACCCTTTAGTTCATATGGTTTATTATTATACACATCGATTGGATCTATTTTATGTAATGCTGAATGTCTAGTTCAAAATTTTTATATAATGGAGATTCAGATGTTATTTACTTCTACCTTTTTGTGAATGTTTCACAATTTAGAATTGTTTGTTCATGTCTGAGTAACAAGTTTCACATGAACCAAATTTTGCACTTTTATTTGATATAAAACAGTTGTTTGGTGTTACGAAGATGAATTAGTTGTTATAATGTTTAAAGATGGGACCAATAATGTATTGTCCACTTAAATAGTTTAAAATTTACATACGTTGAAGTTATAATAAGAAAACTATTAGGTGGTAGTCATCTTTTGGATAAAAGTTCAAATTTTAATTCAATCACCGGGACTCAGTTGTCAAGAACTAAAGTTAAGTTCATGGAGAATGAATTCCCTTAAAACTCTAGTTTCAAGGAACGAATCAATGTCTAAGCGTCCAATTTATTTTTATATAACTATTCAAATTTGTAGACCACTTTAATGTAATTGGTTAAGGAGAACTTAGACATTAATTTATAGAACGTTTTTTAAGACTTCCCAAAATATAGATAGGGTTACTATTATGACTTCCACATCAAAATTATACAAAAGTGAGTTTTGATGCATTATGTCTCGCACGCTTATTTTGATTCAGAAGGTTGTGCCTTTCACAGTTCATATAATAGCTACCCTCTTTTGTTGCTTATATCACCTGGGTTGTCTTGCTATGTCGAGAAATATTTTCCCTCTGTTGCTTTGGTGTTTCCCTTTAAAATCTCACACATCCATATAGATATGGTACTCCAATCTCTTGTGTATGGCATGGGATTATCTATTTGAATCTTGTTTGTCACATAGGATGGAAAAAATATGATAATTTGAACCCCTAATTTAACCATCAAATGTCTAGTCAGTTACTTATTTGTTACAAGGATGAGGAATCAAATATAGTAAGAAGTACCATTTTAGGGACAATGACATAGGTTGTCAAGTGGTGATAAATTTGATTAGGCATGATATGATGATGTGATAAATGTAAGAAATCCATCATTTTTAATGTGTGAAGTAACTCCTAGATTATAGTCATATACTTGAATATATATTTGTTAGATCATTCACATCAAGCTTGAGTATGAAATCAAATAGTACATATACATTGGTTTTTGCAAATACTAAGATGTTCTATTTGTTTTCTTATTTATCAATATCCATTCTCTATAATAATGTACATTGCAAGATGAAGATTGTACTTATGCTCATTTTCAAAATATGTAAGAATTTCTCTTATGGTAGAGAAGAGACACTATGATTAATGATAAGGCGCTAGGATTTTATCTGTAACACATGTTTTGAAATTTCATAAGCAAGTGCACTTTGTTTATGTTTACTTTTATTGTAAGAAGAAAAATGTATTGTGATCGTAAATCAATAACACAAATTGTATTATGACCAACAATAAGTACTAATGTCATTTTTAGGACCATAAGGTATATTTCCATTTAAAATTTTCAATATGAACCTATTGATAAGTATATCTTTGTGGATCTTGGTATAATAAAATACAAAAGAGTAATTAGTATGCCTCTATTTGTAAGATATACATTGTGATTTCTCAACAGTTGTGATGAATAAGTTATCCATAGATTCTTTGCTAGTTTCCATAAATATGATAATGTAATTTACCAATTTAGCACTAACTATAAGTCAGATGCATTGAACTGCTAGTTTAGCCTAAGCAATTCTCTCTATCAACCTTATGTAAGAAGCTATGAACTATCAACTACTATACCTATAGCTATGTTATACGAAGAAATGATCTGAAAATTAGCTTATGCTTTTGACATAATGTATGGGAAATGCCATTTAAGAATCAAGAAATTTCATCTAGGTACACAACCTACTCATCTCTAAATTCGATGCATGAACCTACCAAAATGTACTTATATGTTGTAGTTGCTAAAGGATGCTCCCAAATTTAGGCGTTCAACTCATATGAAACATAATATGCACCCATGGCCTATTTTACGATCTTTTTTAGGAAATTTAAGGTGGATAGATATAGAATATGCCAAGATCAAATCAGTTTAGAACATTTTATGGTTGAGATAGTTCCATTTTGGTCCTAATTTAGGTCACATTAGGTTTGTTTGAGTTAACATCGTTGTGAATTTTTAATAAAAATAGTTAAAGAGAGGTCTAATTTAGTTTCCTTAGATCTCAATTTTTGCAGTTGAGGTTGTAATAGGTTGGGTTTTGTCTATTTTTCTAAATGTGGGTCATATAAGGAAATGTAGGATAAGTTATATATAACTACACTAATTCTTGTTAAACCAAGTCATGTTATGTCTCATTCAAGTCAAATTTCGGCCAAACTATGAAAAATAGGTGCACATATGTCATCTTAACATGTATGGTTGCAGTGGCGCCCACTCCCTCCACACTAGGCTCTAAAGGGAGGGTCATAATTTTAGGTGCTTAGGCCTTTTAGTTCCCTACATAGACACACATGGACTTTTAGGTTCTTTGAAGTTATTTTGGGTAAATAAATTATTTTGGTCAGAATAGGATCAAAGTAGGTTGTTTTAGAGTTATGTTTGTCAAATTAGGTCTATTTAGGCTTATGTTAGATCTGTTTAGGGAATGTTATTTGTTTAACTCACGTTAGTTATATCACTTATCTATTTAGGCCTAATTTTAGAAAAAAAAACTAGGAATTCTATTGTTAATAGATCATATGGAGGGCAAGATAGGGCATGTTACCATTTATCCGTGCGAGTAACAAATCTACAATATCATCAAAAACAGCTAACACATCCCTGTTCGGACCTCCATGGAGCCTGGAGTTCCTCTCCCACCACTCGTGATACATAATAGCTGACATACAAAGACCCACCAGGCCCAAAGGTAGTTAACATTGTCCTCATCGCCTTCATATACTTGTCATGGCCTGCTAAGAACAGGAGGACGTCATCCGCAAACACCATATGAGAGAGGACATGTATACCCCCCACCTTGAAGACTCTAAGCCTCCCCTCATCTTCCTCCTTCTTAATAAGGAAGGACATAGCTTCCATGACAAGGGTGAAGAGCAAAGGAGATAAAAGATCTCCCTGTCTCAACCCATTGGTAGCCCGTAACATGCCTTTAGGAATACCATTAATAAGAACAGAAAAGGACGTGGTCTCGACGCATTGCTTCAGCAACCCAATCCACCTCGGAGAGAACCCAAGGGAGCCAAGGATTGCCCAAAGAGCAGACCAGTTCACATGATCATTTGCTTTGGAAATATCAACCTTCACGCAGGCCTTCTTGGTGTTGTTCTTGCATAGGAAATCAAGGAGGAACTCACTGGCTAGAAGCATAGAGTCCGAAATGGACCTGCCTTTGATGAAAGCCACTTGATTCTCAGACACAATTAGAGGGAGGATGCTACAGAGCCTTTTGGCCAGAAGCTTGGCTATGATCTTATAGAGTACAAAGCAATAGGCAATGGGTCTGAAATCCTCCAAAGACGACGCATGAGGTTTCTTCAGAATTAGCCGGATGAAAGCGTGGTTAACCATCCTCACCATGGAACCACCAACCAAGAACCACCTCATCGCCCGTCCAATGTCATCTTTGACCGTGTCCCAAAAAGCTTGGAAAAACTTGCCATTGAATCCATCTGGTCCAGGGGCTTTGGAAGCGCCAATGGAGAAGACCGCCTCCTTAATTTCCTCATCGGATGGTGTTCCTCATAATTTCTAGTTCATCTCCTCCGTAACTTTAGTTGTGGGAAGCATACAAGATATAGAATGGGTATCCTGATTATACAGCTTCTTAAAGAACTCAACCGCCTCATTGGCCACCTCGTCGGGGCCTCTCGTGTATGAGCCATCTTGTTTGACCAAGGCATGGATATAATCCTTCATATGATTTTTCTTGGTGGCGGCATGATACACTTTCGTGTTCCTATCACCATCTTTAATCCAACGAAGTCTATTTCTCTGCTAGAACAGCAGCTCCTCCGCTTTCTCCAACTATTTCAGTTTCCCAGCCGCTCTATTTTCCTCATCAATGAACACCGGGCAAAGAGGATTAGATCTCAGCTCAGCAGCCACAGAGGAGAACTCCTCGTTAGCTTTTTTCACCAACGTAGGTAGATCAGCCAAGTCTTTCGACCACACCTTAATCACCTCCTTCAGCCTCTTCAGTTTCTCTACCACCACATAGATCGGGTTACCAACCACCTGCTCCTTCCACGACTTCTTGACCACATCGTAGAAGCTTGGCCAATCCAGCCACAGATTAAGGAACGTAAAAGGCCGGTTCGAAGGTCTGATGTCAGTGAGCCTCATAATCATCCAGGAATGGTCACTATTTGGGTGACCACCTAGAGCGATGGAAGGTTCAGGAAACAACCCCAACCAAGCCGCATTAACCAGCGCCCTATCAAGGTTACTGGCGATTCTATGCTCAGGATTCCTCTTGTTATGCCAGGTTGTAATCCCTCCTGTCATGTTGACTTCCACCAAATTCACTGCGTCAACCGCTTCATTAAACCTGCAGATAACAGAATCAGGGACCGTCTTCCCCCCATGCTTCTCACTCGATCTCCTCAGATGGTTGAAGTCACCCATGACCAGATGAGGAAGAACTTGTTGGGTCAAAGCAGTGATCTGGTCCCAGAGTCTATGCCTGCACATCTCGCTGTTGTGCCCATAAACCACACCCACCACAAAGTGGAAGCCCCCGACATTGATGCAGCTAGCAACTACAATCTGATCAGTAGCTTGAATGACCTGCACATCCTAGATTCTAGAATCCCATCTGACAACAATCCTACCGCCATCAATCTGTGGCAGGTTGGAATCACAGCCCCAACCTTCTGGGAACAAATTAGCACAACTATGCTCAAATCCCCACTTAAATTTCATCTCTAAGCAAACGGCCAGAGACACCTGCTCTCTGGATATCACCTGTCTCACCCTCCTCTGCCTCTCCGGCCGAGAGGCTCCCCACATGTTCCATGTGAGGAAGGTCATCAAACACCTACGTGTCCACCCCTTCCGGTGGTGGAGTTCCTGGTAGAGGTATGCCTCCCCCTAGAAGAATGGGTGTCTGTCCTAGGTGTTACAGACCCCTTACCGATACATGTGATCAAATCATCCGGACTGGTTTCTTGATCCACCCCCTGGAGAACCGAGAACATATTTGGCTACTCTCGTGTCATCACCAGTGGAACACCCCCATCTCTGTCAGCCATCTCAGCCTCTCTTATCTCCTCCCCTGTAGTTTGGACCACCGAACCGTGACCGGCACCTAAGGCATCGACGGCAGAGATAAATACTAGAGCGCTCTGTTCCCCCATGTCACTAGTATCGACTACGCCCTCCATATCCACCACATGAGAACTACGATCAGGCCTCACCGTCCTGTCATCAGTCCTAGCCGCCTGGTTGATCGTCTCAGTAGCTGTTGTCGAAGCCACACGAGCTTTCCTCTGCCTCGGTCTCCTGCTCTTGGATCTACCACGGGCCAAGGATTATGTCTGCTCAGCCGCTTTGTAGTTCAGACATCTGTCAGACACATGACTGAACACCTTGCACACGCTGCACCTATCAGGTAGCGCATCATAGAGGACTTTGATTTCTAGTTCTCTACCATACGACATCGCCACCATGACTTGAGAAGGAGGCGGTTTGTCTGTGGAGAGCTCCACGCACAGGTGCACGGCGCCAACAAACGCCCCGGCTGCATGGTAGTCCACCACCAGAGTTTTACCTATGTCGTACCCAATAATGGTGGCCGCCCTTCGGGTCCAGTGCGGCCCCACATCTGGGAGGGTCAGCCACACCGGCGATGTCGTGAGAGACGCTCTCCCAGTATCTACCTCAGGTGACCACCGCCTGGTAATGACCAACTGGTTATCGAAAAACCAAGGTCCCTCATCCAGGGGCTTCTTCAGATCGTCATCAGACATGAACTTGGCCAGGAAGAGACCATCATAGAGCGGCGACAACTGAACCTCACCCAAGGGCCTCCACGTACGAAGGATCCAACCATACAGTTGGGCTATATGCTTGACCTTCCCCATAACCTGGATGGTGATGGTGAACCGGTGGAATTCATCCATAGGGTCCACCACTGGTTGGGAGAAATGCACCCAGGGTCTTGAGTCACCCTCTCTGAAGCTCGGGTATTTGGGATCTTTAGGAAGGTCCACTGAATGTGAGTTGCACCTGACTCCAAGCGTCCTACGAGTCATCTCGGCCCAAGCTTTCCCCACCGCCACAGGCGCAGCCGAGCTCGCGTCTACCCTATGCATGCCATCAGCAGGCGGCGGGCTAGCAAGAGCGTCCACGGGTGCAGCGGGAGCCACTCCAGGACAAGGGGGGTGGGGGAGGAACCAAGGTGGGAGGGGAACCATGGATGGAGGCGTCCGAGTTGGGGGGTAGCCTGGGGTTGGCGGCCCTAGGCGGCGCCGCACCAGCGGGAGCTCCCAGAGCCATAATGTTGCATATATGAAATTTGAGTGCTACTAAACATCCATAGAAAGGGGGAGAGAGATATGTATAGTGATTTCAAACTCTAAACTAGGAGAGTGTACATCCACTACCCAGAGAGGTTCATTATGAAAATACATTTATATGAAAAGTGATGGATGTGCAAGTTAATATCAAGAATTTATGTGTGTAGTTTTCTTTCTCTTTCTTGTTTTCATTACAAAGTAATGACCATTGTTGCATGGGTGTCTTCTTTTCTAGAATAAACATACTCAAGTTCATATAATTTTTTTATAATTGTTTACTATTTCTATGGGTTTGTTTAATCGCGCCAGTCCCGATCTCTAGAGAGTTCAAGCCAGCTTAAGCAAGTTTTTGATCAATTTATTGTTTCTATTGATGTCCATTTTTTAATCATAGAAATGCATATGGACGTATCTGACAAAATTCTCCTTTATTGGCATGTAATTGTTTTCTTGCACTTTCAACTTGACATCGATCTAAGGACAACACATACCTGATGAATGAGGACCTAAAGATGATCAAGCGTCTTCTCATCCTCAAGTAAGGCACCCATTAATCTTCTCCATAACCCTTATAGATTTGAGATATGTTATCTTATGACAATAACAAAAATATGTTATAATATGTAGATACCAAAAGTGATGTTTTAGTTGTTGATAGACTTGTAGTTCTTCTCTAGGGGATCAAGCCTCTATATTTGTTGTTCAATATTATGTTCACCCTGAGTAGCTATTAGTCTCCTTGTTTACTTTCCTTGTTTACTTTCCTCCATCTGAGTTATGAGAGTTACGGGACTAACTTTACATCTGTCAGGAACATAATTCTTTTTTCTTCTATCAAAGGGTACCAATATCTTTTACTTTCACCTAATCTCATTATTAATATTTTCTCTTTTTTTTCTTTTAAGATGGTAGCCGTCCATTTGTTCTTTTTTTAGATGTTCCATAGGCCATGTGTCTAGAAGCAGGTTGTAGTTTCACATGTTGCATTATATATTGTATCAACTCTGCCAACAAAGTTTGGACTACCTAAATTTGTTTCTATGACGTTATATATTGATTTTTCTACCATTAATGAGTGTTATATTGTTCCCAGTGGCGTAGCCACATATAGACATGGGTGGGCAAGTGCCCTACCCAAGATCTGTATTTTCAGACTATTTGATCTCTATTTGATTTGGAATTTAGTGGAAAATATCCATTGTGCCCTACACTATTCGGCTGTAAATGGCTATGTATATAATGGTGCCCCTCCATCCTAAATTTCCTGGCTACGCCACTGATTGTTCCTAATATCAAAAGAATGTTTTGTTGCAGTATGAGAGAAGTCATGCCTTTATCAAAATAGAGTGATGTTGACGTGATATTGGCATGCCTGCTGGGAGTTGCGAAGAACTTTTGATAGTGAACTAAGTGAACAAAGGAAGTTGCAATAGTGTATCTTCAGGTGCACATGAACTCTTAAAATATTGAGATGGTCTTGGCTTTTATCCCTTCCAGAGAAGAAGAATAGCATATTCCTTGTTGTTCCAACTCTTGCAATATTACTACTTGAGAATCACATGTGGTTGTTTTCTCTGAATCCGAATTTACTTCAACGTTAAGGATGAGCTTTACGGCAAGCAATACCATGCATTTCTTGAGCAGCCTAGCCACGATACAACTTATCATACACATTACTTTTCAAATTATTTGTTAATGATGCATTGTGGAGATGTACGGCCTTTTTTTGTAATGATGTACCAAGACAAAGTTATATATTGAATACAAATATTTTTTTTTAGACAATTTGATATGATGTTTAACTCTCTCTCTCACTCCATATATATATATATATATATATATATATATATATATATATATATATATATATATATATATATATATATATATATATATATATATATATATATATATATATATATATATATATATATATATATATATATATATTCAAGTCACACAAGGATATCTCGATCTATTTCTATCTCTATTTCTCTCTCTTAGAACGTGTATTCCATCAAAGTCAAACATTTTCCATTTCTTTTATGGCATGTTCATAATGTTGCCTTTGGTATCATTTTCCGACACATTCTATATATTCCCGGCATGCATGTAATGCCAGATTTGATACTATTTGCTGGCATCTTTTATTATGCCGAAAGCTTTTTCCGGCACGCTTTTTGACGACATTTTTCTGGCATAAGAAATAATGCCGGGAAAATATAATATCGACATGATTATAGACCTTTCACGGCATTTTATTATGCCGTGAAAAATGATATTTGTTGTAGTGAGAGGGATGTCGTGCGAGCAGAGTGTGTCGGGCGACACTGGTTGATGCTGGGCGAGCAACATGGTGTCAGGTGAGAAGATGTATCGGGCGAGCAAGGCGTCGGGCGAGCAGCCCACCAGGCGAGCAGTCCCAAGGCGTTCAGCCTGCCGGGCAGAACTAGCTCAAGGCGTGCAAGGTCAGAATGCTCACCCGCCCAAGGAACAAAAGGGATACATTGCTCACTCGTGCTGTGCAAGGGCAGCTAAGCCATGAGGGCTATCGGGCAGCACCTCTACAAGCACCAAACGCTCAAGATGCATCTCAGCAAGGTCATCTAACGAGCTCACCTTCTTGCCCAAGGTGAGAAGAGAGTCTTGCTCAAGCCACTAAGTCACAAGCTCACCTCAATCGACTAGGAAAGAGGGGTGTTGCTCACAACATTAGGACCCAAACTCACTCTTCAAGACCAAGGGGAGAAAGGAGTGTTGCTCCCTAAACCCTAACTTACATGGATCAGCCAACATGCAAGATACCAAAAACCAACTACTAACGTGCATATAGGCAAGATTAAAGCAACATATATGAAAAGAGAGTAGAGTAGCTAGGGTTAGAGTTATGCAACCCGCCTTAAGCTCCCATCTTCAAGGAAGAAGAAGAACTCCAAGCTCCACGCACCACCAAGCAAAGAGGATGGAGAGCTCCAAGGGATATCGACCACCAAAGCTCCTCCAAGGGTGGGTATCAGCCACCACTCTTCTTCTCCCAGGGTGTGTCGACCTCCAAGCAACCCCTTCAAGGGTGTATCGGCCACCAAGCAAGGGAAGGAGGGAGTGTGTCGGGTACAAGAGGGAGAGGAACCAAAGGGTCCTCAAGCTAAGGAAGGAACCATCTTTATAGAAAGAAAGGGAGGAGAAAACAAGGTGGAACATGGCAAGGTGTCGCCCCCACAAAGGACACTTGTCCACAAGCTCAAACCACCACTCTAGCAATACATAACACACTTGTCCAAGACATGCACCAAGTGTCCACCAAACAAGACCAAGCACCATGGGCGACACGCCAAGCTTGCACTAGGGCGACACACCTCCTTGTTGGCTGACACAACCACCCTAGGTCGACAAACTCTTCACTTTGGGCGACACAAGGCTCAACCAAGCCAAAACAAGGCACCTCAAGGCCCAAACAAGCCCAACTAAGGCCCAAAAGAGCTCAAGCAACCAGCCCAAGCCTTCCCCTCAACTCTAGAGGAAGCAAAGAGAGATACGAACACCTCTCAAGGTGGCAAACTTGCTCACAAAACCCTAGACTTGGGTTATTTGCAAGTAGCACCTTCAACTCACAACAAATCACAACCAAACCCTAATCACCACCAAAGGTGATTAGCAAGCACCAAAACACCAAGGTTAAGCAAAGCAAATAGGGTAAGCCCTAAACAAGGGTCAGGATCCTTACAATATGAGTCTGAGACAGTTCTAGGTTGGGCTATATCATTAACATAGTTATTGTCTAACCCAAGAGTTATTTTTGATACCCCTAACTACATTCAAACCCTCATATGACCTTTCATATAGCCTTAGTAAAATACACACTGAACAAGTTGTAAATTAGAAAATTTAATGAAAAAATTACATTCAAATCCTAATATGCGCTTGCACAACTATCTCATTAGAAGAAAAGACAATTTTGAACATAATCTTTCAATTGAATACATAAAATACCTCTAATCCCTTTTATAATATAATATCAAATAGAAAATAATGAGAGGATTGTAATTTGGTAAAATTGAAGGGAAAATGTTGCCAAAGTTGACAACATTTTTCATTACACTTTGTAAAAAGGTTCAACAATTATTTGGTAATGAGTTGGGCTATTTTGCATTAACACATTTGTTGTCCAACCCATCAACATTTTATACTACTCTTAATTTACATTCAACCCCTTGTATGTCAATTTACATTCAAACCTTGGTATGACCATTTTTATGAAATCACAAGGACCAATTTGTGATTGAAAACATAAAAAAAAAGTTACTACTCTTATATTCTATCACACAACTTTCACACAAGTAGAAAAATCTAATTTATAACTAACACATAAAAATGGTACTTGCAGCAACTCTCACACTCTTTCCTATCTAGTATAGACAGGAATATAGTGGCTACATTATACTTTGGAAAAATAGAAGAAAACATTATAGACAAAACCCTACACTTCCCATCATATATAGTATAGATATGTTCTCTGGTGAGGAAAACCCTTAAATACCTAGGTTCGCCATCAAATGATGTATTAGAGTTTTAGGTGTGATGAATTGCCCATAAACTCTACTGGCCAAAATTGTGCATTTGTCCTCACTGGCGTAAAATCCAAGTCCAACCTCCTGACAAGACATCCATCCTCATATTGGAGTAAGACCGCTATGCTCTTCGGGAATGGAGTAAGACCGCAATTGGAGACATTAAACAAAGAATAAAAGATCTAGAGGATATAGTATTTATTACACAAATTGCCTTTGACGAAAATTCGGTTCCTATAAATGAGGCCAACCTGAAGATGGCAGAGAACGAGCTTGAACATTTACTTGACATGGAGGAGAATACATGGAAAGAAAAGGCCCGGATAGACTGGCTCAATGATGGTGAGAGGAATACTAAGTTCTATCATGCTATAGTCAGATCTAGATGAAGACATAGAAGAATTGCATCTATAACTTTGCCTGATGGTTCGATCATTTCCGATCCTATTGAGATTGCTGAGAGAGCGGCTGACCACTATGAACACCTGTTCAGTAATGATACAGTACTTGATGAAACTGATTTAGAGACTTTCCTACAACATATTCCTGATGTTATATCGGCTGATGACAGCTGTGCTCTTACGATTCCCCCCACTGATGATGAGATCTGGAGAACGATGAAACAGATGGACCATACGTCAGCTCCTGGACGATATGGTTTCACTCTACCTTTCTTCACGGGTGCTTGGGATATCATTAGGGATGATTTCATGTCGATGGCCAGAGCTTTTTTTCAAGGACAGCAATGCCACAGAGGTTTATTTTGCAACAGAATCCTCCTCATTCCGAAGAAGGAGAATCCCATACATCTAGCTAATGATTTCAGACCTATCTCTATAGAGAACATGTCCCTTCGTATCCTCGCGAGAACTTTGAGCAATAGGATGGTATCCATGATGACGAAGATGATTTCTCAGAATCAAGGGGCTTTCTTGAAGGGCAATGACATTACCCATCATGTACGGTTGGCAAAAGAGCTTCTTCATGACATCAACCAAGGTCGTGAGACCCCGAACGCTGTGGTGAAGTTCGATATGTCAAGGGCGTATGATAGGGTTGATTGGAAAGTGATGGATAGATGCTTAGCTATGTTTGGGTTCCTTAATGATGCCATAGCTCTATGCATGAGTTTTTTCAGGTTCACGTGGACGACGGTTACTATTGGTGAAGAAACAGCAGGTTTTTTTCCAATCAAGAGAGGTTTGAAACAAGGTAATGCCATCTCTCTGTTTCTTTTCATCATTTTCGAAGAGCTTCTCTGCAGAAAGGTGAATGATATGACCCAGGAAAACGCTATTAAGAGGTTCTACACAAGAGGTCAAGCTATGGCTCCTACTTTACTTCTGTATGCTGATGACTTGGTCCTCTTCTTCAATGCGACCCAAGCATCGATTCAGGCTGTGAAAACCACCTTTGATGCTTATGAACGAGCGACTGGACAGATGAATAACAAGAACAAATCTGTGTGTGTTGTCGGAGGCTCGAATCAAAATACAACTGATTTGATTGCGAGATCTCTAGATATCGAAAGATCCTCACAGTCTTTTACATATTTGGGCATCCCGGTTACTAAAAGAAGATATAAGCTGTCGGATTTCGAATTCATTATTAACAAGGTTAATATGAAGATAGCTTCTTGGAAAGCTAACCTTTTATCTTTCGTGGGCAGGAGACTTTTGATTGCTCAGGTGCTCTCTTCTGTTATTGTCTATATGGCCGCGGCCATTGGGATGCCAGCAGGAATCATGGATAGATTGGAACAGAAGTTCTCTAAGTTCCTATGGGCTGACAGAACTAATAAGGAGAGAAGGGCGTGGGTTGGGTGGAAGAAGATTGCTATGCCTAGAGAAGAAGGATGTCTTGATATTGTTTCTCTAAGATTGATTAATGATTCCTTCACGGCTAAGGCCTGCTGGGAGTTGGTGAATGGTGGAACTCTTTGGTCGAACTTCTGTAGACAGAAATATGCTAATACACAGATAGGCAGATCTACCTTGTACCCGCACGACCTCAAGATAAGTAGTACCCTGTCACCTTTCTGGAATAGGATATGGAGTATGTTCCCTAAGGTGTATCCTCACTGTAGATGGTCGATTGGTAGAGGAGACATTGCATTCTGGGATGCAAACTGGTGTGATGTTCGCCTTACAGATTATGCTATTTTTTCCAGTGATAGACGTCTTCCTTTTTGTGTTAAAGATTTCTGGAGCAATGAGAATGGGTGGGATTGGCAGTCCATTAGTCAAGTAGTAGACGAGCAAGGCATGGAGTTTATAAGAAACTCAGGTGCTTGGATAACCGATTCCGATGACAACATTGTCTGGGGCCCTACGAAGAACGGTTCTTTCTCGCTTAAACCTGCTAAGAAGATCCTAAGACCCCCTATGACGGTCGATATGTCTGAGCTGGGTAAGATTTGGAAGCTCGATTCACCTAAGGCTAGTGCTTTGCTGTGGAAGATTGTGAGGAAAGCTACACCCACAGACGACAACATCAAGGGTAGTTGTTGCATTGCTCTTGCCTCTTGTTGTAATTGCTGTTTGAGCCCACAAGAGGAGGAGACGATCCATTTGTTCTTCAATGGTCAGACGGCTAGGAAGCTATGGTCAAAGTTTACTGAGCTGATGGGCAGGGAATCGCCGGTAGACATGAACTCGTTGATTAAGATGGCTGTTATGGGCCTTTCCAATCGTTTTGATGATTGGATAGCTGGACATATTGCTCTGCAGGTTCCTCTTAGTATTTGGAGATACAGATGCTCTGCTAGATATGACAACAAGCTCCGGAACATTGATTTTGAATGGAAGCAGGTTATCAATTATATCAACAACAAGATGAATCATAAATACTTCCCTGTGATCAATCGAGATGATGACTATGAGAGGCTTCGTATAGCGGGAATACAAGAACCAAATATTGAGTTGAGAGAAATACAGATACTCAGATGGGTGAAGCCCGACTTATTCAATCTAAAGATGAACTTAACGGTTGGTTTTGACGTTTTCACTGATGGTCATAAGAGAAGATGGGCTGCATGTATTGTGAGGAACCATAATGCGGACATATGTGCTATGTTTTTTGCATGGATTATTGACATAGAATATACTGATGCTTATGTACAAGCCTGCATTGTTGGGTTGAAGATTGCAAATGACCTCATGTTGAGAGTCTCGTCCCTTGAGATAGATAATGAGGAGGTTCTTAAGATTCTTTGGAACGATGGCAAGGAGCCTTGGAGGATTAGATCTCGAGTTAAGGAACTGAGATCGGAGATGAAGAGACTTTATATCACTGGATCGCTCATTCATAGAGCTGCTAATGCGATCCCTAGAGCTATTGGACGTTGGGGAAGAGAACACTCGTACATGTCAATTATCACTGACATCAACAGAATGCCTAGACGTATTCGTGGGATGGCTATCCTGGAGAAAAGGAATACTCCTTATGTGCATCTGCAAAGGAAGAAGGTGAGTTGACCTTGTGTCATGGGTGATGCTGGCTGTTTGTTGGTTGGTTTTTTTTTGTGTGTTTTTGCTTGAGTTTTACCTGCACTTTATAAGCAGGAGATGTAATTCTTGGATGAGTTTGCCCACAAGAGGGGGGTGGGATGAATAAAAGATCCCTCTGGCTTAATTAAAAAAAAAAAAAAAAAAACATCCATCCTCATATTACTCTAAGCAAACCATATTAAACCATTGAGTGCCTATTAATGCCTCAAATGGAGGTGCACCATGGTGATATGGATAATATAATCATTTTTTTAATTGATTTTATCCAAGCCTTCAAGTATTGAGATGTTACAATCTCCCTCCAATTAGACTCTTCACTTCTTCTCAAGGCTCAACTATGACCCCATAATCACTTTTATGCTTTACAACAAACCTAGAATGGCCCAAGGACATCTAGCTCTCACTCACTGCTTCTAGCATAATGTTGGCTCATATAGGGGTGAGCATCGGTCCAAAACCGGACCGAACCGGACCGGACCGAGGACCGAAAATCAATAATTTTTGGACCGTTGACCGGACCGTTTGGTGGTCGGATCGGACCGGGACCGGACCGTTTTGACCGCGGACCGGACCGGACCGGACCGTTTGGACCGCAATCAGCCTTTTTTAGATGTTTTACAACTTATTTAATTATACAAAGTTGATAATCTTAGTCACTTCTAACAATTATATAACTTTAGTATCAAACATTTATACTAGTAGTACTTATATATGTACTTTATTTGTAGTTATTATAGAATACACCTTCAAATATATATGGATTTTATATAAAAGTTAGTCTGCGGTCCGGATCGGACCGGACCGGTTTTGGACCAGACCAGACCGGACCGAACCGAAGACCGAATTTATCGAATTTATTGGACCGCGGACCGGACCGAAGTTGAAATGGACCGGACCGAACCGGACCGAATTGAGCGGTCCGGTCTGGTTTTGCGGTCTGGACCGAGATTTGCTCACCCCTAGGCTCATAGATTCCACACGACAAGTCCATTTCCTCAAGCTTGGACCAAAAGAACAAGAATACAGTACAGCATGTCCATGTGGGGCCCACCTACTAGAGTGGGAATAGCATTGATACCAGTTATAATACCCATGCTCACCTTTAAAGTCTCTAGTAGAGTTTCCCAAATGATAAATGACCCTACAAACAGCTTTGGACTTGTCTATGCACTTTGTCCTCAGTCACGCACAACCTAAGTTCAGCTTTCTAAAAATGTTACACATCCTAGTACTATGTTTGGCCAAACACGTTTAGCCATTGAGCACCTATTGATGGGCGTCATAAAAAGGAAGTGCACCTTGATGATATAGATGGTCCAATCATTCTGTCGAGAAATATTCTATCTGAGGCCTTAAATTTAAAGATTTAACATATCATACTTTACTAAAATATAATATGGTCCAATGATGATGATGAACAAAGACATAACTTAGGACATAGAGTAATGTGAAAATATAGAGCAATCTTTAGATTTGAAAGGTTCTATCAATTGATTACTCATATAGTCCTAAGTATTTATATCTAGTTCATCCAAATAACTATTTATGAAAAGTTTCCAATTTTGCAAGAAAAAGCGTTAGCCATCTCATCTTGACACAATTTCCAATTTCCTCTCTTTACCTAAGATTCAGTTTGTTCATGAAGTAGATTTAATTAAATCTTTGATCACAAGTACGATTGCACCAATGCCCACTTGTGTCTTGGTAGTTTCACTATCAGGAATGTGATGCGTGCATGGTGGAACAAATTTGGAAATCAGCATAATTACCATTCCAACTAATTTTGTCCATTTTGTGTACTTAGTGTGTATATTTTGTACATTGTTCCTTATATAAATTTGTACTTCCATATATATTCGCTACACGCCATCAACTTAATATCGGTCTATAACACTCCATATTTTTGTGTACTATTGTATAGTTTACACACATACACACATTACGTGTCTTATCTTTTACGTAAATGCCAACCAACAAGACATAACGATTTACAACTGTTTTAAAGAATTGTTTTTATCGTATATATAGTTGTGTGTTATTCTATGCCTCGTGTCCACTTTACATCATGTACCGTGCCTCTATAGTGTCTGGATAACCATACCACGTAATTTCTATGTATTTTATAGTATAAAAGTGGTCGTAGAAATATGTTATGCATGGTTTTCTTAATATTGCACCTTCACAACTTCCAACAATGCAATGTTCTTGCTCCTTAAGTGGGCCTTTTAATTCTTGTGCATGTTGTAATGGTGCAATGCCATGAAGAGACTAGATTATTAGGGAAGCAAAGTATGGTTTCCATTTTAGGTCAAACATCACAAGTACCATATTAGATGTTTCCAGTATAAACAAACCTTCACAACAAAGCACTTCTACAGAGACGTGGACAAACCAGTTGCAGAAACGCCTTATTGCTATCATGCCTCAATTGTAAGCTCTTTGAGCATATAGCATACGTATTGCACGTTACGACCACAGAAACGCTTCTGAGGTTGGCATAGCACAAACATATAGAACTAGATGTCTCCCTCTTCACCTCAAGTCAAAAAAGCTTCGCATCGGCTTATTACTGCTTACGCTTCCGTCGTTATGTTAAATATGTAACAGTGCTTGAATCTAGAAAGCAAACTTTCCAGATCTGACACTGCTGGTATAAATTACCATGGACTAACTATAAAGTATTTGGTGATCGACATCGAATAATAAAGATGGATCGAGCTGCGGTGAACTATATGCGATTAGTTAATAATATGGTGGACGGAACGCAAACGTGCCTCAACCTCTTCCCTCAATCTCGGGCTAGGCTATATACATTTGTTGTTGATATTAGTACCATCACAACATGGAAAAAGAAATGTAGATAGTGACCTGTCATTTAAACATTCTCATAGTCATGCAGAAAGTTGACATGGATATGGCTAGTGCGCCAGCCATATGGGTGTCTGGTTATAACAACTAATACGAATACCAGATACGAATCCAGGTTCATTGAGGAATGAGACCGTTGAGGGCTACATATCCTTAGATGATGTATCCAGAGATTGAGCGAAATGACAATATCTGTGTCCTTTTCAATCAAGAAAATCGATAACTGCCCATGTGTTAAAAGAGCAGATCTATCGATTGGTTCACTATTTATGCATGTAGACATTTCCCGATTAATGTATGTTCATTTCAGTGAAAGTGATCAAAATATTGCTTGACGTTAATGAAGTCGTGTGATTCATCATTGTTCCAACCACCGAGTGACAAGCCATCAACCGGGATGGCAATTCGGTCGATTTCTAAATAATACAGCTCTAAAGTAACTGTTGACGGTAGTGCATGAAGTTCGTACAGGAATTGTCTTGTTCTTCTACACCATTTAAACCCCTAATTATTTATAAATAATAGAATAAAATCATCGAGAAGACAATTCATTATGTTGTAACAATCTATTTCTTCGGGTTATCTTTCCAAATGATCATGGTTTAATAAATAATATGATTTCAAAAAGAAAGGCTTTTGAGAATGATTTTTAGATTATTTGTAGTGGATGACTCCCAAGATAATGAGTAATGTTCGACATTGGAGATATTTGTAAATCAAATTAAGAAAAATCAAGTTAAATATATTTATTTTGAGGATTTATTCATGCATTAAGGATTTTGTTAGTTTTTAGTATATGTGATGGAAAGTAAATATCACTTAGATGAAGGAACTTTAGCAGATGTATTTGGAATACATTAGTTAATATGGAAGGACTTATTTATTAGTTGGAGAATTGTTAGATGTGTTTAGTATTTAAATTGTGATATATGAAAATTAATACGTGCCTTTTAGGTACAAGGCTTTAAAATTTCCTCTTCTGATATGAATTTTGGTCAAACAGAGTTTACTTAATTAACTAATGGGGAATGGTCAAAATTTATTTTGTTTAGGAGTTGTATGTTGCAAGATAAGGAATTTTTTGAATAAGGAAATCTATTTTCAGAAATAGGTTTATTTGGTTTGGGTAATTTACCACTCAATAGATTAAGTGACTTGCTTAGTCCGTAAACAACAAATAGGCCACAGTAAAGGGAGGAATAGTAACGTCCCCAGATTCCACCATCTCGAGACTTAGAAGGCCCGAGAGGACGAATCAAAAAACGTTAGGCAATTGTTTCAGAGAGTGAGCGGAAGCATAATACACATACATGAACATTCAAATATAATATATACACCATGACCAATCTCAACATTCAACATGTATATATTACAAAATAACTTATTACAACATGAGTGACAATTACATATTGAAAGGATATTTTACATAAGTCTGAACATGTATGCTAGGATCTGAACACAATAGGTAAACATGTACAATTGCTCACATCCCGTTCTTTTATTCCATGCTATCTCTGAACCTAAAACATACATGAAACAAAAAATCAACACACAAGGTGTCAAGTACATGGGTAGAAAGATACACATATTTATGGTTTTCATAATTTGGAAAGATTTGCAGAAAGAAAGAAAGAAAATTATAGAAATTCATTCTTTAATAAGCGAAATACAACAATTTTTATTCATTTTTCTAGATGAGTTGCATTACCAAGGTGGACTGGTACCAAAACATATATATTGGGCCCATCCCCATGTACATAGTACTCTAGGAAAACTCCATGTACACCGTGTGCTCTAGGGAGGTGTACTAGTCAACATTAATCCATTCCCTCATAAGGGGGATAATGAACACCTTAAATAACTACAAAACATATACTCATAATTTATGTTTTCAAATGACAAAACAACGAGTACTACATAGCAATACTGCATCCATTATTTGCAAATAGAAGAGAGCATACATACATATCATGATTGCAAGTAAGAAAACCATAGTCATATAATTAAATAAACTGACGTACCTGAGTTCAGAGATTCATATTTATATTTTGGATCATCTATATCTCTGGTCGTTACCTGATTAATAGCAATGAATCATAATTAATACATGATTGATGTATTCTTGATATTTTTGGTCCAATATAGGGTTTTGGTCAAACTTAGGTCAATATGATGTTAGGATGGTGTCTAGTATTTTTAGTCTAATCTATATGTCATTATAAAGGTCTGATATGAATTTCATATTTTTCTGAGACTTTTCCTGTTTTCTAGAATTAATTGGAGAGTTGAAAAGGCCTAAGATTTTGGCATAAAAAATCAAATCAGAGAAAATAGTATGTTCCCAAATGATACTAGGGTTCAATATTATTTTTCTCAGATTTAGTTGTGACCATTTGCTATTTATATCAATTAATTAACCCTAAAAAGGAAAATCATAATTTATTTGAAATATCATCAGTAAGGATGTCTCAAAAGTCTTATATAGAGGTTCCATATGAAAGACGACATTTTTCTGAGTCTAGGGATATTTTTGGGGAATTATTTGGCGAATGATGCTATTTTTCACAAATTTTCTAAGAAAATGCTATTTTCTGGAAATAGGTAAATAATTTACTTAGTGGTGGGTCCCTCTGCCTGATGTGGCGGCCTTGGATTGGTCTGCATAGGCTGGCCCCATCTAACATGGGCACACTAGTGGCTGGTCCGCCTAGCTGGCTTGGGTGAACCATCAATTCTTCTTCCAGCTAGACCGGACACTTGACATCTCCCTCCCACTCTCGCGTTTTGGTTATGTGCGCTCCGATCAGGGTGTGAAGTCTTCGCCGCCGCCGTGTGCCTCCTCTCCTATGAGTGCAAGTCTAGTTCACAGCCTCCCTTCACCTTCGTACCATCGCTAACATACACTTGCTGCCATGGACTCTAGTAGCTTTCCCCGGGTTCTGAAGATTCACATCCTTTTCTCAGGATGGACACGCCGCTACAGAGGAAGGAATCAGATATGAATCCATTAGTAACCTTCTCTCTTTTAGTTTGATGATGGCACCATCATCCCATGTGATGGTGTCGCAATCTATGTCCGTCTATTGGCCCAGCGAAGTCTCCTCCCCAAAGGCATGGTTCTGCTCACAGAGACATCCTGCTCCCCACCTTGCTTCTGGCACTGTGACCTCTCTAGGTTTCTCTGTTCTGAGTGATGTTGTGGCCTAGGAGGTCCTCAGCATGGCCTTGTCACCGATCAGGGGTTCCATCACCACCGAGGTGATGAAGGGATATCGAGAAGCCATATCAGGATCATCTACTGTTCACATCAATGAAGAAAGGAGGAGGACGTCAAGCTGGAAGACAATGGTGTAGGTGTCCGTGTTCAGAATCCCCCTAGCAGCCTCACGAAACCTCTCCCTACTTTGATGCACCCTACCGATCCGTTAAGAGGCCAAGAGTTCATGGGGTATCAGGCTAAGTGTGATAACCGAGATAAAGGGAGTTCTATTTTCCTGCTCCCTACGCTCAAGGATATTTCTCAAAGGGGGTTTCTTAGATCCAAAAAAGTCGACAATCACAACTAACCTGGCCAAGCATCTACTGACCAAGTACCATGAGAGCCACCTCAACATGGATTACACCATAACTCTAGCTATCCTTCTACATTAATGAGTCCATAATTTGTAAAATACCAATATAAAGGAAACATAGATCGAGGATGGTTCTCCCATGAACTGAGCTAGTGATCAACTATCAAATCTAGTGATCAAAATAATCTACTCAAATAAATACTCCCAAGTATGCTTAGTTCCCAGTGTATAACAATATCAACAAAGTACTTGACTTTCCATAAGATTTGAGAATCCATATTTTCATATTGACATTGATAGAAAAATACATCTAAATTCCAAATATATATAACCTCATATAAATTCATTTGTTTGCATGAATACTCAACTAATGAATACCAAGATACACACCATGATTGAATTTGATCAATATTCATCATCATCACCTATATCTTTAATCATGTTTTTTGGGTGAAATTATTATTATTTGAATAACAAGATCCTCAAGTTGAGTTCAACCATATACAAGCATCCTTGGTCGCAAAGGATATCAAAATCCTAAAATAAAGGTCATCACATTCACCCCACCTTATAATGAATTTCGTCCTCAAAATTCAACTAATCTAATACTCAAGGTGATATCAAGGAGTCTCTTATACCTTTAGGCTACCACTTTTAGATGTCAAGGATTTCATAGTTCTATATGTATCGTAAGGTATCATCTTAGGATTTATGGAATCAATGGTGTACCCACCCCACCTTGTATAATTTGAAGTATCATTTTATGTCTTGGTCATAACTTGACCTACTTTCATTTTAGGATTTACATCCCTTGTTGCCCTAAGAATTAGGGTTTGATCATACATATGGGTTGAAAAGATATTATGTGAGGTCTCATATTTTTCCCCACTAACTTGTGCAAGGGGATAGGAAGATTTCATGTCATTGTACACTAGAGTTAACACACTAAACACCATTGTATCAGTTTAGGATCACATCATACTAGAATTTCATTATTAGAGAAGGGCTTGATTTTTTGTATTTGCCTATTAGGGTTCCACCCTATTGTTTGAGAGTTATGCTCAAACTTAGAAAACTATATTGATAAGGATCTATGTTAAGAACTATATTTTTGATCATGTTAGTTAGGATCCCAGGATTTTTTTTTCTTGTTCATGAATTTAAAATTATATCTTCCATGCATGGTATAGAGGGAAATAGAATATACTAAGGCAGGCTCATGAGTTCAAACTTGAACATTACATGTATGATATAGGAAGGGAATATAGAATAGGTCAAGCTTATCTAAGTGACCGATCATACATAATCATCCAAACAGCTCAAGTGAGGTTTCTAGCATCATATATAGAGAAAGAGAAGTGGAAGGAACCACATTTATGAGTATCTTATGCACGAAGCACTTCACTCTTAGAACCACAGTTCATATATCAGATCACTTGCAACTAATGATGAGATTCACAAACATATGTCACTCAAGCTAAGACCTAATTCAATCAAAAGGATTGACTTTCTCATTATGAATCGCCTACCCATAATTTTTTTTAAACCCAACTCTCACATATAGGATTGAATCATGCAAAAGGACTCAACTCAACTACTCAGGAGTAACTCTGCTTAGAACACATCATTTCACATTATCTCATATTTTTCATATATTGTAGGGTAGGTCATATGACCCTCTCCTTGTGGGTCTCACACTCTCTGGAGTTCACCACATATCTTTTCCTAACACTAGAGGTCCTCCTTTGTAAAATAGCTTGAGGTTCATGCATATTCAACATTATCTTAACTTAGCTCAACTTAAGTAAGAAAGGGTTTGTACTTTTATCATCAAGACTTAGCTTAGATTATCCAAAATTGGATTCAGACCTCATTTACAACTTATATCTTTATAAACAACATATACCTCATAGAACAAATTTATATTAGATCATCCTTGCTTACATCATCTATCATTCTATTCTCTATCTATCTATCACATATCCTTATAAGGCTCTAGACATCTATTCTACATATACTCTCTCTTCTAGTCTGATGTCACCCCGTTTCACTTGGGTTGCATGAACACTAACTACTCTCCAATGTGAGGGACATGTTTTTATATTTACATATATATATAATAAACTATTATATAGTTTTTCTCCGAGAAAGAAGATGACAGAGAAAATTTTTGAGGCTTGAGTTGATTGGAAAACAAAACTAAATCACCAAAATTGAGTTTCCCATGCACAATAGATAGTCCAATGACATGTCACCCAGTGAAATGGTGAGAACATGGTGTAGACTAATGTAGCTACACAATACATATGAGCTCTATATGGAAAGGGTTTAACACACTTGTCTAAACCAAGTTCTCGAACATTTGGGTTCTAACATGGAGGCTAAGTCAAACCTAGTATTAATTCATCAACTTGCTATGTTACTATAGTTTAAAGTGAAAGGTGAAATTTAGTTTTATGTTTCATGGTGAGCAATTGTTAGGTGTAGCTATTGTTCATGCTCTAATATCAACTGTAACGTCCCCAGATTCTGCCATCTCGAGACTCAGAAGGCCCGAGAGGACGAATCTGAAAATGTTAGGTAATTGTTTCAGAGAGTGATGCGGAAGAATAATACGCATAAATGAACATTCAAATATAATGCATACACCATGAACAATCTCAACAATCAACATGTATATATTACAAAATAACTTATTACAACATGACTGACAATTACATATTGAAAGGATATTTTACATAAGTCTGAATATATATGCTAGGATCTTAACACAATAGGTAAACTTGTACAACTGCTCACATCCTGTTCTTTTATTCCATACTATCTCTGAACCTAAAACATACATGAAACAACAAATCAACACACAAGGTGTCGAGTAAATGGGTAGAAAGATACACATATTTATGGTTTTCATAATTTGGAAAGATTTGTAGAAAGAAAGAAAGAAAATCATAGAAATTAGTTCTTTAATAAGTGAAATGCAACAATGTTTATTCATTTTTCTAGATTAGTTGAATTACCAAGGTGGACTAGTACCAAAACATATATATTGGGCCTGTCCCCATGTACCGAGTACTCTAGGGAAACTCCTTGTACACCGTGTGCTCTAGCGAGGTGTACTAGTCAACATTAATCCATTCCCTCATAAGGGGGATAATAAAAACCTTAAATAACTACAAAACAACTACTCATAATTTATGTTTTCAAATGATAAAACAATGAGTACTACATAGCAATATTACATCCAATATTTGCAAATAGACGAGAGCATACATACATAACATGATTGCAAGCAAGAAAACCATAGTTAGATAATTAAATAAACCCACGTACATGAGTTCATAGATTCATATTTATATTTTGGATCATCTACATCTCTGGTCGCCACCTGATTAATAGCAAATAATCATCATTAATACATGATTCATGTATTCTTGATATTTTTGGTCTAATTTAGGGTTTTGGTCAAACTGAGATCAATCTGATGTTAGGATGGTGTCTAGTATTTTGAGTCTGATCTATATGTCATTATAAAGGTCTGATATGAATTTCATATTTTTCTGAGGCATTTCCTATTTTCTAGAATTAATAGGAGTTAAAGCACCTAATTAGTCTTTAATTAGAAAAGGCTTAAGACTTTGGCATAAAAAATCAAATCAAAGAAAATAGTATGTTCCCAAATGATACTAGGGTTCAGTAATATTTTTCTCAGATTTAGTTGTGACCATTTGCTATTTATTTCAATTAACTAAACTTAAAAAGGAACATCATAATTTATTTGAAATATCATCAAAAAGGATGTCTCAAAAGTCTGATATAGAGGTTCCATACGAAATATGACATTTTTTTGAGTCTAGGGATATTTTTGGGGAATTATTTGGTGAATTATTCTATTTTTAATAGATTTTCTAAGAAAAGGCTAATTTTTGGAAATAGGTAAATGATTTACATGGTGGTGGGTCCCTCTGCCTGATGTGGCGGCCTTGGATTGGTTTGCGTAGGCTAGCCCCATCTCACTTGGGCAAACCAGTGGCTGGTCCACCAAGCTGGCTTGGGTGAACCATTGATTCTTCGTCCAGCTGGACCAGACTCTTGACATCTCTCTCCCTCTCTCGTGATTTGGTTGTGCGTGCTCTGATCATGGTGTGAAGTCGTTGTCGTCGTGCGCCTCCTCTCCTACGAGTGCAAGTCTAGTTCACAGCCACCCTTCACCTTTGTACAATCGCCAACATACACTCACTGCCATGGACTCTAGTAGCTTTACCCCGGTTCTGAAGATTCACATCCTTTTCTCAGGATGGACACACTATTGTAGAGGAAGGAATCGACTACAAATCCATTAGTAACCTTCTCTCTTTCATTCCGATGGTGGTGCCATCAGCCCATGTAATGGTGTCAGAATCCATGTCTGTCTATTGGCCCAATGAGATCTCCTCCCCAAAGGCATGGTTCTACTCACATAGCCACCCTGGTCCCCACCTTGCTTCTGGCACTACAACCTCTCTAGGTTTCTCTGTTCTGAGCGGTGTTGTGGCCTGGGAGGACCTCGATGTGACCTTTTCTCTGATTATGGGTTCCATCACCTCTGAGGTGATGAAGGGATATCGGGAAGCCATATTAGGATCTTCTACAGTTCACATCGATGAAGAAAGGAGGAGGACGTCAAGCTAGAAGGAAATGGTATAGGTGTTTGTGTTCAAAATCCCCCTGGCAGCCTCACGAAACCTCTCCCTACTATGATGTACCCTACCAATCCGTTAAGAGGCCAAGAGTTCATGGGGTATCAGGCCGAGTGTGATAACTAGGATAAAGGGAGTTCTATTTTCTAGCTCCCTACGCTCAAAGATATTTCTCAAAGGAGGTTTCTTAGATCCGAAAAAGTCGACAATAACAACTAATCTGGCCAAGCATCTACTGACCAAGTACCATGAGAGCCACATCACCATGGATTACACCATAACTCTAGCTATCCTTCTACAT
The DNA here is from genome assembly GCA_963693085.1 of Alisma plantago-aquatica. Classification (NCBI taxonomy): domain Eukaryota; kingdom Viridiplantae; phylum Streptophyta; class Magnoliopsida; order Alismatales; family Alismataceae; genus Alisma; species Alisma plantago-aquatica. Next base: position 220,346,105 of record OY856410.1, on the reverse strand, counting down.
TAATGAGTCCATAACTTGTAAAATACCAATATAATGGAACCATAGATCGAGGATGGTTCTCCCATGAACTGTACTAGTGATCAACTACCAAATCTAGTGATCAAAATAATCTACTCAAATAAATACTCCCAAGTATGCTTAGTTCCCATTGTATAACAATATCAACAAAGTACTTGACTTTCCATAAGATTTGAGAATCCATATTTTCATATTGACATTGACAGCAAAATACATCTAAACACCAAATATATATAACATCATATAAATTCATTTTTTTGCATGAATACTCAACTAATGAATACCAAGATACACACCATGATTGAATTTGATCAATATTCATCAGCATCAACTATATCTTTAATCATGTTTTTTGGGTGAAATTATTATTATTTGAATAACAAGATCCTCAAGTTGAGTTCAGCCATATACAAGCATCCTTGGTTGTAAAGGATATCAAAATCCTAAAATCAAGGTCATCACAAATAGGGTGTCCCAAATTTCTATATACAAAATCCATGGGACTAATCGTCATTTGTACTGCTTCCCAATTATATCTTATATCTCGCAAATCAATTTACCTCTTTAAAGATTGTGACAAAAAAGAGAGGAGAGTGAGACAATTCGATCATACTCCATACCCTATCTCTCCACTGATATATACAAATATGGGAAGGATTCATTAATAGGAGGCTCAGACCTTAAAGTCAACAACCCAGGGCATTATTGGATCAAGGAGGTGCTAAACTACTTGTCAGAGGAGGCGTTGGGGCTAACGAAGAACTACTTGGGCAAAGGCTACTTTGTTAGACCACGTTCTCCCTACCTTTTTGCCTAGGAAAACCTATGGTGGCCTTACCCTAGTCCAGGTGGTCAATTTAGGGTCGTATCCCATATGTACAAGACCACATAAGAATAAGGATGCAACACGGAGACATGTTGCCCCACAAAGATCACCTAAGTCTTAGTCGAGGACAAAGGCATGATGCAGTTTTCTCCATTTCACAACGGATTAGTGGTGTCCCTATTTTATCATGGAATTGTGGTATGATGTGTGTGGATGACATCATGTAGTTGCCAATAGGGGAGACCAACAGAAGAGAGAAGAAGGTTGGATCAGGCCAAAATTAGCATCATAAAATATGGTGGGTCGAGCCCAGGACCAAAGGTAGCAACAATGCCACATCCAAGATCTGAGAGTCCAACTTGTTGCTTGATCACTTTTTTGTAGATCCTAGGCCAAATCACATCATCATGGACCCTAGAAGGTCACATCCAATGGTCAAATAAATTAGAATGATCTAGATAAAACAAATCCTTTAAAATAGTATGTTTATCCAGCTAAAACAAAATTATATATCATTTTAATGAGGAGAATGAAGTCTATAGGTATGTTCCATTTTGGTTTTGAGACTTATTATGAACTAATAGTTTGATTATGAAGATACTTGTGGTCAATTAATGTTGGGAATGATTATAAATGAGATAATTGATTCATAAAATATTGCATTTTATTCCTTTGATCTTATTTTTATTGAAGTATCTAATGTAACATATCTTAATACTTTTGGAAAATTTACATGAAATTAATTAATGGAACCTAACTTGTAACCTTTCTATAAGGACTATTGTATATGGTGTTTGAAGTAAGGATAATGGATAAGGTTAAGATGACCCTATAGAATCTAAAACATTATTGGGTCATAATAATATTCTAGAAACGAATCTAATATGTGTTGTAGTAGATGTCTTTAATCATGGTTGGTCATGATTACGATTCTAAACAAGGTGTGTGAAGTTACTCATCCTGATTTGTGCTTGCGGACCAACTTGGTTCAAGTGCATGCTATATAATTCTATTTTACAAAAGGTTTGTATTTCGAATGCTTTTAAGTGCTTGGCATAAGGTAGTGACGATTTTTTGCATGTCTTTTTTTATTATTACTTTTAATTTTGTTATTATAATGTATTGATATGTCATAATTTGATAACTTAAATATAAATGTTGACTTTCTTCTAGTTGTGTTGTATCCCTTGGTAATGTCTAGTAAGAAGACTCTAGTTCCACCCTATAAGGAACTAGATTCCTGAGTTTGTCCCAGACTTTGGTAGCTCAGAGCAGATTTGGCAACTAAAATACTATGTTTTGTACTAGTGCAATCATGTGATATAGTCAGCTAAAGATGTGAGTATAGATGTTTCCAAGATAAAGATATAATGGTTGAAGCTTGTGCCTTAAAATATCAACTTTTATTACCAAGGTATTTATATTGAGCAATAATTCATAACTTTTCCCTTTAAGCACATTCATATTCAACACATTTGTGTTAAACCCATTTGAGATTTTTTATTTTTAAGTTCACATATAGGGAGGATGTAGGGATGAAGTGGGTAGATTTGTGAGAAATTTTTAGCTGATAGTTGTTGTAGATCACTTCTAGTTTTGTACTTGATCATTTACAAATTTATGATGAATATGAAATCCAATTGTGTAATAAAGGCACATACTTTTTTTCTATATATTTTATTTGATTATTTTTGTGAGTTTTAATAATTCATGTTTAATTACTCACATCCATCTATTGCTTATGATAAACATTGATATAAGTGTGAAAATTTTAGATTCAAAAGCCAAGAATTCTATAGTTTGTATCATAGAATGATCAACACCTCAAAACCTTACAACTTCTTATGACAAAATAACTAAGACAAACATGAGAACATAACAATATAGTAATATTGAGTAGATTGTCAATATCAAACAAAGACTTTTAGTTAGAAAACCTAGATTTTTCTAAAATAACTCTACTTAATCTAATGTACTATGTCATGAGGTGCATGTGTTGTAGAGTGACAGAGGGGTTATGCTATAGAAGGTTCATACATGGAAATTTTATTGTCACATGCACTTAGGGTAGCTACAACCACACCCAAGTTCTTACTCCCCAAATAAATAGCATGAAACTAGATACTTTACTGTCTATAGTCACTCATTTTGCTGATTTGTTTTTGTTTCTGATCAGTTAGAAAATCGATAGTTCTACTCTAAGCCTGTTTACTCAGAGAAAAAATATTTGAAATTTAGTTATGTATGAGTTGATATGAAATTTAACCACACACAAGAGAGAGTAAAGTAACCATCCGAGTTTAGTTAGCTTTGATAAATGTTAGACTAGTAGGTTGCCTAGCAGTAATAAGTTTGATTGAAAATATTTAAAGTCTACAATATGATAATATAAGTTTGAAGTTGAGGATTCAAGTTATGTTTTTATGATGTAAGATGAGTTTTGATCGTAAAACCCATGTTTTCTAGAACCATAAATGGTATAAATGGCTAATGTGTAGATTTTCCTATTCTGCATGTAGCTAGTGGGATTGCATGAATTAATGTACATAAGTTTTTTACGAGTTGAGATGTGATATAGTAGAAATGGTTTTCGACCAAAATGTTCATCAACCTATTACACTACTACAAAAGTAGGAATACATTACATATTGTTTTTATACATTTGTATTATGTTTATTAAAATTGTTTCTTTTTCTGTACAATTAATAAAGAGTGAATCTATATTATTCATATCCATTTTATGGTTTGGTGTTGTGTTTGTAGGCAAGAATAGTGGCATCCAAGCATGCTTCATTTGTCGTACTCATATATCACCCAAAGAAGTAAATGAAAACCTAATGGTGAACAAACCCCTCAAGTGAATGTGGCCTCATATACTAATGTGATATCTCATTAGGAGCCTCAAGTGGATATCCTCAAAGACATCATCCTAAAGCATATCATCTAGAATCATAAGAAAGATCAATGTGGATAACTTAAACTCTAACATGGGAGTTGATATCAAGACTTTTGATACAATACTATTACCTCCACTACATCAGGGGTATATAGGGGGTAAGGCACAAATTCTTTGGGAACCACGTCAGCCAATGTCATATAGTGACATAACCTTGGGTAATAATAGGAACATGTCGTTACCATTTTTGGTTTTAAATATTCAAATGTCTAGTTAGTGAGATAGAATATTAATGTGAAAGAGAATGATGGTACACCATCATTCTTAATTGAGGAGGACATGTTTGGAGAGATTCTCAAGCTTTAGTGCTACTCCATGATTGATAAGGTGATATGAAGAGATGAAGGCATCATGACCTTGCAAGATCAAATCAGATCTATGTTGAAACTAATTGGAAAGTTCAAGATCATAGATCTATAGAACAACTTCTTATGATGCATTTCTTGAGGGAGGATGACTACCTCAAATATCAGAAAGGAGTTCCATGGATGATGATGAGCTCATATATGAGAGTTCAACCATGGGATCTTTTATTGACCACAGAAGATGAACCACCAAGATACATCATTTCTTGGGTTTACATTCCTATCTGTTGAATTTCTATACCTGCTCTAATTCCTTCAAGACATGAGAGAGAGTATCAAGTTGACATTTAGGGTGAATACCAAAACCAATTTGATGAGGAAGGGGAAGTTCACAAGGATTGCAGTTAAATTGGATACTAATAAGCTATTGGTTCATGTGATCAGAATTCAAGGTGTGGTACACAAGTTGCATTGCAGGAAACTCCCTAACATAGTGGAGAGAAATGGATAAGAGAAATGATAACAAAAGACCAAAAAAAAAACAATAACAATTGTAGGATTATAAAGAGGAAAAAGAATTTCATAGTACTATCCATGAATCTCTTGGAAATGACAAGTCTTTGGGATATGTCATCACAGATCACCTAAAATCACTATAACTCATCCTCGATGGTGAGAAAATAGAATTGTCCAATGTATACTGAAAAGAAGGAGATCTCTTTATATATGCATCTAGTAAAAACATAAATTTAGAAAGATTGACATATCAACTCGAGTTAATAGCTCAATGGGTTCAATTAGGAAAAGATAAAACTCAAAATATAGTGCGGTGTGGCTGCTAAACTGGGTCTATCAACTCAACTAGATTCATTATAACACACCCAAAATTCCAAAGGTAAAACCTGTAAACATTTACTAAAACCAAGAAAAGTCAATCCACAACTAAATCATGCACGAAGACCATGTACAAATGAACTTTATGTTATTTTATTTAATTTAGGGAGACATCAAAACTTAACCAATTTGACCCGCTTCAACAAACTTGGTTGAGATTCATTAAATTCAACATGAGTTCATGTGAGTGCAACCGAAGTTTAAATGTGATTAAAACAACCTCAAGAATCCAACTCAGACAAAAGTTTACAACTCAAATTGATATTATGATCAACCCTAAGTGACCACAACATGACCTCAGAAACACAAGAAACAAAGTTAGCCAAACATATATAGGGAATTTGTTTGATTTGTTCGGAACTTGGCCTGAGTTCTCACACTATACAATATTGGATCAAATTCAGCCAAATTCACAAGGTGTATATGTATACTCGTTTTAATATTCCAAACTCAGATATGTTAGTCTTATTAACCCATTTTGACACTAAAAAATATATTTCATCAAGAGTACTAATATTATACAATTTCCCAAATAAAGTTTCTCATACATTTCATCTGATACATACACACTCGTTATGCATCTCAGAATCACATGATTCCCATATTAGGTCAAGTGTTGCATACAATCAACAATAATCTTGCAATTATCTCAACTCATATTTATTATTCTTTACCATATCATTATAAAAACCTAGGGCTTACTATTCACGTCACTAGTAGTATTTGATAATTGCCACAACTTAGGTATACAATTACTTAGTGCATTCTCATCATATTTAATTACACAATTAGTATTAAGAATTATCAATTGATCAATTCATTAAATTGGGTTTAAGATTAATTTGGTTAGAAGATATTAGACTAAGCAAGGTGACAAATGTATGGTATATAATTAACCTAGGTTTGGGACCTTAAAGAGTCATTAGGAAAAATTGAATGAAATTCGAAAGTCATATTCAAAACTTGTATTTTGATGATATAACCTTTGAGGTTAACACTTTATTGGCATTTGGCATCATATGAAGGGCCACTTTACTCAACTCAACATGCTAAAAGTAGAGTACGACTAAAGAAGATCTTCATTAATCCATCGTCTAGCACAGCATGGGGACTAGATTCAGGGACTTCAATCACTGAATGACTCCATGTTTGATGGAGGTAGGTGATAAGTTCAATGCTATAACATCAAGATCATGAATAATTGGATTGTTTCCTTACTAGGAAATCTATGAGACATGTACACAAAAATGTAACCACTAGTTCTAAGATGCATGATTGGTTGTGGCCAATGATATTATCATATTGACAAACCCAAGTGACAAAATAACACTCATTGCATCTGATCAATCATAAGACCCAACCAAGGTTTTAAGACAAATCATATAAAAAATAACAAATTTTAAAATCTCATAAATTTCATTTGTGTGATATCTAGAGCTCCAATATTTGGTCATCTAGATTAAATTCTTATAACAAACATATATTTAACATATTAAATATCATATTAATATCGAAAATGGAGTCTTCATCCCAGTTAGATGTCTTAATCTACAAACTATATATACAATAATTTTTGTGCTAAATGATTTCATATTTGAGTCATCCACACTTCAAATTGGGTATTTGATCATCATGGAAACATTTAAGAGTCTAAATATAATATTGTGTGTTAAAATACCTATGTTTGAGGTTATCACATCATGTCATTGATGAAAGAAATAAATATGAAACCTTGTAAAGGCAATGGTTTCTTAAAAACAGCTCTATATCACAATGACTACCAACAAGTTCTACTTTTAACTCACAAATTATGCACAAGATTGGTAAAGTTAAACATCAACCACAATAGTATTCAATAAATTCCAACTAGCATGGAATGGATTTGCATTGTTGGAAAGATATGGCACACACATGTGTTTTTTAATCAACATAATTTGATACATAAGGAAGTCTAATCATTAAGAAAATTTTCATTTTGAGATGAATCCCACAACAATCTATACAACACACCTAAAAAATCCCACCAAATTTTCATTTTAAGTGTGATCATGTTGATGTTGTGGACCAAAGCCCGAGGAAGGTTTTTTGAATCAAATTGATATTATGATTTGGTTTTTAAACACAATGTGGAGTCAGTATGTATTTTCTTAGAAGAAAATTATAGTTGAGAATGGTTTACGCATGACTTGTCATTACTTTTGTCGTGACATCTATGCAACATAGAGAATTAAAGAGGAAGAAGATAATATAAAATAAGAAAATAAAAATTAAAGGAAGAGGTACGTAGTAGAAAGAGGCATAATAGGAGGGAGGGAGGATTAAAGTAATCCATAGAGAGAGAAATAGAAAATAGGAGGAATGAAGGAGAGAAGTAATGGGAAGAAATAGAAAGAGAAATTTTGAGGGGGGGAAATTTTTAGTGGAATATGAGAAACATAAATATAAGAGCAATGTATGAGGGAAGTAGTCAAAAGAAATAGAAAAAGAAAATAGGAGGGTAGGAAGAGGGCAGTAGTGGGAAGATAAAGAGAATGATATGGTGAAGGGAAGATAATAGTTGAATAAGAGAAAAAGTGAAAAATAAGAGGGTGGAAGAAAGGATGTAGTAGAAAGACAGAGATGAAACAAGGGAGAGAAGTAGTGGGGATAGAGAGAAAAGAAAATAGGGGAACGAAGAAAGTTGTGGGAATACAGGGAAGAAAAATGTAACAAGGTCGGAGGAGGTAATTATTGGGAAGAGACAAATTAACAAAAATATTGGGGAGGGAGGAGGAAAGTTGTGGGAAGAGAGAGAGAAAGATAAAAATATGAGGGATGAAGAAAGGGATGTTGTTACGACCCCACCTCCCGATAACCCCCAATTAAGGGTGACCGAGAGGTCGAAGCCGCACCCATAACTTCCGGATCAATGGTTTGGCAATTAACCAAGAATAATTATCAAATTTTAACATACTATACTGAAAAGCTGTAAGAAAATAAAATTTTGCATACCTTTTTGAAAATTTGGATCTCTAAACTTATATCCACTTAAGGATTCTACTCTAACTAATCCTCCTTATATTTTACTTCATTTAATTCACATTATGATGATTTACTGTTTGTCCTTTTGACTTGTACCTAAAATGCCGACAAACAAAACGTCGGTCAGCCGAAGCTGGTATGTGGGGGAAACAATAATTATACAAATACATTAACAATGTAATCATTCAATTAATCATTTAAAAACCCATATTACATTTTAGATATAACTCCGCGATCCAAGAGTACCCTATCCTCTATGTTGTCCCCATTAAACCCCTCATGATCCACCTATAAGTGAACCAATTTCTAGGGTTGAGTCACATGGCACTACTCATAAGTAGCCCATTCCTTAACTCATGGTACGATAATGAGTCTCATGGCACTACACGTAGGTAGCCCAGTTTCTAACTCTCGGTAACCTAGACCTTTCTCTAGGATTACCCCCTTTTTTCTTAGCCTTTTCAAAGCAATAGAGGTGGACCCGGATCTAGTCAGTTATATATGCACATTTATAGTGATAATCATAGTCACTTTATAGTTGCATGAAATAAATAAACATCCAACAGTTATTTTCAAGCAACCAATTAAAACTTCGGGAATCACCGTGAAACTAAAGCGATTATTCATAAGTGTAACCACATACCTGATTTGATGAGTCATGCAGATTATTCAACATATACTACATGTATATACAATCAAGCCAATCAACAGATCCAAGCAAGTAATTCAATCATCACATAACTCCTGAAAAGAATATGTACTCTATTTATTACACACTTTATCAAGAATCTACTTTATTGACTTGGATTCACTTTCTAGGGTTTCTAATTTGCATTAAGTTTTCATCAATATTCATTAGGGTTTATTAAATCTATTTCACAAACTTTATCCCTTTTAGGTTAACAATCCATAAAATACTCTTTTCCATTTATATGAACCTTAATTTCTCAACTATCCATTTTAATAGTCTTTTATACCCAAATTGACTTAGGATCATCATATCCCTATTTATTCATGGATTTAAACAATTAAACCAATTAAAAGACATATTCTCCTAAATTAGGGTTTTCAAGCTCATTAATGCATAATCATGCACGAAACCCTAACTTAATCCAATTATATAAAAAGATCATCTTTTTAGATCCTATTTTCTCTTTTATTTAACAACAGGTTAATATCAGCTTGAATTAAGTCCATCTATCATCAAATCTAAGGTTTTTTCCTTAATTAAATCATTAAAGATGATAACTTTATGTACTTTTCACATTTCAAGCATATTTATGCATATAAACTCTAAATTAGACTAATCACGTGCAAAGTTATTCCTTTTTGAACATAATGTACCTTTTTACATTTAACAGGTTAACATCAACTCTAATGATCCATTAAACCCTATTGAACACATTAATCATATCAAAATAGGGTTTCTTAATCTTTAATGTATTAAAGATGATTACTTCCATTAATTTTCGGATTTCAATTAGAATAAGACTTCAAACATAATTTATCTGTGTTCCTCTCGTTCTGAGGATCAAATTTCATATAAGATTTGTCTCAATCTGAGTTTCCTAGAATTAGTTATGATTTTATAAAGAAAATACCTTTCCGGCCAATCTGAGGCTGCCACGTCGTCTATATCCATGCAACGTGCTCGATTGAGTTTATAACCAATTTATGATATTACCCTCACTTGAGTCGGCCATTGCTTCATATCCCGGAGGGCACAACCGTCCAAAGCCAATGTCTTCTCCTACCTTGCACAACCTAGCGCGGCGGCCAACTGTAGCGGCTCGTGAGGGTTCTTCCTCACCTCTCCTGCACCCCTAGCACTTCGGCGACGATCCCATGGCCTCCTCCGCCCTCCACCGTGCTTGCAGAGGCCCTTAGTTGCGGCCAAGGTGGCCGAAGTCAGGCCCGACTGTTGTGCCCATCGCAGCAATGCCTACAGGTCTGTTGGCCGTTTTGAGCGGACATGGAAGCAAGGGAGAGGTAGTTGGCTACCCCAGGCCCCTAGGGTTTTGTCGAGCCTTCATCAAGATCCACCACAGCCGCCAGTTGACCCCAAGACAGCCCTACATTTTCTTGGTTAGGGTTAGTACGGAAAGAAGAAGGAGAAGAGGTCGGATTGCATGGGATCTCTCCCTGGACCTCGACCAGAGTTTTACCCTTTTATATAGGGTGGAGTATGAAGCCCTAAGGCGTGCCTCATGAGGACTCAAGTCCAAATAGAAAGGAAATACACTTTCCTTGGTTGTGAAGCAACAACCTTTCTTTCTCTCTTTATTATTCTTTTCTATTATCCTTTATTATTTGGATGTTTTAGGAATTCGAACTTCCTTTTACTTACTCTCTTTATTCTTGATTTTTAATCCTTTGGCACGAATTTCTATTTTCCTTTATAGAAAATATCATCATTTTCAACAATATCACATAATTCATTAATAATGCAACACACTATCCTCTTATTTTTCCTTTTGAGTATTTTCTCTTTATTGGGACTCCTTGAATCTCAAGACATTCCATTATTTCGAAATTCTTTTTATTAGATACTTATTATCCTTCTAGATGCATCATTATGCATTATTTCCCATTATCTTGTTTATTTCCCATTTAAATATCTCTTTTTGAGGATTTCTTTTTATTTCTCTTTTATTTCCCCCATTGGCATTCCTTTTAATATTAGCAACCTCATGGATACGAAATTTCCCAAGAAATCTCATTTATGCCTCTTTCCACTCATTTTCCATATTTTATCATTATTTTCAATTTATTTCTTAATAAAGAAATACTTAATTAATCTTTTCTTTTCTTATTACTTTCTTTTTACATCCTTGGACTCCTTGGTACCCAAGGAACCCAAGAGGCACGAAATCCTCTTTGGATTTTCCTTCTAGAGGTTTCTACATATTTCTTTTCTTAAAAATTCAATTATCCATTTACTAATTGAATTTCCTTATTATTTGGGCCCAATAGACAATAAAGCCCACACCACAATCATCAAGGATATTGTAAACGAAATCCATTTATTTGAAGCAAATTATATCATTATTTGTTCAAATATCTTTAATATGAGAAATTACATTTCTCACCAAAAGAACCCAAAATTTGGGGTTGTAACAGATGTAGTTAGAAGATATATATTTTAATTGAGTGAGGAGGGACTGAGTTTAACATCACACATTAACATGTTAGCGATAAGATACTATAAATCATAGGAACACATATTTAACAATATATTTTACCAAAATAAAGGATACATTTATATGTTATTCATTTCAACAAATGACTATAAGATAAGGAGACAGTTATGAGGTGGGGGGAATAGGGAGGATAACGAAAATGGTAGGAATGTGATTTGAAGTGAGGAGGGACGTAGTGATGACAACATGAGAAAATAAGGTAGAGGAGATCAAGATAACACATTATTATATAGGAAAACACATTGTAACATACACAAAACTAAAAGTTCACTATATCTTGGAAAATAATGTTTCACTAGATAATATAATTTTAAATGGAGAGAAAAACATGTATTGGTAAATTTACACAACTTATTTGAATGCCATGCAAAAAATTACATAAAATAAAAGAGAGGAGGGTAGAAGTGGGAAGATAGAGAAATGGAACAATAAGAGACACAGAGGAGGAAGGTAAGCATGGGAGAGAAGCAAAGGAGGAAGTTTAGATGTGAGATATAGTGGGGAGGAATGTAAGGATGAGAGGGAGTATATTTGTGTGAGAAGCAACATATAGGAGGTTGACAAAATATCATTACTAAATAAGTAAAACATATTACAACAAAAATAAATAGAAACCAAACACCGCCAAAGATGTGGCACCCTGTTGGTAAAAGTGTTGATGTACGATTGAGAAGTCACATGATTGAACCCAAGTGATGGGATGAATGAATTGCCAATTCAAAAAAACAAAGCCAAGACTATATTTGAAATAACAAACACTCATTTAATACAAATACACAGACAAGAAGTGTGTGAAAAAAATTATTAACGAGTAAATATATATATATATAAACATAATAAGGAAAGATCACACACAACTGGTATATGTATTTACAAATTTCTCTTAGTAAATAACATAGTAACATTCTAGAAAATAGACTAATGTATAAATGACATAGTATATACGATGAAGAAACACACTTGTTCATCAATATAACATAACTACACTTATTATAGGAAACAATAATAAATAAATTTTCTCATTATTGTTTTTGATTTTGTAAATTATGTAAATTAAGAATAAACACATTGTTGGGTATTAATTTGACTGTAACATATTTTCTTAGTTAGTGACGTATTATATTATATTCCATGTTTTGTTTTCTCCTACCCATTATTTTCCTTCTCTTTGCTCAATATTTCTCACCTAGAACATGCTATAATATTTCTTGACTTCAAAAAACAAGGACGAATGTCCACTTTTTTCCTCTTTCTTCTCATCTCTCCATTTCTCTCTCTAGCAAGCGTGTATTGCAACATTACCCACATGTAGTTGTACATCTTCCTTTTTTCTCTCTTATATCCTGCTTTAGTCTCCCATCCAACCCTTTCACAATAACAAGTGGTTGAAAGGGGTTTCAAAATAAAGGTTCCCTTTTTTGAACCCCACAAAAAGGGCACATTACTTGTAATGGGAATAAAACATATTCTCCTAACAATAATATGTATTTCTGCAACCTATACCATCACTAAAACCACCACCTACATGTCCACCAAAATCATCATAGTCCTAAGAGTATATCTCACAACATGGAGGTTAGTTAAACCCAAAATCTAATTTCTACCAAAATGAGATGACTGATTTGTAGGAAAGACATTTTCCTACTTACTGTGGACACTACTGTATGGTTCCACATGCGTCACAATATTTTTATTTAAGTCTTTTGGATTTTTTATTTACCCATCTCTTTGATGTAAAATAAATATGCACCTCATATTGTCAAACTGCAACTTTAAATCACCTTGGTGCACCGAGGGATAACATGATTGGTGGATTTAAATGTAGCCCAATGAAGGGACCCATGTTTGAACCACATTGAATAACAAAATGTATTTACTACCCTCTTGCACAACATCCTTTGCCACATTTTTTGTGAGAGACGGGCAGGAAAAGTCTTTATCTATTAATCCAAACAAAGTGCATAAATTTGAACCTGATAGCAAAAGTTACATAACTAGATTTTAATTTCCATGACTCTCTCTCTCTAACTCCACATCACCTTGTTTAAATTGCATTGTAATCACCAAGAAAACATTTCACAATAAACAAAGATATGAGACCCGACTAGAGTATTGTATATCATGTATAAGTTGATGGAATATAAAAATTTTGTTTCATTCCTAAAATCACGATATTAGATCTTGTATCTGGCTTAACATGCTAGAGAGCTCAGTTTCCAAACATTCTGAATATTGTCAAGTCCATAAAATACAGTGGCAATTTGCTTTTCACTTTCTGACCAATAAATGGAATGGAGGGAGTTAGAGGCATGTCTTTGGTCCTTAGTCATATCATAAAAAAAGTACACATAAAACTGTGTAATAGCCCACTTATCTTGAATCATGTACATAGTTGCTTCTAGACTTCTCATTCATTCTTTGAACTATTTATATTTGATAAAATTAGGCATATTACATACATTTTACGAGTTTGAGAATATTAACTTACTCTTAAAGGTGTAGATATAATGTTGTGTTATATTTTTTAGAATAATAACCAAAGGAGATAATATTAGAGTTTATAAGCAATGATGTTTTCAATAACATAAGCTGCAAGTATATAACATGTATAGAAAATTATTTCATCTGTTATGCATACAATGCTAAGGAAGAAGAAGAAAATCACTTAAAAGATATGCAAAGGATGATAGGGAGAATAATTAGTTTTCTACATTGGCAATAACACTGCTCAGATCCTTCCCTGAGGAAATCAGAGTGACTCCATCCTCCACATCGTTTGAGCATGATTTTACAACCTCCCTGTCCCATCTTTTACAAAAATATGATGTGAGTGTGGAGACTGGTACAAGATAACTCCCATTGTGGTGGTACATATGACCTTATTAAAATAAAGAAAGATCAATTAGTAATTCAAATTACTATAGATAAAAAGTACATTCAACCCTTCCCACTACTTATATATAATGAGATATTGGTAACTATGTGAATTAAAAGAGTAAAGGAGAAAATGGCATCTGGACTATGAAATAATGTATGAAAACATGACCTTGACACCAGTTGACGTAGAAAAATCAGATATGGTTTTTTATTTATTCAATCTAAATCATCTCCAAGTTTGCACATTGACGTCCCAACTAAAATCAGGTCAGTTATGGGTTGTAAATGTTCTAATTTGGACAAATATAGAAAATCTAAGTTTTTGTAAGGTTATAAATTATTATATATCATGATTAACTAAAAAAATACAGTATAGGTATAGTTTTGTGTCATATATTATAAATCTAGGTCATGGTTTGGGTATAACATTTTGTGAGAAAATATGAGTCTGCGACAATTTTTGGTTGGGACAATTCATTAACATAGTTATTCTCTGACCCAAGAGTAGTTTTTGACTCCCCTAACTACATTCAAATCATGTATGACCTTTCATATAGTCTGAGTAAAATACACAATGAACAAATTGTAAATTAGAAAATTTAAGGAAAAGATTACATTCAAATCCTTATATGCTCATGCACGACTATGTCATTAGAAGAAAAGATAAAATTGAACTTAATTTTTCAAAGACTACATAAAATACCTATCATCCTATTTCTAATACAATGTTGAATAGAAAATAGGGAGAGGATTGTAATTTGGAAAAAAATGAAGGGAAAATGTTGCCAAAACTTTGTTAGGCCTTTCATAACACTTTGTAAAAAGGTTCAAGTTTGAGTTGGTAATGAATTGGGCTATTTTGCATTACCACAGCTATTTCCCAACCCATCAACATTTTTCTACTATTCTTAATTTACATTAAACCCCTTGTATGAACATTTATATGAAATCACAAGGACCAATTTGTGATTAAAAGTATAAATTTTTTTTTGCAACTCTTATATTCTATTACACAACTTTCTCGCAAGTAGAAAAATCTATTTTATAACTAACACATAAAAACAGTACTTGCAACAACTCTCATAGTCTTTCCTGTCAAGTATAGACTGGAATATAGAGGCTACATTGTAATTTGGAAAAATAGAAGAAAACATTGTAGAGAGAACCCTACACTTCCTTTCATATATAGTATAGATATGTTTTCTAGTGAGAGAAACTTTTAAAAATGTAGGCTCAACACTGAATGCTCTATTAGAGTTTTAGGTGTGATGAATTGCCCATAGACTACTACTAGTCTAGATTGTGCATTTGTCCTCGCTGGCGCACAATCCAAGTTCAACCTCCTGTCATGACAACCATCCTCGTATTACTCTAGGCCAAACATATTAAACCATTGAGTACCTATTAATGTCTCAAATGGAGGTGCACCATGGATGAATAATTTATTATTTTTTTAATTGATTTTATCCATGCCTTCAAGTATTGGGATGTTACAATATCCCTCCGATTAGAATCTTCACTTCTTCTCAAGTCTCAACTATGGCCCCATAATTACTTTTATGCTTTACGACAAATTGAGAATGGCCCAAGGACATCTAGCTCTCATTCATAGCTTCTAACAGAATGGTGGTTGATAGATTTCATACTAGATGGCCATTTCCTCAAGCCTAGACCAAAGGACACAAGAATATAGTACTACATGTCCATGTGCGGCGAACCTACTAGAGTGAGACTACCACTGATAGCATTTATAATACCCATACTCTCCATTAAAGTCTCTAGTGGAGTTTCCCAAATGATAAATGACCCTACAAACACCTCTAGACTTGTCTATGTACTTTATCCTTAGTCACGCACAACCTAGGTTCAACTTTCTTAAAACGTTACACATCCTAGTACTATGTTTGGCCGAACATGTATAGCTACTGAGCACCTATTGATGGACGTCCTAAAAAGAAAGTGTACCTTGATGATATGGGTGATCCAATCATTCCGTCTAGAAATATTCTATGTGAGGCCTTAAATCCTAAGATGTAACATATCATACTTTACTGAAATACAATATGGTCCCAGTGATGATGATGTCAAAGACAAAAGATAAGACATAGAGTAATGTGAAAAGAGATAGCTATCTTTAGATTTGAAAGGTTCTATCAGTTGAGTGCTCATATAGTCCTAAGTAGTTATATCTACTTCATCCAAAAAACTATTTATGAAAAGTTCCCCATTTTACAAGAAAAAGCACTAGCCATCTCAAAGTGACACAATTTCCAATTTCCTCTCTTTACCTAAGCTTCGGTTTGTTCATGAAGTAGTTTTGATTAAATCTTTGATCACAAGTACGATTGCACCAATGCCCACTTGAGTCTAGGAAGCTTCACAATCAGGATTGCTATACATGCATGATGGAACAAATTTGAAAATCAACACAATTACCATTCCAACTAATTTTGTCTATTACGTGTACTTAGTGTGTATATTTTTTGCATTGTTCCTTATATAAATGTGTACTTTGATATGTATTCGTTACACGCCATCAACTTAATAACGGTCTATAATACTCCATATTTTTGTGTACTATTGTATAGTTTACACACATTACGTGTCTTATCTTTTCCGTAAATGCCAACCAACAAGAAATAACGATTTACAATTGTTTTAAACAATTGATTTTATCCTATACATAGTTGTGTGTTATTCTGTGTACTACCGAGTATGCCTCATTCCAACTCTACATCATGTACCGTGCCTGGATAACGCGTACCACATAATTTCCAAGTATTTTATAGTATAAAAATGGTCGTAGAAATATGTTATCCATGGTTTTCTTAATATTGCATCTTCACAACATCCAACAATGACATGTTCTTGCTCCATTAGTGGGCCTTTTTTTTTTTTTTTGCATTTTGCAATAGTGCATTGCCATGAAGACGCTAGATTATCAGCGAAGCAAAGTATGGTTTCCATTTGAGGTCAAACATCACAAGGACCATAATAGTTGTTTCCAGTATAAAAAAACCTTCACAACAAAGCACTTCTGCAGATACGTGGACAAACCAGTTGCAGAAACGCCTTATTGTGATCATAGAATACGTATTGCACCTTACGACCACAGAAACGCTTGTGAGGTTTACATAGCACAAACGATGCAGGTATGATCATGAACTAGATCTCTCCGTCTTCACCTGAAGTCAAGAAGGGTTTGCACCTCACCTCAAATAGAATACGTATTGCACCTTACGACCACAGAAACGCTTGCAACAGAGGTGATCACCATGTCTCCAACGACACAGGAAGGGTGATGGCTGAAAGCTCGGCACAAGGTGCTCGTGCAATGCTCAAGAGAAGGTGCCCCCCCCCCCCCCCCCCCCACACACACACACACACAGGGAACCCGTTCTCGATCCTGGACGAGTTGCGCCACACACACAGCTCCACAACAAAAGGTAAAAAGAAGAAGAGGCCCGACTCCAACAGCGGAAAAGGGTCAAATAAATACCTTATGATGTCCATACTCGCATGGAATGTGCGAGGAGCTTCATTGCCCAAAGCGCAAATGAAGCTTAGGAAGATCTTAACAAGTATGCAGGCTGAGTTGGTTTTCTACTTGGAAACCAGAATAAAACACAACACTGCGGAGAGGATGGACACCTTATTCCCCGAGTCTTGGCTGTCCATTTCGAACTTGGAGCAGGTGGATGGAAGTCGTATTGCTGTGGGATGGGATCCTAATAGATGGAATGTGGATCTGATCTCGAGCTCTGACCAGATGATGACAGTGAGCTGCTTCAACATTGGTGGTTTCGGTGGCATCATCTCCGACATATACGGCGAAAATCGTGAAGCCGACAGTGACAGGTCGTGGAAAATGATTGAGGAGACGGCCCAATAGGAGGTCCCTTGGCTCATCTTGGGTGATTTCAACAACGTGCGCAAGTCTAATGAGAAGCACAGAGGCCTAAGGGTACCAGAAAGAATCATGGAAAGCTTTAACAACACCATGGCGAGAACAAATCTGCACGAGCTTTGCTGTGTGGGGGGCATTACGACCTGGTCCAATAAACAGAAGGTCAGTAGAAGAATAGCGAGTCTCTTCGACAGAGGATGCGTCAACGAGGCCTGGCTGGACCGATTCCCCCATGCTGTGGTCAAGCTGGGTGCTAGCCCTTTCAGCGATCACGCATGGTTGAGGGTCGACCTGATCAATAAGAAACAAAAACCAAGACCCTTCTGTTTCCTCACTTTCTGGTGTGAATGGGAGGGGTCTAGGAAGTTGATTGAGGAGAGCTGGGGATTCTACATCGAGCGCAACCCCCTCTTCAGAGTCCTAAAAAAGCTACAACATACTAAAGCAGCTCTCAAGAAATGGGCAAAGGACAGGGTAAACCTTCATAACCTCCTCTGCGAGGCGAGGGCTGATTATGAGAAGGCTATGGAGGGGGTGAGGTATCACCCTATGAATGAGGAGGAAATTAAATATGAGGAGCAGACCGAGAAAAGGTTACACTTGCTTGAGAAAGCTGAAGAACAATACTTGTAGCAGAGAAGTCACATGAAGTGGATCCAGGATGGGGATCGCAATACAAAAACCTACCATTCTGCCATTAAGAAGAGAGAGATGAGAGATACCATCCATGAACTGGTTAATGAACAAGGACAACATGTGGAGGGTAGAGAGGTGCTATCTCTCCATGCCATTAACTTCTTCACCAACCTTTATAACCAGAACCATAAGTGCATGGGTAGCTACCCCAACTACCTCTACAATAGACTCACTTCTGCCATGAATGAGAACCTCACTAGAGACATCACGATGAACGAGATAAAAGACGCTTTCGACTCTATCCACATTGTGAAAGCTCCTGGACCGGACGATTTCAACAGTAAATTTTTCAAGTTCATGTGGACAACTATAAAAGATGACATGTTCGATGCGGTAAACTAGTTTATGAAAGGAGGTAGCACGGTCTGAGCAGTGAATCATGAGTTCATAAGGTTGATCCCTAAAAGTCTTGATGCCAAAGAAATAACTGATTATTGGCCCATTGCCTGCTGCTCTACTTTATATAAAATCATAGATAAAGTCCTAGATGGTAGACTGAAGGGGGTGCTGCATCACATCATTTCTAAAGAGAAAAATGCCTTTGTTAACGACAGGCACATAGCGGACTGCACCCTCTGAGCAGCGGAATTCTTGTTAAACTTCAACGTCAGGAAAACTAACGCTAAGGCTTGTATGAAGATTGACATTAGTAAAGCCTAGGACTTCGTTGATTGGTCTACTCTCTGGCGCTTCATGGTGGCCTTAGGATTTTCTGATCAATGGATCTTACTCATGAAACAATGCGTGGAGACATGCTCATTCTCAATTCTATTAAATGGCTCACCTGAAGGCATGTTCGGATCTAGCAACGGGCTTCATCAGGGTGATCCCCTATCACCCCTACTTTTCACCATCATCATGGAAGGTCTGACTAGCAATATTCATGAAGCTGAGGATCAAGGTAGAATTAGAACCTATCGTGTGCTGGGGACGAATGTCTTTTCACACCTTATTTTTGCCGACAATGTCCTCCTTTTTTCTACGGGACATGCCCGTAGACTCATAGAATACAAGAAGATCCTAATGAGATTCGGCAAGCTAACGGGCCTCTATATTAGCGCCTTCAAGTCTAAAATCTTTCTCTCCAAGTCGTGTGACTGTAGGAGAGGAAGACTCAAGAGGGATGCAGGTATGAAAAGAGGTAGCTTCCCTGCGAGGTATTTGGGGGTCCCTATCACTGGAGGAAGGGGATATGCCAAGGATTTCAACATGTGCATTGATGAAGTTCGGTCGAAGATTGAGGCCTGGAGTGGAGTCAAGATTTCTATGGTAGGCAGGCTGGTCTTGATTAGATCGGTGCTACAGAGTAAAATCAGTTACTGGGCGGGACTCTGTGAGCTACCTAACCTTGTCATCAACTTGGTTCGTTCCCTTGTTGCGAGCTTTTCTTGGGGCAGGCGCTCACATGGAATAGCTTGGGAAACTATCAGTCAACTGTTCGAGAGAGGTGGTCTCAATCTGAAGGACCCGATCGAGATCCAAAGAAGATGCACAACGAAGTGAACTGGTCTGTTCCTTTGCAACTCGTCCAACATATGGTCTGAGTGGATGAGAAGAAGATATGGTGACAACCCAATACTAGTTGAGAACAACATAACGTCTAGAGTATGGAGGAATATGTGCAAGGACTTTGCTACCAATCAACACCTGTATGTTGTTGATGTGCATGGTAGCTGGTGTCTTGCGGGAAACCAACCACCTACGATCAACATCAATATAGGGATTCCATCGAGCTGTTGACAGTTCATTTGGGGGAAGCATCAATTTCCTAAATGGAGCACGCTCCTATACAAAATTCTACACCAGAAACTCCCGACGGTAGCAAGAATTCATAGTTGGGGCAATGATATTAACCCTTCCTGCAGGCTATGCAACAAGGAGGAGGAAATCGAGTCTCATTTGTTTTTCAAATGCACCTATTCCAGTAGAGTTTGGGCGATATGCTGCTTGAAGAATGGGTGGGGGAGCGATTCTCCTAGCAACATGGAGGAGATCATCAACTGGACACATGGTAGGACGGCGCACAACAAACATTTAATTGGGTTTGCTGGCTTGTGCTTGGCGTGTTCGTGCTACCACATATGGAATGAATGCAACAGAAGAAAGCACACTATGAAATGTCTTGAAATTTTCACGTTGGTGGACATGATTGCTACGGACCTGAGGTGGCATACTAGAGCGCACCAGAAGATCCTTGATAATCTTAATGTTATGACTAAAATTTACTGGGGTTTTTGTAGATAGTACCCCTTTTAGTCTGTTAGTCTCTGACTCTACGGACCTTCGGGTGCCATGTTTTGTATAGTATAGCTTGCTATACCTCCTTTTTTGGCAATACTATTTACCTATTCCAAAAAAAAAAAAAAAAAAAAACTTCACCTCGGCTGATTACTGCTTACGCTTCTGTTGTTATGTTAAATATGTAACAGTGCTTGCATCTAGAAAACAAACTTTCCAGATTTGACACTGCTGGTATAAATTGCCATGGACTAACGACAAAGTGTTTGGTGATCGACATCGAATAATAAAGATGGATCGAGCTGCGGTGAACTATATGCGATTAGTTAATGATATGGTGGACAGAACGCAAACGTGTCTCAACCTCTTCCCTCAATCTATGGCTAGGCTATATACATTTGTTGTTGCTATTAGTACCATCACTACATGGAAAAAGAAATATAGATAGTGAGTGCCCTGTCATTCAAACATTCTCATAGGCATGCAGAAAGTTGACATGGATATGGCTAGACCGCCAGCCATATGAGTACCTGCAGGTTATAACAACTAATACGAATACCAGTTGCGAATCCAGGTTCATTGAGGAATGGGACCGTTAAGGGCTACATGTCCTTGGATGATGTATCCAGAGATTGAGCGAAATGACAATATCCGAGTCCTTTTCAATCAAGAAAATCGATAGCTGTCCATGTGTCAAAAGAGCAGATCCATCGATTGGTTTACTATTTATGCTTGTACACATTTCTCACTTCATGTATCTGCATTTCAGGGAAAGTGATCAAAATATTGCTTGACATCAATGATAATAGAAGAGTCGTGTGATTCATTCTTGTTGCCACACCGAGTGACAAATCATCAACCCGGATGTCAATTCAGTCGATTTCAAATAATACAGCTCTAAAGTAACTCTTGACGATAGCCCATTAAGCTCGTACAGGAATTGTCTTGTTCTTCTACACCATTTAAACCCCTAATTAATTATAAATAATAGAATAAAATCATCTAGAAAACAATGAATTATGTTGTAATAATCTATTTCTTCGGGTTATCTTTCCGAATGATCATGGTTTAATAATTAATATGATTTAAAAAAGAAAGGTTTTTGAGAATGATTTTTAGATCATTTGTAGTGGATGACTCCAAAGATAATGAGTAATGTTGGACATTGGAGATATTTGTAAATCAAATTAAGAAAAATCAAGTAAAATGGACTTATTTTGAGGATTTATTCGTGCAATATAGATTTTGTGAGTTTTTAGTATATGTGATTGAAAGTGAATATCACTTAGATGAGGGAACTTTATCATATGTATTTGAAATACATTAGTTAATATGGAAAGAACTATTCATGAGTTGGAGAATCTTTTGATGTGTTTAGTATTTAAATTGTGTTATATGAAAATTAATACATGCCTTTTTGGTACAAAGCTTTAAAATTTCCTATTCTGATATGAAATTTGGTCAAGTAGAGTTTACTTAATTAATTAGTGGGGAATGGTCAAAATTTATTTTGTTTAGGAGTTGAATGTTGCAAGATAAGGAATTTTTGAAAAAGGAAATCTATTTTCAAAAGTAGGTTTATTTGGTTTGAGTAACTCACCAGTAAATGGATTAAGTGACTTGCCTACTCCGTAAACAACAAATAGGCCACATTAAAGGGGGGAAACGGGGCATCTCAAATCTCTATATACAAAATCCATGGGACTAATTGTCATTGATGCTGCTTCCCAATTATATCTTATCTATCACAAATTAGTTTACCTCTTAAAAGATTGTGATAGAAAAAAGATGAAAGCGAGATAGTTCGATCAAATGTTGTTCCCTATCTCTCCACTGATATATACAAATATGGGAAGATTTCATTCATAGGAGACTCAGACATTACAATCAACAACCCAAGGCATTGTTGGAGCAAGGAGGTGCTAAACGTCTTATTGGAGGAGATGTTGGGGCTCAAGGAGAACCACTTGGGAAAAGGCTACCTTGATAGACCACGTTTTCCCTACCTTTTTGCCTAGGAAAACCTATGGTGGCCTTACTCGAGTTTAGATGATCGATTTAGGGTCATATCCCACAATTACAAGATCACATAAGAACAAGGAAGCAACAAGGAGACATGCTGCCCTAAAAAGATCACCTGAGTCTTGGTCGAGGACAAAGGCACGATGTGGTTTTCCCCATTTCACAATCGTTTAGTGGTGCCCCTATTTTATCTTGGAATTATGGGATGAAGTGTGTAGAAAACATCATGTAATAGCCTACAAGGGAGATTAACAGAAGGGAGAAGAGGGTTGGATTGGGCCAATATTAGCATCATAAAATTTGATGGGTCGAGTCCAGGACCAAAGGTAGAAACATACCACATCCAAGATATGAGAGTCCAACTTATTGCTTGATGGCTTGTGTGTAGCACCCAGGCCACCTTGCATCACTCGGGAGCCCCTGAAGGTCGCATCCAATGGCCATATAAATTACAATGATCTAAATAAAACAAATCCATGAAAATATTATGTTTATCCAACTAAAACAAAATTTTATATCATTTTAATGAGGAGAATGAAGTCTCTATGTATGTTCCATTTTGGGTTTTGAGACTTCTTATGAACTAATAGTTTGATTATGAAGATATTTGAGGTTTATTAATGTTGGGGATGATTATAAATGAGATAATTGATTCGTGAAAGATTCCATCTTATTCCTTTGATCTTATTTTTTTATTGAAGTATCTAATGTAACATATCTTAATACTTTTGGCAATTTTACATGAAATTAATTAATGGAGCCTAACTTGAGGTAACCTTTCTATAAGGACAATTATCATATGGTGTTTGAGTTAAGGATAATGGATAGGGTTAAGATGACCCTAAATGAATCTGAAATGTTACTGGGTCATATTAATACTCTAAAACGAATCTAATGTGTGTTGTAGTATATGTCTTTGATTAGGGTTGATCGTGATTAGGAGTCTAAACAAGGTGTGTGAAGTTTCTCATCTTGATTTGTGCTTAGGGACCAACTTGGTTCAAGTGCATGCTATACGATTCTCTTGATCAGATGGTTTGTATATCAAATGCATTTAATTGCTTGGCATAAGGTAGTGATGATTTTTTGCATGTTTTTTATTTTCTTATTTATTTTAATTTTGGTATTATAATGTATTGATTTATGATAATTTGAGAACTCAACTATAAATGATGACTATATTGTAGTTGTGTTGTATCCCTTGGTAGTGACTAGTAAGAAAACTCTAGCTCCACCCTCTAAGGAATTTGATTCTTGATTTTGTCTAAGACTTTGGTAGCTCATAGCAGATTTGGTAACTAAAATATTGTGTTTTAAACAAGTGCCATCTTGTAATATAGTCAACTAAATATGTGAGTATAGGAGTTTCCAAGATAAAGATATAATGGTGCAAGCATGTGCCTTAAAATATTGACTTTTATAACCAAGCTATTTATATTGAGCAATAGTTCATAATTTTTCCCTTTAAGCACACTCATATTCAACACATTTGTGTTGAACCCATCAGAGCTTTTCTATTTTTAAGTTCACATCTTGGGAGGATTAGGGCTGAAGTAGGTAGATTTGTGAGAAAATTTTAGGTGATAGTTGTTTTAGATCACGTCTACTGTCGTACATGTTCATTTACAAATTTATGATTAATATGAAATCCAATTGTGTAATAAAGGCACACACTTTTTTTCTATATATTTTGTTTGATAATGTTCGTGGGTTTTAATATTTCATATTTAATTACTCACATTCGTCTATTACTTATGATACACTTTGATAGAAGTGTGATCATTTTAGGTTGAAAATCCTAGAATTCTACATTTTGTCTAAGAGAATGATAATACCTCAAAACCTTACAATTTGTTCTGACACAATAACTAAGACAAACATGAGAACATAATCATATACTAATACTGAGTAGATTTTCTATCAAACATAGACTTTTAGTTATAAAACCTAGATTTTCTTGAAATAACTCTAATTCATCTAATGTATTGTGTCATGGGGTGCATGTGTTGTAGAGTGAGGGAGGGGTTATGCTATAGAAGGTTTAGCCCTAGACATATTTTTGTTGCATGTACTTAGGGTAGATATAAGCACACACACGTTCTTACTCCCTAAATAATTAGCATGAAACTAGACACTTTACCATGTGTAGTCACTCATTTTGTTGATTTGTTTTTGTTTCCGGTCAATTAGACAATCGAAAATTTTACTCTAAGCCCATTTACTCAGAGAAAAATTATTTGAAATTTAGTTATGTATGAGTAGATATGAAATGTAACCACACACAAGAGAGAGGAAAGTAACCATCTAAGTTGAGTGAAATAGAATAGTATCAGTCTACATTAGAGATCTTAGATGATAGATGTAGTATCTGGATTGTCTGGAGAATTGATAAATGTTAGACTAGTAGATAGCCTAGCAGTAATACGTTTAATTGAACATATTGTTAGTCTGGAGTATCATAATATAAGTGTGAAGTTTAGGATTCAAGTTATGTTTTGATGATGTAAGATGAGTTTTGATCATGAAACCCATCTTGTCTAGAACAATAAATGGTATCAATGGCTAATGTGTAGATTTCGTTATTCTACATGTGGCTTGCGGGACTGCATGAATGCATGTACATAGGTTTTGTATGAGTTTAGAAGTGATATATTAGATATGGTTTTGGGCCAAAATATGCATCCACCTATTACACTTCTATAAAAGTAGGAATACATTACATATTTGTTTTTCTACATTAATATTATGTTTATTAAAAATGATTTTTTTTTGTACAATTGATAGAGAGTGAATCTGTATTATTCATATTCAAGATATGGTTTGGTGTTGTGTTAGGGGGTGAGAAAAGTGGCAACCAAGAAGGCTGCATTGTCTGTACTCATCTACCACCCAAAAAAATTAAGTGAAAATCGTAATGGTGAACAAACCCCTCAAGTTAATGTGGCCTCAAATAGTAATGTGATATCTCATTGGGAACTGCCTGTGGATATCCTCAAAGACATCATCCTAAAGCATATTGTAAGATCCCAGGATTTGAGGCCTTGGATAAGTTGATCTTTAAAGGAATGATTGGACTACCCATATCACCAAGGTGCACCTCCTTTTCCGGGAGCCCATCTCTAAAGAACTCCATAGTTAAGCATGCTCAGTTTGGAGTAGTACTAGGATGGGCGACCAGTCAGGAAGTTGATCCAGGCTTGCACGTCAGTGTGGACAAAGTGTGCAGTTAAGGCTAGTGGTGGTCTGTGGGGCCAGTCGTCATTCCTGAAACTCTACTAGAGCCTAGGGCAGTGGGCCCAGGCATTACAAATGGTATCAGAGCCATAACCCCTCCAGTAGGTGGGGCCCACATGGGCATGTGGCATGTCAGTCTTGAGCCGTGCGGTCCAGACAAGTTGGAAAGGGCTATTCGTAGAGACGAGATGGAGCCGCCCTTGCGCTGGTAGCCGTGGACGGGAGTTGGGTGTCCATGGGTCATTGTGGGTCTGCACTGAAATGGGGTCAGATTATGAGGCCATATAGTTGAGACTTGATGAGGACGTTAAGAGTCTAAGTAGGGGAGATTGTAACATCCCAAGATTTGAGGCCTCAGATATGATGATCTTAAAAGGAATGATTGGACTACCATTTGTAATATCCGGGCCCACTGCCCTAGGCTCTAGTAGAGTTTCAGGAATGACGACTGGCCCCACAGACCACCACTAGCCTTAACTGCGCACTTTGTCCACACTGACGCACAAGCCTGGATCAACTTCCTGACTGGTCACCCATCCTATTACTACTCCAAGCTGAGCACGCTTAACTATGGAGTTCTTTAGAGATGGGCTCCCGGAAAAGGAGGTGCACCTTGGTGATATGGGTAGTCCAATCATTCCTTTTAAGATCAACTTATCCAAGGCCTCAAATCCTGGGATGTTACAATCTCCCCCACTTAGACTCTTGATGTCCTCGTCAAGGCTCAACTATAAGGCCTCATAATCCCTTCCCCATTTCAGTGCAGACCCACAATGACCCATGGACACCCAGCTCCCGATCACGGAACACCAGCGCAAGGGTGGCTACGTCAACCATGGACAACCCTTTCCTACATGCCTGGACCGCACGGCTCAAGACTGGCATGCCATGCCCATGTGGGCCCCACCTACTGGATGGGAATTGGCTCTGATACCATTTGTAATGTCCGGGCCCACTGCCCTAGGCTCTAGTAGAGTTTCAGGAATGACGACTGGCCTCACAGACCACCACTAGCCTTAACTGCGCACTTTGTCCACACTGACGCGCAAGCCTGGATCAAATTCCTGACTGGTCACCCATCCTAGTACTACTCCAAGCTGAGCACGCTTAACTATGGAATTCTTTAGAGATGGGCTCCCGGAAAAGGAGGTGCACCTTGGTGATATGGGTAGTCCAATCATTCCTTTTAAAATCAACTTATCCAAGGCCTCAAATCCTGGGATGTTACAATCTCCCCCACATAGACTCTTGACGTCCTCGTCAAGGCTCAACTATAAGACCTCATAATCCCTTCCCTATTTCAGTGCAGACCCACAATGACCCATGGACACCCAGCTCCCGATCACGGAACACCAGCGCAAGGGTGGCTACGTCAACCATGGACAACCCTTTCCTACATGCCTGGACCGCACGACTCAAGACTGGCATGCCATGCCCATGTGGGCCCCACCTACTGGAGGGGAATTGGCTCTGATACCATTTGTAATGCCCGGGCCCACTGCCCTAGGCTCTAGTAGAGTTTCAAGAATGACGACTGGCCCCACAGACCACCACTAGCCTTAACTGCGCACTTTGTCCACACTGACGTGCAAGCCTGGATCAACTTCCTGACTGGTCACCCATCCTAGTACTACTCCAAGCTGAGCACACTTAACTATGGAGTTCTTTAGAGATGGGCTCCTGGAAAAGGAGGTGCACCTTGGTGATATGGGTAGTCCAATCATTCCTTTTAAGATCAACTTATCCAAGGCCTCAAATCCTGGGATGTTACACATATCTTCTCCAATCATAAGGAATATCAATGTGGATAACCTAAACTCTAACATGGGGGTTGATAGAATGACTTTTGATAGTATACAATTACTACCACTACATCGGGGGAATATAGGGGTAAGGCACTGATTCTTGGGGAACCACATCAACCTATGTCATAGAGTGTAACCTTGTATATAAATAGCCACATGTCATTACCATTTTTGGGTTTTTTAAATCTCAATGTCTAGTTATTGAAATAAGGCATTAATGTGAAAGCGAATGATGGTACACCAACATTCTTAATGAAGGGGAACATCTACAAAGAGCTTCTCAAGCTTAAGTGCTACTCTATGATTATTAAGGTGATATGAACAAATGAAGGGTTCATGACCTTGCACGATCAAATCAGATCTATGTGGAAACTAATTGGAAACTTCAAGATAATGGATATACATAACAACTTCTTATCATCCATTTTTGGAGGGAGGATGACCATCTCAAAGCTTAGACAGGAGGTCCATGGAAGATGATGAGATCGTATATGAGAGTTCAACCTTGGGTTCTTTTATTGACCATAGGAGATGAACCACCAAGATACATCGTGTATTGGGTCTGCATTCTTATCTGTTGAATTTTTTATACTGGCTCCAATTCCTTTAGGAGATGGGAGATAGTATCAAGCTGACAGTTAGGGTGAATACCAAAATCAATCTAAAGAGGAAGGGGAAGTTTGCAAGGATTGCATTTAAATTGGATTCTAATAAGCTATTAGTTTATGTGATTATAGTTCAAGGGGTGGTCTACAAGTTGGAGTATAAGAAACTCCCTAACCTCTGCATGCATCATGGTAGGATTGGTAACAAAGAGGATATGTACCTAGTCAAGGACGATAACACATCTAACCCTAAAGTTGGATCCTAAGAACAAGTGGATTATCCTCCTATTAGTGATTTCATAAAAGCCTTACATGTCTGTCATGTGTAGAAAACCAAGGAAACAACAAGGGTCTCCTAGAAAACAAGGGACGGAAACTAGGAACAAATTCTAGAATAAAAATCTAGAAGAGGAGGTTGAAACCAAGAGAAACTAGGAACAAGTGGCAAAATGAATTTTGGGAATCGATTAGAAACAATGCAAGGAAGCCTCATGGAAAGGGAAATCACACCACAAATAATAGGAACATGATGGCCTACCTCTTGACAAGATTCAAGCTAACCATAATGTGAGTAACACTCCAAGACATCGATATGCACTAGGGAAAGAAAAGAAACACATTGCAACTATTCTAGTGAATGATACCACCATAGTCATCCCGTAGAATAAGGGTGACATAACACTATTCACATTTGATACAGGAAAGTCATCCAATGCTTCACCAGGTAGCTCCACTCAAAAGGCCTTATGCAATAATGTAGAAATTCAACTAAAAACTACAAGATCATCTTGTTTAATTGGAGGAAGTGAGGTAAATAAACCTCAAATGATGTGTCAGAAATGGAAGGGAGAGTTGAAAAGGAGATCATCAACAAAACCCCACCTATTTAATGATAACCGAGACCTAGAACATTTTGGGTATTTATAAACAAGATACCAAAAGTACAATTAAAGATTATGTGTTTAGATACAAGACCGGCATTGTTGACATCAGGAGCCCAGGAAAAGTAGAGAAAAATTTCAGAGCATCATTAAGATCTTGGATTTTGATGATTCCCGGAGAGTGGAAACTTTTGGAGGCATTTGGGTGATGTGGATGGCAAGAATGGGCAGTGTAGAAATTTTGGTCTTCCACAAGAAATTCATCCATTGCTTGGTGAATAACTAATTAATGACATTTGCATATGATACTACTCAACAAGGAAAGAGGAATTTAGGGTGGAGTCATCATGCTACTCTTTGGATCTCTTGTTCTCTTCCTAGGGTTGATTTAGGAATTTGAAAAATATTTTATTGACTGATGAGAAGTACAATAGTGAAATAATAACATTACCAAATATAGGATTTTGTTGAAGCTATATCCTATCCAAGTCTTGATGTAACATCCCATGTCTCTGATAAAATGATCTGAAAAGAAATCATTGGACAAACAGTATCACCAAGGTTCACCTCCTTTTGATCCCATCAATATGAACTCTATGGTTAAGAATGCTCAGCCTAGAGTAGTACTGGTATGGGTGACTAGTCATGAAGTTGTTGTAGGGTTGTCTGTGAGTGCGAACAAAGCGCACAATTGAGGCATGTGGTTGTTAGTGGGCCAACATAATTTTTAAAACTCTACTAGAGATTTGGGAAGTGCTCTCAGGCATTACAAATGGTATCAAAGACAATCCCTATCCAGTAGGTGGGGCTTACATGCACATGTGACACCCCAGTCTTGAGTCATGTGGTCCAGGCATATTGGAAAGGGCTATCTGAATTGATGGATTCGGCATTGTACTGGTTGCTCCAGGTATGTTGGAAAGAGATGTTTGAGTTGATGAAGTCACTCTTGTGTGAGTAGCTGTGAATTGAAGGTGGATATACATGACCATTCTAGTTGTGCAATGAAATTTTGAATTGATTATGAGGTTGTAGGTTGATCCTTGATTAGAACATCAAGATTCTAAGTAGGAGAGATTGTAACATCCTAGGATTTTGGGCCTCAAATAAAATAATCTTAAATGGAATGATTGGATGAAGGCACACCTCCTTTTCTGGGAGACGATCACTAATAACTTTGTAGTTAACTTTGCTCAACTAAGATTATTACCGGGATGAGTGTTATGTTGGGAAGTTCATCATGGGTTGTTCATGGGTGAGGACAAATTCCATGGATGAGGTATGTGGTGGTCTGCGGGTCTAGTCGTAATTCTCAAAACTCTACTATAGTCTTAGGTAGTGGGTTGGGCCATTATAGATAATGAATTGGATACGTTAGATCCTAAGATGATCTTTAAAAGGGACAAGTTTCATGGGAGATTAGATAGAGTGGTTCATAATATGAAGTGGATTGACTTATACCCACACTCTATGGTAGAAGTATTACCTCATATTCCATCCAATCACACACCCATTCTTATTTTTAATTGATATCCCTAGTAAGACTCACTACCATCATACTATGTTGATCGTTTGTTGCTCAAGAAGGAAGACATTAAAAACATTCTTCAACAATACTTGGAACAATGACTAAGATTTTTGCATTGTGTTGTCTACTTTAATGACAAGTGCGGGTAATTGGGACACGAAGGGAAAGACACTTGAAAGGAAGAAAAAAGATAGAACTGGTTGTTTTATCAATATCAAGCAATGAGATTGCTATCAATGATGATACTGAGTTGGACGCTCTGATTGTGAACTTGTAAAAGGAATACACTGACATCCTCCCTGATGAAGAATCCATTTGGAAACATAATGAACTATGTGATTAGATTAACCTGGGGGACGCCGATACTAGTTACCTAGGATTTAGTGAAATCAAAGAGGAGAAGGAATATCATACCTAGACTAAAGTATGATGAAGTATGTGTGTAGCTAACGAGAATGATCTTTTTATCATTATTTAGCTACATTTTAAAAAGATTTTCATTTGAGACTATAAAAGTATCCATTATAAGAATGCTATGTGCTACATTGGTTTATCTCTCACCTTATCCTAAATTTAGCAGCAAGCTCATAGAGACAATCTGACTGAATATGAGATTTGGCATAGTCTTAACAAGATGAATAACCCTAACGAACTTGGACCAGACGTGGTGGATGTGGGCTTCTTGGAATCTAATTGGGTGGGATTCAAACTTCTATTTCCTTAATGATCTCTAAGGAATTGTTGACATCTTTCCATGGGATTATGTGGCCCACTCCACTCTCTTCCTTAATCCCAAGTCAATCATACCCAAGACCTGTAAGATGCCAACTACTCTAATAAATATAAGTCTTAAGATGATATAAAAACTCACTATGGAAATGATAAACCCTACCTTCTTGAGTGGTTCTCCCTTCTTCAAATGAGTTTCATACATACTAGTTATATTACTGAAAACATCATCATTGTTGAAGATGTTATTGATTCCTTGTCTTAAGAGACCCTTTACAAGAATATCATATTGTCAGTAGTGTGACCTGAGAGGGGATGAATCCCTACTTAATTTGAGGAATAAGTCCATCAAATCCAAACACATTAAAATGGTATGCTGGAATAGGTGTAAATTTTCATTTCTCAAATAATGATAAACAACACCAAAGTATAGTAGAAGAATAATAAATCATGACTATATTCAATTTACTGAGATCACAAAAGAATCTTCCATTAAAGGGCTTGCACGAAAGAACAACATCAAGATCTAAGTAAAGGGATATATAAACTATCCCAAGTCTATCTCACAACAGTGAGCTCCTTAAGCCAGGTCCATGTCTGCATGCCATGTCCTCCACCTCGTTTACCTAAGGGTTGGAAGCATACCCAAGAAGAGAAAACAAAATGAAAATTGTCAAAATAAATTCTAGTATGTGTATATCAATTGGGGATTTAGAAACATAAGGGAAAATGACATCCAATATAACAAGGCTTTCCATAGTGAGGAATGTACTATCAAAGTGGATATACAAAAATATATGAATTTCATAAAGAGGATAATAAAAAAACACTTGCCATTAATAAAACATAAGAGTTGCCGCAAAAGAACATACTAAGAATTTAAGGAACACAACCCATCATCAACAATAATAAACCAACATGCATTAAGATAAGCATAACACTAGTGAAAATATAAAGCTAGTGGCAATTAGGGCACATAACCCCATAACCTGATAAAGAATGACATACTTCCAAACTCCCAAAACTACAATATCAGGTGGAAAGGCACCCCCTAAGCGGAAAGGCACACCCATATATATAGTATGAGTGGAAAGGCACACTGAGTAGGGAATAAAACCTAATAAAAATAACACATTACATTACTCTAGGGCTACTAAATTACAAAGCATGTAAATATAAAGGAAAGTGAAAGTTAAGTCATATGAATATAATTAATTAAATTTCCATAAATGGACAATAGAAACATACACCACATAGGTGATTAGAATAGTTCATATCCACAATTAGGATTTCATCATGAAGTAAAATACATTTTAGGGTTTGTAAGAATATCCAACAAAAGATTCATATCATGTAGTTCACATGATTTAACCTCTCAAAGGAGAGAGAAAAAAGTTTATAAGATAACGTGTCCTAAAGGACCAAGAGAGAGTTATAAATATGGGTAAATGCTCAATATGATAAAGATGCAACATACCTCATGCCATGTTTACATGAGTCCAATGCTAACCCTAGGTCCAATACAGGGTCTCAAGCCACCTATTAAAAGCACATATGAAATTAGAGATACATTTGAATTGAATACAAAACCCCAAAAATTCACCTTCTTATTATTACTTAATAAGGGTATCAAAACTATGTGATCTTATAGATTATATTTAACTTAGTTCATATCACAGTTTACTTTATTTTTCTGACTAATATATTATCAAGTATGGATTTTAGAATCTAACCAATTAGGGAAATCTTAGAAAAATCACTTATATAGTATATTTGATTTAGATGATGAATATCATATCATTAGATAGAGATTAATTCCTCGAACCTAGCAAATATTTAGTTGTGATTTTCTAATAATAAAAAATTATTTATGAATTGTTGAAGTTAATATTGTATATTGAAATTAAATTTGAAAATTTGAGAAAATGACCAAAAGTCCCTTGCATCATGCATTAATAACATGATACATGATAGGGCATGCTGGCAAATTTGGTAACTCAAATCAAGCCATGAGAGCATCCAAAATGTAACTAAGAACACAAAAAACACCATCATAAGTGTGTCAGACTGTAATGAAACCCCTGGAAAAAAGAGTAATAAAACATGTGATCATCTTCCTCCCACCTACATGAGGGAGACAACTAGGACCGCTAGAAAAGAGATAAAAATTGAGATTCAAAACTAGCCAGGAAGGGATCATACACGCACCAGAAAATTTCCATAAACATCGTGAGATATTTCCAGTCTAGACGATCCAAACCACATGTCGTGACAAGACCTAGATCTCAACGGTGAACCTCAAGCTGGTACAAGAAGAAAGTTAGGGATCACCAAAACATTGGTTGCATCTATTACTAATCAAACCAAAAAGTTCACAATCATCTACTAGAATGTTTCTTCATGAGAGATGGAGATAGAAGTGATGGGAGAACAAACATTGCTAGCAGGAGACAAAAATACAAAGGGGGAGATAAAAGGGGGAAAAACCAATTACTGCCACATGAGAGTAGGATAAAGGAGTGATGGGAGAACAAATACTGCTAGCATGTGACAAAAATTAGAAGGGAGAGATAAAAAGGGGGAAAAACCAATTACCGCCACATTAGCTGATTTGAAGGTCAAGAATTCATCTCACATGATTAGGAAATGATTCTAAACCCTCTCCAGACCTCATGTTTATTAGAGATATGGTGACAAATCTAGTCTCTTTCAACACCAGTAGAACAAGTTGGGGTAGCATTTCCTGGCTCAAACAAATAGGAACTGGCACCATGAACTGAGTATGGGAGACACAGTGAAGCTCTAGGACATGTTTCCTAGAGGTCAAAATGTCTGAGTTGGCATGGAGAAGGTATAAAAGAGAGTTGCATTGGATGAAGAGAGCAACAAGGAATTGGGATGTAGGAGGGCATCGAAGCCAAGAATCCCTAAGCTTTATAGGATTGCCAGGTTTGAGAGTAGGCAACGAAGGTGAGAAATAAGAAATAGGAGGACTAGGAGTAAATGGTAGAGAGAGATGTGAATAGGGAAAGAGGGGAGTCAGTTTTACTATTTACGAAACACATCAGAAACAAAATGTAGAAGAGAATCAAGCATTGAATGGAAAACTAGTGAATAATAGTGATTTCGTATATGTAAAAGAGTCAAGCAACCCAAAACAATAGCATGACATTAAGAAGAATCCGAATTTTAGGGAAATCTAGATCTAATGTTTTGATTTTAAGATGGACCACTTTTATTTTCCTAATTAGTTTAAGGTACCAAACATTGTGCAAATAATACCAAATTTGGCACCAAGACCAATTAGGACATGAAGAATATATTTATGGCATCAATTTACATTTTTGTCATTTTACTTAATATTTTTGACCTTAATCCATATTATCTCTCCAAAAAATATTAGGATATTTAGTGTAGTTCAGTTTCGGTAAGTATTCACATATAGTCTATTATTGGTATTTACAATTATAATTTGGGATTTATTTCCACTTTTGAAGTCTATATATAATTTACTTAATAATTTTCACCTTATCCCATATTTTATTTTCTAAATGAAATGAGATAGTTATTATTTTTCAAATAATGTGTAACATAGAACCCATGCTAATTGGGGAGAAAGCGACATGATTTTGCCATTAGATTTAGGTGTTGAAAATTTCCTTTAGAGGTTCTATTACAAGTACAATTTTAGACTCATTACAACTATTTTATTATAATGTTACTATATTGACATATTTATTTTCCATTTAGAGTCCCACTATATTCATATTGTTAAGAAAATAGTTTCATACATTTTTATGAAAAATATCTATATTTGACTTATTTGGTATACTAATCTGTTAATTCAATATTAATTTAGATAATGGTACATTTTTCATGTCCATGGACAAGAAAACTCACATTATCCATATTCATATGTTAAGCAGATCGTCCAACTTATTGAAAACATCTTAAATGTTATGTGAAAAATATTTATCAAAGAAAACATATGTGACATATATGATGTTATGTGATGCCACTATATGTATATTATATTTTTTCAGACCTAAATATGTTCGATTTGCCTTTGCATTATTTATGTCACATGAATTAAGGTATAAATGTGTTCTTGTTTGGCCAAATCTATGGAACTAACTATACTATTCATCTAACCATCTGATTAGGATTTTTTAAGTCAAGATGTGAGGTCTCAGTATGTTACAACACTCCACCCCTTAAAGGGGATTTTGTCCCCAAAATCTTACCATCGTTATACTACCAAAGTTAAGACTACATTTATGATTTGTTCTATGGGGATCCCAGTTTTGAGAAATCCCATTTCAGAGAAGTTATCTAGTTATGAAATAGGTATAGAACCTATGGGGGATGCTTGGGTCAATTACTCTCCACCCCTTAAAAGGTTCAACATAATAAACCAAACTAAAAAAATCATTAAGATACCAGGGTTACATATGGATCATTCAGTTGTGAAATACTTTAGATGTTTGATTTGTTTAGAGTTAATGCATCCCACCAAAAGATTGTAGCCGCCTAGGGTTGGGTTATAGGTCCCTGTGTTGCTAACCTTATAACCCTAAAGGTTCACATAAGTATCTACTAAGTCGTTGGGTATAATGGGAAGTTCAACTAAACCTTTATCATACGACATATCTCGTAGACATCACTCCTAACACCAGAACTAGGGTTTAGAATTTCCAACTAATTCTAGGGTTTCATACTAGTACTTTATTCATATCCTCATTATGACTTAGTTCCAGAAAGCATCCATAAAATCAAAGAAAATTTATATATATAGTTGTATAATGAAAAATAGGTTTTCTTTAAAAAAAGAAAGATTAGCTCAAATTTAATGCAAGAAACAAGTCACAATTTTATCCATATTTGTACTCAAAGAACTACTTAACAATCACTTTTTCATACTCATTCCAAATTCCACCCTAAAGTGAGATCTAAACATACAAAGAGATATGTCACTATATTCTATATTGTAGTGTAAGAGAACCTAAATTCTTGCCATATAAGGGTTTACTAACCATTAGTTAGGGGTGATAAACTATATTAATATCGAGTCCTTTATGTACCCACTTCCACTGCATGGATGCAAACCTTTATATCACACTCAAGGACCTTTGAACTTGCATTATGGCATAGTTGAACCATCTCTCTTACTTATAGTTCAACCAAATCTTTCTCCTAATGGTATTCTTTCTTTATCATGTTAACTAGGTAAGGCAATCTACCATGACCCATATTGCATCTCGACCTTCCTTGGTCTAGAGGAGACTTACCACAACATCCATAGTGATGAATTCCCATTTCCTCTCAGGGACTCTTTATCCTCTATATCAACTCATTGGGTTACTGGTGTTCATCCTTCACCTCCTTGCTTGCATGGCGACAAGCCATGTGCAACTTCATCTTAAGCATCCAATGTACTACAAAAACTTACTATCTTAGTAGTACAATGGTGTATGATGAACTTAAAATCATGATCTCTGGTATGTCATGACTCCTCAAGATTGATTCCTCAGAAACCCTAAACCACTCTAGTCAGGGTTTCATCACCTTCTTTTCCAAAGAAGTGCATCTGGGGTTCTACAACCATCCTTTTATTTCATCAAGGCCTAGGTTGGCTAACCAAACAACTACTAACTTGTTCAACAAATTCGTTAGTGTTAGCCAAACATATCTCCTTTTTCAAACTTAGGGTTAGCCTAACAACCTCCTCTAGCCGCTAGCTAACTAGGCAGTTGCATCTCAACTAGAGCATCCATTACCACCTCACATCCTTAGGTGTTAGGTAATGTTGAAGACATACACCTCCGTGCATTCTACTTATCATCTTATCTCAAACTCTAAGTCTATCTTCATCAAGAAACTCAGAGCTCATCCTCTTAGTTTCCAAACTCAACCTTGTATAACTCATATCTCATGATAAAACATCCTCACAAGATGATTACCAAAATACTCTTCATGTTTGTAAATCATCCACGTAGCATTCACTCCACCAAGGTATGTTATCATCTCTATCCTCATACCTCATAGCAACATTCCAACTCACATCATCCTTATCCTTGGTGTATGGAACGCGTACTACCCTATCTCTCACTCCCATAACAACAGGAAATAAGCATTTGGTTGTAGTTCAAATACATAGTTCTTCCCATTCCAAGAGTAGAGATGGTACATCCTACCCTACCAGTACACTTTTAAATCTAAGTTGAAACGTGCCACATATGTCTCTACATCAAAATCATCTCGATATCAAAGTTACTTCCATGGAACACTAATCTCGAACCCACTTGGGTCATAACACAATCATTGGTCCTCTCCTCTAGGTCTGTAGGGTGCCAGCACTTTTGGGGTTATCCCTCTTCCCTTATGCATCAAGAGAGTGCCCTCCTCCCTTTCGGTCCCATGAGTTAATGAAGGTGATCAATCTCCTAACCCAAGGCCCTCAGACAATGATAGTTGTTACCTCCTGACCCTATGGTCATGCGCAACTAGGGAATTAGGCAACTCCTACTTCCATCGGTCTTATCCCTACTTGACCCTAGGATAGACTTAGGATTCTAGTATAGTAAAACTTAGAACCTTACCCAAGCCTTCATCATCTCTCTTTGCATTCATGGGATGACTTTCATCCTTTTGTAAGGGTCATGGCGACCTGCCTACCTTGGTCAGGCCCCATACTGGTTACCACCATGGTAACACATCCACACACCCTTAGAGATGGTTATCTATGGGTCCACAAGTTCATTCTCTTGCCATGTACTCCTCACTTAGTTTCTCAAGATTCTATGAGACCTCCTTAGGTTTCCTCAAAACCAACAAAATAGGTATACACCCTACAAAGGGTCCCTCTCCCAAGATGGGAGGAAACTACACCTTGATAACAAAGGTCACAAATGCCCTTATGTCTAGGGTTTACATTCACATGTGCATGCTTAAACATTAGCAAGCTACCAACAGACCACCTACTAAACCATGGTAGGTCACACTTGTTCCCATCCTCAACATTGAACCAAGAATAAACCTTCCCATGTCACCAACTTATCTATGAGGGGTTCATCAAACATACCTTCAACTCAAGGGGTTTCCCTTTGCTCTAAACATGCGGAGTGCCATGCTCGAATCTATAGAAACTCAAATCTCAACAAGATCATCAAGTACACCACCTCCCCTCTTAGGCCTAGGAATACTAGGTTCACTTCTTTATGCAACAGTGGTCCAGATGCATGCTCAACCTTTTAACCATGAACCAAACATGTACAAGGTATGACATGTACTTCCCATGATCCTTCTACTCGAGCAATACTTCTGAGTGGAGTCCTCCACCAAGGTATAAGGCCTCACAACCTGATACTAAACCTCTTCAGGTCTAAATCACTCTTCTTCCTAGCATAGAAGGTAAGCACCTATTTGCACACAGGTACTAGCAACCTCATCCTCTCTCTAGGGTCTGGTTCCTCTAAAGGAAACCAAGATATCATCAACCTCCATGGATCAGGCATGAGGCAACCACTATCATCCACATAGGTCGCATCATCCCCGACTCCCCAAGATACATCATATCTCGGAGTCTAGGCTTCCAACCTTCCTACTTGGGTCTTGTTCCCTCTCTCTAGAGATAACCCTACAACCAGCCTTACTACTAGAGGTCCTCTCTCCATGAAGATGGATCAAGTTCAAAAGCATACCCCTACCTGGGTGAAGCCTATGCTCAACTTATGTCTGCTCAAGATTATCCATAGCTCTTTATGTTTATCTCATAAGCTACCCATCATACTCTCCTGGCTAGGATTTTAGCCTACTTCTCGCACCACTGATGTACTCTGGGTGCATGCTATGCCCTACTCACTTAAGCCAATAAGGTTTCTATAGGTTCTTCACTAACCTCATCATTGAAGGAGCTATCCTACGACCTTTCCCAGGGTTGGGTCACCAAAGGCACTAGGTCATCCAACCTCACCTGGCTCATAATGTCATGGGCATCCAAAAGCATGTCCACACACCTGGTCTATCATTTCATCATATCATCATGCCATCTCTCTCTCTAACCCTCACTTAGGGTTAGGGTTAGCATCATCCTCAAAGGATGTTCCATGTCTCTACTTATAATGGAGGTCTCTACCTCCAAGACTATCATTCTCCACTTGTCTTCCTGACAAGGAGGTCTAGCCTCAGGTTTCTCCTGAGGGCATGACAACATATGTCATATGACCTAAGCATGTATCTATTCTTTAGTTTATGATTAAACTATTAAGTTTGTGTCCATGACATCTTACTTACATGCTTTTCATTAATTTGGTAGAGGATTCCTTAAACCTTGTCAACCTTACCCATAACTTAGGAGGGTGAGGAAAAGAGA
Organism: Alisma plantago-aquatica; assembly: GCA_963693085.1. Classification (NCBI taxonomy): domain Eukaryota; kingdom Viridiplantae; phylum Streptophyta; class Magnoliopsida; order Alismatales; family Alismataceae; genus Alisma; species Alisma plantago-aquatica. The sequence continues at coordinate 220,305,992 of OY856410.1, read as the reverse complement.
GAAAACCCTAATCCTAGCGGTGCGGAGGAAAATCTTATCATCCCCCGGACATGATCCTTTTCATCGTTACTTCTAAAATAAACATAGTATAATGCTTCTTCCATAGATCTCTCACTAGCATTTAGTCTTACACGAAAGGCCATCAATTCAGAGATTGCCCATCTTGAGATCCAATACAATGGGGTTGAAGTTCAGAATGGTACCTACCTTAAGAACATTGAAAATCTTAAGGAAGAAAATCAAAATTGCCTTAAAGAGCTTGAAATAGTTAAAATTGAAAATGTTGAACTTAAGCTCATTATTGATGCTCATAAAGAAGAGAGAGATGTCTATCTTAATGAAATCCAAATGCTTAAATCTAAAAATACTAGGTTACTTAGTCAAGTAAATGATCTATCTTCTAGACCTTTATTGCCTAGTGTTAATGTTGCTTCTATATATATTGAAAAGCATTCATATTTAACTAAAGCCTTATGTGTTGAGTCTAATATTGTACATGCTAGGGATGACATATCTAGTTTATATTCTACCATTATTTCTTTAAATAATGATAACCATACATTGAGAGCATCCCTATAGAAATTCCTGAAAAGGAAGAACTCCCTAAATGAAATTCTTGACCATTCTACCAAACAAAGTGGTATTAATGGTTTGGGATTTTTAGGGGGAGCATCAAAGGGAAAGAGAAAAGACAAAGGTATACAAAAGAGCAAGGAGACTTCCTTCTTTATAGGAGTCTTCTGACACTAAGAATCCTATTGTTTGTTATTATTGCAAATGTGATGATCACCACTCCACTTATTGTCCTTACAAGTCTAAGGGGACCAACCCAAAGATAAAATGTGTCCCCAAGCTAACTACAGATCCCAAAGTTTTTGTTGGGAACCGACATTCTCCTTTCTTATAGGAAAAAGAAGATGGATTGTTGATAGTGGCTGCACTAAGCATATGATAGGTGATATAAGCCATTTCAACAACTTCACCAAAAGGAAAGGAGGATCGGTCACCTTTGTGGACAACAGGAAAGGTAGTGTCAAAGGTGAGGGTCATGTAGGTGAATCCTTGTGTGTCAAGAATGTTTTTTTTTTGGATGGCTTGCACACAATTTAATTAGTGTTAGTCAACTAGGTGACAATGGTTACCTTGTGTTATTTACTTCCTTTGAATGCTTGATTCTAGATTCCCTCACCTACCAATATAAATATAATGGAACTAGAAGTGGTAATCTTTATGTTATATTTCTTGACTCTATTAATCCTATTGTTGGTAGATGCCTAGTGGTCAACTCAAATGATATTTCTCTTTGGCATCATCGGCTTGGTCATGTAAATATACATCAGTTGAAGAAGTTGAGAAAAAAGAACTTGGTCTAGGGACTTCCCAAATTAGATTTTGAAAAGGATGATGAATGCCAACATTGTACCCAAAGAAAGCAAACCATGTCCTCCTTCAAATCTAAAGGAGTCCTTAGTACTAAGAGAGCTCTTAAGCTTCTTCACATTGATCTATTTGGACCAATGAGAACTCAATTGCTTCATTGTTCCAAGTATTGCCTTGTTATTTTTGATAATTTTCTAAAGGTTTTATAAACGAGTTGAGAATGAAGCTTCTTGTCTCACTGTTACCATCCGTACTGACCATGGGGGAGAATTCAAAAATGAGCTTTTTGAACATTTTTCTCATGAATTTGGTGATGCACACAACTTCTCTTTACCTCGAACACCTCAAAAAAATGGGGTTGTAGAGAGGAAGAATAGGTCTTTATAGGAGATGGCTAGGACCATGCTTCTAGAGTATGATACTCCAAAGAAGTTTTTGACTGAAGATGTTTGCACCTCATGTTTTGTGCAAAATCGGGTTTTTACTCATCCTTTGCTGAAGAAAACCCTCTATGATCTATGGCGTAGTAGGGAGATTTCTATTGAGTATTTCCATGTTTTTGGATGTCCTTGTTTTGTTTTGAATAAGAATGATTCTCTCAACAAGTTTGATCTAAAATCTTACAAGCCTTTCATTCTTGGCTATAACACTGCTAGCAAGGCTTATAGGGTTTTTAATGTTGATCTTGCTAAAGTAGAAGAATCCATAAATGTAATGTTTATTGAGACTAACCCCTCTATTACCAAAGATATTGTTCCAAATGATGATGTTGCAGGTGAAATAATTCCTATTTTAAAAGAGCTCAACATCACCCAAAAGGGAAAAGAGGTAGCCACTCAACAAGAAGAAAAACATGATGAAAAGAAGGATCCAACCCTCCGTTTTGCAAATAATCATCCAAAGGAGCTGATTTTAGGTGATCCATTTGAAAGAGTGAAGACATGGGATGCATTCAACAAAGAACAAGACAACATTGCCTTCATCTCACAACTCGAGCCTAATAATGTCAGGGAAGCTCTTGGAGATGACGAGTGGATCATAGCTATGCAAGAAGAGTTGGAGCAATTTGAAAAAAACAAAGTTTGGACCCTAGTGCCTAGACCAAGTGATAGAAAGATCATTGGCACCAAATGGGTCTACAGGAAAAAGCTTGATGAAAGAGGAAAAGTGGTAAGGAACAAAGCAAGGTTAGTGGGTCAATCCTACAATCAGTAGGAAGGTATAAATTTTGATGAGACATATGCACCTGTAGCAAGACTTGATTCCATTCGTATGTTGTTTGCCTTTGCTAGTTATAAAAACTTTCTTCTATATCAAATGGATGTTAAAAGTGTGTTTTTGAATGGTACAATTGAAGAGGAAGTGTATGTTGTGCAACCTCCGAGCTTTGAACATGATAGTCTACCTAATAATGTGTATTTGTTGCAATAAGCTCTCTATGGACTCAAACAAGCACCTAGAGCTTGTTATGAGAAATTAAAGAACTTTTTCTTAGAACATGGGTATATCGTGGGCAAAGTGGATTCTACCTTATTTGTAAAGCACACTTGTAACAATTTTCTTATCATACAAATATATGTTGATGATATCATTTTTGGCAGAAATGACCTTGATCTTTGCAAAGAATTTAGTGATCTTATACATAGTGAATTCAAGATGAGTATGATGGGAGAACTCACATTCTTCCTCAGCTTTCAAATCAAGAAAACAAAACATGGGAACTTCATCAACTAAGGCAAGTAAACAAGTGAACTACTCAAATGCTTTGGGATGGAGAACACCAAGTGGATGGGCACATCCACACCACCAAACTTTATAAAGACGAAGAAGGTGAGAAGGTAGATGAGAATCTCTATAGTGGTATGATTGGAAGTTTACTTTACTTAACTGCCTCTAGACCTGATATAATGTTTAGTGATGGCTTGTGTGCTTACTTTCAATCAAATCCTAGGAAATCACATCTTATAGCTTTCAAGGGGATTTTAAGGTATTTATCCAAAACTCAAAATTTTGAACTATGGTATCCCAAGTCAAGGGACTTTACTCTTATTACTTATAGTGTTGTGGATTATGCAAGGTGCTTGATTGATAGAAAGTGCACAAGTGGAACTTATTTCCTTCTAGCACCATGCTTGGTGTCTTGATTCTCCATGAAATAGAGCACAGTGGCATTATCAACCATCGAGGTTGAATGCATTGTATCTGAGAGTTGTTGTGCCCAGGTCCTAGGGATGAAGCAAGTGCTCTAAGACTTTAACATTCATTTTGATGCTTCTCCTATCTTTTGTGATGATACTAGTGAAATTAACTTGTTATATAATCCTATATTGCATAGTAGAGCTAAACATATAGAGGTTTGTCATCATTCTCTCCATGATCACATTGCCAAGAAGGATATCTATATCACGCATGCAGACACAAAAAATCAGTTGGCGGACATTTTTACTAAACCTCTATCTAGAGAGCAATTTAAATTTATTAGATCAAAATTTCTTATAACTACTTTTAATGAATCTGATATGCCTTCGAGCTAGTTTTCATCTATTATATATGTCTTGTCTCTATTTTGATCATATTTGCTTTCGAATATGCTAAAATCAGTTTTTCATGATCATTTTGCCTTGTTTCTCTCTTGTTTTTGGGTATTTTTTCCAAATGCATGTTTTACCGCAAAATAGTACCCAATGATGAGTGATATGTTCCTAAGTATTTTCAAAATACATAATGGACTTGAAAAATAAATTTCATTAGCACTCTAATGTCTAGAAAATAAGTTTGTTATGTTTAGGTCAGGTTGACCATCAGTCGAGTTGCCAACTTGATCGATCGATGGTCGAGAGCTTTTATAAAAAGCCTATTAGTCAAGTTTTTGAGTTCATAGAACTCTAAAAATGACTTGGATAGAGCTATCTTAAGTTGGGTTCAGTCGACTATTATTCCTCTCAACTACAGAAAAATCGACCAATTTCACCTCCATATGCCCTAAGCTATCTACCCTTGCCCTAACCTTCCTCAACCTAGCCCTTATCTAACCTAGCTAGACCTTCCTAGACCTTCCCCCTTTGCAAACCTAGGTTTTTGGATTTTTTGGTGGTGAGATTTTAGCTTTTTCTCTCTCTTTCCTCTCTTTTTCATCTCCATGGCATCAAGCAGGGGGAAGAGAGTCGCCCCAGCTAATGCACCGTCCTTATAAGGCCCCTAAACTTTATTAATGATTTTAATGAGCTTAATTGTCATTATTGAATGATTATAACCCTAATATAACCTTTTTATATGTTTTTAAATCATAAGACAAGCCTAAGTTTCAATTTGATCCAATTTGGACAATGTTTGAGCAAGTTATGCAATGTTCTGTACATTTTAGAGTTTTCTACAATTTACCCAAGAGAGGGGTTTTCTATGCAATTTATCACATAAAATATGTTCCTTATATGTTATATTATCATTCTTGAGCGTTTTAATACATGGGGATCCTATTTCTGCAATTGGTTTGAAGGTGTTTTCTCTAAGGGTATTTTGGGGTTTACCCCTTCATGGATGAGCTACCTTTAGTAGCTATCAATTAATGAATTATGTGATTGGCTGGGAAATGTGACAAAGGAAAGATAATAAGGTCTATGTGTATTTTGGGGGAGCTTCTTGCATGTGTTCTTGTATATTCTTAATAGTTTAAGGCCATAGACACATGGGGAAGCTACTTTTACACCTCATGCTGGCTTCCATCCTTATCCATAGGCTATATTTACCTCTTCCTTGCTGAAGTATGAAACTATGCTTGCTTTCTCTTTCCTCTAACCTGGAGGAACAACTCCACTCTATGTTTCTGTGGAACTAAGTGCTCTAAGGTAGAATACAACCTCTTTTTGGAGAAGAAGGTCTCCTAGAGCTCCATCTAGCCCTACCTAGGGTTTCCAAGGTCATCTTCTATGGATTTTGACCAAGGCAAGTTGTTTTCTTCCTTTCTTCTATATTTCTCTTGCTCTTCTCATTCCTTAGACCTTCTTCCAGGTCATAACCCTAATGTTCCATGGTTAAAGTGGCTCTAGAACTCAAAAGTCTATCCTTCTTGTTTCTTTTCTAGGGTTTTGCTTCTTTGTGGAGAGAAGTGCCTATTTGACCAAGTTCAGATCTGAATCCAAGGTTTTGTTGCCCTATTTGCTCAAGTTCTTGATGTTTGTGATCTGACCTACGCTATAGAGGCATGTTATATAACATTTTTCACTTATATTGCTTGCTAGAAGCTTGTTAGTTCATGTTTATGCTTTAATGTGATGATCTAAGCATAGAGAAACCATGCTTGTTTTTTGGAATTACGAATTTTTGTGGTGTTCCCTATTTTGTTCCAGTTCTTTATGAACTTGTAAACATGTGTACGACCTTTATAAGGTGTAACATGATCTGGGATAGGTTGATAGCAATAACTTATGGCGTTAAGCCCAAAAAAAAAATTGATTGTTCAAATTAGGGTTTTCAAGTTATTTTGCTTCCCTATCATACAACTGATGCTCATACCATTTGATAACCAATGGTGTTGCTATCTTGGACACTGATTTTCATGATCAAGGGTGTCAAATTTGTGGTGACAACCTATGGTCACCCTCGAAGGTCAAAGTTTTGTAATTAGACATTTAATTATTATCTACTAAGTATTCTAATAATGTTATCAATCGATGATGACATTAGCTTAATATTTGATGGTGTTCACTGAATGTATTACTGATCTATCAAACAATGGTGAGCTAATAATCACAATTAATGGTGGATCAGGTCATCATCATATATGAGTAGTTAAGAATGTAATTGTAGATTTGACTAAACCTTAAACCAATGGTTCCTTTGTTCAATTGATCTAATTGTTAGACCTATACTTCAATTGATAACCTTGAACAGTGAACCTGATCCAATGAATAATATTGGATGCTTCGACATATAATGTATTAGAATAAATCACATGGTATTATATGTTGGTCCTAGTGATGATTTTCCGATGGTTCAATACTATTAATTTGTAGTCTTACCTTTGCCATTATATAGTTATATTTGATAAATCACTATAATAAGTGGATGCGTAACTCCCATGTGATCTAGCTTTTTATGCCTAATATTAATGTAAATATATGATGTTGATTGGTTATAATCAGACATCTTGAATGATTAATGTGATAATGAATTACACTCTTCTTGTGTTGAAACCACAATGTAGTACTATTTGAATATCATAGTGCCTTGCCATGTTAATATCTATGGACATATATGTGCTAATGATCTTTTGATCCTTGTTTAAGGCATGGAATGATGATGATAACCTTACTATGAATAATGTGATGGTCTTAATGACCTTTGGGAATGTTTTAAGCGATGATTGAGGTGAAATGCTCTTCATGTTCCAATAAGGGTTAAAACCGTGGAACTTGTGATAAGATATTGGTATCTTGTAATAGTATGATGATTAGTGTGGTCCATTAATTTGCAATGAATGATGGCATGTGGTAATGTGATTATGATTTATATCTCAAATGTTGTATATCATTTGTAGTTGTTATACATATACTCTTGTTAGAAAAGAATTAGGGTTTGAATGTCCACTTGTATGACAAAGCCTTAAAGCATTCAATTAGCAAGTATTTAATTAAGTATAACCTTAATCATGTAGAGCCTTGTGTCGAAGAGCCCTCTTTAGTGCCAGAACTTATTGGATGGCAAAACAAGTATTCCCAAGGGAAACTCAGAGCGCATACTGTTGAGTATGTGGGGTGGCAAGCTGAGGATATATCCTTATCATCCACAATTGCAAGTTATGGAGGATGTCTATCGTCATGCCTCTGACATTTGATGTGATTGAGGACAAATGTGGTTGTACCTCAGATTAGAGGGTTATGTATACCCTATTTTCAAGTGTCATAACTTGTACCAAGTACATACTAGTTGTTATCAGTTGACTATATGTCACTATTTAGAGTTTGACTGGTATGTCACTGCAGTTTACTCGTACTCTGAGGCGAAGAGATCTTAGGATACTGACACTCCTAGATCTTATATGGAACTGAATAACACTTCGCAGTGGTCAGTTGGACTTTGAGTGGTACGACTCAAACTCCCCAAGGCATAATAATAAAAGATATAATGCCAACCGTGTAGTATAATTTCTAGGGTTTAATATGTATTACATTGGTTGATTAACCCTTGTCTTGTCTTTACACTACATAGTTCTTACATGATGCAAAATTATGAAAATTGTGTAATTCTACTTGATATCACAACTTATTTGCTTAACTGCTTAGTATGCTTAAACTGTTCAATCTATTCATATTTCTTATTCAATATGCTAACTGCTCGATGTATTTACTGTTAATTAATATGTTATAATCAATATATGTTGGAGGGAGTTATATCTCTCGCTGGGATTGGGTCTCACTCGTGGGTCACCACATTTTCTTAGGTGGTCGCGGGAAATGAGGTCAAGGTCACACTATAGAAGAGAACCAACCTGGTGAATAATAGATTCATAAGGTTTGTTAGTTGTAGATGTTAGTAGTAGAGTCCTAGTGTCATCCCTGTACTCTTAGGTCAGGGTATGGGATGTGTTTTCCAGATGATATACTTGTATCGACATGAGACTTTGGTAGTATGCCAATGTTTGTAAAAATATGGCATGTACATGTGAAATATCTTTTGCATGTAGGATGTGACTTATGTCTTTGGACCCATATGTAAATACTTGTTACAGTATATGAGAATGGAATGATAGACCTTTTGTAGTTGTTCTAGAGTTTATTTACATTGTTGAAATTGGTTTTATTTATTCCACATTTTTTACTATGTGATTAATTAGTAGTTTATTGTGTTTTGTGTTTTGAGTAACCTTGTTTAGCATGATGAGGTGTCATAGTTAAGTTGGTATTAGAGATCTAGGTTTACTGATTCTACAGGAACATAGGACATATGTTTGAGTTTGTTCTTATGTATCCAACATATCTGATCATAGTTTATGATTATGTAGATATGTCTGGAGGACATGAAGAACACGTTGAGAGTAGCTATGTTGCACCAGGAGGAGGTGCAAGGAGACAGACACGCAATGATAGAGTGCCAGAAGCTGGGCCCGAGAAGCCCACAATGCCTCATCTAGACCCGACAATGATGGACAATCCTAAATTTTAGTCTATGTTTAGACAGATGATGGCCACAATTACACATATCGGTGACAGATCACTAGAACCTCAATCTAGGGCAACCACCTCTAATGTGGTGTCCTAAGGTGTCAGGAAGACATTTTTTATGTCTTAGACGTGTTGGGGCAATTGAATATGCAGGTACTTCTGACCTAGAAGACATTGACATGTGGTTGACTGAGATGGAAAAGGCATTCAAAATCCTAAACATCACTGAATGAAGAAGATAAAGTTAAGCATGTGGTATACCTATTGTAAAGTAGTGCTACCCACTAGTGGTCCATAGAAGAGGAGAAAAGGCCAGGAGTCGTGATAGGATGGGAGGAGTTTCGAAGGGAATTTGTTAACCGATATTTTCCAAAGACCTACCTAGATGAGAAAATCTCTCAGTTTGAGAAGATTCGTCAGGGATCTATGACTATCAATGAGTATGAATCAAAGTTTATGGAACTTTTAAGGTTCTGCTCATACAAGGAAGCAATAGACAAGGAAAGGATCTGGAGAATTGAGAAGGGTTTGAGTATGAAGTTGATTACTAAAACATCATCCTTGGAGAATAGGGAAAGCTTTTCCACCTTAGTGGAATTTGTTAGGAGGATTGAGAGGTCTGCCAATGCGAAGCGTGAAGCTAATGCTAACAAGCGACCTATCCAGTTTCAAGGGAAATCAACTGGAGGCTTTAAGAAGCTAAGGTTTTCCCACCATCGTCACAACCAAGGACAACCTTCACTAAACCAAGATCACATGCACCATCACAGTGGACCCCAAGTCGGGGTAGAGGTTATAGTTTTCTGCCAACAGGAGCCTGTAGTACCTCATTGATTTCAGTGATAGAGCCGTTTAGGCCATATCAGGACACTAGAAATTGTTACAAGTGTGGGCAAGTGGGGCATACAAGACCTTATTCCCTATGAAAGATGAGGAGGTGACTCAATAACCAAGGCAAAGTCAACAAGGTCCACAATAATGATAGTTTAGTAGTGGTAGTGGAAGAGGATGCGGTCAGGCATCCCAGGAATGATCTTCTAGACAAGTAAGTAGAGGATTTGGATGGAAGTAGGTGACAACAAGGTTCTATGCCATTACCCAACAAGAAGCAGTGGTCAATCCACGAGTCATGACATGTTAGATGGAGTTATTTCATTCTGATTTGTCTCCTTCTTGTTTCGTATCTGTGTTAGTAGACCTGGGGGCAACACACTCTTTTATAACCAGAGAGGTGATAGATAGTTGTTATCTACCTATTAGTCTTATATCTGATAGCCTATAGATAGAGACTCCTTTGGTTGATTCCGCTGACTTTAGGGAAGTGTGCCCTTCTTCTATTGTTTCTTTTTATAGACACAACATTAAAGTTGATCTTTTGCCACTTAACATGCATGGTTTTGATGTAATCCTAGGAATGTCTACCTTGGAAAAATACAAGGAAGTCTTGGACTGTAGTACTAAGGTGGCAATGTTCCATGATGGAGATGTACAGTGGAATTTCCAGGGTGATAGGAATATTCTTCCTACATGTTTGATGTTAGCTATGACCACTGAGCGATTGATGAGACAAGGATGTGAGGCTTTCTTAGATCATGTTGTGGATACTAAGGCGAGAGGTCCTAGTATCCAAGAGGTACCAATGGTGCAAGGATTTTAGGATATCTTTCCTAAGGAATTTCCTAGCATTCCACCTCCTAGAGAGATTGAGTTTGAGATCAATCTTGTTCCTAGAACACGACCCATAGCACAGTCACCATAAAGAATGGCACCAGTAGAGATGCAGGAATTAAAGAAACAATTACAAGAACTGTTAGAGGGGTTTTATCAGGACGATCACTTCCCCTTGGGGTGTTCTCGTGTTGTTTGTTAAAAAGAAGGATGGTTCAATGAGGTTGTGTATAAACTACACATAGTTTAACAAGGTGACAATAAATAATAAGTATCCTTTACCAAGGATTGATGATCTTTTTGATCATTTGAGAGGTGCAAATGTGTTTTCAAAGATAGACCTGAGGTCAGGTTACCATCAGTTGAGTATTAAGGATGATGACATCCCCAAGTCAGCTTTTAGGACTAGGTATGGTCATTATGAGTTTGTGGTTATGCCGTTTGGGCTAACCAATGCACCTACAACTTTTATGGATCTGATGAATAGGGCATTTAGACCTTATCTTGATCAGTGTGTAGTCGTGTTCATAGATGATATCCTAATATACTCTAATGATAGTTAACAACATGAGTAACACCTTCGCCGGACATTGCCTTTGTTGAGGCAGCATCAATTATATGCTAAGTTCAGCAAGTGTGAATTATGGTTATCTGAAGTGTCTTTTCTGGGCCATGTTATATTTACAAAAGGCATGTGTGTTGATCCTAAGAAAGTGGAATTTGTACTAGAATGGGAACAACCAAAGACATCGATAGGGATTCGTAGTTTCCTAGGTCTGACTGGTTACTATAGGAGATTTATCAAAGACTTAAGTTCTATAGCATTACCTCTAACTAGGTTAACCACGACAGATGTTCTTTTTGCTTGGAATGACAAGTGTCAATGTTCTTTCCAACTTTTGAAAGAAAAGTTGACTAGTGCACCGGTGTTAGTACTGCCAGAGCAAGGGAAGGGCTATATTGTATTTTGTGATGCTTCAAAGAATAGGTTGGTATGTGTGTTGATGTTAAATAAAAATGTGATTTCTTTTACTTTGTGACAACTTAAGAAGCATGAGGAGAATTACCCAACACATGATATGGAGCTTGCAGTGGTAGTCCATGCCTTAAAGATCTGGAGATACTATCTTTATGGAGAAAAGTGTCAGATCTTCACTGACCATAAGAATGTACAGTATTCTTCTCAAAACAGGAGTTGAATATGAGGCAGAGGAGATGGATGGAGCTGATTAAGGATTATGATTGCTTAATAGACTACCATCTAGGGAAAGCAAATGTGGTAGCTGATGCATTGAGTAGAAAGTCATCTTCATCATCAACGGTAGATATTGCACAATTAAATTCCTTAATGTTCCATATGAGAGATATGCTAGTGTCTCTTCACCAGATGAATGTACAACTAGAAGTTTCCTTACTAGTAGGATTGTTGGCACAGTTACAAGTGAAACCTACCTTGAGACGATAGATTAATGATGCATAATAGAATGCTACTATGATACAGAATATCTGATCATGGATTGGCAGTGAAATGTATGATGGATTTCATGAGGTAGATGTTGGTACAGTTTGCTGCCATAATAGGACAATCGTTCTTGATGTTGATGGGTTGAGGACGATGGTACTTGAGGAGGATCACTCCTCCATGTATGCAATGCATCCTGGAAGAACCAAGATGTACCAAAACATGAAAGACATGCATTGGTAGCTAAGTCTATAGCATGATGTGGCAGAGTTCATAATCAAATGTCCAGTTTGTCAGTAGGTGAAGGCTGAGCACTAGAAGTCTACAGGGACATTACAACCCTTGCCAATCCCACAATGGAAATGGGATCATATTACTATGGACTTTGTGGTTGGTCTTCCTAGGACAACCAAGGACCATGATTCCATATGGGTGATAGTAGACAGATTGACTAAGTTAGCTCATTTTCTACTAGTTAAGTCAACATTTACAATAGAGAAATTGGCACAAATATATGTTGATGAGATAGTCCGTCTGCATGGCATTCCAATGACTATTGTTTCTGACAGAGGTCCATAGTTTACAAGTCATTTTTGGGAGTGTTTGCATTCAACAATGGGAATACAACTGAGATTTTGCATAGCATTTCATCCGCAGACCAATGGCCAGTCTGAAAGGACTATTCAGACTTTAGAGTATCTCTTAAGGACATGTGTGCTGCAATTTATTGGTATTTGGGATGTACATCTGGCTCTGATAGAGTTTGCGTACAACAATAGTTATGAAAGAAGAATAGATATGGCCCCTTATGCGGCTCTATATGGGTGATGATGTCGGTCTCCTCTTTGTTGGTATGAGACAGGTGAATATTAACTTTTGGGTCCTAAAAAGATTAAAGTGATACAACAATAGTTGAAAGCAGCCCAGGATAGGTAGAAATCTTATGCAGATAACTGACGCAAACCACTTGAGTTCCAAGTGGGAGATAGAGTATATCTTAAGGTTTCTCCTTGAAAAGGTGTGCTGAGGTTTGGAAAGAAGGGTAAGTTGGCTCCTAGATTTATGGGACCATACCCTATCCTAGCTCATGTTGGAAAGGTAGCATATAAGTTGTAGCTACCACCAAATCTACATAGATTGCATAATATCTTTCACATCTCTATGTTGAGGAAATTCCATCCAGATACTAACCAGACAATCCAACCAGTAGAGGTTGAGTTAGAGGAGGATATCTCCTATGTTGAGGGTCCTGTGTTGATCCTGGATAGAAGGTGAAAAAGCTGAAGAGAAAAGATGTAATACTAGTGAATGTTTTATGGAATTATCATGGCATAGAGGAAGCCACATGGTAACTATATAATGAGATGTGTAGGATTTTAGGGAAAAATCCTTGTTAGGGGTTTATAGTAGTAAGGCCCATGAACTTGCTTAATGATTTGAATGATCATAATCCATAATTCAATGCTTAGAACCATAGTAAAACCTTTTGATATGTTTAATCATAAGATAAGCTTAAGTTTCAAATTTGGTCCAATTTTGACACTATTTGAGCAAGTTATGCAATTTTCTATACATTTTGGACTTTTCTACAATTTACCCAATTGAGGGGTTTTCTTTGCAATTTGTCACATACATTATGTTCCTTAGATGTTATATTATCATTCTTCTGTGTTTTGATCCTTGGGGATCCTATTTGAGCCATGGTTTGAAGGTGTTTTCTCTAAGGGTATTTTGGGGTTTACCCCTTCATGGATGAGCTAACTTTAGTAATTATCAACTAATGAATAATATGATTGGATTGGAAATTCGAAAAAGGAAAGCTAAGAAGGTCTATATGGATGGTGGGGGAGATGCTTCTATGAGTGCTTGCATATTCTTAATAGTTTAAGTCAATAGACACATGGGGAAGCTACTTTTACACCTCGTGCTTACTTCCATCTTTATCCATTACCTCTTCCTTGCCCAAGTACGAACTATGCTTACTTTCACTTTCCTCTAACCTGGAGGAGCAACTACACGCTATTTTTATGTGGAACTAAGAGCTCTAATGTAGAAGACAACGTTTTTTGGAGAAGAAGGTTTCCTAGGGCTCCATCTAGCCTTACCTAGGGTTTCCAAGGTCGTCTTCTAGGGATTTTGGCCAAGGCAAGTTGTTTTCTTCCTTCCTTCTCCATTTTTCATGCTTTTCTCCTTCCTTATACCTTCCTCCAGGTCGGAACCCTTCTGTTCCATTGTGAAAGTGGCTCTTGAACTCAAAAGTCTATCCTTCTTGTTTCTTTTCTAGGGTTTTGCTTCTTTTTGGAGAGAAGTGCCTATTTAGCCAAGTTTAGATCTGAATCCAAGGTTTTCTTGCCCTATTTTCTCAATATTCTTGCTATTTGGGATCTGAACTAATCTATAAAGGAGATTTATATAATATTCTTCACTTATATTTCTTGCTAGAAGCTTGGTAGTTCATGTTTATGCTTTAATGTGATGATCTAAGCATAGAGAAACCATGGTTGTTTAGAATTACAAATTTTTATGTTGTTCCCTATTTTGTTCCAATTCTTTATGAACTTGTAAACATGTGTACGACCTTTCTAAGGTGTAACATGATATGGGACAGGTTGATAGCAAGAACCTATGGTGCTAAGCACAAAATAATTGATGGTTCAAAATAGGGTTTTCAAGCTATTTCCTTCCCTATCATACAACCGATGGTCATACCATTCGATAACCAATGGTGTTGCAATCTTGTCAACTGATGTTCATGATCAAGGGTGTTAAATTTATGGTGACAACCTATGGTCACCCCCTTAGGTCATATTTTGGCAATGAGACTTTTAATTATTATCTACTAAGTATTCTAATAATGTTTTCAATCGTTGATGACATTAGCTTAATATTTGATGTTGTTAACTGAATGTATTACTGATCTAATAACCAATGATGACCTAATTATCACAATTAATGGTAGATTAGGTCATCACCATATATGAGGAGTTAAGAATGTAATTGTAGATTTGACTAGACCTTAAACAAATGGTTCCTTGGTTCAATTGATCTAATGGTTAGACCTATACTTCAATTGATAACCTTAAACAATGAACCTAATCCAATGAATAATATTGCATGCTTAAACATCCAATGGATTAGAATAAATCACATGTTATTATATGTGGGTCCTAGTGATGATATTTTGATGGTTCAATACCATTAATTTGTAGTCTTACATTTGCCATTATATAGTTATATTTGATAAATCACTATAATAAGTGGATGCATAACTCCCATGTGATCTAGCTTGTTATACCTAACCTTAATGTAATTATATGATATTTATTTTTTATAATCAGACCTCTTGAATGATTAATGTGATAATGAATTACTCTCTTCTTTTGTTGAAACCACAATGTAGTACTACTCGAATATCATAGTGCCTTGCCATGTTAATATCTATGGACATATATGTGCTAATGATCTCTTGAGCCTTGCTTAAGGCATGGAATGATGATGATAACCTTACTATGAATAAGGTGATGGTCTTAACGACATTTGGGCATGTTTGAAGCTATAATTGAGGTGAAATCCTCTTCCTATTCCCATAAGGGTTAAAACCCTAGAACTTGTGATAAGATATTAGCATCTTGTAATAGTATGATGATAAGTGTGGTCCAATAATTTGTAATGAATGATAGCATGTGGTAATGTGATTAAGATTTGTATATCAAATTTTTTATATGTTTTGAAGTTGTTATACATATACTCTTGTTAGAAAAGAATTAGGGTTTGAATGTCCACTTGTATGATAAGGCCTTAATGCATTCAATTGGCAATAATTAATCAAGTGTACCCTTAATCATGTAGAGCCTTATGCCGTAGAGCCATCTTCAGTGTCAAAACTTACTAGATGATGAAATGAGTATTTCCAAGGGAAACTCGGAGCGCATACTGTTGAGTACTTGGGGGTGGCAAGCTGAGGATATATCATTGTCATCCACAATTGCAGGTTATGGAGGATGACTATGGTCATGCCTCTTACATTTGATGTGATTGAGGACAATTGTTGTTGTATCTCAGATTAGAGGGTTGTATATACCGTATTTTCAAGTGTCGTAACTTGTACCAAGTACATACTAGTTGTTATCAGTTGACTATATGTCACTATTGGCAGTTTGACTGGTATGTCATTGCAGTTTACTCGTACTGAACGAGGGGAAGAGATCTTAGGATACCAACACTCCTAGAGCTTATACAGAACTGAATAACACTTTGCAATGGTTAGTTGGACTTTGAGTGGTATGACTCAAACTCCCCATGTCATAATAATAAAAGATATAATGCTAGTCATGTAGTATAATTGCTAGGGTTTATTACGTATCACATTGGTTGATTAACCCTTGTCTGGTCTTTACACTACATAGTTCTTACATGATTCAGACTCATGAAAATTGTGTAATTCTACTTAATGTTACAACTTATTTGCTTAACTGCTTAGTATGCTTAAACTGTTCAATCTGTTCATACTTCTTATTTAATATGCTAACTTCTCAATGAATTTACTGTCAATTAATATGTTATAATCAATATATGTTGGAGAGAGTTATATCTCTCACTGGGACTGGGTCTCACATGTGGGTCACCACATTTTTTAGGTGGTCGCGGGCAACGAGGTCGAGGTCACACTGTAGAAGAGAACCAACCTGGTGAACAATAGATTCCGAAGTTTTGTTAGTTGTAGATGTTAGTAGTAGAGTCTTAGTATCGTCCATGTACTCTCAGGTATGGGTATGTGATGTGTTTTCTAGATGATATACTTGTATTGACATGAAATTTTGGTAGTATGCAATATTTGTAAATATATGGAATGTACATGTGAAGTATCTTTTGTATGAATGATGTGACTGAGGTCTTTGGGCCCATTTGTAAATACTTGTTATAGTATATGAGAATGGAATGATGGACCTTTTGTAGATGTTCTAGAGTTTATTTACATTGGTGGAATTGGTTTTAATTATTCCACATTTTTTACTATGTGATTAATTAGTAGTTGATCGTGTTTTGTGTTTTGAGTAATCTCTTTTAGCATGATGAGGTGTCACAATTAAGTTTGTATCAGAGCTCTAGGTTTACTAAGTCTATAGGGACATAGGACTTAGGTTTGAGTCTGTTATTATGTATCCAACATATCTGATCATAGTTTATGCTTATGCAGATATGTCTGGAGAACATGAAGAACACATTGAGAGTAGCTATGTTGCACCATGAGGAGGTGTAGGGAGGCAGGCACACGATGAGAGAGTTCTAGAAGTAGGGCCAGAGTAGCCCGCAATGCCTCATCTAGACCCGACAATGATGGCCAATCCTGAGTTTTAGTCTATGTTTAGACATATGATGGCCACAATTACACATATCACTAACAGAGGACCATCACATCAATCTAGGGAAGCCACCTCTATTGTGGAGTCCCAAGGTGTCGAGAAGACATTTGAACGTCTTAGATGTGTTGGGGCTATTGAATATGTAGGTACATATGATCCAACAAACGCTGACATGTGGTTGACTGAGATGGAAAAGACATTCAAAATCTTAAACATCGCTGAAGAAGACAAAGTTAAGCATACGGTATACCCGTTGAAGGGTAGTGAGGAGAAAAGGCTAGGAGTTGTGATAGGATGGGAGGAGTTTCAGAGGGAATTTGTTAGTCGATATCTTCAAGAGACCTACCTAGATGAGAAAATCTCTCAGTCTGAGAAGATTCGTTAGAGAGATATGACTATCAATGTGTATGAATCAAAGTTTATGGAACTTCTAAGGTTCTGCCCGCACATGGAAACAACAGACAAGGAAAGGATCTAAAGATTTGAGAAGGGTCTGAGTACAGAGTTGATTACTACATCATCAACCTTGGAAAATAGGGAAAGGTTTTCCACCTTTGTGGAATCCATCAGGAGGATTGAGAGGTCTGCCATAGAGAAGTGTTAAGCTAATGCTAAGAAGTGACATATCTAGTTTCAAGGGCAATCATCTGGAGGCTTTAAGAATCCAAGGTTTTTCCCACCGCTGTCGCAACCAAGGTCAACCTTCACTGAACCAAGATCACATGCACCATCACAGTGGACCACAAGTCGGGGTAGAGGTCACAATTTTCCTCTAATGGGAGCCCACAATACCTCATCAGTTTCAATGACATGACCGTTTATGCCATATCAGGACACCAGAACATGTTACAAGTGTGGGCAAGTGGTGCATACAAGACCTTATTATCCTATGAAAGATGAGGAGGTGACTCAACAGGCAAGGCAAAGTCAGCAAGGTCCACAACAATGACATTTTAGTAGTGGCAGTGGAAGAGGACGCAGTCAGGCGTTCCATGCAGGATCCTCTGGACAAGCAAGAAGAGGATGTGGATGATAGCAGGTGACAGCAAGGTTCTATGCCATGACCCAACCAGAAGCAGTGGTCAATCCATGAGTCGTGACAGGTCAGATGGAGGTATTTAATTCTGATTTGTCTGCTTCTTGTTTCGTATTTGTGTTAGTAGACCCTGGTGCAACACACTCTTTTATCACGAGAGAGGTGATAAATAGTTTTATCTACCTGTTAGTCTTAGATTTGATAGCCTGCGGCTAGAGACTCCTTTGGTTGATTCCACTAAGTTGCGGGAAGTGTTCCCTTCTTGTGTTCTTTCTTTTTCTATACACAACATTAAAGTGGATCTTTTGCCACTTGACATGCATGGTTTTGATGTAATTCTAGGAATGGATACCTTGGAAAAATACAAGGTAGTCTTGGACTATAGTGCTAAGGTGGTGACGTTCAATGATGGAGATGTACAGTGGATTTTCCAGGGTGATAGGAATATTCTTCCTATATGTTTGATGTCAGCTATGACAGCTGAGCGGTTGATAAGACAAGGATGTGAGGCTTTCTTAGCTCATATTGTGGACACCAAGGTGGGAGGTTCTAGTATCCAAGAGGTACCAGAGATGTGAGAATTTGAGGATATCTTTCCTGAGGAATTTCCTAGCATTCCCCCTCCTAGAGAGATTGAGTCTGAGATCAATCTTGTTCCTGGACCACAACCCATAGCACATTCTGCATACAAAATGGTACCAGTAGAGATGCATGAGTTTAAGAAATAGTTTCAAGAATTGTAAGAGAAGAGTTTTACAAGGCCGAACACTTCCCCTTGGGGTGCTCCCATGTTGTTTGTTAAAAAGAAGGATGGTTCAATGAGGTTATGTATAGACTACAGATAGTTGAACCAGGTGACCATAAAGAATAAGTAACCTTTGCCAAGGATTGATGATCTTTTTGATTAGTTGAGAGTCGCCACTGTGTTTTCAATGATAGACATGAGGTCAGGTTACCATCAGTTCAGAATTAGGGGTGATGACATACCCAAGTCAGCTTTTATAACTAGGGATGGTCATTATGAGTTTGTGGTTATGTCGTTTGGGCTAACCAATGCACCTGTAGCTTTCATGGATCTAATGAATAGGGTGTTTAGACCTTATCTTGATCAGTGTGTGGTCGTGTTCATAGATGATATCGTGATATACTCCAAGGATAGTCAACAACATGAGCAACACCTTTTCCATGCATTTACTTTGTTGAGGCAACCTCAATTATATGCTAAGTTTAGCAAGAGTGAATTCTGGTTATTTGAAGTGTCTTTTCAAGGCCATGTTATATCTACAAAAGGTGTTTGTGTTGATCCCAAGTAAGTGGAATATATACTAGAATGGGAACAACCAAAGACACCGACAGAGATCCATAGTTTCCTAGGTCTAGTAGGTTACTACATGAGGTTCATCAAAGACTTCAGTTCTATAGCATTACCCCTAACTAGGTTAATCAGGAAGGATATTCCTATTTCTTGGAATGACAAGTGTCAACATTCTTTCCAGCTGTTGAAAGAAAAGTTGACTAGTGCACTGGTATTAGTACTTCCAGATCAAGGGAATGGCTATATTGTCTTTTGTGATGCTTCTAATAATGGTTTGGGATGTGTGTTGAGGTAGGATAAAAATGTGATTTCTTTTACTTCGAGACAACTTAATAAGCATAAGGAGAATTACCTAACACATGATCTAGAGTTTGCAGTGGTGGTCCAAGCCTTAAAGATTTGGAGACACTATCTTTATGGAGAAAAGTGTCAGATCTTCGCTGACAACAAGAATCTACAATATATCTTCTCAAAACAGGAGCTGAATATGAGGCAGAGGAGATTGATGGGGTTGATTAAGGATTATGATCGCACAATAGACTACCATCCAGGGAAAGAAAATGTGGTAGCTGATGCATTGAGTAGAAAGTCATCTTCATCATCAATGATAGATAATGCACAATTAAATTCCTTGACGTGCCATAACAGAGACATGCTAGTGTCCCTTTGCTAGATGAATGTATAGCTAGAAGTATCCTTACTGTCAGGATTGTTGGCACATTTATAAGCGAAACCTACCTAGAGACAGTAGATTCATGATGCACAATAGAATGATACTGTGATATAGAATATATGATCAGGGATTGGCAGTGAAAATTATGATGGCTTTCATGAGGAAGATGATGGTATAGTTTGTTACCATAATAAGACAATAATTCCTGATGTTGATGGGTTTAGGAAGATGGTACTTGAGGTGTCTCACTCCTCCATGCATGCAATGCATCCTGGAAGTACCAAGATGTACCAAAACATGAAAGACATGTATTGTTGGATGGGTCTAAAGCGTGATATGGTAGAGTTCATTTCCAAATGTCCAGTTTGTCAACAAGTGAAGGCTAAGCAACAAAATCTTGTTGGGACATTACAACCCTTGCCAATACCATAGTGGAAATGCGATCATATTAATATGGACTTTGTGGTTGGTTTTCCTAGGACAGCCAAGGGTCATGATTCCATATGGGTGATTATAGATAGATTGACTAAGTCAGCTCATCTTTAGCCAGTTAAGACAACATTTACAGTAGAGAAATTGGCACAAATATATGTTGATGAGATAGTCCGTCTGCATGGCATTCCAGTGACTATAGTTTCTAACAGAGGTCCACAATTCACAAGTCATTTTTGGGAGTGTCTGCATTCAGCAATAGGAACACAGCTGAGATTTAGCACAACTTTTCATCCACAGACCGATGGCTAGTCCAAAATGACTACTCAGACTTTAGAGGATCTCGATAGGGCATGTGTGCTACAATTTCTTGGTAGTTGTGATGTACATCTGACTCTGATAGAGTTTGCACACAATAATAGCTATCAAAGAAGCGTAGATATGGCCCCTTATGAGGCTTTGTATTGGAGATGATGTTGATCTCCTCTTTGTTGGTATGAGACAGGTGAATATAAACTTTTGGGTCCTGAGCTAGTTTAAAAAACTACAGAAAAGATTAAAGTGATACAACAATAGTTGAAAGCAGCCCAGGACAAGCAGAAATCTAATACAGATAACCGAAGCAGACCACTTGAGTTCCAAGTGGAAGATAAAGTATATCTTAAGGTTTCTCCTTGGAAAGGTGTGTTGAGGTTTGGAAAGAAGGGCAAGTTGTCTCCTGGATTTATGGGACCATACCCTCTCCTAGCTCATGTTAGAAATGTAGCATATAAGTTGGAGATACCTCCAAAGCTACATAGATTCCATAATGTCTTTCACATCTCTATGTTGAGGAAATGCCATCCAGATACTAACCAGACAATCCAACCAGTATAGGTTGAGTTAGAGGAGGATATCTTCTATGTTGAGGGTCCTATGTTGATCCCAAATAGAAGGGTAAAAAATCTGAAGAGAAAAGTTGTAATACTAGTGAAAGTTTTGTGGAATCATAGTGGCATATATGAAGCCACATGGAAACTAGAGAATGAGATGCGTAGGAAATACCCATCTCTTTTTG
This sequence comes from Alisma plantago-aquatica, assembly GCA_963693085.1. Classification (NCBI taxonomy): domain Eukaryota; kingdom Viridiplantae; phylum Streptophyta; class Magnoliopsida; order Alismatales; family Alismataceae; genus Alisma; species Alisma plantago-aquatica. Next base: position 220,284,446 of record OY856410.1, on the reverse strand, counting down.
CGTAGGATTTCGGGGTGAAATCCTTGTTAGAAACCTTTTGATATGTTTTTAAATCATAAGTCAAGCTTAAGTTTCAAATTTGGTCCAATTTGGATATTGTTTGAGCAAGTTATGCAATTTGCTATATTTTTTGTACGTTTCTACAATTTACCCCATTGAGGGGTTTTCTTTGCAATTTGTCACATAAATTATGTTCCTTAGATGTTATATTATCATTATTGAGTGTTTTGAGCCATGGGGCTCCTAGTTGAGCCATAGTTTGAACATGTTTTCTCTAAGGGTATTTTGGGGTTTACCCCTTCATGGATGAGCTACCTTTAGTAGCTATAAACTAATAAATTATGTAATTGGATGGGAAATTCGACAATGGAAATATAAGTAGGTCTATATGGACGTTGGAGGAGCTTCTTGTGTGAGTGATTGTATATTCTTAATAGTTTAATCTCATAGACACAAGGGGAAGCTACTTTTACACCGCATGCTTGCTTCCATCCTTATCCATGGGCTATATTTACCTCTTCCTTGCCCGAGTACAAACATATGCTTGATTTCTCTTTCCTATAACATGGAGCAATGACTCCACTCTATTTTTCTGTGGAGCTAAGTTCTCTAAGGTAGAATAAAACCTCTTTTTGGAGAAGAAAGTCTCCTAGAGCTCCATCTAGCCCTACCTAGGGCTTCCAAGGTCATCTTCTAGGGATTTCAACCAAGGCAAGTTGTTTTCTTCCTTCATTCTCCATTTATATGGAACTTCTCCTTACTTAGACCTTACTCCAGGTTGGAACCCTACTATTCCATGGTAAAAGTGCTCTAGAACTCAAAAGTCTATCCTTCTTGTTTCTTTTCTAGGGTTTTGCTTCTTTGTGGAGAGAAGTGCCTATTTGGCCAAGTTCAGATCCCAATCCAAGGTTTTCTTGCCCTATTTGCTCTAGATTCTTTCTACTTAGGATCTTACCTACTCTATATAGCCGAGTTATATAACATTCTTCACTTATATTGCTTGCGAGAAGCTTTTTAGTTCATGTTTATGCTTTAATGTGATGATCTAAGCATAGAGAAACCACGCTTGTTTAGAATTACGAATTTTTGTGGTGTTCCCTATTTTGTTCCAGTTCTTTTAGAACTTGTAAACATGTGTACGACCTTTCTAAGGTGTCACATGATCTGGGACAGGTTGATATCAATAACCTATGATGCTAAGAACAAAACAAATCATGGTTCAAATTAGGGTTTTCAAGCTATTTCCTTCCCTATCATACAACTGATGGTCAAACCATTCGATAACCAATGGTGTTTCTATTTTGGCAACTGAAATTCATGATCAAGGGTGTCAAATTTATGGTGACAACCTATGGTCACCCCCTTAGGTCAGATTTTGGCAATTAGACATTTAATAATTATCTACTAAGTATTCTAATAATGTTATCAATTGATGATGACATTAGCTTAGTATTTGATGATGTTAACTGAATGTATTACTGATCTAACAGCCAATGGTGACCTAATGATCACAATTAATTATGGATCAGGTCATCACCAAATATGAGGATTTAAGAATGTAACTGTAGATTTGACTAAACCTTAAACCAATGGTTTCTTGGTTCAATTGGTCTAATGGTTAGACCTATACTTCAATTGATAACCTTGAACAACGAACCTAATCCAATGAATAATATTGGATGCTTAAACATCCAATGGATTAGAATAAATCACATGGTATTATATGTGGGACCTAGTGATGATATTTCAATGGTTCAATACCATTAATTTGTAGTCTTACCTTAGCCATTATATAGTTATATTTAATAAATCACTATAATAAGAGGATGCATAACTCCCATGTGATCTAGCTTGTTATGCCTAACCTTAATGTAATTATATGATATTGATTGGTTATAATCATACCTCTTGAATGATTAATGTGTTAATGAATGACACTCCTCTTATGTTGAAACCAAAATGTAGTACTATTTGAATATCATAGTGCCTTACCATGTTAATATCTATGGACATATAGGTGCTAATGATATTTTGAGCCTTGTTTAAGGCATGTACTGATGATGATAACCTTACTATGAATAATGTGATGGTCTTAACGACCTTTGGGAATGTTTGAACCATGATTGAAGTGTAATCCTCTTCATGTTCCAATAAGGGTTAAAACCCTGGAACTTGTGATAAGATATTGGTATCTTGTAATAGTATGATGATAAGTGTGGTCCATTAATTTGAAATGAATGATAGCATGTGGTAATGTGATTACAATTTATATCTTTTAAAGTTGTTCTACATATACTCTTGTTAGAAAAGAATTAGGGTTTGAATGTCCACTTGTATGATAAAGCCTTAATACATTCAATTGGCAATAATTAATCTAGTGTAACCTTAATCATGTAGAGCCTTGTGTCTTAGACCCATCTTCAGTGTCAGAACTTACTAAATGGTGAAATAAGTATTTCCAAGGGAAACTCGGAGCGCATACTATTGAGTATGTGGGGGTGGCAAGCTGAGGATATATCCTTGTCATCCACAATTGTAGGATATGGAGGATGGCTATGGTCATACCTCTGACATTTGATGTGATTGAGGACAACTGTGGTTTTACCTCGGATTAGAGGGTTATGGATACCCTATTTTCTAGTGTCATAACTTGTACTAAATACAGACTAGTTGTTATCAGTTGACTATATGTCACTATTGGCAGTTTGACTGGTATGTCACTATAGTTTACTCATACATACCAAGGGGAATAGATCTTAGGATATCGACACTCCTAGATCTTATACGGAACTGAATAGCACTTTGTAGTGGTCATTTGGACTTTGAGTGGTACGACTCAAACTCCCTATGCCATAATAATAAAAGATAAGATGCCAGCCGTCAAGTATAATTGTTAAGGTTTAATACATATCACATTGGTTGATTAACCCTTGTCTTGTCTTTACACTGCATAGTTCTTACATGATGTAGACTTATGAAAATTGTGTAATTCTACTTGATGTTACAACTTATTTGCTTAACTGCTTAGTATGCTTAAACTATTCAATATGTTCATATTGATTATTTAATATCCTAATTGTTCATTGTTTTTACAGTTAATTAATATGTTATAATTAGTATATGTTGGAGATAGTTATATCTCTCACTGGGACTGGGTGTCACCCATGGGTCACCACATTTTTTTAGCTGGTCGCGGGCAATGAGGTCGAGGTCACACTGTAAAAGAGAACCAACTTGGTGATCAATAGATTTAGAAGGTTGGTTAGTTGTAGATGTTAGTAGTAGAGTCCTAGTGCCATCCATGTACTCTCAGGTTTGGGTATGGGATGTGTTTTCTAGATGATATACTCGTATCGACACGAGATTTTGGTAGTATGCCAATATTTGTAAATATATGGCTTGTACATGTGAAATATCTTTTGTATGTAGGATGTGACTGTGGTCTTTGTACCCATATGTAAATATTTGTTACAGTATACGAGAATGAAATGATGGGTCTTTTGTATATGTTCTAGAGTTTATTTACATTGTTGGAAATGGTTTTAATTATTCTGTGTTTTTGACTATGTGATTAATTAGTAGTTGATCGTGTTTTGTGTTTTGAGTAATCTCATTTAGTCTGATGAGGTGTCACAATCCTCTTCATCCTCTTCCTTCTTGATCTCTTTTGATGACACTCTTTTTATCTTAAATGAGGTTGTAAATAGATATAAGGAGCTCCTTCCCCAGAATCCTTTCCCTTTCTGCTCCCTCTTTGAGCCAAGACCTAGAAGCCAAGAGGTCATAGATCAAGTAGCGGAGTTTCTTAACGTTCACCATCTCTCAGCCTTGAGTGTTGAACACGCATGCTATAATAACTCCATAACTAGTACGAAAGTGGTTCATGAATTATACACTAACTTGCGTTGGAATTACGAAACCCTCATACCCCCACCTAATACTCAAGTGGTCCTCACATCCATGATAGCCGAGAAGCAATTCCAAGTCTCAGAGTGTAACGTCCCAGGATTTCAGGCCTCAGATAACATGATCTTAAAAGGAATGATTGGACTACCCATATCACTAAGGTGCACCTCCTTTTCAGGAATGAAGACTGGCCCCACAAACCACCTCTAGCCTTAACTGCGCACTTTGTCCACACTGATGCGCAAGACAGGATGAACTTGTCCTAGATTTGAGGCTTCGGATAAAATGATCTTAAAAATAATGATTGGACTACCCATATCACCAAGGTGCACCTCCTTTTTCTGGAGCCCATCACTAAAGAACTGCATTGTTAAACGTGCTCATCTTGGAGTAGTATTAGGATGGGTGACCTGTCAGGAAGTTGATCCTGGCATGCGCATGTGTGAGGACAAAGCATGCAATTAAGGATAGTGGTGGTTTGTGGGGATAGTCGTCATTCCTGAAACTCTACTAGAGCTAAGGGTAGTGGGCCTAAACGTTACAAATGGTATCAGAGCCATAACCCCTCCAATAGGTGGGGCCCACATGGGCACGTGGCATGCCAGTGTTGAGTCGTGTGGTCCAGGCATGTTGGAAAGGGTTGTCCATGGTTGATGTAGCCACCCTTGCACTGGTATTCCATGATCGGGAGCTGGGTGTCCATGGGCCATTCTGGATCTGCACTAAAATGGGGTGATATTATGAGGCCATATAGTTGAGCCTTGATGAGGACGTCAAGAGTCTAAGTGGGGGAGATTGTAACATCCTAGGATTTGAGGCCTCGAATAAAATGATCTTAAAAAGAATGATTGGACTACCCATATTACCAAGGTGCGCCTCCTTTTCCGGGATCCCATCACTAAAGAACTCCATAATTAAGTGTTCTCATCTTGGAGTAGTATTGGGATGGGTGACCAGTCGGGAAGTTGAGGACAAAGCACACAATTAAGGCTAGTGGTGGTCTATGCGGATAGTCATCATTCCTGAAACTCTACTAGAGCCTTGGGCAGTGGGCCCAAGCCTTACGCAGAGGATACCCTGAACATCTTCTTTTGAGGTACCGATGAGTCTGATACCAGGCATAAGGATTACCCAGAGTATTTTGACCTGATTGAGCTTGAGGCTTTCTATTTGCAATATGATCTTACTCTCCTTGATATTCATAAATTCTTGAAAAAGCCTCAATTCCCTTATAACAAGAAGTCCACCCTTCCCACCTCTACCTTGGATCTCAAGAGACGCATCCTTGCCCTAGTTGTTAACTACAATATCCATTCAAAGAAGAATCAAATAGAGATTGTAGAAAACACTGTGGTGATCATGTATTGTTTCTGAGAGAATGTTGGAGTCAAGTGGTCAACGTACATCCTCCACCAAATGACCTACTTTGACTCAAGAAAGAACACCCATGGAACCCACCCTCCCTACCAAATCCTAATTTGTGGTCTATTCCAGTTTTCCACTAGAAAATCTCTTTTCCATGACATTCGTTAAAAACCTTCCCATAAAGGAGTTTGTATCAGTGAGGTACTGATACTAGGCATAAGGATTACCCTAAGTATTTTGACCTGGTTGAGCTTGAGGCTTTCTATAGGCAATATGATCTTACTCCCCTTGATATTCATAAATTCTTGGAGAAGCCTCAATTGCCTTATAACAAGAAGTCCACCCTTCCCACCTCTGCGTTGGATCTCAAGAGACGCATCCTTGCCCTAGTTGTTAACTACATTATCCATCCAAAGAAGAATCAAACAGAGATTGTAGAAAACACTACGGTGATCAGGTATTGTCTCTAAGAGAGTGTTGGAGTCAAGTGGGGGACATACATCCAACACCATATGACCAACTTTGACTCAAGAAAGAACACCCATGGAACCCACCCTCCCTACCCAATCCTGATTTGTGGTCTATTCCAGTTTTCCACTGGCAAATCTCTTTTCCATTACATCCGTTAAAAACCTTCCCAGAAAGGAGTTGGTATCAGTGAGGCCACTCTTCAGAAGTTCATGCCTATCCTCTCCTCCACTACACCTAGTGCCTCTACCTCTACCTCTACCCAAGTACCTCCACTGCCTCAGCCTACCTGACCTATTTGTGCCTCATTTCATGTGTCAAATGAAACCCTTATGGGCTACATGATGCATCAACAGTCATACAACATTCGGGTTCAGGAGAACCTACATCAGGATCTATGTTCAATCATGTACAACATGAGCATGTCCTGTGCACATCCCTACCCAGCCTATCAGCCCTACCTAGGAGGTGATTATGCATCTTATGCATACAATCATGTTTACCCAACCCCTCCACCTACACCTTCCGCTACTGCTACACCCCCTGCTACTGGTGGACCTTCCCCTATTGTGTTGCCTCTTCATGCTGGCCCCTAGGTCACTCATCTTGTTAGTCTTGGTAGTAATGCTCCTTTCATCCCATAGGCCAATGAGTTCCATGCTCTTGATATGTCTTGGGATGAGAAGAATACTCATTGGCCAGATTGTGGTTTCGGTCCCTTTACTGAAGAGATGTCATACCATGCTGATGAGGAGGCTGATGTTGTTGAAGAGGATGTTGGTGATGATGACGATGATGGTGTTACATCTTATTATGATGGCTCTGATGGCTTTGTTGGTGACTCTAGTGATGAAGTGATGCTCCTGCACCTTCAGACAGAGATGATGACTACAAGCATGATTTTGATGATGTTGTAGATGATGACCTAGATATCTAGTAGCTCTTAGTTTTTAGTCTAGTGTTTATCATATATATCTTTCTAGGCTATTTTGTATTAGCAACATATGGACACATGTTCTGAGTTGTACTATTTTATCATCTTAGCTTTCATTGTTTTGGCTTGTAGCTATTTTATGAGAAATTTCCTTCTGGGTTGTAATTTGTTTTCTGTGTACACTGACTCTTTGATTTGATATATATTATGAGTTGGTGCCATGTTTTACCATATTTTGATTATGCCTTAGACTGTTTGTTTCTCTCCTCTCTATTTGGTGTTTATTCTTGGGATTTCTTGTTAGGGATATATGCTTTGTTGTGCTTGGAGAAGACCTTTTTTTATGCTTTTCTACCCCCCTTAATTTTTTGATAATGTCAAAAGGGGGAGAGATATTTACTATCTTGAAGCTCAACCATATTGTTTTTATTGACATTGTTATCATTTTCTTGTTCATTATATGCTTTATCATGTGACTTGGTAAAGGACCATATAGTATGTATGTGTTATATTGCTTTGTGTAGATAAACTAACAATGCATGATTAAGCAAGGATAGATTGAGGGGGAGGAAATCACATTGGTCAAATCTTGATTCCCCTTAAAATTCACAAGGCAAAGGTATACTTTCAATATCCTTTTCTGTATGTTTGAGGAATGGTTTGTCATTATCAAAAAGGGGAGAATGTTGACTTATGAGTTATAGATTGCCCATATTTTGATAATGACTTAACCATTCCATTTGTATGTGTCTAATATGTATGTTCAAGATTGATTTCAGGCTTTAGGTACATGAAAAGGATCAAATTACACATGCCCTAGCTTGTTCAAGTTCAAGTGAAAAAAAATGCAAGTGTGCATTTTGGAAAATCACTCCAAATAACCTTAGAAGAATTTAGTAATCACTTGTATTGATGATATGACTTGTAACTAAGATGAGAAAAATATGAGGGATACAAAATATCTAGGTTTAATCACTCAAAAGTCATTGGAATAAATGATAAAAATTAAAACATGGATGGCCGCCTAGGGTTTGGCGGCGGCGGCGACCGCAGTCGAGGGGGAAGAAGTGGAGGAAGAGGAGGAGATGGGTGTGAACCCATCCCCTTCGCACGAGGATGACACCGCAAGATCCCACTGGCACTGCCGACAATGGAAGTCTAGCAGAGAAAGACAAAGGCAACAATGGCCATGAACAACAAAGTGACCGATCCTACAAGGAAGCAATGGTAGGGCGCAAAGATTCGAACCTGCTCAAGGCCATATACCCGGATACGCTCACCACAAACGATATCAAGGTGGATTTCTCAGGAGCCCTCCCTGCCCTAACAATCAACCCGGAGTCGCTCTCGCCATTGCTCGAACCATGGCGATATGCAGTCATCGTCAAACTGATCGGAGGGAACATTGGCTTCCAAACCCTTGTTAACCACCTCTCACTGTTATGGTCGCCTTCAGATTCCTTCCGGGCGATTGACCTTGAGATGGGTTACTACATTATCCAACTAGCTAACGAAGTGGATTTCATCAAGGCTATGACCGGAGGTCCCTGGACCGTCTTCGGCAATTACCACTCAGTGCAGCCCGGTCTGCAGACTTCTGGCCATCAAACCCGATCCCACGTAGGTTGGTCGTGTGGCTGCGGGTGAAAGACCTTCCCGTCTTCCTCTATCAAAATCAACTCCTTGCCGTCATTGGTAACCTAGTCGGAAGGACGATTAAGATCGATGAAACAACAACAACCGGTGATCGTGGCAAGTTTGCCCGTATTGCCGTTGAAGTTGATACCACGAAGCCGCTTCTGCCGGTGATCTTACTCAATGGGGAGTAATATCGTCTGGAGTACGAGAATCTACCGACTTTTTGTATGAAGTGCGGAAGAATAGGTCACTCGGACAAGGAATGCAATCATGCATTGCCCTTCGTCCCTGGTGAAGCTTCAACTTCGACACAGCTGGCCCCATGCACGTACACAGAGGCGATACACGCCACGAAACCCTCATGATGCCAGCCACCAAAATAGAATGGCCCAAGACAAGAACAAGCACCCAACAAGGAGGCGCCGAGTACAGAGAATCCAGGACACAAAGCAACCCACAACAATCCTGCCAGTGCAGATCCGATCAACCCTACAGATGTCAGAGATAATTCCGACTGGGAAACGGTTGTTAGCAGAAAGAATAAGAAGAAAGGGCAAGCAAAACCGCTACCAAAACAAAGACATCAACCCAATGTAAGTGACAAGGTGCAAGGAGCCAGTGCAACGGACACAGCGGTCATCCTGGTTGATGATCAAATGTCTGAGGGCAGGAATCTTGAACCTAACACTTTAGAAGCCTTCCGCTTTGGAAGCACGCTGGAACAAGCGAACCCAAATCTTCCTTTGGACAAGTTTTCCTGGGGTAACACCGGCCAAAACAGCACTGGTGTTATGCTCAGGAACAGGAAGATCGTCTACCAAAACATGGTAGTGAGCCCTGGACGAGAGAGGAAGAAAGGCAGAATAGCATAATCAATTGGCCAGTCAGGACACTCGGGTCCTCAGAAACAACTCACCTTTACAGAGGAGGTCTAGGATATGGACACCATGATCTCGAATCCTCATGACGAAGCTGGTGACGCCGGAAGCACTACTACTGATGGTGAAGGCCATAGAAAGGGCCTCCTTGCTATAATTCAGTAACTCCATCACCCTCTATCCTTTATGAATATTATCTGTTGGAATATCCAAGGAGCGTGCTCCAAAGATAAAGTCAGACTCATTCGAGAATATAAGGTGAAGTATAATCTTCACATTCTAGCCCTTATTGATACCAGGTGCAGTGGCACCTCTGCGAGCAATGTTATTTAGAAACTAGGCTTTAACTCTTCACACCGCGTGGAGGCCCTTGGATTCTCAGGCGGAATATGGGTCCTATGGGATGAAGCTAAATGCCACCTGGAAGTTTTAAGCAACCACCGGCAATTCATACATTGTAGAGTAAACCACTCATGGTATGTCACCTTTGTCTATGGAAGCCCCAGTCCGTCGAAGAGGAAGTACCTATGGACAAGACTCACTGAAATCTCACAGCACATCTCCACAGCCTGGACGATGTTGGGTGATTTCAATACTATGCTCGATGTTTCAGAAAAACAAGGTGGTAAGCAATTTGGTCGCACGAACAGCCGCCTATTCAAAGCCCTACTCCGGGGTAGCGGCCTGGCTGAGGTTCGGATGGTTGGACAATTCTTTACCTTCAAGAGGCAACATTTTCTTGAGAAACTCGACAGAGTCATTGCTAATGACTCTTGGCTCCAGGTTGAGGGTGGGTTCAACTACAGTGTTTTCCCCAGGCTACACTCAGACCACAACCCGATTCTATTGTCGAGCTCCATAAAAGCTGCAGCTAAATAGGCGATTTTCAAAACCAAGGCAAGCTGGAAACTCGCATAAGACTTCAATCAAACAATCATGCCCTCATGGGATAGCTCCAAAAGCTTTCCAGAGGCCCTCCCTCCCTTCAAGACTGTCATCCTTAAATGGGAAAAGAAGAAACGTGAGGAAAAGTTGAGTCTAAAGAAATCTATCGTCTCCAAAATAGACAAATGCCAGGTAACCGATAGCCTCAATCCTAGTATTACTAACAATCTCATGTCTATCAATCTGGAAGAGCAACATTCTAAAATTCTCCTTGAAGAAGAGTTGGACTGGCAAAAAAAGGTGCATATCCAATGGCTTAAGTGTGGCGATGGCAACACTAACTTCTATCATTCCTATGTCAAGGCCCGCCGTCATTTTGTTAAACTCAGCCATCTATGCAAGGACGATGGTGAATGGGTGGAAACCCCCGATGCTCTGCAAGCCCTGGTCCTGAGCCACTTCCAGAATCTCATGGCCCAACCAGCAACGCCCAGCACAAATTCCCTAGCTACCTCCAACTATCTTGACACTTTCAAGCCTCTGTCCCCCCAGGCCTGCAACTTCATAGCGAGAATGTCCGGCCATGATGAAATTCGGAAAACTGTCTTCCTCATGGAACCATCTAAAGCTCCAGGCCCCAATGGAGTATACACAAATTTCTTACAAAATCAATGGACCAAAGTAGGTCATTCAGTTGTGATCATGGCGCAAAAAGCTTTCAACAGCGGTCGCGTGGATGACAACCTTGCAGATTCCCATATGATCCTGATTCCCAAAACGAAACAACCACAACGCTGCTCGGACCTTCGTCCAATCTCCCTCAATAACTCATGCTTCGAGCTCCTGTCCAAGGTTCTTGTAGAACGCATAAAGCCACACCTCCCAGATTGGATAGCTGCAAACCAATCTAGCTTCATCCCTGGTAGAAACATCAGTGATAATATTCTACTTGTATAGGAAGTTATTCACTCAATGAAACATAAACACTCAGGCAAGAAATGGGTGGCAATTAAGCTTGATTTGTCCAAAGCTTTCGACAGAATGAACTAGAACTTTATCAAGGATACCCTCAATAGAACGGGCCTTCCTCATATCACCGTGTCGCTTATAATGGATATCATTACCTCAGGCACCAATTCGATCCTCTGGGAAGGCGCCCCCTTACCTGCCTTCAAAACAACAAGGGGTGTTCTCCAAGGGGACCCCCTTAGTCCATATGTTTTCGTCCTCTGCATGGAGAGGCTCTCACAGACTAGTAATGCTGTAGTGTCTCTAAACAAATGGAAGCTGATTAGGCTTACAAGGCACGACACCCCCCTTTCTCACGTCCTCTTTGTGGATGACATTCTTCTTATGGCTGAAGCAAGCCAAGGTCAGGCTCTAAACATCCTTGAGGTCCTCAAGACCTTCAGCTTAGTCTCTCGACAGGTTCTCTCTAAAGAAAAATCCTAGTGCTTCTTCTCTGTCAATACCACACGGAGTGAAGAGTGCAATTTCTATCAAGCCATCAGAATCTGAAGCACGAAGGATCTAGGCAGATACCTGGGGGTGCCCATTCTTCATCATCGGGTTAATAAGACTACACACCAATACATTTCCACCACTATCAGAGAACGCATGTCAAGCTGGGCAGCTCGCCACCTTTCCCTGGCAGGTCGAATCACTCTGGCCAAGGCTACCCTCCAAGCCAATCCATCTTACACAATACAGTCCATCAGAATTTCTCCATCCCTGTGTGATGACATCAACAAACACATCAAAAATTGCATCTAGTCAGGTGGGAGGGAACCAAAGAAACTTTCCCTGGTTTCCTGGAAGAAGGTTACTGAACCCAAGAACAATGGCAGCCTAGGCATAAAGAATGCTCGTGATCAAAATAGGGCTCTTATGCTCAAGAATGTGTGGAGCTTCTTGAATAACCATCAGGCCCCTTGGGTCCAAATAATGAGGGAGGAATATATGCGAGGCACACAGACACTCAACAAGCCATGCTCATCCGCCTGGAGCTTCATAAAGCGCAATTTACCTGATGTGTCTTCTATCTGCTACAAATCGATCAATGATGGTGAAGGAACGAATGTTTGGTCCGACAAATGGATAAATGGCAAGTCAGTGTTTGACATCGCCCGCAATTGGCCCATCCCACATGAGCTCAAAGATATGGAGGTCAAGTCTATGCATATGGATGGAGGTGAATGGGACACCTCGTTCATCAATGCTTTCATGCCCCCTGAGGCCCAACTTACCATCCACTACATTCCCCCTCCCTCAATCCACCCTAAACCAGATTGTTGGGTCTGGCCGCATGATTCCCATGGAAACCTCACGGCAAAGGCTGCTTATAGCTGGATTAAAGAGGATGTTCATCCCAAGAACATCAATTATGGAACCTGGATGTCCATCTGGAAGATGAAGGCGTCGGAGAAACTTAAAACCTTTGCTTGGCTTCTTCAACACAAGGCTCTTCTTACCAATACAGAGAAGAAGAGAAGACACCTGGATGTGGACACTATCTTCCCAGTCTGTAATAACAGTGACGACACCATTATACATTGTCTACGTGATTTCCCTCACAACAATGAGACCTGGAGGGCCCTCCAAGCTGCAGCTGCATCGCTCCATCTCTCTAAAACAGAATGGATCAGATGGATTGTTTACCCACCCCAGGTAGATCACAAAGCTGCAATCCTCCACCTTGTGGCATGTTGGCACCTCTGGATGTCTAGGAACTCCTTCATCCATGAATGGAAAATCCCAAATGCACAAGTCCAAAGTAGGTTCATCCAAGAACGAATGAGGACCATCATTCACGCTATGGAGGTGAGCAAGGTGGTCAAGCCGGCTACAAGTGCAAGTTTCAGTAACCCCCTGGAGTTGATCTTACTATCTTCACAGATGCAGCATATCAGGCCCAAACTGGGGAGGCCGGCATAGGCATCCATGCCGTCAACAACCATGGGAAATTCTGTAGACTTGAAGGTGTTCCTGTGCATGCCACCTCACCTCTACAAGCTGAGTTCATGGATTTGGTCACTGTAGGAAATATATGTACACAAAGAAATATCAAGACGACCATCATTCTTACTGACTCTAGCTCTTCGGTGAAGTTAGCAAGTCAAACAGTTTGCAACTCACCGAATCTCCAAAACCTTTGGAGGAAATTCCTTGTCAACAAAGCTAGCCTTGACCTTTTAATGGTTATGTATGTCCCTAGGGACCTCAATAAGGCAGCTGACAAAATTGCAAGAACAACCTTATTCACTCGCACTTCCTTTTCTTCTTTCTGTAATAAGCCAGCTTGGCTAGAGTACAAACTAGATGTGAATCTCTCTGCTTTTTGGCCTGTTCTAGAGCACATGATGAATAAATGATAAGCTCTAGGGTTCCCCAAAAAAATCACTCAAAAGTCAACTTAGAAAATTTGTCGTACGTTGCACATCAGTCGAGTTGGAAAATCGACTGATCCTATGATGGATTTTATGAAGATGACCCATCAATCGAGTTGTCCACTCACATAACTCGACTGACCAAATCACTGAGAAAATCTAATTTTAGCTCATCGATCGAGTTTACTAGAACAAACTCGATCGATAATTTGAAAATTGGCTTTGTCATTTAGTTGATCAGTCGACTTACCTTTATTGAAACTCGACCAAATGTATTGTATCAAAAATGTTGAAAAAGTAATTATAACTGTTGGTGAGTTGTTTTGGGTGAAAATAGATTTTTTACAATGAGGAAAACAGCTATATTACGACCCTAAGTGTCCCCAACTCAAGGGAACACCCCTAGCTATAAATAGGACTCCTTGGAGTTCATTCCAAGTTTGCTCATTCATGATATTCTAAGTCCTTTCTATAGTTGAGTCAGTTCCAACTCCTTGAGATCCTTTCTCTCTCTAGTTTACACTTCATTTCGTGTTTATGAGTGAGATAGGCCTGTTGTAAGAGAGCTACCCCCTTGTGAATGTAAAGCTCTCATCTTCTTCATCTTGTGTAACGTCCGGGCCCATTGTCCAAGGCTCTAGTAGAATTTCAGGAATGACGACTAGCCCCACAAATGACCACTAGCCTTAACTGTGCACTTTTTCCACACTAACGCGCAAGCTAGGATCAACTTCTCGACTGGTCACCCATCCTAGTACTACTCCAAGCCAAGCATGCTCAACTATGGAGTTCTTTAGTGATGTGCTCCCAAAAAAGGAGGTGTACCATGGTGATATGGGTAGTCCAATCATTCCTTTTAAGATCATGTTATCCAAGGCCTAAAATCCTGGGACATTACAATCTCCCCCACTTGGACTCTTGACGTCCTCATCGAGGTTCAACTATATGGCCTCATAATCTGATCCCATTTCTGTGCAGACCCACAATGGCCCTTGGACACCCAACTCTTGATCACAGAATACCAGTGCAAGGGTGTCTACGTCAACCATGGACAACCCTTTCCTACATGCCTGGGCCGCACAGCTCAAGATTGGCATGTCATTCCCATGTGGGCCCTACCTACTGGAGGGGTTATGGCTCTGATAACATTTGTAATGCCTGGGCCCACTTCCCAAGGCTATAGTAGAGTTTCAGGAATGTCGACTATCCCCACAGACCACCACTAGCCTTAACTGCGCACATTGTCCTCAGTCACGCGCTTGCCAGGATCAACTTCCCGACAGGTGACCCATCCCAGTACTACTCTAAGTTGAGCACGCATAACTATGGAGTTCTTTAGTGATGGGCTCCCAGAAAAGGAGGTGCACCTTGGTGATATGGGTAGTCCAATCATTCTTTTTAAGATCATTTTATTTGAGGCCTCAAATCCTAGGACGTTACAATGGGCCAATCTTCATTCCTAAAACTATACTAGAGCCGTGGACAGTGGGCCCAGACGTTACAACTTCCCTACCCCTTTTCTCGATGATAAAAAGGTGAATCAAGATACTATGAGTGAAGGTGGAGTTGTTGTTGGTCTTCTTCAATTTTGAAGAAGAGGTGAAGAGCTTCTCCAGGAGAAAGAGAAGTCAAAGGCCAAAGATCAAAGAAGAGAAGAAAAGTCCTTGAAGGCGGAGACTTGTTCTAGAGTGGGTAAGACCTTAGAGAAGGCTGAAGACTCTTGGTATAGTGGGTTAGTCCATGGCAAAGTGGAGTACTATTAGTTCTTGTATGGGTAAGTCCTTTGGTGGTCATTCTTCGGAACTCTTATTGGTGATAATATAGAGAAAGAACTTGCAAAGCCCAAGAGGTTGACCTCTCTAGGTATTGGATTGACTCTCTCCTAGTTTGGAGAGTGGAACCACTCTACATCACCTTTTCAAGTGCTTTTTATCAATTCCTATCATCCTTTCTATGCTTGTTAGTTAGGACGTCAAATTACACTTAAGCTATTGGTTTTAATTTGATATAATTTGAACGTCGAATCTATCTTGTGAGAAATTTTGTAGCTCTATTCACCCCCCTCTAGAGCCCTAGACCAAATAAGGTTTGCCTTCTACATAGTCAAAATAGTCAAAAGAAGTCAACGAGAAAGTAGTCATAGAAATCTATTTAGCAAGATGAAATGCCTAGAGAAAAGGGCCCGAAGGGATAATCCCTGAAAGAAATTCAAAGAATTTATGGTTGGCTTGGTTAGACTAAACAATGAAGTATCCCGATCGATACCTTCTTAAGATACATGTCCCATGCAAAGAGTCAACATACAAGAAGTGCACATTAGGAAAATGGGGATCTGGGTCTCCCAGGGGTTTATCGAGTTGAGACCGTCCACCAGCTTGTCAACCTGAAAGACAAAACCGCTTAGTGGCTTTCTTTATAAGATTTATAAGTGAGTATTGCTTTAATCATAATCATGACACCACTAACGTTTTCTTTTCCTGAACCTTCAAGTTATGAAAAAGGAGACTGACATCAAAGTGGAGTCAAGCTTCTCAAGTCCCAGATGAATCGATTTGGATTTTCCCTACAAATGAGTCTTTTAACATGTTTTTCTCTTACAAATGAATTTTCATGAGCCATGAACCTGCCTAGTTCTCCCGTTTTGGTTTCCCCTTCTGAGAAGAAAGAAAGAGCAAGAAAGACTTAACATTACCTTTGTGAGAGTGAGAACCTGGCAAATAGTCATTTTTTATGATTTAATGCTAATCTGCAACCTTTCAATTGTCGTTTTAATTTCTTGAGAACATCTAAATACACTCTGATCTATATATAATTTGTTGCCAAGGAAAGTAGAACACTAATAGCATCCCTGCAATATGAAGCAACATTGTCTTAGTTGATATTATAAGAAACGTTCATGAGAAACAATAATTTTTGGTCCATTTATATTGCATGGTGCAAAATCTAGCGAATGTGGAGTATCTTGTATCTTTTTTAAGTTTGAGGATGTTCAATTTGCATGGTAGGGTAAAAGATAATCACACCTTGCACAACAATCTAATGTATGATAAATGATTGTCATAATTAACCCATTGCAGAGGATTATCATTTTTCTCTTATGATTACCAATGAATAAGATGGTGTTCATGTAAGGGATAGAGGTTAGATGCAAAATGTGTATATGCCAACTTAAATAGAACCATTTCAATATGTTATCTTCAAGGCAAGATATGCATTTCTTTTTTTTTCTCTAACATACCTATTTTTATTTACTGAATTTGATGTTAAGGCAATACCAACAATAGATTATCATACATCATTTTTACTAGCTGAAATCTGAAGGATCATAAAAAGAAAAGAAGGCATGATTATAAGTAAGCTAGGAACAAAAATATTGGAATTGTTACTTCTAAAATAAATAGAGTATAATGCTTCATCCATAGATTTCTCACTAGAATTTAGTCTTACATGAAAGGCCATCAATTCAGAGATTGTCTATCCTAGTTCATGCAATCCATAGTGATAACAAGTAGTTCTCAGATTGTGATAATAAATCGTCCACATGATTTGAATGTTTATTTATTCACTTGCTGGCCAGTAATTGTTGGCGCCTGATCATATCATATTGTTAAATCTATTTTACTGGCATATACACAAGAGGGGGGAGGGAAAGCAGATCCAGTTATCCCCATCTTTCCACCATCCCCTCATATATGTGACTTTACAGTGGTAGAGGACAAAATCTCATGCTGCCTAGTGCCCAGTTCCTCAAAACATTCAATGATGTTCTTGCCCCAATGCCTAGTTCCTCAAAACATGTTCTCAAAACATTTATTTATTCATTTTTTAGTATTATTCAAATGTATTATATATGTCTCTTTCATCGGTACAATTATCCCTTTAAATGTATACAAGTATAAATTTTGATTCTAATATACTCGATCAATGTGGGGGAGTAAACATGCGTTGTTTGTGTGCTTTGAATCTTGACATGTAAAGGACCATTGATTCAGTTTTGTTCATATTTGATAACTCGAGATACACATAATAACAAAAAATAATATTGCAACTTGATCCCACGAGTTGGGAGTTAGTTCACATATATTTTGCTTTTAATAATCTATATTTTTCAATCCAACATCGTCTATATTCACATACCAAGTAAAGTTGAGCGTTTGTACTAGCCCCATTCTGATTTCTTAAAGTTGAGCATTTGTACAAGACCCATTCTGATTTCCATCAGTATACAAAACAAGAGCAGATTGTTACTTTCCCACTCAACTCAAAGATCAACTTCATTACATATAAACAAGTATTGTAAGTGTATGCTACTATATATACAACTTAAAGTCAATTCTGAATCAAAACCTATCAATTATTTCATTTGGCCATGAGTATTGTTTTGTGTTTATTGACTACTAGTAATTAGAAATTAATGGCTATGTCCTTTGACATATGGAAGATATATAGTTAAAATGACATTGTAATGTTTACTTAGTTCTAAACATCCAAGACCTAATCGGAAGGAAAAAATGTGCCAATGCATGTATTATAATGTTAACATCCAATCATTCAACTTGTTGGTCATTTTTACATCCTTGTCAATGTGTAATTCATATACATCTAAATGACTACAATGCAATCATATACATCAGTTAGAAGGGAAAAAAACAAAGTGTGCATCTTGAACAATAAAAAGAGGAAACAACAAACCAAGTACCTCCTCAGGTATTGCAATCCATCTAGAGGTCCCAAGAAATATAGAAGCACATCTCAAGTTACAAATTTTTGAAATATAACCTCAGGGCATCCACGAGAAGGGGGAAGGATGCTACAGATCATGATCTTTAGCATGTGAAGAATGTTAAATTGTAGTTTGAAAATGGTCTTACCCCTAAAATCGAGACTTGAAAACACAAATGAGGAGGATTTCAGTGTGCAATGATCGACAATGACAAACCTCTATTCCAAATATAGAGGAAATAAGGCAGAGGGGAATAAGGTAGGTAGACGATTCCCTAAATCTAGAAATGTAGAGGATGGTGCAGAGAGGGGAATATGACTGGAAAATGATTTCTTAAACCCATTGTTGTTGCTCTTGACCGTCGTGCATGAAAGTAGTAGGGAACAAATTGCATCTGTGTGTGGGAGTGAAGGTTGCGTGGTTTCCGGAGGAAAGCTATGTATACTTAGTGATAAAACATTTGGAAAAGTGGAGGGAGTGGTAAATTGGGTGAAATTTAGGAACAAAAATGGCATGAAAAGGTAATATTCATAACATTTTTGTTGTATTCCACTGTTGTTACAGTATATTATTTACATCTATCTTATGTGTAAACAGAAGTACTTTCAACTACATATGAAATATATGTAGGCATTATATTTGTAGTTAATTAGTCTTTTTTTATTAGTGTAAATTTTCAATTTTCTAATTACTTTCAGTGTGATCTAGAAAAAGGATCAAAGTTAGATGTCTATTCAAAAACACTACATTCCAAAGTTTGCAACTGATCTTAATGACTTTATCAAATTTGTTAAGGAACATAGAAAACTACCTGCAAGAGGTTTCATTGTTCATGTAGGAATTGTGATAACAATTTGAAAGTTGACATTGTTGAGGAAATTGAGAATCATGTCATAAGCAATGGGATCATGCAAGGTTATAATGAATGGTATTGGCAAGGAGAGAAAATTAATTGGAGATCAAGACATGTCGATACTTATAGTTGTGTTGAAGAAGATATGGATAACTATTATCATGTCAATAATGAATTGACTCAAAGTGATATGGTTGTTTAGATGATACATATTTGTTTGGAAGATGTCACTAATCCACATTCCTTATTTTCAAACACTACCCATGATGCTGAAAAATAGTTATATATGGGTTGTATTATGTTCACAAGGAGGAGTGTTGTGATGAAATTATATACTCTAAAAGCTCATAATAGGCGGAGCGATAAGAGTTTCATGATATTGTTGTCTCTATTGAAGGAATTCTTCTAGAAGACAAAGTGATTCGAGTGTCTACAAATGAAGTAAAAAAAGCAATATGCTCAATGGGAATGGAGGCTAAGAAGATACATGCATGTTCAAATCATTGACTGTTATTTTAGAACGACGATAATTTTTTTATAAATTGTCCAAAATATGGTGCATCAAGGTACAAAATAAAAAATTTGGGTAAAGCAAACAATGGTACTCCTTCCAAGGTGATATGCTATCTATCAATAAAACTATGATTTCAAAACTTATTTGATAATTCTAAATATATGAACTATATCTTGGCTGGAAGAGTTAAAGGCCAATGATGATGGAGTCCTACGACACACGTCTGATTCACTACAATGGAAGAGAATTAATTTATTGTACCCAAAATTTGGTGATGAAGTGAGGAACTTAAGACTTGGACTTTGTACTAATGGGATGAATCCATATGGTACATTAAGCTTCCAACATATCACTTGGTCTATGATGATTTTTATATACAGAGTAACTTGTGTATTAATTCATTCAAATAGGACTGAACATAAAAGTTAGCAAGTGATTTTAGAATGTATTCTAGGCTTATGTCTTTTCACTACAAGTCCTCTTTCTATTGTAGTTATGATCTTTTGTAAAGCATTTTTATGTTCTATAGATTTATATTCTGTAAAAAAAATCATACTCTATAGAGTCAGTTACATCGTAAAAATTGGGGCTATTTGTGTTCAATTTTGTTATTGATAAGATGACCTATAGGGTCAATTTTCTTCATATAACCGACCGTATAGCCTATCGGGTCAGTTATTCTATAGGAAACCAAGGCTATATATTGTGATCAAATTTTAATTGATAATCTAGAACTTTAGGTTCAACTTTTTCATATAACCAACCTTAAAGACCTTTTAGGGTTAGTTATTCCAGACAAAACTTGGGTTATAATTTGTGATCAAATTTTAGTTGATAATGTAGACCATTACAGTCAGTTTGTTTATGGAACTGACCTCATCGACCTCTAGGGTCGGTTATTCTAGACAAAACTGAGGCTATTTTTTGTAATCAATTTGTAACTAATAATGTAGACCTTTATGATCGGTTTTGTTTAAACAATTGACCATATAGACCTATAGGGATGAATACCTAGTATATCTAAGATTATCAATTATAGCTATAGGGATGGTTTTGTTGGTATATTTAACATTATATTGTTTTACTTCCTCAATTTCCTATTTGGGGCAAACCAAACACTTACATGTAAGGTCAATTTTCTTTTGATAAAAAACCCAACACTATTATGAAAATTCTATAGCGTCAACCACTTAAGCATCGATTATAAAGTAGTGATGTTATCTTAAAAAGATTGAAACTATAGAGTATTATTGTTCTAGTGAATATTTATTAGAAAATCATCTATTTTAGGCTATCAATCATTCCACTCTCACCTTCAATATTTTCACATTCTAAACAACTCTCACAATTTAACCACCGCTCTTTAGTTGTATCCACATTAATCTTTGATTCTCATATTCATTACCTTCATCCCCCTCATACCATTTTGATTCACTGAACCCTCACTCTCATCATCCAAATCTTTTTTCTTCTTTTTATTCAAAATACTCATAGAAATGTTAGTTAATTGTTGACTCATAAAATATCCACACGATGAGATCTATTATTACTATTTGTTGTATTGCAATCAATGAATTCATTAGGTTGTTTTCTTTGATGGTTTCTTTACTTTTTACTCTCATTAGTATGTACTTTATTACAAAAAATTGTACCTATGCACACAACATACCATGTGACTTGATCTGCACACAATATGACCATGTGGCTTGATCTATGGGCTTGTCTATAGGATAGTGCATTGTGTACCCCATTTCAATCCTCTATTATATGTGGAATGAGACAATTTCATTTGGGAATCAACTATATACCCAAGAAAACAAACAAAATGGGCACAAAAAATAAGTGTTTACTCAGACTTATTGTCATTATACCTATCATACACTACACAAAAAAAAACTTAATCTCATTCTTGAGATCTATTTCCTTATCTTATAGTTGTATTTTCAACAATATTTAAGAAAACTTTTGTGCATACCTATCTGCATAATCCATGGATTTCGTAATGAATTGGGATAACATAAGAATGACATTTTAACATTTTTTTTATGGTGTCTTATATTTCAAGCTAACTTGATAGGATCACGTGTGATATAAGTGTTGTTGATCTGATACGAAGTTCCATAGTAGCAATAGTCTAAATTTTTATTGGACTACGATGGATGGCGTCTGAAAGCAATAGAAAAATCATATACTAGCACAATTTTAGAAGTTTTTTTTCTTAAGGATTACTTTTTGATGCAATAATGAATTGTTTGTTCCCTTTGACATGTTTGATAAGGGTTTTCTTAATATTCATTCCAAATACATCCCAACATCCAACAAAGATTTTTTATATTATCAAAATATTTTTACAAGAAGTTTGAAGAATTTTTGATTTAGATTGATAGGAAACTTCAAAACATAAAAAATAATAGTAATGACATAAATATCTCCTTATTTACATTCTTTTAATTTTCTGTTGATTTAATTTAATTTTGGAGGAACGAAAAAAGCATAAATTATACTTGTTTTCACCAGTATGGAATATTTTCTATGGCTTTCAATGAACTCTTGGTTTATCCCAATGATGTAATTTATAACACACACCCTTATGTGATATGTGTTTCATTAAAAGTTGGATAATAAGAACAAGTAAGAAGACATATGAAAATACAACATTTAATATTGTTTTCTTTTTACATGAAATTTATTTCAAGCAATAGTCAAATATCTTCTAAAAAATTAAAAACAATATATACAATATTTACTCCTTATGAATCATTGCATATGTTATTATATGACTAAATTATTACCAAACTTAAACCATAAAACTACAATAAAAATTAGAATAGTTCAGAATAAATATATTTTCCTTTTCATCTTCCAATAGACTTTGACTTTGAAGTTCATTTAAATTATATATATATATATATATATATATATATATATATATATATATATATATATATATATATATATATATATATATATATATATGACAACTGCATTTTTTATTCCTAACTACAACCCTACAAAAAATGATTTTTTGAATATTTGAATTTTTTTAATATAAATTGTAGTAATTATATGGGTTCATGTGCATGTGCATGTGCGCATTAACTAGTAGAACAAATAGACAAGACATCAAAATTCCATCTATATTGTCATGATTATGAAGGATTAACTTTTGAGTATGATGCACTTACTAAACCTCAAACAAACTCATCTTTTATGTATCTTCTATCCACATGTTGACCAACCCAATCTCTAAAAACTTCCCCTTTTTGTTCAAGTTTTGTAACAAGTTACACATTATAGATTGCAGGAAGTAAAAGAATAGTCAAGTAGTTTACTTGCAATCCAATCAAGAAACGTTAGAAAACCATAGAAGTAGGTTAAGGTGAGTAGTCATATGTGTAACGACATACCTTTCTCATAGATGACTTAAAGTCTAAGTAAACAAGTACAGCTACATTCAACTAAACAACCACCCTGAAATTAATGAATAACACCCAAGTATTACAATTTTATCCACAAATTGTCATTCAGACTGAGTTTGGTTCAAAGTTAGAGTTTTCGAGTATAATTAGGGTTTGATTATGGTTTCGGCTTTCCAAACCCTAATTACCACATTTAATGCTTCTTAACTTAGGAAACCTTAATTTTACATCATACAACTTCTAAATCTTAAATTTTATTTCAAGATGTCCTTTTTATCCAAAAGGCTTAGTATTTAACCATTAAAATCATTTAAGCCAGTTATAATCATTAAAAGTATGAAATTAAGGTGTTCATGCTTTTGATACATTAAAGTTAGCAATTTTAAAATATTTTTGAATTCAGAGTAGAATTAGTTTTTTATGGGATTTCTCATATTTTTTTGATCAACTTTCATATATAATTTTCCATATTTGGATAATCCTACTATTTTCTATAATTTTTACAAAATAACACATTTTGTTCCAACTAGAGATCTCCACCTAGGCGATCCAGTCAGCAAGGTTTGTGCCATGGTGCTATGGTCTAGCCAATTGGCCCATTCCTTGCTAGAACATAGGCTCACTAGCTCTTAAGTGAAAAGAAAGGGAAAAGATAGAAAAGTGACTGACCTTACAGAAGGTGAGTCGAGGGTAGAGGTGACCTTTCACAGGGAGACTTGTCTTCAAACTTGCTACTACGCAAGCAGCTTGGGTGAGTTAATGACAAAAGTTAACTCTACAAATCTAGATCTCTAAGTGATAGGTGATTGCACCAACACCTTCACCTTGCATCGTTAAAGTCGTTGATGGCCTCAATTGGCTAGGAGTTGGTTGGAGTGGTGAAGGTAGTGAAGGTGAATCACTGACATGGTTCAAAGAGGAAGATAAGAAGATTATCAGTTCTTAGAGGAGAAATTGGTCCAGAGGATGGAGCATAGAGTCAGGCAAGGTCTCACAATCAGGCTTGGGGTTTCATAGATGATGGCTATCTCCTTATATAGTCTCGTCTATGGAGGGTTGACTGATAAAGGTTCTAGGATTTGGGGAAATCCTTAATTGATTTCCAAAGGCTATCGAACAAGGGTTTTCCTTATTCAAAATTTCATCAGATCATAACGGGATGGTTTCCAAGAATTCTCGTGGGTCAAAGAGAGAGAGAGGGAAATGAGAAATCAAATAGAAACTAACTGTTCCAAGTTTCCTTTCTCGACTCAGGGTAGACGACGAGCCTATCATTGTCGAATTTAAATCCAGTGGTTGTGCCACATGGATTTTCAAAAGGTCTAGTCTTAATTCCTTTTTGTTAAATCATGACATTTAGTTCATATTTCCATAGTCCCTTCCACTTTAGTCAAACTAGTTAAAATCATATTTCTCTCTTCTATTATCCAAATAATCCAAAATTTTAAATGAAATTCTTTAAGTATTAAATCTTGATGGGGGCGAGATTTGATGGCAAAGTACACAAGTTGATGATACTTTTCTTTGTCTCCAAGTCTCCCCTTTATTTGATTAATTTAAGGAACCACTTAATTCTTTTTCCTACACAAACTTGGCAAGATTCCTTATTTTTAATGTATTTTCTCATTATGTGCAATATTGAACTGATTTAAATTGATTAGTTATCTTCAACCCAATATTTAAGAGAAAAATCCATACAACTCCATAACTAGAGTACCAATCATCCATTACATTTAGTAGTTCTTTTATTATTAGATTTTCCTCTCCTTCTTTATCCAATTTCTATTAATGGATTATTGAAAATAGTAAAAACCAAAAAATTCATTGCAAAGGAGAAATTGCATTTTAGATCCATACTTTAAAACAATGTATACCAAGTTTTCAAATATATCCTTAATGATACCACAATTTCATTTGAAATATGTATATATGTGTGAAAAACTAGGTTATAACATCCTTTCCCTCTTATAGGAATCTTGTCCTCAAAATTCAACTAATCATACAAAAACTTTAGGATGAGACATTCCAAGTCCACCTTTAGCTCCCATGTGGCTTCATCCTAACCATGGTGCTTCCAAAGAACCATATCCATCTCCATCTTTTTATTCTTGAACTATTTCACCTAGGAGTCTATTATCCTCACATGTGACTCAATGTATGACAATCTCCCTTGGAGTCCTATAGGCTCAATTTCCAACACATGGGCAAGATCCTTCACATAGTGCTTCAAATTGGACACATGGAACACGCCATGCATCATACTATATTGTAACGGTAAAGCTAGATGATAACCAGTCTCAACAATCCATTCAAGAACCTTGAACGGACCCACATATTAGGGGCTCAATATTCCTCTATTCTTAGTTATAGCTCGGAGGGGTCAGATTTTTAGAAACACACGATCACTCATAGTAAAGTGCAAATTTGTCCTCTTTGCATCAACATACACCTGATGTCAATCATGTTATCTCTTTAGCCTCTACTTGATCAAAGAAACCTTTACAACATATAATAATAGTTCCTCTAATCTAAGCAAGGTCCTCTCACCAGCATCATCCCAGCTAAGTGGTAACTGACACGACCTCCCATAAAGAGCTTCATACAGAGTCATCCTAATATTGGATTGGTAACTACTGTTATAGAAAAACTCATCTAAGGGTAGGTAATTCTTCCATGATACACACCAATCTAGCAAACATGTTCTCAACAAATCATCAAAGGTCTGGATCATTATTTCCGACTGTTCATCAATTTGGGGATAATAAGTTGTGTTGAATTTCAGCCTCATACCAAGTTCCTCTTGAACTTGTTTCCATAAATTTGAAGTGAACATAGGTTCACAATAAGAGATAAGTGAACTCAGAAACCATGCAAATAGTGTAGGGAAATATTGGCAAAGAATAGGAAGAGGAAACAAAAAAATTTATCTATCCATGTTCCCCAAAATAGAAAGAAAAAATCAATAACTATGTAATAGAATGGATGGTTTTAACGAGTTCATAATTGGTCCTAGAGAAAGTCTAGTGATTATAACTCATTGTAGTAGTGATGAACTCCTATTTGTAGTAGAGCACGTCTACATCAACTTCTGGTCTCCACCATGAATAGTAGACTCAAATAGCAATAACAACAACAACTCCTCCACAGACTACAGGTTGACATTGTCCTTCTAGCGAGAAAGGTATCCACGCCTTGAGAGAAGTCTGCAGGAACCACCTAGAACTCCTGTCGTTCTACTAGAATAGATAGGAAGGAGTTGTCCCCTTCTGTTGGCATACTAGTCACCAACCTTCTCTCTAACAATTTCCATTAGTTGTTCCCTCCCTCTCTATCACTCCATTGTCAGGTAGGACTTTCATGGGCTCTCTTGGTTACCACAACTACAAAGGACAACAATTTTCATAGCAAACAATTCTCAATTGTGTGTGTTGGGAAACCTGTAGTACCCCTCTATATATATGAGGGATTAGGCTCTGAGTTCTCAATTTGTGTGGGAGTAGAATGAGAATTTCCATAAATTAATTGGCCTACGATAGGGGAATATGTTGGTTTATTGGTGAACCAATCGACTGGCACAGTGAGCTGATCGATTCACATGTTTCCTAATAGACATTTTCAGAATTCATTTCAAATTAATGTCCAAGATTAATTCCTTGTACCAATCAAATTGAACAAGTAAAATGAACAACTATTCTCATGAATCATGAAAATCACCATAAGCTTCAGTTGGCATGAAAGAGTCAATTGGTTCACTAGGTGAACTGATCGTCTCACTAACATGAGTCGATCGGTTTATCCAGTGAGCCGATCAGTTGGTGTCCTAATTCATGAAGAATTCAACCAATTCAATTTCCAATCAACCTGACACTCCAACCAGTTAGTCCAACAATTGAAATTGATGGTTCCAAGTTCAGTCAGGTAATTGGTTGTTTAATTGACTACAAAAGCTCCTTTATTAATAAACTTTAAGCATCATTCATGGATAAAGTCCTCTTCTAGGTGATTTCCTATGTGTGTGACCCTATAGGTCCCATATCACATCGGTAATGATTGTCCATCACTAGTTTATGACATCACAAGTAAAGAGTTATGCCTAGTCACACATCAGTGCTACCCAAGTGAATCTAAAGTTGGAGAACAGCATCAATCTACAATCTTAGTCAGGTGTTATAGTGATTGTACAATTCCTTTGAGTCAGATATCCAGATTGAACTTGAGGCATGGAATCATCATCCTATCAATGTTCAATCCATGTTCCTCGATCTAAGAGCACATTGTCTGAGATATATGTCACCTCAATAACATATATTGATTCACTTGTGCATGTGTGTTCCTTTCTCAGTCTTGCTTAATAAGTTGCTAGGATATTAAACTCTAGTAGGAGGGACAAATTACATCTACAATACTCAAAGTGAGTCTCGATGTGTCACAGTCACCCAATCACCACAGTTCTGACAATCTTTAATCAGGATTATGTTTGTTGATGTCAAAGTGTACCAAATGATGTGATGAGTGTAGTGAATTTAGGTCTAAGAACAACAATCACCACCTTCACTACAAGAGATGACTATGACCACCAAGTATGATTTTCATGTGTCACTCAAGGTGGGTCTGTATGATACACTATTCTCTAACAAGTATCTATGTGCTTGGTTTGATATCACATATCATTACTGATGAAGTTCTATCATCAAACAACACAGACTCCTAACTTTAGTGTTACTATCATCTATATGCCTTCATATATTTGACTAGGGACATAACAAGAATGTACATACTCTTAACATTTGTATGATCTCTTTGTTAAAGTCACGTACTTGAAGACATACATCATTGATAATTTCCATTCTTTAGACATTCATTATGTTTCCTCATTATCTCATAATTGAGTTAATCAAAATGAATAAGAAGCTTGCCTTTATCATTATTAATCAAATCCTTTATGTTATCTACCAAGTCAATAATGATATGATTGTCTCTCCAGACATATCGAACTAATATACTCCCACATGCACTTAGAGCCAATCATCCATGAATCTTATTCTTAGTGATTTTAACATCAAGTGCTAATCCATCGGGTTAGCAACATTTTGTTGAAGTCAGTATATTATATGTTCCTCATCTCTTTGTTGTATGATTTCTCATATGGGACAAAACTATCATAATATGTTATATGATATTCCTTGCCTAACTATTATCCCCATTGTTGTCATAGTATCTCTATTGTGTCATCAATGGTTGAAATATCTTTAAGTTCATCTAGAGGAGCTTCGAGATCCATATAGTATCCACTGAGGTGTTCAAAACACTAGGATACTCGACTTCAATTGTAGGATTGAATCAATGGTCTATAGTTAGGAACTTTTCCAATTTATAACTCTTCTCTTAAGATTAAACACACAAATCTAATTTTGTAATGAT
This sequence comes from Alisma plantago-aquatica, assembly GCA_963693085.1. NCBI lineage: Eukaryota > Viridiplantae > Streptophyta > Magnoliopsida > Alismatales > Alismataceae > Alisma > Alisma plantago-aquatica. Next base: position 220,256,056 of record OY856410.1, on the reverse strand, counting down.
TTCTTATCATTTTGGAAGCTTGCATAAGTGTAACCCTTTACATTCAACTCTTCCTTGTTGCTATTGCAAGGCCCCTGACCTCTCTTAGTGCTTTAATGTGCTTGCTTTTCTTAAAAATATGTTGAAACCTTAGTCTAATCTCTTGAGATGCCTTAATACCATGTGACAAGTTATGTTTTTAGTTTCTCCCTATGTTGTTGATGTTTGATCATGTTGTGTTCTTTGAGTGTAGCAGTCGATGGGCTTTATGCCTTAGGTGTGCTTCGATCAAAGCACCTTGTTTAGGATGATTTTATTTGATCTATATGTTTTTCCCTTGGCTTTGGTCACTAGGGTTGAGTTGTGTTTTTCTTTTTCGACTATTTGGGTTGAGTTGCATTGTGTAGCGGTCGCTACAATGGCCTCCCCTATCTTTGCTTCAACTGAAGGAGAGTAGTGGATCCTAGTGGTTGCTACACTTCCTTGTTCTAATCACCACAGCTTCATGTCATGTGTGAGTGGTTGCATGGTCGATCCTTTGTGGGACAAGTATCCTTGTGATGCTCTTATTTCTTGACACCTCATATCTTTACCTCCATAATAACCTTGAGTATACAAGGGATCTTTTCTACAGGCAAGCAATCCTTTTAGCTCTTTTTTCTTCCTCTCTTCTCCTTGTATTAGACATTGGATCTTGATGGAGATAGAGGGGGATGATCATGGAGCTTTGGTGGTTGATCATCCTTTCTTGTGGTGATTTTGAGCTCGATCATCTTCGTTGTGGTGATCCTTGGTTTCTTTTCTTGGTAAGTGGCTCTATCACCATGATCTAATTTCTTTTGCACCCTACTTCTTCCTTCATGGCCGTAAGACTATGAATCGACCATGGTGGCTATCTTGGGGAAAAATTCTATTCACAAGAGTTAGAGACTAGGGTTTGACCATGGTGGTACCCAAGTTAGATGAAGCTTTCTTCTCTTTCTCCTTTCTTCTCTTTTGTTTGGTGTAGGGTTGAGTTTTCTTCACCTAGAGATATCATTTGACCTTGGTGTATTGTTTTCTTCTTGAGATAATCTTTTTGCCAATGGGTTGTATCTATTTGGAGCTTCTTTCTCTCTTGGAGCTCGTGGCTTTGATGCTTGATCTTCTTCATAAGGTAGGTTATATAAAATTACACTATTCTATTATTGCACTATATTCTTGGTGGTATGTTGTTTTCCTACTCTCTAAAATTTGAATTTAATATGATAAATAATGATACCATGATCTAGGGTTTATAATTTTGAAGTGTTCTTACATGGATTATAAGTAATGAAAGAGTGGTTGATTCTTACATGTAATATGATCTTTGGTTCTATCACCATGATATGGTTTGGCCTTCATATGATGTTGGAGGTTTTGATCTTGGACTTCATGAGATTGATGCATAATTTTCCTCTTTTATCATGGTTTTCCATATGTGTTTTGTGACGTTGGTTTTAGGGTTATGTTGTCCATCCATACATGGAGTTTCCTCCTTGATGAAGTGTGGTTCTCTTGAGGCTCGTCACTTATTTTGTTTATGGTTTATATATGTATATGAGGATGGTTATGTGTTGTTTGTGTAGCTTGACATTGATGGACTCTACACTTGATTTATGCTTTTTGTCTCTACAAGTTGTTCATGGGTTGTGGCAGGCACAACTAACCCTAACCCTAGTGGTGGGTTGGTCATTTTCATATGACTCTTTTTGTGGTCAATGAGTCCTGGTTTGATTGGCATTTTTATGAATTTTAAGTGAGGTGTTGTGAGCACTATGTGGGTAACCCTAATAGCCTATGGTCGCTACACAATCTGTGCTTGGTAGAAACACATGATCCTTGAAAAGCGGGTGGCTACACTTGTTCTATGCTTGTTGCAATGCCTATTTTAATTTTGGATGGTCACTACTCTTTGTGTTAGTTTTGGTCACAACATAAGATTTGGTTGGTTTATGGCTAAGGCATATATTGTTATGTGTATCGGGTCACTACACATGGTTGATGACCTATGCTAATGATTACTACGCAGACCTAAAGTGTTGTGTTCACTACCTTTAGTGGGATAACCCTAAATGATCACAACATAGGGAGAAATATGAGTCTCTACAGTACCCTACCTATATAGTTGATACATGTTGTTATGTATATGTTGAGTAATGATGATGTGAGTGCTAAACCCTAATGTGTTCCAAGAAAGTGGATCATGATATATATTGGGTTTAATGGTGTTATTGTATTGGAAACCCTAATCGGCTATGTTAGAAACCCTAAACCTAATTTTCAAGAGTATAGTGTACTTTTTTAGCTTGCTTAAATAAATATCTTGTGTTTATGTTTTCTCTCTCCTACATGTGTAACTCTAACCTTGCAGGTGAAATGAATGACATAGATAGTGAATGCTATGATGTGATTGATGTGAGATAGGGTGAATGATTATGGGCCTTGTTAAGGCATGATGAGATGATAATGATGTATTTAAGATCTTATGACGTAGAAGAGGCTCAATGCCTAAATTTGAGGTGGTATCCTCCAATGATTAGATAGTGATTGATATTCCCTACGAATGTGATGATGTTGGTGGCCTTGTATGATAAAGGTATCAAGTGATGATGTGACAAGTTTATGGTTCATACATATTATATCTTTTGGAGTTGTAACATACCATGATCTTTGTAGAGTTTTTTTATGGTTTGTATGTTGTTACTTGATTGATGCTAAAAGACACCCAATTGGATTAACTAATAAAGTGAAATCCTAATTGTGCAGATGGAATATGCCAAAGATCCATTCCAGTATCAAAACTTGTTGGGTGGTGAAATGAGTCATTCCTACAAGAAACTCAATTCACATATTTTTGAATATTAGGGGGTGGAAGTTGATGATATTTCCTTGCATCCACAATTACAGGTTGGAGGATAGCTATGGTCATGCCTCATGGTGATTGTAAGGACCCTGACCTCCGTTTTAGGGTTACCCTATTTTCTTTTCCTAAATCTTGTGCTTAGATGTTTCCTAATCACCTGAGTTGTGATTAGGGTTCTGTTTGTGCTTTGTTGGGAGGTTGAGGTGCAACTTGCAATTTACCCAAGTTTGTCACCTTGAGAGAAGTCTTTCTCTCTGCTTGCATCCTCTAGGGTTGAGAGGATGAGTTGGGCGCCTTGCTTGAGTTGTTTTTGGGCCTCGTTTAAGCTTGTGAAGCTCGGTCTTGTTGTTGGGCTTTCTTGAGCCTTATTTGCTTGTTGTATCGGCCAAAAGTGTACTCGTCATGAGTGTATCGACCAGGGTTGTATCGGCCAAGTGGTGTATTGGCCATGGCACCATGTTTGGTGATACAACCCTCTTTACCTAGCCTTGTTTGTGTCACCATTCTTTGGACCAGTGGCCGTTGCATTTCTAGTTGGTGGAAAGTTGTGAGCAAGTGGTTTGGGGTTCTATCAAGGTGGCATAGTTTGGACGAGTGGTGGTTTGGGCGAGCACATGTGGAGCAATCCCCTAGTGGACGCCCACTTAACCCCCTTGCAAATATACCCCCTTCTTTTCTAGCTTGGGATCCCTTTAGCTCCTTAGTTGCTTCCCTTCTTTCTTGGTGGCTAATATCACCCCTTGGTGGAGCCTTGGTGGCCGATACACTTGGTAGATCTTGGTGGACGATCTCCTTGGTGGATTCTTTTTCTTCCTCTAGTGGTGGTCAAAACCCTAGACGTGCCTTGCTCCTTCTCCTCTTTTGTGTTGGATGAAGGTGGTGCCTTCGAGTTTGAAGCTTGGTGCTTGGAGCTTTGGAGCTTGAGGAGAGTGCTTGAGGGTAGTTTCATAACTCCTAACCCTAGCTATACTACCTTCTTTATATAATGCTTGTTTACATTTTATCTTGATCGGCCATGCATACCTTGTTAGTAATGTTCTTTCTCTAGTATGAGCCCTTGATCTTGTTGGATATGGTGACATGGTTATGTTGTTTAGATGTGTTCTTGGACCTTGTTGATCGGACCTTAGATTTGGGTTCTTGGGAAAGAATCCCTTTCTCTCCCTTTATTGTTGAGAGGTGAGCTTGAGCTCTAGTGGTGTAGGCAAAATCCTTCCTTTCTTTAGTCATTGAGAGGTGAGTCTATACTCTAGTTGCTTGGGAAATACCCCTCTCTTACCATGGACTTGAGAGGTGAGCCTTTGGTTGGTGTTGACCTAGTTGAGGTTGGAGGGTTGGTCGTTATGGTGATGACCCACTCTAATACCCGATATGTGATGGAGGTTGTGCAAAACCCCTCTAACTTAGTTGTTGAGAGGTGAGCAAATTCACTTGATCTATTAGGGTTTCTTGGTGGTGGTCTTGAGGATGAAGATGACCAACATGATATGGTGCTTTGCCCGATAGAGTACCTTGCCCGATAGGTTGTTTGGTCTTTTGGCTGACATGGTTATAAGGTTGCCTTTTCTGATGCGTATGAGGTGTGTTGGATGTTTGAGTTGCCTGATATCCTTCTTCTAGGCCTTGGGCGATATAGTGGCTTGTGCCCTTGACTGATATGGGTATGGTAGGAAGATCTTGTATCGTGCGATATGGCTTGTACCTTGCATGAAACTCCCCTAGTTGTGCTGCCCGACATGGTGCCCTAGTGGCTATGTTGCCTTGAGCGTTATGCAACTTGGGAATTAGGGCTTGCTGCTTTGTGCGATATGGGGTTTATCCTTCATTCCTGATACCCTCTTACACCTAGATATCTAGTATTGCCTGATATGGCTGTTGGACGATATGAAGGTTAACCTATATGATGGGTGGTGCTTAGAGTCTAGTTGTGCCTGATATAAAGGTGATAGTGGTTGCCTGACATGGTTGGTAACCCTAGATGCGTGTTGACCGATACACTGCTGGCCGATATAGTAAGTGGTGGTTAGTTGCGTGCTAAACTGATATAGTGATGGGCATCACACTCTTTGATGAGGTGAGTCTTACCTTTAGTGAGGTTTATGGTGCCTTTGGTGAGGGTTGTCCCTTACCCATTATATCTATATGTGAGGTTTGTACCATGTGATCAGTTGGAAACCCTAATGCTTGATTGAAAAGTTATATATGATAATGTCATGTATATATATGCTCATCCAATAAGCATAATTCTATCTCTCTCAATATATGCAAAAAGTTTATGATGTTTCTTGTATGAGCACAGTTGTACCTCTATGCTTATGCTAACCATGTAGGTACCATTTTGTATGATGAGGCCATGGTGATGGCATGACAATGATATGATATGGGACATCAAGGGCTATGATGAACCCAGTGATATATGATGGGTGCTACCCATGGGATGGAAATGTGTGCCTTGATGATGGGATTGAGTCCCTGTGATGTTGATCTTTGAGATGGATCTTGATGATTGGCAAGAGGCCAAGTGGTAACATGTGACATTGGATCCTTGTGATGGATCAGGATGATGTCGATGGCATTAAAGGCCTTAGTGACAATGTAACACAAGATAATGAGTTCTATGTTTATTCAATATTGATATAGTTGGATGTTACATAACTTGGTTGAATCTTACAATCCACTTAAAATATGTTAATTAATTATAGATGAATCTTTCATGTAGTTTGCCCTGGATATAGATCCATCATCGTCATGAGTTTGGTAATGGTGAAACAGGTTCTCCTAAGGGTTAACCTAGAACGCATATTGTTGAATATGTGGGGTGCGCCTACGCCCTAAGTAGTAGTGCATGTTTAGAGCACGGTTTCAGGCCCATGGCTCAGTGTGGTTAGAGCATGGTGAACAGGCCCATGGTTCAGGATATGTGATGGAGCATGGTGAACAGGCCCATGGCTCAGAATATGTGATGGAGCATGGTGAACAGGCCCATGGCTCAGTGATGATGGAGTACGATGAACATGCTCATGGCTCGATTTTCTAACACTGATACTTGTACCAAGGTGGGCTAGGCGGAGGGTAGCCTGACCCTATTTGGCTGAAGCAACTTAAGCAATAGACTATAGTCCTGCTTTGGTTCTTGTGCACTGACCATGAGGAGGTGAGGTCATGGAGTTTGGCTCTTCCATTTTCCTTGTATGGAACCGGTTTTGGGATTCGCAGTCGAAGGTTGGATTTGAGCGGTACGACTCACTTCCTCAGGGCATAATAAATAGTAATCCAGCAATATAGTATATATTGCTTAGGGAAAAACATAAAACATTGGTTGAGGCCTTTCTTGTATAGTTTCCCTAGTTATATCTTGAAGTTAATTATGTGTTCCTCATATCTTATGATAAGTTTTTATATAACTCATCTTGTCAATCATGTTCCATAAGAAATATCTGGTTATATATCTCCCAGATATCTTGGTAAGATTTTATAACAAGTTAGTTATGCTCAGTATGCTACTCATATACGATATCCTTATACGAGTTACTTTTATCTGTTATAGCTCCCTTTTGAGGTTTTATAGTTTCGGTGGGGGTTATGTTTCTCACTGGGACTGTGTGTCTCACCCCGTTGGTTTAAAACCTTTTTAGGTGATTGTGCTAGACGTGGTGGTGGTCGTGAAGTTGCGGCTGAGAAGCAAGAAGAATAGTAGAAGGAAAGGTTGGATATGTTGCTGCTATTGTTGGATGTTTTGTAGTAGAGTCCTAGAGCCATCGTTGTACTCTCAGGTCCTTGGAGGTGTTTTGATGACATTTCGTGATGTATAGTTGATGTATTTTGTTTATCCTATTGTTGGCCTAATATGGCATGTTCTTTATATAAATTGGTGGTGAACACTTGTTCTTATGGGACAGCTAGATCCTATGAGATGTGGATTTGTATCAAGTTTATGTGTATTTATATAACATGTTTCTTTGCAGAATGTGGATTTGGTTGTAATAGTTCCTTTCGTATATGCTTTCCGCAATCGGTTTTAATTAACCCATGTTTTTGGTAATACGATATTTATGACAATTTCACACATTTTCGCGTGGCATTTCATTATCTGTGTGATAGTGGGATGTCACAAGAAAGGTTGGTATCAGAGATCTAGGTTTGTTGAGTCTACATGGATGTAGGACTAGGTTTTGTGTCTGTTCTTGTGATTTTCTCCAGATTTTCTCATAACCACCTTCTGCCCCCTGTAGAAGATAATGCTAGAAGATGTCTGGGAATCACGAAGAACATGATGCCAAGAGCAGTGTTGCTGCATCAGTTGATGGAGCAAGTATGCAGGTACATGAAGACGGGGTGCCTGAGGTCCCCCAAATCGAACTAGCCATTCTTGAGAATCATGTCTACCAGCACCATATGGGACATGTAATGGCTATGATGAATCTCATGGTGGAAAGATTACATGTGCCTCCGCCTAGAGCACATGCTCCTCATGGTGAATCTTCATGTATTGGGAAGACCTTCGAGTGGCTTCGCCAAGTCGGAGCTTCGAATTATGCTGGAACGGATGATCCAGAAGATGCAGATATGTGGTTGACAGGTCTTGAGAAGGCCTTCTGGATCCTTGACATCCCCGAAGCAGATAAAGTCAAGCACATTGTCTACCATTTGAAGGGTAGTGTTGGCCATTGGTGGGCCATCGAGGAGGAGAAGTGACCTGGTGAGGTGATCTATTAGGATGACCTCCAATGGGAGTTCGTGAGTCGATACTTCCCGAAGATGTATCTGGATGATAAGATCAATCAGTTCGAGCATCTGTGCCAAGGTTCTCTGAGCATTACTGAGTATGAATCCAAGTTTATGGACCTACTGAGGTTTTGTCCTCACATGGCAGTGATAGATGATGAGAGAATCAGACGGTTTGAGAAAGGTTTGAGTGTTGAGTTGTCGACACCTACTGCTTCTTTAGAAAATCGGGAGTGGTTTGCCACGTTTGTGGAGTCCGTATGAAGGATTGAACGATCAGTCAAGGAGAAGAGAGAGACCATGTCCAAGAAAAATCCTGCCCAGTTCTAGAGGTAGAGGTTTGATGGCTTCAAGAAGCCGAGGTTTTCTACACCTTTTGTGATACAGGGTTCTAGTACACCATCTCAGTGGTCACCAAGTAAATGAATAGGGCATGGTTTTTCACTGTCCAAGGCCTACAACACAACTTCAGTGGCAGTGACAGTACCATCTACGCCACAACTGAGAGACCCGACGTGCTTTCTTTGTGGACAGGTTGGGCTTATTAGGGGGAATTGCCCAAGGAAAGACGTCAAACTGATGCAACAACCGAAATAGAGTCAATAAGGGTCAGATAGACAACAGATTAGTGGCACCCGAGGGTGAGGGCACGATCAAGCGTCGCAAGCTGGATCGTCTACTCAAGGAAGTCGAGGACGTGGATAGCAAGCAATGTCTCGATTCTACGCTATGAGTCAGCCAGAGGTGATAGTCAACCCACAAGTGGTGGCAGGACATATGGAGTTATTTCATTATGATTTTTCTTCTTCTTGCTTTGTATCTGTTCTGGTTGACCCGAGTGCTACGCACACTTTTATCACTTGTAGTATGCTTGATAGTTGTCTTTTACTAGTTAGTTGTAAGAAAATAGCTTGTTGTTAGAAACTCCTCTTGATGGTTCCTCGATGCTTGAAGAAGTGTGTCCATCTTGTGTTCTATCCTTTTTGGGACACAACATAAAAGTGGATCTCATACCACTTGATATGCATGGATTTGATGTAATCCTTGTTGATGGATACCTTAGAGAGGTATATGGTTGTTTTGGATTGTGGTTCCAAGAAAGTGGTGTTTGTTGATGGTGGTGAGAAGTGGATCTTCCAAGGGGATAGGAAGATTCTTCTAACGTGTTTAGTGTCAGCAATGGTGGCGAAGAAGTTGTTGTGGCAAGGATATAAGGCATTCTTAGCTCATGTTGTGGATACCAAAGTGGAAGGTTCTAGCCTTCAGGATGTGCATGTTGTCAGAGAGTTCGCGGATATGTTTCCTGATGAGTTTCTAGGTGTTCCCCCACCTCAAGAGATTGATTTTGAGATCAATCTAGTGCCAGAGACACAACCAATTGCTCAGACACCGTACAAGATGGCCCCAGCTGAGATGGCAGAGTTAAAGAAGTAGTTACAGGAGTTGCTGGATAAAGGTTTCATCAGACCGAGCACATCGCCATGGGGTGCTCCAGTCCTGTTTGTAAAGAAAAAGGGTGGATAGATGTGTTTGTGCATAGATTATCGACAATTAAACAAAGTTACAATCAAGAACAAGTACCCTTTGCCAAGGATAGATGGTCTATTTTATGAGTTACGTGGTGCTACAATATTCTCAACGATCGATCTATGGTTTGGATATCATCAGTTGAGGATCAAGGATGAGGACATACTAAAGTCAGCCTTTAGGTTGAGGTATGGTCACATTGAATTTGTGGTTATGTTGTTTGGGCTAACCAATGTGCCTCCTGCTTTCATGGATCTGATGAATAGGGTGTTCCATCCATTTTTTAGATCAGTTTGTCGTGTTTTTCATAGATGACATCTTGATCTATAGTCAGGACAGTCAATAGCATGAATAACACCTTGGACAAGCGTTCACTCCCCTTCGCCAGCACCAGTTGTATGCCAAGTTCATTAAGTGTGAGTTCTGGCTGAAGGAGGTGACTTTATTGGGTCATGTGATATCAACAGAAGGAGTTAGAGTGGATCCCAAGAAGGTGGTGTCAGTTGCAGAGTGGGAGCAACTGAAGACACCAACTAAAGTTTGTAGTTTTTTGGGTTTAGTAGGATACTACCAGATGTTTATAAAGGACTTCAGTGTGATCGTGTTGCCATTGATGAAGTTTACTAGGAAAGATGTACCTTTCATTTGGGATGATCGTTGTCAGCGAGATTTTCAGAGCTTGAAGGAGAAGCTGACTAGTGCTCCAGTGTTGGTGCTTCCAGAGCTTGGGAAAGGCTATGTTGTTTTCTATTATGCTTCCAAGAAGGGATTAGGATGTGTGCTGATGCAGGAAGATCATGTGGTTTCTTTTGCTTCGCCACAACTAAGAAACATGAGGAGAGTTATCTGACACATAATTTGGAGCTGGCACATGTGATCCATGCATTAAAGATTTGGAGACACTATCTTTATGGGGAGGTGTGTTAGATCTTTACAGATCATAAGAATCTGAAGTATATCTTCTCACAAAGTGAGCTAAACATGCGATAGTGTCTCTAGATGGAGTTGATCAGTGATTATGATTGCACTATTAAGTTTCATCCTGGTAAGGCAAATGTGGTAGCTGATGCGTTTAATAGGAAGTCTTCTTCTCTTCCTATGAAGAAGGCACATTTAAGTTCTTTGATATGCCATAGGTGGGATATGTTCGTCTCTTTGCGGAAGATGAATGTACAGTTGGAAGTCTCTTTGTTGGAAGGATTGATGGAATATATGCAAGTGAAGCCTACGTTGAGGCAGAAGATCAAAGAAGCACATCAGGCATATGCTACAGTTCAGTTAATCAGATCAAAGTTTGGCAGCAAGAAGCGTGATGGCTTCCATGAGTCTGAGAATGGACTAGTTTGTTATCATAACAGTATGACGGTTCCCGATGTTGATGATCTGAGGAAGTTAGGGCTCGAGGAAGCACACACATCGATGTATCATAATGTAAAAGACATGTATTGGTGTCCTGGAATGAAGAGAGATGTGGTTGAGTTTGTGGCTAAGTGTGTGATATGCCAGCAGGTTAAAGTTGAACACCATAAACCGGCAGGTATGTTGCAACCTATGCCAATACCATAGTGGAAATGGGATCATTTAACCATGCATTTCATAATTGGTCTTCCGAGGATAGCTAGAAATCATGATTCCATTTGGGTGATAGTGGACAGATTGACAAAGTCTGCCCATTTCATACCTGTGAAAACAACATATATAGCAATGAAGCTTGCTCAGGTATATGTGGATGAGATAGTGCATTTGTATAGAGTGCCACCAACAATATTCTCTGATAGAGGTCCTTAGTTCATGAGTCATTTTTGGGAACAATTGCACAGAGCGTTGGGAACACAGTTAAAGTTCAGTACCACTTTCCACCCGCAGACATACAGATAGTCTGAAAGGACTATTCAGACTTTGGAGGATCTTCTCCGAGCTTGTGTTTTACATTTCCTAGGTAGTTGGGACGTGCATCTCAGTTTGATAGAGTTCGCCTACAAAAACAATTACCAACGTAGTATTGACATGGAACCTTATGAGGCTTTATATGGGAGGAAGTGTAGATCTCCTTTATGTTGGCATGAGTCCGGTGAATATTAGCTTTTGGGTCCTGATTTAGTACAAAAGATGACAAAAAAGATCAAGGTGATACAACCACACTTGAAAGTGGCATAGGATAGACAGAAGTCATATGAAGATAATCGTCGATGACCTCTGGAGTTTTGAGGTGGGAGACAAGGTGTATCTCAAGGTCTCTCCATGGAAAGGCGTGTTGAGGTTTGGCCGTAAAAGCAAGTTGTATCCCATGTATATGGGACCATATCTGGTGATAGCACATGTGGGCAAAGTAGCTTAGAAGTTAGAGAAACCGCCAGAGTTGCATAGGTTGCGCATCCAGTGTTCCATGTCAGTATGCTGAAGAAAAGTCATCCAGACATAGTTACAGTGATATAGTCAGTTGAGGTTGAGCTTGATGAAGATGTGACCTATGAGGAAGGTCCAATGTTGATTCTTGACAAAAGAGTGACGAAGATGAAGAGGAAGGACCTGTTTCTTGTGAAGGTTATTTGGCATCATCGTGGCATTGAGGAAGCCACATGGGAGCTTGAGGAAGAGATGAGGAGGAAGTATCCTTTGCTTTTCTTTTCAGATTTCTTGTGTGAAATCCTTTTGTAGAGGTTTATGGCTTGTAAGGACCTTGACCTCCATTTTTGGGTTACCCTATTTGCTTTACCTAAATCTTATGCTTAGATGTTTGCTAATGACCTGAGTTGTAATTAGGGTTCTATTTGTGCTTTGTTGGGGGGTTGGGGTGCAACTTGCAATTTACCAAAGTTTTCCACCTTGAGAGAAGTCTTTCTCTATCCTTGCATCCTCTAGGGTTAAGAGGATGAGTTGGGCACACTTTCTTGAGTTGTTTTTGGTCCTCGTTTAAGCTTGTGAAGCTTGGGCTTGTTGTTGGGCTTTATTGAGCCTTGTTTGCTTGGTGTATCAGCCAAAAGTGTATCGGGCATGAGTGTATCGGCCATGGTTGTATCAGCCAAGTGGTGTATCGGTCATGGCACCATGTTGGGTGATACACACCCTCTTGACCTAGCCTCGTTTGTGTCGCCATTCTTTGGACCAGTGGTCGTTGCTTTGCTAGTTGGTGGCAAGTCATGAGCAAGTGGTTTGGGGTGCTAGCAAGGTGGCATAGTTTGGACAAGTGGTGGTTTGGGCGAGCACATGTGGAGCAATCCCCTAGTGGACGACCACATAACCCCCTTGCATATATACCCCCTTCTTTCCTAGCTTGGGAACCCTTTAGCTCCTTAGTTTCTTCCCTTCTTTCTTTGTGGCCGATATCTCCCCTCTATGGAGCCTTTGTGGCCGATACACTTGGTAGAGGTTGGTGGCTGATCTCCTTGGTGGAGTCTTCTTCTTCCTCTAGTGGTTGCTGAAACCCTAGATGTGCCCTACTCCTTCTCCTCTTGTGTGTTGGACGAAGGTGGTGCCTTGGAGCGTGAAGCTTGGTTCTTGGAGCTTTGGAGCTTGAGGAGTGTGCTTGAGGCGGGTTACATAACTCCTAACCCAAGCTATACTACCTTCTTTGTATACTGCTTGTTTACATGTTATCTTGATCGAACATGCATACCTTGTTAGTAATGTTCTTGCTCTAGTATGTGCCATTGATCTTGTTGGATATGGTGACATGGTTATGTTGTATAGATGTGTTCTTGGACCTTGTTGACCGAACCTTGGATTAGGGTTCTTGGGGCAAAATCCCTTTCTCTCCCTTTGGTTTTAAGAGGTGAGCTTGAGCTCTAGTAGTGTAGGAAAAACCCCTCTCTTCCTTAGTCGCTGGGAAGTGAGTCTATACTCTAGTTTATTGGGCAATACCTCTCTCTTACCATGGACTTAAGAGGTAAGCCTTTGATTGGTATTGACCTAGTTGAGGTTGGAGGGTTGGCCGTTATGGTGATGACCCACTCTGATGCCCGATATGTGATGGAGGTTGCACAAAACCCCTCTCACTTAGTTGTTGAGAGGTGAACTAATTCTCTTGATCTATTAGGGTTTCTTGGTGGCAGTCTTGAGGATGAAGATGACCAACCCGATATGGTTCTTTGCCCGATAGAGTACCTTGCCTGATAGGTTGTGTGGTCTTTTGCCCGACATGGTTATAAGGTTTCCTTTTCTGATGCTTATGAGGTGTGTTGGATGTTTGAGTTGCCTGGTATCCTTCTTCTAGGCCTTGGGCAATATAGTGGCTTGTTCCCTTGACCAATAGGGGTACGCTAGGAAGATCTTGTGTTGGGCGATATGGCTTGTACCTTGCACGACACTTCCCTAGTTGTGCTACCCGACATGGTGCCCTAGTGGCTATGTTGCCTTGAGCATTATGTAGCTTGGGCATTAGGGTTTGCTACATTGGGCGATATGGGGTTTATCCTTCATGCCTGATACCCTCTTACACCTAGATATGTAGTGATTCCCGATATGGATGTTGGTCGATATGAAGGTTGACCTATAAGATGGGTGGTGCTTAGGGTCTGGTTGTGCCTGATACAAAGGTGATAGCGGTTGCCCGACATGGTTGTTAAACCTAGATGGGTGTTGACTGATATAGTGGTGGCCAATATAGTAAGTTGTGGTTAGTTGTGTGCTAAACGAAAACAGTGCTGGGTGTCACACTCTTTGATGAGGCACGTCTTACCTTTAGTGAGGTTTATGGTGCCTTTGGTGAGGGTTGTCCCTTACCAGTTATATCTATAGTGAGGGTTGTACCTTATGATCGGTTGGAAACCCTAATACTTGATTGAAAAGTTATATATGATAATGTCATGTATATATATGCTCATCCAATAAGAATAATTATATCTCTCTCGATATATGAAATAATTTTATGATGTTCCTTGTATGAGCACAGTTGTACCTCGATGCTTATGCTAACCATGCAGGTACCATTTTTTATGATGAGGCCATGGTGATGGCATGACAATGATATAATATGGGACATCAAGGGTTATGATGAACCCAGTGATATATGATGGGTGCTACCCATGGGATGGCAATGTGTGCCTTGATGATGGGATTCAGTCCCTATGATGTTGATCCTTGAGATGGATCTTGATGATTGGCATGAGGCGATGCGGTAACATGTGACATTGGATCCTTGTGATGGATCAGGATGATGTCGATGGAACTGAAGGCCTTAGTTACAATGTAACACAAGATATTGAGTTCTATGTTTATTCATTCTTAATATAGTTGCATGTTACATAACTTGGTTGAATCTTGCAATCCACTTAAAATATGTTAATTAATTATAGATGAATCTTTCATGTATTTTTCCCTAGCCATAGATCCATCATCGTTAGGAGTTTGGTGATGGTGAAATAGGTTCTCCTAAGGGTTAATCTGGAATACATATTGTTGAATATGTGGGGTGTGCCTATGACCAAAGTAGTAGTGCATGTTTAGAGCATGGTTTCAGGCCCGTGCCTTAGTGTGGTTAGAGCATGGTGAATAGACCCATGGCTCAGGATATGTGATGGAGCATGGTGAATAGTCCCATGGTTCAGTGATGACGGAGCATGGTGAACAAGGCCATGGCTCGGTTTTCTAGCACCGATACTTGTACCAAGGTGGGCTAGGCAGAGGGTAGCCTGACCCTATGTAGCTGAGGCCACTTAAGAAAAAGATTGTGGTCCTGCTTTGGTTCTAATGCACTGACCATGAGGAGGTTAGATCGTGGAGTCCAACTCTTCCATGGACATTGTATGGCGCCGGTTTTGGGCTTCGCAGCTGAAGGTTGGATTTGAGTGGTACGACTCACTTTTTTAGGGCATAATAAATGGTAATCCAGCTATATAGTATATATTGCTTAGGGAAAAACATGAAACATTGGTTGAGGCTTTTCTTGGATAGTTGCCCTAGTTATTTCCTGAAGTTAATTATGTGTTCCTCATATATTATGATAAATTATTATATAACTCATCTTGTCAATCATGTTCCATAAGAAATATCTAGTGATATACCTCCCAGATATGTTGGTAAGATGTTATAACACGTTAGTTCTACTCAGTATGCTACTCAAATACTATCTACTTATACCAGTTACTTTTATTTTTTATAGCTCCCTTTTGAGGTTTTATAGTTTTGGCGGGGGTTATGTTTCTCGCTGGGACTGTGTGTCTCACCGCGTTGGTTTAAAACCTTTTTAGGTGATCGTGCCAGACGTGGTGGTGGTCGTGAGGTAGAATATGAGTAACAAGAAGAATAGTAGAAGGCAAAGTTGGATATGTTGTTGCTATTTTTGGATGTTTTTTAGTAGAGTCCTAGAGTCATCCATGTACTCTCAGGTCCTTGGAGGTGTTTTGACGATGCTTCACGATGTATAGTTGACGTAGCTTATTTATCCTTTTGTTGGCCTAATATGGCATGTTCTGTATATAAACATGTGGTGAACTCTTGTGCTTATGGGATAGCTAGATCCTATGAGTTGTGGACATGTATCAAGTTTATGTATATTTATATAACATGTTTCTTTATAGGATGTGGATCTAGTTATAATAGTTCCTTTCATATCTGCTTTCTGCAATCGGTTTTAATTAACGTGTGTTTTTGGTAATATGATGTTTACGATGGTTCTGCACGTTTTCGTGTGGCATTTTGTTGTCTGTGTGATAGTGGGATGTCATAGTGATGAGATTTGTGAAAGGCAGTACTATGACTGCATGATTTCCTCTTTTTGAATGGCCATGCGTGAGCTATTCTCTAGGGCCATGACCTATACCAAAGTTGGATTATTTGTTTGTTTTCAGCTTGACTATATGTCACTATTGGCAGTTGACTATTATCTCTCTACATTATCTCTTGTACTGACCATGAATTGTTTGGTGAGATCATGGATTTCAACTCTTCCATGGATCATGTATGTCGCTGCGTTCGACTTTATAGTGGTCAGTTTGATTTGGGTTGGTAGAACACAAATCATCAGGGCAAATAAAAGATGTAATAAAGCAGTGTAGCATATATTCTTAGGGTCAAACATGATTCACATTGGATGACCCATTGCCTTATTTCTTGTACTAATTTCTTGAATTATAATGCGGCAAGAGAAATCAACTACTACACATCTTCTTCATGTTCCTTCTTAATGTATAAGATGTTCTACTGCTCAGTTTTAGACTCCTAAATTACTCGAACAATGTTATCTTCTTTAATCATATCATTTATCTTAATCTGTTCAATCTTATAATAATGTTCTCTTTCCTACTTCAGTATATTTGTGCTTATTATAGAAATTGGCAAAGAGTTATATCTCTCACTAGGATGTTGGTATCGCTTGTGGGCTTCCACATGTTTTTGCTAGTTGTGCACGACAAGGTAGAGATCATGCAATTGAGGTTGAGCATTAAGAGGAGCAGTAGCAGTTAAAGGTTGGACATGCTACTAGTGTTTTGTAGTATAGTCCAATGTGTTATCCATGTACACTCAGGTCCTTGGGAGTAATTTATAAACTTTGTATATCAATATGAGGATTTGACAGTAGACCATGGTTGTATAGAAATGGCTTGTATATGTGAATAAGTTGTCATATGTAACAGTTTGTGGCATGATGGTCACTGAACAATGATGTGTACATCCTTATGACATGTTATGTAATTCAGGTGGTGTTGTTTATGGACTCATATGTAAAATGTTTACGCTTTTGTGGTTATGTGGAATCAGTTTTAATTTACTGTGTTTTCTCATAATCTTGATGATTAGTTTTAATTCTGGGTTTTGTTTGATTAATCTTACTTTGTGTGGTGATGGGCATCACAACTATAATCTAGAAATGAATACATTCATTCTTCCCAAGCTCTAATGGATATTTTTAATGTCATTCCAATGACCCACATTGGATACTAAAACCATCTTGTCATGTTCAGTTGATACAAGACTATGGGATGAGTACATTAATATAGAATACATGATGGATATATTTTCTAGTTCATATGGCATCTCACTCATGCCTTTCCATTCTTTACATTAATTGGAAAATTGGATTCTTGAGAAACTAATCCTATCTATATTGATAGATTCTCTCTATTGAATCTTTTATGCTGGACTCTTTCATAATCTTGCTCTCATATGTGCTCATACATATGTTATGTAACATTTGAGAACTATCTCTATATATCTCAATCCCTATCACATAGGATGTTTCACCTGATCCTTCATTGTTGAACGTGTTTTCCATGCAAGGCCTCAAAACTTATACTATAGACATGTCATTCCCCCCATCAACATGTAGACTATTCCTATATTTTCCCACTAAATTGTTAGTAATCACAAATTTCATCTTTTATATGCCTCAACTCAAACTAATTGATTATATTATCAAATAAAAATATCCCATTTTTGAGATGCCTATTTCAATATCTAGATTGAACTTTATAGCTTACAAACTTTATTTGCAATAATAAAGTTATCGAACAATTAGGTTGCGTCACGTACACATCCTTTCATACATTCTCTTATGGAATGTTGTTTTAAACTTCATACACCAAATCTCATAGTCCATACTAGCTTCAACAACAATCATGACAATTGGTAAAGGAATTTTATTAACATTCAAAATTTTGAATTGACTTGAAAACCTTTACATCCAATTTGTCCTTTTAGGTTATCCATATCAGTTTTCTCAATGAAAACCCAACTGCACCTTTTGGGTTTTACCCCTTCAGGCGGTACTATCAAGGTCATCCCTTGTTAGTGTACATGGACTCCTTACTAGTCTTATGCCACTTCTCATATTCTAGTTCTCAATAGCTTCTAGTTGATTTGTTGGCTCATCATCTCATGACCAACCTATACGAGTAATCAGATTCACAATCTTTCAGTATGATATGTGTTCTAAATATAACTATAAGATTATGTGTTACATAAGGACCTTGAGATTCCACAACAACTTTTGATTCTCACTTATTCTTATTGTACCTTCTTGTTAACCTTGAACCTTTCGAGTTCTACTTTTACTCCCACAGATTCTCTTGGAGCTCAGTTATCCTAGAAACAAATATTTTGTTTTCAAATTATAGTTAAAGGTAGTATTCAATAATTATTGTTTGTGGATAAACTTTTGAAGAAACTACTTTCTTTATATAGGTTTCCATCACTAAGGCATATCATGACGTTCCCATATCAGATCTCATATGATATCTTTCAAACCATTTATGACGGTACATTGTTTTAGTGTTAAGTATATATCCTTGAGGAGATTTGAAGATTAGATTAAATGATCATCATGTCATGATTCATCATGATGTGATTCCTTCTTTCTAATACATGATCATGCTTCAGGTGGATTTGACTTGTGATATGTTGTCACTGCCTTTCCAGAAGGACCTCAAACACTTAATGTACACTATTTCAACATTTGATCATATCAATGTTTCTAAATACTTTTATCAAAATTATACTTCATTTATAATCTTCTTGAACACTTCAAGAGATTCATGTTTGTATTTCATCAAAACACAAACCCTATATGAACTGATCCCATCAGTGAATATAATAAAGTACAAACAACTATTTGTAGCATTTATTCTTTAAGACCTTCATATATCAATATGTACATGGCCTAATAGAATGCTTGTCCTCTCCACTATACCTAGTGAGATGTAGTTTGTCATATTTCTCATAATTAAGACATGCATATCTCTTGTTGGTTCAATAACCAAAATAGTCTAGATAAACATCAGTATGGATTCTAGATATGCATTTCTTATACATGTGCCCACAATGACAATGCAAAAGATCGTTTGAGTTATCAAATATAATCCTTTAGGTATTTATGTTATTAACATTCATCTTTAGATCATTTCATATAAATATCACTAGACATTTTTGGGCATTACCATGCAATATCACATCTTTGAATTAGAAGCATTAACAACTCTTTATTTGTTATCATCTTTGTCATACAAGATGCATAAAGAAAAATGTTTCTATTTATTAGCATAATGAAATACCAGTTCAAATAACTCTATTACATGTCCAATGGACTAAGATAAATTCTAAATGTAGATTAAAGTTTCAGAAACTCTTGCTCCACATAGTCGACCATTGCCCTTCATAAACACTTTACTTCTTATCAAATCATGGACATCAACATATGTCATATCTACATACACGATTACATACCAAGATGAAGAAGTAATTTAGAATTACCTTATAATGTTTATACCTGAAGTATAGGCCTCTTCCCCTTCCTTATTCTTCTTTAGTTCCTCCAAGAAGAGAGGGCAATTCATTTTCCAATGTCTAGGCTGGTGACAGTGGTGACAATTGCCTCTCTTCTTTACTCCTCCCTTTGCCTTGATATCTCAAGATTTGGATTTCTAGATAGCTTTATAACTTTTCTTAGCTTTGCCTTTTCCTTTAACTCTCCCTTTGTCTTGTTGATCATCATTGCAAACTTGGAATTGCCTTTCTTCATTTGTGTTTCAGCTATTCTCAACATGCCTAACAACTCTTTCAATGACTTGTCAAAGTCATTCATTTCATAGATCATGACAAACTAACTATATGATTCAGGCAGAGACTATAAAATCACATCATTGGCCAACTCTTGACCCAAGGGGAATCCTAGTCTAGCAAGTTTCTCCACATACCCAATGAGTTTGAGCACATGGGGACTAACACTAGTACATAACCGACCTTTAGTGTCGGTTATTTAAGGCCTTTAGTGCCGGTTTTAATGTGACACCTATGTGGGTGCCGCTAAAAGGCCAACTGTTCGGCGTCGATTCTCAAACCGACGCCACAACCCTTCACGTGCCACCGAAAACGTGCCAGTAGGGGGGTATAGGCATCGGTTATTAGCTTTGAAACTGATGCCATAAACCTTCGTGCCACAGAAAGGGTGCCATGTGGGGCACTATTAGTGTCGGTTTTTTAGTGATAACCGATGCCATCTCACCCACTGCCATGGTCGTGCTGGATAGCACGGCCGTGTTGTCTGGCCCGCTGACACGGCCGTGATGGCCAGCACGGCCATGATGTCTGGTCCGCTGCCACGACTGAGGTGGCCAGTACGGCCGTGGTGTCTGGCCCGCTGCCACGACCGTGCTAGCCAGGACGACTATGGTGTATGGCCTCATTAGGGAAATTGATGTCGGTTACTAGTAAGAAAATTGATGCCAGAACCATCAACGTCGGTTTATTATTGATAACCGATGCCACATCACATGCATTAGGCTTCGGTTATAATTATTTACCGGACGTTGTAATCATTTTTCGTCAGTTTTAAACAAATAATTGACGCCTAGTTCATGTTTTTTTTCTTATCAGTCTGCAGGCCTATTGTGGTTGGTCGCAGGATGAGAAACCTGCAATTCAATTATGAACTGTAGGTTTTACGACATCCATTGATATCAGCCAACAACAGACAACAAACCTACAAAATTAACAACATTAATTTTCACACACTTTTAGAAATTTGTAGTTCCATTCGATTTTCACACATGTAGAAACATTCATGTAGCAATTTGCAGTTCCATTCATTTTCACATTCATACATGTAGAAACATTCATATAGAGGCCAACAGTTTCATTCATTTTCACATTCACACATGTATAAACATTCAGACACATGTAGAAACATTCACACATATTATAATTCAGAAATTCATTTACAAAATATCATTCTTTAGTCATTATTCGCTATCAACATCCCAATTACATGTTAAAACCCCCACTACTTGTATGGTTGTTGACCATTCTTCTCTTACATCATGTAATTCTTCCATCGTATAGGGAGCATGTACATCTGGTAAGGCCTTTCCTGTAGTGTGGTCAGTTTGAAACACCTGCAAAGAGAATGATGTATATATATAATTAATAATATATAAATAAGATTGATATATTTCATATTATCTAATGATTCTATATATAATACCTCAAGAATGGTATCGATGTCCACTTCGGCATATTTGATAATCATGTTCATAAATCACATCACATAGTATGCACATGCCCCTCCGTTGTCTTGTGTAGCACACTATAAATTGAAACATACAAAATATTAAAAAATACAACTAATTAAGCATTGTTCACATAAATAATATATACATTGTAGTCGAAAACTTACTTCCACAATTTTCCAAATTATTGGCTGGTTCTTTTTCCTGGGGACCTTTCCTCCAACCTTTTTGAACTCATCTAAACCCCTACATGTTAATGTAACACAGTACATTGCATAATTAAATAGTAATGTAATAACATATGTTAACGAATATAAAAATGAAATATTTCTCACCGGAATAATGTCATTTTCATTTTGTGTCCATATTTTGAATTCAATTTAGTCCTCTTAGGATCTAGATAATAGACAATGAACGTCTCAGGGACAATAACTAGTAACTCCCAATGCATACCACTAGAGGTAAAAAAAATAAAAATTAATAACTCAAAATCCACAATAAAAATGTAATTTTCTTAAGTCCAAATTATAAGCAAAGTAAACTTATTACACATTGAATGGAGCTATTATCACCGTCTTCTTATTTTGACCAAAATTTGTACAAGCATCACAATAGTCTTGTTGAACTGACGGAGGGTCTTTAGCTACTAGAATAATCAAAGATGGAATAAAAAATCCTACATGTTTGAATGAAAAATATGCTCATATCTTGTCTAAGTAGCTGCAAAACATGTATTATGTATGCATTAATAAATAAGAAACTAGATCACCAGATCCTACACAAGGTATATGGATGTATAAAGAAGATCTCACCTTATCCATAGCTCTATCACAGATGTATTCAGCCAATCATATCGAAACAACTCCAAAATAAATTATAGAAATAGTTTTCTTTCGTATGATTGACCTGCAACATCTGCATCTATAGAAATAGTTATAGGGAAATTTATATCATGTTTGCCTAACCATATTGCCATACCCCTACAATTAGGACCTAACGGTACAGGTAGGTCCTGTGGAACCCAACTTGGTAATGTAGGAGGTCGAGGTGGAGGCCTAGATGCTCTGGGTGTCTTCTTCTTAACCTATATATATATATATATATTTATATATATATATATATATATATATATATATATATATATATATAATTTCAGATCAATTGACATCATATACACACACTAACAATTTAATGTAATGTAAATTTACCATACAGTTTTAGTATAGAGGACATCTGCTTTTGGCGACAATATCGCTCCGCCTTCTGCCTCACCAAGCATTTCACAATCTGGGTGGGCATATGGCAATGGATGATCCATCCAATTGGGGAATATATGTATCGGGATCACACGAACCCAACCAGCTGGTAATGGAGACCCATGAAACATTTTCCCTGGTAGGGATGGGTAAGTCGATGCCTATGCAACGACAAATTCTTTACTTTTTAGACGACATGGCTTCAACCACTATAATTTTTTGTGTAAAGAATGTAATATACATATATACATATTATCTTGAAAACATATCATCCTGAAAAGACTAGTTACTATGTCATAAAAATACTTATAGCGGATGTGCTAGGTGGTGGGTCTATAGGATTACTCCCAACCTCTGCAGTAGGAGTAGAGCGGGATGCCATAGGTACTGTCTGCTGAGTGGCAATCAGAGATGCCTACTACTTGCTGATTGCTTCTTCGAGTTTCCTATCAACTATCTTATCTACATATACATGGATAAAAGAAATGTTAGCTTCTGATTATTGAATTCTCTTTTACAGTAACATTATAAAGAAAGAATAGGTTACCTCTTCTTGTGAAAGTCCCACTTTTGGGACATGTTTGCACGGGGATGGCCCAAAGAACGCTTTGATGCCCACACCAGCGCTTGCAGCCCTAACACGTCCATGATGCTCTAGGTTACCCAGAGAAACTGTCAATTCATCCCTTGTGCCCTCAGGGATGAACTTGCCTTATTTCCTCATCTCATGCAGCTCCTGCTAATCGCCAAAAAAAAAATTTAATTAAGTAAACACCACAAATTATCAATATTCGAACGATTGCTCTAAGAGTTGTATTTTACCATTTTTGTATCCGCCTCAGCAGTTGTGGGCTTCCTTATTTGTTCCTTCTTATTTTGCCTCACAGCTATCCAGACATCATGGTGAGGCCGAGGTGTGGTACCTATAGTAGAGGACTCATGAGTATCAGCAGACTGAGCAATACACTCATCCTGTAGTCTTTGGTGAATGCCTGCATACCCCTATGGACCCATTGTGTGGTCATGTACATTCAGTGCACGCCTTGCTTTTTGTGCCTCACTGAGGGCCTAGTTAGTATGCACGTTAATGATTTGGTTAGTAACACTAAATGTTAATCTTGAATAGGTGAATACAACATATACTAATTAAATTGGGAGTGACACCTAATACCTTGAATTCATCAGTTTGTCTTGAAGCAACAAATGCGTCCCATTCTTCTTGGTCCAGGAAGTTCCACTGTTCAGTGGATGTCTGCTTCCTCTTGTCACCTTCTTTTATGTATTCTCAGGTGAGATTTGTCCTATAGTTCCTTAGGACTCTCCTACATTGTTGCATGATGCATTTACGATGCAACTTTTCATCCAATTCAAATATACTCTGCAAAATAGAATTTCTATTAAATAATATCCAAAAAAATTAGTAATATACAAAATAGAATTGCAAATTAATAATAACTCCGCATAAATCCTTCCATATTACATCTTTCTTCCCCTTAGGAACTTTATGTCAAGAATCTATCTTACAACCGCAATGGCTATGAGTAACATACCCAAGATATGAAACAAATGAATTGTGATTCACTCCAATTGCATTTCCTGCATTATCAAAATCCACAACAAGTTTGGGTCCATTGCCCCTTTGTGCTATTAATTTCTTCATCATAGTGATGCCCCTTCTCTTGTCAACTTTATGGTGCTGCTCATCAAGTGCCTCAAGTGTTTCAGAGGGTACATGTGCATCATCAACCTAAAATTTGACAAAATAAACACACTTACAGGATATAACTATAAATGGACATATAGATATAAATATATGATATATTTTTAAAACTTACATTGTGAGGCGGTGCATTGATGTCCTCACCTTCACGGTAATCATTAGCACGATCATCAGGAGAATGCTCAGCCATATGAAAGTTCACATTGTAAAGTAATTCACATTGTAAAGCTCACATTGTAAAGTTCACATTCACATTGTAAAGTAATTCACATTGAAAAGTTCACATTGTAAAGTAATTCACATTGTAAAATTCACATTGTAAAGTTCACATTCAAAAAAATAAACATATAAAAAAATATAAACATGCCTCTAGTATTGCAGTTTTTTATCAATTAACAATCCTTCATTGTGATCTCTACGCACATACAAGTCATCATTAGCTTCAATATTTGTTGGTGTTGGCAACCCAACTGACAATGGACTGGAGTCATCATACTTATCATAGTACTCTTCTTCATCTATAGGATCTTCAATGAACTATCTTTTACCATGAAGAACAACCGACCATTCATCATTTGCAGGATCATCGATATAAAATACTTGTTTTGCCTATGATGCCAATATGAATGGTTCACCCTTCTCGCCAAACTTTTCAAAGTTCACTAAAGTGAAACCCAATTCATCCACTATAACTACTTTGGTGTTATCAACCCAATTACATTTGAAGAGCGGAATTCTGAAATCTATGTAGTCAAACTTCCACATGTCTTCAATGACACTATAATATGACATTTTAGCTTCATGTGGACTCTTATCCTTTGCACTTGCAAAAAACACAGTCAACGCGTGAAGGGTGACCCCACTATTTTGGACGACACTCTTATCATCTTAGTGCTTTGTGTAATATGAGAATCCATTAATGTCATACCCTTCATAAGACATAACATTCAATTTTGGTTTAAAGGCGAGGCATTTAATAATTTCAATAATATCATTTGGTGTTTGAGATAGTTGATGTAAGACTTTATCTTCAAACCACTTAATAAATGTCTTGTTATGTTCTCTAGCAAGCCACATTGTATTGGCTTGAGGATATTGTCTCTTGATGAAATTGGTATGTTCCTCGATATAAAGACTCACTTCATCCACGTTGTGTAAAATATACAAGTGACCTTGTTCCAACTGCTCACGGCTGATTACTTTCACCTGTTATCCCAAAATTCCTTTGCCAAATTGTTCCTCAATATTCTTGTCATTACCAAGAGTGTCATTACCACTGAGAAAGTCATTGCAAAAATCCATAACCTCTCTCACCACATAACCCTCAATTATACTCCCTTCAGGCCGATAACGGTTTCGAACATCACTTTTAAAAATGCTCATGTATCATTCAAAGGGATACATCCAATGTAAGAAAACTGGTCCCAATATTTTCACTTCCCTAGTCAAGTGGACAACAAGATGTACCATGATATCAAAGAATGACGGAGGAAAATACATCTCAAGCTGACATAGGGTAACAAACACTTCTCTTTGCAAATTATCGAGAGTATCAAGGTCAATAACTTTGCTGCACAGACTGTTGAAAAAGAAACAAAGTCTGGTGATTGCAAACCTTACATGCTTTGATAATATAGATCGAATTGCCACAGGCAATATTTGTTGCATTAGAGTGTGAAAATCATGAGATTTAAGATCTATCAACTTCAGATCTTTCATTGATACCAATCTACGGATGTTGGATGAGTAACCCTATGGCACCTTAACATTTACCAAACATTCACAAAAAGCTTTCTTCTCCTTTCTAGACAATGTGTAACAAGTGGGAGGTAAGTTTGTTCTTCGATTTCCCATTTCACGTAATTATGTTAATTCTGACCTTATTCCCATTTTACGTAGGTCCAGTATGGATTTTATCCCATCTTTAGTCTTACCTAGTATATTCAACAAAGTACCAATGACACTATCACATACATTTTTCTCAACGTGCATGACATCGATATAATGTCTGACTGTCAAAGAACTCCAATAAGGAAGATCCCAAAATATTGACTTCTTCTTGAATAAAGATTTGTCACTCCGTGTGGCCATAGTTCATTGTGATCTCTTACCAAATTCATTGACAAAGTATTTTACTCTTTCATAAACAACCTCCTCTAGTATAGGTTTAGGTGCACTCAGTTCCTCATTCAATCCATTGAATGCTTTGCGCTTCCTATGATACAGATGGAATTTTGTAAGAAACCTTCGATGACCGAGATATACAGTCTTACCACCATGATTTAGTCTTGTTGAATCAGTGTTCTCTTCACATATAGAATACGCTTTAGCTCCTTTGACACTATATACAGACAAATTCCCATATGCTGGAAAGTCATTAATAGTGCAAAACAACATAGCATGCAAATGAAATGTCTCTCTTCATGAAGCATCATAGGTCATCACACCTTCACCCCAGAGTTCTTTAAGTCATCAATCAGAGGTTCAAGATAAACATCGATATCATTTCCAGGTTGTTTAGGTCCCAATATCGACAACGACAACATTACATACTTATTTTTCATACACAGCCAGGGAGGAAGATTGTATATAACAAGAATAAATAGCCAAGTGCTATGTTGGTTGCTCAATGTCCCGTACGGATTCATCCCATCTGTACAAAGCCAAAGTCTTAGATTCCTGACTTCTTCACCAAATTTAGGGTACAATAGATCAATCTTCTTCCACTGTGGGGAATCAGACACATGTCGTAGGATCCCATCATTATTTTTCTTAAAATATGCATGCCACCTCAAATTCTTCGTGTGGGCTCTGATCTCCAAACCACGATATAAACATGATTTTAAACTTAGCGGGAGCATTCGATTAACAGCGGAAGACAAAAATCATGGAAAATTAAAACTTTTTGAGATAAGAGCTTGAAACCATAAAACGTCTTCCATAAAAAGGGAATAATTGTTTACATCTCTGATAATTACTTCTTGAGTAATTATACACATCATGATACAAATCTCAAGAGTCAGACCAAAATCTGAGACCAATAACTCTTAGGACCTGAGAGTACAGAGACGGCATAGGACTATTTAACAACATGACTCAACAGTCAATATCTCCACCTGAGATTCATTGCTGCTCCTAGTGCTGCTGCTGGTGGTTTTGGTCACCTGTAGGCTGGTTTCTCCGTCTTCGACGACCACCTAAAAAGTTGAAGTCTACGGGGTGAGACAATTTTTAATAATTGTCCCAGCGAGAGTTATAACTCTCCACTAGAAGCTTTATATAGCAAATCAAAGAACAACAGGCAATAACAGCTTTTAAGGTAAACAATAGTAGATTGGTATTAAGAAGAACAACATCAATTAAGGAATGTGAACAACACATCTACTATGTAGTGTAACATCATTCAAGTATCTAGTAGTTTAACCTAAGCAGTTATACTATGCGGATGATTATGTTTTACAAACATCATTATGCCCTGCGGAGATGAGGTATACCGATCACTGTTAAGTCGCATCGGTATCATACTTAGGTCATCAAAAGAGCCGGATTCTTATGACCTCATCTTCCTCAGTCAGAGTGAGGATAACTTGCAGGACATCTTGCGTCTCTGCTAATATAGCTCACCAGGGTAATCTGGTACTTCGCTATTTTTAGAGTTACAGTGGCATTATGTACTCTATTCGTCATCGAGAGATTTCTTGTTTCTCTGATCGATGCGGTATAAGGATTTCCTCGAGTGTTACAGCATAAACCTATAGTGAAGGGTTGATGGATTAAGATACATCTACATCAATTCCTACACTAGGATGTAAGGATTTACACATCCATATTCCCCCACATACTCAAAAGTATGTGATCCAGGAGTTCCCTTAGGAAAATATGTTTCACCATCATTTTGCTTTTCTGACAATGATGGATCTATGATCAGGGCTCTACATGGTATGATTATACTTGATTAGCTAGGTACATTTCAATATTCTTTTAACATCATACATGTTCTCAATCATTAATCATTAGCATAGCAGCTATGAAAGTAGAATACTTAAATGTAACAAGTCTAACTCACATAAATTATCATTTCTCAATCATCTCATCACAAGTCATCTGTTAAGCATGACCTTGATGATACTCATGGCTCTCACAGCCTAATAATCTCATTAGATGCCACTTACTAGGCAACATGGTATTTCACTATTCATAAAGCTAATAACATGCTTTCAATGAATGTGGTATCATCATCCTTACCTGGTTATGATTATCTTCCCATAAGAACATGCATGGTCAATTCAACTGATAACAGTAAACAATTCATTTCAAAGAAGTTATACCTTCCTACTCTTACAAGAGTTAGGTTCCCTAATTTTCATCAATTAGGGTTTACTATTCACATTACATGTCATCACCCTAGAATTAGGGTTCACTATTCACCTCATGGTAAATTGAACTCATAACATCATCATGTATGAGAAACATCATCATTAAAACCC
The DNA here is from genome assembly GCA_963693085.1 of Alisma plantago-aquatica. NCBI lineage: Eukaryota > Viridiplantae > Streptophyta > Magnoliopsida > Alismatales > Alismataceae > Alisma > Alisma plantago-aquatica. The sequence goes on along the minus strand of OY856410.1, from coordinate 220,227,539 downwards.
TCAGATAAGATTAAGATTCATCAATTATCATAATTAGGGTTTCCATGATCTCACATAAATGGATCATACCCTAATCATGCACATTCATATATATTGAAGGTACTCAACTTGAATTTCAACCATAAATGGTACTTTCCCTCTCCTCTTACTAGTAGATGGTGATTACACCACTCTAGATTAGGTTGGGTCAAGTCCTCATTGACTAGCATAAGCCAAAACATTACTATCATGTGATTAGGGTTTGATTAGAACAAGGTATTACTCAATTGAACCCCTCAAGGGTATTTTGGTAAATTACACCATTGATCACCATCATGGGTCAATTCATTAGTCACTTAGTCCCTTAATGTCCTAGGTTACCATTAGGGTTTAGATTAGATCATCATTGAACCAATTTCACCTTCAATTGATCAAGTACAAACAACATTGAAAACCTTCAAACAGTTTCAACCTTCAACCACCAAACAGTCTTGAGACCGTTTGGTCTCAAACGGTCTTGAGACTATTTTACCTCAAACGGTCTTGAGACCGTTTGGGTGTGTTAACCATTTGGGAAGGTTGACTTCCAAACCGTTTGGTGCTTATGCGGTTTGACACCGCTTGATCAAAACGACTTGATATCGATTGGTCAAAACGACCTTGAAATCATTTGAGCCCAAATGGTCTTGATACCGTTTGGCGCCAAACGGTCTTGAGACCGTTTGGATCCAAACAGTCTTGAGACCGTTTGGTCCAAATGGTCTCAAACCGTCTGGACCTCAAACATGGTTCAAAAGTTACAATCGATTATGGTTATGTATGTTGAAGCCCCCAATTGGCTAAATCCATGTTAACCACTCAAAAAATTGAATCAATTAGGATGAGCCTCAATCAATTGGACACCAAATTGACCCTCAATTGAAAACCAATTAGGGTTAAGACTATCTCAATTAGGATTTCAATCGGATAATCATCAATGGTCAACAATGTGAATCAAATCAAGGTTGAAATTATCAATTGACCTCCAATTGGGCCCAAACTTGGCTCAAACGGTCTTGAGATCATTTGGACATCATCCAAATAGTCCTGAGACCGTTTGCCCAAGGTTTGGCCAAAAACCAAGTCGGTTGGATAAGGGTTAAACCCTAATTAGGTCTAAAATCAGCATTTTTATCAATTCATCAATCTATTATAATTGGACCCTCAAACCATCAAATTACCTCAACCCTAGACCTCCAAATGGTATTGGGTTGTCACCAAACGGTCTTGAGACCGTTTGGATGAAACCCCAAATGGTCTTGAGACCGTTTGGGTCCTTCAACCCAAAACTCAACAAGATCTATATTTGAAATCAGCAATTTCAGTCTGATTAGGGTTAGGGTGTTGAAGTGCCTTCAACTCTCAATTGGTTTGGAATTAGATTATGATTCTTTGTAGGAATGAAATTCAATATGTTACCAACAGACCCTCAAATGGTCATCCCTTGGTCAACCCTATCAAATGGTCTTGAGACCATTTTGATCCAAATGGTCTTGCAAGATCGTTTGAGATCAAACGGTTTGAGACTGTTTGACCTTAAACGGTTTGCAACCTTTTGGACCAAAAGGGTCCAAGGTCGGTTGATAAATCTACCTAGGAATTCACGCCCATCATCTTCAACCTCTGTTCAGGTCAGTTACTCCACCGTTTTGCTTGCAAAAGTGCGAGGAAGAAGGGAGGTAGAAGAAGAACTAAAGCTTAAATAGCAAGAACAAAGATATGCATAAAAAGCAAAGAGTTTAGAGTTATAAAACCCACCTTAAACATTGTTCCTAGAGCTCCAAGCTTCCAAGCATCAAGCCTCTAATGGTGTCTTGAGCTCCATAACTCGTCCAGAGGTGATTCTCCAAGGAAAAGATGGGGAGGGTCGGCTAGAACAAAGAACCTAAGTGAGTTAACCATAGAACCAACCTCTTAAGAAGAATTCCTCCATGAATTCGAGCTAGAAGATGGTTCCTCCTCACCTTAGCACTAGTTGGTCATTCTCCTGAGCTCCAGAGCTTTGCCTTAGCCTATTTGAGAGAGATGAGAAGTGAAGAGGATAAAGGATCCGTTCACTTGGTTTGCAAGGGTTTTAGCTTATATAGCTTAGGCTAATTTCCACCATAAGGACCTCTAAAACATGGATTTCTCATCTAAATCCCTCCTTGTTTCTATGGAACGTCCAAGCCGTCCAAAATTAAGCAAAGCTCATCAAAACTCAAGATATAAGGGTAAAGAAAGCCAACTTTCAACTAGAGTACATACATGAAAGGTCTCCTTACTCATTCTTAGTGAATTTTTACCACAAAGATCATTTTTCTTATCTGATTACTCATTCATGTGTCCCTCTCATCATTTTTACTCTAAATGATGTTCTAGAGGTATATTTTACAAATTGCACCCCATATTTTGGGTAATTTGCACTATACCCCAAAATTAGGGTTTTTAAGCACAATGATCATTCCACAAGCTGCATCTTGATGCCCAAGCTTGGGAAATCCATCATACCTCATCATATTAACTTATATGATGACTCATCATCAAAGGAACATCTTAACCTGTGAATTTTGCAAGCTAATCCCCTTAACTGGGTAATTTGCACATTGGTCCCTGCATTACAAAATAATACTACAACTTTGTTTATAAAGGAGAAAAATTGAAAGTATATGTTCCTGGGGAACTTAATTACATGCCAGGGAAGTAATCACAATTATATAATTACATATTTAGGCAAAACTTCTAGGGTTAGGTTATAACCCAGGTCAGGGATGTTACACTTCACATCTATCAGATTGGCAAACAAGCATTGAAACTGTGATATTATAGGTAGATACCACATCACCTTGGTAGGAGAACCAATTTTGGACTCCCCCAAAGTCGTCAATTTATACCGTGACACACCACATTTTGGACAATATTTCAAATCCACATAGTCCTTTTGAAATAATACACAATCATTTGGGCATGCGTGTATCTTCTAGGCATCCATTCCCATTGGGCACAACAATTTCTTTACCTGGTATGTTGAGATTGGCAGCTCGTTTCCTTCAGGAAGCATTTCTTTCAACAAAGAGAACAATGATGTGAAGCTTTTGTCGCTCCATCTATTATTAGCTTTCAGCTTATACAATCTCAACACAGCGCTAAGCTTCGTAAACTTAGTACAACCAGTGTATAATGATATCTCAGCATCATGCACAATGTTTCTAAAAATGGGAGGTGGATCAGTGTGCTCTACCCCACAACTATCTAGCATCGCATCAACGATGTCTACTGGAACTGGTTCGTTCACATCTATGTCATTGCAGGCAATTTCTTCTTCCACACAAGCACTGTTATCGACATCCACTAGTTTTGGGTTTGAAATCTCTCAATTCCAGTGCCATTTTGTATAGCCTTGTATAATCCTGTTGCACATGACATGACTTTTGATTTCATCACCAGTGCTAACTTTCTAGTTGTTACCGTAATGCCTACATGGACAGTAGAACCTATCTCCAGGTTGCTTCCTATGTTCCTTAGCAAATCTAATAAACTGGTCAAGACCAGAAATAAACTCTGGGGTGCACATGTTCCTTAGCTATCCATTCTATGATCAAAGAGAAAACAAGTATATATTACAACAAGATTTGGGTCTAGGATTAGAGTTTTTGCATGGTTAAAACTTTAGGCCAACAAATACATGTGTTTTCATTCTTATATATAATAAAGGTGTACCACCTATCCCATTCTTGAACACCTAATCTCAGTAGTAAGTGTATAATGTGTATTGGGTTTTCAAGAAAATTTCCGCAGCATTTCCCCGATGTTCTTTAAGTACATATGTACTTAGAGAACAAACGGGGAAATGTTGCCAAAATTTTCTTGAAAACCAAATACACATTATACACTTACATCCTAAGTAAGATTAGGTGTTCAAGAACAATCCCAAACCGGGGACTATCCAAGATTTACTCCTAATGAGTAAATCTTGGATGGGTTTCTAGGCCAACAAATACATGTGTTGTCATTCTTATATATAATAAATGTGTACCACCTATCTCATTCTTGAACACCTAATCTCACTAGTAAGTGTATAATGTGTATTGGGTTTTCAAGAAAATTTCGGCAGCTTTTCCCCATTGTTCTCCAAGTACATATGTACTTAGAGAACAAATGGGGAAATGCTACTGGAATTTTCTTGAAAACCAAATACACATTATACACTTACATCCTAAGTGAGATTAGGTGTTCAAAAACAGTACCAAACTGGGTACTATCCAAGATTTACTCCTAATGAGTAAATCTTGGATGGGTTTCTAGGCCAACAAATACATGTGATGTCATTCTTATACCTGCAATCCTAGTTTCATCATTCATATCCTATGTTTTGTGAAACATAATTTAATGATGCTTGTCAGTAAATAATAAATAGTAAATAAACCATGATTCCATATATCAAAGATTTGAATCAAAATGGATCCTAATGGAACATTGGGAGAGTGAGAATAGTATACCTCACTTGAAGGCTAAAGAACAAATATATGCAAATCAACAGCAAGTCAACAACCCCTGCAACAACACAAATGCACAAAAATGTTGATGCATGTTCATCATCAAGATGATCATTACACACAAATGTATTTATCCGATTATAATTGAGCAATATAACACAAAATTAGCCAACACGGCCATGCTATGCAGCACGACTGTGCTACCAACACGTTCGTACTGCCTAGCATGGTCATGCCAACTTGTGATTTCACACACCATAATCAGTCACGGAACAGGGTACCTACTTGAGGGCGGAGGAAGAAGAGGAGGAAGAAGAGAAAAGCAGGTACCTTCGGCAGCGTTAGCGGGGAGAGTAGTAGTAGTGATCGGCGACATTGCGGGGAGAGAAGGCCGCCAGAGCAGGAGAGAAGGCCGCTGGAGCAGTGAGATGGGGGCAGAGGGCAAGCGGCGGAGGAGGTGGGTAGAGGACCAGCAAGTGAGTAGAGCAGTGCACGGGCAGAGAAAGCGGCGGTGAAGGTGGGGGCAGAGGAGAAATTGCCAGACCAAACCCTGGAGTAGCACGAGAATGAATGAAAAAGATAAAGGGGAAGAGTCTGGCTCAGGCGGGTGCTGTTAAGTTAACAATAGGCGTCAATTATTCAAAAAAACCGACACATGAAACTCAAGGTGTCGGTTCTCCAAACACACCGACACCTATTCTCAATGATAGTCGTCGATTTTTACTAGAAAAAAAACCAACTTATATCTACATATGCCGATTAAGAAAATTGTTCTCGATTAATGACCATAGTCGTCAGTTTCTTTTGAAAACTGATGCTCAAAGGGTGTGAAAAATTTCCCGAGAACAACGTGAGAAAACCCATAAGTGTCGGTCATTGTAGAAAAATTGATGACCAAAATGTGCCCAATTTCTTTCTCGTGAATAACCTTTCATCATCGGTTTAAAAGTTAATAACCGACGCCATATGTTAAATTTTGGAGGTAATTTTTTTCACTGGAAATTTTGGATTTGGCGGTTAATTTTAGGCATCGGTTTATTATTAGGGAACCGACACTGAATAAAAGTGATACCCGTGTTTGGTCGCCCTTCACATATAGATGTAGTTTTTTTTATTAAACCGACGCATTAGGTTTTAGGTGTCAGTGTATTTATACAACTGACACCTTTAAAAGTGACATTATAAGCCATTTTTGTAGTAGTGTAACAGGATCTCCTTCTACCATGTTTCATTTGAAGAGTGCCTTAGAGACATCATATCTCTCTTATCTTGTCTGATCTTGGAACATGTTCTTAATATGTGTGACTATCTCAGTGACATCCATATTCTCATGTTGCATCTGCAACTCATAATTCATGGAGCATAGAATCAACCACTTGACATCAACAAAATCTTAAGTAATCTTCTTGTAAGCATCCCTGTCAGCCTTATGTGCTCTAGGAAGTGGTTCATCTAGCTCTGGTGTCTCCAAGACATAGAGCTTGTGCTCCTGTGTGAGAATAATTCTCAGTGTCTTGATCTAGTCATGGAAGTTGTTCCCATTTAACTTGTCCTTATCAAGGACTGATCGTAGAGAAAAAGTATTGTTGCGCATTGCCATTTGATTCTACAAAAGAATTTGCAATTTTGTCAAAAACTCATTTATGATTTGATTGATTTGATTAAAATTTGATGATGTTTATTAGGTCTTTAATTAACTATCACTCTCATTATTTTGATCAAATTGACAACCCTCAATTATGAACTCGTAAGATTGCAGCAAAAAAATTTCTAATGAGCCAAGATCCAAAATAATTCAACTATTAACCGGCCAATGCCGGCATCCACAGCCAATTATTTTGTTAGGCAATTTTTTCAATTGCATCTTATGCAATTCTTGAATAAATAATATGTGCAACTCTTTGCCATAATTGTTTGTATGCCTCTGGTGCTTAATCCCATCAAGCATACAAATTAATACCAACTCAAAAGTGGACACAATAATAATGCACCCCACTTGGGAGGAACCTACATTAATACCATCACATTTCCACAAGATGGATGAAACATTACGCTTGGGCTAAACCTACACTTAGTCAATAAAGTTTTTCATGTGTGCTGATAATTAGAAAACATCTTACACTTAATATATTTGATTGAGGGATTTTATATGTATCACATATATATGCATAAATTGTATCCAAAATACCACATATATAGTATGTATCATATACATGCTATATCCCACAACGTAAACATGCAATATAAAACAAAAAGAGATGGTTATGGCCATATCTACTGTAATTCCTTGAAGCCACAAAAAACTACCACAACCTAGGTTAGCATCACATGCATAAACTTATTGCTGGTGTAGATCCGTGCTTGCCAATCTAGGTTGATCGATTCAACCCTTGAACCAGTCGTCTCGACTCTTGGCCGGTCAGTTGGTCTCCAGAAAGGATCGGTTGGACTTATTTCTGACCGATGTTTGGACTCCATCCAAACGGTTGGTTGGACCCACTATTGGGTCGATTTGCTCCTTTTGCGGTCTACCCTCCTCAATCCTCGAGCTTGTCGACTCATTACATGAAATGGTTCACTCACCTGATGTGGATCATCATCTTCATTATTGCAAGAACGGAAACTATCATGTTGCTATTAAACTTACTACATTATAATGACAAACCTCAAGTTACATTCGAGCGGAGCAAAGGTAGGAAAGAATAATACTTTTACATTGGGAAGAAGAAGGTAGAGGCTCGGCTTGCAAACCGAGATAAAATAGGAAGTAAACACACAACCACCATGCATAGATAATTAGGGTTATTGTCCATAACTATGGTACACATCTACCATCAAAATCTCTTTTAGGGAAATGAGTGTAAATTTCTTTTATATATATATATATAATATACATATATACATATATATATAATATATACATATATACATATATTATATATATAATATATATACATATATACACATATACATATATATACATATATATACATATACATATATATATATGTATATGTGTATATATGTATATATATTATATATATAATATATATATATAATATACATGTATACATATATATATATATAATATACATATATATATATATATATTATATATATAATATATATACATATATACACATATACATATATATACATATATATACATATACATATATATATATGTATATGTATATGTATATATATATGTATATGTGTATATATGTATATATATTATATATATATAATATATATATATATATATATATATATATATATATATATATATATATATATATACATATACATATACATATATATATATATATATATATATATATATATATATATATATATATTAGTTTGGGATTATATCTATTTTTTTATTGGATTTGCACATTAAGAAGTTTAAGAATTCAAATCGTATGCAATAAATATGGGCATAGAATAGTGAAAACAAAAAATCCGATCATATCGATTATTCCAAAGCATAGTAAACGGACGTGGTTGTAATACTACTATAGGGAAATATGGTCTTAGAATAGGCAGTATAAACAAAATAAATGTCTATCCATGTTCCCGAGAACAACAAGATTGCAATAATAATTGTGTAATGAAAAGGATGGTTTTAAGGAGTTCATACCTGGTATTGGAGCAAGTCCAACGAAGATAACCCGTTGTACTAGTCGTGCACTCCTAGTTGCATTGTGACTTATCTATAGCAATTGTTGGTCCCCGCCACAAACAACGGACTCCAATAGTGACAACTACAACTCCTCCACAGATAGTAGGCTGACATTGTCCTCCTAGCGGGAAAAGTATCAACTCCTCTATGAAGTCCACACGGATGACCTAGAACTCCTTTCATTCTACTAGAACAAACATGAAGGAGTCATCATGTGATAAAGTGAACTTTTAGAGTATTTACTAATGACGTAAGTGAATTCACGTATTTGTATTATATTAAGAAGTATCAATTTATACACAATGTTTCGATGGTATTTTATGTTGATATCACTGAGAATATCTCTAATTTTATGCCTTTTTGAGGTAATTAAATGATTCATCTACGCAGTTATTCTTGGCACCAAAATTTATTTGAATGTTTTTTTGAGGATGATAAAACTATGGTCAAAAGTTGATGATATATTGATAGTCCTCCTTAAATTTATGGAAGTTTAAAGTTATCTAACTAATTGATGCATTATGTAAGTTAGGACCAAAGTAACTGATTACTTATGAACTAAGTATTGATATATCTTTGTCACACACCCATGAGAAAGGAGGTGTCATGGTTCCAATATTGTAAGATTCAATCCCAGCTGTTGGATGTTATCAGATGACTACAACTATCATCACCCACCTTGTGTTTAGAGGGAAGATGTAAATGATGGCCAATCACAATGCCACGATCAACCTGGTTGTGGGGGTGATGGGAATAAGTAACCAAGAAGTTGGACTCACCTTCTCATTACTAGTTGTATGATACCCTGAGTAAGGTAAATGACCAAGCGAGTATGGAGAACTAGCTCCCAGTTTCCTATACTTCTCCACTGCTATTTGCAGACATTGCGGGAAGGAATGGAACCAAACTAAAGTAAAGATCAGAGAATGATAAACAAAATAGAAGGAAGAAGGAGATGACAACAAGAAGTTCCAGGCATTTTAGTGGACTACCATGAGGATTTCTATGGTGGACAGGCTCATCCTCACCAGAGAAGGAGGTGGAGGTCAGAAGAGGCTTTAAGGGCTTTCACACCATCCACGACAGGTACAATCGACTTTTTAGAGCACCCACACATATTTGGGAGGCATTATTTATTAGTCATGATGTAAGGGGAGTGAATCCCCTTTCCCTCTACCATGACAGAGGCTGGTGCGAATGAGCACCTGGATGGAGTTCTGGAGCTGTAAAGTGAGGCTCAAGAAGCCGAGGATGGTCAACTGAGGTTCAGGAGATGAGGAGTTGGATACTGGAGGTGAGAAGTATTGAAGCTACAAGGATGCTCACTAGATGAGAATCCTTATAGCAGTGATGCTCGAACCTTGATCATGGAGGAGGAACCTCTAATAGAAATCCACAAAAACTGGAGGTGTAGTTCTAAGATTGAAGTTTGTGGTAGGGTTTTCATATGGCGAGGAGGATCATATTGCCACCATTTTCTCATCTGAGGTGAGCCCTTGCGCCGACATTCCCTGGTAGACAGGAAATAAAGGACGTAGACCACACGCTAGCCTCGTACGAGATCAAGAGAGAATGAGGGAAAGTGAACCATGAACCACCCTAATCCTAGTCCACTCAGGAATAGAAGGGAGCCAATAAAAAAATAGTCAGCTCACCCAGACCAAAGAAGGAGCAGCGCACCTCTGTGGCCACGTGGCACATCATGGTTGGCCAAAAAAGGTAAATCACCCAATAGTTGTGCAATATACCTAGATTTTCAATAAATCATAGAAAATAGCCTTCTTATAAAAAAAATACAAATGCGGTACTAAAATGTTATGAAAAATGAGTAGAATAACTTGAAATCATAATATCTGTCTTTTAATTCTTATCTCTGAGTGATATCATGCAAGATTCATAATACGTGTTTCATGGATAATAAATATCAAATGAAGACCTAAAATTATGAGAATGCATCACTAACTTTGAAATCTGATATATAATCTGAATGATGTTAGATATTGTAATTTTGATGCATGATATCATGTAATTTTCTCCATATGGCTAATTAGGGCTAATAACCCTAACTAATATGCAATAATTACAAGTATGCTCAATAAATCTTGGAAACTCTAGAATATATTCATAACAGTATGTGGAACAAAATGTGAAACTAACATATCAATATTATGCACATAATTCATGATTATATGGTGATGACTCGTGATTAATTGTTTAGGGTTAACACATGCAAACATTGATATGGAAAATAATATTCATGCAACTGATTATAATATGGAATACAACATCAGTAACATCCATCGTAAGATGACAAGAGAAGTAATAACGAGATATTCTAATGACTAAGAAAACCCCTCAAATGGACACAACTAGGGTTCAGAAATGAAAAACTAATGATAGTGCACGATCTTGTCTTAATCAGGGTTGACCAAGTATGTAGTTGACTCATGGATGTATGGATTAGGTTATCTTGATCAAGGTATGCCATTACCTCTTACTTATCTTATTATACAATACACTTGTGCTATATGTGTAGTAAAATACTTAGCATTTGATATTGGGTGAAATGATTGTCCTTGTATGCTATCTTTCTTGATTTTCTATACTTATGCCTATGAACACATCAAACATAATATATCTATTCCATTATATGAAAGTATTAATTCTCATTGGTAGCATAGTGATGGAATGTGGTAATTCTCTTTGGTAGCAAATCACAATGTAAAATTATCTAATTATTTGATAGTAGATCATGAGGACTTATGTCTCGAGCTCTTTGATAGCCGAGATGATGCATTATTCCCTCAGGTGGCAAATGCATGGATGATATAATGGAAAATTTGCTTAAAATATGTGTTCTCTTTGTTAATGAACATATCTATGTAGGTATATGATTTTTCATATATTTATTTATACCTTCCAAGTATTAGTTTTATCTTATTGTCAAGCTTAGTAATGAGATGTATATAAAAAGACATGTAGGCATACTCAATACAATATTCTTGAATATCGGGATGATGTGTACCACATGTAATCTTTTGTTTTAGGTTGTGGATATATGATCTTAAAGAACCAGGATAGTTGATAGTTGTGTGGTGAGTTGATGTACAGGTGGACATGTTGTCTTAAGATCTTTTTGTTTAGTTGTAATACATGTATATGTAAAAGTTTGTTGTACAGGTGGACATATATTGTTCAATGGTGAACATATATTGTATTGTTTTATTGTTGTTCATGTGCATGTGCTACCATTGTTTCCTTCTGAACTCCTATGATTTTCTTCTTCTTAGCCTATTATGGGATGTTTAAATTTTAGTATTTCTAAGGTGATGTTTCAATTTGGAAGTCACACATTAGATTAAGTTTTAGAAAATCTGGGGATATCACACATCCCCTTTTGTTGGCGTACTTGTCACCCACCTACTCTCCCCAAATTGCTCTCAGTTGTTCTATCCCTCTATCCCTCCCTAGTCCGGTAAGACTTGCTTGGGCACTCTTGGTTTCCATAACCAAAGAGGACAACAATTATCAGAGAAACATATTCTCAATTGTGTGTGTTGGGAAGCCCCCAGTACCCTCCTATTTATAGGAGGGGTTAGGATACTGGTTCCCAATCTGTGTGGGAGAATAAGTGTTAGGAATTTCCATGAATTAATTGTCCTGCAACAAATGAACTAGTTGGTTCACTGGTGAACTGGTTGGATATCACAATGATCCTGTCGGTTCACTCAGTGATCCGATTGGTTCACATGTTTCCCACTCACAATCAAACTGACAATTCATTTCCAATTAATGTCCAATATTAATTCCTTGTACTAATCAAATTGAACAAGTAAAATGATCAACTATTCTCATGAATAGGGAAAATCACCAAAATCTTCATTTGGCATGACCGAGCTGATGGGTGAACTTGTCCTCACACCAACCAGAGTCGATCGGTTCACCCATTGAACTGATCAGTCGGTGCCCTAATTCATGTAGAATTCAGCCAATTCAATTTTCAAACAACCTGAGACTCCAACCAGTTAGTCCAACACTTGAACTTGATAGTTATGAGTCCATTTAGTTAATTGGTTGTATAATTGATTACCTAAACACATTTAGTAATCATCTTTGAACATCATTCTTGGATAAAATCCTCTTCTAGGATACTTCCTATGTGTGTGACTCTATAGGTCCCATGTCACATTGGCAATTATTGTCCATATCTAGTTTATGACATCATAAGAAATGAGTGGTTCCTAGTCACATCAGTTCTAGTCAAGTGAATGGAAAGTTAGAGAGCAACTTCAACCTACAATGTATGTAAGGTGTTAAAGTGATTGTATAATTCCTTTTTCTCTAATATCCAGATTGAACTCAAGGCATGGAATTGTCATCCTATCAATGTTCAATCCATGTTCCTTGAACCAAGAGCAGACTATCTGAGATATATGTCACTGTAATGTCATACATTGATTCACCTATGCATATGCATGCCTTTCTCAATCTCTCTTATCAAGTGGCCAGCATATCAAACTCCAGTAGGAGGGACAAATCCCATGTACATCACTCATAGTCATTCCCCATGTGTCACAATCACCCAATCACCACTGTTATTGCAATCCTTATTCAGGATTATGTTTGACGATGTCAAAGCATTCCCAATGACATTTGATGAGTGTAGTAACTTCATCTGTAAGAACCACAATCACCACCTTCAATGTGAGAGATGACTATGACCACCAAGTATGGTTTCCATGTGTCACTCTAAAGGTGGTTCTGTCTGATACACTATTCACTAACAAGTATATGTGTGCTTGTTTTGATATCACATATCATGATTGATGAGATCATGTCATCAAACAACACACACCCCAATCATTAGTATTACTATTGTCTATTTGTCTTCCACGGTAACTTCTGACCAGGGACATAACAACAATGTACATAATCTGAACATTTGTATGATCTCATTGTTCAAGTCATGTACTTGAAGACATACGTCATTGAGTATTGTAATTCTTTAGGCATTCCATATGTTTCCTCATTATCTCATAACTGAGTGAAAGAAAATAAATAAAAATGTGTCTTTATTAAGATTAATCAAATCCTGTATGTTATATACCATGTCAATCATCATCTGATCCGCTCTTTGGGCATACTATGCCAACAAACAGACTATCTCTCTAATGTAAATCTTAGCTAAGTCTGATACCTTAGTAGTGATCTTCAGAGCAAGGAAGTGTGTTGACGTGGTTAGGCGATCCACCACAAACAATTTTGCATCATGACCTTTTCTTATCTTGGGAAGACCCACCACAAAATCTATGATGATATGGTCCCATTTCCCTTCAGGAATCTCAATCAATTGTAGTAACCCACCAGGTCACTGGTGCTCATCCTTCATCATCTGGCACATAAGATAACTAGCAACATATAAGGGTATGTCTCTCTTCATTCCTGACCACCAAAAGTACCATTCTAGGTCTTTGAAAATCTTAGTGGTGTTTGGGTGTAAACTAAACTTAGACCCATGAGCCATTTATAGGATACAAGTCTTCAAAGTTGAATCCTTAGGAACCCAAATATGGATTTATATCAGATTCAACCATCCACACACACTGAGAGGTGTGTTGAAGGCTTTCCCATCAAACTCTTCATCTATTCTAATATGGGCTAGCAATATGGGCTTCTATAAGCTCCGTTAATAGCTTGGGCTTGATATGGATATTGTCAAGATGAATCATATATGCCAAAGGCTATGAAATCCATTAAGAAAAGTCCAATAGTCTTTTGAAGTGGGTAACCAAACCAGTTGCACAGTTGAGACATTTCCTACTAAGGGCATTAGCTACCACATTGGCCTCACCGGGAAGGCAGGCTATGGTGAAATCAAAATCCTTCAGATATTCCATCCAACATCTTTGTCACAAGTTGAGGTACTTCTGAGCTAAGATGTACATTAAGATCTTATGGTTAATGAAGATATCAAAGATAACTCCATACAGATAATTTCCCCAAATCTTTAAGGCATAGACCATTGCTGGATGTTCTAGATCGTGGATCGGGTAATTCAACTCATTGGGCTTGAGCTGTCTAGAAGAAAATTTGACCACATTCTTGTTTTGTTCTAACAGGCATCCTAAGCCCGTCTTTTATGTGTCAATAAGGATGATGAAACCATCATTACCTGAGGGTATGATTAAGATAGGGGTGGAGGTAAACATTTCCATCAATCCATGGAATTGTGCTTCACACATATATGACCAAACAAACTTCTCATCCTTCCAATTGGGCATGGTAAAACACAAAGTAGTACTTTAAGAAATCATTCATGAGTCACTGGTAATACCAGACTAATCCCAAGAAACTGTGAATCTCATATGCATTCTTCAAGGTTGGCCATTCTTGAAAGGTTTCTACTTTAGTAGTGTCCACTAAAATGGTTCCTCCAGATATAATGTCTATCAGGAACATAACTCGATCTATCCAAAACTTGCACTTCAACAATTTCCCAAACAACATATGCTTTCTCAAGATATCAAGGACCTTCAATAGGTGTTCATAGTGTTGTTTTAGGTAATTAGAGTAAATTAGGATGTCATCTATGAACACTCTGACAAAGGTGTCAAGGAAGGGCTGGAACACATTATTCATTAGGTTCATGAACACATTTGGAGCATTGGACAACCTAAAAGGAATAACCAAAATCTCATAATAGCATAGCGAGTTAGAAAAGTGGTTTTTAGAATATCCTCACTCTTAACTCACAATTGGTGCTATATGAACTGTAAGTCAATCTCGAGAAAACTCATGCAATTTTGAATTGGTCAAATAGGTCATCTACATGGGGCAAAGGATACTTATTCTTAATGGTATCATGATTTATCATCCTATAGTCTATGCATTTGCAAAGTGATATACCCTTCTTCTTTACAAAAAGGACCAGTTCTCCCCATGGGGATGTGCTGTGTTGGATTAAATCCTCTTCTAATACTTCATGCAATTTCTTCTTTAATTCAAGCAATTTGGCGAGAGCCATCCTATAAGGTGCCTTGGAAATTAGGTTTATCCCAGGAGCTAGCTTTATTGAGAAGTCCACTTCTCTCTACGGATGTATGCTTGCTAAATCATCTGAGAACACATAAGCATACTCCCAGACTACCTCTATTTCCTCTAAGGGTTGTATCTTCTGTTCTAGCTCAATCACTACATCTAGGAATGTTAGATGACCTTTGACCACTGTATGTTCTATTTTCACTAGTGACACATACAGTATGGTGGTAGCATCTTTTTGACCACTAATGGTAAAGGGTGTCTGACCTGGTCCCTCTATCGTTATTTTCATTTTCGTACAGTCTATTTTTTCATTATAGTTGTAATTCAATCCATTCCTAATATGAAATCAAAGTCATTCATATCAAGCAAGACAAAGTCGGCACAAAGTTCCTTGTTCATATATTTCATAGGTAGGACTGGTGTTTTTAGGACGGATGAGAAAATAAAAACACTTGGGGTCATAAATTTCAAAACATATCCTAAGTCCTTGAAGTCCAAACAAAGCATAATTGCAAAATTTCTTGAGAAGAAAGTATTAGTAGAACTAGAGTTGAATAAATCTTTTACATTATGGCTCAATATATCAAGCAGTCCTACATAGTATTCATGGTGGTCAAAACTATGCACTTCATGGAAAAGGATAGAAAATGGAGTTCTAGGGATGGTTACCTTTTCTGAGTCAGTTGGCATTAGCATGAGCTTCTTCATTATCAATGGAGAAGAATCAGGCCTATCGCCACTCTCCTGTAGGTGGGGTTGCCCCATGTGGTCCTGTACTCACTAGTTGATCTGCCACTAGACCTAGACCTCATGGGTCAAGAAGAGGACAGTTGGACATGATATGTCCTTCTTGTTGATAGCGGTAACATACCATCTTTTGTTGGAGGCATCTTCTAGGGTGATTCTTCCCACAAGTGTGGAATTTAGGGTGTCGGTTCTCTTGATGGGGTTTTCCCTTTCCTTAATTTCTACCATTTCCATTGTTTCAACCTTGTGGCCTCCTATTATCTTTTATTGGAGTATAAGTGCCTTCAGTGATCCTTAGATATCACTTGGGAAGGTTCAGACCACGCATGACAGTCTTCTACATGTCCAACCTTAAGTTGAGGGCTTCAATGATGTTTGAGGGTTTACTCGCCATCGCATGGGGTCATATCTGAGGGTGTATGTGTACTAAAAAATGTTCCACTTTCCCCTCTTAGGTTAGCATTTAGCCAAAGCACTCTCAAAGAAAGACTTCCAAGCCTAGTCTTCCACTGACATGTTGACTAGATAAAGGAGGATGAACTTCTTTTACTTCTTCTTGGCAGATATGGGGATGAATCTGTCAGAGAAGACGGTGTGGGAATCCACCCAGGCTATAGGCTCCTTAGTCAGGTTTTGGCTTAGAATGTAAGTTCCCCACCACAGATTCTAGCTCCTTCTAGAAGTTAGCTGCAAAAAGGACTTTCTTATTGAGTTGCACCTTCAAAATGCGGAAGCCATTCTTAAAAGCACAGATCTAGGCATCCACTTTTCCAACCACTTTGGTCTTATCCTCACGTGAGAACTTTTCTATGTTCAACTTGATATAGTTGAGGATGGTGGTTCCAAGACAACGGCAAACATGTAGAAATTCACCGTTCTCATCTCTAGCAACATGTTTGAGGGGCAGGGTAGTAATGGCCTTAGTCAGCTTCTTCTGTGGGTCCAACCAATGCATGTCAGGGGTATGAACTACTACTTGTCTGACTATCATTGGGATCAGGAAGCATGGTTGGGGTCATCCTTGGGATCATTCTTCCATCATAGACTCACCTTTAGGGCCAAGACAATCTTTTGGGTTTAGAATGACAAAGGGGATAACCTCATGCTCGAGACCTCTCTTAGTAGAGGCCTCGTCTGTCATCTTCCGCTTCTTAAAGGATTGTTCATGGACCTCCTCCTCTTCTGTGAGGACAATCCCTTCGTTCATGAGGGGCTACCACTAGATAGTCCCTAGGTGTGTCGTAAGGATGATGATGTTCTTGGTGTGGGACGCTGTTTCACATAGATAACTTTATTTCAATTTTATTCAAAGCATCATAAAAATTATGTCCATGACATCTTAATTACATTGATTTTATTATTTGGTGAAGGATGCCTTAACCCTAGTATTGATAACCCTAATACTCAAATAGGTAGAGGAAGTAGTTATTAGGTCACTAGGGTTTTGTGAAGGAAGCAAGATCTAGAGAAGGGATGAATTTAGATGAGAAGAAAACCTAGAGGTATTTTATTTCTGGAATAATCTTCTGACTTTGGCCAAGAAGGATGCATGGTGACCTGGGAGTCCACGTAAGCCAACTAGAGGTGCAAAGGAATATTTTTCCAACCTCCGTAGTCGTGATCCCATCTAGACTCCATCGTATTTGGAAAATATCCTAATAATTCCCTTCGGCTCTATGGAGTTTTAGACTTTACAATTATCAAAGGTTAAATGGTAAACCTAGGATCTGAACCATATGTAACGACCCCTCTGCCAGTTATCCTAAATTAAGGTGAACTGAGAGTGCAAGGGCCGTTATCGTATATACAGGATCAAGGTTTAGCAAATCACCAATAATAATTAAAAATTTCATTGAATGGAAAAGCGTTTGGTAACAATATGAAGATAGAATCTCCATTAAGGAGTTACATGAAATGGAAATATAAATGTACGCAATAGGAAATAAAACTTATCTGTCTTAATCCACTAGAATAACTTCAGATCTTTTTTATTGGTGTTATCTTCTATGGATGTCCACCTTCCATTATTACTTATAGTTTAACCTAAAATGGTGTGAAACAAATATGTGGTTTGTATATCGAGATATATTGAGTATGTGCACCAAATAAAATATTCGCATGTAGGTGTTCCCTCTCTTTAAGAGAGCCTCTTTATGGGGAACCCTCTCTTGAGGGTTTGGTCCCTGCATTGGACATTCATAAGGTTCCATAACCCAGACTTTGTTTTATATATATTCCTTCCATTTTGGTCTTGGCCTGAGGTTATCTTCCTTTTTTGGGTTTATCACCCATCATTCCAATAATGACTTATTTCACCCCATTCTCTTTAACTCGCCAGAGATTATTCAGGGTTTCAGTAGGTTACATTAATAGAAAATGATATCCATAGTGACTTTATAGATTTATACAAGTAAGTACACACTTAATAACTTTAGTTGCAATCCAATCGAGAAACTCTATAAAACCACGAAAGTGGGTTAATGTGGGTAGTCATAGGTGTAACCACATACCTTTCTCTGAGATGACTTAATGTCCAAGTAAACAAGTGTAGTTGTAACTAATTAAGAAAATACCCTAAAATTAATGTATAACACCCAAGTACTACTATCTTATCAACAAATTGTCATTAAGACTAATTTGGGATCCAATTTAGGGTTTTGGGGTCATATTAGGCTTTCATTTGTGTTTTGTCTTTTTAAACCCTAATTACCGCATTTAATGCTTCTTAACGTAGGAAACCCTAATATTACATCAAACAACTTCTAATTATCAAATTAGATTCCAAGAAGTCCTTGTTGTCCAAAAATATTAGTATTTACACATAAATATCATTTAAGTTATATCATAAAAATTAATAAATTAGAGTTTTCATGCTTATAAAACATTAAAGGTAGCAACTTTATCTTGTTTAGGAATTCAGGGTAGAATTACGTCTTGAAACCAGTTTTAGTGTAATCCTCATATTTTTATGATCAACTTCCATATATTATTTTCCATGTTTGGATAATCCTACTATTTTCCATAATTTTTAAAAAATAACACATTTTGGGTCAACTAGAGCTCTCCACCTAGGCGGCCCAGTCAGTAGGGTTAGTGGCACGGGACCACAGTCGAGCCAATCAACTCATGCTATAACGACAATTGCCAAAATCGACAAACAAATCGTTACTAATTAAGCGGAATAAACATAAACAACAGATTAACAAAAATTACTAAAAATTAAAACCATTTTTGTAAAGAGATTCATTTCTCATAAAACTCTTTAAGGAATAAGCAAAACCTGATATTCACATTGATCATATATTGTACATATAACAGTTGCTTTCTCAAAACATATACTTAAAGCAACATCAAACCTCGAGGCATACCACCCAAAATCTCAGATTGTTCATAAAACCAACACATACTAAATACAAGGACCTGAGAGTACAGAGACGACACATAGGACTCCTATCTACAAGACACGACAGACAGTACACTCAACCTGAGCTGTCACTATTGTCCCTATTGATGTTGTTCTTTCTCTACAGTACAATCTCAATCCCCCTTGTGCACATCCACCTAAAAAAAATGTGGATCCCACGGGGTGAGACAATTATCCCAGCAAGAGATATAACTCTCTGCCAATAATATTATTATCATAGTAAAATAGTATTATACTGAGTAGAGCATAAGCAATTTAGAACATTCTCATATTTTAAAGCATTGCAACTATCTATGATAGAGTACTAAATCATCTATTCTCTTTATAAGGAATACGAAGAACATGTATATCATTTACCCATCATACTATATCAACATCTCAAAATTATCCTGTGATACTCATTAACATGGTATGACATCTATGAATCATTCTCATTTCTATCTGTTGGCATCAGCCAATCTGCTAATCAGATATTGAATTGTACCAGTCATGTGAATATAAATCATCATATTCTATCTAGGCATTGGACTATGCTAATCCTATGAAACCATTCCAGACATTGGACTATGCCAATCCTTTGATAATAGCCAGGTGTTGGGTTATTACCAACCCTGTGATAACAGCCAGGCATTGGATTATGCCAATCATGTGATGAACATCCAGGTATTGGGTTATTACCAATCATGTAATTAACAACCAGCCATTGGGTTATTACCAATCATGTGACAACCAGGTATTAGGTTATTACCAATCCTGTGATTAACAACCAGGCATTAGGTTATTACCAATCCAGTGACAACCAGGTATTGGTTTATTACCAATCCTATGATAAATAGTCAGGCATTGGGTTATTACCAATCCTGTGACAGCTAGGTATTGGGTTGTTACCAATTCTGTGATTAACATCCAGGCATTGGTTTATTACCAATCATGTGATTAACATCCAGGCATTGGGTTATTACCAATCCTGTGATTAGCAGCCAGGCATTGGGTTATTACCAATCCTTTGATTACCAACCAGGTATTGGACTCTACCAATCATGTGATTCATTGCCAGGTATTGGACTCTACCAATCCTGTGATTAACATCCAGTTATTCAGTTATTACCAATCCTATGATAGCCACGGATTGGGTTATTACCAATCCTAAAATTAACAACCAGACATTCGGTTATTACCAATATTGTGACAGCCAGGTATTGGGTTATTACCAATCTGGTGATTAACAATATCATTTATTATAAAAGACTTCTATAAACATCTTGTTACCTCTCACTAGGCAACAACTATTCTCATGGCACACAAGGCCCATTAAACATCTTGTCACCTCTCACTAGGCAACAACTAACCACATGGCTCACAAGGCTAATTAAACATCTTGTCACCTCTCACTAGGCAACAACTAATCACATGGCTCATAAGGCCCATTAAATATCTTGTCACCTCTCACTAGGCAACAACTAACCACATGTCTTATAAGGCCATTAATCATTATACTTGTTATACAAGCATTTAACATGGCTTACAAGGCTTATGTAATAAGAGAATTATAGCCTTCCCACAATTAGGGTTAGGGTTTCCCTTTATAGCCGAATAGGGTTTTATGCTGATATTATTAATCCAAACACTAATTCATTGCTCCACACTTCTAGGAGTTTACATTGATATCATAATTATTCAATCATACTTATTTATTCTCATTATTTATCATTGAATGATTATCAACACAAGGTATGAGTTTCTCTCTCACCCTCACTAGGATATTGATTACATCATACTTCATTAACTTGGCTTGACCCTTTCTCGAGGTATGTAGCCTACACTTATCAAAGTGCATTAATCTCATTACATATCAATGTAACAATTGACATACCACACTTCATGTGTTACTCATCCAAGTATACTGTATTTAAGGTGGATTAAGGTGTATCCACCTTGAGGTTCTGGATGTGATACTCATCATGTCTTGAGGTATCACTTCCCTCATCACTTTTAACTTACATTAGTTCATAAAATATTTTGTATTAGGGTATTTCCCATCCTAATACTTTATGCACTAGCCCATCACATTTATCTTGTAATGTATTGGCCATAAGTCACACACTTGAATTACTTAACTATCATCAAGTGATATCGACTCATCTCAGGTTGAGGCATTGTTGACATAAGGTTGTTTGTTATCAACCACTTTAGGTCTTTCACCAATCAAGGTATTAGCCACACCATTACCTGGTATTATACTTATCACTCCTAAGAGTGTCTTGCCCTCACCTTTACAAGGTGTCTCGGATTAGAGGTGTGCATATGTTCACCATATCGGGTTGTAGGTGTATAGGCACCACCATATTGGGTTGGAGGTGTATGAGCACTCACCATATCAGGCTTGAGGTATATGACCAACATCCATATCGGGCTCGAGGTGTTAGTATGTGTTACCCATGTCGTGCATGAGATATTAATCCTTCACCATGTTGGGTTGGAGGTGTATTCAATCACCATATCGGGTGGCTCACCATCTAGGGTTGGCCGTGACGAGTTACATGTCATCTAGAGTTGTGTATCGGGCTACCATATCATGCAATAGCACTTTCTATTCTTTACTCATATCGAGTTACCCAAATTAGGGTTTCATATGAACTTATAAGTATTCATTTAACCTTATATCGTGCATGGAGTCTATACTTGACTCCCTATTATGCAAGATGTGTATACTACACCCCCATATCATGCAAGAAGGTATACAATCACATCCATATCATTTTAGTGATGTAGGTGCATCATCATATCGGGTTAGAGGTGATTGCTTGTGTGCTTGCACCCGATATCACTTTTATAAAGTGATACCATCATCTTCAAGCTCTAGACCTTAGTTCTAACTGTTATAGTTCATGGAAACAGGTCTAAGAAACTACTAGAACTCATAATATCATCAACTATTTCAGGAAATTTCAAAATTAAAAGTAGTTCATTAAGTATAGCAATTTAGGTGATGAATAATAACATGGTTGAGTTCAAGTTATATAACCCACCTTAAGAACAACTTCAAAGATCCAAGCTCCTAAGCTCCACGTTCCTAAGGTTGAAGATGACTTATCAAAAGTCCAAGGATCGTTCACAACTCCTTCATATACAAGGAATCACCATGGATAAGCAATTCATGAAGAAGAAAAGAAAAGAAGATCAAAACCCTAAAATCATGCTTCAATCCAAGGATGAAGATGATTATGGCCTCACCTTAGGGTTAATATTTGAGCTCATTATTTCTCTAGTACCTTTGCATGATACCTCACAACCCTTGCAAGATATGCCACCACTTGTGGCTGATATCGCTCTCACTTGTGGCCAAAAACACTTTACTATAGACGATATCACCCTTCTTGGCCTATATCACCCAACATGGGCGATACCCAAGGCCCATGCATGATACCACATCACTCCTGCATGATACAAGGATCCAATGCATGATACCTTAGGGAACGAGGGTGGTAAGATTTGAAAAATTCCACTAAGGGGTGAAACTAGGGGTATATATACTTGTTGTTAATGAAGGAGTGTAAAAATGAGGTGTCATCAATTTGAGCTAGTATGTGCCACGTGTCCATGCATTGGTGACACATGTACATGCATGCATAAACATTTATCTTGACATGCAAAACAGCTGAGGATAACCTAGGGATGAATTTTCGTCCATTACTTATCCCTTTGAATAAAATATATCAACTAAATCATCACTTTATTTACAACCTGATACAACTTTACTAAGGAAGTTGTAACCCTATACACCTCACCTCCTTGAGGTGTTTTTCACGACATGGCCTTTTCCAAGAGTCCACAAAACGATATGGGACTCCTCCTATGGCTCCTTGGCTGATAGGCACTCATATATAAGCTTTTCAACTTGATGCAACTCAAGTTAGGGTTTCATATTCAACTCCTTTCTTTGTCATTTTATCACCAAGAGTCCCATCACTCATAATGGATTCAAAAATGGTGTATCATTCATTATATCTCCTATAAATGATACACAGAGGAAGTAGGAACACTCTAGAGATGGTAATTTGCATATCAACCCTATATTTTGGGTAAATTACAATTTGTACCAAAATTGGTGTACAAGGTACTAGCATTATTCAAACATGTTCAAACTTGGAATTTAGGCTTTCCACAAGCCACCACTTAGAATAATTATCTCTCTTATGATGATAAAACACATGAGGCATGTTCAACATATGATATATTGCAACATAACCCCTCAACATAGGTAAATTGCACTTTGGTCCAAAACAAAGGAACATTGCTCAAACAACATTCAATCAGGACCAAACTTGGAACATAAGTGTGTCACATGATAAAAAAACACCTTAGAGGATTATATTAATGTTCTAAGTAACTTTATTATCCAAAACAAATAGGGTTACCTCATAACCCAGGTCAGGTTTGTTACAAGTTATAAACCCCTAACAAGGATTTCATCCCTAAAATACCAGGTAAAGGGAGATAGATATTATTCATTCATCATATCATCAAGTCTCCACATTACATCTTAATTTTATGGAAATACCATAGAACTTTGATCAACACAAAGTTCTTTCACATAGGGTTATCATCAAATCTGCCTTACAAGACACATACTCCACTGTCCTTTTCATTATTGATTGTAGAGTCAATTTTGTGTTAGGTAACATTTTTCTTAGTCAGAGAATCATTATACATACCTTATTTAAATCAAGTGTAAAACCTCACTGATTTGTGACCTTTTCAACTTACATCTTTATGTAATAAGATCCTTGATCTTGGGAGTTTTCTATACCCCTCACTTAGTTTGTCATTTCTCTTTCAAGGAAAGACCAGAGTTGCGTTATGTCAACCACTTGGGACTACAAGTCTTATCATACATTTTTATCTTTGATAAGCTTTTTCTCAAATGATTCTACCTTTATTCCTTCAATTAATATATCTTTATCAAAGTTATGTTTATGCATAGCATAAACCCTTAACATATAATTTTCCTACTAGAATTGTCACAACGTTGCCCCTTGTAGGTAACCAACATTACTCCTTGTCAGGAATCATGTTCTCATTTCATTTTTTTTCTCATATCATTGAAAGTTCTTGGATACTAGGATTCTTTACCTTGGTATCCATTATTTGTGCCAAAAACACATCACATCATCATCATGATTACTAGATATGGGTATTCAAACCTTCAGTTCATCACTAAACATTGTTACCTCTCATCAGGTAACTGTTACCTCTAGGTCCTCAGACCAAGGTATACATTATACTAGACATCTTCTTTTGTTTATAAGTTTGATCTATGATTAACTCATATTTCTCCATATATCAAATAGGATGTGGTAGCAATATCCATGCCACATCTTTTACTTCATTATGCTCTTTAGATTATCTCAAAATGAATACTTGATCAGAGTAATCAGAAAGATAGCAATCTAAGAGTTCCATACTTACCTAGCTTTCAATAGATGAATACCTGGCCAGGGTAGTCAAGGAATGAAATTAGGTAGTATTCATTTGTTTTATATTATGTTTCATCTATTTAAATTTTTACTACTTAGTATCTCAAATTTTCTATGGGTGTTTCTATTACATCTCTTCCTTTCATCATGAAGAGAGAAATTTCAAAACATATAAGAGAATATTGGACTGAATATAGGTTCTCATCCTTTTTATCTCTTCCTCATGTCCTCATAGAACTAATCAAAAGGAAGCTCAACAATAACTACATTCGTATAATTATCAGATAAAATCTAGAGAAGACATATCAGAATGAGAAAGCTCTATCCGAATGTCATCCCTCGCAGTCATCCACCACTTCAGGTAGACTCAAACATAGAGTCTAGCAGTTTCATGGTGTTTATTTTGCCTTTTTACACTATTTAGTTGTAACTTTCATAAGCCCTGCCGAGTCTGCCTCAGTTGTTGGGTCATTTACTCCCTTATTTTTATATAAAAGGGTTTAGTATGCTTAACATGTCCATGTCTTATCCTCATACCATAGTCTTATCGGTCTCATTACCGATGTAGAAGCTAAGTCAGAAGTTCTTATAGGTGAAAAGTTATGACTTTTTCCCTCACATAATGACTACTGCCCTGGTGCACTAGGCATTTATTGCACTGGTGGCACAAAAAACTTTGGCTTTTTAGAACAACTAGGCAAATGTCTCTAAAATTATAGAGACCTTAACTTAATTCTCAGCTTAGTGCCCCTCCTTGGGTACTTCCATTACATATGTACTATCTGTCTATACTTATGGAAGAGTCTACTTTCTTGCCATATGTCATTCCTTCCCATATTTTCCAATGTTCCAACATGACTATGTCATTCAGGAACCTTTTCAAAACCCAAAGTTTCTATACTGAGGACTGGTAACCTCGGTTGTAATGCTAGTATCTAGTCTGTTATATGCATCACTGTTGTCCTAACTTGCCTCACAAGAGAATAAAAAGTAGGATTCTCTATCCCGATTGGGTCAAAATGGGAATTCATAGGTACTCATCCTTCTCTTTCCTGATCCCTTACACCCTCTCCTGGTGCAACAACATTGCTCTCAGCACTGCGTTCCCCATGTTCCCCAGTCATTTATAAACTTTACCCTTTCTTCTGCATAAGTGGAAGTCACTATAGGGTATACTAGAGGACACTAACACAGACTCAACACCTTAGTCCTATGTCTCTATAGACTCAGCGAACCTTAAGCTCTGATACCAAAATTTGTAACGGCAGTTGCCAAAACTGACAAACAAATCATTACTAATTAAGCGGAGTAACCATAAACAACAGATTAACAAAAATCACTAAAAATTAAAACCATTTTTGCAAAGAGATCCATTTCTAGGAAAACTCTTTAAGGAATAACCAAAACCTGATATTCACATTGATCATATATTGTACATATAACAATTTCTTTCTCAAAACATATACTTAAAGCAACATCAAACCTTGAGGCATACCAGCCAAAATCTCATATTGATCATAACATCAACATGTACTAAATCCAAGGACCTGAGAGTATAGAGACGACACATTGGACTCCTATCTACAAGACACGACAAACAATACACTCAACTTGAGTTGTCATAGTTGTCCCTGTTGCTATTGTTCTTTCTCTATAGTACGGTCTCAATCCCCCTCCTGCTCGTCCACCTAAAAAAATGTGGATCCCACGAGGTGAGACAATTTTCCAAGCGAGAGATATAACGCTCTGCCAACAATATTATTATCACAGTTAAATAGTATTATACTGAGCAGAGGATAAGAAATTTAGAACATTCTCATATTTTAAAGCATTGCAACTATCTATGATAGAGTAGTAAATCATCTATTCTCTTTATAAGGAATAGGAAAAACATGTATATCATTTACCCATCATACTATATCAACATCTCAAGCTTATCATGTGATACTAATTATCATGGTATGACATCCATGAATCATTCTCATTTCTATTTGTTGGCCTCAGCCAATCAGCTAATCAGATATTGAATTGTACCAGTCATGTGAATATACATCATCATATTTTGTCTAGGCATTGGACTATGCTAATCCTATGCAACCATTCCAGACATTGGACTATGCCAATCCTTTGATAACATCCAGGTGTTGGGTTATTACCTACCCTGTGATAAATCCAGGCCTTGGATTATGCCAATCCTATGATGAACAATCAGGTATTGGGTTATTACCAATCCTATGATTAACAACCAGGCATTGGGTTATTACCAATCCTGTGACAGCTAGGTATTGGGTTATTACCAATCATGTGATTAACAGCCAGGCATTGGGTTATTACCAATCCGGTGACAGCCAGGTATTGGGTTATTACTAATCCTGTGATTAACAACTAGGCATTGGGTTATTACCAATCTTGTCATAGCCAGGTATTGGGTTATTACCAATCCTATGATTAACAGTCGGGCATTGGGTTATTACCAATTGTATGATTAACAGCCATGCATTGGGTTGTTACCAATCCTATGATTAAAAACTAGGTATTGTACTCTACCAATCATGTGATTAATAGCCAGGTATTGGACTCTACCAATCCTATGATTAACAACTAGGTATTGGGTTATTACCAATCCTGTGACATCTAGGTTTTGGATTATTACCAATCCTATGATTAACAACCAGACATTGGGTTATTACCAATCACGTGATAACCAGGTGTTGGGTTATTACCAATCCTATGATTAACAATATCATTTACACTACTACAGAAACGGCCTTTGGCGTCGGTCGTTTAACCCCATTTGGCGTCGGTCGTTTAACCCCATTTGGCGTCGGTTTCCGACCGACGCCTATGTGGGCGCCGCTAAAGGTCGAACACTTCGGCGTCGGTTTTTTAACCGACGCCTATTTGTCCTATAGGCGTCGGTTGTTTAGTAAATAACCACCGCCAAAAGTGTTCGCGCCACAGAAAATGGCATCATCTAGGGCACTTTGTGCGTCAATTATTTACTACACAACCGACGCCTATATAGAATATAGCGTCGGTGTTTTAGTAGATAACCGACACATAAAGTGCCCTAGATGACGCCATTTTCTGTGGCGCGAACACTTTTGGCGTCGGTTATATACTAAACCACTGACGCCTGTACTTCATGATGACACGGCCGTGCTTCCCTGCACGGCCGTGTTAGTACTATAGGCATCGGTTTTATATGAATAACCGACGCCATTTACACCACGGCCGTGATATCCTGCACGGTCGGGTTGTTTTTACTATTAGGCGGCGGTTTTATCAAATAACCGACGTTGTATGTCTTTGCTGACGGTTTTCTATAAATAACCGACGCCTATTTATATATTTTTTTTCATCAGTTTGCAGGCCTGCTGTGGCTGGTCAGCAGGATGAGAACCTACAGTTAAATTTTCTGAACTACAGGTTTACGACATCCATTGATATCAGCCTACAAACAGGCCGCAAACCTGCAAAAGTCACAAGCAAAATTCTACACAAGTACATACATTCAGACATCAATTCAATTCTCACATTCACACATATAGAAACATTCAAAAACATGTATTAACATTCAGAAATATTTATTTACAAAGTATCATTCATTATCGCTATCAACATCCCAATTATATCTTACAGTTGCCACTGCTTGTATGGCTTTTGCCCATTCTTCTCTTACTTCATTTAATGCTTCCATCGTATATGGAGCATGTATATTTTTTAAGCGTTTACCTGTAGTGTTGTCAGTTTTAAACACCTGCAAAGAGAATGATGTATATATATAAGTAATAATATAAAAAATAAGATAAGATTGATATATTTCATACTAACTAATGAGACTATATATAATACCTCATGTATGGTATCGATGTCCAATGCGGCATATTTGATAATCATCTGCATAAATCGCATCACATAGTATGCACATGCCCAGCCATTGTCTTGTGTAGCACACTATAAATTGAAACATACAAAATATTACAACTAAGCACAATTCACATCAATAATATATATATTCGAATCGGGAACTTACTTGTACGTTCTGCCAATTTATTGGCTGGTTCTTTTTCCTTGGGACCGTTCCTCCAGCCTTTTTGAATGCATCTAAACCCCTACATGTTAATATAACACAATAAATTGCATAAGTAAATAGTAATGTAATAAAAGATGTTAACAGATATAAAAATGAAATATTTCTCACCAGAATAATGGCATTCTCATTACGTGTCCAATTTTAGTGTTCAATGTACTCCCCGCAGGATCTAGATAATAAACAGTGAATGTCCCGGGGACAATAACTAGTAACTCCCAATGTCTACCTCTAGAAGTAAGAAGTTAACAATTAATAACTCAAAATGCAAAATAAAAATGGAATTTTCTTAAGTCCAAATTATAAATAAAGTAAACTTACTTGACATTGAATGGAGCTATTATTATCGTCTTCTTTTGCTGACCAAAAATTGTAAAAGCATCTATACAGTATTGTTGAACATTATCAGGGTCTTTAGCTACCAAACTAATCAATGATGGAATCAAAAATCCCACATGATCAAATGCAAATTGTTTGCAATGATCTTCGACTAGGTAGCTGCAAAACATATAGGCGTATGCATTAATATATAAGAAACCAGATCACCGGATCTTACACAAGGTATATGGATGTATAAACAAGATCTCACCTTATCCATGTCTCTATCATTGATGTATTCAGCCAATCATACATAAACAACTCAATAATATCTTGTATAAATAAAGAGCTATCGTATGATTGACCTGCATAATCTGCATCTAAAGAAATAATTATAGGGCAATGTACATTATGTGCCCGTAGCCAACATGCCATTCCCCTACAAGCAGGACCTAACGGGTATGTTAGGTCAGTTGGAACCCAATCGGGTAATGCGGGAAGTGGAAGTGGAGGCCTAGGTGCTCCTGGTGTCTTCTTTTTAACCTGTACATATAATTTCAGATCAGTTGACATCATATATACACATTAACAGTCTAAATCAATGTAAATTTATCTTACAATTTCAGTCGTGTAGACGACATCTTGTCACCTCTCACTAGGAAACAACTATTCTCATGGCTCACGAGGCCCATTAAACATCTTGTCACCTCTCACTAGGAAAAAACTAACCACATGTCTCACAAGGCCCATTAAACATCTTGTCACCTCTCACTAGAAAACAACTAATCAAATGGCTCACAAGGCCCATTAAACATCTTGTCACCTCTCACTAGGCAACAACTAACCACATGGCTTATAAGGCCATTAATCATTATACTTGTTATACAAGCATTTAACATGGATTACAAGGCTTATGTAATAAGAGAATTACATCCTTCCCATCATTAGGGTTAGGGTTTCCCTTTATATCCGATTAGGGTTTCATGTTCATATTATTAATCCAAATTCTAATTAATTGCTCCACACATCTAGGACTTTACATTGACATCATAAGTATTCAATCATACTTATTTATTCTCATCATTTATCATTGAATGATTA
The DNA here is from genome assembly GCA_963693085.1 of Alisma plantago-aquatica. Taxonomy (NCBI): domain Eukaryota; kingdom Viridiplantae; phylum Streptophyta; class Magnoliopsida; order Alismatales; family Alismataceae; genus Alisma; species Alisma plantago-aquatica. Next base: position 220,197,160 of record OY856410.1, on the reverse strand, counting down.
TCAACTCAAGGTATGAGTTTCTCTCTCATCCTCACTAGGATATTGATTACATCATACTTCATTAACTTGGCTTGACCCTTTCTCAAGGCATGTAGCCAACACTTATCAAAGTGCATTAATCTCATTACATATCAATGTAACAATTGACATAACAAGATTCATGTGTTACTCATCCAAGTATATTGTATTTAAGGTGCATCAAGGTGTATCAACCTTGAGGTGTTGGATGTGATACTCATCATGTCTTGATGTATCACTTCCCTCATCACTTTTAACTTACTTTAGTTCATCAAATATCTTGTATTAGGGTATTTCCCATCCTAATACTTTATGCACTAGTCCATCACATTAATCTTGTAATATATTGGCCATAAGTCACACACTTGAATTACCCAACTATCATCAAGTGATATGGACTCATCTCAGGTTGAGGTATTATTGACATAAGGTTTCCCATTATCAACCACTTTAGGTGTTTCACCTATCAAGGTATTAGCCACACCATTACTTGGTATTATACTTATCACTCCTAAGAGTGTCATTCCCTCACCTTTAAAAGGTGTCTCGAATTAGAGGTGTGCATATGTTCACCATATCAGGTTGGAGGTGTATGAGAACTCACCATATTGGGCTAGAGGTATATGAGCAACATCCATATCGGGCTAGAGGTGTTTGTCTGTGTTACCCATGTCGTGCATAAGATATTAATCCTTAACAATGTTGGGCTAGAGGTGTATTTAATCACCATATCAGGTGGCTCACCATCTAGGTTTGGCCGTGATGGGTTACATGCCATTTAGAGTTGTGTATCGGGATACCATATCATGCAATAGCACTTGCTATTCTTTACTCATATCGAGTTACCCAAATTAGGGTTTCATATCAACTTATAAGTATTCATTTAACCTTATATCATGCATGGAGTCTATACTTGACTCCCTATCGTGAAAGAGGTGTATACTACACCCCCATATCATTCAATAAGGTATACAAGCATATCCATATCGTTTTAGTGAAGTAGGTGCATCATCATATCGGGTTAGAGGTGCTTGCTTGTGTGCTTGCACCTGATATCACTTTTATAAAGTGATACCATCATCTTCACGCTCTAGACCATTGTTCTAACTGTTAAAGTTCATGGAAACAGGTCTAAGAAACTACTAGAACTCATAATTTCATCAACTATTTCAGGAAATTTCCGAATTAAAAGTAGTTCATTAAGTATAGCAATTTAGGTGATGAATAATAACATGGTTGAGTTCTAGTTATATTACATGCCTTAAGAACAACTTCAAAGCACCAAGCTCCAAAGCTCCACATTCCTAAGGTTGAATATGACTTATCAAAAGCCCAAGGATCGTTCACAACTCCTTCATATACAAGGAATCACCATGGTTAAACAATTGGTGAAGAAGAAAAGAAAAGAAGATCAAAACCCTAAAATCATGCTTCAATCCAAGGTTGAAGATTATTATGGCCTCACCTTAGGGTTAATATTTGAGATCCTTCTTGATCTAGAACCTTTGCACGATATTCAGCCACTTGTGGCTAATATCCCCCTCACTTGTGGCCAAAAACACTTCATTATGGCCGATATCACCCTTGTTGGCCGATATCACCCTACTTGGGTGGTATGATCTTGCTATGGGTGATACCCAAGGCCCATTCATGATACCACATCACTCCTGCACGATATAGGGATCCTTTTCACGATACCTTAGGGTTAATATTTGAGCTCATTCTTTCTCTAGAACCTTTGCACGATACCTCACAACCCTTGCATGATATGCCACCACTTGTGGCTGATATCGCTCTCACTTGTGGCCAAAAACACTTTACTATAGACGATATCACCCTTCTTGGCCTATATCACCCAACATGGGCGATACCCAAGGCCCATTCATGATACCACATCACTCCTGCACGATACAAGGATCCTATGCACGATACCTTAGGGAAGGAGGGTGGTAAGATCAGAAAAATTCCACTACAGGGTGAAACTAGGGGTATACATACTGGTTGTTCATGAAGGAGTGTAAAAATGAGGTGTCATCAATTTGAGCTAGTAGGTGCCATGTGTCCATGCATGGGTGACACGTGTACATTCATGCATGAACATTTATCTTGACATGCAAAATAGTTTAGGATAACCTAGGGATGAATTTTTGTCCATTACTTATCCCTTTGAATAAAATATATCAACTAAATCATCACTTTATTCACAACCCGATACAACTTTACTAAGGAAGTTGTAACCAGATACACCTCACTTCCTTGAGGTTCTTTGCATGACATGGCCTTTTACAATAGTCCCGAAAACTATATGGGACTCCTCCTATGGCTCCTTGGCCGATAGGCACTCATATATAAGCTTTTCAACTTGATACAACTCAAGTTAGGGTTTCATATTCAACCCCTTTCTTGGTCATTTTATCACCAAGAGTACCATCACTCATAATTGATTCAAACATGGTGTATCATTCATTCTCTCTTCTCTAAATGATACATAGAGGAAGTAGGAACACTCTAGAGATGGTAATTTGCATATAAACCCTATATTTTGGGTAAATTACTATTTGTACCAAAATTGGTGTACAAGGTACTAGCATTATTCAAACATGTTCAAACTTGGAATTTAGGCTTTCCAAAAGCCACCACTTAGCATCATTATCTCTCTTATGATGCTAAAACACACTAGGCATGTTCAACATATGACATATTGCAAAATAACCCCTCAAATTGGGTAAATTGCACTTTGGTCCAAAACAAAGGAACATTGCTCACACATCATTCAATCAGGATCAAACTTGGAACATAAGTGTCACATGATAACAAAACACCTTAGAGGATTATATTAAAGTTCTAAGAAACTTTATTAGCCAAAACAAATAGAGTTACCTCATAACCCAGGTCAGGGTCGTTACACATGCCATGCCAGCACTAGGGCTAGCTTGCTCTTAAGAAAAAAGAAAGAGAAAGGACAGAAAATCCCTTAACATTATAGATGAGGAGTCGAGGGAAGAGGCTCATTCCATAGGGAGGGTTGTCTACAACCTTGCTACTTTGTCAGTGGCTTGGGTGAGTCAATGGCAGAAGTTATTGGGAATTTGGATCTCTACGTAATAGGTAAGTGCACCAACACATCTTCCTTGAGTTATTGAAGTCTTCAATGAATTCAATTGGCTAGAAGGTGTTTGGAGTAACAAGGATGGTGAAGGTGAAACTTTGACAAGGTTTAGAGAGGAAGATGAGAGGAATAGCAGTGCTTAGAATATAAATTAATCACATGGGATGGAGCCCAAAGTCAAGCAAGGTCTCGTGATAAGACTTGTGGTCTCATAGAGGATGGCTATCTCCATAGATAGCCTCAACTATGGAGAGTTGGTTGACAAAGGGTCTGGAATTTAGGGAATTCCTTGATTGATTTCCAAAGGTATCAAACCAGGGGTTTCCTTGTTCGGAATCACCTCCCAATAATAATTGAATGGTTTCCAAGAATGCTTGTGGGTCAGAGGAGAGGGAAACAAGAAATCAAAAAGGAATTAAATGTTCCTAGTTTCCTTTCTCAGCACATGGTAGATGATGAGCCATTCATCATTAGATTGGTTGACATGCCACACGAATTATCAAAAGGGAGGTTCTTATTTCCTTTATGTAAAATTGTGACATTTAATTCATATTTCCATAGTCCTTTTCACTTTAGGAAAACTAGTTAAAACCATGTCTCTCCTTTTATCCAAACAAGTTCAAATTTTAAAGGAAAGTCTTTAAGGATTAAATCATGATGTGGTCAAGATTTTGTGACAAAATACACAAGTTCACAATGCTTTTCTTTGTCTCTAAGTCTCCCCTTTATTCAATTTATTTAAGCAATCACTTAATTTCTTTTCTTACCCAAACTTGGAAAGATTCCTTATTTTTGATGTATTTTCTCATTGTGTGTAGTATTGAACCAATTTCAATTCAGAAGTTTCCTTCAACCTATTCTTGTTTATAAATACCACACAACTCCATAATTAAAGTATCAATTATCCATTAGTTTTACTAATTTTTTTTATTTCTGGATTTTCCTCCTTTTCTTTATCCAATTTATATTTATTGATTATTGAAAAGATCAAAAACCATGAAATTCATTCAGAAGGAGAAGTACACTTTTAATCCATATTTTTTTTGATAACGAGGAACCCCTCCTGAGATCGGCCCCTATTGGACCCCACCCAGCCAAGGGTAAACCCCAGAACTAGCCGTGTACATGGGGGCACCGCGGCGCGCTCAGTAAACAAGACATTCCAAGTTTTCTAATATATCCCTAAGAGACCCATATTTGCATTTCAAATATGTCATAACTTATGAAAAACCATGGTATAACACTAAGAGTTCTACGTAAGTCATCCACCTTTGATCCTCCGTGGTGAAAAAATCCTCCTTTGATCATATCAACTCCAAGACATAGATATGATTCAATGTGATAACGTGTGGTGCATAATCTCTAGCAATGTTATCTACGTAGAAAATGAATTCAATGTAGCTGACTACTATCAATATGCATCAGATGTTGTCAATAATTACATTTTTGTTTTGTCAATCTCTATCTTAGTGGAAAAGACACATGTTTCATATTAAATTATGTCAATTTTTTTATTATCCTAGAGTAATTTAACATGAAAAGTATCATATACTTCAGAAGTAAAAGAATGGGCAATGTGTCACTCGAAGTTGTAGACAACACTATTCTTTTTAGAATTAACATGTTGATACCCAAAATTCCATCATTTAAACATTATTGTTTAATGAAAGGGTGGAACATTAGTGACAACATCAAGTTGGTTCATGATATCAAACATGGCCCGAACCCTAGGTGTGAGAATGTGTTTTACAAGGTGGATAAGTCCAAAGTGTCGACATGGTGGTTTTTGAGTTTTTTGATAAAACTTGGAATTCCTTAAGGTTTGACAAGATAATGATTAAATTCATTACCATTGTAGATAAAGGGTCATGGTTTACCATATCTATGAATATCATGATGGATTTTTCAGGTCTTTGATAAATGCTTATTAATCTATTTTGTTTACATCTTTTAAATATCTCTTTAGGATTATTTTATTAGTTTTAGAATTAATTGTCTTAGTTTAGATTTTATCTTTTTAATTGGATTTTAAATTATATGGTTTTGGATTTTGTAGGAAAATTTCCCAATCACTACAATTATTAAATTCTCTTATAATATTTTACACAAATTCCAGTAGTCCTGACATAGATATATACCCCATGGTGGAATTCAACACACAATTATGTGTTGGAAAGGAAATTAAATGTTATACATGAAAAATGTATTTTGGATGGCCTTCCCAGTGTCAAACTAGCTTTACAATTCGATTGACTCATCATTTTGGGAATAACCAACAATGAGTGCAATATGGTCAAAATATTCAAAGATAACAACAAAATAAATCCCTCCATTTTTGGGAATGGAATTACTATTGTAAAAGTGTACTCCTTTGGGTAGGAAAGTTAATATATTCAATATTCCTTTATGTGGTGTAAATAATATAAATAAAGACTCGATCAAATGTCAAAATAATAAAATCATCAATGCGGTCAAGGTTTTGAGCAATGTGACTTCGGATTGAAGCAAGTGATTGAATATAGTTGACTGATGGATACCAAAGAGGAAGAAAACTTTCCACCATCAATAGCCATTCCAATAGGATTTCCCCCTTCTAACCCCTATAAAAAGATGGGGACTCCTAAGTTAAGGGCATGTCTTCTTCTATCATATTTTGTAACATTACTTGTCGAATTCTTGAATATTTCTCTAGATTTAGCTTTCATTAACATTTTTATTCATGTATGTTGTACTTATATTCTTCAATCAAGATTTCTAGTTCCTTTTCCATTCTTGGTATACTTTCTTTATGCAAATAATCAAGAAGGGCGGCCATTTTATCGTCACTGGATCAAGATCCTTTGGGATTCTTCTTCTTTCTAGTCTATGGCTTCCTTTCTTCTTTCCTTTGTCCCCTATATAACTTCCCATGAATTTTGAGTAGTATTCTATATCAGGGAATGATGAGTAGCCCCATAGCCTTAGTTAAACTCTATCTATTTTATATGATGATACTTGTTAGAGGGTCTTTCTTAGGATTTTTTCCGACTTAAAAGACTTGGTCTCTTGCTTTTGTCAAAATTTAGTTTTTGGTAATGAGATCTCAGACCCCAACACTTAGAACAACCAAACAAATGCACAAGGATCTGTATCAAACCTCAAAAGGATCCTTTGTCGGGATGTTCAGGAAAGGATCCATACATTCAAAGACCAATGAGTTTGCAGGGAGTTCGTGTTTTATAATGCATTTGAGGATGTTTTTCATACTTTCATCTAACTTTTTATCTCACAAATTTCATCAATCTTGTTTCATGTAGGCTATGGTGGTAAAACCCATAGCCCTAATATCTTTTATCATTGCTTCAATCTCATCTCTCAATCACTTGTTTCCCAATCACTATTTTCTTTACTTGCAATATTATTTTGTTCTTTGTATAAACTCTCTTTTACTTGTTCTTAGCATAACTATTTCCTTATTTGTTCTTAATGTAACGTTTATTTATTGTTTATTAGTAAAAATATTCCATTATTTGTTCTTGGCATAACCAAACTTTCAAAAATCAGAATTTTCCTTCTTTTTCTCGTGATCAGATTTGAATCTCAGCCATTTTCTTTTGATGTTCCTTGGATTGATATCTTACTACCATCAGGTTAAACTCTAGATCCTTAATGATTGGTGTGCAAACAACACACATGAATTTGACACCATTGTGGGGGATGACAATTGTTGTTTTTCAAACCCGATCACTTGTATATATAGGATTTCTTTTATTTTTCAAAATTTTCATTTGGTTTTATAACTTTTGGTTTGTTCCAAGATTTAGTTTTGTTTCATAATTCCTTAGCTTATTTATAATTTTTAGACTTGTTCCATAATTTCTTTCCCATCATTCTAGTTTATTTTGTAATGTCAGTTCCTTATAACATTTTGTTTGGTTCTACAATTTTTAGTATTGTTCAATAATTTCTATCTTGTACGATAATTTGTTTCTTAGAATTTAATAATTTTATTTGCCTACTGAGACCCATTGTTGTAGTATATCTCCTCCATCTATGGAGTTTCCATTTTGACAGTGCTACTGTCCTTACTTTATTTTTTAGTTTTTAATCTTGTTCAATAATTCCTTAGTTTTTCCTTGTAAATTTTAGTTTTTTTGAAAATTCTAGTTATCCCCTTCATTTTATTAGTTTATCGACATAATTTTACAATTCTTCTAGTTTAGACCTTTTCCTTTCTATCTTATATTTCTTTTGTAACCTTTTCCCCTAAAAAATCAAAATGGAATGGTCAACACATTATTGTTCACAATTTCAATTGTATAGTTATTACAACCATGCATCACTAGATTGTCCAAATATATCCCCTAATTTTATAGTGTCATCTTGTAATATAAAATCTTCCTTTCAAGATGGATATAATTAAAATTACAATCCACAAACTTTTAGAGACTATATGAGGAACAATGTTGCACATATCAATGTGAGGGATGCTATGACTATGTATGTTATGAGGGGTATCGTGAAGATAACCAATAAAATTTGGGTGGGGTATGAACTTTACTGGGAGACCCAATATACACCTCAATAGGAGGAATGGATTAAAGCCTCAAAAAGAATAGTAGCGGAACAACATGAAATATTTTGAAGAGAAATATAATATATTAGAATTTGGCAAGCCGTGTTAACTACATTACTAGAGGCCCAATCAAAAAGACCCCTAGAGGAACCAGAACAACAATAATATTGTTTTTCTGACGATGATGATCCCATGTTTATGTGAATTGTGACTGATTCTACCAAGGAGTCACATTCTTTATGTGATGAGAGTGTTGATATTTTGACCTTTCTACTGGACACTTTACTAGTTCAGTATGAAAAGTTCAAGTAGGGGATTCGTCCTTATTCTAAAGATCCACCAACTCCTCTCATCCTTGACATATCTTTGGATGTTATTATTGACCAACCTACTTGGGTTGAACCCTCCCTGGATAATGAACCACCTATTGATGTTTCTAGAGAGATGTTTCCTCATCAACAACCTTACACTCCACAATAGAAATTTTTTTTTCACATACGACTGATTTATATGGGAAGAATGACCAATTGAATAAAGTGACATAACCCCACTCCTTGATTATAAAGATGATATTCACATTTTACTTCCTCCTAAACTCTTGTAAACATCTTGCATTGAGTATCATGAGCCTCATGCTATATCAACATGGAAACCCACTAATCCTATTATCAATAATGTTGATTGCATGATTTTTGAGGAGAGAAATATTACTTATAATGCTGATTTTGTTCCCTTCATACCAATAAAAATTTTCCTATATTTAGATCAATATGATGAGGGGAAACCAGATCCCGATCCTCCTCCCAAATTTGCACTATATGTGTTACTCGCTGGGCATCTGCCAATCTATCTCAATCCACATTCATCACCAACACATCCTTTACTACTAAATATCTATGGATCCTATTGTAGGGACTATGAGGCAAAAGGAAATATGAATGACTCGTTGAGCTTTCACGACCACCCAATTATTGGATACACCATGAAGCTCCACCAATCATGGTCCTAGCCCTCATAAACATTCCATTCAGATGGACGTTCATTGATCTACCATGTCCCCCTTATGATTTTTGGTCTTCTCTTCCCTCAATTCTAAATTTATTTATTGCTTGGGACAAGTAAAAGTTTAAGTATGGGGTGGAGGTATGTGGTACATACTCATTCCACCAACTCTATCTTAAAAAATTTACAATTCACATTATGTTATATAATTTAGTTTTAAAATTTTCAAATCTCAAAGAAAATCTTTAGTTTTGGCCTTGATCTAATCGGCCATATGTAAAATTTTCCTTTAGTTTTGTCCTTTATCTATTCGACCAGATGAATAGACTAATTTCTGCCAATATACTCCTTCCTTGAACATAGTAAATCTTCCTTCCAAATAATTTTACAAATTGTCATGACTAGAACTCACCATGTCACCGATGCGCTCAACTTAGAATTACTCCTTTGAAAAGTTGGCAAGCCTTATTCAATTTATGGGAATCAAGCAAAACTTTTTTATATTTTTAACTATTATGTAAGTTATCATATATTTTATCTAATGTGGTGACAAGGAATAGTCAAACCAATACGATGACACTCCCTGAGAAAAATAAATGTGAGAAGCACATGACCAGTCCCCTTCCACCCTTCACCTCAAAAAAATCAAAACCTTTGTATGCCAAACCGCAAGTCCGGGGTGGCATCATCGTCCCCTTCTAAAAGTTCTTCCATACCCTCATAAGTGTAATAATGGTGTACCATCAAAATATGACAAAGTGCACATCAAAAAAATGTGGTCAATGTAACTATTGTACATAAATGAAAAGATCCCAAGTTCAATCGAGGAGGGATCATATTCTTCTATACCTTTTTTATCCTTGTTCTTGAGAAAAATTTACAAATAAATGTGGGAGTGTCAAATTAAAAGGTAGACAAACCCAGTTAACTTACAAAGTCTTAAGATAGTAATAAGCTATAAATATGTTTTAATTGAAAATGTTGAATTTTGTGGTTCATGATTCTAGGAGATTGCGTCACTAGGCCAATAAAAAAGGTAAGGAACAAAGTAATGTTATTAGAGGGAGAAAAAACATGTTGTTGGTACAAATTGGAATCGTTTGAGATTCTTTGTTTCTTGAGGACAAGTAAACATTCAAATCTAGGGAATTTTGATAAATGTGTATTTATCCTTTTTATTTACATCTTTTAGATATCTCTTTAGGATTTTTTTGTTGATTATATTCTTCATTTTATAATTAATTGTCTTAGTTTATATTTTATATATATAATTTGTGATAATAATTCATGCTTGGATTTGGTATAAAAATGGCCCAGTCAATCCAATGATTAAATTCCCTTCAAATATATTTATGTAATTTCCAATAGTCCTAATATATATACCCGCGCCAAAAAGATTATAACATTTGCATCCCATGGAAAAATTTAATGCACAAGTATGCCTTGGAAAGGAAATTTGATGTTCTACATGAAAAATATGTTTTGGATGAACTTCCAAGTGGTCAAATGGAGTTACAAGTCGATAGACTCATTGTTTCTGGAATAAACATCAATGAGAGTCACATGTTTTCAAAAAAAATCAATGAGAGTCACATGGTCAAAATATTAAAAGAAGACAACTCAATATATCCCTCCATTTGTGGGCAAGGAATTAATGTTGTAAAAGGTTACTCATTTGACTAGGAAAATGAAAAATTCCATATACTTTTATGTGGCAGAAAGAATTCAAATAAATACATGATAAAATGTTGAAAAAATAAAATCATCAATGTGCTCAATGTTTGAGTAGTGTGACTTCAGGATGAAGTAAGTGATTAAATGCAGTTGATCAACCAAAACCAAAGAGGAGGCAATCTAGCCTCTTCCAATAGCTATTTTTATAGGGTTTTCCTCTCCTTTCCCCTGCTAAAAGGAGGGGGGGCTCCAAAAGAAAAGGGCATCTCTTCTTCTATCATATTTTGTAACATTACTTGTGTAATTCTTATATTTTTCTCCAGCTTTAGCTTTCATTTACATTCTTATCATTGGATCTTGTACTCTTGTTCTTCAATAAATATATCTAGTTACTTTACCATTCTTGGTATTCTTTCTTTGGGTAAGGAATCAAGAAGGGAAGCCATTTCATGGTCACTAGACCAAGATCCTTTGAGATGCTTCTTCTTTCTATTATATGGTTTCCTTTCTTTTTTCCTTTGTCCCTTCTTTAACTTCCATGGATCGTGAGTAGTTTCCTATATCAAGGCATGGAGAGTAGTCCCATAGACACAATTAAACTAGATCTATTTTATTTGATGATACTTGTTATATGGTGTTTGTTGGATTTTTTACGACTTAAACAACACGATCTCTTATTTTTGTTGAATGTTACTTTTAGGTAATGAGACATCAGATCCCAAGACTTGGAACAACAAAAAAAATGCACAAGTATCAAGATGAGACCTTAGAAGGATCCTTTCTTGGTATTTTTAGGAAAGGATTTATAAACGCCAGTACCAATGGGTTTACAAGGAGTTCAACTTTTGTAATGCATTTGAGGGTGTTTTTCATACCTTCATGTAAGTTGTTTCATCTCATAAATTTCATCGATCTAGTTTCACATGAGTTGTAGTGGTAAAAACAATAACCCCAATGTTGTTTTTATTGGTTAAATCCCATCTCTCAATTGCTTGTTTCCCAATTGCTCCTTTCCTCACTTGCAATTTTATTTTGTTTTTAGCATAACTCTCTTTTACTTGTTCTTAGAATTACTCTTCACTTATTTGCTATTAATATAACTTTTATTTTCTTGTTCATTAGTGAAATTTTTCTATTATCTATTCTTAGCATAACCAAACTCTCAAGAATTAAAATTTTCCTTCTTATTCTTGTGATCAGATTTGGATTTCATTCATTTTCTTCCATTTTCCCTTGAATGAATACCTTACTACCATAAAGTTAATATCTAGGGTTTTTCCTAGTGATGCAAAAAATGAATGCTAGAGAACAGTGACCCTCTTTCACTGATCCTCTTCAGGGTAGCACAAGATGTTATCAGAAAGCATATGTTAAAATAGGTAGAACAAGGTAGAATTTCAAGATTTAAAACTATGGAATTGGGAGAAAACCTTCTCATGTCATGTTTGTTGATGATTTTATACTCCTCCTTCATGTAGTAGTAACCCTTAAGCAAGAATTAGCATTCTTTTAGATTTTGATAGATTCTTATGACAAACTATTATAAATGTAGTTGATCATCAAGAATATGAGTGGATCTAGGAAGAATGAGTTAGGTAGGGGATGGGTTTGTGTGGGGTGTAATGGTTGCATTACATACCTTGTGTTATGGTAAACTAAAAGTACAATTTTGATAAGATAATATGGGTACCTTCTCAACAAATAAGTAAAATGATTTATTCATGGGAAGATAGACTTTTAGCTTTCCCTGGAAGGATTTGTCTCATTAAGTGTGTCTCAGCCTCCATACCCAAATCAATTTTTATTGCACGTGTGATTACTCTAACTAAACTTAAGGAATTTGAGTGGATATGGTACTTTTCCTTTGGGTATCATGGGATGTGGCCAAAAGGAGGCACTAGACTAGCTGAAACATTGATATGGAACAAATCTTAGATGGATTGTTTGAAAATTCCTAATCTCAAATAGAGACACAATATTTCTCTCATGAAGGTTAGGTGGATCTTACTACAGAAATCATCCTTATGGTACATTAATTGTAGAGGAAATTATAAAATAAAATGGACCTATAATTAGGAAACACCATTGGTTATTGTGAAAGGGTTAAAGTTCTCTGAAGGTGGTGAATAGAGCTAATAATAAGTTTATAAAATTTCAAACCCAAAGGAAGGTTAGTTGCAACTTTCTTAAAAATAATGTAGCAGAAACAAGTAGCAAGTAATTTGTCAATGAAAGAAACCACATAATGCACAAGATGTAGAGTGGTTCCATCAATAGGCACTAGTCTACAACCTGGTTGTTCTCAACTAGGGTTTTAAACCTTATTTTATTTCTTTTCTTTTTGGATATAAAATATACAAAATAATTGGTGTCTTTTGTGGATCAAGACTATCCCCCTTTTCTGGATCAAGGAGATCTTGCATAATAGAGTAGATTGCAATCAGCGTCCCACCTTGGTCACAACCTTCTCACAATAAGTAGCTACAGACGCTTCCAACACAGCCTTCTAGAAAGAAGTCATTGTAAGCAATAAGAACAAGTAAAGAGAATAAGAGAGGAAGAAGAAATTACAACTCTCACAAGATATAAAAATTTGTCTCTCTCTATGAACAAGTGATTATGACTCCAAAAATATTAGGCAAGGCTATATTTAATGGAGAGACACTACTATTGAACTATGGTTTAGATCTAAAGATAGCAAAGTATTACTCTCAGCTCGGAGTAGGATATCATGTAATGGATTGCTCATGTGTGTATTCTTTATGTCCATAAGGCATTGCAATATGTAGGAAACACTTAGGAATGGTCAATATAACTATTAGGAGTGTTTATTCAGAGTTAAATGCTAAACTAGTCATTAGAATATCAAAAGGTGAGTGTACAATAGATACATTTTGTTTGTAAGACAATCTTAGTCAAATCATCTTCAACTAAGATCCTACTCGTATGAACTATACTTCGATTGAGAATGGTTCTTAGAAAAATTTACAGTGACACTTATACTACATTGGATCTTTCTCAATTGAGGTGCAATTTGACCAAAATGGATCTTGGTCAAAGAGGAGTTTGAGTGAAATATTCCTTTTGAAGTGACTATTAAGTACTTGACAAACTTATCAAATGATTTTTTTAATGACTCCTAACAATCCTAAATACATGATATAAGATTGGAAAAGGGTTTAGGAGATCATCAATTGTGCTTACATCATTCCTAGCAAGTTGAACAAAATGCACTTGTACAATGCATAAACATGGTATAATTTGACCTACAAGCATCCAAATACATATATTATAGAATGTTCTTTTATTTTGGATCTTATCTATGTTCGTTGATCACCTAAAATACTAAATGCACATGTTAGTGACACAGATGAAAATATTTGTTTCATTAAATTTACAATGTGGAATATTCAAAAGGACAACAATCTATCCCTTTTTGATGATGACATATATTTCCATGAAGATAATTTTAAAGTAGACAATTTAAATCATCAAACCATTAAATTGAATTATATAGATTAATTTATCTTCATAGATTTGTCTCCCCCTTTTTCAAAGTAAAAAAGTGTTATACTTACCAATGCTCCCCCTTAAGGAGAAACTACCCTTCAATAAGATAATTATTTTGAAGAGGGAATATATATAGCCAATAAAAAATAAGAATGTATCAATTGAATTGAGAAACCAATATGAATACACCAAAAAAGGTACATTGTATAGACGAAAAGCCATATTTGATCAAGGAAGAAGTTATTGTCTAATTACCAATGAGAGGAATGTTAATACTTCCATGATGAAAAGATCCCATTAAGCACAAGACATCAAAGAAATACTCCAAACCAATGGTAAAAAATGTTATGTCCACCATCAATATAGACATGCCATGAGAAAAACCAATATTCTAAAGAAAATCTCAATATCATTGCAAGGAATGTGAAGTCCTCCATCATATACAAAATGCCATTAAGACCAAAGAGAGGTCGAAATAGAATATATTTTATCCAAATTTTAGGGATGTTAAGACCATAATTGATTAAGAGAAGTGGTTAAGAACATAATATAACAAATATGGCAATATGATTCTCTTGATTTGAGTTCCCCATTGATCTCATACTCATAAAATTTATCTCAAACAAATAAAGTAACTACCAAGATAATGATATCCATTTAAAAAAAAAGTCTACACTTAAAACATGTAAAATAAATCATTCCATACCTGAAAGACCAAATTAACATGTACAAAACAAAAAAAATCCTTTGAAAAGACTTTCTAAGAATGAAGAGATAATGCCATGTTCATCTCTTACGGGTCCATATAAAAATTTCCACTTGATGGATTTTGGTAGTGCCTAATAGCTTAGGCTAACTCATATGGTAGGGAATCCCATCCTCAGCAAATCCAGTAAGCAAGTCCAAGTCCATACAAGAAGGCCTGCTGGATCTATCCAAATTCAAATCAAAGACTAAATAACAACTGGAATAGCAAAAATCGGGTACAAAAGGACAAGTGTTCCCCTTCATCAAATTGTCTACACTTGATAGGGCATACCCGATCAGTTGGTGGGACCCAATGTCAAAGGGTCCCCCCACCTTACTTCAAACCATATGCTTTCTTACAGAATTCCAACATTGAATTCTCTCATTCATGTTGAAAACCACTAACAATTGCCGATATCAGACCACCTAGATTTGTCACTACATTGTTGATCATTTAGCTCATTAAGTCCATCATTTAAAGGATCAACAATGTTTGACAATTTATTTTCTTTTTATATACTTTTCAATTTTACCAGAAGTAAATTAAATAAGTTCATCTTTAGAAAAAATTAAGAGAGATACATCATCATCATTATCATGTGCACCTTGTACTTGTTCCTCACTGTCTTCATGTTCATTAATGAGGCCTTCAACTACATTAAGACATATTTCTTCATCACTTGCCTCATAGTTTGAAGAATCATCTGAAGTGCATGATTTCCCTTCTTCTTATTCTCTTTGGAGTTTTTCTTCTACTTCTTCTTGATTTATGTGAATTCTTTCTTCCAAATGTCCTTTCTCTCCACATGTGTGACATCTAGTAGAAAAACATCTAATATTTTGTTAGAATAATATATATATATATATATATATATATATATTTCATACCATTATGATATACTTATTCTTCACCACTAGATGATCCACTTGAATCAGATGACTTTGAAGCTCTTGCTTTGAATTCCACACCCTTTTTAATGGCACGTTTTTCTTCTACTTCTTCTAATTTGGCCTCTTCTTGAAGCTTCACGTCATGTGTCTCCATGTGTGCAATGAGCTGGTCCATCAACTTTTAGATAGACTGCTAGATTCTTCTATAGCACTTACCTTATCTTTGAACCTAGGTGGCAAGAAGACAAGATTTTTTGATTCTTTTTCCTACTCACTTATATGCTTTCCTAAATCACTTAAACCATTTAGAAGAGTAGAAAATACAACATACATTTCATAAGTATTCTCATTATTTTGCATACAAAATAATTCAAATTTGATCTTTCTCTTATTAATATTTGTACTCTTAAATGGTTGACTGCCTTCATTTGTAATTGGAAGTTTACTCCATATTTCATATGTGATTTCACAAGAAGAGATTGTATTAAATTCACCAAGAGTTAGATAAGAGTATAAAATACTTACTGCTCTGGAATTTAGAGTTGACTTTTTTCGAATATATGGATCCCATTTCTCCATCTCTATTTTTGTAGGTTTATATAGTAAGGCATTCATTTTCAAAAGTTAAAAATTCAAACCTTGTATGAATAATTGCATGCGCCTCTTCCAATATTTTGTAGTAGAACCATCAAAGAGTGCCAACCACATGGCATGATTTCTTATATGATTGAGTTGGCCTGAGTAGTTCCCCCCATCTTCAAGACTTATTAAATAATCTTGAAGCCTACTCTGATACTAATTGAAGTTTTCTAAATGAGGTGAATAGACCTAATAATAATTTTATGCAATTTCCAAGACAAAGGAAGGTTATTTGCAAATTTATAAAAGATGGTAAAAGGGATATAAATCAAGTCATTAGTTAATGAAAGCAATCACACCAAACATAATATGTAGAGTTGTTCTGTCAAAAGACATCTACGTCTGTCCACGACCTAATTGTTCCCAACCAAAATTCCAACATGTATTTTATTCCTTTTATATACTGAACAAAATACATAAAATAACATGTTTCTTTTGTGGCTTAAGACATCCCTCATTTTCTAGTGAGAACATGCACAATGGAGTAGATTGCAATCGGCCTCCCACCTTAGTCACAACCTTCTCAAAAGAATTAGCTCCAAGAGAATTTCCCATAGCCTTCTCTCAAGAAGTCGTTCGAAGAAATAGAATAAGTGAAGAAAACACAAGAGGAAGAAGAAGCTACAACTCTCACAAGATTTACAATTTTTATCTCTCTATGGACAAGTGATAATTTACTCTCCACAAAATTAAGGCAAGACTATATTTTGTGGAGGACACTACTATTGAGGTATGGCTTAGATTTGAAGATACCAAATTATTGTTGTAATATTTGAGTAGGATAAAATGTAATAGATTGCTCAAGTATGTGGTTTATGTGTCTATAAAGTAGTCCTATATAGAGCAAACACTTAGGAATGGTTAATATACTTGATAAGAGTGTTTACACCAACTTAAATGTAAACTAGTTGTTAGAATATCAAAAGACAAGTTTACAATGGTTAAATTTTGTCTGCAAAACATTCTTGATCAAATTGTAATTTGACTGAGATCCATATCAGTCAAACTACACTTTGACTGAGAATTGTTCTCTGGCAAGTTTGTAATGGCTCTTTTTATACAACAACTATTTCTCAGTTGAGGTGCAGCGCGGCTAAAGTGGATCTTGTTTGAAGAAAAGATTGACCAAAATATTCCCTATAAAGTCACTACTAAATACTTGGAAAACATATTAAACAAATTTTCTATTAACATCTAACTATCCTAAAGAGTTAATATAAGTTTGGAAAATAGTTTAAGATAGGATTAGGTTGATCGCCACTTGTTCTTACATCATTCCTAACAAGTTGTATAAAATACACTTGTACAAAGCATATACATGGAACAAATTGACGTACAAGCATCCAAAACACATGTATCATAGCATGTTGTTTGACGTATTATCTTGTCTAAGTTTCTTGATCACTTGAAATATGAAATGGGAAATATTTGTATCATCAAATTTAGAGTGTGGCATATACAAAAAGCCAACAAAGGTTGTATTGCATTGATCTATTAGATAAGATTTTGGTATGTGTTCCATCTAGTTGTCAATAATACAAGATGGGAGCATGTCTCATTGAACATTCCATTTTGGAATTCACTTTAGGGGATGACATGATGAGAATGTTGAAGCTTGTGCATGTATAGTAAACACCTACTCTTATGGTGGGGAATCTCATTATAAGGGGATCAATATGCAACAAAAACACTATCCCAACACTTTTGAATGAGGATAGTATGAGAGAGATTGACAAGATATCTTTTCAATTCATAGATGGGTTGGACCTTCCCATTTGGTTCCCTTGATAGGATAGAATCATTTATGTATCATTAGCTGATGATGTGATAAGAAGGAATGGTGGGATCATAAGATTGGAAAGTCTCAGTTGATTCAGATGGGTTTGGAACCCATCCCTCAAAGTGAAAATCTCAAGTTTTTCTTGAAAATATTCTCAGTATACCATATTGATAACCTAAAAATAGAAATTTCAACACTTCATGAACTTATGAATGTCAGTGGTGTGTGCAAGGGGATGAAAAATAATGTACAAGAGTTTTCCATAAATCCTTAAATGTTTGGCCCACAAGGAAAATATGTTATATATCAAATATTTCAACCCCAACACACCTTAACCCTGGCATTGAAGGATTGTTGGACCCATGCAGATGTAGGCTCTTAGATAAGCTTCTTTATAGGGAACCTTCCTCTAGCTATCATTTGCTATGTATGAATAGAGAGATGATTTAGTATGTTATGATGGAAGGAGATGGATAGAAAGATGATTTTGTAGAAAGCCACTCTTCATGTAAGATTGTACGTTATAGGACCAGTTAAACAAACAAAGAATATTTATAGACATTGAGAATATATGGAAAATAAGATAATTCTCATCTTATTTGAGGATTAAGACGGTTTGTTTGTCTCTGTCAATTGGGAATACTTTTCTAAAAAATGAAACAAGACAAATATTAATTGCATTTCATGGAAGCTATGAGCTGATCTGTCTAAAGGTTGGGCCATACCAGGGAGACTTAGGGGCAATCATGGTCAGAGTTTTGAAGGGTTCTCAGGAATTACCAATGGTTCAAAAAAAATTTAGAGCAACATGGGAGTAGTATAGGTTGGTGTAAGAAAATTCACTAAGTGTCTTAAGGATAACATCATTATAGGGAAGGATGATGCTAGGCTCTGCAAAAGCTCTATAAAAGACTGGAAGATAGGAAGAGGGTTCCTTGGGGGTATAGAATGAGGTATGATAAAATCAAATGAGTCATTCTTTTGATGAATTGTTGTTGCAAGCTTTTCTATAAAGAATTTATTTGGTTGGCATACAAGTAGGCATAATAAGGATCTAGATTAGTTTATGATTGTACCTATACGAGTGTTAATGATATGCTTCCTCCAAAGAGGGGATCTTTAAGAGTAGAGGTTTGGGGTAGTCATTTTGACTAATGCATAGACATACACTTTTTATATACACATAGTTTAGAAGGTGCTTTTTCGAGCCCATGATCGATTTATACAACAATCCAGACACTTCGTCACCCCCTAGTTGGATTCAATGTTTTTTAATAATTGAAAAAGCATAAAAATTATAATGGTATTTGTCAATATAATTTTACTTAGAAAACAAGGTCGTGCAAGGGAAATCCCATTTTATCGTGGTAGATTTTCCTACTCCCATGAAATATCATTAAATTTTTTAGACTACAAAATCCATCCGCGCTAAACCCCTCTCCTGCTAAGACCAACTTTCTCCCTATTAGATCAGATAAATCCAAACAAATGAAATGCTCCCATCAATCTACATGAAACTACTCTTGTAAAATCATAAAATCAACTAAAACCAGCGCATACTTTCCTACCCAAGCAACAACCTCCTAACAACAAATGAGACAGTAGCCCTCATTTACATTTCCTTTCTTGTTCTCTATCTCTTCCAACATAGCGCCCCCAAAGCATAACTATTCATCTTCGCACTGCATCTATGCCTCAGTTAGTCCTTACTCATGTTCTACTAATGCCTCCTCTACATCTAGGCAATGCCTCCACTGTGTTCTCTCTCCTTTGTCACCTCCTTGTCACTCCTCCACTGAGTCCAAACAATACCTCCATCATAACTTCTTTGCACTTGTTCTATGTGTGTGTCACTTCTCTATTGTGTCTCTACAACATCACTATTGCACTCAAGCTGCTAGGTCTGCTTCATGCCCAAGTAATCACCCTTTGCAGTTGGCTTGTGTACCTAACTCTATTTCATAGATCATATGTGAAACATTTTCTTCCAAACTTCTTTTTGCAATTTGCCAAATTTTCAACAGGGATTCATTTTTTGTTGTGTCATTACTACTATAGGTAAGGGCCACTCATTCTTATGTTTTCCCATCCACTCATCTCTGTAAGGATCCAAAAATATCTAATTCCCTATATGAAGCAGCATGTGATTTTTTCTATCCCAAAATCCCCTCTACATATTCCACAGGCATTTTGACCCTACAAAATATAGTTGCTCCATAGAGCTCCATATCTAAAGAATGCATAATTGTGGGCTATCACCCATATCCTCCCAATTCATCAGTATGGCTTCTACTATAAGCTTATAGTGTCCTACAATATAGTATCCACAAATGACCTAAACTATGTCAAGTCATTATATGTTAATGATCAATCTTCAACATATTTTTTGAGTAAATTTTATCTCTTTTTTACCTATTATATATTTCACCTTATTTGTTTGTTGATCCCACTAAGTTCATTAGAAAAGTTGAGAATTCATCTTTTTTTGGACCAATATCTTATACTATTGTAGTATTACTTTATGAAAAGAACAAGTGATCTCTGAGAAAAATTGGTCATGATTCTATCTAGACCCATTTTTGTGTATCCTCGTATCTGTGTGTGTATGCACATAAAGTTATCAATGTTACTATGTAACTTTGAAACTTGGTGATGTATATCAACATAGAAGAGTACTTGATGTCCATATGTTTTCATATTGGTCACCAAATGGGAATAAAATTGGTTACAAATGTAGACCCATATTTTATTGGTCCTCTTATCTGCATGGGTATCCAAATAAAGTTATTAATGTAATTATGTGACTTTGAAATGTGAGGGTTATATATCCACATAAATGAATACTTGATATACATAAGTTTTTGATGAATGCATTTTCATCTTAGTCTTATCGCCTCATTTGGCCCAGTCTTGCCCTGATTATTCACCTTTACTAGCTCTATCTTCTTATATGCGAGATGACTTGGTTTAATTGCTTTAATAAGCCTTTTTTGGCCTTATCTTCTTATATGCGACTCATACTGGCTTAATCGATTTTACTCCTATTTTTATTGATTTTTTGCACCCTTGTGCAGGTCGTTTTGAGCTTTGGGCCTTATCTCCTAGCCCATATCATTTTCTTTTGGGCTTTGCTTATGTTCTAACCAGCAGCCTAGCCTCCTACCATGACATGCAGCCCTCATGGTCCCTTCACCCCTCATGCCCGTAGATTACCGAAGCAGCAACAAAGATCGCGAGCTGCAACGACGCCGCGACCGCGGCATCCAAACACCGCGACCGCGGGTCTGTTAGTTGCAACCTGATCCCTCCTTCCGCGTCTGCCTTCACCCTACCCCCTGCCCCTCTTCTTTTCCTACAGCAGCGGCAACCTTCCATGTCCAGAGATCGCGACTCATCCCTCCTCCACCCGCGACCTCCATTTCTCCCACGATCTTGTCTCCTCTCCACCTACACCTTCCCTCCTCATCCCGATCACGAACAACTCCTCCTGCCTCTGATCACCTGTAGACCTGGTCGAGGTGCAGCACCAAGAAGTGACCACGCACAGCTGCCCACGACCCAGCTACCTCCACGTTCCACCCTCGCTCCTTCACCTATGCCAGGTCGTGGCTCTTCCTCACACAGACCACGACAAAGGCCGCAACCACGACAAAGGCCGCGACCCCGACAAATGTCGCGACCACGACATTAGCCGCTACCACGACAAAGGCCGCGACCACAACGAAGGCCGCGACCATGACAAAGGTCGCGACCTCGACATTTTCTGTGACCATGACAAATGTCGTGACCCACTGTAGAAAGGACAAGGTCGCAATTTTAAGTTGGTGCCCAGCCTGCCTATAAATAGAACTCAACTCCAGTTAGTCAAATCATCATCTCCAGACGTCGTTAGGCTACAGGTCTGTCCTGGGCCTAAGGAGACGATCTCCATAGCCAAGAACCTACCCCCGTTGTGGTTTTGTGGCCTGTTGACCTAGATCATGAGTGAAGACTCAGATCAGTAAGCCACCTCATTCAGATTTGGATCTAGATCTAGATATGGGTCTAGATCTACTGCGTCTACACCGCTTCTACGCCGCCATCTTATCCACGAGTTGCTCCTCCTGCTACGAGTGAGGACAACAAGAAGAAGAAGGTGGAGAGAGAAGATCTGCCCCGTCTGCCGTGGTGTTCTTCCCTCCTCGTCCAGATCTGCCCCAACATCATGTAGAAGACTGTTTCTCCACTGAGCGGTGATCATCTTCTTCACCATGCTCATGGAGGAAACTTCTCTCTCTCTTATTATTCTTATTTCTCTCACCATGAGTGAGTAGTTTACTTTCATTGGGGTGTGGGGACTAGCCCCGCTGCCTATGCTCTCACATCTCACTATTAAACATTCCTTGGCATGTATATAATCTTTCATTTCGTTGTTAATCGTCGATGTGTGCTTGTGGATTGATCACCTGCTTGCATATATCTTGTTCGTTCGTTTCCTATGTTGCGTGAACTTCAATGTGTAGGTTTTGAATGTTGATTAACGCGTTTGAATCCCAAACTAGAAATAGAATGGGATTCCTTGAGGTCGTATGTGTATGATCTGTGTGGTGATGAGCCATCTAGCCCACGGTGATGCTTCTGTGTGCCTGACGCCTGTATAGGGGGCCCACAACTTCATTTGGATTTTTGTATCTTCGGAACCATAAGTTTGTGATTTGGATGGTGATGAGACATCTTATACGTAAGGTGATGCTTATGCGAACCTGATGCCCATATGGGGGGTTCTGCAGCAGCTCTATTTGAATGGTTATATCTTGCCTGGATGTTTGATGTTTGGATGTGATTGCATGAGTAGTGGTGGTGAAACACGGGACCATCCCAGCGATTTCTATCATTAATCTTTAATCAACCTTTAATCCTGCTCTTTTACTTTCCTTGTTTTTAGTTTAACTAAAATCAATTCAACCAACCTTGTTCTAAATATTAGTCTTGATTCAACTAGATTCGACTAGAGAAAGATTCTTAAAAATGTTGTCAATTGGGATTCGATCCTCAACTATACTGCGATAAAACCCGTCCTCTTGCGGGTGGTATCATTGCACATTGTTTTGGTTAAAAAACTTAGGGATTTCAACCCTAAGTGAGTTTGTTAGTGGGATAATATAAGCCACGTCAAATTCTGGCTCCGTTGCCGGGGACAACGGAATCATCTAATTAGATCTAGTTCTTTTGAGGATAATTTAGGTTTTCCTTTTTATTTTGATACTATCAATCATATATACTTGAATTTGGTTATACTCCATCCATCTTACTAGAAAAATATCTTTCCATCCTAGGTACCCACAAAGTCTAGTGTATGCGCCGCTCGGACAGTCCTGAACTCTCTGCTAGCTTTGACCCTGAGATAGATAGAACCTTTCGCCGTCAGAACAGAGAGAACCAGGCAAGAATGGCTCAAGAGGAGGAAATTGCTCGAAGGGTATCTCAAGCCCTTAATGCACAAAGAGATAGACTTATGCAAGAAGCCCGAGCTGCAATTCAAGAAGAAATCCAAGCAACTAAAGCAGCAGCTCAACAAGTAGAATTACAAAAGGACCTTAGGGAGTTCTCAATTCCTAAAGATGGTGACATTCATCATCCAGTACAACCGATAAGAGCACATTGGGTCACTTTGCTTCAAAATAGTCCTTTCTATTGCAAGCAAGGAGAAGATAGTCAAGAACATCTTTTGAGATTCATAGACTTATGCGCCATGACAAAGCAAAATGGAGTCACTGATGATGCCATCAGACTCCACCTCTTCAAGTACTCTCTTGCTGATAGAGCTATGAGTTGGTATAACTCTTTGCAATGCGAACCCATCACCACTTGGGAACAACTTCAAAATGTTTTTATAGAAAAGTTTTATCCACCTTCTCTCACCTATGAAATTAGGGGCCGAATAACGCAATTCACCCAGGCCTCTGGAGAATCCCTAGCTGAAGCATGGGAAAGATACAAAGAGCTTCTACACAAGTGTCCACATCATGGCATTCCAAAGAATCAACTCATTGAAATCTTTTATAGAGGTGTGGATGATGATATCAAGAGGTTTTTGGATTCCTCGTCTGGAGGAAACTTCATGCGTCAGAGTTATGATAGCGCATGGAAGGTTGTCACCCTTGGAGCTGAAAACCAAGCCAACTGGGGTAGACCTATTGGCAAAGGAGTGATGAAGGTAGCTATGGCTGAAGCAACACACGAGTACAAGTCTATCACTGAATCTCTCCAATTCCTAGTTGTAAAGCAAGACAATCTAGAATCGTCTCTCGCAGCTTATGAAAGAAGATGTTTACCCCCTCGACAATAAGAGCAAGTTAAGTCAGCATCACTCTTCTGCAAAGCATGCAAAGGAACTGATCATTCTACTCTAGCCTGTAACATTCTCTATGATGTTGTTTTGAGCAATACCTGTGCCTAAGGAGATAGTGGTCAATTCAAAAATCTGAATGATGTCAACACCATCCCTGGTCAAGGGTACTATCATCCGAATCAGAATAGGAACCATCCAGGTTTTCAATATGGAAACCCTTCTGGAGCGGAAAACTCACAACAACTTGGTTCAAATACTCAATAACGAGGCCCACTAGGATTCCAGTATAACCAACAACCAAATTTCGGGAATCAAGGGAACTTTAGAGGAAACTACCAGAATAGAAACTACAACAATTATCAGAACAATTCTCAGTTTCAGAACCCCAACCAAGTCCCCTATCAATAGCAACATTAAGGGCAACAAGTCGGTCCCATCTCTCCTGATGACAAATTGTCAGCTATTGAGAAGATGCTACAGTCGCACCAGACTATGATAGCTAACCAGCAAGCCCATCAGAAGGCTATTGAATCTCAACTAGATCAACTTGCGGCTAGCATGAAGCCACCTGCTGGAACCTTTACTGGACAACCCAAAAACAATCCTAAACATCCGAAGGAACTAAAGGCTGTGACCACCAGGTTAGGGAAAAACTTTTCTAACTCCCCTGCTAAGATACCAATAGCGGAAACAAACGATGATAACTTTACAAATGACCAAGACTCTACAACACATGAGTCCTAACTGAAGGAACAACCAACCGCTGATAAGACAAACAAAGCAAGATTGGAGGAACCATTGACTGTGGAGGCTGAAGACACACCTGAGTCGGATGTTCCAATATACAAGCCTCGTCCTCCTTTCCTATCTCGTTTGAAGCAAACAAAGCTTGATACTCGATTCAACAAGTTTAAAGAAGCTATGAAGAAGCTTCATGTAGATATACCCTTTCTAGATCCATTGGCCTAGATACCAGCCTGGACTAAGTATTTAAAGTCTCTCCTCACAAGGAAGTACATAACTGAAGAATACGAGATTGTTAAGCTAGCAACAACCACTTCCGATATCATCCAGAGCAAGATGCCCATGAAGCAGAAAGACCCGGGATCCTTTGGGATTTCATGTCATTTCGGTGACTCCTCATGTAAGAAGGGATTGGCCGATCTAGGTGCTAGCATCTCTATCATGCCACTTAGCCTTTGTAAGAGGCTAGGGTTTGCAGAACTTCTCCCAACGGGAATGACCATACAACTTGCAGATAACTCCACTACTCTTCCCTTAGGAATCATTGAAGATGTCCCTGTCAAGGTTGGAAAAGACTCTTATGTCCCCTGTGACTTTGTCATCATGAACATAAAGGAAGACGCCAGATACCCTCTTATCTTTGGTCGTCCATTCCTCACCACTGTAAGAGCCTTGATCGACGTTGAAGTCAGGACCTTATTGCTCAGGCTAGGGAAAGAAACCCTCGAGTTCAAAGTTTTTGAAAGCATGCGAAGACCGAGCATGCAGGAAGAAGTCTATATAATTGACTGCATTGAGTGAATGGCTCTCCTCACACAAGAGGAATATGAACAAGATGATCCTTTAGAAGTGGCTCTAACAAACCCATCTGCTGAAAATTTCATCAATAAACAAGTTAAGGATTGTGTCCTTCACCTCGACTCTATAGACGAAGATCCTGAAGCTAAGTTCGAGGAACTCAAGGCTGTGAATGTGACTGAAGAGCCATGCGAGAAGCCAGAAGCCCCTGAAATGAATCCCCTTCCCGAGGGACTTAAGTACGTGTTTCTGGATGATCTCAAGGTTTGTCCAATTATTATAAATTCTGATCTAACGATCGAACAAGAAGATAAACTCCTGAAAGAATTAAAGAAAAGAAAGAAAGCTATCGGCTACAAGATGAGCGACCTCACTGGGGTCAGCCAAGCGCTTTGCATGCACAAAATCCCTATGGTGGAAGACCACATGCTGATTGTTGAGCATCAACGGAAGTTGAACCCTAATATGAAGGAAGTGGTCCGCCGTGAAGTCATCAAGTTGCTCACTACTGGAATCATCTATCCAATATCTGACTCACCTTGGGTGAGTCCTATACATGTTGTTCCAAAGAAAGGTGACACTACTGTGATACAGAATGAAGATAATGAACTCATCCCCACCTGAACAGTAACTGGGTGGAGGATGTGCATCGACTACAGGAATTTAAACAAGGCCACACGCAGGGATCATTTCCCGATGCCTTTTCTAGATCAAGTCTTAGAGTGATTGGCTCACCAAGAATACTTTTGCTATCTCGATGGTTACTCTAGATTCTATCAAATTCCTATACATCCAGATGACCAAGAGAAAACTACGTTTACCTGCCCCTTTGGAACATACGCCTTTAGAAGGATGCCATTCAGACTCTGTAATGCACCTGCAACCTTCCAACGTTGCATGGCAGCTATATTTGCCGGGCTAACTGAAACTATTATGGAAGTTTTTATGGATGATTTCTCCGTATATGGAGATTCATATGATTCATGCCTAAGGCACCTCTCCCTTTTCCTCAAACGATGCGAAGAAATGCATCTAGTGCTTAATTGGGAGAAATGTCACTTTATGGTGAAAGAAGGTAGTGTCCTTGGCCATAGAGTCAGTAATCAAGGAATTGAAGTGGACAAGGCCAAGATCGAAGTGATCTCCAAACTATCCATCCCTACCAATGTAAGAGAAGTCCACACATTCCTTGGTCATGTGGGTTTCTACAGAAGGTTTATCAAAGATTTCTCCAAGATAACCAAGCCTATGAAAAACTTGTTACTGAAGGACACTGATTTCCATTTTGATGAAGAATGTATCAAGAGTTTCAACAACCTAAAGCATGCCCTTACAACAACACCCATCATTCGTGCCCCAGATTGGGACAACCCATTCGAAATTATGTGTGATGCCAGTGATTATGATGTGGGTGCCGTTTTGGGCCAATGTATAGAGAAGAAACATCATGTCATCTAATATGCATCGAAGACCCTTGACGAAGCTCAGAGGAACTACGCAACTACCGAGAGGGAACTCCTAGAAGTCGTATATTCCTTTGATAAGTTTAGATCCTACCTCATTGGTTCAAAGGTGATTGTCTACACTGATCATGCTGCTATCTGTTATCTTATAAAAAAAGAAAGATGCAAAACCAAGGCTAATAAGATGGATTCTCCTATTGCAAGAATTTGATCTTGAGGTTAGAGATAAGAGAGGCACAGAAATTGTTGTAGCAGACCACTTAAGTCGTATCCACACTCTGGAAACTGAGAAGGTCCCAATCAATGACTCTCTTCCAGATGACCAGCTCATGAAAGTCTCAGAAGCTACCCCTTGGTACGCGGACTATGTGAACTACCTTGCTGTCGGTATCATCCACCCTGAGTATACTGGCAATGCTCTAAAGAAAATCATGCATGATGTGAGGCAATATCACTGGGAAGAACCGTACCTCTTCAAGATCTGTGTTGATGGTCTCTACAGACGTTGTATCGCTGAGGAAGAAGCCCAACTTATTTTAGAACAATGCCATTCAGGCCCAGTCGGAGGCCATATGAGTTCTAAGAAAACCTCTTTGAAGGTTCTGCAACGTGGGTTCTTTTGGCCAACCATATCCACAGATGCTTACAATTTTGTTCTTTCATGTGACAAGTGTCAGAGAATGGGAAACATTACAAAAAGAGATGAGATGCCACTTAAGCTATGGCAAGAAGTCGAGATTTTTGATGTTTGGGGAGTGGACTACATGGGTCCATTCCCATCCTCACATGGATTTTCCTACATCCTAGTCCTGGTTGATTATGTCTCCAAATGGGTAGAGGCAATACCAATGGTTACTAGCGATTCAAAACTCGTCATTAAAATGTTCAAAGATATCATTTTCCCCCATTTTGGAGTTCCACGCACTGTGATCTCCGATGGAGGTTCCCATTTTCTGGAAAGAAGCTTTGAAGCATTGTTGAGAAAATATGGTGTAACACACAAGGTTGCTTCCCCCTACCACCCACAAACAAGTGTGCAGGTAGAGGTTTCAAACAGTCAACTCAAAGCTATCTTGGAAAAGACAGTAGGATGTAACCGAAAGGATTGGTCAGTGAAAATCAATGACGCCTTATGGGCTTACCGAACCGCGTTCAAAACTCCTCTTGGAACAACACCCTTCAGACTTATCTATGGAAAATCATTTCACCTGCCCGTGGAACTAGAACATAAATCATGGTGGGCAATCAAACAGCTAAACTTTGACATGAAGAAAGCAGGCGAAGCCATGATTCTGCAACTTCAAGAGCTAGAAGAACTCTGGATGACGGCTTACGAGAATGCACGAATCTACAAGGAACGCACGAAACTTTGGCATGATGGTCATCTGAAGAGGAAGGACATTCAAGTGGGAGACCAAGTTCTACTTTTAAACTCGAGACAGAGGTTATTCCTAGGGAAACTCCGCTCTCGATGGTCTGGACCATACATTGTCAAGAGCATCTACGCACATGGTGTATCTACCTTATGGAGTGAGAAGTCAGGTGATTTTGTGGCAAATGGCCAACGCTTGAAGTGATATTTCACCACAGCTGATACTAGCACTGATGAATTGATGAATTTGTCCAAACCAACATACTTACCAGAGAGCTAAAAAAATCACGTCGAGCGATCAACGTAAAACAAAGGCACTTTTCAGGAGGCAACCCGATCTTTAACTTAGCTTTTACTTTTAGTTTTGTTTTTAGAAAATTTTGCACCTGGTAGACAATGCATCACAAGAAGTCTTAAATTCTGATAGTTTCCATTTTTGAGATTTCAGATGGAGGACGTGTCGTCGAAAGGAATGCAACCACATCTAGTGGACCAACTGACACGAGTTTACCCCTCCATCTTGGATTTAGATTTTGCTCGGGACGAGCAAATTTCTAAGATCAGGGTGGAGGGTGGGTGGTACGTACCTTACTTTCCACCCTCTCCTATCCATTTCAGACTTAAGATCTCATCGTTGAAATTTTGAGCAAATTTTTCAAAATTTTCAAAAGTTTTCATAGCAATTTGTATAGAAACTTGATGAAGTTGTGACGCTTTTGTTTCAATCAAAGCCATTACCTAGACGGCTATCCCTTTTTCCCATGAAGTTTTGAATCATTATACCCTCCTTATTCGGAGCGAAGCCTCAAGGAGAACAATTTCTGAAACTAGCCAATTATTAGAAATCACCATGTGAACCTTATGAATCCTAACATCATGATCAATAGATATGAAAAGTATCTGTCGAACTAAGAGGGATCAGACATGTTGTGCTTCCTATCTGACTAGTGGAACAATAGCATGGAATTTCCACCAGATCCTCATCAAGTCATTATTTGAGCGGAGTATGACAAGGAGAACGATTCGGTGCACTGAATTGTAAATCAAGTTGCACTCTGATCTGAACTCTTTTCTACACTTCTTCCATCATCTTCTTACACTTCCATTCATCAAAAACAAACAAAAATAGCCAATATAGTGCCAAACCCTAAGTTCGGGGTGGCACACTCTCTCTCTTTATGCTTATGCCATACCCCTCACTACGAAATAGGGGCGTATCTCCAAAAAAAGATGCCTAAGCGCACACAAAAAGAAATGTAATCTTGAGTCGAATAGAGGAGAGATTCGCACAATAAAAATGCAATCAATGAAATTGCAAATCATATAATAAAAATCTCGAGTCGAATAGAGGATAGATTTATTTCTTCCTTCCATACCACCCTTCACTCCCTTTTCCACCTACTGGCACAATGAATGCCTACTCTCACCAACATCCTAAAAACACCAGTGTCAGATCAGGTGCACACTTGTTGTTCTGTGGGTATCTCTGGACTCTTACAAAACTCTCTGACATGCTTGATTTTGGAAAAAGTAGAGAAGAAGTGATATTGGGAAGCGAACTCGAAAACGAAGATATGGTAAAATGTGTTCTATGATCTCAGGATGTTGAGACACTTAGTCATACCGAGCAGAAAAGAAATAATCGTGATGTGAAGAGGAGGCAATCACACGAGTTGAAAGTATTCATCCGACGAGTGTTTTAGATTTTGTGTTACTCAAGGACGAGCAACGTTTAAGTTCGGGGTATTTTGATGAATGCATTTTCATCTTAGTCTTATCGCCTCGTTTGGCCCAATTTTGCCCTGATTATTCGCCTTTACTAGCTCTATCTTCTTATATGCGAGATGACTTGGTTTAATTGCTTTAATGAGCCTTTTTTGGCCTTATCTTCTTATATGCGACTCATACTGGCTTAATCGATTTCACTCCTATTTTTATTGATTTTTTGCACCCTTGTGCAGATCGTTTTGAGCTTTGGGCCTTATCTCCCAAGCCCATATCATTTTCTTTTGGGCTTTGCTTATGTTCTAACCAGCAGCCTAGACTCCTACCGCGACCTGCTGCCCTCATGGTCCCTTCACCCCTCATGCTCGCAGATTACCGAAGCAACAGCAAAGATCGTGAGCAGCAACGACGCCGCGACTGCGGCATCCAAACACCGCGACCGTGGGTCTGTTAGTCATGACCTGATCCCTCCTTCCGCGTCCGCCTTCACCCTACCCCCTGCCGCTCTCCTCTTCCTACAGTAGCGGCAACCTTCCACGTCCAGAGATAGCGACTCATCCCTCCTCCACCTGCAACCTTCGTTGCTCCCACGATCTTGTCTCCTCTCCATCTGCACCTTCCCTCCTCATCCCAATCGCGAACAACTCCTCCTTCCTCCGATCACCTGTAGACCTGGTCGAGGTGCAGCACCAAGCAGCGACCCCGCACAGCTGCCCACGACCCAACTACCTCCATGTTCCTACCCTCGATCCTTCACCTATGCCAGGTCGTGGCTCTTCCTCACACAGACCACGACAAAGGCCGCGACTACGATAAAGGTCACGACCACGAAAAATTCCGCGACCATGACATGTGCCACGACCACGACAAATGTCGCGACCACAACATTTTCCGTGACCACAACAAAGGCTGCGACCAAGACATTTGCCGTGACCACGACGACGGCCGCGACCACGACATTTGCCACGACCATGACAAAGGCCACGACCACGACAAATTCCGCGACCACGAAAAAGGCCGTGACTGCGACATTTGTCGTGACCATGACAAAAGCCGCGACCACGACAAAGGCCGTGACCACAACGAAGGCCGCGACCACGAAAAAGTCTACGACCTCGACATTTGTCGCGACCACGACAAATGTCGTGACCCACTGCAGAAATGACAAGGTCACGATTTTAAGTCGGTGCCCAGCCTGCCTATAAATAGAACTCGACTCTAGTTAGTCAAATCATCATCTCCAGACATCGTTAGGCTGCAGGTTGTCCTGGGCCTAAGGAGACGATCTCCATAGCCAAGAACCTACCCCCGTGGTGGTTTTGCGGCCTGTTCACCCAGATCAGGAATGAAGACTCATATCTGCCATCCACCTCATTCAGATCCAAATCTAGATCTAGATCTAGGTCTAGATCTGTTGCGTCTACGCCGCTTCTACGCGACCATCTCATCCACGAGCTGCTCCTCCTACTGCGAGTGAGGACAACAAGAAGAAGAAGGTGGAGAGAGAAGATCTGCCCCATCTTCCGTGGTGTTCTTCCCTCCTCTTCCAGATCTGCCCTGACATCGTGTAGAAGACCGTTTCTCCACCGAGCGGTGATCATCTTCTTCACCATGCTCATGGCAGAAACTTCTCTCTCTCTTGTTATTCTTGTTTCTCTCACCATGAGCGAGTAGTTTACTTTCGCTGGGGTGCGGGGACTAGCCCCACTACCCATGCTCTCACATCTCACTATTAAACATTCCATGGCATGTATATAATCTTTCGTTTCGTTGTTAATCGTCGATGTGTGCTTGTGGATTGATCACCTGCTTGCATATATCTTGTTTGTTCATTTCCTATGTTGCGAGAACTTGAATGTGTAGGTTTTGAATGTCGATTAACGTGGTTGACTCCCAAATGAGAAATAGAATGGGATTCCTTGAGGTCGTAAGTGTATGATCTGTGTGGTGATGAGCCATCTAGTCCACGGTGATGCTTCTATGTGCCTGACGCCTGTATAGGGGGGCCACAACTTCATTTGGATTTATGTATCTTTGGAACCGTAAGTTTGTGATCTGGATGGTGACGAGACATCTGATACCTAAGGTGATGCTTACGCGAACCTGACGCCCGTATGGGGGGTTATGCATCAGCTCTATTTGAATGGTTATATCTTGCCTAGATGTTTGATGTTTGGATGTGATTGCATGAGTAGTGGTGGTGAAACCCGGGACCATCCCAGCGATTTCCATCATTAATATTTAATCAACCTTTAATCTTGCTCTTTTACTTTCCTTGTTTTTAGTTTAACTAAAATCAATTCAACCAACCTTGTTCTAAATATTAGTCTTGATTAAACTAGATTCGACTAGAGAAAGATTCTTAAAAACGTTGTCCCTTGGGATTCGATCCTCAACTATACTGCGATAAGACCCGTCCGCTTGTGGGTGGTATTATTGCACGTTGTTTTGGTTAAAAAACTTAGGGATTTCAACCCTAAGTGAGTTTGTTAGTGTGATAATATAAGCCACGTCAGTTTTCATATTGGTCATAAAATGGGATTATAGGGTCATTGTTATATTATCCATGTCATCAACTTTAGCGATAGTTTTAGATTAAGTAAAAATGACATCCTCTTGTGTATTACCAAGAAACTCAAAATGTCAATCCAATGAGATAGTAAGGATACTTGTCCATTGACCCACTCTTACAATAAAACATAACTTTTTCTCATTTTGAATTGTTGATGACTAGGAAGAGAAATTTTTTACCAAGTGATGCAAATACATCCAACATTTCTTTGGCTCTGATTCCAAAACATGATTGTGTTTGGTTATCTTTCTCATTTTATCTTTTTACAATTCGTACTACATTTTATGTTTTCTTAATATACACCCCAAAATTTTTGATAACTTCTTAATTTTGTGCTTCATTAACTCATATGAATAGAAAAATGTTTCTTCACAAAATTTTTGTAAATTTATATTTGGTTTATTGCTTTTCCATATAAGCATGAAGCTCCCTATATGCAAATTAATCAAATCAAAAATATATACCACCTTAATGAGATCATGAAGGAAGTTAACTATTACAATGTGATGGAAGGAAACTACCATGTAGTTGAGTGACTCAACCTATAATAAATTATCGTGTTCAATTTATTGGTATGAATTATATAGTTTCATGGATTCATCATCTTAGTCTTACAAGAAGGTTATGCAACTGAATGTTACTCTTTAGTTGGATCGAATCTACCGAGGCACTCAAAATATAGAGATAAAAGTATTTGATATGTTCAATGATGAGCTAATACTTAAAAATATCATACTTTTCTTTATTAAAATTTATCAATATTAAAATTGAACACCATAATTTTCATCCATAATCAATTATACATATCTAGTTCCTTTGAAACTTCCTAGCATCAAATATTACTTTTAAGATTTTTTGTGTGGATATCAAATCTTTCTATCTAAACCATTTTATAAAGTATTTTGTAGAGTTTATAACAACTACATAACATTATTTGTTGTAAGCTTTTATGACTAGACCAAAATGTAATTCATTAGCTGTCAAGGTTTGATTACGTCATGTTGTGCAATATTAGGTAAAGTACAAGCTTGGGAATGTTGGTCATGATTTTGGAAAGCATGTCTAATTTGAGGAAAATATATTTACATTGAAAGGTAGGTCTAGTTTGATTGAATTGGGTCTTTATTAGGACAATATAGCATATAGCAGAGAAGTAAGGTTTCATTAGGTCATGCTATTCAAAATTAGGTCTAATTAAAGCCAATACGGTCAATATTGTGAAAATTAGACATGACTTGGGAAACATGTCTGATTTGGGGGGATATATTTGTATGGGGAAATTTGGTCTGATTTGGTCTATACATGTGTCATATTAGGTAAATATAGGGCAATTTATTGAAATTAATAATTTAATAAGTTTAATATATGCAAAATTAAGGTTAGATATATATATATATATATATATATATGTCAAATTATGTTATGCTAGACCTAGTTAAGTAAAATAGGTCAATTTATGGCTAATCGGTTATACTTTAGGTCATTCTAGGTGTGATTTATGTTAGGTTATTATTTTTACAACTTAGATATAACTATTATAAATATATTTTGTAATGTATCGAGCATAAATAAATATTTTTTATTTCTTACTATATATATATATATGTCAAAATATAAAAATAACAAAAACCCCAAGAAATGCTTCTTGTCATGTTTAGGTGGCCCACAGGAAGAAAGGAGTACTTAGATGCCTCTATAACTATGGTTTTTTCTATGCATATAGTTGTTGTTACTTTATCGTGAAATCTATGTGAGTATACATTAATATGTGTATATACATGTTCCATCTCTTATGGTCTAAATATATGTAGTGCAAGTATAGAAGAAATATATGGACTATATTTCATCGGGTGAATGTATAGAATTAACCTATATGCCATTTCATAGGTAACAACCTATTATGGATTTAGTAAATATAATTTTTTTATCAAACAAAGTAAAAAAATAACTCCACAATGGAAATTTGAGGTGAAAATGTTGTTTATGTTTCACTTTCAACCTATAACACCCCACCTTATGACATACAATATAAATGAGCGGAAGCTTTCATTCTGAAGGGGAATGTCACATTTATGAAATCATAGCAAATAAACACATAATTTACAATTGAGATTCATACATTGTTCTTTGAATAGGAAACTACAAATATGTTCTATGATATGTTTAAACATTTCTAAACATGGAAAACTATTCATAAAGGTAAACATGTCTACATGATTGGATCGCCTAGTGGGGATGGCACCCCACCAGATAGATCTTGAAGGTATTCTAGTCCTTGCTTGCTCCTCTTGATTCCTTAGTTTCTCCAAATCTTTTGGACATTGTGTCCCCAACAATGCAAAGGGGGAAAACAACACATCAGTAAATGGTACTGGAACATTATAGTATGAGAAAAGTAAATATACTTGACATGTAAGAAAACTTGACATGAATTACTATAAGCATCCTTGAATCATTATTAACATGAAGAACTGAATAGTAAATCTATGCACCACTCTATAATGCCCCCTTAGGAGCACATGGTTGGTAGGAAAGCCCTTAACGACCCCTTGGGGTCCATGATTCAGGATCATATAAAGTCTATTTCAATTCCAATTAATTTGATCATGACATTAACATTAAAATAATCTTTGAACTTAACATGATGGGTTTTCTCCCCATTAACATGATCTCTCAACATGATGGGATTTCTCCCTATTGAACATTAACATTGATTTCCTAAATCATTAATCATAACAGACATTTTAATCATAGGACATAACATATAGCAATCATAAAGCAATTAGATGTAGTGAGCATGATTTAAAAGAGTAAACTTGAAATCATAATGTCTACTTATACTGATCATGCACTAAACCATAAATACTTGTGCTCAGTAGCATGACCCGTTTATGTTGGAGCAATGTAGATCCTAAGATATAGTCTTCTTGATCCTTGAGTCAAATATAGGTCAAACTTCATCTTGTCTTGATTGGGCTCTAAACACCTAATCATAATTATTAAACATCATAAATCACTCCATTGTATTGATCCTAGGTTGAATTAGGGTGAATTAGGGTTTGAGTGCATTAGCGTTGGGTACATAGATCAACATCATTAAATTGGTAAAACTTGATTAACTTAGATCATTTTGATTACATGTAATACATAATTTGGGTATCATGGGTCCAAATCAGGGTTTCAAATAACACATCGAAATAGAAAGGCAAATCACGTCTTGAAAACCTTAAAATTGGATTCCTCTAAAAAAACATTTCCAATGACTAATTATATGCATTTTATTATTAGCAAATAATTTGTTATGGATTCTATAATGTTGACCAATCATAATTTAGAAATTATAGGCGTGACATGATTAAATCTTGATTAAAGCTGGTGTAAATAAAATTCTAAATTATCAGGAAACCATAGGTGCGTGTTACACATGAGTCAAACATGCAAGGGAAAATTAGTCATTTAGCATTGAGCCAAATTTTGGAGTTGGTAGATCAAAGGCGTGCATAAAAACCCCAAATTTCCTATGTAAAATAGATTACCCATTTTGATAGCATGGGTAGTGGAGGGATTTCACCCCATGGGATCTTCCCTCTATTTCTCCAACTAGCACCATGGAAGGAGCTAAAAGCTCTGATCACAGTTGAGATATGTGGATCCTCGAGAAAGAAGTGTATGCATGAGATGATACATATTCCACCACAAACTCATTGAGCTCAAGCTTAAGGCCAAGGGCGCTCAAGGACAGCTGGAAGCCATCCTACCAATACAAACCTGACAAATGGGAATTTGAAGTTGGCAAGTTATTCTCAAGGGTAAGGTAGTGTCACACTTCTGATTCCCTTGGACGGAGGGCCACTGAAGTGGTCAGGTGACTAGTATTAGCGATGGTCAGATAGGGTGTCTATAGCACACAATGTTTAAGAACATCTCAAAGAAGATTGATGACTCCAAAACAACCACTGATGGTCAGGGATGCTCACTGAGCAGTCAATTGATCTAATTGATTATATGATTGTTATGGTGAGGCCACGGCGGCCGGAGATGAAAACTGAATAGGTTGTGAGGTTCGGGGGCTCAAAAGGTGGAATTCTTAGAATAGGATCAAGTCTCGGGGGTCAATAATTATTCTCGACCCACTTTATGTGTATGAATTAGCATGGATCACTGTCTGCAACTTGGGGGTGGAGAGTTCGTGAAAGCCCTAACTGGGTGTTTTATCTCTAGACCACGATACGGGTTGAGCAAGTGGTATTGAGTGGAGCGTAGAGAGGAGGAGACGATTGTAACATCCCGGACCTGGGTTATGCTTTAAACCTAGATGTTTTGTTTAAGAAATATAATTATATGCTTGCCATTATCTTTTGAAAAGTAATTAAGGCTCAAGAGGAACTTATGTTTCAATTTTATTCCTTTTTGAATAATGTTGAAAACAATGTTTTGACGATTTTGGACTAGAGTGCAAATGATCCATGTTGAGGGGTTAACTTGCAAATTTTACATGATTAATGTTCCTCAAGTGTTGAAGCATCATAAGAATGAAAATGATGCAGATGTATGGCTTGTGGAAGCCTGAGTACCATGAAAGAGCTCGTCAAGCAATGGTTGTGCATTAAAACCTAGTTTTGGTGTAATGAGTAATTTACCCAAAACCTAGGGTTCAATATGCAAAATACCACTACTTGATAGTCCCTAATGTTTCTTGGTATCAATTAGAGACAAGAAAATCAGATGGTTATCTCATTTGAATCTCTTTGGAGGAGAGAGAATCTTGATATTAAAATAATTAAGATTTAAGCATAATTGAAACCCTAATTCAATTTAATGCAAAAAAAAATATATTAATGAAAGTGCCCTTCAACCAAAAATGGAATGGTTGAATTTACATAAGTATGAACGTCCTTGTGCCTTGCAAAGGCAACGAAATATCTAAAGTGAGTGCAGAGCCCACTCACATTAGTTAAAGGAAAAGTAATATCCACTCAATTTTGGATATTATTATTATATTGATTAAGGTGCTTAATTTATTTTCTTTTAATTCATGGATAATGAAGAGGAATTACAAGGTGGGGGAGATGGATTCGTATGCAAGGGATGGAGGGGAGTGTTTGGCACCAATTTTGGGAGTTGAAGGAATTATTTTTCACTATCTCTCTCATCGAAATTCCCTTATATACATCCCATTTTCAACCCACATGAAAGGCTTTTTCGATCCCTTTTCTTTCCTTGCTTTGTCCGTGCAAAAAGGAGCTTAGTAGAAACATGAGGACATGCCCCAACCTGTAGGTAAGCTCCATAGTCATCTTCAACCTTGATTTCATGGTGGAAATCAAAATTCAATGCTTAATTTCTTCTTTTCTTCATTCCATCTTCAACCTTAGCCATTCATTTCACTCAAAGACTTGAGGACGAGCTTTGGAAGTTGAGGAAGCTTCATTCACCACCAAGGACATGAATCTTGAAGCTTGGATTCAATTTTGAAGGCAGGTTATATAACTTGAACCCTTAAATGTCATTATTGCTTGCAATTTATTCATCATGTGTTGAACCTTTCTTCTTTCTCAATTTCCTTTTGATTAGTTGTTGAAATCACCATAAGAATCACAATTGATTTTGAAGGTTTGAAGCTTGAAGATGATAATGTCATATTAAGCACACACCCCAATAAATGAATTGGCAAACGGTTTTCAAAACTGATTGAGCTAATTCGGTTTCAAAACCGATTGAGTTGATTCGGTTTCAAGACCGAATGGGTAAATTATTCTAAGACCAAATGGGTAATTTACTTCAAAACTGAATGGGTAATTGAACCCAAGACCGAATGAGTAATTGACTTCAAGATCGAATGGATAATTGAGTTCAAAACCGAATGTGTAATAGATCTCAAGATTGAATGGGTAAATTGAACTTCAAAACTGTTTTGGGGTTAATTGCTGATGAGAATGATGAAGATCCAATGGCTCAAATTGAATTTTATTTAATGAATTCAAGGATGGGTGATCCATTGATCATTAACCATAATTGGATTGAATGGTTGAAACCCTAAATCAATTGAGTCAATTTCTAAGTTGAATGGCTCAAACAGTCTCAAGAACGTTTGAGGGCAAACAGTCTCAAGAGCGTTTGAAACCAAATAGTCTCAAGACCATTTGGACGTCAAGGGATGTGATGGATGATTGGAGATCCAAGGGCTGTAATTTGATGTACTCTCAATGGTTCAATTGGTGATTGATTCAATAAAGCAAACCCTAAAATCAATTGATTGATTGGAGGAAACCCTAATTGGCCCATTCATTTTCAAGGTGGTTTGGACCAAGTGGTCTTTAGACCGTTTGGAGGGAAAACATCTCAAAAACGTTTGATGTTCATTTGGTTTCAATGATGTGTCGTTCATTTGGTTTCAAGGTTATTTGATCAAACGGTCCTCAAACCATTTGGGGTTTATTAATATTTAATTCAAATGGTCTCAAACCGTTTAGGGATTGTGAGATCAAGACCGTTTGATGGTCTAACAGTCTTAAGACTGATTGAAGATGTGGATCAAGACTATTTGGAGGTCAAGCACCTCAAGACCGTTTGAAGGTCAAATATCTTAAAACTGTTTGAAGGTTCAAAAGTATCAAAACCGTTTGGAGACCGAATAGCCTCAAAGCTATGGAAGACCAATTAACCCTATGATTGTTTATTATGTAACTCAAAGATAATTACAATGGTTGTACCTTTAAGGTATTACGGTGATTAGTATCCTTACAAGGGTTAACCTTTGTTTCTTATGAAAGCAATATCTCAATACATTATGCTAACCCTAAATGTGTGTACTTGAATGAAGGGTTGACCTAATCTAATCAAGCTTGAAGCAATCAACATCCTAGAGAGGATGAGAGAGAGGGGAATTCATAAATGTATGATAATCATGTAGTGGATAAGCCTCAACACTTTCAACATGAATAAAATATGTAGTTAGGGTATGATCCTTAATAAAGAGATCATGAAACCCTTATTGAGAAGGTTGATGAGCCCTAACCCTAATTTAGGGCAATGCTAGGTGAAACCCTAATCTAGTGTGATGCCATGTGAACCCTAATACAGTGATGTGATGTGAAACTCTAATCCAGGGTGATGCTATGTAATGCTATATGAAACCCTATCCTAATATAGGGTGAAGATATGTAAAACCCTAATTTTGGGTCATAGTGCATGAAACCCTAATCTTTGGTAGTATGATGATAAATCATAACCCTAACTTGGGGCTATGAGTTGAGAAACCCTAATTTCAAGTAATGCATCATGAAACCCTAAATTCGGGTAAAGTTACATGAAACCCTAATTTGGGGAAAGTTATAAGGAACCTTAATTCAAGATAATGATGTGTGAAACCCTGATCTAGGGTGATGTTATGTGAAACCCTAATATAGGGTGATGTTATATGAAACCCAAATATAAGGTGATGTTATGTAAACCCTAATAGATAAAGATGGAAAACCCTATCCCTAATAATAGAATAGAGATTAATATATTGATAAGTAAAACACTTAAGGTAGTTGTTAATGGATGACCTTATATGAATAATTCCTTAACCTGAGATGAGTTCATATTATTGATAATGGTTGAATAATTCAAATGAGTGACTTATGTCCAATACATTACAGATCAATATGATAAACGGGTGCATAAAGTATTAGGATGGGAAATACCCTAATACAAGACAAGTTGATGAACTGAAGTAAGATAACGGTGATGAGGAAAGTGAAACATCAGGACTTGATAGATATCACATTCAACACCTCAAGCTTGATATACCTTGATGTACCCTAAATCCAATATACTTGGATGAGTAACACATGAAGTGTGTCATGCCAATTATTACATTGAGATGTAATGTACTTTGATAAGTGTAGGCTAACATACCTTGAGAAAGGGTTAAGCCAAGTTAATAAAGTATGATGTATTCATACTCTAGTAAGGATGAGAGAGAAACTCATACCTTGTGTTGATAATCATTTAATAATAAATGTTGAGAGTAGTTGTTGCCTAGTGAGAGGTGACAAGATGTTTAATGGCCTTGTGAGCTATGAGAGTAGTTGTTGCCTAGTGAGAGGTGACAAGATGTTTAATGGCCTTGTGAGCCATGAGAGTAGTTGTTGCCTAGTGAGAGGTAACAAGATGTTTATAAAGTCTCATGAAAGAAATGATAATAAACAATGGAAACTTAGTAACATAATAATAATAACTAATGGATACAATAATTATAATGAAATCTTTGTCATACATGCTTCATGTCTATAGCCAAATAAGGGCTATAGTGTTTTGAATAAGCGTAAGGGAGATATGAGGAATAATGTAATTACCTAAAGGATGTGAATAAGTATGATGGCTTGGCCAAGGTTTAATACCTAGTAAAGGTGATGTGGTATTCTAGAATAATTGCACAAGATTGGTCATAACCCAATACCTGGAATAATGTCATAGGATTGGTAATAACCCAATACTTAGAATAATTGCACATGATTGGTCATAACCCAATGTCTGGAATAATGTCATAGGATTGGTAATAACCCAATACCTGGAATAATTGCACAGGATTGGTCATAACCCAATACCTAGAATAATTGCACATGAGTGGTAATAACCCAATACCTAGAATAATGTCACATGATTGGTCATAACCCAATACCTAAAATAATTCCACAGGATTGGTAATAACCCAATACCTGGAATAATGTCACAGGATTGGTCATAACCCAATACCTGGAATAATTGCACATGATTGGTAATAACCCAATACCTGGAATAATGTCATAGGATTGGTCATAACCCAATACTTGGAATAATTGCATAGGATTGGTAATAACCCAATACCTGGAATAATGTCACAGGATTGACATAGTCCAATTCCTGGAATGTTTGCGTAGGATTGACATAGTCCAATCCCTGGAATATTTGCACAGGATTGGCATAGTCCAATGCCTGGAATGTTGGTATAGGATTGGCATAGTCCAATGCCTGGACAAAATATGATGATGTATACTCACATGACTGGTACAATTCAATATTTGTTTAGCAGATTGGCTGAGGACAACAGATATAAATGAGAATGATTCATGGATGTCATACCATGATAATGAGTATCACAGGATAAGCTTGAGATGTTGATATAGTATGATGGATAAATGATATACTTGTTCTTCCTATTCCTTATAAAGAGAATAGATGCTTTACTACTCTTTCATAGATAGTTGCAATGATTTAAGATATGAGAATGTTCTAAACTGCTTATCCTCTGCTCAGTTTAATATTATTTAACTCCAATAATAATGTTTCTGGCGGAGAGTTATATCTCTCCCTGGGACAATTTCAATTGTCTCACCCCTGTGGGATCCAACATTTTTAGGTAGATGCAGACAAGGAGGCAGAAACCATACAGCAAGGGAAGGACAACAACATCTGGGATAGTAGTAATATCTCAGGTGGAGATACTAACTATCGTGTCTTGTAGATATGAGTCATATGTGTCGTCTCTGTAATCTCAGGTCCTAGGAGTCAATACTTAGTGTTTTTAAAATCGATCTGAGATCTTGGCTTGAATGCCTCGAGGTTTTGTGTTGCTCATGTGTAGACCTAACAGAGCAATTGATGTATGTAATCCTCGAGAA
Organism: Alisma plantago-aquatica; assembly: GCA_963693085.1. Taxonomy (NCBI): domain Eukaryota; kingdom Viridiplantae; phylum Streptophyta; class Magnoliopsida; order Alismatales; family Alismataceae; genus Alisma; species Alisma plantago-aquatica. The sequence goes on along the minus strand of OY856410.1, from coordinate 220,154,583 downwards.
GATATGGTACATGGTATGTACTTGTGGACCAGGATGTACATGTAATACTTTGGTTCTTGTTGTTAAGAGTTTCTTGGAATTGGATCTCTTTGCAAAATGTTTTAATTTTTAGTGATTTTTGTTAATCCGTTGTTAATGATCACTTCTGCTAAGTTAATGACGATTTGTTCGAAATGCTTTGCCACAATTAGTGGCATCAGAGCTCTAGGTTCGCTGAGTCTATAGAGACATAGGACTAAGGTGTTGAGTCTGTTCTAGTGTCCTCCAGTATATCTTATAGTGACTTCTGCTTATGCAGAAGAAGGGAGATAGCTTAAAGATGTATGGAGAACACGAGGATCATGTTGCTGAAAGCAATGTTGCTACACCAGTAGGAGGTGCAAGGGATTAGGCAAGAGAGGATTCAGTGCCTGAGAATCCCCATTTTGATGAAGCTATGATAGAAAACCCAAATATTCATGCTCTATTTAGGGAATTCATGACCACAATGAGGTATATGGCAGACCGGATGCCCACACCAGCACCTAGGGCACCTACTCCCAATGAGGGACATGGTTCTGGTAAGTCTTTTGAATGACTACGTCATGTAGGAGCTATAGAATATGATGGTACAACTGACCCAGCAGATGCTGATCTATGGCTCACTGAGTTAGAAACGGCTTTTAAGATCCTTAGTATTCCAGATGTTGACAAAGTCAAACATGTTGTATATCTTTTGAAGGGTAGTGCTGACCATTGGTGGGCCATCGATGAAATAAAAAGGAATGATGAAGAGGTTGGTTGGGAGGAATTTCGTCAGGAATTCGTCAATAAGTATTTTCCAAGAACATACTTAGATGAAAAGATCTCACAGTTTGAGAAGGTTCGACAAGGAACCATGTCAATAAATGAATATGAGGCTAGGTTTATGGAACTTTTACGGTTTTTTCCACAAATGGCTGCTACTGAGCAGGAGAAGATTTGACATTTTGAGAAAGGACTGAATGATGAGGTGTCTATCTCGACAGCTGCATTAGAAAGTAGAGAGAAATTTGCCACATTTGTGGAGTCAATTCAGAGGATAGAAAGGTTTGTGACAAAGAAACATGAGGCAAACCTCAAAAGGATGTCTACACAGTCACAGGAACAGCGGATTGGTGGTACTAAACAACCAAAGTTTTCGGTAACATCAGTTCAACCACAATATAGTACATCAATGTTGTGGTCATCAAGTGAGGGCCGAACTTGCCATAAATGTGGACAGATAGGACATTTTAGGCAGCAATACCCAAGAAGAAATAATTTGGTGACCCAACAATCAAGGCATAATCTACAAAACCCACAAGGACTCCAGTTTAGTGAAGCATAAGGTCGAGGACGAAGACAAGTGTCACAGTTTGGTCCATCTACCTCTGGTAGTAGAGGACAGAGGAAATAACAGATGACAACTGACTCCATGTATTGAGTCAGATAAGACACTAGATAACTCATAAGAGGTAACATGTCAAGATAGAACTTTTCATTCTGAATCATCTTTCTTTTTTCTACTATATGCTTATTAATTATAAGAAAGGTAGTTGTTGTTGAGTTTCCTTTAATTAATCTTATGAGGACATGAGGAAGATCTAAGAAGGATGAGAACTTATATTCAGTCCAATACTCTCTTATATGTTTTGAAATTTCTCTCTTCATATAGAAAAGGGAAGAGATATAGAAGAAACACCTAGAGAAAATTTAAGATACTAAGTAGTAAAATTTAAAGAGATGAAACATAAATATAAAAACCAATACATACTACCTAATTTCAGTTCTTGAATATCCTGGCCAAGTATTCATCTATTGAAGATAAGGTAAGTATGCCACTCTTAGATTGCTATATTTTTTATTACTCTGATCAAGTAGTCATTTTGAGACAATCTAAAGAGCATAATGGGTAGAAGTTGTGGCATGGATATTTCTACCACATCCTAATTGATATATGAAGGGATCTGAGTTAATCATAAATCGATTTATAAACAAAAGAAGATGTATAGTATAATGTATACCTTGGTATGAGGACCTAGAGGTAACAGTTACCTGATGAAAGGTAACAATGTTCAATGATGGACTGAGGGTTGAATACCCAAATCTAGTAATCATGATGATGATGTGATGTGTTTTTGTCACATATAATGGATACCAAGGTAAAGAATCCTAGTATCCAAGAACTTTCAATGATAAAAGAAAATGGGAACATGACTCCTCATAAGAAGTAATGTTGGTTACCAAGAAGGGCCAACTTTGAAATTTGTCCAGTTACATATTTTAGTATGGATACCATATGTTAGGGGTTTATGCCCTACATAAACATGACATCAGCAAAGATGTATGAGTCAAAGGAACAATTGTAAAAATTGTTTTGGGAAAAGTTGATTAAGCAAAAAAATAATTTCTTAGAATATCTCTATCTAGATTTTGTTAAGGAAGCTTATACATAACATCTAGAGATACCTCTGAGATGGTTCTTTTTAATAAGTAGCCTCTCCTTATGATAATAAAATAAACATCTAAAGAGATAATTGATACAAATCATAAGAAAGTTTTGTGTTGTGTCAGCAGATTTGAGTGGCGTGACAGATGCATGATAATACTTGTAGTCCCAAGTGGGTGACATAACGTAACTCTGGTCTTTCTTTGAAAGATAAATGCTAAACTAAATGAGGAGTATGGGAGACTCCCCAGAATCAAGAATCATGCCACATAAAGTTATAAGTTGAGAAAGATGATAAATTAGTGAGGTTTGACACCTGAATTAATGAGGTATGTATAATGTATCTCTGACTAAGAAAAATGCTACCTGACACAGAGTTGACTCTACAGTCAATAATGAAAAGGACAGTAGAGTATGTGTCCTGTGTGACTGATTCTATGATAACCTTGTGTGGAAGAACTTTGTGTTGATCAAAATTCTTTGGTATCTCCATGACATTAAGATGTTATGTGGAGAATTGATGATATGATGAATAAATAATATATGTCTTCCTTTACCTGGGATTTCAGGGATGAAACCTTGTTAGGGGTTTATAATTGTAACATCCCTGGCCTGGGTTATGCTTTAGCCCTAGATGTTTTGTTTAACAAAGATAATTATATTGTTTCTCTTATCTTTTAAAAAGTAATTTAGACTCAATAAGAACTTATGTTTCAATTTTAGTCCTTTTTGAATAATGTTGAAAACAATGTTTTGCCCGTTTTGGACTAGAGTGCAAAGTACCTAAGTTGAGGGGTTAATGATGCAGGGTTTTGAGTCATTTTTATAGACTAGTTTTTCATACGTTTTACGTGTATTTTGATCATATTTGTGATTAATATTACATGATTCACTACCTTTAGTCTATAATCTCTTTTTGCATCAAATTTACCTTATTTTATCTTATTCTGTATAAAAGATCATATTTGTTGGATTTGATTGGAGTTATTCTTTTCTTTTCAGGAAAGTTGAATAGTTGAATCGGTCGATACCATCGCTGGATGGTCGATACCATCGACCTAGTCACAGTGCATTGCCGGAGAAGAGCAACCAGTAGTCAAATCCATTGATGGGACTGTCGATGGTATCCAGAGAGCGTCAGCGAGCCAGATTTCCAAAGGTCGATACTATCAACCTAGGAGTCGATACTATCAAATTCACCTGAGCAGAGGCAGCTTCAGTGTCATTTTCTATAGAAAAGTGACGCCTAAGGTGTCGATACCATCGACACACAGTCGATGGTATCAAGGCAACATCAGAGAGAACCCCAAAGAGTCACACAAGCGCCGGTTCCTTATGTAGGTCGATACCATCAACCTGTGTCGATGGTATCGATGTCGTCAGATCATGTTTTGCTAAAGATCGTGTCTAATCAGACAGCGGTGATTTTGGGCAACCTAAAGTGGTGCATATACCTAAATAAGACGTCCCTAACCAATCTATCACTTCATTAGCCACCAGACAAGTCTCAAGAAGGGGAGGAGAGAAGAACAGAGCCGAGAGCTACGCCCCAATCATTCCGAGAGCCGTAAAAGATGTTTTCAACCACCAGAAGGGTATAGAACGTTCACCCCATGCCAAGGAATGCCCAAATCTTCTCCGTTCAGGGGTTACACAAAACCTACCCACATTTTCTCCATGTTTTCTCCTTTCCTCATGTTGTTTTTCATTGAGATGAACATGCGGGGCTAATCCCCTTTATCTTTAGGACCGATAGTAGCCCAGGTAATCGTTGTATGACAATTTTGACATAGTTATCATAATTTGTCTCTAAATCTATGGTATTATTTTATTTTCTCCATTATATCATTATGATTGATCACCCTAATGATAATCTATAACTTTAATTACTTCGAAAGAAGAATTAATGTTTGAAAAGAGATGATAATCATAATAACTAATAAATCCTTTGAACAAGTTGATGTACAGTTAATGGTGGAAACCCAGAGTGTGATCTTCATTCACCTAATTTAGGGTATAGGTAACTACTATCGTGGAACCGACCTATCTTTAGGTAGTGAATTGTATCACGACAGCGAACAATTCTGACTACAGGCCACTACCCGGAATAGGAGACGAATTAGGATAAATGTGTAGGAACTAGTACAGTGAGAACCTGCGGTGAAACCACAATCCTAAAGATTCCACCTTTAATTGATTAAACCAACCATTTAATCAATTGTTTTGCTTTCTTTTATTTTTCTTTTATTTTTGAATCAACTCTCAAACCATTTTAATAAGTCTAGATGATTGTGAATAGTTAGTAGTAGTCTACCGAAAATCCATTCCTTGAGTTCGACTCGGGCCTCACAAAGGCCTATATTACTTTGCCGCGTGCACTTGCGTTATACGCACGGTAAATTCGTGTCAAGTTTTTGGCAAAAACTTGACACGAATTTACTGTGCGTATAACGCAAGTGCACGCGCCAAAGTAATATAGGCCTTTGTGAGTCCCGACTCAAACTTAGGGAACAGATTTTCAGTAGACTAATACTAATTGTTCACAATCAGCTAGACCGATTAAAATGGTTTGAGAGTTAATTGACAAAGAAAAGAAAGAAAAACAATCGATTAAATGGTTGGTTTAATCAATTAAAGGTGGAATCATTAGGATTGCAGTTTCACCGTAGGATCTCGTTGTACTAGTTCCTACACAATTATCATAGTTCATCTCCTATTCTGGGTAGTGGTCTGTAGTCAGAATTGTCCACTGTCGCGATACAATTCACTACCTAAATCTAGGTTGGTTCCATGGTAGTATTTATGTATACCCAAGATTAGGTGCATGAAGATCACACTCTGGGTTTCCACCATTAACTATACATCACCTTGTTCAAATAATTTATTAGTTATTGTGATTATTGTCTCTTTTCAACCGTTAATTCTTCTTTCAAAGTAATTAAAGGTATTGGATTATCATTAGGGTGATCAATCATAATGATATAATGGAGAGAAAAAAATCATACCATGAATTTAGAGACAAATTATGATAACTATGTCAAAACTATCACACAACGATTACCCGGGCTACTCTCGATCCTAAAGATAAAGGGGACTAGCCCCGCATGTTCATCTCAATGAAAAACAACATGAGGAAAGGAGAAAACATGGAGAAAACGTGGATAGGTGTTGTGTGACCCCTGAACAGAGAATATTCAGGCATTCCTTAGCGCGGGGTGAACATTCTATAGCCTTTCGGTGGTGGAAAACGTCTTCTGCGGCTCTCGGAATGATCGGGGCATACCTCTCGGCTCTGTTCTTCTCTCCTCCCCTTCTTGAGACTTGTCTAGTGGCTAATGATGTGATAGATTGCTTAGGGCCGCCTTAATTAGGTACATGCACCACTTTAGGTCGCCCAAAAATCACCACCGTTCGATTAGACACGATCTTTAGCAAAACCTGATCTGACGTCGTCGATACCATCGACGTGGGTCGATGGTATTGACCTGCATAAGGCACCGGTGCTCGCGCGATTCTTTGGGGTTCTCTCTGATGTTGCCTTGATACCATCGATTGTGTGTCGATGGTATCGATGCCTTAGGTGTCGCTTTTCTGTAGAAAATGACACTGAAGCTGCCTCTGCTCAGGTGAAGTCGATAAGAACCAAATAGTTTTATCATGCAAAATAAAAAATGGCCTAAATGATGCATATGCATATGAAAATGACCTAATGCCTAAATTTTTAGGTAGAATGATGCATGCACTATCATTCTGTCTCAAGATAAAATGGAATGACTACTAAAACTACATTATGTGCTTATTCCTCTGTCCTTTATATATACATGTAGGTGAAACAAGTTCCTTTCTCCCTCTCTTTTTTTTTCTACATTTTTTTTCTTTTTTTTTTCAAACCCTCATTTTTCAATTGACTAGAAGAACATTCACATTATTTTCTTTTTATTTTTTTTTCGGGCTTATTTCCACTTAGCTAACATCATTGATGCCTTACAAATTACTTTTCAACGGGTATAGAACAATTGTCATGCGTTTTTTATTTTCCATAAGAAATAAGGAAAAAATAGTCCTATATGCTCTAGAGTATGCAAAATGCAACTATAATGACATGCACTTGAGAATGTGTGAATGCAGAGATGCAAACTCTAGCTACAATGAAATCCTATCTACATGGCATGCACTTAAAATATGAAAAACTATAAGTTCTTCCAATTCTTATGGTGGATATTGAATGAAATGAAATTGATAGATCACAAGACTAATGTACAAAACCATTGGAATCGATTATATTTCCCTCTTTACTGACCTGTGTAAAAATAAATCAAAGGGTTTCTCTCTCTCACTTTCGATTGAATTCCCATTACCGTTTGGTCATTTTAGGCTTAACATCGAAGTCCATCCACATTTCTTGAATCATAAGGATGTACAATTATGATCTTATGTTTTAAAGTTGACAAACCCAATTATTTTCATAGGTTAAGTGCTCAAGTTCAAACAACAACAACTTGCAAATTCTTGAAAATTTTCCAATTATGCTTCGATTTCAGATAATGGCACTCCCATAACTCCCATGTGAAAAACATTGAGATGACACATTAACATTAGACATCCACAAATACACTAGATAGCATGTGGATCCTAAAAACTAAGAAAATTGGTGAAATAAAGGAAAAGGAAATAAAAGATAGAAACTATTCCATCTCCCCCCCAAGCTTGAATTTGACTATGACCTCATAGTCAAAAACAATCTTAGCAGGTGGAACAGTGATACCGTTTACTGCTCCAGTGGTGAGTATTATGGGGCAGAGGGATCCCAAGATGGATATTTCCCATGGAAGTTTGGATCATATGGAGGCATAGGCAGAGATTGAGGATATCCCCCGAAGTAGTTTTGGCTCCAATAGTGATCATAGAATGGATGTTGTTGCTGTTCGATCCTCCCCAACCGGTCAAAGACCTGCTATTGATTTGCAAATAGCTGACGGTGATTCTCGAAGATGGCTTGATGATTCACATACAACTGATTTGTGGTATCATGGATATCAATGAAGGAGGCAGTGTGTTGTTGCTGTGTCTCAAGGATGCTCTGGAGCATGTTGTACATTCCCTACATCTAATAGACGTCCTCTCCTTCCTGAGAGGGTTGTGGTGGCGGAGGCTACGAATATGATGATGCACCCAGGTAGAAGCATGGCCGCTTCCTCGGTGCCACTCATGCCCGAAGAGGAGTGAAAGTCTCCTCTTCCTCTTCATTCTCATCGTCGTCGTCATTGTTACTTGCATCTTCTTCACTTACTGAATCTTCGATTGCAATAATGGACCACCTGAAGTGTCGGGCCCCTTGAATGTTGAATACGGGATCAGGGAGCGCACAGTACTGATACTCTTTGTTGATGTGGCAGTGCGCATAGACCATGCTGTCACGAACTGTCAGAAGGTTGGAGCGGTGGAAATGAGCAAAATTCACCGGATTTTTGCTGACCAGTGGACGAAGTGATGACAGGTCTAGTCCAAGGTAGAGGGCTAGTGGTGTGATAAGTCCCCCAAAGTGAATAGGGTCTCTTCTGGTACTCCTCTTCATGGCCATCACGTGCGGCAAGAAAAACACACCCCAGTTTAACTTTTCCCTCTTTAGCAGCTTGTAGAGGAAGAATAAATATGTCTCATGGAATTTTCTCAAATAAAGCTCGTCGTGAGAAAAGAAGGTTATGCAAAGCATATGGTGTAAAACCCGCATGAATGGGTGCTCGAAGTCGGCCACCGTTGTATTGTGATAGCTGATAGATTTTCCCGCCGAAGTGGTTACCAGCACCACAAACATCTCGTCATAATCGGCCTGATTATCCGGCCTTCAGTACAGCTCGGTTGAATGCCACCAGTTGTAGATCGAGTTGAATTAGTCGAGCATAATATTATAGTTGTGGTTGAACAAACAGAAGGAAATGTGGCCCTTGATCCACTCACGGTCAGTGGCGATAAGTTCATTGGGCACAACACAGATGTCGAGGGAGGCGATGAACTCCGCCATGATCTCCTTATAAGTTGGCCACTCGCCAAAGAAAGGATGACCCTCAACGTGGTAGGGAATTGCTTCCTCCCATGTTGTTTCCATCCTCCCAACTTGACCAAGGAGGACATATGTGTGGTTGTCCTCAAAGCCAAGGTCTCGGATCATTGCTCGATCGACGTAACGAGTGGGCTCTATTGGCTGCTTCATCAACTCATCAAATATTTTCTTCACATCCTCCGAGGGGTGGGCAATCCTCGAACGGGGAATAGAGCCCGACAGTGGTGGCACGAACGTGTCAATCTCCATGGGAGCAGCCCACGAGGAAGAAGCTCCTACTGTCCTCACCATTGTGAATAGAAAAAGATAATGAAGAAGAACTCAGTGAAGGTCGGAGAAGATGAAGAGCTCGGGGAAGATTGCTCGCTCGCTATATGCTCGGTGAAGACCTTCGGTTGCTCACAAGTGCTCAATCCCAAGTATGAAAGGAGAAGGTCTGAAGGTGTGAAGAGAAAATGAATTCAACCCCTCCTTTTATAGCTAAAATCGCCGCCACTGTTGACTCGTCGATACCATCGATGAGGTGTCAATGGTATCGACCCCTGTAGCACAATCTGGGTATTCGCAAATATCGACGGTCTTCGATGGCTGGATGTGGGGGCCCGAATCGATGATGCGTCAATTCCATCGACGTGGGTCGATGGTATCGACCCATCCCATAGATTGACTTCTGAATTTGGTGAGCACCGTTGATATCTTCTCACAGATTGGTGACGTGTCTAGTTGATACCATCGACAAAATGTCAATGGTATCGAAACTTTAAGTGGCCTTTATCTTCACGAGGCCCCGACGTTGCTTCGTTACTGCTGTCGGGTCGATACCATTGACTGCCCTGTCGATGGTATCAATTTCACTAAGACGAATTCTCTAAAACTTTTCAGGAATCTCGTGAGCATCGACTTCCTGATTGAGACTATCGACCTGACACTCTCTTTTTTTCTAGATGTCGCTGATGGTAGGTCAAAAACATGGATGAGGTCGTCGATGGTATTGACTCAGAAAATTTTCTGTAGCCACTTTCCTGCACCCACGTCGCTACCATCGACATTGTTGTCGATGGTATCGACTTTTAAACAGTACTGCACAACGAGAAAACTTATTAGGGTATCATTTTTACACTAAAAATGAAATTAATCAAAACTAACTTGGAAACATGACCAAAAACAAAATAGACGGAAAATGTGAACTACCGATGGTTGGGTTGCCTCCCAACAAGCGCCCTACTTTAACGTCTTAGGCTAGACGCAATCCAGCTCATCATTCTTCCTTGAGTGCCATGAGTTTAACCTCATGTACCTTTCTCGTGTAATCCTCCCCATTGTAGAGATTCAATCTCTGACTATTCACTAAGAACGTTAGCTCTCCATCTCTCACCATAATAGCACCATGTGGTCGGACTTCTTCCACCACAAAAAGACCACTCCACCGGGATTTTAGTTTCCCAGGATGCAACTTTAATCTTGAGTTGAACAATAACACAGGATCACCCTTTTTGAAAACATGCATTTGAATGTGGCGGTCGTGGAGTTGCTTTGTCCATTCTTTATAGATCCTCTGGTTCTCATAAGCATTCATCCTAATCTCATCTAACCCATTGAGCTCTAACATTCTCTTCTTTCATGCATCATCATAGCTCATGTTAAGCTTCTATAACACCTAGTGTGCTTTGTGATCTAACTCGACTGGAAGATGACAAGCCTGCCCGTAAACCAGCCTAAAAGGTGTAGTGCCTAGAGGGGTTTTAAAGGTGGTCCTATATGCCCATAAACAATCCGGTAGTAGTGCACTCCAATTCTTTCTCGAAGATGCCATTCTGCGTTCCAATATCTTCTTGATCTCCCAATTGGAAACCTCAACTTGGTCTTGCGCCTGTGGGTGATACGGGGTACCAACGTTGTGCTTGACCCCGTATTTACTCAATAGTGTAGCAAATTTCTTGTTTATGAAATGGGTGCGCCCATCACTTATAATCATTTGTGGCACACCAAACCTGCAAAAAATATTTTCCTTCACGAACCTGCACACTACTGCAGCGTCATTAGTCCTTGTGGGTATTGCCTCTACCCACTTCGACACATAATCAATGACAAGAAAAAAATACAAATTGAAATTTAAGGACACAAATGGTCCCATGAAATCAATGCCCCACAAATCAAATACCTCAACCTCTTAAAACACGTTGAGGGGCATCTCTTGTCGTCTTGAAATGTTACCTACCCTTTGACATGAATCACATCTTTTCACATAGTCATAGTTATCCTGAAAGAGTGTAGGCCAATAAAGGCCACTCTCCAACACTTTGGCCAATGTCCTTGTACTCGCATGTTGACCTCCAGTGGGTAGTGTATGACAGTGACTAAGTGCGCTATCATATTTACCTTCTGGTACACACCTGCATAAGATGTCATCCATGTACTGTCTCAACAAAATGGGGTCATCCCAAAAATAATATCTTAAAGAATGGAAAAATCTCTTCTTTTCTTGATAAGTCCAATCATCCAATATTTCCTTACATGCAAGATAATTTACAATATTCTAAAACCACAGATCCTTAGATTTTATCGAAAGGATTTTCTCATCAGGAAATTCCTCGGTAATGGGTATATTGATGTCTCTCTCATCTACCCACTCTAACCTAGACAAGTGGTCTGCAACCACATTCTTAATGCCCGCCTTATCTTTAATTTTGATATCAAACTCTTGCAAGTGCAAGATCCACCTAATCAATCTAGGCTTGGCATCTTTCTTTTCCATTAAGTATTTGCTGGCAGCGTGGTCCATCCAAACCATGACTTTTGACCCCACTAAATATTGCCTAAATTTTTCAAATGCGAAGACCACGACAAGAAGGTCTTTTTCAGTGGTGGTATAATTAAGTTGTGCATCATTTAAAGTCGTAGATGCATAGAAAATCACTGTGGGTTTGTTCTCAAAACGCTGTCCAAGAACAACATCTACAGCAAAATCTGATGCATCACATATGAGCTCAAAGGGTTTAGTGCAATCTGGCGTTTGAACAATCGGTGGAGAGATCAATTTTTCCTTAAGTACATTGAAGACATGCAAGAATTTTTCATTAAAATCAAACATTGCATCTTTTTCAAGAAATTCAGACAACGGTTTAGCGATTTTAGATAAATCCTTAATGAAACAGCGATAAAACCCTGCATGACCGAGAAAATGCTTCACCCCTTTCACTGAATTTGGTGGAGGTAGTTTGGAAAAAAACTCAATCTTGACTGGATCCACCTCCAGTCCTTTGCTAGACACCTTGTGTCCAAGCACGATTCCCTCACTAACCATCATATGACACTTTTCCCAATTAAGTACTAGATGTGTGTCCTCACATATTTGTAAAACTTTATCCAAATTATACAAGCACTCATCAAATGATGCACTGTAGATAGAAAAATCATCCATGAAAACCTCTAAATAGCGCTCAACCATATCTGAGAAAATAGCAAGCATGCAGCGCTAAAAAGTAGTCAGTGCATTGCACAACTCAAACGGCATGCGGCAATATGTAAAAGTCCCATAAGGACAAGTGAAGGTAGACTTCTCTTTATCCTCCGGGTCTATAGAAATCTAATTATAGTCGGAATAACCGTCCAAAAAGCAAAAATGAGAGCTTCCAGCTAGCTTCTCTAAAATCTGATCAATAAATGGAAGAGGAAAATGGTCTTTTAAAGTGGTAGAGTTGAGGAGACGGTAATCAATACAAACTCGCCACCTGGTTACCAATCTGGTGGTGACCAGTTCATTTAGAAAATTCTGATTTATATTGATTCCCCCTTCTTAGGGAGTACCTGTGTTGGACTTACCCACGTCGAGTCTGAAATGGCATAGGTGATTCTCACAGAAATGAGCTTAATCACCTCCTTCTTGACGACCTCCATCATGCTCGGGTTGAGTCTATGTTGCGGCTGAATTATAGGTTTGGCTCCTTCCTCAAGATGGATCTTGTGCTGACAAAGAGTAGGGGAGATCCCCTTAATATCAGAGACTGACCACCCAAATGCACCACGGTGGTTCTTTAGCACGATCATCAACTGGTCTTCCTCCTCGACACTCAGACATGCCGAGATGATCACAGAGAGCTTTTCACCATCAGCTAAGAAGGCATACTTCAAGTGAGGGGGCAGTGGCTTTAGCTCTAATTCTGGTGGACAGATCAATGATGATTGAAGCGATGGTGGCAGCGGCCCTTGATCTTCATAATGCTTGGCGTAGAAACAAGGAAGCACTTGAAGCATCCTTACACATTCTCGTAAGGACGTTCTTCTCATCCAATCATCCATGATATTGAATAGGCATGCCTCAAGGGGCAATTTCGGATATGATTCGATCATCGAGACTACTATAGCATCATCCTCAGTACATAGAGAAATTTCTTCCTCTTCATCATTTGGATAACCCACGACTTTGCAAAGAGATAGTTTGTTCCATAACATCCATGGCCAGTCTCCCCTTGTCTACCTTAGTCATCACATTAGCCATATCCAAAAATGGCTTCCCTAAACAAAGAGAAATGTTCTGATTAAAGTGCTTCACCATACGACATTACTCCTTTGCCTGAGACTATTTTGTACTTGATGGCATGACCATCTCAAATCTGTCATCAGTTATACCCAACGTCAAAAGGCCTCTACCCATTTCCAGTGTCATATCAGCAGTAGCCTGGAAGGGCTTCCTAGGAGTAGCTCATTCCCTTGCTCATCTTGCATCTCCATTACTACAAAATCATCGGGAAATACAAATCTGTCAACCTTTACCAAAACATCCTCACAAATACCATATGGTCATACCACAGAATTATCTGTGAGTTGAATTGTCATGTTGGTCCATCTAGATTCCTTCAGACCCAATTTCTTGAAAATAGAAAGGGGCATCAAGTTTATACTTGCCCCGGAATCGCACGATGCTTCACCGAATTTCACCTTACCAATGTAACATGAAATATTGAAGCAGCTTGGATCTTGTCATTTTGGTGGCAAAGTGCCCAAAATAAAGGTGCTAGCCTGCTCTTTAAGAACTACCACCTTAGTATCCGAAATTTTCCTCTTCTTGGTAATCATATCCTTTAAGAATTTTCCATAAGAAGGTATCTACTCAATCGCCTCCAACAAAGGAATGTTAACAGAAAGTTTCCGAAAGATGTCTAAAAATTTCTTAAAATGTGCATCCACTTTCTTAGCTTTGAGGCTGTTGGGGTAAGGGACGGGAACAACCTACGCCCTCTGGTGTGGTGGCACATATGATGTCCTCTTCGCAGTCTCTTGAATAGTTTCTTCTTCTAGGATGGGCACTTCTGTGACTTTTTCTGCAGCATCATCCACTATCTCTGTGGCTGTGACATCCTCTGTGGCCTTGCCCATTGCTTCTGGATGTGTTATGCTTGGTTCATCGGCCTTGGAGTTTAAAATCCTTTCGCCAATCCTCAAAAAAATTGCCTTAGCTTGTTGATTCCCTCCTGGAACGTTGGTATTTCCCGGGAAGCCTTGTTGGGTTGATTTTTTTTAACTTGATATCTCTACTGCCATTTGTGCTAAAGACCTCTCAAGTGTCCTCATTTGAGCCCCATGACTTTGCAGAGTTTGCCCAAACTAAATCATAAACTCTCCTTGTTGCTTGATTTGTTGGCCAAAGGTGCTCATTAGCTCTTGATTCTGCTTTATCACCTGATTGAGCAACTCATTACTCTTTTCCTCTATTGTGGGATGTGGCTTGGCATCTGGATCCTGCAAAAGATTATTTGGATCTTTCCATGAAAACTTTTTGTCTTTCCTCTAAGAGTAATCATTATTTTTGTACCCTTGATGTTGACGCATGTATTTGACTTACGCTTCTTCCTCAGATTCCTCTGCCTTTGCAAGTAGCCTTTTCACAATTAAGTTCATCTTGTCATTGAGTTCTTTATGCCTTTGGCATCTCCTGCAACTTTAACTTGTTCCAATGCATCTCTATCACCCTAGGACTACTTTTTAGCCATGTTTTTCAGAAATTTCCAACACCTTGTATCTGTGTTGTTCAAGAAGAACCCCGAACCTACTGAATCTAGGTTGCTTCTATCATGCTCAGAAAGAGAAAAATAGAAAAACTTGACCTACTTTTCTTTGTCCAGCCCATGATGTGGGCATCTCCTCAACACTATCTGGAATCTCTCCCATGTCTCAGAATATGTTTCACTAGCTTTCTGACTGAAGTTATGGATTTTTCTTATCAGATCATTTGTCTTCTCAGGCGGGAAAAACCTTTCGAAGAAAACATCAACCATGTGGTCCCATGATTCCACATACTCGTCGTCCAGATTATGTAGCCATTCTCGAGCATTTCCCGCTAGAGAACTAGGAAATAACTTCATGTAAAGTATATCTTGTGGAAACCAGTCTATCTTGTCCATATCACAGTTCTCCATGAACTGGCTTATGTGGGTTACTGGATCTTCATTTTTGAGCACGTGAAACGCATTGGACTTGACCAAATTGATTAGGCCTGGGTCAATTTTATAGTTAGGAATGGTAATGGCCTGCTTCTTAATTGGCCCCTTAGATGCAGAAGAGGACGATGCCTTGATTTGTTCCCAAATTGTTTGTTCCTCAGCCACTGCTTCGGTGTCAGAATCTGAATTCTTATAGTATGATCCCAAAAATGGGACCTCCGACAATGACTCTGCTTAGTCTGTACTATGCGTACTCACCATGCACTAGTACATGCACAATAATAAATTTAATTAGGCACAGTGCTAGATGATTACGGATTATGAAAGATAGATGATTAATTTCCAAAATTTTAAATTAAAAAAAATGTAGCCTAGAGTGACCGCTTGCAGCCCTCATAGTGTCGAAAATCACTGTTCCCCGGCAACGGCACCAAAAACTTGACACGAATTTACCGTGCGTATAACACAAGTGTGCGCACTAAAGTAATATAGGCCTTTGTGAGGCTCGAGTCAAACTTAGGGAACAAATTTTCAGGATGGTTGGTTGGGTGCCACCAGCTGATCGATTGGCTCCTCCAATCGATCAGTTCGCTGGTTGTTGTGCATCTCCTTAGGTCGCCACCCGCTCATCTCACTCCTCGAACTGGTCGCCTAGAACGCCAACCGATTGGTTCACGCCTTGAATTGATCATCTCAGTTGTCGTCATGTTGTCCTACCTTCTTTGACATAACATGAAATAAAAGATCTATCCTATTTTACATTTGAATTGAGAAACCCTGAGTTACATTTGGGGGGAGCAAAGGCAGGAAAGAAATCTCGAGTTATCACGAGTTACATCAAGAAAAGGAGGTAGGAAATTGGTGCGCAGACTGAGATGCAAGCAACCACATTCAACCACGCACATATACATAGGGTTTATTGGCCATAACCACGTTATGCATCCACCCCAAAACTCATTTAAGGGTGACGTGTATCAAGTGCATTCATATTACATATCATATATGTATATTGGGATTTGTGGATTTAGGATTGGACATGCATAAAGCCAATTTTATTCGTATCGTATGCAATAAATAAAGGCAACAAACCAAAATCGATCACATCGATAATCCAAAAGTACAGAGTAGTTGACATGACTCTGATACCACTGTTGGGTTTAGAGGAGGCAGAGATGGTAGCGGAAACAAAAAATTTCTCCCCAAACCTAGTATAAAGGAATTGTGTCAACGTCTATACAATAGGAAGGATGGTTTTTAGATACATACCTTGTCCCGAGGATTTCTCGGTGACGTTACCTCACGGCTTGCGTGGTCTTCATGTCTGGTCTTGGACGGTGTCTATGCAGCTCCTAGTCTCACAAGGACTGTCGGGATTGACAACTGTCCTCTGAGTGGTAGAAGTCTCCCGCCTCTGCAGTCGTCCACACAGACTGCCTGGAACTCTGGTCACCTTGTCGCATAAGGCATCATAAGGAGTCATACCCTCCTGTCGGCGTACTAGTCACTTACACACTCTCCTACCACCAGTCGCTTTTCTGCAATTTTCTTTCCCTTGGTGTGCCTCCCTTGTCAGGTAGTACTTGCTCAGGCTCTCCTGGTTACCACAACCAGAGAGAACGACAACTTTGCAGAGCAACTGGTGTTCTGAGGTGTACTACCTAAGAAACCCCCAATACCCCTATATATAAAGGAGGGTCATGGGACAGGGTTCTCTACCCCGGGAAATGCGGGATTAAAGTAGGAGTAGAAGGATTCGATATTTTCCACAAAATCTGACAACTGCGCCAGTTGAACCGATCGGTTCAGCCCTGAACTGATCTTTTTTTTTTGGTTAAGCCAGGGGTCACTTTTATTCATCCCACACCCCTCTTGTGGGCACCATCATCCAGAAATTACAGCTCCTACTTATAATAGTGCAGGTAAAGAGCAACAAAAACCAGAAACATCATAATAACCTAACCAACGGCACTTCGCAAAATAATGTAAGGGACTCTATGTTTCTCTAAATCCACCATACCTCTTACTCTACGTGGTATATTCAGTGTATCTGAAGCAATGAAAGGCTCATTCAACCTGCTGCTCCACTTCCCTAGTTCATGAGGTATCGAATTGATGAACTTGTGAACCAAGGACCCATATATCATAGCAGAATCAAGCTCCCCTCGCAGCTCCCTAACGAACGGTGACGTCTTCCATGGTTCCATCCCGTTGTTCCATAATATGTGATGCACGTACGCCTCATCAATCTCAATGCATGAAATGCCCAATGCATGGTCTCTCGCTATCTTCATCCTGATAGCACACGCTTGCATATATGCAAGAATGTAATCCGTACTCCTGAGCCAAGATCTGAATACAAGGCAAATATTTTTTTTTCTGGAAACTCCTTCCATATCAACTCATCCCTATCAAACCTATCTTGTAGCTCTTCTTCAAAAACTCCTATCATATCATGTCTCCCCTATCAATCCTATCATGTCTGTCACAAGGACTAGTAAGGATCAACCAGCTTCCTTAGGAAGCAGCACCACAGAACTTCCAGAAAAGGTGAGGTTAGGTCATTAGAAAATGAAGGAGATGAGTAAGCACAAAAAACGTCCATCTGTATTCTTAGCGGCTATCACTTCTGCTGCGAAAATCATCGTTGCCCTCCTAGAAATCATATTCAGAGAAATCATCTCCTTCAGAGTAACGATATTCTCTATCTCTATGCCTGTGAGATCTTCTCTTAATCTGAGGTGGGCCTCGGTCATGTAGTAAATGGAGAGCATGTCCACTCATGGCACTTCTACTTCTTCTGTGTGATCGACCCTGTTGATGAATTTGGTCATCGATAAAGATGAAATCTTCTATGTTTCTGTGGGGTAACACCTCTATGTTCCCTTCACGATATAGGATAGCTCGTTTCGGCGGTTCTTTCGTAACTGGTGACCGCGGTCTACTATGAGGGTGATCATCATTAGGAAAGAAATCTTCTAAACTTCGATGTGGAAGAACAGTTCTATATCCCTCTTTGTCAATAATGACTCTGTCATCGATATTTCTTCCCTCAATCCTCTCGTGAGACCTTCTAACTCTCTCATGGGAGGAGGACCGCAAAGTTCCGTTGCTCAGTGTAGGGGGCTCGTCACGTTGATGTTGTGATAGAGGCTGTGTATATGTTCCTCCATGTCCCATGTGTTCCTCGTCGGGGCTATGTAAAAGATCAGCAGGGATGTTGAGTTCACACCCAAACTCAGAAAGCTAGAAAGAATGATCTCCGAGACTGGTTCTAGCAACCAGCTGTAGCTTGATATTCATTCTGTCAGACCCATGAGATAAAATGACAAATTGAGGAATGTCTTCCTTGAAAGCCTCCACAAGCAAAAGGATGCCCGACAGATCATCATCACTTATCTTCCATTTGGAGATGAACTTGAGATAGCCGAACGGTTGTGTAATCTGTCGAATGGTGGCTTCATCTCTAAAAACAATAGGTAGGTCGGTGAGCCAAAACCAGAACTGTTCTTTTTGTGCCCCGTCATCACCCACCGTCATCGCTTTCACAGTAAGCCGATGATGAAGGTAATCGATATGATCAGATCGTATAGCTGTAATCGTGTCCTGCTTGTCCTCAAAGAAAACCACCACTTTTCTATGAGCATGTCTGTAAATATCAATAGCTTGTGACCATTGTCTTCTAAGGAATTCACTGAGTGGCTGCCAAGGTATGTTGTCAGCCCAAGAAACCTCAACGGCGTAGGAGAGAGACTCAATCCTTTTGAGTCGTTCAGCGTCCCTAGTGTCAAGAGATATGAAAACCCTCTTGGGAACGTGTTGTGGACTTCCTCGAGCAGGAATGCGGGCAGGCATATAAGGGAAGGTCTGTCGAGAGAAAACGTCTGGCGGCTTCGTGGGCCAAGTAGTCGGCAGAGGACGTGGCCAGTGAAAGCATCTAGCAGCAAGATGTCCAGGTTGTCGACATTTATAACGTACTTTCTCAGCCACACACTGGGCTTGCCAATGACCACGCCTCATGCACCTAAAGCAGGTGTCATGAGGGATCCCGTAAAGAGGAGCATGTCTGGGAGGAGTAGTTACATGTTGATCAGCGATATATAGAGGAGGTGGATTCATAGTCTCATCAAGTGAAGGTTGCGGTGCTTCAGGAGCCAGCGGCGAGCCTGCATCCTTATGTCGTTGGTTCTAATGAGGAAACGGAGGCGGATGTGCACCCATATCGCTTATCACTTCCATGGCAGGTGGCTGATGGATCATTTGTTGAGTTGTGGGAATCAATGGCGTGTCTTGTGGTGGAGTGATCTCCGGTTGAGATGTGGGGATCGCTGGCAAAACTTCGACCAATGCTGGAGGAGGAAGAGGGTCCACTACCACGTCTAGAGAAGGGATCGACATGATCACAGGCCTCCCTATCTCGATCATCGTCTCAGGCGAAGGTGCTTGTAGGAGGTGTTGTATATCTGGGAGCACATCGTCAGCCAGCATGGAGGATGAAACGAAACCATTCTGTCTCTCAGTGATGCTCTTCTGCGCTCGTCTGCCTTGCTGACTTTGGCGTGTTACCCTGTGAAGCAGTGGAGAGGGCAACATCCGGACCGCCTAGGCAGGCGATCCTTTGACTCCTGCACGATCACAAAACTCCGCCCGATGCCGACATGCCAGAGATAGGGAATTAGGGTGGACTCGGCGGACACCAAATCACCACAGGACTGACCCTGACGGCTTTGCAGGTGTGCAACCTAGCTGTAGGCGGCGGCGCTGCAGGTAGGCGACCTAACAGTGGGCGGCGGTGCACAGGGAATCTTCAGGAGACGCTGAAGGAGGGGGAGTGCCCGGCTGCATCGTTCGACTGTTGGAGAATGGCGGACCCGAAACCCTGTAAGACAATAGAGATCTTCGTCGCTCATCCACCTTCACCTGATTACGCGAGCGAGTAGACCAGAAGAGGAAGGATGGGGAGGGGCGGGGGGTGGACTCTGGAGGGCGGAGTGCCCTTCCGGAGAAAGGTGACGGCGGGCGCCTCCAGTTGAGATGGATCGCCCTAATGCCGTTGTAACCTAGCTACAGATCCAAGTGATCTTAACATCTTGTGAGGTTAGATGATCCTGGAGAAATTTGTCAATCTCTAATCAAATCCACTCAACCACAACCATGGGTTGAGTAGATCTTGAGGCGGAAACATTTGAATCTTCACAGACATCCAGCCCTAAACTGATTGTTTGGGCCCTAGAGTGGATCAGTTCAAGCATGAGCCGATCGTTCGTGGTCCTAGTCCAACTCAAATTGACTTTCCATGTTTGTTTCCAACTAATCAACTATTAGTCCTTGTCCAAATCGAATGATGTGATAGATTTCTTAGGGCTGCCTTAATTATGTATATGCACCACTTTAGGTCGTCCAAAAATCACCACTGTTTGATTAGACATGATCTTTAGCAAAACCTAATCTGACGAGGTCGATACCATCGACGCGGGTCAATGGTATCGACCTGCATAAGGCACCGGTGCTTGCAAGATTCTTTGGGGTTCTCTCTGATGTTGCCTCGATACCATCGACTGTGTGTTGATGGTATCGACGCCTTAGGCGTTGCTTTTCTGTAGAAAATTACAATAAAGCTGCCTCTGCTCAGGTGAAGTCGATAGTATCGACTCCTAGGTCGATAGTATTGACCTCTGCAAATCTGGCTAGCTGACGCTCTCTCGATACCATCGATAGTCCCATCGATGGTATCAACTACTGGTTGCTCTTCTCCGACAATGCACTGTGACCAGTTTGATGGTATCGACCGTCCGTCAATGGTATCGACAGATTCAGCTATCTGACTTGCCTGAAAAGAAAAGAATAACACCAATCAAACCCAAAAAATATGTTCTTTTATACAGAATAAGATGAAACAAGGTAAATTTGATGCAAAAAGAGATTATAGACTAAAGGTAGTGCATCATTGCGATATTAATCACAAATATGATCAAAATACACATAAAACGTATGCAAAACCAGTCTATAAAAATGACTCAAAACCCATGCATCAGTTAACTTGCAAATGTTACATGATAAAATGTTCCTCAAGTGTTGAGGCATCATAAGAATGAAAATGATGCAGATATATGGCCTATGGAAGCTTGAGTACCAAGAAACAGCTTGTTAAGCAATGGTTGTGCATTAAAACCTAGTTTTGGTGTAATGAGTAATTTACCCAAAACCTAGGGTTCAATATGCAAAATACCACTACTTGAGAGTCCCTAATGTTTCTTGGTATCAATTAGAGACAAGAAAATTAGAGGGGTCTCTCATATGAATCTCTTTGGAGGACACAGAATCTTGATATTAAAATAATCAAGATTTAAGCATAATTGAAACCCTAATTCAATTTAATGCAAAAATAAATATATTAATGAAAGTGCCCTTCAACCAAAAATGGAATGGTTGAATTTACATAAGTATGAACGTCCTTTTTACTTGCAAAGGCAACAAAATATTTAAAGTGAGTGAAGAGTCCATTCACATTAGTTAAAGGAAAAGTAATATCCACTAAATTTTGGATATTATTATTATATTGATTAAGGTGCTTAATTTATTTTCTTTTAATTCATGGATAATGAATAGGAATTACAAGGTGGGGGAGATGGATTCATATGCAAGGGATGAAAGGGAGTATGTAGCACCAATTTTGGGAGTTGAAGGAATTATTTATCACTTTCTCTCTCACCAAAATACCCTTATATACATCCCATTTTCATCCCACATGAAAGGCTTTTTTGATCCCTTTTTCATTCCATGCTTTGGCCGTGCACAAAGGATCTTAGGAGCAACAGGAGGATGTGCCCCCACCTATAGGTAAGCTCCATAGTCATCTCCAACCTTGATTTCATGGTGGAAATCGAAATTCAATGCTTAATTTCTTCTTTTCATCATTCCATCTTCAACTTTAGCCATTCATTTCACTCAAAGACTTGAGGACGAGCCTTTGGAAGTTGAGGAAGCTTCATTCACCACTGAGGATGTGAAGCTTGAAGCTTGGATTCAATTTTGAAGGCGGGTT
Source organism: Alisma plantago-aquatica (assembly GCA_963693085.1). Taxonomy (NCBI): domain Eukaryota; kingdom Viridiplantae; phylum Streptophyta; class Magnoliopsida; order Alismatales; family Alismataceae; genus Alisma; species Alisma plantago-aquatica. The sequence continues at coordinate 220,132,591 of OY856410.1, read as the reverse complement.
ATATAACTTGAACCTTTAAATGTCATTTTTGCTTGCAATTTATTTATAATGTGTTGAACCTTTCTTCTTTCTCGATTTCCTTTTGATTAGTTGTTGAAGTCACCATAAGAATTACAATTGATTTCAAAGGTTTGAAGCTCGAAGATGATGTTGTCATCTTAAGCACACACCTCAACAAAGGAATGGGCAAACAGTTTTCAAAATCGATTGAGCTAATTTGGTTTCAAAACCGATTGAGTTGATTTAGTTCCAAGATCGAATGGGTAAATTATTCTAAGACTGAATGAGTAATTTACTTCAAAATCGAATGGGTAATTGAACCCAAGACCGAATGGGTAACTGACTTAAAGATCGAATGGATAATTGAGTTCAAAATTGAATGGGTAATAGATCTCAGAATCGAATGGGTAAATTGAACTTCAAAATTGTTTTGGGGTTAATTGTTGATGAGAATGATGAAGATCCAATGGCTCAAACTGATTTTTATTTAATGGATTGAAGGATGGGTGATCCATTGAACATTACCCCTAATTGTATTGAATGGTTGAAACCCTAAATCGATTGAGTCAATTTCTAAGTTGAATGGCTCAAACGGTCTCAAGACCGTTTGAGGGCAAATGGTCTCAAGACCATTTGAAACCAAATGATCTCAAGACCGTTTGGAGGTCAAGGGCTGTGATGGATGATTGGATATCCAAGGGTTGTAATTTGATGTACTCTCAATGGTTAAATTGATGATTGATTCAATAACGCAAACCCTAAAATCAATTGATTGATTGGAGGAAACCCTAATTGTTCCATTCAGTTTCAAGGTGGTTTGGACCAAACGGTCTTCAGACCATTTGGAGGGCAAACATATCAAAACCGTTTGATGTTCACTCAGTTTCAATGATTGGTCGTTCATTCGGTTTCAAGGTTATTTGATCAAATGGTCCTCAAACCGTTTGGGTTTTATTAATATTTAATTCAAACGGTCTCAAGCCGTTTAGGGATTGTGAGATCAAGATTGTTTGATGGTCTAATAGTTTTAAGACCGATTGAGGATGTGGATCAAGACCGTTTGGAGGTCAAGCACCTTAAGACCGTTTGAAGGTCAAACATCATAAAATTGTTTGAAGGTTCAAAAGTATCAAAACCGTTTGGAGACCTAATAGCCTCAAAACTGTGAAAGACCAATTAACCCTATGATTGTTAATGATGTACCTCAAAGATAATTACAATGGTTATGCCTTTAAGGTACTAGTGTGATTAGTATCCTTAGAAGGGTTAACCTTTGTTGCTTATGAAATCAATATCTCAATACATTATGCTAACCCTAAATGTATGTACTTGAATGAACGGTTGACCTAATCTGATCAAGCTTGAAGCAATCGACATCCTAGAGAGGATGAGAGAGAGAGGAATTCATGCATGTATGATAATCATGTAGTGGATAAGCCTCAACACTTTCAACATGAATAAAATATGTAGTTAGGGTAAGATTCTTATTAAAGAGATTATGAAACCCTAATTGAGAAGGTTGATGAGCCCTAACCCTAATTTAAGGCAATGTTAGGTGAAACCCTAATCTAGGGTGATGCCATGTGACACCCTAATACAGTGATGTGATGTGAAACTCTAATCTAGGGTGATGTTATGTAATGCTATATGAAACCCTATCCTAATATAGGGTGAAGATATGTAAAACCCTAATTTTGGGTCATAGTGCATGTAACCCTAATCTTGGGCAATATGATGATAAATCATAACTCTAACTTGGGGATATGAGTTGAGAAACCCTAATTTCAAGTAATGCTTCATGAAACCCTAAATTTGGGTAAATTTACATGAAACCCTAATTTGGGGAAAAGTTATAAGGAACCTTAATTCAAGATAATGATGTGTGAAACCCTGATCCAGGGTGATGTTATGTGAAACCCTAATACAAGGTGATGTTATGTGAAACCCAAATATAGGGTGATGTTATGTAAACCCTAATTGATAAAGATAGAAAACCCTATCCCTAATAATGGAATAGTGATTAATATATTGATAAGTAAAACACCTAAGGTGGTTGTTAATGGATGACCTTTTATCAATAAGGCCTTAACCCGAGATGAGTTCATATTATTGATAATGGTTGAATAATTCAAATGGGTGACTTATGTCCAATACATTACATGATGAATGTGATAAACTGGTGCATAAAGTATTAGGATGGGAAATACCCTAATACAAGATAAGTTTATGAACTTAAGTAAGATAAAGCTGATAGAGAAAGTGAAACATCAGGACATGATAGATATCACATTCAGCACCTCAAGGTTGGTATAACTTGATGTACCCTAAATCCAATATACTTGGATGAGTAACACATGGTGTGTCATGCCAATTATTACATTGAGATGTAATGTACTTTGATAAATGTAGGCTAACATACCTTGAGAAAAGGTTAAGCTAAGTTAATAAAGTATGATGTAATCATACTCTGGTAAGGATGAGAGAGAAACTCATACCTTGTGTTGATAATCATTTAATAATAAATGCTGAGAGTAGTTGTTGCCTTGTGAGAGGTGACAAGATGTTTAATGGCCTTGTGAGCCATGAGAGTAGTTGTTGCCTAGTGAGAGGTGATAAGATGTTTAATGGCCTTGTGAGCCATGAGAGTAGTTGTTGCCTAGTGAGAGGTAACAAGATGTTTATAAAGTCTCATGAAAGAAATGATAATAAATAATGGAAACTTAGTAACATAATAATAATAACTAATGGATACAATAATAATAATGAAATCTTGGTCATACATGCTTCATGTTTATAGCCAAATAAGGGCTATAGTGTTTTGAATAAGCTTAAGGGAGATATGAGGAATAATGTAATTACCTAAAGGATGTGAATAAGTAAGATGGCTTGGCCAAGGTTTAATACCTAGTAAAGGTGATGTGGTATTCTGGAATAATTGCATAGGATTGGTCATAACCCAATACTTGGAATAATGTCACAGGATTGGTAATAACCCAATACCTAGAATAATTGCACAGGATTGGTCATAACCTAATACCTGGAATAATGTAACAGGATTGGTAATAACCCAATACCTAGAATAATTGCACATGATTGGTCATAACCCAATACCTGGAATAATTGCACAAGATTGGTAATAACCCAATACATGGAATAATGTCACATGATTGGTCATAACCCAATACCTGGAATAATTGCATAGGATTGGTAATAACCCAATACCTAGAATAATGTCATAGGATTGGTCATAACCCAATACCTGGAATAATTGCACAGGATTGGTAATAACCCAATACCTAAAATAATGTCATAGGATTGGTCATAACCCAATACCTGGAATAATTGCACATGATTGGTAATAACCCAATACCTAGAATAATGTCACAGGATTGGTCATAACCCAATAACTAGAATAATTGCACATGATTTGTAATAACCCAATACCTAGAATAATATCACAGGATTGGCATAGTCCAATGCCTGGAATGTTTGCACATGATTGGCATAGTCCAATGCCCGGAATGTTTGCACAGGATTGGGATAGTCCAATGCCTAGAATGCTTGTATAGGATTAGCATAGTCCAATGCCTGGACAGAATATGATGATGTATATTCACATGACTGGTACAATTCAATATCTGGTTAGCAGATTGGTTGAGGGCAACAAATAGAAATGAGAATGATCCATGGATGACATACCATGATAATGAGTATCACAGGATAAGCTTGAGATGTTGATATAGTATGATGGATAAATGATATATATATTCTTCCTATTCGTTATAAAGAGAATAGATGATTTATTGCGCTGTCATAGATAGTTGCAATGCTTTAAGATATGAGAATGTTATAAACTACTTATCCTCTGCTTAGTTTAATACTATTTAACTACAATAATTATGTTTCTGGCGGAGATTTATATCTCTCGCTAGGAAAATTTCAATTGTCTCACCCCCGTGGGATCCAACATTTTTAGGTAAACGTGGACAAGGAGGCAAAAACCATACAGCAAGGGAAGGACAGCAACATTAGGGACAGTAGTAATATCTCAGGTGGAGATACTGACTTTCGTGTCTTGTAGATATGAGTCCTATGTGTTGTCTCTATACTCTCAGGTCCAAGGAGTCACTACATTGTGTTTTTATAATCGATCTGAGATCTTGGCTTGAATGCCTCGAGGTTTTGTGTTGCTCATGTGTAGCCCTAACAAATCTATTGATGTATGTAATCCTCGAGAAGATATGGTACATGGTATGTACTTGTGGATCAGAATGTACATGTAATACTTTGGTTCTTGTTGTTAAGAGTTTCCTAGAATTGGATCTCTTTTTGTTCTAATTTTTAGTGATTTTTGTTAATCCACTATTAATGATCGCTTCCTCTTAGTTAATGATGATTTGTTTGAAATGCTTCGCCACAACGATGGTGAAAGGACTTTGCTAAACCATTGAGAGGGGAGCGAGAGTGGGATTGGGGGAGGTAGGCCTATGAAACAGATTATGACTCACTGAAGAAATGGAGGAAGAGGATGATGTACAAATCAAGGATCACATCTGTGTTAAATAACATCCATCTGATGGCATGCATACTAGGGAAATGAATAAATATAAAGTGTGATGAGTGAAAATCACAGACTATAGGTTAATGCATCACATTAATGAAACTGAAATCAAATCCTTAGTCAAACTATATTCAAACCTTCCTTAATTTAATTGGAGTTTAATTTGATGGTCTAGAACATTCCTAGGTAATTATATTTCGTTTTTGTACACATTAGCTCCATGATTTCCATAATGTCCATTAACCTTAACTAAAACGCATTGAAGGTGAGGTAATTTGAAAAAGGCTCCTATGATTGAATCCTTGGGTCACAATTTCGAGCTTTACTCATCCAAAAGTCACATGGTCACCTCTTTAGCACTTTACTATGCTTTATGGACATATTTAAGGAGAGAGAAAACAAATGAGGATTAACATGAGTCAATTGATATACATAATGCACATTTGAAAGTGAGATATGAACTTGGGTCTTATTACTTATCCCATTTTCATATAAGGACAACCATTATTGGTCTTTTTGTTTTTAGCCCCTTAAATATTATCATATAGGAGGAAATCCATTCTAAGTTTTGAATTGGCGTTTAGAAAATTGGGATGTGACACAACCACTAACAACATAAGGCTATATAATACGAATGTATATTCTCTAGGGATATATGTTATGGGGTTTCCTAAGGATTTCCTACATGTGATATTAATGGACATCCAAAAGTGAGGTGTGTTGGGTTTTAAGGGAGGCAGTGAAGTAGCAGAAACAAAAAATTTCTCCCCAAAAGCAGAACAAAAGGAATCGCGTCAACGTCTATAGAATAGGAAAGATGGTTTGTGGATGCATACCTTGTCCTGAGGCTTGTTTGGCGACAGTACCTCACTTCTTACACGGTCTTCACCTCCGGTCTTGGACGGTGTCTGTGCAGTTCATGGTCGCACCGGGACTGAAGACTCCTGGTCTCACCAGGACTGTCGGGATTGACAGTTATCCTCTGAGCGACAGATGTCATCCACACGGAGTTCCTGGAACTCCAATCTCCTTGTCCCATAAGGAATCAGACGGAGTCACACCCTCCTGTCAGCGTACTAGTCGCCGACACACTCTCCTGCCACCAGTCGCTTTCTATAGTTGTCTTTCCCTTGATGCGCCTCCCTTATCGGGTAGCACATGCTCGGGCTCTCTCGGTTACCAAAACTAGAGGGAACGACAACTTTACAGAGCAACTAGTTGCACTGAGTTGTACTTTGAGAAGCCCCCAATACCCCTATATAAATAGGAGGATCATGGGATAGGATTCTCTATCCCGGGCAATGTGGGAATAAAGAAGGAGTAGAAGGGTTCATCATTTTCCTCAAAAACAACCAACTGTGTAACCTGAACCGATCGTTTCACAACTAAAACGGTCGGTTGGGGATCTGAGCCGGTCGGTTGACACCTCAACCAATCAATTGGGACCCATGAAATGTTCGGTTCACTTCCGAACCGGTCAGTTCGTGGTCCTGATCAGTTCCCGATTTACGTTTCCTCTTTTGTTTCGAATTGGTATCAAATACCAATCCTTGTTCCAATCAAATTGGGCAAGTGAAATAAAAGGAAATTTCTCACCAGTCTTACTTTCCGAACTTGCTCGGTTGGACCAATTGAATCGATCATTTCAACACTTGAAGCGATTATTTCACCCTGTCCATGAGCCGATCGACTCACCAGTTGATTCGATCGGTTCACCAAGCTCAGTCAATCAATTCATCACATCACTACTACAGAAACAACATTCAGTGTCGCTTTTATGGGCGTCGGTTATTTAGGAAAACCGACGCCTATAACATTCAACGTCGGTCATCTAGGTCATCCGACGTCTGTATCCAAGACACGGGTACCGCTTGTATTAAGCGTCGGTTTTTTTGGTAAAAAACCGACGCCTAAAACTGCCCGCCAAAACCAATTTTCGAGCAAAAAAATATGTCACATACGGCATCGGTTATTTACCTCAAACCCGACGCCTATTTAAGATGAAAATTTGCGCGAAAATTTATAGCTTAGGTGTCGGTTATCCTTAGATAACCGACGCCGATAGTGGTTCCCGCCAATTTATTTAGGGCAAATTTTTTCTAATTGGACGTCGGTTTGTTATTAGGAACCGACGCTGAAGACCTTAGGCGTCGGCGTTTTAGATAACCGACGCCCTTTGTGAACTTATTAGCCGCACGATCGATCGACTTTAGGTCCCCTTTCCTGTTTCATTGTCTTCTCCGCCGACTTCCTGCCCCTGCTCACCGACGACGCCGACGACGCCGCTGCTCACCGACGACGCCGCTGCTCACCGACGACGCCGCTGCTCACCGACGACGACGCTGCCCGACCCTCCGCTGTGCGCCGCCGCCGCTTCCTCTCCTGGTCCTTCTCCGCCTGCCTGCTTCCTGCTCCTTCTCCGCCTGCTTCCTGCTCCTTCTCCTTCTGCCGCCGCCGCTTCCTGTTCCTTCTCCGCCGCCTTCCTGCCCGCCGCCTCCTGCCGCTCCCTGCTGCTCACCGGCCATTGCTGCTCACCGGCCACTGCTGGGAGCTCGCCTGGAGCTTGCCGGTCACTGCCACCACTGCTGCCCTGCCGCCTGGAGCTTGCCGGTCACTGCCACCACTGCTGGGAGCTCGCCTACTGGTTAGTATTACTTTAGTGATTACTTTAATTCAACAATTCGTAGTTTGTTATTTACAATTACTCATCTGCTTGCCGATTTTAATGATTAGAGATACTGATTAATAGTAGGTATTGATGAATACTTAGTTAATTACTGATTTGTTGATTAGTGTTGAAATGAATGTATTGATTAGTGTTGAAATGAATGTGTTGATTAGTGTTGATTAATAGTAGGTATTGATGAATACTTAGTTAATTACTGATTAATAGTAGGTATTGATGGACCCTAATGATACAAATTTTTTATGTTGTAAATGAATGTATGTTTCAAGTGTTGAACCTAATGTTGGACAATGAACAATGAATTTATGTCCCATATAATCCACATTGTTCTTTATATTACTTGTACATTGGTATAAATTAGAATGAACAATCACTAAATTATATATTGTTTGTATGGAGTATGGCTTCATTGTAGATATCTATTATTGTATTTGTTGGCCTAGAAACCCGTCCAAGATTGACTCATTAGGAGTAAATCTTGGATAGTCCCCGGTTTGGGACTGTTCTTGAACACCTAATCTCACTTAGGATGTAAGTGTATAATGTGTATTGGGTTTTCGAGAAAATTTCGGTAGCATTTCCCCGTTTGTTCTCTAAGTACATATGTACTTAGAGAACAGCGGGGAAATGCTGCCGAAATTTTCTTGAAAACCCAATGCACATTATACACTTACTAGTGAGATTAGGTGTTCAAGGATGGGATAGGTGATACACATTTATTATATATAAGAATGACATCAAATGTGTTTGTTGGCCTAGAAACCCGTCCAAGATTGACTCATTAGGAGTAAATCTTGGATAGTCCCCGGTTTGGGACTGTTCTTGAACACCTAATCTCACTTAGGATGTAAGTGTATAATGTGTTTTGGGTTTTCGAGAAAATTTTGGTAGCATTTCCCCGTTTGTTCTCTAAGTACATATGTACTTAGAGAACAGCGGGGAAATGCTGCCGAAATTTTCTTGAAAACCCAATACCCATTATACACTTACTAGTGAGATTAGGTGTTCAAGGATGGGATAGGTGGTACACATTTATTATATATAAGAATGACATCACATGTGTTTGTTGGCATTTCCCCGTTTCTTCTCTAAGTATATATGTACTTAGAGAACAGCGGGGAAATGTTGCCTAATCTTTTCCTAATATATACTTGTTTCCTAATATATACTTGTTTTCTCTGATCATAGAATGGATAGATCATGGATGTCGATTCGTAATCGTTGTACCCCAGAGTTTATATCTGGTCTTGATCAGTTTATTAGATTTGCCGAGGAACATAGGAAAAAACCTACAGATAGGTTCTACTGTCCATGTAGGCATTGCGGTAACAACTTGAAAGTCAACACTGGTGAGGAAATCAAAAGTCATGTCATGTGCAACGGGATTGTACAAGGCTATACAGAATGGCACTGGCATGGAGAAATTTCAAAATCGAAACCAGTAGATGTCGATAGCAGTGCTTGGGTGGAAGAAGAAATTGCCTCTGATGACGTAAATGTGAACGAACCAGTTCCAGCAGACATCGTTGATGCGATGCTGGATAGTTGTAGGGTAGAGCACACCGATCCACCTCCTATCTTTACAAACATTGTGCATGATGCTGAGATACCGTTATACACAGGTTGTGCTAAGTTTACGAAGCTTAGCGCTGTCTTGAGATTGTATAAGTTGAAAGCTAACAATAGATGGAGCGACAAAAGCTTCACTTCATTGTTGACTTTGTTGAAAGAAATGCTTCCTGAAGGAAACGAGCTTCCAATCTCAACATACCAGGTAAAGAAAATGTTGTGCCCAATGGGAATGGAGGCCAAGAAGATACACGCATGCCCGAATGATTGTGTATTATTTCAAAAGGACTATGTAGATTTGAAAGATTGTCCAAAATGTGGTGCGTCACGGTATAAATTGACGACTTCGGGGGAGTTCAAAACTGGTTCTCCTGCCAAGGTGTTGTGGTATCTACCTATAATATCACGGTTTCAACGCTTGTTTGCAAATCCGAAAGATGCGAAGAATCTGAGGTGGCATGCAGATGTTAAGAAAAATAATGATGGGATCCTACGACATGCGTCTGATTCCCCACAGTGGAAGAAGATTGATCTATTGTACCCTAAATTTGGTGAAGAAGATAGGAATCTAAGACTTGGGCTTTGTACAGATGGGATGAATCCGTACGGGACATTGAGCAGCCAACATAGCACTTGGCCAGTCATGCTTGTTATATACAATCTTCCTCCCTGGATGTGTATGAAAAATAAGTATGTTATGTTGTCATTGTTGATATCGGGCCCTAAACAACCCGGAAATGATATCGATGTTTATCTTGAACCTTTGATTGATGACTTAAAGAAACTTTGGGCTGAAGGTGTGATGACCTATGATGCTTCAGCAAAAGAGACATTTCGTTTGCACGCTATGTTGTTTTGCACTATTAATGACTTTCCAGCATATGGGAATTTGTCTGGATATAGTGTCAAAGGAGCTAAAGCGTGTCCTATATGTGAAGAAAACACTGATTCAATAAGACTAAAACATGGCGGCAAGACTGTATATCTTGGTCATCGAAGGTTTCTTTCAAAATTCCATCCGTATCGTAGGAAGCGCAAAGCATTCAATGGATGGAATGATGAACGAAGTGCACCTAAACCTATACCAGGGGATGTTGTTTATGAAAGAGTAAAAGACATTGTCAATGAATTTGGTAAGAAATCACAATGTAGTATGGCCACACGGAGTGACAATTCTTTATTCAAGAAGAAGTCAATATTTTGGGATCTTCCTTATTGGAGTTCTTTGACAGTCAGGCATTGTATCGATGTAATGCACGTTGAGAAAAATGTCTGTGATAGCATCATTGGTACTCTATTAAATATACCAGGTAAGACTAAAGATGGGATAAAATCCAGACTGGACCTACGTGAAATGGGAATAAGGTCAGAATTAACAGAATTACGTGAAATGGGTAATAAAAGAACATACTTACCTCCCGCTTGTTACACGTTGTCTAGAAAGGAGAAGAAAACTTTTTGTGAATGCTTGGTAAATGTTAAGGTGCCACATGGTTACTCATCCAACATCCGTAGATTGGTATCAATGAAAGATCTGAAGTTGATAGGTCTTAAATCTCATGATTGTCACACTCTAATGCAACAAATATTGCCTGTGGCAATTCGATCTATATTGCCGAAGCATGTAAGGTTTGCGATTACCAGACTTTGTTTCTTTTTCAACAGTCTATGCAGCAAAGTTATTGACCCTGATACTCTCGATAATTTGCAAAGAGAAGTGGTTGTTACCCTATGTCAGCTTGAGATGTATTTCCCTCCTTCGTTCTTTGATATCATGGTACATCTTGTTGTCCACTTGACTAGGGAAGTGAAAATGTTGGGACCAGTTTTCTTGCATTGGATGTATCCCTTTGAACGATACATGAGCGTTTTTAAAGGTGATGTTCGAAACCGTTATCGGCCTGAAGGGAGTATTATTGAAGGTTATGTGGCGAGAGAGGTTATGGATTTTTGCAATGACTTTCTCAGTGGTAATGACACTCCTAATAATGACAAGAATATTGACGAGGGCAAAGGAATTTTGGGATCACGGGTGAAAGTAATCAGCCGTGAGCAGTTGGAACAAGCTCACTTGTATATTTTACACAATATGGAAGAAGTGAGTGTTTATATCGAGGAACATACCAATTTCATAAAGAGACAACATCCTCGAGCAAGTTCAATGTGGCTTGCTAGAGAGCATAATAAGACTTTTACTAAGTGGTTTGAAGATAAAGTCTTACATCAACTATCTCAAACACCAAATGATATTACAGAAACTATCAAATGCCTCGCCTTTAAACCAAAACCGAATGTTATGTCTTATGAAGGGTTTGACATTAATGGATTCACATATTACACAAAGCGCCAAGATGATAAGAGTGTCGTCCAAAATAGTGGGGTCACTCTTCAAGCGTCGACTATGTACTTTGCAAGTGCAAAGGATAAGAGTCCACGTGAAGCTAAAATGTCATATTACGGTGTCATTGAGGACATTTGGGAGTTTGACTACATAGATTTCAAAATTCCGCTATTTAAATGTAATTGGGTTGATAACACCAAAGGAGTTATAGTGGATGAATTGGGTTTCACTTTGGTGAACTTTGAAAAGATCGGCGAGAAGGGTGAACCATTCATATTGGCATCACAGGCGAAACAAATATTCTATATCGATGATCCTGCAAATGATAAATGGTCGGTTGTTCTTCATGGTAAAAGACAGTTCATTGAAGATCCTATAGATGAAGAAGAGTACTATGATAAGTATGATGACTCCAGTCCATTCTCAGTTGGGTTGCCAACTTCACAAAATATTGAAGCTAATGATGACTTATATGTGCGCGGAGATCACAATGAAGGATTGTTAATTGATAAAAGATCACAATTTTAGAGACATGTATGTTTATACAAATGCTAAATGTTTGCCTTTTTCTAGTTAATACAAATGCTAAATGTTTGCCTTTTTCTAGTTAATACAAATGCTAAATGTTTGCCTTTTTCTAGTTAATACAAATGCTAAATGTTTGCCTTTTTCTAGTTAATACAAATGCTAAATGTTTGCCTTTTTAATGACATTTTCAGATGGCTGACCATGATGAGCATGATGTCCATGATGAGCATGAAGTCCATGATGAGCATGGCGAGGATACTAATGTAAGTTCTAAAAACATATCCTGTATTTCTATAAAATTCATTATCTTCTAGTTATGTCATATATCCTATATTTCTATATTGGGCTAAATTAGTGTGTTTTATTTTTGTCAAATTTTAGGTTGATACACCTGTACCCACTGAAGCACTGGAGCAACTTGATGCGCAACACCAGACACTTAACAAGAAAAGGGGCATCACTCTGTTGAAGAAGTTATTAGCGCTAAGTGGTAGTGGATCTAAATTGGCGGTGGAGTTTGATAATGGAGGAAATCCAATTGGAGTGAACCGCAATAATTTTGTGAACTATCTTGGGTGTACCACTCGGAGCCATTGTGGTGTTAAGTATGACAATTGGCATAAAGTTCCTCAAGCGAAAAAAGACTCGATATGGAAGGATTTATGCGTGAGTTATTATTATTTGCAATTCTATTTTGTAGATTACAAATTCTATTATTTGCAATTCTATTTTGGATACTAGTTAATAACATTTCTATTTTACAGAATCTATTTGCATTGGATGAGAAGTTGCATCGTAAAAATGTGATGCAACGCGCTGGAAAGATGCTTAGGAATTATAGGACAAATCTGAATAGAGAATACATAAAAGAGGGTGATAAGAAGAAGAAGTCAGCCCTTGAACAATGGAACTTCTTGGACAAAGAAGATTGGGACAATTTTGTTGCTTCAAGAAAATCTGAAGAATTCAAGGTATTAGGCGTCACTCCTAATTTAATTAATATACATTGTATTCACCTATTCAAGATTAGCATTTAGTGCTACTAACCAAATCATTAATGTGCATACTAACTAGGCCCTCAGTGACGCACAAAAAGCAAGGCGTGCACTGAATGTGCATGACCACACTATGGGTCCAAAAGGCTATGCAAGCGTTCGCCAAAGACTACAGGCGGAGTCTGCGGCTACTCAGGAGTCTGCTCCTACTCAAGAGTCTACCACACCCATTCCTCGCCATGATATCTGGATAGCTGGCAGGCAAAACAAGAAGGGTGAAATAAAGAAGCCTGTAACTGCTGAGGCGGCTGAAAAAATGGTAAAATACAACTCTTACAGAAATCGTTTGAATATTGATTATTTGTGGTGTTAACTTACCAATTTCTGTTTATGGTGATTAGCGGGAGCTGCACGAGCAGAGGAAACAAGGCACGTTCATCCCTCAGGGCACAAGGGATGAATTGACAGTTGCTCTGGGTAACCCAGAGCATCCTGGACGTGTTAGAGGTGCCGGCGCTGGTGTTGGCATCAAAGCATTCTTTGGGCCATCCCAGCGTAAACCCAGAGCGGGACTTTCTCAAGAAGAGGTAACCTATTCTTTTTTTAGAATGTTACTGCAAAAGGAAATTCATTAATAAGAATCTAATGTTTCTTTTATCCATGTATAGGAGAATAAGAGAGTTGAGGATTTAGTTGCTAAGAAGGTCAACGATGTAGTTGCTGAGAAGGTCAAGGAAGAATTGATGCGGTGGCAGGCATCTCAGGCTTCCAATACGCCTATGGCGACCCACTCTTCTCCTGATGCACACACTGCGAGTAATCCTGGAGACCCATCGCCTAGCACGTCTGCTGTAAGTATTGTTTATGACATTGTAGTTAGTCTTTTCAAGTTGTTATGTTTTCAAGATGATATGTATATATGTATAATATTCTTTACGTAAATTTGTAGGCATTGAAGCCATGCCGCTTAAGAATGCAAAACTACGTTGTCGCAGAGGCGCAGGCTTACCCGTCCCTTCCTGGGGCAATGTTTCACGGGACTCCAATGCCACAGGGCTACGTTCGTGTGAGCCCGATACGTGTGTTACCCGATTGGAGAGAAGCTACATTGCCATATGCCCACCCGGATATTGATACACTTGGTGAGGCAGAAGGCGGGGTCATATTGTGGCCCAAAGCAGATGTCATCTACACGACTGAAATTGTAAGATAAATTTACATTGATTTAGACTGTTAATGTGTATATATGATGTCAACTGATCTGAAATTATATGTACAGGTTAAAAAGAAGACACCAGGAGCACCTAGGCCTCCACTTCCAGTTCCCACATTACCCGATTGGGTTCCAACTGACCTAACATACCCGTTAGGTCCTGCTTGTAGGGGAATGGCATGTTGGCTACGGGCACATAATGTACATTGCCCTATAATTATTTCTTTAGATGCAGATTATGCAGGTCAATCATACGATAGCTCTTTATTGATAGAAGATATTATTGAGCTGTTTAAGTATGATTGGCTGAATACATCAATGATAGAGACATGGATAAGGTGAGATCTTGTTTATACATCCATATACCTTGTGTAAGCTCCGGTGATCTGGTTTCTTATATATTAATGCATACGCCTATATGTTTTGCAGCTACCTAGTCGAAGATCATTGCAAACAATTTGCATTTGATCATGTGGGATTTTTGATTCCATCATTGATTAGTTTGGTAGCTAAAGACCCTGATAATGTTCAACAATACTGTATAGATGCTTTTACAATTTTTGGTCAGCAAAAGAAGAAGATAATAATAGCTCCATTCAATGTCAAGTATGTTTACTTTATTTATAATTTGGACTTTAGAAAATTCCATTTTTATTTTGCATTTTGAGTTATTAATTGTTAACTTCTACTTGTAGCGGTAGACATTGGGAGTTACTAGTTATTGCCCCCGAGACATTCACTGTTTATTATCTAGATCCTGCGGGGAGTACATTGAACACTAAAATTGGACACGTAATGAGAATGCCACTATTCTGGTGAGAAATATTTCATTTTTATATCCGTTAACATCTTTTATTACATTACTATTTACTTATGCAATTTATTGTGTTATATTAACATGTAGGGGTTTAGATGCATTCAAAAAGGCTGGAGGAACGGTCCCAACGAAAAAGAACCAGCCAATAAATTGGCAGAACGTAAAAGTAAGTTCCCGACTCGAATATATATATTATTGATGTGAATTGTGCTTAGTTGTATTATTTTGTATGTTTCAATTTATAGTGTGCTACACAAGACAATGGCTGGGCATGCGCATACTATGTGATGCGATTTATGCATATGATTATCAAATATGCCGCATTGGACATCGATACCATACATGAGGTATTATATATAGTCTCATTAGTTAGTATGCAATATATCAATCTTATATTATTTTTATATTATTACTTATATATATACATCATTCTCTTTGCAGGTGTTTAAAACTGACCACACTACAGGTAAACGTTTAAAAAAAATAAATGCTCCATATACGATGGAAGCATTAAATGAAGTAAGAGAAGAATGGGCAATAGCTGTACAAACAGTGGCAACTGTAAGATATAATTGGGATGCTGATAGTGATAATGAATGATACTTTGTAAATGAATGTTTGTAAATGAATGTTTGTGAATGTTAATGCATGTATTTGAATGTTTCTATATGTGTGAATGTGAGAATTGAATTGATGTCTGAATGAATGTACTTGTGTAGAATTTTGCTTGTGACTTTTGCAGGTTTGCGGCCTGTTTGTAGGCTGATATCAATGGATGTCGTAAACCTGCAGTTCAGAAAACTGAACTGCAGGTTCTCATCCTGCTGACCAGCCACAGCAGGCCTGCAAACTGATATGAAAAAAAAAAAATATAAATAGGCGTCGGTTATTTATCGAAAACCGTCAGCAAAGACATACAGCGTCGGTTTTTTAATATAAACCGACGCCTTATGTGGCCAAAGCAGTCCTGGAATTGGCGTCGGATATTCATATCAAACCGACGCCTATTTAAACTGTAGGCGTCGGTCGTTTAGTAGATAGCCGACGCCAAACAGGGTCCGCGCCACAGAAAATGGCGTCAGCTAGGGCACTTTCTGCGTCGGTTTTGAGATGAATAACCGACGCAGAAAGTGCCCTAGCTGACGCCATTTTCTGTGGCGCGGACCCTGTTTGGCGTCGGATATCTACTAAACGACCGACGCCTATAGCTAAATAGGCGTCGGTTAAAAAACCGACGCCGAAGTGTTCGACCTTTAGCGGCGCCCACATAGGCGTCGGTTGGAAACCGACGCCAAATGGGGTTAAACGACCGACGCCAAAGGCCGTTTCTGTAGTAGTGCATGAGCTGATCGGTTGGGAGTGCAGATTGTGCAGAATCAGTCAATCCCAGTTTCAATCAATCTGATACTCTAATCAATCAGTCCAACACCTTGAACACTATGATACTGAGCTATCAATTGATTGAGTGTTTAATTGAACTACTAAACTCCTTTAGTAATCAATCTAAACATTATTTGCAGACAAACTCCTATTCCAAGTTAAATCCTATGTGTGTGACCCTGCAGGTCCATTTCACGTTGGCAGTGAAAGTCCATAACACTTATGACTTCACAAGCAAAGAGCGGTGCCTAGTCACACATCAGTGCTACCCAAGTGAAATAGAAAGTTGGAGAACAACTTTCAATCCTACAATCCGTGAATGGTTTTATAGTGAATGTATAATTCCTTTGTCACTGATATCCTGAATGAACTCGAGGCATGGAACAATCATCCTATCAATGTTCATTCATTTCCTTGATCTCAAAGCAGACTGGGTGAGATGTGTATGACATCAATATCACATATTGATTCACATGTGCATGCGCATGCCTTTCTCAATCCTACTCATCAAGTGGACAAGGACATCAAACTCCCTCAGGAGGGACAAATCCCATATCTATCACTCACCCCTCAAAAGTCCCATGTGTCAAAGCCACCCAATCATCACCTTTATAACAACCCATGTTTTAGGACTGTGTTTGATGATGTCAAAGTGTACCCAACGACATGTGTTGAGTGTAGTGATTTCAGGTCTAAGAATCACACTCACCACCATCACTGTGAGAGATGATTGTGATTACCAAGTCATGGTTCCATGTGTCACTCTCATGGTGGGTCTGTCCGGTACCTTGTTCTCTAACAAGTACGTATGTGCTTGGTTAGATATCACTATATCATGACTAATGAGATTCTGTCATCAACCAACACACAATCTATTCTTAAGTGTTATTGATATCTATGGTTATTTCCACAATAACAACAGACTAGGGACTAAACAAGAATGTATACTCTTAACATCCGTATGATCTCATCGTTTAGGTCCTCAACCTAAAAGCATACGTTTTTGAGTAAAACAATTCTTTAGACATCTATCATGTTACACCATCATCTCAGAAAAAGTTTAAGCATATAGATCAGAAATTGCCTTTATTATTATTCAAATCATTTACAAAGTATCCCATTACAATCATCATATGACTTGCTCTATGGGCATACATACCAACAGACTCCCACTTGCACTTAGAGCCAATCACCAAGGAACCTTAGTCCTTATGACCTAGCATGACCATCATGCTTCTTCTGAGAAAGGGCCTTAGTCAGTGGATCAACTATGTTGTCTTTAGTTGGTACTTTGCAAATCTTCACATCTCCTCATTGTACGATATCTCGTATGAGATTGAAGCGGTGTAGTATGTACTTGGGTCGCTGATGTGATCTGGGTTCCTTAGCTTGTGCAATAGCTCCATTATTGTCACAATAAAGCTCAATTGCATCACAGCTACTGGGAACGACACCAAGTTTAGAAATGAACTTCCTGATCCACACAACCTCCTTTGCTGCATGTGAAGCAGCAATATACTCGGCCTCTGTAGTAGAATCGGCAACTGTTTCTTGCTTGGAACTCTTCCAGCTCACATCTCCATTATTAAGGCAAAATACAAATCCTGACTGCGATTTGTAATCATCTTTATCAGTTTGGAAGCTTGCATCGGTGTAACCCTTTACAACCAGCTCTTTCTCACCACCGTAAACAAGAAATTGATCCTTAGTCTTTCGCAAGTACGTGAGGATGTTCTTTACAGCTGTCCAGTGAGCATCCCCGGGATCTAACTGGTACCTGCTCGTCATGCTTAGAGCATATGAGACATCTGGGTGTGTGCACAACATAGCGTACATGATGGTTCTGATGGCTGATGCATATGGGATCCCATTCATGTGCTCCCTCTCTTCACAAGATTGGGGACATTGAGCTCTAGAGACGGTGACTCCATGTAGCATGGGGATGTTGCCTCTCTTTGAATTCTCCATGCTGAACCACTTCAGCACTTTGTCGATGTATGTGCTCTGACTTAGTCTGAGAAGCCTTCTAGATCTATCTCTATAGATCTTAATTCCTAGAATGTAGGATGCTTCTCCTAAGTCCTTCATTGATAAAGTATTCCCAAGCCAAGTCTTTACCTTCTCTAAGGCTAAGACATCATTCCCCATCAAAAGTATGTCATCCACATATAATATGAGGAATGTGGTCGAGCTCCCACTAACCTTCTTGTACACACAAGGCTCATCTTCGTTTTGAGTAAAGCCAAACACTTTGACTTCCTCATCAAATCAAAGATTCCAACTCTGAGATGCTTGCTTCAATCCATAGATTGACCTTTGTAGCTTACAGACTTTATTGGCATTCTTTGGATCTACAAAATCTTCAGGATGTGTCATTTACACATCCTCATTTATATTCTTGTTAAGGAATGTGGTTTTAACATCCATCTGCCAAATCTCATAGTCATAATAAGCTACAATAGCAAGCATGATCCTGATGGACTTAATCATGGCAACTGGAGAAAAGGTTTCATCATAGTCAACACCTTGAACTTGTCGAAATCCCTTCGCAACCAATCTGCCTTTATAAGTTTGCACATTGCCATCCATGTCGGTCTTCTTCTTGAAGACCCACTTGCACCCTATGGGTTTTATCCCTTCGGGTGGTTCCATAAAAGTCCATACTTTGTTGGAGTACATGGATTCCATCTCGGATCTCATGGCTTCAAGCCATTTCTCAGAATCTGGTCCTTCCATAGCCTCTACGTAGGTAGTTGGATCATCATCTATGATCAACTCACCACCTTCCTGAGTCAGAAGGTATCCAAACCTCTCAGGTTCAAGGCGAGTCCTACTAGATCTACGAGGTCCTTGTGTTACCAGAGGAGAATGAGATCCCACAACACCTTGTGAATGTCCATATTCCTCTCGTACATCTACTGGTTCAATGTTTTCTTGTTGGGCTTGAACCTCTTCAAGCTCTATTTTCCTCCCACTGCTTCCTTTGGAAATAAATACCTTCTCTAGGAACACAGTTGTCCTGGAAACAAACACTTTGTTGTCAGTAGGGTGGTATAGATAATATCCCCTCGTTTCCTTGGGGTATCCAACAAAATAACATTTATCGGATTTGGGTCCAAGCTTATCAGGAAACATTTTCCTAACTTAAGCCTCACAACCCCAAATCTTCAGAAAAGACAAATCGAGACGCTTCCCGTACCATATCTCATATGGTGTCTTTTGAACCGATTTAGATGGTACTTGGTTAAGTGTAAACGTGGCGGTTTCAAGAGTATGACCCCAGAAAGAAATTGGAAGATCAGCAAAACTCATCATTGATCACACCATATCCAACAGTGTGTGATTCCTTCTTTTAGACACACTGTTATGTTGTGGTGTTCCAGGCAGAGTCCATTGTGATACAATACCACGGGCTCACAGAAGGTCCTCAAACTCCTGGCTTAAGTATTCTCCAACTCGATCAGATCGAAGTGCCTTAATACTTGTACCAAGTTGGTTCTGTATTTCATTCATGAAATCGTTGAACCTTTCAAGGGTTTCTGACTTATGTTTCATCAGGTACACATAGCCATACCTACTGAAGTCATCAGTAAAGGTAATGAAGTACTGATACCCACCTCTGGCATTAGTTCTAAAAGGCCCACATACATTAGTATGTATGAGTCCTAATAGATCACTAGCTCTTTCACCTTTACCTGAAAAGGGAGTCTTGGTCATCTTGACCATCAAACAAGATTCACATGTCTCTATTGATTCATAATCAAAAGAGTCTAGATAACCATCTTTATGGAGTCTAGAAATGTGCTTCTCATTTATGTGCCCTAGACGACAATGCAAAAGATATGTTTTGTTTGAGTTGTTGAGTTTTTGCCTTTTGGTGTTTACGTTGTATACACTTGTCTCTAGATCTATCAAGTATAAACCATAAGACATTGGGGCACAGCCATAAAAGTAGCCATCTTTAGAAATGGAACATTTTCCATTCTTAATAAGAAATTCAAATCCATCTTTGTCCAAACAAGAGACGGAAATGATATTCCTATTTATGGCGGGTACATAATAGTTGTCCTTCAACTCTATTATTAGCCCACTTGGTAGAGTTAACTCATAGGTTCCTATAGCACTGGCGGCAACCCTTGCCCCATTGGCAACACGTATTTCAACCTCACCTTTCTTCAAAGGCCTACTTCTCTTAAGATCCTTCACATTTGAACAAATGTGAGATCCGCATCTGGTATCAAGTACCCATGACGAAGAAGTAGTAAATTTAATCTCTATCACATATACACCAGAAGTAGAGATCTCTATCTCTAACTTCTTCTTCCATCGTTCCTTCCATCCTCTCCATGTAGAAGAAATTGGTTTGGTGAGATAACCCTTCTCTCCCTTACCTTTCGTTCCATTGATCTCTATCAATGAACTTTCTTTCTTCTTCACCAACACATTAAGCATACATAGAGTGGATTCAAAGGCTCCTGGTATATCTGGATTGTGCAGAACACTTCTCATAGTCCTCAACCATTTATGGAATTTGTTCTCAATTAATTTGCCCATTTTAAAAGATGATTCTTTTGCCATTCTACAAGAGAAAATTTCATTTGTCAAAACTCCTTTTGATTTGATTTGAATAAAATTTAATGATAGTTAATTAGGCCTTTAATTAATTACCACTCCCACTATTTTGAATCAAATTGATAGCCCTCACCATCAATTTAGAAGATTGCAGTGCACAATCTTCTAGTGGGTCAAGATGCATATTTCATCAAGTCATGAGTCAGCTTTGGCTGATCGCCCATAATCTTGACTATTTAGGTAGTCCATCATGCCAATTGCATCATATGAAACTCTTGATGAATGAACATGCGCAACACCTTGCCATGAACATTCCGTGCCTCTGGGCTTAGACGCTCTAAGAATCACCAGTTAAGTCTATCCCAAAAGCCGACACGGTAAACATGCACCCTGCTTTGGCAGAACCTGCATGTCGACCCTTCACACTTCCACAAGATAGACGGCGCACCACACTTTGGCGTAACCTATGCTTGGTCGATCGAGTTTCCCATGTGTGTCTCTAATGGAAGGCATATAAGACTTAATATTTTCATGAGGGATTTGGTTTTTATATACATATACATATCCAATCACCACAATATATAGTACATATCATATACATGCTATATCCCACAGAAAACATGCAAAATGATAAAAGCAATGATTATGGCCATCCTATTGTGATTCCTCGAGCCAAGAGGAATCACGGTCATCTAGGTCTACATCACATGCAACCTATACAAGATGAAATTTGTGCCAGCCTTTCTGGGTTTGATCAGCTCATCTTCATGACTGATCGGCTCGCCATCAAGTTGGTCATTTGGGTGCCACCAGCCGATCGACTAGTGCCTCCATTCGATCGGTTCACCAATCGTCGTGCATCTCATCAGATCGCCACCCGCTCATCTCGCTCCTCGAACCGGTCGTCTGGAACATCAATCGATTGGTACATGTCTTGAACCGATAGTCTCAGGTCGTCCGCCGTTCTTTGTCATAACACGAAATAAAATATATCATATTTACAATTGAATTGTGAAACCCCGAGTTACATTCAGGGGGAGCAAAGGTAGGAAAAGAAATCTTGAATTATTTCGAGTTACATCAGGAATAGGAGAAAGGGAATCAGTGCGCAGACCGAGATGCAAGCAACCACTCACAAATATAGGGTTTATAGGCCATAATCATGCTACACATCCACCACAAAACTCATTTAAGGGTGACACATATCGAGTGCATTAATATTACATATCATATATTTATATTTGGAATTTGTGGATTGCACATGCATAAAGCCAATTTTATTCGCATCGTATGCAATAAATAAAGGTGTCAAACCAAAATCGATCATATCGATAATCGTAAAATATAGAGCAGTTGACGTGGCTCTGATACCACTGTTGGGTTTTAAGGGAGGCAAAGAAGCAGCGGAAACAAAAAATTTCTCCCCAAAACCAGAACAAAAGGAATCGCGTCAATGTCTATACAATAGGAAAGATGGTTTGTGGATGCATACCTTGTCCCGAGGCTTGCTCGGCGACAGTACCTCATGCCTTGCACAGTCTTCACCTCTGGTCTTGGACGGTGTCTGTGCAGCTCCTGGTCGCATCGGGACTGAAGAATCCTAGTCTCACCGGGACTGTCGGGATTGACAGTTGTCCTCCGAGTGACAGATGTCTCCCGCCTCTGCAGTCATCCACATGGACTACCTGGAACTCCAATCTCCTTGTCCCACAAGGAATCAAAAGGAGTCGCACCCTCCTATCAGCGTACTAGTCGTCGACACACTCTCCTGCCGCTAGTCACTTTCTACAGTTGTTTTTCCCTTGTTGTGCCTCCCTTATCGGGTAGCACTTTCTCGGGCTCTCTCAGTTACCAAAACCAGAGGTAACGACAACTTTATAGAGCAACTGGTTGCACTGAGTTGTACTTTGAGAAGCCCCCAATACCCCTATATATAGGAGGGTCATGGGACAGGGTTCTCTATCCCGAGAAATGCGGGACTAAAGCATGAGTAGAAGGGTTCGAGATTTTCCACAAAAACAACCAATTGTGTAACCTGAACCGATCGTTTCACAACTGAAACGGTCAGTTGGGGATCTGAGCCGGTCTGTTGACACCTCAACTGATCGGTTGGGACCCATGCAACGGCCAGTTCACTTCTGAATCATTCGGTTCGTGGTCCTGATCAGTTCCCGATTGACTTTTCCTCTTTTGTTTCGAATTGGTATCAAATACCAATCCTTGTTCCAATCAAATTGGGCAAGTGAAACGAAAGGAAATTTCTCACCAATATTACTTTCCCAACTTGCTTGGTTGGACTAGTTGAACTGATAGTTTCAACACTTGAAGCGATCATTTCACCCTATCCATGAGCTAATCGACTCAACAGTTGAGTCGATCAGTTTACCAAGCTCAGCCGATCGGTTCATCACATGAGCCGATCGGTTGGGAGTGCAGATTGTGCAGAATTAGTTAATCACAGTTTCAATCAATCTGATACTCTAATCAATCAGTCCAACACCTTGAACACTATGATACTGATCTATCAATTGATTGAGTGTTTAATTGAACTACTAAACTCCTTTAGTAATCAATCTAAACATTGTTTGCGGACAAACTCCTATTCCAGGTTAAATCCTATGTGTGTGAGCCTGTAGGTCCATTTCACATTGGCAGTGAAAGTACATGACACTTATGACTTCACAAGCAAAGAGTGTTGCCTAGTCACACATCAGTGCTACCCAAGTGAAATAGAAAGTTGGAGAACAACTTTCAATCCTACAATCCGTGAATGGTGTTACAGTGAATGTATAATTCCTTTGTCACTGATATCCTGAATGAACTTGAGGCATGGAAAAATCATCCTATCAATGTTCATTCATTTCCTTGATCTCAGAGCAGATTGGGTGAGATGTGTGTGACATCAATATAACATATTGATTCACATGTGCATGTGCATGCCTTTCTCAATCCTACTCATCAAGTGGACAAGGAGATCAAACTACCTCAGGAGGGACAAATCCCATATCTATCACTCACCCCTGAAAAGCCCCATGTGTCAAAGCAACCCAATCATCACCTTTATAAAACCCATGTTTCAGGACTGCGTTTGATGATGTCAAAGTGTACCCAACGACATGTGTTGAGTGTAGTGATTTCAGGTCTAAGAATCACACTCACCACCATCACTGTGAGAGCTGACTGTGATTACCAAGTCATGGTTCCATGTATCACTCTCACGGTGGGTCTGTCTGGTACCTTGTTCTCTAACAAGTACCTATGTGCTTGGTTTGATATCACTATATCATGACTAATGAGATTTTGTCATCAACCAACACACAATCTAGTCTTCAGTGTTATTGATGTCTATGGTTATTTCCACAATAACAACTGACTAGGGACTAAAAAAGAATGTATACTCTTAACATCCGTATGATCTCATCATTTAGTTCCTCAACCCAAAACCATACGTCTTTGAGTAAAACAATTCTTTAGACATCTATCATGTTACACCATCATCTCAGAAATAGTTTAAACATATAGATCGGAAATTGCCTTTATTATTATTCAAATCATTTACAAAGTATCCCATTACAATCATCATATGACTTTCTCTATGGGAATACATACCAACAAGGTTATGGGTGGATGTGGTCATTTCAAAATCCACTTGTGGAATGTGGGTTCAGATGAGTGTAATCCAATCCAATCCACTATCATTTGTAAGGGGGTAGTATGGGATTTCTTAGTTTCATCCAATCTGATCCTTATGTTTTTCTTGTGATTTCCTAATTATGGTGGTTCAAACCATTTAAATCATCATTCATTCATCACCTCAGTGACTCATGTCACCGGTCACCTAATCATCATGTTACTAGATCCATTTCTCTCCCTCCTCATGCTTCTGGTTCCTTTCCCCGCAATGGTTTTATACCCTAGGAACTTGAATTCTTATGATGGTGACTCTTTGTAAATTTCCTTTAGCTATCCTTGAAAGTCGTATCAGATTTCCTCATGCACCCTTTTCTTATCAAATTGTGTGTTTTTGAAAGTGTAGGGTGGCTATGTCAACCCAATGAGATAATGGTTCCATGTTGGAGGATAAATCAGGTCAATAATGGTTCATAGTGAGAGGAGATATTGTCATGACCATAGTCAATAATTTGGTATTCGCCATAGGTATAGACCATCGACACAATTTTGAATTCAGGAATTATTCAGGAGTTCATGTAAAAAATGGTAAAAGTAAGGTCAAATTTGGACAAAAATGGACAACTATTTTGGGAAAATTCCATAAAATTTTTATAAAAATGAGATATATATGCACATATATGCATACACTCAAGTATATACATATGGTTTAGGCATCATACAAAGACACAAAAAATTAGGAGATGTGACCAATGTTCTAAGAGTAAATATCAAAGTTTTCCACATGTTTTATAAGAAAAACTATCTTGGGTATTTTATAAGATGAAGTCAATGTAGGCCACATGTTTTATAAGAAAGCATGTTAGATGTTAGAATTTTACCGTGATACAATTACATGACCCATAAGCCAATACATGTCAATCATCATAAGTTTCCCCTCATGTTCCTCCCAATTCATCATCTTCATTATTTGGAGAAGCATCATCTAGATCAGTTGTGTATGCATCTATCATCGTCAATTCAATAGGAATAACAACTCCTTCCTATTTTGTTATTGTCCTCATCAAATGACCATTGATACTTGATATATGTCAATGTGTCCAACTATTATGGGTCAAGGTGGTTGCCCTTTTTGGTGTGTGTAGCATCAAAGACTCCAATTAAGCTCTAGGTTTAAAAGTGCACCAGGCGTAATGATGCATTTTTGTTTTAGTGAGGCAAGGCGCAAGACTCCAGCAGTAAAATCATATTTCTAAAAAGGTGGACTATCAATTTTTTATTTAAAACAATGCCACTTTGAATTAAAAAGCTACCAATGGGAAAACAATCTTTGTTTCTTTAATCATTCATTCAAGCATCCTTCACACTAGATTTCATATCACCATCTTTCTATGCATTGTCTACAAATGCATTTATCATCCCTCTACTGCTTATCTACAATAGATTCTCTCCCCCACCACACTCACACTAGTAGCTTGAGTATTACTTGCATGCATGGAATATGGATCAAGTGTCATGTTTTGTTTTGCGATACAATAAACCAGTCCATGCCATCCATTTTCCTCTTCTTCTTCTCCACTTGCTCACACAAATACATCTTCATTTCCTATTAAGCCTCCAAGTGAACTTAGTCACAAGAACCAACATTCATGTTTCTCTTATATAAGTAATCTTTCAACCATCTAATTCCTCTTGCAATCTTCTTCCCATAGATATTTCACTTGACATATATGTATCCCTTTCCTGACCTCCTTATATTATTTCACATTACTTTGATGTTGGATCACTTCTAGCCTTCTAGGTTGTTCTTCTCTTCAAAATATTTCAATTGTAGGTTCTTATGCAACAAAAAATAATGCAATGGAGTACAATAGTTATACTGATATACAAACAGGGGAATTGAGATCTAAAATTTAAAAATCATTATGATTATTTGTTGGTATGTATGCCCTGAGAGCCAATCATGGGATGATTGGTGGGATACATTGAGGTTGATTTGATAAGCATCAAAGGCAAGCTTCCAATTCTTTCTGGTTCAATCATATGAGATAATGATAAGAACAGATTGAATGTCTAGAGAATGACAATACTCAATGACGTATGCTTTCAGGTTAAGGACCTAAAAGATGAGATCATACAGATGCTAAGAGTTTGTACATTCTTATTATGTCCCTATTCGAATGTCATTATGGAAGGTAGATAGACAACAATGACACACAAGACTATATTGTGGTGTTGGTTGATGACAGAATCTCATTAGTCATGATATGGAGATATCAAACCAAACACATAGGTACTTGTTGGAGAACAAGTATACCGGACGGACCCACCGTGAGTTTGACACATGGAACCATGACATGGTAGTTACAGTCAGTTCCCATAGTGATGGTTGTGAGTGTGATTCTTTGACCTGAAATCACTACACTTAGCACATGTCGTTGGGTACACTTTGACATCATAAAATGTAGTTTTTAAACATGGGTTGTTATAAAGGAGATGATTGGGTGGCTTTGACACATGGGGCTTTTGAGGGGTGAGTGATAGATATGGGATTTGTCCCTCCTGAGGGAGTTTGATATTCATGGCCACTTGATGAGTAGGATTGATATAGGAATGTGCATGCATGTGTGAATCAGTATGTGATATTGATGTCATATATATCTCCTCCAATCTAATCTGAGATCAAGAAAGTGAATGAACGTTGACAGGATGACTGTTCCATGCCTTGAGTTCATTCGGGATATTAGTGACAAAGGAATTATACATTCACTGTGACACCATTCACAGATTGAAGGATTGAAAGTTGTTTTCCAACTTTCTATTTCACTTGGGTAGTACTAATGTGCGACTAGGCACCACTCTTTGCTTGTGAAGTCATAAGTGTTATGGACTTTCACTGCCAACGTGAAATGGGCCATCAGGGTCACACACATAGGATTTAACCTGTAAGAGGAGTTTATCCACAAACGATGTTTATATTGATTACTAAAGGAGTTTAGTAGTTCAATTAAACACTCAATCAATTGATAGCTCAATGTCATAGTGTTCAAGGTTTTGGACCGATTGATTAGAGTATTAGATTGATTGAAACTGCAATTGACTGATTTTGCACAGTCTGCACTCCCAACCGATCGGCTCATGTTATGAACCGATCGGTTCATGTGATGAACCGATCGGATTAGGTTGGTGAACCGATCGGCTCATGTGATGAACTGATCGGCTCAGGATAGGATGAATCGACCGGTTCAAGGGTTGAACCGATCGACTCAATTGTTCCAAATGAGTAATTTGGGAAAGTCAGGTTGGCAAGAAATTTCTCTTCGTTTCACTTGTCCAATTTTATTGGAACAAGGATTGGTATTTGGATCAATTCAAAACAAAAGAGTAAAAGTCAATCGAGAACTGATTAGGACCACAAACCAATCGGCTCATGATTGAACCGATCAGCTCAGGTGTCCCAACCAATCGGTTCAGGTGTGAACCGATCGGCTCAGGTCCCCAACCGACCATTTCATGCTTGAAATGATCGGTTCAGATGGCATAGTTGGTTGTTTTGTGGAAAATCTTGAACCCTTCTGCTCCTACTTTAATCCTGCATTGCCCGGGGTAGAGAACCCTATCCCATGACCCTCCTATATATAGGGTTAGTGGGGGATTCTTAGAAATAACAACTCAGAACACTAGTTTCTCTGCAAAGTTTTCATTCTCTCTGGTCATGGTAACCGAGAGAGCCTGAGCAAGTGCTACCCGATAAGGGAGGCACAACAAGGGAAAGACAACTGTAGAAAGGCAACTGGTTGTAGGATAGTGTGTCGGTGACTAGTACGCTGACAGGAGGGTATGAATCCTTCTAATTCCTTATACGACAAGGAGATCGGAGTTCCAGGTGCTTCGTGTGGACTACTATAGAGGCGGGAGACTTCTTCTGCTCGAAGGACAACTATCAATCCTGACAGTCCCGGTGAGACCTGGAGATGCACGGATACCGTCCAAGACCAGAGGTGAAGACCACGCAAGCTGTGAGGTAATATCGTCGAGAAAGACTCGGGACAAGGTACGTCTCTATAAACCATCCTTCCTACTGTATAGACATTGATGTGATTCCTTTATTCTAGGTTTGGGAGAAGAAATTTTTTGTTTCCGCTTCCTTCTCTAATTCCCCTAAAACCCAACAGTGGTATCAGAGCCACGTCAACTACTCTCTACTTTAGGATTGTTGATATGATCGATTTTGGTTTGTCGCCTTTATTTATTGCATACGATGTGAATAAAATTGGCTTTATGCGTATCCAATCCTAAATCCACAAATCCCAATATACATATATGTTATGTAATATGAATGCACTCGATACGCGTGGCCCTTAAACGAGTTTTGTGGTGGATGTGTAGCGTGGTTATGGCCAATAAACCATATGTATGTGTGTTTGGTTGAATGTGGTTTCCTGCATCTCGGTCTGTGCACCGATTCCCTACCTCCTTATTACTGATGTAACTCAAGATAACTCGAGATTTCTTTCTTACCTTTGCTCCCCCCGAACGTAACTCGGGGTTTCTGAATTCAAATGTAAATAGGATAGAAATTTTTATTTCCTATTATGTCACAGAATGGAGGACAATCTGACAACGACTGCGATGATCGATTCAAGGCATGAACCGATCGGTTGGTGATCCAGACGATCGGCTCGAGGAGCGAGATGAATGGGTGGTGACCTGAGGAGATACACGATGACCAGGCGAACCGATCGGTTGAAGGAGCCAACTGATCGGTTGGTGGCACCCATATGACCGGCCATGGTGAGCAGGTCATTCATGTGATGAGTTGATCAACTCGGATGGCTATAACACTTCATCATGGACAGGTTGCATGTGATGTAAACCTAGATGACCGTGATTCCTCTTGGCTCGAGGAATCACATTAGGATGACCATAATCATCACTTTTATCGTTTCGCATGTTTTCTGTGGGATATAGCATGTATATGATACGTACTATATATTGTGGTGATTGGATATGTATATCTACCTATAAAAACCAAATCCCTCATTCAATATTAAAGTTTTAGATGCCTTCCAAATGTGACACATGTGAAAAGCTTGATCGGCCATGTGTGGGCACACCCTAGAGTGGTGCACCGTCTATCTTATGGAAGCGTGAAGGATGGATATGTGGGTCTGCCCTAGCAGGGTGCATATTCATCGTGTTGCCTTTGGGTCAGACTTAATAAGATGACCTAGATAGGATCTAGCACCTTGAGGCATGGAGGTGTTCATGGCAAGGAGTTGCATATGACATCTTTCAAGAGTTGCATATGATGCAATTGGCAAAAATTGCCTACCTGGAAGATCTAAGTTGTGGGTGACAGCCCTAGCTGGTCCATGACTCAGAGGATTTCAAGATCTTGACCCACTAGAAGATTGTACGCTGCATTCTTCTGAGTTGATGGTGAGGGCTAACAATTTGAACAAAAATAGAGGGAGCGATAATTAATTAAAGTCCTAATTATATCGTCAACTTTTCAAATCAATCAAATAAGTCAGAAATGAGTTTTGGACTAAATTGCATATATTTCCTTTTGTAGTACAAATGACAACAAACAACAATCACTTTTTGTTATGATCGGTCCTTGAAAAGGACAAGCTGAATGGGACTAACTTCCACGACTGGTTTAGGACATTGAGAATTGTTCTCACTCAAGAGAGAAAGCTCTATGTCCTGGATACTCCAGCTCTAGAGGAACCTGCTCCTACCGCACCAAAGGCAGAAAGGGATGCTTATAAGAAGCATTCTGAAGATGTCATTGATGCAAAGTGCTTGATGTTGTGCTCCATGAACAACGAGTTGTAGAGGCAACATGAGAACATGGGTGTCATTCAGATGATTCAACATCTCAAGAACATGTATGAAGATCAAGCACGGCAAGAGAGATATGATATCTCCAGGGCGCTATTCAAGTGTGTCATGATACAAGGAGATCCAGTTGGTCCTCACACGCTCAAGAAGATTGGGTATGTGGAGAACCTGATAAGAATGGGATTTCCCCTGAGCCAAGAGTTGGCTACTGATGTGATACTGCAATCAATGCCAGAATCCTACAGTCAGTTTGTGATGAACTACAACATGAACAACTTTGACAAGCCATTGACAGAGTTGTTAGGCATGTTGAGGATAGATGAGGCACAGATGAAGAAGGACAAGCCTAAGTCTTTGATGTTGATCAACGGAAAGAAAGGCAAGTCCAAGGGCAAGTACAAGGGTAACGCTAAGAAAGGTTCTGATGCTAGCCAGCAGTCCAAGTCGTCTTCAACTCTCAAGGCCAAGGGAGGTGTGACCAAGAGAGGGAATTGCCACCATTATCAAAATCCAGGACATTGGAAAAGGAATTGTCCACTCTATCTAGAAGAACTAAAGAAGAAGGAGGCGACAGACGTCTCCACCTGTAGGTGTCATGAAATAAACTTGTAATACTTTTTGAGGTATATGATACCAATATATAAAGTGTAAAGCACCCAATACATGGGGCAAGTGTTGCCTCCATAAATAGGAGTACTTTAGTTTACTTTCAGCCCTGAAGACATGTAATAGAGTTATGAACTGCTATTTCATATTTTCCAATGGATAGAAACACATTATTTTTGCATATTCTATGACAATGATAGCAATTAATAAAGTTGATGTTTCAATTTCAAAGATATGATCTTTGTGGCAATGCCTTGTTTATTTTTTGGTACTTGGTATGCATAAGATAAAATGATATGTAAAAGTTATTGATAACTCAAACAATCAAATTAGCATAAATCATGAGAAATTCATTTCTAGTTTCCATATGATGGATAAGTCTAGACTCTTTTGGTTAGAGAACCTGTAAGAGACATGAATCTCTTAGACATGGTTAATCAATCTTCACTAATGGTAGTGGGAGAATGATTATCCTATTAGGTATGATACATGAGATGTATTTACATACCTATTAGAGTTAATGCTTGTACTTCAAAAAATATTTTGAGAAATACCAATATGAAAATCTTGAAGTGTTCAAGAATATCATAGATGAAGTATGAATTTGGTAAAGTGTTAATTCTTGATAAGATCAATGAATGAAATACTTGGACCAAATGTTTGAGGTCCTTATGAGTGATTATGATAGTGTATCATAGTGAGCTCGTGATTAAGGCATGGTGATGTCTAAATCAAAAGGAGTCATACTCTAAGGAGTTAGAGGATGATTATCAAATAACTAATTTCTACTTAAATAAAGAATACCCTAAACTAATAAAGGACATTAAGAATCATAAAGGTTGTGAGTTCTTATATCCTTGACAGATACACCTCTATTATCTATGTGATAAGTTGGTCATGTGATGAATCAACTATCTAGATGAATATGGGGAACCGGATTTTGAGTTATGGTTTATGACCATTACATCCTAAATGACTTCCATGTGAACCATAAGGTATGACCTTGATGGTAGCACCCATTGGGATGAAATCCATAAGTGCAAATAAGTCTTAAGAGTTAAGACACATGGATGACATTTTGAGAAGGATGATGCTTGTTGATTGCAACTTAAAGACTAAGAGATTTGCCATATGGATACTAAAACTGCATTCCTATGACGAATAGAACAAGGATGTGTATGTGACACAACCTATAAGGTTTATGAATCATTTAATGCAAATGAAGTCTATAAATTACAATGGACTAATCAATGTGATTGATTGAGTACAAGAAACTCAGAACTGTGATCTTTACTTTGATAATATAGTTAAAGGGTTTGATTGATATGTTGAAGACAAAGAAGGGATCTATGATTTAGTGGGAGCATATTCACGTTCCACATGTTGATGTGAAATGGAAATGTTCTAGAATGGAAATCCAAAATGGAAATTATCTTTAAGGAAGATAGAGACATTTCCTATGTGATATGAATAGAGATCTATAGAGATAGTTCTCGAGAAACCTCTTGACCTAAAAAGAGAGAGAAAACATTAGCAATATATACAGAAGGGTTCAGTGTGCACAGATTCAGTGGGAGAAAACTTGTCCATGTTAGATGGAGTTAGTATCCCAAGGCCAAGTGCCCAATTCTTATGAAGAATGGGAACACGAATAATAGATATGGATCTATCATGTATGTAATCATCCCATTATCTTGCATGTATAGGACATAGAAAGAATAAAGTGCATTCATCATCTTGTATGTAGGACATGACAATATGATGTGCTCATCTTGATAACTCGTATGTGGGACATGACGAGTGAATGTCTATCTAGTTCCAGTAAAGGTTACTGGAATACCATAAGAACTTGATAAGTACTTGAGAAGTACTAGTTCTATTGAAATAAGAAAGGGTTCACTGTAAAGAGTTACACTGATGTGAACTTTTGAAAAGGACATAAAATTAATCACAATATATATAAAAGTGAATGTTTTTTGATAAATGGAAATGTTCCAATAAAGCCATTTAAAAGTAAAATCCATGTATCCATGTGGATGCTATTTGGATCTGGAAGTTCATAGAGATGAACTTATAGTTATTCCGGTCATTGATGACCAGTTTGGAGCGCTTGGTCATGCAATGTGCCAAAAGGTTAGCAAAGGAATACTAGATCACATATTATGGCAACTCCATCTCATATGTGTGACGTACAACGAAGAGATGAGAGACATGCAGTTAATACCGACTTTGGCAAAGTGTTGCCATAACTCACTACATAAGCACTAGCGGATAGTGTGACAACCTCAGTTTTCTCTCTCCTTCATTATACTATTTCCTCTCTTTATTTGTAACTCAAATCACTCAACATGAATTTAATTCCATGACTCGACTTGTCGATGACCCATTTTGATTACTATATGCTTGATTTTTACCTTTGTGACATAATTTGCTAATGGACCTAAGTTTTTAGCTCTTAACATATCACCCTTTTGTAAGCAATTTTTGAACAAATTCAATGTGATAGACTTGCTCCCTATTATATGCCAAATGGTAGATCTTTCGAATATGAATCTAATGACTCAAGAATCACATCATTTGGACCTTGAGAGCCTGAGTTATGAGTTTACAAAGGTTGTCTTAATCTATCCTTGATTTAATTGATTTATGTGGCAATAAAAATTTTGGGCCCAGTTTGAATGTGCAACCCATCTACTCGGTTCTCTCCTTATTCCCAAAATCAAAAGAATCATTTGATTAGACAGTCATCTGCTCCCCCAACCAGATCGGGAAAGTAACGCCCCACGATGAATGAAGGGAGCGTAAACCCTAGCCCCTTTTCTGCTTTATAACCCCCCTCCGTATCTAACTCTAGCCCCCCCTTCTTATTTTCTTGGTTCCCCCAATATGTTTACCCAGCACCTAGGATGGCTAACATGTCACCCATGTTTACCAATGGATCTACTCATGGAGGAATGTGGTCCCTCCCATTCAAGGTCAGGGGCGAGGACGAGGGGACTCCTGGATCGCCGGAACAACCAAGCCAACGTCAGCCACCTTGTTCTAGGTCGTAGGTGTGTGCTGCGATGTTAGATGACCGAGGGTTGGATCCTCTGTCTTTCCTCTGTTCCTGTATGCGGAATAGGGGGTCCATGCAGACTGCAGAAGGGGGGCTATGGGCAGACAACCCTCCCAATATTGGGCTCATAGGCGGGGCAGGGTAGGGCAGGACATTCGATCCCTCATCCAGCGGTGACCTCGCGGGAAGCGTGGGCCAGAGGTGAGGAGTTGTGATGGTGAGCGGCTGGTGGTTGGTGAGAAGACATCCAGTAACATTGGTTGTTGTGACTAAGCGGCCCAGTGATGATGATCATAGGTGCAGATCGTGGACCGTAAGATGGGAATCCACAGTTGCAGGTGGCGCATAAATGAAATGGTAACACTCCTCTGGTTCGCTAAAGTTCTGGATATAAATTCTCAAAAATGATATTTTGCTCATACTAAGACCAAAGCATATGAACCTACATACCAAATTGATCCTTACAAACAGATCTACACAATAGACTAGGTTTCAGGGTCTAATTCTATCGTTTGTTCCCTTCTTTCCCAAAAGATGCATATGTTAATTATTTGGAATACAGTTGATGTATGATCATGATGCAAAACTTGGATCTTGGCTACTCAATATACCCTTGATCCTTAAATCAGTAACAATAATGTCTTTGTAGCCCTAATGAAGGTCCTACTGTCCCTATTTCTCATGAAAGACCTCAATTGTACATATGTGCCTACTTTGGACTATAGTGTTGAACATTACCTAGATTGCTAATCTTGCTTCTAATGGACACACACCTATTTTGGAATATGTTTCTTATGACTGAATGTTGCTTATCTAAACCATGTTTGATGATGGGTACTCCTGTCTTGATGATCATGACCATGGTTGATTTTTTGTGAGTCTTGTAACCCCTTTTGTGTGTATAAATGTCATGACTCTTGAATTAAGCATATGAGATGCATGGAACGTCGTAATGGCATGAAACTTGAACCAAACCATCATGATGACCTCTAGATCAGTACAAGATTATATAATGAACCAATAAGTAACTTGGAACCCACCTTGGCTAAAACCCTAAAATGAAGATAATCATGGTTAATGATGAGAATCTAATGTATATATGTAATTTCATTCTTAATCAGGTTTTGGCATGAGGCAAGATGGTGAAGGATATGTTAGGTTATGAAATCTCTGAATCAGGTATGGCCCTTATCCAATTATATGACTAGCTTTCTTGTTTGAAATGACATATATTGTATGCTTGCTTGTCTATTTGCTCAAACATTGCCATGTAGTATTGCTACGTCTTACTCGATGTTTGCCTCATCAGTTTTATAACTTGAACACATATATAGATAGAAATCCATTATAATATTGTTGATAAAGGGTTATCTCTTGGCTATGGCCTTGGGGTCCCTCTCGTATAAAAGGGTTAGCTAATCTTGAGCACCCTTACGGACCCTTCCGACGGGAAGATGGTCAAAGGCCTTAAACATGCTTTATATTGTTGGTATAATGGAGTGAAATGACATAAAATATGGTTTCACATTTTTTTAACAATTAACATATTTATTCTTGTTCGTTTAGTCTTGAAATCTTTTCAAAATTATGCAAAGCTTATACATATATGTATCTTTCTGCCCCATACTCAACACCTTGTGTGTTGACCCATTTCTCATATGTTGTTTTTAGGTTCAGAGATGGCTAGAAGGTTGATGGGCTCAGTGCGCTATTCTAGGTGTAATTATTGTAAGATCCATATATAGTATACATGAGTAGACTTGTACAAAGTGACTCTTGAATATGTAATTCAAATCATGTAATATGATAATGTTGCTTAATATATCTTGTTGATTGTTGAGATTATGTTGGTGCTTGTATCTTGTTATTTGTTCATGTGTGCTAATCTTTACGCTTCCGCATGTCGCCTTTGGTATTTGTTTGGTTCATAGGACTGGGATTCCGGTCCCGTGATAGATGGTATCAGAGCATGAACAATAACTACACCAAACATTGCTCACATAAAACACAAATAAAACTCACCTAACATCTCAACCCTAGAAAACTTAATAAGATGTCCTTTGTGGACTAGGTTGACTTAGCCTCTAGGTTAGAACCTAGATGTAGACTTGTGTAAATTACCTCCCTAGACATGATTCGCGACATGTGCTTAGGATGTCTACACAAGTGTGCACCATGTTCTTTCTAGTTCTCTAGGTATCATGATACTAGACTACCTCATGAGTGTGGTAACTCATTTTGGTTTTAGTTTTATTCGAATGGAGTATGGTGGTTTTCATCGAATGTTTCAATGTTGGAGAAAAATTATTTTAAGTACTAGTATATGTACCTATGAAAAATGTTACCACACCCAGAAAGGCAGTGAGTATCTATGTAACCTAAGAGAAAGAGATGTAACATCAAGTCTAGTGTTTAGATGATAGTTGTAGTATCTAGAGTTGTCTAGAGCCATGATAAAGGCTAGGCTAGTGAGTAACCTAGATAACCTAAGATGATGATGATGATATTGTTGATGATGTTGATGTTGATAAGACCCAAGTATTCCCTTGAGCGGGCCAAGTAGTTTGATGATATGAAATGTGTTTGACCATGCAACCCTAGCTAGACCTAGCACCTTGTTGATACATATGACTCAGTTGATGTGCTAAACATAGCTAGTGGGTTGGCATGTTTTCTTGTACCTTGTCTTGTGCGTGTTGAGATATGATATACGATATATGGTTTGGGACCAACATGGGCCTCAATATCTTCACAAAGAAGGTCCTCTAGCATGGGACATACGGAATGGATGACCTCTTGATATGAGTCGACTCATCACGGGAGAAGGTCAGAGTACCTAAACTCCAAAATATTTGAAATATTGAAAATATGCATGATGAAATACATGATGATGAGTCCCTAGCTAGGATACTTCTAAGTATATGAGATAAGTCACCTAGTTTATGGTCCCTTGAAAGTGTTGAACCGTAGATTTCCTATGAAAATATCTAACCCTAGAGAAAGAGGCAATTTAATATTTGGTGCTTGCTATATAGGTGAGGGAGATGTCCCAAGACCCAAGATGATGTACATGATGTGTGATATCCATGATGAGCCTCATACTTGGGTTAGTAGTTGTATGTAAAGGAATCTAGTGGTTACCCTTATTCATTGAAAGATGGGTAGAAATTTTGTTATGGACAGAAGTTTGTGGTTAGCATGTCTTGTTGAACATATATATGTCTTAGCTTGAGTGGCTTGAGTTTTTGGAGCTCTTTCTAGATACAATCTTCAAAAATATTGACGTTGATGATAATGTTGTTCCTGGAATGATGCTTGATATATGAAATATCTCACTTATGTTTAAAAACTTTAATATGCACGATAAGCCACTCTCATAAGCTAGACCTAGTATGAAATCATACCATACATAAAAGATGTAGCATTGAAATCATGAAATGAATATGATGATTCCATAAGATCTTAGCATGAATAATCAGGGGTAACATTCCTAATCTCGCACCCAAAATAAAAATTTGGTCAACTTGACATGGAAATGGTCTTGGGGGACATAACTCGAATAATCAAGATGAGTAAATTACTTAATTTTAGATCCAAAAATGAGAAATGGTGAACATAATTGATTAGATTTGGTAGAAATTTAAAGTGAAGATGATATACGCACCCGGTGATAGTATCATGTGAAAGTCTTGACCATGAACATGTTCGTTTGACAATTCATAAACATAGATTTTGATAATACACCTTATTCTCGTATGAAGATTTGAGTAAAACCCTAATGTAGGGATAATAAAGGATGGGTAAACCCTAATTTCATGATGATGTCACATTACGATGGAACAATAAGTAATATGTATATAATTGAGATGGGTACACCCTTTGTAACGCATGGGCCCACTGCCCAAGGCTCTAGTAGAGTTTCAGGAATGGCGACTGGCCCCAGAGACCACCACTAGCCTTAACTGCGCACTTTCTCCACACTGACGCGCAAGCTAGGATCAACTTCCCGACTGGTCACCCATCCTAGTACTACTCCAAGCTGAGCACGCTTAACTATGCAGTTCTTTAGTGATGAGCTCCCGAAAAAGGAGGTGCACCTTGGTGATATGGGTAGTCCAATCATTCCTTTTAAAAGTGTTTTATCTGAGGCCTCAAATCCTAGGATGTTACAATCTCCCCCACTTAGACTCTTGACGTCCTCGTCAAGGCTCAACCATATGGCCTCATAATCTGACCCCATTTTAGTGCAGACCCACAATGGCCCATGGACATCCAGCTCCCGTCCATGACTACCAGCGCAAGGGTGGCTCCATCTCGTCTCTACGGATAGCCATTTCCAACTTGCCTGGACCGCACAGCTCAAGACTGGCATGCCACATGCCCATGTGGGCC
Organism: Alisma plantago-aquatica; assembly: GCA_963693085.1. Taxonomy (NCBI): domain Eukaryota; kingdom Viridiplantae; phylum Streptophyta; class Magnoliopsida; order Alismatales; family Alismataceae; genus Alisma; species Alisma plantago-aquatica. Next base: position 220,094,393 of record OY856410.1, on the reverse strand, counting down.
CCACCTACTGGAGGGGTTATGGCTCTGATACCATTTGTAATGACCCTGCCTCCCGATAACCCCCAATTAAGGGAGACCCGAAGGTCAGAGCCATTAAGCAATTTACAGGATCAAAGGTTCAGCAAATAATCAATGATAATTATAAAATTCTACTACTAAACTGAATATTGGTAGAAAAATTTTTATAATTATCATTGATTATTTGCTGAACCTTTGATCCTGTAAATTGGTTAATGGCTCTGACCTTCGGGTCTCCCTTAATTGGGGATTACCGGGAGGAAGGGTCGTTACAAATGGTATCAGAGCCATAACCCCTCTAGTAGGTGGGGCCCACATGGGCATGTGGCATGCCAGTCTTGAGTTGTGCGGTCCAGGCAAGTTGGAAAGGGCTGTCCATTGAGACGAGATGGAGCCGCCCTTGCACTGGTAGACATGGACGGGAGCTGGATGTCCATGGGCCATTGTGGGTCTGCACTGAAATGGGGTCAGATTTTGAGGCCATATGGTTGAGACTTGACGTGGACGTCAAGAGTCTAAGTGGGGGAGATTGTAACACCCCAAGATTTGAGGCATCGGATAAAATACTCTTAAAAGGAATGATTGGACTACCCATATCACCAAGGTGTACCTCCTTTTCCGGGAGCCCATCACTAAAGAACTCCATAGTTAAGCGTGCTCAGCTTGGAGTAGTACTAGGATGAGGATAACCTAGTGTTCATCCATCATGCAAAATTCCTTGATAACCATGGTTGGATACCTAGACTAGGTGGATATTGGCTTTGACACTTAACTATGATCTTGGTTGAATTTTGGGGACGAAATTTTTTGTAAGGAGGGAAGGATGTGACAACCTCTATTTTCTCTCTCCTTCATTATACTATTTTCTCTCTTTATTAGTAACTCAAATCACTCAACATGAATTTAATTCCATGAATCGACTTGTCGATGACCCATTTTGATTACTATATGCTTGATTTTCACCTTTGTGACATAATTTTCTCATGGACCTAAGTTTTTAGCTCTTAACATATCACCCTTTTGTAAGCAATTTTTGAACCAATTCAATGTGATATACTTGCTCCCTATTATATGCCAAGTGGTAGATCTTTCGAATACGAATCTAACGACTCCAGAATCACATCATTTGGACCTTGAGAGTCTAAGTTATGAGTTTACGAAGGCTGTCTTAATCTATCCTTGATTTAATTGATTTATGTGGCAATAAACATTTTGGGCCCAGTACTGGATGCAAAGCCCATCTACCTAGTTCTTTCCTTCTTCCCAAAATGCAAAGAAGCATTTGACTGGACATTCATCTGCTCCCCCAACCAGATCGGGAAAGTAATGCCCCACGATGAATGAAGGGAGTGTAAACCCTAGCCCCTTTGCTACTGTATAACCCCCCTCCTCGTCTAACTCTACCCCTTCTTCTTTTCTTGGTTCCCCCTGGATGTTTCCCCAGTTCCTAGGATGGCTACCATGTCACCCATGTTTACCACTGGAGATACTCATGGCGGAATGTGGTCCCGCACACTCAAGGTCGGGGGTGAGGATGAGGGGACTCCTGGATCGCCGGAGCGACCTAGCCAACGTCTGTCACCTTGTTGTAGGTTGTAGGTGCGTGTTGTGATGCTAGATGAGCCAGGGTCGGATCCCCTATCTTTCCTCTATTCCTATTGCGGAAGAGGGGGTCACGTGCAGACTATGAAAGGGGGGGGGGGCAATGGGTGGATTACCCTCCCAAGCTTGGGCTCATAGGCAGGGTAGGGCAGGGCAGGACCTTCAGTCCCTCATCCAGCAGTGACCTCGCGAGCAGCGTGCGCCAAAGGTGAGGATTTGTGATGGTGAGCGGCTAGTGGTTGGTGAGAAGACATCCAATATCATTGGCTATTGTGACTAAGCAGCCCAGTGATGATGGGCATAGGTGTGGATCGTGGACTACAAGATGGGAATCCACAGTTGCAGGTGGCACATAAATGAAATGGTAACACTCCTCAGGTTCTCTAATGTTTTGGATATAAACTCTCAAAAATGATATCTTGCTCATACTAAGACCAAAACATACGGACCTACATACCAAATTGATCCTTTCGAAAAGATCTACACAATAGACTAGGTTTTAGGGTCTAATTCTATCATTTGTTCCCTACTTTCCCAAAAGATGCATATGTTAATCATTTAGAATATAGTTGATGTATGATCATGATGCAAAACGTGGATCTTGGCTACTCAATCTACCCTTGATCCTTAAATCTGTAACAATAATGTCTTTGTAGCCCTAATGAAGGTCCTATTATACCTATTTCTCATGAAAGACCTCAATTGTACATATGTGCCTACTTTGGACTATAGTGTTGAACTTTTCCTAGATTGCTATTCTTTCTTCTAATGGACACACATCTATTTTGGAATATGTTTCTTATGACCTAATGTTGCTGATCTAAACCATGTTTGATGATGGGTCCTCCTGTCTTGATGATCATGACCTTGGTTGCTTTTTTGTGAGTCTTGTAACCCTTTTTATGTGTATAAATGTCATGACTCGTGAATTAAGCATATGAGATGCATGGAACGTCGTAATGGCATGAAACTTGAACCAAACCATCATGATGACCTATAGATCAGTACAAGATTATATAATGAACCAATAAGTAACGTGGAACCCACCTTGGCCAAAACCGTAAAATGAAGATAATCATGGTTAATGATGAGAATCTAATGTATATATGTAATCTTGTTCTTAATCAGGTTTGGCATGTGGCTAGATGGTGAAGGATGTGTTAGGTTATGAAATATCTGAATCAGGTATGGTCCTTATCTAGTTATATGACTAGCTTTCTTGTTTGAAATGACATATATTGTATGCTCGCTTGTCTATTTGCTCAAATATTGCCATGTAGTATTGCTATGTCTTACTCGATGTTTGCCTTGTCAGTTTTATAACTTGAATGCATATATAGATAGAACTTCATTATAATGTTGTTGATAAAGGGTTAGCTCTTGGCTATGGCCTTGGGGTCCCTCTCGTATAAAAGGGTTAGCTAATCTTGAGCACCCTTACGGACCCTTCCGACGGGAAGATGGTTAAAGGCCTTAAACATGCTTGATATTGTTGGTATAATGGAGTGAAATGACATAAAATATGGCTTCACATTTGTTAAAAAATTAACAAGTTTATTCTTGTTTATTTAGTCTTGAATTCTTTTCAAAATTATACAAAGCTTATACATATATGTATCTTTCTGCCCCATACTCAACACCTCGTGTGTTGACCCATTTCTCATATGTTGTTTTTAGGTTCAGAGATGGCTAGAAGGTTGATGCGTTGGGTGAGCTATGCTAGGTCTACTTATTGTAAAATCCAGATATAGTATACATGAGCAGACTTGCACAAAGTGACTCTTGAATATGTAACTCAAATCATGTAATATGATAATGTTGATTAATATATCTTGTTGATTGTTGAGATTATGTCGGTGCTTGTATCTTGTTATTTGTTCATGTGTGCTAAGCTTTACGCTTCTTCATGTCACCTTTGGTATTCGTTTGGTTCATGGGACTAGGATTACGGTCCTGTGATAGATAGTAACATGTGAGACATGTTTGAAGATCACTAAGAATATGATTCAAGGGTAATTGACTCATAGTGCAAGAGGGAGTATGTTGGTATGTATGCCCTGAGAGCCAGTCATGGGATGATTGGTGGGTTACATTGAGTTTGATTTGATAAGCATCAAAGGCAAGTCTCCAATTATTTCCGGTTCAGTCATATGAGATAATGATAAGAACAGATTGAATGTCAAGAGAATGACATTACTCAATGATGTAGGCTTTCAGGTTAAGGACCTGAACGATGAGATCATACAGATGCTAAGAGTTTGTACATTCTTATTATGTCCCTAGTCGGATGTCATTATGGAAGGTAGATAGACAACGATGACACATAAGACTATATTGTGGTGTTAGTTGAAGATAGAATCTCATTAGTCATGATATGGAGATATCAAACCAAACACATAGGTACTTGTTGGAGAACAAGTATACTGGACAGACCCACCGTGAGTTTGCCACATGGAACCATGACATGGTAGTCACAGTCAGTTCCCATAGTGATGGTGGTGAGTGTGATTCTTTGACCTGAAATCACTACACTCAACACATGTCATTGGGTACACTTTGACATCATCAAACACAGTCCTGAAACATGGGTTGTTAAAAAGGTGATGATTGGGTGGCTTTGACACATGGGGCTTTTAAGGGGTGAGTGATAGATATGGGATTTGTCCCTCCTGAAGGAGTTTGATATCCATGGCCACTTGATGGGTAGGATTGAGATAGGTGTGCACACGCATGTGTGAATCAGTAAGTGATATGGTTGTCATACATATCTCCTCCAATCTACTCTGAGATCAAGAAAGTGAATGAACGTTGATAGGATGACTGTTCCATGCCTTGAGTTCATTCAGGATATCAGTGACAAAGGAATTATACATTCGTTGTAATACCATTCATGGATTGAAGGATTGAAAGTTGTTCTTAAACTTTCTATATCACTTGGGTAGCACTGATGTGCGACTAGGCACTGCTCTTTGCTTGTAAAGTCATAAGTGTTATGGACTTTCACTGCCAACGTGAAATGGGCCTGCAGGGTCACACACATAGGATTTAACCTAGAAGAGGAGTTTATCCACAAACGATGTTTAGATTGATTACTAAAGGAGTTTAGTAGTTCAATTAAACACTCAATCAATTGATAGCTCAATAGGTGTTGGACCGATTGATTAGAGTACCAGATTGATTGAAACTGCAATTGACTGATTTTGCACATTCTGCACTCCCAACCGATCGGCTCATGTGATGAACCGATCGGCTCAGGTTGGTGAACCGATCGACTCATGTGATGAACTGATCCGCTCAGGACAGGCTGAACCGACCAGTTCAAGGGTTGAACCAATCCGCTCAACTGTTCCAAATGAGCAAGTTGGGAAAGTCTGGTTGGCAAGAAATTTCTCTTCATTTCACTTGTCCAATTTGATTAGAACAAGGATTGGTATTTGGATCAAGTCGAAACAAAAGAGGAAAAGTCAACCGGGAACTGACCCGGACCACAAACCGATCAGCTCATGAGTGAACTGATCAGCTCAGGTGTCCCAACCGATCGGTTCAGGTGTGAACCGATCGGCTCAGGTCCCCAACCGACCATTTCATGCTTGAAACGATTGGTTCATATGGTGCAGTTGGTTGTTTTATGGAAAATATCAAACCCTTCAACTCCTGCTTTAATCCCGCATTTCCCGGGGTAGAGAACCCTATCCCATGACCCTCCTATATATATAGGGGTAGTGGGGGCTTCTCAGAAACAACAACTCAGAACACTAGTTGCTCTGCAAAGTTGTCGTTCTCTCTAGTTATGGTAACCAAGAGAGCCCGAGTAAGTGCTACCCGATAAGGGAGACACAACAAGGGAAAGACAACTACAGAAAGGCAACTGGTTGCAGGAGAGTGTGTCTGTGACTAGTACGCTGATAGGAGGGTACGACTCCTTCCGATTCCATGTGCAATAAGGACATCGATGTTCCAGGTGGTCCGTGTGGACTACTATAGAGGCGGGAGACTTCTGCCGCTCAGAGGAAAGTTGTCAATCCCGACAGTCCCGATGAGACCAGGAGTTGTACAAACACTGTCCAAGACCAGAGGTGAAGACCGCGCAATCCGCGAGGTAAAGTCATCGAGCAAGCCTCGGGACAAGGTATGTCTCTACAAACCATCCTTCCTACTATATAGACATTGACGCGATTCCTTTATTCTGGGTTTGGGAGAAGAAAATTTTTATTTCCGCTGCCTTCTCTGATTCCCCTAAAACCCAACATTATTTACCTTTCTTCTACATCTATGAGGAAAACATTCACAAAAACAACAACCAACCTTCTCCTTTACACATTGTGAGGGAAAAGTGGTGAGGGGCGACACATTTTGTAGTTGTTAGAGATATAAACATGACGTAATGAGCAACATTTTTCTTGATTATACCAATTACCACCAACAACAACTGGGACAAAAATGTCAATTCCCTATGGAAGGGTTGCAATAGCAAAGGGTTTGCTGCAATGGTATTGGCCAGAGTGGGATGGGGCAAGGGAAGAAGTTATCCTTAATAATTTTCTCACAAAAGGATCCTCAAGGTGTTTCCTTTAGGGAGAAGAAACTGGCAATGGTGTTTCCCTCAGGCTACTAGAATCCATGATAGTTAGGTTTTTTTTCTTTTTTTATTGAAATCTTTACTCTTATTATTGTGGTTCAGTTTGTCCCTAATGGGCCTAGGTGACCAGCATCCAGCCCATGTTTGGGAATAAAAATAGATGAGTGCCTAAGTTCCTTGGCGCCTTTTATCTCCTCCTAAAAAATGAGGCATACACCACAACCCCCTAGGTCGAGGTGCATGCTCTGAGGGCCAATGGAGATTGCCTTGCATTACAGATACACCTTGAGAAGGATGGGGGTGTTTTCTTATGCCATGATTACAATCACAATATGAAGTGCTACATGGTTGGATTGAATTCTAATAGACACATTCTTCAATAAGTTTAGAGTTCCACCCCACATATCCCTCCAAAACCCCTATTTAAAATAAAACAACAATAATTTCATAACAAATATCTTTTGCATAAACAATTATAGGAAATTGAAGATTTATATCTTATAGGGTTGAGTGGTAGTAAGACATTCACTTTCCAAAGGAGAGAAGAACATCAAAGACTTTCAATGATAATCACGAATCTACTTTCCTATCTGTTGAAAATAAGATGCGAGAACAATGTGATACTTTTCTTATGGATAGAAGGCAACCTCCTCTCCCATATATAGGAAAGGCAAAAAGTACAAGGGAAGCAAACTTTAACATGTTGTGCCAAGATAGGTATGCCCATATGACATAATAAACTAAATGATGATAATTATAACACTTTATTATGGGTGAAACACATACCCATAATAGAAGAAAAAAACATGTTACCCCTCTATATATTATCTTCACTCCCCCATAAACATGACTCTACAAAAATAATTTGATGAAACCACCATTTGAGTTGTGTTCCACAGAATGGAAAACTTCAACTTTGGAGAAGGTCTTTTGAAATGCATCTGGAATGAAGGACATCTGATAAATAAAACTAAAATGCTACAACAAAATATCACCACCATCAATCAAGAGTAGATGATAATGTTCCACAACTAGCCATCTTAATTGGAGAGGAATGTGTGAGTGGAATAAGCACATTCAACACAACCCACATATATAAAGCAGTATGAATGAGGAGGCACAACGTCGATGTAGTAGTATAGGTATCTTTAAATTGTTTGATAAGTGTAGTCAACACAAATTAGCATAGAAGACCACATACATGCACAATGTAGCATAAACACAAACTAGATGAGGTGTTGATGACAGCTATACAGGTCCATAAATTTGTTACAGAACCTTGGGGACTTGATAGGAATGGAAGATACCATCAACGATAAAACCAAGTAGATCAGTAGAATAGCCATATCAAAAAATGCTACTTGAAGAAGACAAAACAAAAGTAGCTTGGAATTGATAAAAATATGGATGAACCCACGTAGAAGTAGAATTTTGCAATCTAGAAATTGATGAACTTGTGAAGAAGCCACTATCTGTCTCATGTGAATGTAGCAAGAATGAGCAATTGAAACATCATTAACACCATAGGAAACTAGAGGTTGGAATAAGAACATCAAGCTCTATCATGATGTATATAATGTGATACCAACAATGAAAAGCATGGTGTCAATGCTATGATTGAGACTTTCAGCATTTCAGGAAGTGGTGTCAATTGGAATAAGCATAGATTGGAAACCCACATGCATATCATGACAAGAACATGAAAAATTATGATCTTACTTGGATAGATACACCAATGATACATTAGAATATGGAGAAGCACAATGTCATTGGGAAAGATACACCAACTATGCATAGGAAGCACGACACTTAGTGGGAATGAAGCGCCATAAAAACATTAAAAAGATGTATCTGTTGAAGAAAAAAAATATCTATGCTTAAAATAGCATGGAGTGATATATGTTATTTCTCACATGCTCTTTGTCTTCATACTCTCTCTTTCCTATACCCCCCACACCAATTACAAAGTGATTGATTTGTTGGTGCGGAAAAGAAACAATACCCCCAGTTACATTGAAATTGATGCACACATGAGAGGAAAGAAAACACAACACCCTCTTTTTTGGGAGGTAGTATATAGACTAGCAGGAGGGCTTTTGTTTCTCCTTTTTGTTTTAATTTTTTCTCATAATTTGTTTTTCTATCTTTAATTCAATATGTTTCCATGTTTTATCATATTATTTCATACCAATTAGTCAACTATCGGCTGAACTTTCCATTCTATTTCTTATTATTGCCTGATCAACCCCTTTGAATCAGTCAACAAATCTTTAATTGGAAATAGGGAAACTATCAGAAAGAAGCATATTGGAAAGGAGCTTGGACAACGTAACAATAATTCAAGATTTTTGGCAACACACTTTAAAAAAATGGAAAGAATAATGATTGATAGTTTAAGTAGTAAATGAGAAAAGGAAATATTGGTTGGTAATGATGACATGAAAAAGCAAAAAAAAAGACTTTGACTGGGTTGTAGGAGATGAACTTCATGAATGTTAAGGCAAGGGGTATGCTAGGAAGTGATGACTACATAAATAACACTCATGATAGGCAGATAAATATTGATGATGTATGAGATGGAAAGTGTCTTAGTAGGGATAAAGAAGATTGGATCATTATGAAAGAAGAAGGAAGAAGACAACCATAGAGGTCGGGATGATGTGTGGAGGGAATCCAAGAAGTGACAATTTTCACCCACAGGCGGTGGCTCTTTCTTTTTTTCTTAGGTTAGAATTAATGCTCTGATGCCATATAGAAAATAAGATGGGAGACTAATGGATACTTTTGTTATTGATATAAGGCAACCTCCTCTCCTCATATCACATAATAAACTAAATAATAATAAAAATAACACTATCAAAGTCTTACTAGGAAAATTGGGCACCATTTTACTTGCAACTATTTATGTGCCTTCTTTTACCTCTACATTCATGGTAACCCTCTTTTGATAATACAACATGGGGTTCAAGTAAGCAGTCACAAAATGTAGGGGACTATGCAAATTAGTATCACATCTATAAAAAATAATCTTCCTGAATGGTGTGTTCTTATCAACAACTCCTTCAAATATCTTTATAAGCTTCCTTGATCATTTCCAATACTTCATACAAACTTCTAATATTAGAATGCTCATTGTTCATCATTTTTAGAATTCTGATAAGTGACTCCATAACACAGACATCCATCCTTTCATTCTCCCAAAAATTGTTTCCTTGAACGATATCGATAAGGTTCTTTATTAGAGAGACTCAATGCTGGAGTACAAGGATGGAATGAGATTGAAGTAGAAAAAAGATTAATCAAGGTGGATCTATTTAAATAAAACTACAAACAATAGCCAAATACAAAAGTATTGAACATAAAAAAATCATGATAAAAATGTAAAACATGATTAGCATGACAAATAAAAGGAGTACCACACGAACAAAAAACATGGACACATTAGTCGAACGAGTCATATAGAGTGTCAAAAATATTTTAATACATAAGTTTTAGAAAATTCATTGATTTATGGGACTTTGGTCATGACATATTAAGTTAACAATCTCATATCTTATCACATAGTGGTGGATGTATGGTCCTCCACAAAGGAGGTTGATTTTTGTCTTGATCTGAATCTTAACAATCATGCATTCTTTTCCATGATAGAGTTTTCCTAGTTCTACAACATGGCACCATGGTTAATGCAATCACATCAAGAATATTGGACGGTTACTAAATATAGAAGGAATTTTAGGAACTTGATGAAGATGTTTGAGGACAATCATGATTGGTGGTCAGAGGAGGAAACCCAATGTTGAGGACATGTAAAAAGATGTGAGACTTGGTGATTTTCTTGACGTGTTTTGGGTCCATGCATCCAACATTGGTAATGTCACTACTCTAATAGAATGTTTATAAAAGTGCCCAGTGTGGCCATCTAGATGCACCACATATAGGAAATCTGATAATCAAGCACTACACCTAGTAAGAAACGACCTATCCATGCATGTTGAATGCATATACATCTCTTTTCGTGTTACGAGTAGGAGGTTAGGGGACAACAATGGGAAGTAGATGTGGAAGAGAAGAGATAAGTTGATGAACACATACATGTTAGAGGAAACTATGCTTGTAACAATCACATCTGATGTCGTTTAATGATGTGGTATATGAAGATGTTGACATTCACGTATTAGTGAACCACGTCTCTCTATACTACTATAGTGTGACTATAAAGAAGGTGATGCAATCACTATATCATGATGGTGTTCTTCAAAAACAAATTTTTGCGTACCTCATATTCGTCATTATTTCTCATTGTTAATTTTTTCTTATTATCCGAAATTGATTGAAATATTTAATTTGTGCTTCAATTTATTTTTGTACTATTAGGGGTTTTTCTTATATTTGTTTTGCACTCAGTATAGTTAATGCACCATCCATATAGCCTACAAACATAGAATATTTTTTATTTCTGGCATCTTATGAATAAGAGCAACATGGGAAGCTTCCCTGATAAAAGTTGTTTTGCAATTACTTAATCAGTTTTATTTGACCCATTATATGGATTTTTCAAAAATCTACATTCTATAAAAATACCTTATTATTTGTTTTTTAGTATTATAAGATACATAACACAAATGAACCAAATAATTACATTTTTAAAGAAGTCACAACTAATGAAGACCCCATGCTAAGAGGATTTTTTTGACATTTTAACCTTGCATTATTGTATTCAATATTGGAAAGCACTACATGATAATGACCAGACACCATTCACACAATCAAGATCTAAGTCTTTCTTATATTCCAAACATGGAGCAGTTGATCATTATTATTATGTCTCTATATCCTAATATTTTCTATTTTAAGTCTTTTTTTCTATTAAATTCATTATCAAATGTATATATTAGATCAAGATCTAAGATTTACAAGAACTTATACTTGTTTCTTGCTCTTCAATTGAAGCTAAGCCTTTATTTATTCTTGTTTGGTCAAAATACAACATTATTTTGGCTTCTCATGGTTGAACTTGAGAAAGAATTTCTAGACCTACTTCGTTATCTATGTACAACTAAGAATTGGTAATTTTAAAGATGGACATAATGATTTGATCTATAATATTATGCATAACTCTTGGTATTTCCTTAAAACAAACTAGATTATACAAATAGAAGTTTGGCTTGGAGTGACTTTTCATAGCGATAACTTTATAGAACTGGGTTGACTGCATACTTGTATAAAGAGGGAACTAACTAAAAATCAAAGGAGACTACTAGGCTTCGAAGATCGAATGACCCACTATGTAGTTCTTGTGAAATCTATAGTGACTTTTACAAGATATAAAACAAATTATAGAGATATGATTACATTAGTTCTCTTATTTTGTACATCCTAGTTGAGACTAATTCTACACTTTGGTACCCATATGTATCTTCATATGTGCTCAAATATTTAAACTCATCCTTATTGAATAAGGTACTGGTTTGAAATACATTTCCAACTCATGTGAGTTCCTTTTAGATTCAGGTTATCACTATATTCATTGTTTAGATTTAATGTGTACTTATACCTTTATAGTCATGATTGTGTTTCTAAGATGAGTTGTCTATGAGTTACTATTAAAATGGCATCTGAATCATGTAAAAATGACTTGAACTCTCAATATATGTCATGCATGTTCCATGTTGTTGTGTATATAAGCATTGATTTGTTCCTTTCATGCTCTTGTGTTGGTTTCTTGGTCATCATGTTCTTAGCTTTGTTACAATATAACTTAGACATAACTGCTGACCTTGTTTTTTAGTCAACATGTTCTTAACTTTGTTGCAATATAACTTGGATCTGAATCTGAACTAGAATGACATGTAAACTGTATTTTGGTATGTCTTCTTATTATTTATATTCATGTATATGCTTCACATATACTACATGCATGGACTATTGCTTCATCAATTTATTAAGTTGGCATTCAAGATTACTGACACTCTATCAAGCCATATGACAGTGTGAAGATGACCTAAATGTAAACCTAGTTGATTATATAAAGTCTTACATGCTCTTTCCATTCCTGATATTTCTTCTTGCTTCAGACAAATTGTTTGAAGGGGGTCACCTTAATGAATGTAGAAGAAAATTCTTAAGGACTTGGGAACTTTTGTTGCTCTCATAGTTGAACTTATTTCCCATACATTTTCATGTTGGTGCATGATAAGAAAATCTTGAGCCCTATATCCTAACTACACCAATACTCATGCATATGTCACACTTTTTTGTATATTAATTGTGCATAAAACTTATACTAGCTTTTTGCATGAACTTTATGGTGTATATTAAAATTTTATTTAAATAAGATGTGTTTATAAAATTGAATCTAAAATTATTTACTATGATTATTTTGATTATTATTGGTTTAGATATAATTATGAGTTATCTAGTTTGAACTTCATAAATTCTATTATACGTGATGCCTGTATAGAAGTAAGTTATCTTGGTAAAATACCAACATTTCTAGTTGAATGATTGGTATTAGAACATCAGTGTAATGTTGGCCTGACAACTTTTCAATTGATATGAATCATGAACAACTGGTTGAATTTTACTACTCATGATTTGCAGGGGGTTGTTGATTGTAATTGTGTTGACATGATTTTATAGAAGTTGATACAAAATGTATAAACGAACCATAAGGTGTTAACTTGATACACTGAATGAGTGCTTATTGTTGCTTTCACCCCAATTTCCCATGTGTGAATCCATATCCATAAAAAAGTATGATATGGTACATCTATTAGGTCATGTCAATATTTACACAGCAGTGTGTCAATTGTTTGGGGTAACATGTGGCAGATGGTATTGCTCTAAATTGACACCAGTAGGTGTGGGATCTATATGTGTGACAATTAATATATGAAAAATTGACCTCCATCCTCTAGACACACCATGACTGACAGAAGTACCGAATTGGCCACCAACATGTGTGAATTTTGATTTCAACAAGACATATACTAATGCAATTCTTACTTACATTTGTACAATTCTTTCTTGTGACAAATATTCCAAAGTTGTCATATAGTAACTTTTAGGTGGAAACAATGCATTTTTCTTAAGGTTTTATACAGTGCTTTCCCACAACAAAGCTTCAAATCTCCTTCAATCGATAGCTTGTTTTGTAGAAGGGACAGTTGCAAGACTTCTTCCAACCCATTCCAAGAAACCTTGTTGTCCCTTTGTGAAATAGGTGTTCTAAGTCCTCATAGAATCCCTCTTCACAACACTTTCACTTAGAGATTATAGGTCTCCTACAAGAAATTTCCTTGCCATCAATAAAAAAGAGTTTTCATTTTTTTTGAAAAATTATTGATTTTTCAGAAAAAGATAATTCCTCTTAAAAGGAAGAAAAGTTCTTTTTTTTAAATATTGTTCAGTGAAGATTTTTGAATGAGATAGATCATTTGGGATTGATGGAGATCATTGAAAAATCTGATGTTTGGAAAGATCATGGATCAAAGATTGTTGATGATTGAGATCACTTGAAAATCATTTTAGATCATTGGAGATTGTTGTCTTGATAAGATTGTTGATTGGAAATCGTTCAGTTGATTACATTGTTTTAAACATAAGGATGATGGAAAATGGAAAACTATCTGGTGTGATGACTATAATCTTGAATAATAATCTTTCAAAAATCATAGAATTAGCAGGGGATGCACCAATAATAAAAATTGTGGAACAAGCAATCACAAGATGCATATGTAGAGAATGAGGTCCCCATTTATACCTTGAGTTAAAATGGAACATAACTTCCAAACTCAAGCATGAACTGTGTAGGAGGGGTTGTTCCTTATCTTCTCTATAGGGTGGAGGCGCTCATCATGAGGGGAACTGTGATAACTTGAATTTTCATTCTCATTCAATTAATGTACATCTTGTCTCATTAGATGCTCTATTATATTCATTAACCTTCCTCAACCCCATTTGATGTCTTTGGGTCACTATATTCTCAATTGATGCACTAGAATTGATTAAATGAAACATTGTACATATTTGACTAAAGGTGAATGCATAATTAGACTTTAAAATGAATTTCTAAAATTGAGTTCCCTCAACATTATAATTTAGGACCCACACTTTTAACATAATAAGTAGTGGACACTCCAGAAAGCAAGTTGGCCTTCACATGTAATTAGATACGTTTTGCACTCTATTACCGGAGGTATGGCAAGGATTCTTTGGAGGGGAGAGAAACTAAAGCCTTTTAAAGCAAGAAGAGGGCTACGTCAGGGTGATCCGCTCAGCCCTTACTTGTTTGTGATGTGTCTGGGGAGGTTATCACAGCTCATAGAGACCAGTGTACAAAACAAACGATGGACTCCTATTAAGATGTCTGGCCAGGGTCTGAAAATATCTCACATGGCCTTTTCTGACGACATCATTGTTTTTGCTAAAGACGAACCAACAAAAATGCAAGAGATCATAAGGTGCTTTAAGATTTTTGAAGAAGCATCTGGGCAGGTGATGTCTATTGATAAAACCTGGATTTTTTTCTCAAAGGGGGTACACAGTTCTTTGAGAAGGCATATCAGTATGATGGTTGGCATTGTACAGACCAATAACCTGGGTAGATACTTGGGTGTTCCTTTGTTACATGGGCGAGTTACAAAAGACACATATGGTGAAATTCTACGAAGGATTGAACAATGATTCCAGGTTGAGCAACACGTACTTTGAGTAGAGCAGGTCGGGTATGTTTGATAAAATCAGTTTTATCTACCATACCAACATACACGATGCAAACCAGTCTTCTGCCAGCTAGTTTGTGTGATAACATTGATAGAATTATCCAAAGATTTTTGTGGAATGGAAACGGTGAGAAAGCTATGTCGTTAGTCGGATGGAAGCAGGTGACGAAGTCGGTAATGGAAGGTGGGTTAGGGATCAAACGAATGTGAGATTGGAACAAAGCCTTGCTTATGAAGAATTCATGGGAGGTCAAAATCGAGTGTGGCAGGCCCTGGGTACAAGGTGTGGAAAGGAAGTACAAAGGATTCAGGTTGATGAAAGGAGGGCGGGAAACTAATTTTTGGAGAGGAGTGGCTCTGACTCAAGATATAGTTGAAACACATTCTGTTAAAGCTATTCTGAATGGATAGCAGACACAAGTCTGGACGGACCGTTGGTGCCCGACTGGCGATATACTGAAGGATATCACTATCCAGGAGATCCCTGTAGAGCATTCTGATATGACAGTATCCAGCTTAGTTGATCTGAATGGTGATTGGAATGTGGAATTCATGCACGAGTATCTTCCAAGAAGAGTGATTAGAGCGATCAAAACTATACCACCACCAGCTAATTCTGAGGAAGAAGATGAGTGGTATTGGTCTGAGTCTGAGAATGGCAACTTCAGTACTAACTCGGCCTATAAGATCATATCTCGGGATAGTGAAGGAGTTAGAAGTGGCCCTTGGAGGATTATTTGGAATTTACAGATTCCAAATAAGGTAAAGTTCTTCTTGTGGTTGGTGTGGCATCAAGCCATAATGACTAACTACAAAAGAAAACACTGGAACTTTACAAGTGATGGTACATGTCCTAGATGCCATCAACATGAGGAGACCATTGTTCATGCCCTTAGAGACTGCAGACTTGCAAAGGCTGTATGGGATGTAACAATGGGAACGCAGTATGATCAAACTGAGAACTTGGAACGCTGGTTTGTGAATGGGGTAAAGCTTACTAATACCAAAAGAACCGTTTTTTCCTTAACTTGCTGGCAGATATGGAAGAGTAGAAACAATTATATCTTTAATAATAAGGAAGATCTGGTGGCCCGTCAGGTGACTGTAGTTAAACAGTGTGGTATTTTAATGCAGAAGATATATGAAGAACAAAGGATTGGTTCATGTACACTACGAAGGATGTCAGATAAGATATGGCAAGCACCTGAAGCTACATGGATGAAAATTAATACTGATGTATCCTAGAGCAGACGAAAAGCTTCACTGGCAGTCGTGGCTAGGGATGAGGAGGGCAGGTGGCACGGAGGATGGAGTTGCACTAGGAGAATAAAGTTTGTGCTCATTGGGGAAATGGAGGCTATAGAGCTGGCACTCAAGGTTGCGCATGAAGCAGGATGGCAAAGGGTGGTTATTGAGTCTGATAGTAGCATTGTCGTAAGATGCATTGCTGAGAATGCTAGAGGAAGTCCCAGGTTGCTACCTTGGGTGGCGAAGATAAAGAAGTGGAGCCAGCTTGACTGGTCAGTCTGCATTGGACACATAATAAGGGAGGCTAATCAATTAGCGGATGGATTAGTTAAACTCCAACAAAAACATCTTTCTAGATTTTATTTAGAGCAACCACCGGGGGTTTTAGAAAATATTCTCTATATTGATAAATGTAAGGGTAGTAGTACTACCTCGTTTCCTTTCCTAGATTATAATGTTGCTTTTAAGAATTTTGAAGATTTAGCCCACATGAGGAGAGTGGGATGAATAAAATTGTCTCCTGACTTCACAAAAAAATAAGTAGTGGAAATTTATTAATCAGTGATGAAAATTTCATGCAAATCGGAGTTACAGTTTGGGAGATTTTTTTTCCAAGTTTTCTCAAGAAACATGATTTAAAATTTTGGTTTTGATATATTAATACACCACGTCATCAATCCACGGGAGCATCTCTTGACCAAGCAAAATGTTTCCTTTATTAGCCTTAGATTGCCTATGTCATCTATCCTCTTTGTTTTCCTCTAATTTGTTGTGCTCCTTGGATCAGATATCCATGGATTATGCTAAAATTTGACGACCACAATGTCATCTTCCCTACCTGCTCCCATGGATGGGAATAGGTTGCTGGAGAAAAAACCCCACAATATGTAGGCCCCTTTTCGCACCTATAAAATGTTTCCTTTCACTTCCATTCTTCCTCTTTTTTCTTCTCCTTTCTTTTGTACCCTTGTTTGTGCATTTTTGTACAATATAGATCTCATACCACCTTTGTCTCCTACCTTTATCTTGACGACCTCCTTGCCGCCACAACAAACCCTAACATGGATTCTTCGTCTATGTAGGTTGGAAATCTAGATATCTCCCACGGTGGCCTTCACAACATCTTGGCAGGGTTGGCTGACACCCTTTGGGGTTAAAACCACCTTCCCATCAGACCAATTTTGACCATGGTGGGAGCATTGGGCCGCAGCTCGAGCACTATTACGTGTGCAATGAGGGCCAACCAGGGGAGAGGTGTCCAGTGATTAACAAATTTGGGTAGCGGTGGATGGAGATTTACGGAAATGGGAAGTGGTCGCATCCACGAGCCAGGTCTGCCAGCATTGAGGAGAGGTGGGGAGCAGTAGGATTCAATTGTGCCAAAGTGGGATGAATCACAGGCCCATGTACACTGCCAGGGAGGATCTAAGCACTTAGATCCAAATCGAAGGGCCAAGAAGGAGTCTTTTTGAGGTGATCTTCTAAAATTCATATCTCACAACTCCTTTGGTTGTTTCTGTCATATAATATATTCTTTTTTATCAGCTAAATAAGCCATATCCAATAAAAGTAATTTGATTGTCTGTTTCTACTTGTAGTTCTCTAGCTTTTCCTAAAACACTCTCTTATGATCCTTTTAATATACTTGTTGCATCATTAATGCTAAACCATGTTGTAACATGACCACAATGAATGTTTATCACTTTTATCTATAACATATGATGTATGATGAATTATTTTCTATCTTAACCTCTACAATATCCTAAATTGTGACCTTATGGATCAAATGTTGCTTAAAAAGAACATTTATGATAAGATCTTTAATCTTATGTTTAACCATGGCCTATTGATGCTCGAATGTCTATGAAGAACTTACATCAGTAACATTGATATTTAATAAATCACCAAAATCGAATATAATCACCCATTTGTGTCTAAATGTATGTGTATGGCCTTTATGTAATGAAGAGGTGTCCTTATTGTACACTTTGAAGATGAATCTTTGACTTTATAGAAAATGTTGATCTAATGTCAATAAAAAAGATCATGTGGATCCAAAAACATGAAACCCCTCTATTTACTCCACCTTGATACGTATTTTGTTCTCCCTAAACCTGAAAGTCACTCTCACTATACTCATTACCTTATATTTTTATTTCATAAATTAAAGTACCAAGTGTATTGTATAAGCCATGATATAGAAATGTTTCAAAAGAA
Organism: Alisma plantago-aquatica; assembly: GCA_963693085.1. Lineage (NCBI taxonomy): Eukaryota > Viridiplantae > Streptophyta > Magnoliopsida > Alismatales > Alismataceae > Alisma > Alisma plantago-aquatica. Next base: position 220,076,006 of record OY856410.1, on the reverse strand, counting down.
CATTTTCTTGACAAATGCCAAATGATGCTTGGTGGGAGCATATGAACTGATAATTGACTTAATCATCAATGCATAGGTTGAATTAAGTGGTAATTGTGTTTTATCATTTAAACATACTACACCTATTAGGTTGTGGAGGTAGAGACCCAATTATCAAGTAAATATAATAACAACTAGCTTCATCCATGTGTGTGTGTATCTTTTCAAAGGAAATGGAAGAAAAACAAGCCACATATGTAAGGAATACTTATAAGTTCACATGATTCTTTTATTCTAGCATTCCTTCACAAACATGGAAGTTTGACAAGACGAGATAGGCCCTTCATGGCTTCATCCATTCACTATTAATACATAATATGTAAACTATAACTAAGTTTATTATTAGATGATTAAGTGTTATCTTAATACTAGTAGGACCACGTGCTTTGCAATTAATACTTATATAGTATGTGGTTTCAAATGAACACAATACTTCCATAGCTAAATTGCATGTAAATAATAGATTTTTGGGAAAAAAATGAAAAGCTGAACCCCACATGCATTTTTATTTGTAACCACTTTTTCTCCTCTAAATTTATGGTTTCCGTGTTTTTATAATCAATATTTGACTAATTAGAAAAGGTACCATCCATGTCCATTTTTTTATAGATCCATGTATGAATAGAAGATGAGCTTTAGGAGACCTTTGTTATTTTTGAAATCATATCAAGATGAAGAAATCCCTTTGATATTTTATATCAATTCACATTCATTTCTTCTATGACGAATTTTGTATGATTTGAGTTTAATAATGGTATTTGTTGTTTCTCCATGATCTTTTAACTATCAAATATGTTGCTATTATGAAAAGTATTAACCAATCATAATAATACATTACATATATTGTATCATGAAATATCTCAACTCACAACAATATATCTATAGAGAAATCGAATCAAGAAAACTAAATACATTTATTTATGAAAGGTTTGACTATATAAATTATAATAATTACTATAGTGTTTTCTTTGAAAAATCATTGACTATAGATAGAATATCCATTAAGATCTCAGGTCCTATTCTTTAATGCAATGAGTGCATGGTAACATCAACTCTATTTTTATTTTCTAATACCAACGATACCTTCTTAGCATTATAGATATGGTTCATGTGTAATTTATATCATACATGACAAGAATATATGAATTTGTAGTTTTCTACAATACATGAAGATTTTTTTATATATTAAAATCGAATTTGATTATAATAAATAAGCTTGATCTCTCTATAGTTGTATTTTATAAAATTGGGAGATTTTATCTCATCTTAGAAAAACTTCTTATTCAATAATATAGATTTGGTATATGTGATATCTTATAGCCTTAAATAGAATCAGAAACCCATTTAGAGAAATATTTGTATACTTGGTTAAGAAACTTTGATCAGAATTTCTATCTAATCATTTATATAATAAATAACATTCAACAATAAGACATCATTATATTTATTTAAAGCTCTTCAAGAAATTATTCATATGTTCTATTCATTATTGAATTTGCAACATTTATCCCTTAATTTTCAATCATGTGTCCTACTTCATTGTCCCAATAATATGTTAATACTTCAAAATTTAAGTATTCAAACATAGAAATTGAATATACACTATAAATACATACATATATATGCATTTATATATGTATATACATACAAATATTGATATAAATGATAAACTCTAATAATAAAAAACAACATCAATTCTCATAATTTTACCTTTATTAGAAAAAGTACACATTGAACCTGAAATTCACCAAGCTCCTTGTCACATTTCCTTAAATCAATAGAAATCACCTACTAACTATGTTTAAACTGTAAAGAAAAATAGTGAATTACAGATTTAGGTATGTCAATGAAACATGAAATATGATTATTACACGCATACATTCTATAATTGTTTCTCATATATAAGTATTTTTTTTATATATTAGGCAACAAAAACACATACCTTCTTCAATGGGAATAGATGATGGATTCCTTATCAAATAAGAATTTCATATTCTTCTCCTACTCTTTAACTCTACTACATTGTGGAAAATATCTACAAAGATATGGAGGGTAATTTTTCTATGTTTTTTAAAATAAGAATGTTATGTCTGTATCCATTTTGTGGTGATTGCTATCTACCAAAATCAGATAATGTTTGTTGAATCTCTTATATTGAGTCAAATTTATATCACGTTTCTACCTTGAATAAGTAATTACTATGAGAGAACACAAAAAAGTAAAAGGTCCAGAGTTTTGTGAACTTAAAAAAAAATTGCATATATTTATATAGACAACCATAAATATTTTCTATTCCATTTTTATTTAATTGGAATATACACATAAATTTTAAGCTACGCTGTAAAGTATAAAAGAATTACTTGTTATGTTTTGTCATGAACATATGAAATGTGTGAACACCATGCATTCTAATGATTTATGATGCAAAAGAAAAATGTTATTGTTCTTTGTATAATATCTATTATCAATAAGTGTATGCATGGGATGCCAATTTATTACATTGTTTTTCATATATCTTATCTTTCAATTGAACATTTCAAAATATGCTTACATTAACATTCTTTTATGTAATAACTATATCCTAGCATGAATGTGTACATCTTACACAGTTCTATAATGAGATAAAAAAGTTAAAACAACTCATTCATGCATATATGTTGAATTCTTAAGCATCTAGATAGTTATTTTTTTTAGTATTCTGTTACTTTATTACTAAAATCTCTCAATTTCTCAAATTTAAACTACTTTTAGCTTCATTATTTTTTTCTTGGGATGTTGAAATATTTTTCATGCATATGATAAATGTTTTCTACTTATATCATATAAGAGTTTTAAATTACATATATGAATCATATTTTTATATAAGTCTTGTGAAACCCTAGGCAATTTTGAATACTATGCAAGGTTTTGAATTTGCACATATAATAAAATCTAACCTAATTTTATAAACATAATAAGAAAAAATATCATAAACTAAAAATTAATATGATTTGACATCATGCCACAAAAATTGAACAAAAATGTTATATTAAATGTCTGGCAGGCGTTATGTATGAGGTTGCAACTAGTGCCTCATTTGTATCCCAACTCCCATAAGTCTCAAGGATTGATGTCCTATTTGGGTAAGCAATGTCAAATAATAGTATATTATCTTATGTAAATGCTCAAAATATTTTATGATTTTTCAAATGTATTTACCTTGTTCTTTGAAGAATATCAATTAGATAGTTTCTATATTATAATATGATGAGAACAATGTTTATGATTGATCGATTCCAAAATGTTTCTTACTATCTATTGAAAACAAATTAACAGAGGCATGCTTCCTTTTCTATTATTAGAAGAAGGTTTTTTTCTCCTTCTCTAAATTAATATACACATTTAATTTATATATTTTGCATGTGATGATCTATATTGTTAGGTTTATAATACGTCTGAATATATTGCATTTATCCTGTATTATCCTCAATCTAAGATTACATGAGATACCTAAAATTGACATTGTTGTTTACATGCTCCATACAACATATTAGGTTTGTGTAAAATTATATTCCAGAAAATTGGATCTTTTATGTTTTCTCCCTTCATTAAATCAATTATTTTGATGATATTATATAAAATTTAGAATGTAAAGTTAATAGTTATACATAATAGTTAGACCATTCATAAATAAAAAACACAACAATGTATTCTTCCTACTTAATCAAATCCTAACAATTACAATAAAATAATAGGTCATGTACTCTAAAATCCTAAATTTCCATTTCCCATATTTACAAACGCCTCGATGTCTATTAAGACCATAAATAAAGTAATGTAAACTATCCCCAATATATGTTATGTATAAATGTTACAAGAATTATATGTGCTTATCTTGTCATATAGATGTATGCATTTTTACTTTTGATTGGTTGATAAGGAAAGAAATATCACACAATGATACTCATTGTGTTTACTGATGACATTATCTCAGACTCGAGAATTACCAATCATCATTAATGCTCCATTTGAGAGGTCATGTTGTATTTTCCACGATTTTGATTTTTTTCAAATATATTCAATAAAAGGTAGTAAACATAATGTACAAAAGATAGACAATAAAGCTTAAGCAATACGATGTCCAAACTACATAATACTATATACAAATCTAATAAATAAAATGCATCAACACAGTCTTCCAATTATGTTCTTAATTGATAACATAACATCCACTAATCTAAAACAACATACCTAATACATTTTTCTAGTACATATATGAACAACTACAATACATAGGAGTCACAATTTATTGTCACATCTTACATAATTTTTTCCAAGGTCTTGTTTCTTATCTATAGTAAAATCTTGAGTACGATAGTCAGGCTTGATATCTAGGTATTAGCAACCATGCTAATGCATGACATGTCAATATTTCTAACCTTTTGAGCTTGATAGCCAGGTCTTGTTGCATGCCCATAGTAACATCTTCAGTCATATAGTTAGGCCCGATATCTAGGTATTAGCAGTTGATAGTAAAGTAAAGGGCAATATTTCTAACCTTCAGAGCTTGATAGCCAGGAACCCATGGTAACATGTTTAGTCAGATAGTTAGGCTTGATATCTAGGTATTAGCAACCGACAATATAGGGTAACATTTCTAACATTTTGAGCTTGATATCCAAGTTGTGTTGCATACCAATGGTAACATGTTTACTTAGATTGCCACGCTTGATATCTAGGTATTAGTAGCCATGCCAATGCAGGGACAATAACGGGCAATATTTTTAACCTTTTGAGCATGATAACCAATAAAAACTTTGAATGCATATTTCATGATAGAATACCAAACCAAAAAAGTTTTTAAAAACATCCCATATCATATTTTTTGTTACAAAAAATAATACTACTCTTTTTAATATGAAATTAAAAGATGGAAGATAAGAAAAAGTTGTAAGAATTTACAATAGAATCTTACTATAACTGTTGAAGTTGGAAAATATAGAAGACTCTTCAGTTTCATCACCCTCCAAGATGCTTTCAACCCCATCTTTGTGTTGACATTTATGCTTATAGACGCATGTGGTTATCTCTAGGTAGTGGGAAATTTGATTTCCAGAAGTATGTGCTAGAGTACTCAACAAATCTGAACATGGTATCTTACATTTTCATTCAACCAAGGTCAGCAATATCTAGTAAGTCCCATTCCAGACCACTAAGTTATAATCTTTTAACATAAATATGTGGTCAGTGTCCTCCATCGTTAAATCAATCCTGATGCATTTGGAAGAAGAAGAGATATCCTTCTATCCTTCATCAGTGACTCTTTGAAGCTTTATAGAATTTCCATTCATCGCAACTGATTTTTCATTGGGTTTACAAACTAAAGTTGTTTTGGCGCCTAGAGTTCTAGTTACTCTTACACCGACTTTTCATTCCCCTTGTCACTGTGTATCCATCTCCACCCCATGCATCACTCTAGGCCCGAGTATATATAAATGTCAATGTTTATGTGAATTGTACTACAAACCAGACTTATAAAAATTAAAGTGACATATTTATTTCTGTGGATCCAATTTTGGTTTTCCAAAAGATAATTTATATGTTTGACAATTGATGTGGCTTATTTGATGACTGGTGTGGCCAATCTTGTAATGCACAAGTCTACTAATTGGTCAGCTGAACTGGCACTACTAAAAAACTGGATATAGGTGACATGCAAGCATATAACTTATAGAGAGAAAGGGAAAGGAGTGATGGATGCGTGAGGCCATGACGTCAGACGGGGAAGTCCGGGGGCTCCGAAATTGCACTGCTTTTCCTTAAGAAAAAAGGTGACATAAATGGCCATCACCTTAAAAATGTATGTCACCCATTATGTGTGGCCTTTGTGCAATGTAGCCTATGCAGAATGAATGTCACCTATTCATAATTTTCATATTTGAAAACGTGATAATAGATGACATCATTAACCATCGCTCAGTTCGATAAAGTCACATCGACTCATGTCACCTATTTTATTAAGTAATGAAAAATGTAATCATCAAACAACTAATAGGTGGCATGCATGTACAACATGTATATACATATCATGCCTGGAAAATGAGATTAAAGAAATGGCGCAATCCAATACTGTGAAGTACTTGAAACACAATGTTCTCATCAAATTAGACATGGATATGTCAGTTTGGACAAACATATATCACGCTCAAGATGTGATTATACTAGATTAATTTTCAGCAACAATCATCAAAAGTCATCACAAAAATTTATACGAACAATATGCATTAACACATCAAATATGATTTTCATTGAATGCAAATATTTATGTACAAAGGGGAGGATATAGGATGTGTATCCCTTCCACAACACATTGTAAATCTAAAGATAATCTATAAACCGTTCCAATGATGAAAAACTATTTCTTAATGCATCATCAACTTTATTGACTTTAATTCAACCAACAGCAGGAGCCTGAAATGGCTGGCTTCTTCACTGTGGTGACCTATAAGACATGTCAACTAGAACCCCTACTCGTTGCACCCAATGCTACAGACTAGCTATCGCTACACTTGTGTTTGGATTGAGATCAATGAAGATACTTTCGTTTCTGCTTTTTCAAAGTGCAAGGCATCTCGTCTTGTAACATCTGAAATTTCTTGTTTGCTACAATTAGAAGCCATCCGATAACCATATGTGCAGCGGACAGTTGCAACTCCCACGAACTCTAATATTGCAATACAAATGTCATAGTCATGTTTAACCCATGATTATCTGGAAAAAAAATTCTTTCAATAAAGAAGTATAGGAAACTTACAAAAAAGTAGCGTCCTTTAGAAAAATAACAAAGTTGAATAATATAACAAAAAATAAAATCATCCCCAAAGTAGTTGTTGTTGGTTTGAGTACCTATATGCTAAACTGCACTCTCAAATGAATCCCTTAAGATGGAAAGGAGCTTCTTTGATGTGAGTAACATTCCATCCAAATGGAAACCCATATATTTATGTTATATTGTACATATGGAGTCCTATGAGTATCAACATTAGATTGAACTTTAAAAAAACTCATCAAGAGCCTTGGTTATAGTAGGAGACTAGAATTTGGTTCTCGCCCCCAATAAAAAGAAAGGAGGCAAACATTGCAATCACTATCGAGAAACTAAATCAATGGTACATTGACGGAACTTAGGACATGAATTTTGCAAGGCTTACAATATACCTACACTACAAGAAGATAAGTTTAAGAAAGGCTTAACGGGAAGTTCGAACACTTATTTTAGTGATCAGTTTGCAAGCATCATGATGGAACGCCTCCCACATATCCGGTCAGACCCTACTCCCTTACTAAAGAAATCAACACATACATATATGTGACATTGTATCTTAAAAATTAAGGCTTCTTAGTAGATCTATTAGGAGCTTCCCAAAGTTCTCAGGACATGCTGGAGTCGCAACTCATGTTTATACTATCATGAACAAAGCTAAAAACACTGCTTTGGAAATGGGCAATAAAAAACATAGAGAAAGGATACATAATAATAGAACCTAAAATCAAATGAAAGAATTCAAGAAGACATGGAAGATGACTTCCTTTTGTTGGAAGTTTACCTAGATGCCCTAGTCATGATTGAAGAAACATCACTCTGTGACCCAACACCTTCATCATGATGAAAATGGACATACCATCAGCTACATGTAACCAACATATAAGTATATATAAGGAAGTGATGAAACTTCAGAAGTAAAGGGGTCTAAGTCTAGAGCACGACAACCTGCATTATGACACATGTCAAAGAGACTTTAGCTCATAAACATCTTCTCAAAGGCAAACATGATTTTGTGCAGAAGTAGATCCAATAATGAAATATTCTTCAGATCTTAGAAGTAGCTTAGAGAATCAACTATAATTTTCAAACAACATGGTGACTACAATTAAGAGCATCAACTAAATACACTAAAATGAGCACCATTCAAGTTGTAGATTGCCATGAGCAACCCACAGATTTTCACAACATCAATTCTACATAGTGAGTAATCAGTAGGCTGAAGTTATTGCCACTGTCCCAGACATCACATAAGAGATGATCTGCACATTCATTACCTTAAGATAACATGCAGACCAATCTACCTACATTGATAGGTGTTATATATAAATATGGAGCAAACACATATCATTACAAGTTAACATTAACTAGAAAGGACTGAAATTCTTTCCTGAAAAAGTCAAAAGAGGATTGAAATCCACCTTCAAGTAGTCAAGTTTCTCAGCTGAGGATGAAGCGGAGGATGCGAAATCACAACACATTTATATGAAACTTGCATCTGAATCCCAGCAGATAAGTACCCATATGCAGCAAACTTCAACATTTAACAATTGAACAAAGGGCGTTGTGATCAGCAAAGGCCCACATACTGTATGAGGTTGTTCCCGTTAAAATACAATGTTCTAAGTTGGAACATCATGTGGAACATCTACATAATTGGGCCCTGTAGTCCAGTGTTTTTGTGAAATGTAAGTCCCATTACTAAGGAAATGTTGGGAAATTCTCCTTGGAAACCTGAAAATCAATTTTCTTCACGTGAGTCTGGGGTGGGTGAAGTAGGAACAGGGAATGAAGCCAGTGAGTGAATTGTTGGCCATAGAGAGCATGTCAATTTTGGGTAGTTGACTATGTACATGGGGTATAGGATCATTCAGCATGTTGTCATATATTATGAATTATATAATGAGAGTCGATAGAGTGAAGATGAGGAGCAAACCGTTCAGGCAATTTCCACTTGAATCAAGTATGTTGTGTGAACCATTCACGAGATTGACATACATCACAGCCCTGACTTGTGTGTTGGGCTGAGGACGAGGAGCAGAGCTCGGAGGAGTATCGCGATGGCCTGGTCAAGTGATCAGAGATGGTGCTTCTTCCTGGGCATCACATCGACAATGTTTCTTCTTCGTCATCGTCTCGGCGGAGAATGATCTCAGGCCTCTTGATGACCTCTCTACGTGTGACGGTGGACGATGTCGACCCTCTCGATTGACCTTGCTCTACTTGTAGATCTTTTGCTTGGCATCTGGACGACACCTCACGGTGAGGTGTCTCCACGACACCTCGTCGCATGGCACCCCAGTGGCTCTTTGCGGTAGGGACGGAGAATCTTAGAGGTTAGGGTTCGAGATATGAGAACGGGGGAAGGGACCAGATCGAGAAGAGTTGCCGCCTCAGGTGGGGACGTGAGAGTCAGACTCGGGACATGAATGGATTGGACTCTATGACTTGTGAGAAGAGAGGCACGTTTTGACCTAACTAACGGGGGAGTCGTGGGGAGTGACGGGGGAACATGTGCCACCTATAATCAGAAGAGGGGGCGTCGGGGCAGTGGAGGAAGAATCAGACATGAGCGTTATCGCGAATTAGTGTGAGTGGGGAGAGTGGAAGCACTGCACTAGTGTATTGACATTATATATAAAAAATTGCAGACCTCTACCCTTCATTTATTTATATTCGCTAGCTACCACCGAGATCTAGAAATGAGAGGGAAAACATTCTTTACAAGTCCACTAGTTTTTTCTACAAGTCCCTAAACTCCCAGACAACGACTACATTACTATTTTAATTTACCTTGACATGTACTTTGAGTTTAATTTAGACAAACATAGATATTTATTAGCCTTATAACCCTTGTTAAAAAAATGACAAGTATATATATCCTAATTTCATGTACTAGATTAGATTAACTTCATTTGCTTTAGTCATACATCACATGTTTCAATTTATATTATGTGTTTGTAAAATAATAAAATCATTTGTCTAAAGTTTTTTCTTAATCATATTACTCCTCTTGGTGACATTTGATCTATGATGTTAAAATTCAATGAAACCTCACTTTCTTCTGTAGTATATATATTAAGTTTTCATGCATTGATAAAAATAACTAGATAGATTATAAGATTAGAGGAAGAAAGTTCATGAAAAATGAAGAATGTAATAAAAAAAAATACTAAGACCACATTTGTTTAGACCACTACATTTTTTATGATACCTAAAACTTTGCTTTTCTCAATTAGCTCTAATGGTCACTTGTACATTGATATCACTTTTCAGGAGGTGCATATAAGGTACTAGTTTGCTTTCTATCCCCAATGGATATCTTATATGAGATATGGCTTCAACTAGTGTCTTGAGAGTCCTACTTGAGTCCTAACATTTGAAGGAGTAAAACAATTTCCGATTTGTCTTGTGGAACTTACGACACTCAACTTGTGCAATTGTTATAGTTTATATATATATATATATATGTGTGTGTGTGTGTGTGTGTGTGTGTGTGCATGTACAAATACACACACACACAGAGATATATATATATATATACAAACACACACACACACATGCACGTGCACACACACACACACACACACACACACACATATATATATATATATATATATATATATACATATATCTATATGTGTGTGTGCGTGTGTGTGTGTGTGTCTAGACAAAGAAAAAGAATATGATGATGATGATGATGATGATGAAGACAATGATGACGGTAGGTCAACCAAAATGTCAATTGTGGTACTCACCTGTGGGGCATACAACACTCGCTTTTTGGCTAGTAGTACTAGCTTGTAGTGCTTACAGCACTCACTTGTGCTCTTGCAACACTCACTAGATGGTTGTTCAGCTCTCACAAGTGGATTTTGCATCACTCACTTGTGGGGTTTGTAGCTGTTACACCCCGATCTCACAATTTCCTCAAATCGTGAGATTAGGGCATAAGATGGGATTTGTATGCAACACAAAGAACACCCTTAACTTTTTCTTTTCTTTTCTTTTCTTTAAAACTCTTGTTTCCCCGCATTGAACCACATATCATCTTAACAAAGGAATCTGAACATTTCTTTTACTAATCAGACTTTAATAGTAAAGATACATGTATAAGCATTCACGATGTCTTTCACACATTATGCACATGAAACTTGCTAATTAGCATACATATCAAAGAGGAACAATATTACACATTGTAATTACAACTCTCTCTCTAAACTCTTACTGAGGACCTAGAGTGACAAGGACCGACTGACTCAACTAATCTCATACTTGACTCATGTGGCAGGTCTACACTGAAGCTCTGACTATCTCCAAGTCCACGCGGTTAACCCTAAAATGTTTGAGTAGAGGGGTGAGCCTACTCGCTCAATGAATGAGTACTTCATGGAAACAGACTAATGCACTAATGTGATTACAGATATAATTTGAATAAACGATATGAAATTTAACAACAGTTAATACTACACTGAGCAGTTCTAAAACAATATAATTGAAATAACAAAGAATGTAAATATTGCATCAAAAGAATAACTACAAGAAGACTATGCTTCTAGTCTTCCTTAACTCTTTCATTTATAAAGAACTCTGTGAACCTATATGATCATATTTTAGATTATGCCCTAAACATATGCAGTGTACTCTGCATATGAAGATCCGCAGCAAGTTCATGCTACGGTCCCACCGTACAAGACTTAGCGACACACCCGGGAAGTGCTAAGTCTGACTACTCGTCCTGGTCTGCACAGGACACAGGCTCCTCAGCCTCATCGCACAACCACGTGTGCTGTACAACCACGTGTGCTCCCGACTTCTCCTTTAACCTGAGTACACCGGCGGAGAGTCACAGGGTTACCTTCGTGACACAAGAACGAATGGTGTTAGATAACCAAGTTTTCTTTTGTTATCGCAGTGCCATCGTGACACAAGCACGATTGTTGTTGGACACTGCCTCTCTTTCCTCGTTTGTCCGTGACACAAGCACGGATGATGTTGCAACACGAGTTTCACCCCAAAGTTGCAGACCCGTCTAAGGGGTTCTACGGTGTTAGGGCATCTAGGTCTATTAATTAATTAACAGATAAATATCATAGCTCATGTATTCAACATATACCATGTCTCAGTAACATCCCTTTCTAGGGCATGTCATATCTCATCACCTGCAATTTACGAGATATGTATTGAAATATAAGAAGCCCTGCAGTATGTAGATATCATTTCAGAGGGAACAAGCATATAAAGTTAAATGCACTAGAAACATACAATTCAACAATTAAGCATCACCACATCTCATATCGAGACCTTTCATATTACCATAGCATGATTCATTGAGCACCCCATCCTTAGGGTTTCACATGCCTTATTCATTCATCACATGCCAACACCCTACTCTTAGGGTTGTATTTGCCTCATTCACTTGTCACATGGCTCTTATCATGATCTCATAAAATATAAGCATTCACTAAATAAAGACTGTTTCCAACAAATCTTATATAATCAATATAGATATAAAATCATGGAAACTTAACTAAATTTAGATTTTTCCATATCATTTACTGTGATATCATTTATCAAGAATAAAATTCAATTAAGATAACCCATGAGATACATCCTAACCAATTATAGGATTACTAGTCCTTTTCAATAAGGTTGAAACACTAGTGATGTCTCAATTAGATTAAACCCTAATTACATCATTTGATATAAATCTAAAAAGCATTCTCACTAAGAAGTGTTATATACGTATCTGATATGAATCTACCATCAAAAAGTCATTCAAACAGAGAAGGAATCAGTATCATATCAATTTACAATAACTTAAATCAAACGGACATTTCAGGATTTAGAATTCACATGCTAAGCATTTAGGGATTTGGATGTTATAATCAAATTCGTGCATTAGAATGTTTGAAGGAAGAACCCACTCACCCTAAGGTGTGAAAACACCTCACAACTGCAGCTCAACTCAGGGAATCTCGAATTCCTATCAAATCCCTAGAAAATCTCCCAATTCTTCTTCCATTCAACTCGGAAACCTTGAAAATGAGGGATTATGAAGAAAGGGTGAGAAAAGAAGGAATTTCGACATCATATTGGATCAAATCAGAGCAAGGACGGAATCTTGACATGAGAGAGAAGATTCACCATAAAAGTCTATGCAAAGAATCCAAACTTACTTGATTTCATTCTTCCTGGAATCGCAAAACCCTAATTCAGCAATTCCCCCACTTTCTCCACTCAAGCCCTAACTGTCCCTCTCTCTCTAGGTTTTCGTTTCTCTGGAGTGAATGACGAAGAATGAGAGCTGCTTGTGTGTGTGGTTTCTCATATAAGTCAATTGAGCTGCTTGGGTCAATTGCATATTGACCCAACACTTAACTTTAATTATATAGGCTGAATATTCAGTTATACAAAAGTTACTGTAATTCGTTTATTTCAGAGATCAAAAATTCTCCAAAAATTATGGGAATTTAGAATATTGTTTATAATTGATCTATAAAGCTTCAGTTAAAATTTGAGATCATTTGAAGTTACCAATAAATAATTAAAAATAGAACAGTGCACTGCTATATTGCAGTCTGCAGAATATTCGGCCGAGTTTGTCCAGCACAAAACTCGACCGACACCCTTACTTTAGGGATTCAAAAGTTATCCAAAAATTATGCCAATTTAACAGAGTGTCTCAAACTGTGTTTTTCAAGCACAGTTAAAATTTGAGATCAATTGGATATACCAATAAAAAGATAAAATTCAATTACCACACTGCTGTAAAATTCTGAAATTGTGATCGGCCGAGTTTGAAACTCGACCGATAAACAGGTCAGAACCTTCTTCAAAAATTCTGATATTTGCCAATATTGTTCACATTTTATATATCCAAATCATATCCAAATTTTAAGTAAATCAGAGTTACACATAAAATACTAAAAATCATTTAGTGAGACACTCTACTTATTAAATTCTGTATTCATGTATCATCAAAACCCTATTTGGGCCGATTAGGGTTTATGCTTCTCAAACCCTAATTCTCAAGACCAAAGAACATTTAGAATTCTTATCATAGTTAAAACATCCTAATTGTGTTATTTTCATTCATTAGATTTCAAGAATGATTATTCCAATTAATCTTTGCAATTGTCTAGGTAAACCCTAGTTTACCAGTTAAGCTCAGATGGGGTCGTAACAACTCTTCCCCCCTTAGAATGTTTCGTCCTCGAAACATAAACCTACAAGAAAGATACATTCAAGGTTATTCTAAGCTTCTAAAGCCTTCCATGTCATTATATTCTTGTATTACATACCTGAATGTAGTTTTCAACATTAGATCTTTTAATTCTTTACTAAATCACAACATATCTCAAATAGTTCTCAATGATATCAAGAAAATTCTTTATGCCACAGTCCAACATAGAATGCAAAGATAAACCACCACGCTTTCACTGTGCAACTCTGATACTCTGATACAACTATCTCAACTTATGCTGCTCAGAGAGTTCTATTGTTCTGTATCACCTTTAAGTGACAAAAGCAAGTTCACCATGTTGTTTTAAACTTTAATAACATGCTACTCAAATAGCAAAACAGTCTTGAATTAAAAGACTAAATTCAACAATCAATTGCACAATACTACTCTTGGCATCCCCATTGGGTCGTGGATGCATGAGGTGAAGCATTACCACCTCATTCCATACTACCCTGTTTCGATCCTGGGATCTGTGGGTTATGGGCCCACACACAATTCAAAGTGTAACCATCGTATTATATCATTTTAGGGTTTCAACAACAGTAATAAGGTAATCCACAATTGTATCAGTCATTCAAGCATTAATCATACTCAATTACCATCACTCAATTATATTAGAGCTAGGTATAACAAGCTACACCTCATTAGGGTTACTTGTTCAAACAATCTAATTATCATCCCTTTCTATTAATATGAGTGAATAGATATAACTACCTTATTCAGGATATCCCTCCATGTGTTCTGACATCATCCAAACCGTATCACCATATCACAAATACACAATAGTAAGATGCATATCAGGTATGAATTACTACAACTATCATACGCCTTTAATTTAACATATAGCTTACACAAATACCCTGAAATCATATGTAGAACCAACTTTCATACCTTAATATGCCTTCAACAAATCATACATGTAAAAACAAATTCACATATTACACAAAGCTAGTGTTTTCCCATATCTCACTGCTCATTCATTACTTCTTTACTTTTTGCTACCTATCCTTTTCATATGATTATATATAATAAACATTATTAACATTGAAGGATTTAAGATAGGAATAAATTATTCATCATTCTTGCTATCACGCAAGAACTTATTTCTTATCACACTTCATCATATTGTATGTCACTATTACATTCACTAGATGACCCCACCAAGGTAGTTATGCACCATATATGATTCATTTTCTCTTATCATTTCATTCCCGCCTTGCTCTTATTAAGGAATATATGAAAGGGAAGATGATTTTAAGACTTGGAATACTTGTATTCAAACATTCCCTTAATACATTCTCGTATGTAGATTTACTTATTTATCAACAGAGATATTTGATTAATTAGCACTTGCTTGAATCTCACAACCTCTTTATTTTATAACTTCTCCATCATATTTCAAACCCTTTCTTACGTTTCATAGTCCTCTTACTATATACTACTCTTTAACCCGTCATCTTTAATTCTAAATTTTTCTCTTATGACCATGTTTCTTATTCATATGTATGGTCATGTATACCATGTTGCACATATTTCCACCTTTATCTTTATACTATTGTGAAGTTAACATTCTAAATTAATAGTCCTTCTATTAGTTTTTACTCATGTTGAATACATTACATATTCTTCATTTTTACATCAAGTGGATCATGCATGGGTCAAACATAGTTTCTCTTTCAATCAAGTTTTTCCTTCCTGAATACAGTCTACCTTTGTATGATTTATTCATTCGTTAAACTACACCTATGTTCTTTGCTTAGAAACTAGTTTGTTGTTCTAGTCTTATGAATTATATGATCATATGATTCTCTTCACTTTTACTCTTTTGAAGACTCTTTACTTCTATGGACCTATTGAAAGCTCAACTCTATTCTTCTACTTAGCCTTTTCTTTAGAGTTCATAAAAGCATTATACTCTATTATATGATTCATTCTTCATGATTGATTCTTGCTATCTTGAACCATACATACATTTCACATATCTTTTCTATATTTCATATGTATAGTTCATGTAATATTAATCAATAAACTAATTATGAACTTCTTATCATGTTCTATTATTCCCAATTAAGAGTTTTACATTTGAGACCCCAAAGTTGAACCTCAGATATCAGTTTCGACTAATTATTAGTTATTCTGATCTTGCCCATCTGTTTCAACATCTTATTGTATATACATTCTTACTCTGATGTGGGTCTAATTATTCCAATTCTATTCTTATTATGCTATTGATAGGAGTCATTAGATCCTAGTAACGCATCCTGCCAACTGGACCAGGCCAAACCTGAAGTCCTGAAGCCAAGGACTACTGAGGATTACATTTTTCCTGAACTGCCACTCACAGCTCAGAAACTCGGCCGATTGGTCAGAAACTCGGCCGATTGCTTCACAACTCGGCCGATCTGCTTGAAACTCGGCCGATCAACTTCCCGTTTGATTTCCTGAAAAAGGAAACTCGACCGAATTACATACAACTCGGCCGATCAGTTTGCTGTTCGATTGCCTATTAAGGAAACTCGGCCGAATCACATACAACTCGGCCGAATCGCGTACAGACTGAAAACCTAAACAGACCTGCTGATGTCAATTTCACTCGAATCAGCGGGCAAAACTATAGAAACAAAAGCTCATTCAAAGGTCAATTCTAGTCTACTTGTTACAAAGAGTGAAATCAATAAATGCTACAATTGCATAGTGTACAACAGATATTAAAGACCCATATTTCAAAGTATTGAATATTTCAATTCAAACATATAAGAGCATTTCTATACATTTCCAACAAAAACAACATTATGAAATGTAAGTTCTATCTCCTTTTACATTTATGCTCTTAATTCTTGTTTCTTTTCTCGTTTTCTAACCCTAACATTTCTAGGGTTCCTCTCTAGCCCATTCTTCCACTGTATACCTGGCCAGGGTATACGTGAGAGAATAGACAGAGTAGCTTGTACTGGCTGATCCAAGTACTCAGATATTGGGCCAGGATATCCAAATATTCAAATCCCCAAAGCTAACATCAAACATCTCCTATCTGCCATGAAATAGGACTCTAACTTACTAACTTAATGGTCCTTGACAACTCACCCTAAGCTATGATACCAAGCTGTTACACCCCGATCTCACAATTTCCTCAAATCATGAGATTAGGGCATAAGATGGGATTTGTATGCAACACAAAGAACACCCTTAACTTTTTCTTTTCTTTTCTTTTCTTTAAAACTCTTGTTTCCCCGCATTGAACCACATATCATCTTAACAAAGGAATCTGAACATTTCTTTTACTAATCAGACTTTAATAGTAAAGATACATGTATAAGCATTCACGATGTCTTTCACACATTATGCACATGAAACTTGCTAATTAGCATACATATCAAAGAGGAACAATATTACACATGGTAATTACAACTCTCTCTCTAAACTCTTACTGAGGACCTAGAGTGACAAGGACTGACTCACTCAACTAATCTCATACTTGACTCATGTGGCAGGTCTACACTGAAGCTCTGACTATCTCCAAGTCCACGCGGTTAACCCTAAAATGTTTGAGTAGAGGGGTGAGCCTACTCGCTCAGTGAATGAGTACTTCATGGAAACAGACTAATGCACTAATGTGATTACAGATATAATTTGAATAAACGATATGAAATTTAACAACAGTTAATACTACACTGAACAGTTCTAAAACAATATAATTGAAATAACAAAGAATGTAAATATTGCATCCAAAGAATAACTACAAGAAGACTATGCTTCTAGTCTTCCTTAACTCTTTCATTTATAAAGAACTCTATGAACCTATATGATCATATTTTAGATTATGCCCTAAACATATGCAGTGTATTCTGCATATGAAGATCCGCAGCAAGTTCATGCTACGGTCCCACCGTACAAGACTTAGCGACACACCCGGGAAGTGCTAAGTCTGACTACTCGTCCTAGTCTGCACAGGACACAGGCTCCTCGGCCTCATCGCACAACCACGTGTGATGCACAACCACGTGTGCTCCCGACTTCTCCTTTAACCTGAGTACACCGGCGGAGAGTCACAGGGTTACCTTCGTGACACAAGCACGAATGGTGTTAGATAACCAAGTTTTCTTTTGTTATCGCAGTGCCATCGTGACACAAGCACGATTGTTGTTGGACACTGCCTCTCTTTCCTCGTTTGTCCGTGATACAAGCACGGATGATGTTGCAACACGAGTTTCACCCCAAAGTTGCAGACCCGTCTAAGGGGTTCTACGGTGTTAGGGCATCTAGGTCTATTAATTAATTAACAGATAAATATCATAGCTCATGTATTCAACATATACCATGTCTCAGTAACATCCCTTTCTAGGGCATGTCATATCTCATCACCTGCAATTTACGAGATATGTATTGAAATATAAGAAGCCCTGCAGTATGTAGATATCATTTCAGAGGGAACAAGCATATAAAGTTAAATGCACTAGAAACATACAATTCAACAATTAAGCATCACCACATCTCATATCGAGACCTTTCATATTACCATAGCATGATTCATTGAGCACCCCATCCTTAGGGTTTCATATGCCTTATTCATTCATCACATGCCAACACCCTACTCTTAGGGTTGTATTTGCCTCATTCACTTGTCACATGGCTCTTATCGTGATCTCATAAAATATAAGCATTCACTAAATAAAGACTGTTTCCAACAAATCTTATATAATCAATATAGATATAAAATCATGGAAACTTAACTAAATTTAGATTTTTCCATATCATTTACTGAGATATCATTTATCAAGAATAAAATTCAATTAAGATAACCCATGAGATACATCCTAACCAATTATAGGATTACTAGTCCTTTTCAATAAGGTTGAAACACTAGTGATGTCTCAATTAGGTTAAACCCTAATTACATCATTTGATATAAATCTGAAAAGCATTCTCACTAAGAAGTGTTATATATGTATCTGATATGAATCTACCATCAAAAAGTCATTCAAACAGAGAAGGAATCAGTATCATATCAATTTACAATAACTTAAATCAAACGGACATTTCAGGATTTAGAATTCACATGCTAAGCATTTAGGGATTTGGATGTTATAATCAAATTCGTGCATTAGAATGTTTGAAGGAAGAACCCACTCACCCTAAGGTGTGAAAATACCTCACAACTGCAGCTCAACTCAGGGAATCTCGAATTCCTATCAAATCCCTAGCAAATCTCCCAATTCTTCTTCCATTCAACTCGGAAACCTTGAAAATGAGGGATTATGAAGAAAGGGTGAGAAAAGAGGGAATTTCGACATCATCTTGGATCAAATCAGAACAAGGACGGAATCTTGACATGAGAGAGAAGATTCACCATAAAAGTCTATGCAAAGAATCCAAACTTACTTGATTTCACCCTTCCTGGAATCGCAAAACCCTAATTCAGCAATTCCCCCACTTTCTCCACTCAAGCCCTAACTCTCCCTCTCTCTCTAGGTTTTCGTTTCTCTGGAGTGAATGACGAAGAATGAGATCTTCTTGTGTGTGTGGTTGCTCATATAAGTCAATTGAGCTGCTTGGGTCAATTGCATATTGACCCAACACTTAACTTTAATTATATAGGCTGAATATTCAGTTATACAAAAGTTACTGTAATTCGTTTATTTAAGAAATCAAACATTCTCCAAAAATTATGTAAATTTAGAATGTTTTTTATAATTGATCTATAAAGCTTCAGTTAAAATTTGATATCATTTGCAGTTACCAATAAATAATTAAAAATAGAACAGTGCACTGCTATATTGCAGTCTGCAGAATATTCGGCCGAGTTTGTCCTGCACAAAACTCGACCGACACCCTTACTTTAGGGATTCCAAAGTCATCCAAAAATTATGCCAATTTAACAGAGTGTCTCAAACTATGTTTTTCAAGCACAGTTAAAATTTGAGATCAATTGGATATACTAATAAAAAGATAAAATTCAATTACCACACTGCTGTAAAATTATGAAATTGTGATCGGCCGAGTTCGAAACTCGACCGATAAACAGGTCAGAACCTTCTTCAAAAATTCTGATATTTGCTAATATTGTTCAAATTTTATATATCCAAATCATATCCAAATTTTAAGTAAATCAGAGTTACACATAAAATACTAAAAATCATTTAGTGAGACACTCTACTTATTAAATTCTGTATTCATGTATCATCAAAACCCTATTTGGGCCGATTAGGGTTTATGCTTCTCAAACCCTAATTCTCAAGACCAAAGAACATTTAGACTTCTTATCATAGTTAAAACATCCTAATTGTGTTATTGTCATTCATTAGATTTCAAGAATGATTATTCCAATTAATCTTTGCAATTGTCTAGGTAAACCCTAGTTTACCAGTTAAGCTCAGATGGGGTCGTAACAGTAGCACTCTCTTGCAGGGTGTGCAACACTCACTTATGGGGCTTACAACACTTGCCATGTATCATATCATTGTTGTGTTCTCTGATAACATTTCATTGATAAAGAATTTCTAAGGAGTCATGGCTTATATGGTGAGAGTGTCCTCTCATAACAACTCTCTAAAAATGCATTTGTGAGGAGCCATGGCCCATATCATGACACTGTCCCCTCACAACAAGTCCCTCGAAATGTATTTGTTAGGTGATATGTCCAGTATCATGATAATTTTCTCTCATAGTAAATCCCTAAAAATGCATTGGGAGGAATATTGTGGCATTTTCCTCTCACATCAAGTCCCTAAAAATGCATATGGGAGGAGTACCCATATCATGAGAGTATCCTCTCATAACAACTTTCTATCATAGTAAATCCCTAGAAATGTATATGGGAGGAGTCAGCGCGGAGGCTCGATGCCTAATGAGAGGTGATAACCTCCAATGATGAGATGAGGGATTGATATTCCCTAATGATGTGAAATGATGTTGGTCTTGTATGGTAGTGGTAACAAGTAATTATGTGATAACTTCTTAAATGCATTTGTCAGGAGTTGGAGACCATATCAAGTAATGTTGAATCTAGGCCCCATATCATGATAACATCCTCTCACAATAAGTCCCTAAAAATGCATTTGTGAGGAGCGGGAGACTATATCATGAGAATGTCCTCTCACAACAAGCCTCCGAAAATGCATTTATGAGATTTAGGATTCATATCATGACATTGTCCTCACAAAAAAGTTCAATATCATGAGAGCATCCTATCACAAGAAGTCCATGCACATGATTTGAAAGAGGTCAAAACACTTATGATACAGTAGAAAATATATGAAATGTTACCACCAATACCTTTGTATAAAGAGGTCGAAACACTTGTGATAAGAGTGGTTAAGATCATGTAGAGTGTTACCCCATGTGGTTGAGGTCAAAATACTACTCATATTAGGGTTGAAACCCTGAATGGTTAAGGATGAATCACCTTGAAGTGTGGAGGCTGAAACACTTTGGTTGGAGGTCAAGACACTCATGTCTTATGAGTTCAATACACCTAGAATGGTTGAGGTCAATACATCATCATGATGTAGGGTCGATACACCAAGTGTTGCAGTCGTGACACATGGTGTGTGTCTAGGTCGCTACACTTTATGGTGATGGGTCGATACACTTACATTCGTACATGTATAGATGATCAATACATAATGTAATGATCAATATAATATGATGTGACTTTGAACGGTTAATCATTAACCACAATTCTTGGGTTCAAGCTTTCATGATATGGGATGGTCCTCACATGCATTTGGGAGAAGCCACATCCAATATCATGACAGTATGCTCTGACATCAAGTCCCTAAAAATACATTTGGAAGGAACCATGACCCATATCATGACAATGTCCTCTCACAACATGTCCTTGAAAATGAATGTGTGAGAAGTTAGGGCCCATATCATGTGTGAGAAGATAGGGCCCATATCATGACAATTTCCTCTCACAGAATGTCCCTAAAAATACACTTGGGAGGAGCCACAACCAATATCATGATAGTGTCCTCTCATAGCATGTCCCTAAAAATGATTTTATAAGGAGATAGGTCAATATCATGATGGTGTCCTCTCACAACAAGTACCTAAAAATGCATTTGATAGGATCTACATCCCATATCATGAGAATGTCCTCTCATAGAATGTGGCTGGAAGTGTATTTGGGAGGATTTATGACCAATATCATGACAGTGTGCTCTCAGAACAAGTCCCTAAAAATAATGTTTTCAGGATCCAGGACCCATATCATGATGGTGTCCTCTCACAACAAGTCCCTGAATATGCTTTTGGGAGGAACTAGGGGGCATATCATGATGGTTTCCTCTTACATCAAGTCTCTAAAAATGCATTTGGGAAGAACCACATCCCATATAATGACAATGTACTCTCCCAACAAGTCACTGGGAATGCATTTGGGAGGTGCCACATCCCATATCATGATAATGTCCTCTCATAACATGTCCATAGTAATAAATTAGAGAGGAGCCATGACCCATATCGTGACAACATCCTCTCATGACATGTCCCTCAAAATGAATTTGTGAGGATCCATGGCCCACATCATTATGATGTCCTATCACAGTAAGTCCTTAAAAATGCATTTAGGAGGACTCATATCCCATATCATGACTGCGTCCTCTCACAATAAGTCCCTGGAAATACATTTGGCAGGGGTCATGGCTAATATCATGATAATGTCCTCTCGCAGCAAGTCCCTAGAAATAAAAAAATTAGGAGCCAGGGCCCATATCATGAAAGTGTACTCTTACAGCAAGTCACTAAATATATTTTTGGGAGGAGACATGGCCCATATCATGACAATGTCCTCTCGCAGCAAGTCCCGCAAAATGTATTAGGAGGTGTCAGGACACGTGTCATGACTATGTCCTCTCACAACATGTCCTTGAAAATGAATATGTGAGGATCTAGGCCCCATATCGAGAAACCACCGACTACAACAAATTCTTAGTTTTGAAAATCCACATGATCATTACTTTGTACCACATCCAAGGCACTCTACTGGTCCGTTCATGAGCGATCTCCCAACCTACTCACCTTATAGGGGGTATCCATATGCTCATCCATAAGTGGTTGACACCTTCTCCCAACGATTAGGAAAGTAACCCATCGGCAGGGAATAGTTGTGCTTCTCATAATAGTGTCCTCTCACAGAAAGTGCTTCAAAAATGCATTTGGGAGGTGCCACGACCCATATCGTGATAATGTCCTTTCACAACATGTCCCTTCAAATGCATTAAGGAGGATACATGGTTCATATATTGGCAGTGTCCTCTCATAATAACTCCTTGAAAATACATTTCAGTGAAATATGGACCAATATCATGACAATGTCCTCTCACGCCAAGTCCTTGAAAATACATTTGGGAAGTGCCATGATGCATATGATGTCAATTTCATCTCACACTAAGTCCTTAAAAATGTACTTGGGAGGTTTTAGGTCCTATATCATGACAACGTCCTCTCACAACAAGTCCATAAAAATACATGTGGGAGGTGTCAGGGTCCATATCATGAAAAATATTATCTCACATCAAGTCCCTAACAATGCAATTGGGAGGTTCCATGACTCGTATCATGTAGTGTCCTTTCATAACATGTCCTTTAAAATGCATTAAGGAGGAGCCATGGCCCATATATTGACAGTGTCCTATCACAATAAGTCCCTAAAAATGTATTTCAGTGAAGTTTGGGCCCATATCATGACAACGTCCTCTCACGGCAAGTCCTTGAAAATACATTTAGGGGGTTCCATTACACATATGATGACAATTTCATCTCTCAGTGAGTCATTAAAATGTATTTGTGTGGTGTTAGGTCCCATATCATGACAATGTCCTCTCATAACAAGTTCATCAAAATGCATTTGGGAGGTCTCAAGCCCTATATCATGACAAATGTTATCTCACAACAAGTCCCTAAAAATGCATTTGGGAGGTTCCACGACCCATATGTTGATAGTGTCCTTTCACATGTCCTTTCAAATGCATTAGGGAGGAGAAATGGCCCATATATTGAAATTTTCCTCTCATAGTAAGCCCCTAAAATGCATTTGGGTGAAGTTTGGGCCCATATCATGACAATCTCCTCTCATGCCAAGTCCTTGAAAATACATTTGGGAGGTGGCATGGAACATATGATGACAATTCCATCTCACATTTGGTCCTTACAAATGCATTTGTGAGGTTTCAAGTCTCATATCATGAGAACATCCTCTTACAACAAGTCCATGAAAATGCATTTGGAAGATGTCAGGAACCATATCATGACAAATGTTATCTCACTCCACGTCCGTAAAAATGCATTTGGGAGGTGCCACGACCCATATCATTAAAGTGTCCTTTCACAACATTTCCCTTCAAATGCATTAAGGAGGTGTCAGCGCCCATACATTGACAGTGTCTATAAATGCATTTAGGAGGATCCATAGCCCATATCATGACAGTATCGTCTCACAACAAGTCCCTTGAAATGTATTTATGAGTATCTTGGGCCCACATCATGACAATATCATCTCACAAAAAGTCCCTTGGCATGCATTTGACAGGATGTTGGGTCCCATATCATGATAGTGGTCTCTCACAACAAGTCTTTGAAACTACATTTATGAGTATCCAAACCCATATCATGAGAACCCTCTCTAAAAAGTCCCTCAAAATGCATGTGTGAGGGTCTACAACCCATAATAGGACAATTTCCTCTTAGACAAGTCCATTAAAATGCTTTGAGGAGGGGCTACAGTCTATGTCATGACATTGTCTTCTCACAAAAAGTCCTAGAGATGTGTATATATGCATTGTCCTCTTAACTATTCATAAATGGACATCTATGAGTTTGGGGAGAATTGAATCCTGGTTGATTGGGTGCTTATGGCAGCTACCTCCCATTTGAAGGAATCATTTCTGGGGTGGGAGGTCTATGTAAGATTTTGCCAAGGAGAAATTTTCCTTGTAAGAAAAAGGCCCATTTCCCTTAGAATGATCACCAAAGAGAC
Organism: Alisma plantago-aquatica; assembly: GCA_963693085.1. NCBI lineage: Eukaryota > Viridiplantae > Streptophyta > Magnoliopsida > Alismatales > Alismataceae > Alisma > Alisma plantago-aquatica. The sequence goes on along the minus strand of OY856410.1, from coordinate 220,050,941 downwards.
ATGTATGAGTTTGGTGAATATTTTCATGCCAATATCCCTTTATGAATCACTTAGAATGACTCTCAACAACATTTTCTCTCAGATATCTCCTTTACAAGTTGTCAAATAAATGTACTGATATATCCCCATGAAAATGCATTTGGGAGGATGCATGAACCATACCATGACAATGTTCACTCACAACAAGTTCCTTGAAATGCAGCTTGGAGGACTTGTGGCCCATATCTTGATAGTGTCCTCTCACAACAAGTTCCTAAAAATACATTTGTGAGGAGACTAGGCCCATATCATGAGAATGTCCTCTCATGGAAATCTCCCAAAATGTATTAGTGAGGAGCCATGGTCCATATCATGACAATGTGTATCAGTAGATAGTTTATAAAAATGCTTCTGGGTGGAGCTAAGGGCCATATCATGATAATGTCCTCTCATAGTAAGTATTTGGAAATGCTTATATTTGAGACATGTGTATATGCATTGACCTCTTAACTATTCACAAAAGAGACATGTATGAGTTTGGGGACGATGAGAGAAAGGTCATTCGAGTGCTTTCGATAGCCACCACTCTATTGAAGCAATTTTTTCTGGGGGGTCGGTGGTCTACGCAAGTCACTGTCAAGGAGAAATTTGATAATAGTAGAATGATAACAATCGATTAAATTCAAAGAAGACAAAGATCTTGGAGACAATAAATATGAGTCCATGTCACAAACATACACTTAGAAATTTGAGCTGCAAATAGATCAAAAGTTAAGAAACTCAAATGTTCTCCTTATTATGATAACATACTCTACCTGGCCCAAATGATTTACCTTGAAACTGATCTTGAATCTCCATTCTCAACAAAGCAGCATATTTGAACTATTTTCCTAGAAAATGCAAAACCTATACATAAAAGGATAACATTTAAATGGTCATTTATTTTCTAAGAGGTAGGAAATGTCTTGAAAGCCAAAAAAGTGCTTTCTTAAATCTAATTAACACCATCATCAAATGATTGTTATACCTTTGGCTTTCATCAACTATGGCAATCAACATTATGCTATGGACAAGTCTTCACTTGAGCATCCTTCATCAATGTGATATGAAGGCAAAAAGAAAAAGAATTAGTTAACTACAATAGCTACACTTGTGCTTGCAAAATACCATGGCTCCCACCTAGTCCCTCTAGTATCTAGGTGGGCTGCCTTAAACTGGGGTCCCTAATTATCATACCTTTTATTTCTTCTCACAACCACCAATGATTCCATAAATGGCTGCTTCAAAATGAATCTGTACATGTGCAATATCATCTCTAATAAATTTACATCTTTTTGTGATATTGTGATCATAAGAAGAGAATATGAAGGATAAGACTAGAGGTATTCATATGTTATTTATGGCTGTATCACAATTGAAAGAACAAAGAAAACAAACATCGCACACACAAACACACTAATTCATCATTTTGTCCTGATCAAGAACATAATGCATATTTTTGATCATGTGCATCATCCAAAGGGGGTATGGATTTCACAGCTCTAATAAACCATCCTAGGTCCTTCAATATATATTTGGGAGGTGGCATGGCACATGTGATGATAATGTCATCTCACAGTAAGTCCTTAAAAATGCATTTGGGAGGTTTCATGTCTCCATATCATGACAACGTCCTCTTACAACAAGTCCATGAAAATGCATTTGGGAGGTGTCAGGGCCCATTTCAAGAAATATGTTATCTCACATCAAGTCCCTAAAATGCATTTGGGAGGTTCCACGACCCATGTCATGATAGTGTCCTTTCACAACATGTCCCTACAAATGCATTTGGGAGGTATCAGGGCCCATTACAAGAAAAATGTTATCTCACATAAAGTCCCTAAAAATGCATTTGGGAGGTTCCTCGACCCATATCATGATAGTGTCCTTTCATAACATGTCCCTAAAAATGCATTTGGGAGGTGTCAGGACCCATTTCAAGACAAATTTTACCTCACATCAAGTCCCTAAAAATGCATTTGGGAGGTGCCACGACTCATATCTCACAATACAACATCATTACTATCTCCACAACGCACAATGTGACGGCGATAGAATGTGATACAACATCATTAAAGCAAGGCATCACAACCAACGTTACACATAGGCTTCGCAACCAACCCACAACACAACGTCACGACCCACCCTCACAGCACAACGTCGCGACTGTATCAAACACACTGTCACGACTAGACCATAACGAAGTATCATGTCCATAAGTAGAATGGACCATCACAAATGAAACAAGGCCAACCATCACAATCAAAACAACACCAACTGTCTCGGCCTCAAACACAGATGGTGCACTTATTTCTCGACCCAAAACACAAGAGAAACGACAATCTTGACCAAAACAAGACCCAACTACCCATGTCACGATAGTGTCCTTTCACAACATTTCCCTCTAAATACTTTTGGGAGATGTCAGGGCCCATTTCAAGACAAATGTCATCTCACGCCAAGTCCTTGAAAATACATTTGGGAGTTGTCATCGCACATATAATGACAATGCCATCTCACAATAAGTCCTTAAAAATGCATTTAGGTGGTATCAGGTCCCATTTCATGACAACCTCCTCTCATAACAAGTCCATCAAATTGCATTTGGGAGGTTCCAGGGCCCATATCATGACAAATGTCACGACCTTTCACAACATGTCCTTTCAAATGCATTATGGAGGATACATGGCCCATATATTGGCAGCGTCCTCTCATAATAAGTCCCTAAAAATGCATTTTAGTGAAGTTTGGGCCATATCATGAGAATGCCCTCTCACGCCAAGTCCTTGAAAATACATTTGGGAGGTTCCATCACACATATGATGACAATGTCATCTCACGATAAGTCCTTAAAAATGCATTTGGGTGGTTTTAGGTCCCATATAAGTGGGGAGGGGAAATGTTTTTACATGTGAATTCACAATGAGAGGGTGGTTTTATTAATTTGTTTTGTTTAATTAAATAATAGTTGAAAAGTAAATGTATCTTATGTATATCTTTGTAACTATAATTTATTATACGAGTCATTTTTTTTAAATATATTTGTAAGGAGCCATGGCCCATATCATGAGAGTATCATCTCACAGCAAATCTCTGGAAATACATTTGTGCTTAGCTATCAGCCATATTGTAACACTATCCTCTCACAGTAAGTCCTTAGAAATGTATTTTTAAGGTGTCATGGCTCATGTCATGACAATGTTCTCTCACACTAAGTCCCTCATAATGCATTTGGAGCAATATCTTGATAGTGTTCTCTCAGAAAAAGTCTCTAGAAATGCATATGAAAGGAGCCAAGGTCAAATCATGAGAGTATACTCTCAGAGAAGGTCCTCAAAAATACTTTTGGAAGAAATCATGGCTTATATCATGACAATGCCCTCTCACAACAAGTCCCTTGAAATGTATTTGTGAGAAATTGGGGCCCATATTATGACAATGTCCTCTCACAACAAGTCGCTAGAAATGCACTTGTGAGTGAGTCGATGTCGGTATTGTGAGAATTTCCTCTCATAGATAATTCCTAGAAATGCATTTGTGGTAGGTATGGGCCGTATCGTGACATTGTCCTCTCACATCAATTTCCTAAAAATACATTTGTGAGGTCCTATATCCTTTATCATGATAATGTTCTCTCACAATAAGTTTCTAAAAATAATTTAGCAGGATTATCATGATAGTGTACTCTCATAGCAAGTCTTTGAAAATGCATGTGGAAGGAGCTATGTCCAATATCATGAGACTGCTCTCTAATACAAAGTCTCCAAAAATGTATTTGGGGAGGTCCATGGTCCATATTGTGACATTGTAAAATGCATTTGTGAGGAGTTGGGACCATATCACAGTAGTGCACTCTCATAGCAAATCCCTGAAAGTGCATTTATGAGGAGTTTGTGACTATACTTCTTGTAAACCGTAAAATCCTTGTACCTGATTTGGGATTTTGAAAGAATGAGTGATGACCTCTTGTTCTTTATTTATGGAACTATTTTGTTCAGTTTATGATGTGTTCATTTAATATAAATGATAGTCTTAATGATAGTTGCATGTGTGAGAAGACATATTTCCACACCCTTAAGAATGATCCTTAAGATGATATTCTATGATCATGTTTTAGGGTTTGAAGTACATGGCCCATATCATGAAAATTTCCTCTCACATCAAGTCCCTCAAAATGTATTGGGAGTTTCCATGGACCATATCATGACAATTTCCTCCCACAATATGTCCTTGAAAATGAATTTGTGAGCAGTTAGGGCCCATATCATGACGGTGTACTCTCACAGGAAGACCCTAAAAATGCATTTCAGAGGAGCCACATCACATATCATGAAAATGTTCCCTCACAACAAGTCCCTAAAAATATATTAAGGAGGATCCATGACAAATATCATGACAGTGTCCTCTTATGGCATGTCCCTAGAAATGACTTTGTGAGGTGACATGCCCATATCATGATGGTGTCCTCTCATAGCAAGTACCTGAAAATGAATTTGAGGGGATCTACATCCCATGTCATGAGAATGTCATCTCACAACATGTCGCTGGAAATGAATTTGGGAGGATATGTGACCAATATCATGATAGTGTTCTCTCACTGTAAGTCCCTCAAAATAAATTTGCGAGGATCCATGGCCCATATCATGATGGTGTCGTCTCACAACATGTCACTGAATATGCTTTTGGGAGGTACCAGGGCCCATATCATGATGGTATCCTCTCACATCAAGGCTTTGAAAATGAATTTGAGAGGAGCCACATCCCATGTCATGACAATGTCCTCTCCCAATAAATAACTAGAAATGTATTTAGGAGGAGCTACATTCCATATCATGACAATGTCCTCTCATAACAAGTCCATAGAAATATATTTGGGAGGATTCCTGACTCATATCATGACAATGTCTTCTCAAAACCTATCCCTCAAAACAAATTTGTGAGGATCCATGGCCCACATCATAATGATGTCCTTTCACAACAAGTCCTTGAAAATGCATTTAGGGGGAACCATATCCCATATCATGACAATGTCCTCTCACAACAAGTCCCTGGAAATATATTTGGGAGGAGCCACAACTAATGTAATGACAATATCTTCTCACAACAAGTCCCTAAAAATAAATTTGTGAGGAACTGAGGCCCATATCATGATGGTGTGCTCTCACAACAAGTCCCTGAATATACTTTTGGGAGGAGACAGGGTCCATATCATGGCAATATCCTCTGACAATAAGTCCCTCAAAATATATTGGGAGGTTCCAAGGCCCATATAATGACAAATGTCATCCATAGCAAGCCCATAAAAGAATATTTGAGAGGATTCATGACCCATATCATGATAGTGTCATGTCAAAACAAGTCCCTAGAAATGTATTAGGGAGGAGCCAGGGCCCATATCTTGATAATGTCCTCTCATTGAAAGTCCCTAAAAATGCATTTGGATAGAGTTGGGGCCTATATCATGACAATGTCCTCTCATAGCAAGTATCTAAAAATACTTTTAGGAACCAAGGCCCATAACATGACAGTGTCCAGTCACAACAAGTCACCAAAAATGCATTTGGTAGGTGTCAAGTCTCATATCATGACAATGTCCTCTCATAAAAAGTCTCTAGAAATGCTTTGATCAGAGATGTGTATGTATGTATTGTCCTCATAGTTGTTCATAAATGATATGTGTATGAGTTTGGGGATGATTGAAGAACGGTCAGTTGGGTGTTTGCGAGAGCCACCGCCCATTTGTAGCAATTGATGTTGGGGGTGGTGGTTTACACAATCTGTTGCCAAGGAGCAATTTTCCTAACAAGACAAAGACCTCTTGGCCTTATAATGTTCATAAAAGAGACTTGTATGAGTCTAGTGACAATTGTCATGTCAATATCCCTTCATGAATGACTTCGATTGAATTATAATGACTCCTAGCAATAATTTCACTGACACATGTCCTTTTTAAATTGTCAAATAAATGTGTTGATATATCCCTAAAAAAATGCACTTGGGAGGAGCTATGACCATTTCTTCTCACAACAAGTCTCTTTCAATGCATTTCTTAGGAACTGGGGCCCATATAATGACAATGTCCACTCACAATAATTCTCTAAAAATGCATATGTGAGGGTTGGGGCCTATGTCACGAGAATTTTCTCTTACAACAAGCACCAGTAATGCATTTACGAGGTTCCACGGCCCATATCAAGACAGTGTCCTCTCATAGTAAGTCTATAAAAATTCTTTTGGGGAGGAGCTACGACCCATATCATGAATCATGATATTATCCTCTCACAATAAGTCCCTAGAAATATTTTGATCTGAGATGTCTATATATGTGTTGTCTTCTTAATTTTTCACAAAGGAGACTTTTACGAGCTTAAGGACGATTAGAGAATGGTTGATCGGGTTCTTGCGGTAGCCACCTATCATTTGCAACAAATGCTGTTGGGGGTGGGCGGTCTACACAAGTTGTAGCCAAGGAGCATTTTGCCTCAACAGACAAAGGCTCGTTAGCCTTAGAATTTTACAAAAGAGATGTGTAAGAGTTTGGAGACAATCATCATGCTAGTATCTCTTTGTGAATGACAATCAAATAAATTAGAATGATTATCAACAAAAAAAATTCTCAGGCTTCTCATTTTTGAGTTGTAAAATAAATGTGTTGATATATTCCCATGAAACTGCATTGAGAAAATTGTTGATTCTTATTATTAGTTGGAAGATGTTTTATGACTGACATGTCTGTCACCTATGGTTAGGTGACAAGAATGTATGTCATCTAAAACTTTGGTGACAAACATACATGTCACCTAAAAGATATGCCTCCTTGTATATTACACTTGAATCATATACATGTCTCCTAAACGGTAAACACCCATTAGAACATAGGTGATTCAAATGTATGTCACCTATAGTGTGTCACCCTTTCAAGTATGATAAAATGTATGTCATCTATGTCGCACAGACTACATGCGACATACATACATGTAGGTGACCCTTTTAAATATGCTAAAATATATGTCATCTATTTTACATAGGTCTACACAGATTATAAGTAATGTGCAAATATGTCCTAAAATGTGTGACCTTTTACATGACTGTCACCTATACTATGTTTTTTGGTAGTGTGGTAACGGAATAAATGGTTTAGACCTCATGCGGAAAACCGAGCACAATGTGCGTTGGATTTCCTGGGCATGCTGCTTGATTACAGGGCTTGGTTTCCTCTTCCTTGTGGTGCTGCCTAATCCATCGTTTGAGGCTATACTCATGGAGGAACTGTCATCCAGTGCAATTGGGGCACTGCAACGAACCTCCTGGAGCAGGTTAAGACAGTCTCTACGGTGGTGTGGCAGATGAGGAAGGACAGGCTGTATATCTACATGCTCTTCATACTTGACCTTTTCCACAGTTCGTCCTCACTGTTTTTACCTTGACCTGACCCGTCGACCGTACCGGCGTATCCTTTCAGCATCAGTAGGAGAGACATAACAAAGAGGCACACTTCACACTACCGGAAGCCCCGCCGCTGGACCATTACAAATCGTCTGCATCATGCAACCTGGTTTGTGACTGCGTCCAGCTATGATCCGCTGCATGTGTCCAGCAACAGCATGCCTGCATTAGCTCCTCAACCACATGCGTCTCCCGCATACATGGTCAAGCAGCTGATGACGCGTTGTTCCTTGAAAGATCCAATTGTTTACCCAAACACTCTCTTCTCCTTGATCTGGCCTGCCGACTCCCATCATCTCTGAGAGACACAACAAGTACAACAATAAATTAGGGTGAACACGGTCTGCCACGGGAAGCCCGACCGTTCAACATTAAAAACCGAAAATGATCTAGTCATGTGCAGCACCCTCACGCTTGGGTGCTATGCGCGGCCAGCTAGGTCGGTGGGTAGTTTTGTGGGGTGGGAGTGACGTGGCAGGTTTTAATTGGATTTTAGGTGGAGATTGTGTAATTGATAAATAAATTTGTTTTGTTTATGACTTTTGAACCATGATGAATTTTTTGACAAAATAAAAATCATTGGATTTATTATGAAAAATGCATTCCAACAAGACTAGTATTGATATATTTTTAACAAAAAAATTATAAAAATGATTTGAATAGGTGATTCTAAATGTCAATGAACCATTTTGGGCGTCAATTAATCATCTTTGGGTGTCATTAGCCATTTATGGGCGCCAATAAGTTATTATTGGGTGTGAAATATCTTTATACCCTATTTAATACGTACAACTATATTTGTGCACCATTAAGTTGTTCTTAAGTGTCAAACAAATCTATTTGGGTAATATTTTTATATTTTTGGGTGTCAATGAACTATTTTTGGCATCAATTAACCATTTTGGGTGTCAATAGTCATTTATGGGCGTCGTTATAATTTTGGGTATCAATGAACCATTTTGTGTGCCATTAAGTGGTTTTTAAGTATCAAACAGACCTGTTTAGGCATTGTTATGTTGTTTTGGTTTCCATACTTTATTTAGGTGTCATCTTTATATTTTTAGGTGCCAATGAACTATTTTGAGTGTCAATTAACCATCTTTAGGTGTCAATAGTCATTTTTGGGTGTCCTTATGTATTTGTGCATCGTTACATTATTTTTATTGTCAATATCTTATTTGGGTGTCATCTTTATACTTCTGGGTGTCAATAAACTATTTTGGGTGTCATGCCATCTTTGAGCGTCAATAGTCATTTTTTGGTACTTTTATATTATTTTTTTAATGTGAATTACCTTAAGTGTTTAGTTGTCAATTACCTTAGATGTGATATAGCACGCACAATATTTACTTGAGCATTATTTTTATAGATTAGGTGACAATGAACTAAATATAGGCGTAAATGAATAATCTTTGGGTGTCAATTAGCCTATATATATCATTTATATATTTTTTTTTCTCAAAAATATGTCAATTAGATTGTATTTTTCGTAACAAATCAAACAGTTTTTATTTTATTAAAAAATTCATTATAGTTCAAAAGTTATAAACGAAACAAATTTATTTGTCTATTACATAATTTCAAAAAAAATCACTTAATCGTCCTCTGCCACGTGGAGTCGATTTAGGGGCTGGTTTCAACTGCGCGTGAGGCAAGTCTCTGGCATCGATATGTATGGATGGTGACTACGGATGGAGAAATAGAGCCGCAGCCGGTGACTACGGCAACAGTAGAGCCGCACCGCACCAGAAGGGCACTTATCTCCAGCAATATAGCGTTGGCTGCTTCGTCGCAAGCGTCTCCCAAGTCCCAATGCATAGTCACGCTTGCAATGTATTGTTTTCTCAAATTCCAATCGCTCGGCGAAGCATGTATTCCGTGATTTTGTTTAAGTACTCATCCAAATCCATGACCATACGATATTAGTGGGTGACGCAGTTATAAGAAGATGGGTAATAGGTAAGCATGGGATTGTTTCTAGAGAGTCCAATTTGTTTTCGAAAGAGTCCATGTCGGCAGCGTTTAGAAAAGTAGAATAGTAGATTTGATAATTATAAGTATTACAAATAATACATTTGTCAAATGCACATGTCCTTGTACATGTAGGAATTGATATGAATATGAAATGTGGGTTTTCCTGTAGATCCCATTAATAGTGATAAAGAAAGTATGTATGTATATGTATAGTGATTGACCTAGGCATCAGTCAGTTATTTTATGACAATAAAAAGTTGGTGGGATCCAATATCGAGTACATAGCACAAAGAATATGCATAAAATTATAGTCAACAAAATGCCAAATCATACAAATAATAATACAATCAAGAATATCTACATAGGCTTATATCAATACAACAAGATAGTACATATCATTGAAAATATCATCTCTTAGGGGATGCATAAGTGCGACTACTTGATTTGTTCATATGCAACAACTAACTTGTATAGGAAAGAATACTTTGACATCTGAAAGATGAGTAGTAGTCCATATTAGTTGAAATGTGCATCCTATTGAAATTCATATGCAAATGAGACCGGCAACATTGAGGGATTGAAAGAAGATCCTATTTGTCTCAAACTCATCTCCAAGGTATAATATACAATGCAAGATCTTAGTTGACTAGGTTTGCAAGATTCATAAAATCTAAATAAGTGATAATTTTTATCCTTTCATAATGTCTAAAGTATTCAAAACGAATATATTGGTGTTATGATTCCAATTTTCATTTAGATATTAAAATGTTAATTTCTCCATCTATTAGTTCACACGGTCTTGTCAAGTCTGACCCAAAAATCACAACCTAACTTGTTGATGGTTGAATTTTTTTAGAAAAACACATTTGACTGCTGACACTGTCTAGACCAAAAACTTGACCAAGAAAAGTATGATCAGATTTGGTTAAGTTTAGTTCGAAACCAATATTATTTGTCGTTTATTTCTAACAAACTTAACAAAAGGGATTATGTGGACATCATTGGTTTCTATGAACATATATCTATTCACCATCAAATTATTATGAGAAGGGAGTTGGGACATGTATCGCTATACAAAACCAAGGTTTGATGGACATATTTATCTTAATAAATAAATTGAGATGAGTGTGACGATGTTTTCTTTGTTTTATAACTTATATTGTCATATATACTTTAATAATTCTTACGATTATACAATGGAAACACATATAATAATAACATTTTGTATACGTATTTTATTATAATGTGTTTGTATCAATATAAGACATATTACACCAGTATGTCGTTCAAGTAACCCAAACAATTAATCTATAGATATTTTTAAAAATAAATATATGCCTCATCTGATATAATTATTATATATAACCATTCACGTTTCGTCTGAGTGGTTAACCGGTCACCTAGATCGTGTACAAACCACTTAGAATCAGTTGGAAGACCTAGACTAGGTGGCGTGGTCAAGTTTGCTTTGCTCTAGTCGTCAAATTTGTTAACCAGCCCTAATTTCATTTATCAATTTCTAAAAAGTCTTTAGCAAATGCATTAGAACCGTGCGAATTAAGAATAAATTATGAAGGCCAAATGTTATTCATATAATTATATTTCTTAGGTAGTTAGTTGTGTGTCAAGTTGGGTCACCGCAATTTTGATACAGTAGGTTCTACTTGGTGTTGTAGTGTTTAGAAGCAACGACAACCAGGTAATAGTAGTCACATAGCCTGCAATTATATATGTTTGATTTTGTAGGCTTTTCATTTATCATGACATATATGAAAGCTATACGATTCATATACCCAGTAATGTAGATAACAGTGTATTTTATTTGGATGCGATGTCTGGATTGTAATTATACTCTCTCCATCTCTTTCTCACGATATCCCCAAAATTCAAACAGCAGTGCATCCCGACCTCTAATGCTCACATCTATCTTCGCTCGATCAGCCTTGTTTCCGATATCGCACATGGTGCAATTTGGAGTCATCCTGGGTCAATAATCTTCTTTCATTTAATGGTAAAACACATACAAGTACAATCAATTCTAGGGCTATTGTAATGATTGTGTGCGCTGCGGTATCGTAAGCCGGTCACCCATTAATGATTCACAAAGCTCCATTTCAGGAGCCCCAGTAGATTTGGCATGGTATCTGCAGCTCTAAAGTAAATTTATCCTTCTATAGGGCGAAAGGTGTTAGGTTTCCGAATGACAACAACATGCCTACCCGAGAAAATTGGGTGGTGTGCGGCACAGCACGGTATGGCATCGCCGGAAAGCTGCACAACTAAACGATAACATAATCACCGTCATCACAGACGATAGAACGAATCAACCATGCAATGAGTGCCGTTACTTTTGCAACACATGCTGAGGCGGTTGCAACGCGTTCCTCGTTGCGACTTGCGACAGAGGACAGCCGCCTCCATGGCATCTCTCCGCCGTCCTTCGTTGCCTCATGAGAATGGACCGATTTCGACAGTGCATGACAACGATCTGGATTAGTAAGGACTCAAGTTAAGGAAAGCCACGATATAGTTCCGTGGATGCAGTTGGCCGAAATAGACGACAAAGGAAGGAAATATGGGTCATCCACTTGAATGCTAGAACACATGTCCATCACAAACTCCCATTCAAGTGTGTAGCGTAATTTCAACAGTGTCACATTCTATCAATATGTGTCCCAGTATCCTTTTTGTCTTCCTCATGTAGGTTAAGACGACGACTAATTGTAGGCAAACATGATACATTAATAGAAAGAAATATTATTACATTTTATTTTCTTGTAGGGAGGAAAGTAAATTAAAGATCCGGATAACTAGTAGGGCACTACTTGGAATAACCATGAAATAATAGTTTGTCACTATACTAACTAATATAAGAGGCTCTTACGTAGTATGAAAGGAAGGGAGAGGAAGGAACCTTACGGTTTATAAGGGAAAGTCTTTATTTCCCTTTTTCCTTATTGAGAGAACATGGATCTATATTAAACACATATCCTTCCTTCTTGTTTCCTTTATCACTTCTCCCTTGGTGTACAAGAAAGGTATCCAAAGGCAAGGCACTGAGCAAAGTAGGGTCTAAATGGCGGAAGGCTCTGCTAGGGTTTCCGGCGGCGAAAGCCATGGCGGCCACGATATCCCGCAAGAGGAAGGAGACGGGGACCCTCGCAGAACAAGTAGTTCAATTCAACTCAGAGAAATGGGCATCCAGCTTAACTTCTCGACGAGATCCAACTCGCAACAACTGAGCAACCGATCGCAACGGCAAGCCATGGAAGTGGATCGTCCGTCTGCAGACGACCAGTTCCCGCCCCCTAAACCAGTCGCCCCAGGCTAAGGAGGGAGTTCCCGCACAGCAGCAGGACAGGCCCTCCTACAAATCGGTGACTTCCACCGTGACAGAAACCACCCGCCAGGGCTGGATCAAGATTGACGCAGACACATGCGGAGCCAACCTTACGGACTAGGACATCATCGTCAGTGCTGATCAGGAAATCCCTGCCTTCGACGTCCGCAAAGAAGCGATGGAAGAATTCCTACAACCCTGGAAATACACTGTCGTTGTCAAACTCCTCTCCTGCGACTTCGGACACCTAACTTTGTGAGACAGAATCAAGCTGCTCTGGAAACCCGTTGGAGGGTTTAACCTAATTGACGTGGAAAATGACTACTTCATTGTTCAACTACAAACTGAGGAAGACTACATCCAAGCCCTGACAGGAGGACCGTGGCCGATCTTCGGGTCGTATTTAACTGTCCAAAGATGGTCCCCGGCCTTCTCCCCGGAACTAGCAACGCCCCCGCGGATTGTAGCATGGGGAGAATCCCAAACCTTCCTATCTACCTGTACCACGAGGCCCTGCTAACAGAGGTGGGGAACCGACTGGGCAAAACAATTAAAGTCGACATTCAGACCAAGCTCCAGCGCAGAGGATGCTTCGCCCGAATAGCAATAGAGCTTGACATGGGCAAGCCGCTTGTCCCGGTGGTTTCCATTGTCAACCGGCGATACAAAGTAGAATATGAAAACATCCCATTCATATGTATGCATTGCGGATAGGCAGGACATTTAGAGAAGGAATGTATGAAGAGAATTGAAGAAGAGAATCAGGCAAGGGAAGCCGCTCTGGCCGCAGGCTCTATCGTCCATGCCCCGCCGCAAAGGATGGAGGCTTTCTCTGAAGCAATTCATGCTTAGCCTATCAAACGGAAGCCGAGGCCACAACAGAAGGAAAAGCCCAAAGGGAAAAGCCTGGATACAAGCAACAGGTTCCAAAATCTCTCTGACGTCGAGGATGAAGATGAAGAATTGCAAGAAGTGGTGGACGTGGATGGCATAGCGAAGCGAGTCACGGACGGAATAGACTGGCGTGCCAGAAAGCATCTCCACAAGTCATCTAAAAACTGTGCTAATCAGACACCACCCGATCACACAGAGTCAGATGTGCAGTCCAAAATCCCGCCACCACCACAGAAGCAAACCAAGAAGAAAAACTCTGATCACACCACTGTTTCCCCGCACGGGGACTCCGTCATCCCAGGCAGAACGGACACAACCACCCCACTCACCTTTTCCCTCGGCAATGCTTCCACGGGGGGTCCGAGCTACGTCTCGTACAGAAGCCCCGCCAAATCCTCGGCGGGCATCCACCTACGTAATAGGAAGGTGGTGAACGCAGGTGATCCAGGAAGGGCTTCCACCAGAAAAAGAGGAAAGACATCCCTTATCCAAGACCTTGAAGATGAAGCACGGAAGATGGTAGCCTCCACCTTGGAAGATCCCAATCAATGAACATCATATGCTGGAACGTCCAGGGTGTCTGCGACAAAGACACCAAAATCACGATCAAAGCCCTGGCACACAAATACATAATTTCTATCATGATTCTGCTCGAAACTAGATGTAGTGGTCCAAATGCTTCACGCATCATTCACAAGCTTGGCTTCCCCCAATCCCACAGAGTGGAAGTGGTGGGATTCTCTAGAGGAATTTGGGTGCTTTAGAAATCGTCAGTAGATCTCATGATCATTTTCTCCCACAAATAATTCATTCACTGCGTTGTTGCTAACCGCCTTTACACTTTCGTGTATGCGGGCATGACAAGAAGCAGCACGAAGCTGCTTTGGTATCATTTACAGAACCTGAGCCAAAACATCAACTCTCCTTGGGTAGTCCTCGGATACTTCAACGTGGTGATGTACCCGTCCGAGAAATTCGGCAGCGACTCCTTCGACAGTGCTAACAACCAAGACTTTACTGAAGCCATGGATCACTGCCATCTCTTTGACTTGGGAGCTTGCGGAGCACGTACAATGTTTAGAAGAGGACTCTTGCACGAGCGCCTAGATAGGGCCTTGGGCAACCACCTATGGCTTTGCTCGGAACACAACAACCCCGTCCAAGTGTTGGAACGCTCACATTCCGACCACGCCCCACTCATGTTGATATCCTCTGCACCTCACAACTCAGCCGGCAGACAGTTGCGCACATCTGCTGGTTGGAGCAGTACGTCGGGCTTCCAAAGCTTCCTTGCAAACAACTAGGATGCGGAGACATCCTTTACGGAGGCTGCCTCAACCTTCTTGAAATCGGCTAACACCTGGGACAAAGCTATGAAGAAGCAAGCTTCAAGAGACAGCCATACAATCAACAACAAGATCAGGTGGAATCAAATGTGTCTAGCCTTAAAGTTCGACCCCATTCTAGCTACAACGACAAGCAAACTCCAAGCAGACCTGGATCTGATCCTCCAAAGAGAAGAGAAGGTTTGGCAACAGAAGGCCCATTGTGACTGGGTAAAGCTAGGCGATCACAATACTAAGTTTTTCCAGTCTCTGGTTAAAGAAAGGCGCCGAAGGAACAAGATTGTACGACTGAAGAACGCCGAGAATGAGTGGATAGATGATGAAGGTCAAATTAAGAGCTTAATCGTTTCCTTTTTCACTAACGTCTATCAGGAATTGGACCTGGACACCAGGCGGTCTGGAAGTCAGTGCTTCATTAGAGTCTTTCCTGCCCTCGCCCTCCCTGCGGTGCGCTCCATGGAGGTGATCCCATCCCAATCTGAAGTTTGGGAGACTCTCCGCTTGATGCCTCCCCTGAAGGCTCCTGGACCTGATGGAGTGGACGCTTCCTTTATCTAGGAGCATTGGCACATTCTGAAGAACCAACTTACTGAGTTCATCCAAGCACCTTTCCGAGGTACCAGGCTCAACCCCGAGGTGGCAAACTCTCTGTTGGTTCTCATTCCCAAGGTTCCTTCCCAGGAGGCGTGCTCACAGTTACGTCCCATCTCCCTCAACAATGTGTGCTCTAAACTTCTGTCCAAGATTATTGATAACAGAATCAAGCCCTTTCTACATGAGTGGATCTCGCCATTCCAAACTAGTTTTATTCTGGTCGCCACATAGGTGATAACATCGACTTAGTGCAAGAAGTCATTCATTCCATGGAGTCAAAGCAGTGCAAGCAGCACAGTCTAGCTTTGAAAATTGATCTCATCAAAGCTTTCGATACTATGAGCTGGGCTTTTATTGAAGACACCCTACATAGAACCCCCATTCCAGAGAAGCTGATCTCCATCATTATGCATATCATCACATCCGGCTCCACTTCTATATTATGGAACATAGAGAATATTGGCTCTTTCTCTCCCTCTCGAGGAGTGAAACAAGGAGACCCCCTTTCACCTTACATTTTTGTTATCTGTCTTGAACGTTTCAGTCAACTTATCCAATCTGAAATCAACAATGGGAATTGGAAACCGATTACTCTCACCAGATAGAAGCTCTCTTACTCACACACAAGTTTTTTAGTTGACATAATACTCTTTGGAGACGCTTCCATCTTGCAAGCTCGGACAATGATGTGGTGCCTGCGTGCCTTTGGCAAAGCGTCAGGCCAAACTCTCTCCACTGAAAAATCCTCTATATTCTTCTCATATAACACACCTCGTGCTCTCAGAAGATGCATCTGCCGCAAGCTACAGATGACAGAAACCTCAGACCTGGGTAGACACCTGGGGGTGCCCATTATTCACAGAAGAAAAGCTAAGGCTCATTTCCAACATCTTTTAGAAAATATGCATGCTCGTATCAACCAGTGGAAAAATCGTTTCCTTTCTCTGGATGGCCGCATCACGTTAGCCAAATTTGTACTGAGCTCTCATCCCTACTACACCATGCAAGCTGCACTTTTACCACTGTCATGTTGCGATAGAATTGATCAAACAGTTAGGACCTTCATCTGGAACGGGTCCTCTCAAGGACGGAAAACTAATCTGGTGGCGTGGAAACATGTCACCAAACCTAGAAGCCAGGGAGGTCTGGATATCCGCCTCGCTAGAAGCTTCAATAAGGTGCTGTTGATGAAAGCTGCCTGGACCTATCTACAGAATGAAGCACTTCCGTGGGTTGGCCTAATGAGAGAAAAATACTCTAATCAGAACATGAACAACCTATCGGGCTCCCATATCTGGCGCGACATCTGTTCTCTCCTCCCCATTCTCCTTGGGAACTCATGGAAAGGAGTCATATCAGGATGGGATACGAATGTGTGGCATGATGCATGGGTTGGAGAAGGCTTCAAACCACAATTACAAGAGAACAAGCAAATACCGGATGACGTTCAAGACTTATAGGTCGCATGCCTTGTCAAAGACGACAAAACCTGGGACACTGATTTCATGTGCCACTGGTTCACAGACACCACCCAGCAAGATATTCTCCAAATGCCCACTCCTTGACCTCATTACGGACCAGATAAACTGATCTGGGCAAAGTCCGCTGATGGCAATTTCTCGGTTAACTCAGCCTACAAACTTCTGATGGGTAATCTTCTCAGGATCAAGATCAACCATTTCTCTCAGATATGGGTGCTCCCCATCCCACACAGAGTACAAACCCACCTCTGGTTAACACACTGGAACAAGCTACTCACCAACGAGCTCAGAAAGAAGAAGAACCTGACCCCTTCAACAATCTGCAACCGATGCAAGATGGCTGATGAAATTGTTCTCCACGCCCTCAGAGACTGCAGGGTACCCAAAGACAAATGGCGGACAGTCCTCCCCAGCGCAGCCACTGACTTCTTTACTAACGACTCCACTGCCTCGTGGGTGGGTTAGAACCTCAAAACTCTGGGAAAGGTAAAAGGTTGGATTGCTTTATTCGCCACCACTTGCTGTTTCATTTAGAAAGATATGAATGATACTATCTTTGAGAACACACGAGTGCCTTCCTCTGTCCTGGCCATTTCATGCCTCTCTTCTGTAGCTGCTTACTCAAAGGCCTTCAATGGTGAGGCTACATCTATCAGTAAACAGACCCAATCTAGGTCCACCATCCACATAAGCTCAGACAGTACAATCATCAATGTAGACACAACAATTGATGCTAACAGAAAGATCATATCCACGAGCATGATAGACAAAAGCAACATGGGGGCTTGGCTGGCAGGAAGCTCTAAACTTATTCGAGGATCCGATCCCCAAACAGGTGAACTATATGCAATTCTCCATTGTGTCCAGTACATCAACGCAAACGACATTCATAAAGGCTTCATCATCACCGATTCTAAGCAGTCTTACCTCTGGGTAAGCAGTCCAAATATAAGATACTGGTCCAAGCAATAAAGGAAGAATGGAAGTCGAACAGAATTCAAGCTATATAACATGTTTGACGCAATCTCAACACCCTGGCAGATCTTCTGGCAAAACACTGCCTCAAGCAGCCAGACACTCCTATCCCCCTAGTTTTTTGTCCCCCATTTCTTTCGAAGGTCATGCTAGAAGAACAAAGTACCTTTCATATGTTTTATGTTATTCAAGATAATTTATGAGATTTCCAAGCTGAGGCTTGGGTTTTCCAAAAAAAAACTAATATAAGATGAAAAAATAGGAGGCAGGGTGTGTTGGGCCCTGTTCTTTTTCCAGCCCGATTTGTGGACAGCCTATTAGGGCTTGAAGCTACCACGACGGGGTTAAATACCTCAGTTGTTTCTTTTGACAACGGCACACTAGCCGTAATTGTCGATCAGCAGGAACGTCAGCAACCAAACCACCGCCGCTTTGTTTACCACTATATTGTGGATGACGGCTGGAATAAAGAAAAGGAAACCTGTTGTTCTGATTTTTACACCGACTTCTTCATTGCACACCGTTCTTCTACTCAATAAAGAGTATTTTTAGGAGGGGTTTTGATGTGCGGCATAATAAGTTGGTACTATTTGTATCTCTTTTTAATACTTTGTCATCCTCATCTTATGGGTCAAAACTAAATGTGAGTCGTGTACCGATTTCCTATCGGATTTTGTCCGGTGATTTTTTTCGCATTGTGTGATTTTCCACATAAATCCTACTATTTTGTTTGCGTGATTGCTTGTTTGTGTTAGTCATTCATATTTATGTGTTTTTCAAGAAATATCTTGTAACACTAGATATACTATCATTGAAAATTGTTCCTTGTCCTTACCTCTATAATTTGTGCGTTAGATACACATATCTTGACTTGTGGTAGCCTTCAAGTGATACCAGATTCATATTCGATTACCCTATTTGGACTATATGAAGGGTGCAAATAACTTGATCAAATTGACAAAATCTAACTCGCTGATGTGGAAAACTAACCAGTTTTAGGGAGATGTGAGAAAATCCACAAAAAATTAGATACAATGTTTGGATAAAGATGAACCTGAAATTCTTGGGACTCATTCGTCAGTTGGTTGATGAATCAATATTCTATCACATAGCGAATAAGACCAATGTTCATTCACTTTCGAAGAAACTTTGAATTATTATATGAGAGCAAGATTGCATGATATGATTCATTTCTCATTAAAAAAACTTGTGATTCTAGTCCCCTGAACGATTTTGGAAGTATGGTTAATCGGTAAGAAACAAAGACTGTCACTTGATGATGAGAGCTAAGCACTTCTATTTATTGATTTTAAACCTGAAAAAATGTGAGACTCTTCTTGTTTGTTGTTAGGAACTTTGTTCCAAATGAGAAGGTGATGTTCGACTTGGTGTCTAAAAACCTACTGAATGAAGAGAGCAGAAAACATAGCCAGACAAAGACATCTACTTCACATGCTCTTGTAGCTAAGGAGGTGGATAAAAGCTAGTTCACAAATTGAGTAGGTATAGAGGAAAGTTAGAGAACATGTCAAAGTCCAAGAAAAAGGTGATTCTACAAACAACTAAAAAGGTAAATTTTAGGAGGAAAATTAGAAGTTACAGATGATGATTGCAACAAAGCTACAATTGCTATAAATGACGTGGATGTACTCACATGTGGAGTTAAATTACACATTGTATGTATATTGTTGACAACACTAAGTAAGTGTTAGATACCAGTGCTTCTTATCCATCACCCCTAGGGAGGACTAAAATTCTTTCCTCAAAGTTTAGAGATTCTTCTAGCATCTCATCTATTCTTTGAAGACAACCTAAGTCACCAAGTACATGATAAATAGTTAGTCTTATCATGTCCTAATGTGATTATCCTCTCATGACTATTAATCACATGATCTCTTGATTATGGGTATCTTATGTATGGGGAAAACTAAAATTTGAACAATATGGCAAAATTTGAGTAAAATGATGATGATGCCATGATCTGTCCTAAATTTGAAAACTCGATTACGACTAATGCATGTACTCATGTGGTTAAGCAATCATCTATGACCTCTCAAATCATGTTAACTCAACTTTACCAAATCTAGACCACATACTTTCTATGTTTGAAGTAAAATGATAATGACCTTGATATGATAAACTAAGGAGGATTTGTACATTATACCTCATTCTAATGAGGTCCCTATTCGATTCAAACCGCGATGCCCTATTATTGACCTAAACTCAAACAATGTTAAGAAAAATGTATCCATATTTGATATATAGGGTGATTATGCCTTCAAATGACTAAGCTCTTGGACTCTCAAAATCATGATGAAAAACTTTGATACAAGAGGCAACTTCGCTATTGATTCCTATTCCTCATGGTAATCTCTAATTTGAATAATGTGATGGACATTGATCTCACTTTTTCTCGATTATGCTCTAACTCTTGGATTGCTCAGTCTGACTTTTTGATTTCTAAAACATACCCTTACATTGACCCTGAAAGTAAGGGAACATGATTATGACAAAGATATTGTGAAATATTAAAATATGGTTACCCTATTACGACCTTGATCTTGTAAAATCTTATAATATCATTGCCCTATTATGATCTTGATCTTCTATATTGTGACTGTATGGAGAATGATTTGATAATTGATACTCACCCTATTTGGATAGGATTGATGGTTCATGACTAATGTCGACTATTATGCTAGATTAGGATATTGGTTGACTTATGAATCCCCTAACGTAGGTCACATATCCATTATGGATGGCTCTAAATTATCATCTTGATGGTTATATAGGGCTTGGAAAGGTAACTCCTTCCATAACATTTTATTTCTTGACCTAAGTCTCTAATAGGTTAGGCTTATGATGATATTGATACTCAATTTTGAATCTTGATTTGATGATGATCTTGAAATATGACAATGTTGATTATAGCTTGTAGACAACTTTCTAGAAAGACCTAAGTCTAGATCATTCATTAACCTTGAACACCACGATAATGAACTTGATATTGATATCTTAAAATGTTTCTCGAATAACGCTTGAAATATTACTTAATTTTTGCTCAATTGTTGTATATGAATGAATGATCAACCCTAAGGTCTGAATAGGAGTCTGAACCCTAGCTTTAAAAATGTGGACTTATGACCTTAATGTCCAAACTTGACTTTCCGTATTGAATTATGAAATCTCGACTCATGATTAATGATATTGATATTTATTTGACTCATGTGATCACACTATTTTTACCTTGAGGTCACTCTCAATAGATGACTAATGAATTCCATGTTCCCAAATATAAAAAATATGAAATGGTGATTTTGTTAAGTCTCTCGATTTATGACTTAGAGTTAAGCTCCATGTGAACTAGAGTGGGGCCGTCTGTTGATTTTGAGCACGAAATTATGATATTGGAAAAAGATGTTTGTCTCAAATTGTTGAAATATGAATTCTCAATCATGTATGTATAGCCCACCTCGAATAATGTAGAAGCTAGGACCCTGTTGGGAATTAAAGTCATATTTTAGTCTTGATTTGAATAGCCATATTCGTTTGACTTAAAACACGGTCCCTCCAAATTGGTGATCTCTAGGATGATCTCTTCCAATTTGATGATCTATGTGACTATGATATTTCCAAACTGATGACATATGTGACTATCTTTAGATCATGATGCTCGATTGCTCTATTTTAGAATGAGATGGATATTGAAAGTGATGATGATACCCTATAAAAATTATATGATGATTGTGATATGAAATGTGCACTCTCAATTTAAAATGAAGTATTGTGTTAATTTTGGGAACAAAATTCATTTTAAGGTCGAGAGGATGTAATATCTGACTTTTCTCTCTCCTCATGTATGTGCTATGCACTTCACCTACATGCTTTTACTCAAATATTGAGTCAAATTTCATGGTTGAATATGTTTTGGAACTCATTTTGGTTGTCTCAAGTACATGTATCTTGTGGTGACACCCAATTTGTCTTAAACCTAACTTTCAACAATGTTACAAATTACGATCTTTGTATCAATTTTGATCTACTATATGATTCATTCTCTATCCTAATCTTGTTTTTATGTGGTAGATAACATCTCATGTTTCCAATTTGTCTAGTTTCGCACAATTCTAAGCTTTGATGAGGAAGTTGTGCTCTTTTGAAATCAACTGAATTTAACCTTGATTTAACTCATTTTTATCTTTTTAACCCTAGTTGGTCCTGAAGGTGCACAACCCACTATCTCCATTCCCTTTTTCCTTGCCAATCCATTCGAATCCCTAGTGATCAACATTGTGTCTTGTTCCAAGGAACCTAAATTCTAACCCTTAGATCACACAGCCTTGGATCTGGGCCACCATCCAACGATCCTCCACCTTATTCCTCCTTTTGGAAGTGTGGAAGTGTTCAACCACTCTTGGTTGGCTGGGATGGCTTTACGCTCACCTAACCCCAAATTGGAGAGCCCTATCCCTTTTCCTTCACTTATCCACCTCTCTTTTTCACTTTGCTTGCGAGCCCTACACTCACCTTCTCTCCTCCTTCTTCCTCCATCCCTTCTTGGAGTCCATCTCCTCTGACGAGGTGTTGTAGCGCCATCTTGTCACCTAGATGTGGGATTAACATGCCATTATTTCTTCATGAAGTCGGGCTTTCTCAATGGCCAGTCCCTGCAACCCATCTCCCTCTCTACCACAGAGCATCTGAAACTCCGATGACCTCGCACTACCACGAGAAAGGTTCGGGCTAGGAGACCTAGAGCGAGGCGGTGAGGAGCGATGATGGGAGATTGGGAGGTGCTGACTACCAAATGTGGAGTGGCCAACTGTGGTGACAGGATGTAGTCGTCATGGTGCAACCTCTTGGGCCAATTCATGAAGCAAGGCCCAAAAAGGGCTCCTTGATCCCAAGCTAAGAGTTACACCCGTAAACGCCACCTTTCTGACCCTTAAATCTCGATCCAAGGGATCTCTTTCCCTAAATCAAAATATCTCCTTTGAAAAATTGTATGTTGGTGATACTTTATCCAAATATGGTCATATAATATGTCAATTTAATAAAATAAACAAGATATATCAAACAAAAATACTTCTAGAATCTAATTTCACTTTTACTTATGTTGATATCCCAAAATACATGATTTTGATGCCCTTTTGAGATGTTTATTCTTTTTGATTGCTTGAACTTGATGTTTTATGTCCCAAATACTAATGTTAGCCTAATATTAGTCTTTTGAACACCTTTATACATCATGATTTGGACTTTATTCATTCTTGCACACTAAAATGATCTTATGTTATTGAAATGACCTAAATTGGATCTATAAGAATAAGATCACTTCTTTAATGCTTAACCCTGATTGAATGCACTTCTAATCCTCATTCTTGTTATACTTTGGTAAATTTTAATGCATGCTTAACTAATATATGAACTTATCCCTGCTATCATCCTAATTTGACTTGATGGTGTACCTTGAACCTTGAAACATGCTTAACATGGATACTTGATGTTGAATCGAAACCCTAGCTCACATTTGGGCCTTTTATATCTAAGATGATCATGTAAATTCCTAAATCAATAACCTTAAATCCCTTGTATCTCTATATGCCTTGTTGAACTTTCTTGTGCATTTATGTGGCTAAATACCCTAATCTTGACTTGAATTGTGACCTAATGCACATGTTAACTGGATCTCTAATCTTGCATTGACCTTAATCTAATGATGATCTATGCTAATTTATGACTCCAAGTATCTTGATTATTTATATAACACCAAATCTTACATGTCCTATCTTATACTCTCATGATGACAATCTTGCAGGTAGTAACTCAAAATGACCCAATATGACAATGTTGATGCTATTTTATCTATCTAGATCAAATCTTATTATTCCTCAAATTAATATCTTCAAAATCTAATATTATATCCCTTAATTGGTAGTGATGTGTCATCCTAATATCTAAATGAATCCATATTATATGATGTAGCTTGATTATGACCATGCATGACCTAGTTTGAGATCTTGAAATAAATGATGAATGATATGATACCTAGATCTCATTGACACATACAACTGCCATGATAATGATTAATGAGACCTAATATTTTTGATATTAATCCAATTTTACATATTTGTAATGTCAGGATCTTATGATTACCTAAATGCCAAGATGTTCTCAAACTGGCTACATATGGTTTTCTAAATTCAATGCTTAGTCTTGTACTCTACTTGTAAGGTACACTTAATCTCTTGATCCGACTATGTTATTGTCTTGATTATATGTATGCTCATGTAAATTCCTGGCTAGTTAATTACTTGTTTGAGATACTTGTTCCCTATGATTAGCACATTCATTTTGTTTGATATATATTGAACAAGCCTTGAACATAATTGAACTTGTACATTATACAAACCTTGTACCTGCCTCTATTCTTGGGGTAAGGGCACAAGGTTGTGTGCCTTAATTGAGATATCAATATAAGGCAGACAATGTCGATAAAAAGGTTGACTAATTTTGAGCACCCTTCTAATGGGAATATGGTCAATGTCCATAATATGTTGTTGAGTATAATGGAAATACACTTAAACCACACTTTGTATAACAGAATGTCACTAAGTGTTTCATGCCTTTTTCTACTTCTTGATTATTATGATGTTTCTAGACAAGTGACTTTTATACTACTCTTGTATTGTGGTTACATGTTTTTCATAACATACTTAATGCATTAACATTAATATGTTATGTTTAGCAAATGTGTAGTTCCCAAATGATTATTCTATGCACTCAAGACTCTAATCTCTGAAATGCAATACAAATGGGTATACTTGAATATAAAAACAGGTAAATATATCTTAGCTCCTTGTTTAATATATTTTTATCTCATATTGTTACTACTTTTACATATATACTATCTGTGTGAAATATTTGTACCATTCTACATATAGGTTCTCAATTCCACTCGCCTTTGGAATTGTAGCCATTAGGTGTGGGCTTAGGGTAACAAATAGTTTTGTAACACTAACCCCTTAGATTTAGGGTTGTGTCATCCCCAATCCTGGATTGACATGCCCCTGGTCGGGACACCACCCTTGAATGGTGAATTGAGGGTATTATGTTTTTCACTTATGAAGCCTTTGATTAGTTATGTTTCATATTTTGATGAAGTCCATTTTTTCACATTTATGGAACATATCTCAGTTATGACATTGTAGTATCTAATATTTCTCAATTGACCTCACATCACTACTCTCATGATCATTGAGTGATTTTGAAACCCAAAATATAATAAGAATGCCCAATTTCAATAACATGTACATTATACACTTAATTTAGCTCAATTTATGACTTTACTTAATTGAATTTGTTGGTCTATAAAACATTATTGTTTTTAGTCAATACTCTTACTATAGCTTGTTTAGACCTTGATTAAGCATTGATTAAGACTTTGTGATTATTTGATTTTGCAATGGAAAGAAACATATATTGGAAAAAATGCTTTTATTATCCCAAAAACCTTTTATTCAAACCTAAGTGGATCCCAATAGGAATCTATGAAGGTTATGTTTCGCGGTCGTCTTTCATGTCCACCACTTGTGTAGGGAGTCACATGATGTAGAGGGAAGTCTGATGTCCAACATCTCCATCCTCATGCATCTGCACCACATCAATGTTAGTTCATTTGATTTGATTTTCTCTCCTCTTTCAACTGATCCCTAAATATCTACCTAAAGATTAGGATCTCAAAAATGCCATATATAATGCACTATGAGCAAAATGATGATTTGACTACAATTATTATGCCTAAATACAGTTTATATGTAGTTAAAATAAACTTCTCCTTACACAGTTTACAAAATATAGATAAAACTAGTATAGCGGATTGTGTATGTGTTATTTAACTACAAGTCGGCTACAATTTTCAAAATTACCAACAAATTTTAAAACTAGCACGCAACACATTCGCTAAGCCAAACATTCATATGGCCATAAATTTTCAATTATCCTTGTGTTCTTTCCGCTTTCACCAATTCACCAAATGTAACTTCCGTAGTCCACCCCAAATCCCATGGCCATCCTTCCGTTTCTGCCATCTTAAGCTACAAATCCTGAAACCATTGATTACTCTTTTCATCCTAATGATGCACCGCAGGGGCCTATCACCTCAATTTCCAGTTCACAACCGATCACGCATTTGAGTGGATCTGGGTTCTCCTCCACAGTAGACATCTAGGTGATGTTTTGGGGATACCAGCCATCCAAGAAGATGGAGGCCCGTGTTATCTTCTTAGGCATCCCACTCATCCAACCATAACCCATCCCGTCATTGCCTACAAGGTCGGCTCCTGCGATCAACTTCATTAAGGGCTGCATTGCGTCTCTATTAATGGAGAAGATGGTTAATGGGGACAACATTGAAAGAGTAGCCATTTCTAACCACACAGTACTTGTGAAGCACATTGGCAGAAGACGAGTTGCATCCCAATCATAATAGATTCATTTGGGCATGAGCATATGTTGCGGAAGATATGCATACTTTTTGATCTTTATGACAGCTAGTTGCCTGCTAGCTATTTAGAGGACAACAACCAACAAAGTACCCAAAAGGGGGGGGAGAAAAGGGTCTTTTGGGAAAGTGAACACTAATTACATCACTGAGTTGTACTTTAGGGGAACAAGGTCAAACTTCATGCCATAGCCAAAGGTCTACTCTTAATAATGGAGGTGGGGGAGCACATGATGTTCCTTGGATTCACCAGACTGGTTATCATCTGGAATGAATGAGATAATTGTCAAGGATAAGGAATATTTTGTCTGTGGAGGACTCAACAAGGTAAATCAAAAGTATCTACTATGCAATTTGTATTCATAGATATTACAACATATATCAATTGTTAGACTTTCCTACATCATATGTTAGTCCTCTAGTGAAATCAACACCTATGGAAAAGTCTTCCAACAATATTTTAAATTCCACATTTAATAAGCTATCTCCCCATGTCTGTTTGTTAAATATTATGAAACCTAAATAAAGCTACATATTCAAGTTTACATTACTCAATTAGAATTGCAAAATTGGATAAATACTGCATTTTTATAAGCAACGACCATAATAGTATATGTCCCCTGCCTTTAGTTTTTTATAGAATCATGTGTCATTAGGTAAACATAGTTTATTTCCTGTTTGCTTACACAAAGGTGGTTTATTTCATGTTAGTTTCCCAAACACATATCATGTCATTTTGTTATTTCTTCAATTCAACTGCTAGCTCATATGTACATGTCCAATATAATGTTCAACATAATATCTTCTAGGTACACAACTATGAAACATGACCGTGAACCCCAATGAAAATCCCTATAAGTTAGTAGACGTGGATTTTTTCAAAAACATGCTTGAAACTCATCCATCATTG
Source organism: Alisma plantago-aquatica (assembly GCA_963693085.1). Lineage (NCBI taxonomy): Eukaryota > Viridiplantae > Streptophyta > Magnoliopsida > Alismatales > Alismataceae > Alisma > Alisma plantago-aquatica. The sequence goes on along the minus strand of OY856410.1, from coordinate 220,023,460 downwards.
GCATTACTAGCTCTTCTTGATGAGCAAATATATAATTAAAAGGTGGATGCCACATTCAAATGGTAGTTGTTGTAGAATTTTCATTTTTTCTATTGTCAAAATTAAGGAGTGTTTGTTTTATACAGAAAAATGTAATTAGAATTTCAAATTGACAGTTGAAACTTCAAATTTTAGTATTTTCAAATGAAATGCATTTTTTTATTTAAACCTAGACAGAGTGTTGGTGTGGTTGATAGTTTTGGTATCTGAATTAGTATCTAGTCCAGTGTGCATGTTGTTTTACTGTTGTAAAGATGACCCAATATATAGTTTCATGCACTTCATGGAAGGGTTTTGCTCGAATCCTATCTATTTTTAAAAATTGTAAATATTTTCTTACCATGGATGGAACAAAATTAAATTTATTTCAATGACTGTTATTGAGTTTGAAATTGTTAATTCCTGTAATGTATGTATTACGTATGATTCCGTTTCCATTACATCAGTAGATTTTGTTGAATGTTTTTTAATCTATAATTAAAAATGGAAACTACATATTTGTTTCTCTCTCATAAATTTTCTAAAACGTTAGAATTTTCTTTAGCGTGTACTCTATTCAACCTGGCAGCTATCCATGATCTTAGTCAGAAATCACTGTATAATAGTATCTTCTTTAAGATAGCATTATCAATGCAGGTTCAAGTATGATGCATCTCTGTGTTCACATGCGTGATTGTACAAGATATGGTGCTAAACCACACTCTTTTCAGAACCAATGACTAAATGATTGAATACATTCATTACATATACTCTTTTCTAATGGAGTAGATGAACTATATGGATATGACGGTAGTTCATGTGCGAAAGGATATTTAATCTCTATCTTGTGGAGTACAATGATAGTTGAATCACTAGATTTTCTTAATCATATTTCTGAAAAGAAATATTAGAAGTGAAAGATTGTATTTGAATATACTATGAGAGAACATGATCTGGTATGATCTGGTGGTGTATACCTCTTAGTATATAGAGTTGGAAGCTAAAGTTGTGCAAGGCACAATGCTTGCATTGTCCAGTGAATTTGATATATCTCACTTATGACATGGCAACATATATGTATACTTGATACACAAGCCTTGCATGGTCATATCTAGGTAGAACTATATGGCCTAATCATTTCATTTTGTTAGCTTCTAGAACTATATTTTTCTAAGGTTAGAAACCATCCAATGAGGTGGTGGTTTTTCTATAGCATGTGTCTCTCTTATTTGATTTTCATGCATTGTTTGGATGTATTCCCTAAAATTGATACGTAGGTGTATGACTAAAAACTACATGAATTTTAAAAATCCAAAAAAGAGAGACATGTAGGATCGGGCCACCTCTACGTACCCTGACAAGTGCAACAAGTAATGAAAACCACATTTTTTCCATGACAACTGTAGTTTTTTCTGGAGACACAATTGATTCTTATTTATACAGGAAGCACATGGATGTAAGAGTTGTGCCTTTATTTTGGAGGATGACCCATACATGAGTTTAGCATTGATAATGCTTTTATGCATTTATGAATGATATCTCCATACCATCAAATTTTGATGTCAGAGAACTACTAGATAGATTTTTTGAAACAAAGGAAGACAAAGTTACTCTCGATGATGTTCATTAGGTGAATCCTAATATACTCCTTGAATAATCCATGTTTTCTCTCATAAATACTTGTGATTGTGGTCATCATATGAGTCCTAATGCACTCATTTTAGAAAAGAAAAACACTTAATTTCTTATACTTTCACTATGTCTGTTGAAACCCATTATGAGAAGTATGGACCAACATACGTGTAAGGGCATCTAGTGAAGATAAAAGAGGAAGTGAGCCTAGAAAAACTAAGTTTAACTCTTTGAAAATCCAACAGTAGGAACATGTATTGCACTGGAAATTTAGACAAGAATCTTTTAAGTGTGATAATAATTGTCATTAATTTGGTTCTCAATCTTGAATAAAATATAATCATTTATACATCTAGTAAGATATAATGATTCTTTGTAGTTGTAAATGAACGTAACATGAATCCCAACTGCTTTTGTAGTGGTAGGGTCATCTACCCTATGAAGATACTCATCTTTTATATGATTTATCCTACTCATGAGTCTTGTTCCTCAGATGACTACTAGAAAGAAGTCTCATGCCTGGATAGGAAGTGTGACTTGGTTATCCTATTTAGTATATGCTATTTGAAGATTAACATTTGGAATACATGATAGTCAAGCGTGCTATTCCAACTTGCTTTCAAGAAGTTATTCATATTTACAATGCAATTTGAAAATTCTAGTTTGATTGATGATTTTTTATTTTTGTTTTATTGGCCCCTCCACCACTGTAGCTCTAGTATACAAGAAAAGATTTTGTTTGAGACACACATGGCTGCAGTACAGAACCCTTTCCCTTACATTGCGGATGTGGCCTAATATTTAACTTTTAGCATATTTTTTTTCAATAGTTTCTAATGATTATTAGCTTCTCCTTGTATTGGTTTGTATCTCTTATCCATTGTTGGTTATTCTTCTTGTAATTAATAATTAAAATTTTAAAACATTTAGCTTTATAGTCAACTCAAGATTCCACTTGATTGAAAATAACATCCTTACTAAAACTTCTAATTGATCAACAGTTGGTCACCAATTTGTCTAGGTCAACCTTCGTTAGCTTTTCATTGAGTTGTTGAAATGCCAATGCAAAATACTGATTTGGGATATCTAGTATAATATTCTTCAATCGACTAATAGTTCTCATTAGTGTAACATAATAAACCATTGTATGCTCTATTGATTGTTACTGACTCGAGTAAATAATACATAATTTTGACTTACTCCTAATCAGAAATATTGCTCATTTCATCTGCTCAGAAATATCGATCTGTCATCATAATAAAGCATCTGCCTAGAAATTCTTATTTTATATAAAGATTGTTTTTCTTATTCTTAATCATTGGATAATGTTAGTAATTTTTTATAGGACATTTTTTCATCTAAAAATCTAATTGTTGTTTCTCTTGGGTGGAAATGTACGTCTAAAAATTAAATGAACATAATGTGATCAGGTTGTAGACCTCCACCCCTTTTGATTCACTACTTGGTGCACAAATATATTAAAGATACAAATATGTTTCCTATAAAATTCATCATGTGTGATCGTATTCATATATAGAAATGTTAGATCCTTCCTATCAGCTATGAAGAAAAACATACAACCTTAGCTCAAGGAAAGCTTCTCAATAGCTAAATTCCCATGTCTATTGAAGTACCATCACCATAATCTATTATGTTTGTGATATGCTCCATATACGTTGTGTAAGGTACACATGTTCTAACTTTTTTACTGTCCTCGTAGATTAGATGTAACTCATACTCATCTCTATATCCTGATTTCAGACTGAGTGATGGATATATGAGATGTACAATCTTAGATGATTGTGGGTTAGCTTTCTTATGACTCCAAAATTTTCAACAAATGAGTAGATATCTCCTTGGACATCAGTACATCTAGATCAAAGAGGTAATCTACTTTAATGTGTTAAGTACTTAAATTCTCTAAAAAATGTTGGAGTTATAACAAAATGGCTATATAAAGTAATTTCCCAATTATCACAATACATAGATATAACGTCAAACTGATGTCTAGACTCGAGCAAGATTTTTGCACAATAATTTAAGTGATGTGTTTCTATTGATAATTATTGAATAGGTTGGGATTTCTATGGCAGCAAGAGAATATGATCTTGGTGTTGATGTGCCATTCCAAAATTCTTATATCCAAGATATGCATCATGTTGTAAAGCATTCAGTTTCTATCAATTCAGAAGCTAAAAAACTTATCAAAATAGGAAAAGCTCATCTAGTTGAAGCATAAATTTGTTTGAGTTTTATTCTCATTTTCAAATGAATTTAATTATACATTTTACTTCACTTTGTATAGATGGATGAAATCACATTTGTATTGCAAGGATTGCTACTTGAGGCATACACACTCTTTTCGAAAGTGTTCTCTTTGCTTCAACAAGTAAGTTATTTGTCATTTTTGTTTAGTTTGTGACCATCCAATTTGTAATATTGTGGTCATTCAAATATAATGAACCACTCATATCTTTCAAATAACACTATGTATGCATTGTGAGGTTGCCAATAGTTGCAGGTAGTTATCTAAAATTACTTGACATCTGCTAAAACTTAATACTTAGGAGTGAGACTTTACGAGTGACATTTGAACGAGGTGTATATGAATACAAGTGGTAAATTTCTACCATAAATTGCAAAATAGTTCCAAGTATTAGTATTCACGCTCTATGATGTTACTTCAATGACAAACATATCCCTTTATGTCCTATCCGTGATTTCTATATATTTATTTTTCTATAAAATAAGTTGCCAAGAATAAGGAGAACTGTTGGATATTATACACAACGTTATATTAGATCATGAAAAATCTAATGATATTATAAAACTCGGTTGTAAGTGTACTAGTAACAGTAGAGGAAAGGGTAAATATATTATTGGTTCAACAACTTCTGATTAATCTGTCTATTGTTACTGCTGGTATGTACTAATTTGAAGGAGAGAGCACTATTGTCGACAATGAGAAGAGAGAAAGAAAAGAAAAATAATAAATAGATGAGTTTATATTTTAAATAATATATTGCAAATTTTGTTCTAACCTAACCTTCTATTTTCAGTTTTTTCTAAGTGCATCATTCTCAATCCATAACACTGTCTAGATGAAGCTTCATTGTCACCACAATCATGTTATTTACTACTTCTAGTGTGACTGTAGCATGCCATTCTGATTGGTTCGTATGGGCCCACTTATAAGCCATATATTCTACTTAAAATATGTTCCATACTTGTTAAGTATAGCTCTTTTTTTCATATTTATTCCTGCTTCCTAGGAATATATCCTACAGATCTGAATATAGCTTCTTTTTGCTGAAATGTGAAGGTGATAAATCAATATTCCTTGGCATTCTCAATGCGGTAGCTACTTTGCATTCAGCTGTCCATGTTGCAGCTGAAACAAGTGTTAACTTGGTCTTCTGACAGAAGCTTGTACCAGGTGGATTTTGCACATTTGTAACGTTTTAGGTGTGGATTATGCTTTCATATTTTAGCATATCTTGGGAAGATGGAGGAAGTGCTATTGTGTCTATGGTTTCATTCCAATAAAAAACAAACAACACATATTATCATCATGATTGATCATAATAATGGGATTTCAGGGCATTAATATACTAATGATTTTGAATTAAACAAATTAGATGTGCATGCTACTATATGGCTTTCTTTCCCTGGTCGGATAAGCTTGTTCTAGATACTCCTCGTATGCACTAAGGTTGATGAAATATACCATTTTCTATTACAGATGTTGGTCTTATCTTGGCTTGTACATTCTATAGTACCATCTAGCAAAAATGTCTTGTGGTGTGATGTGGTCTTAGTATTTCTATTAGTTAACATCTAAAAAAGGAGATGTTAGGATATGTTTCTGTCAATAAACATCTCTAGAAGGCCATTACGTTTTGTCCTCTTGTTGTACTTGGATTTGTACTTTTGACACATCTATATTGGTTTGTAAGGTTCTATTGTGCTATATCAGGTATGCCCCATAATCAATTTTCTTATAGTTGGTACTTTTTACTTGTTGTACTTACTAAAATTTCATATGATGTTAATCCAGTAGTATGGACTACATCCAACCCTGGGGAACTCGTGTATGTTGTGCAAAGTTTCTGTACATGTGCTCTGTTTCTCTGACCCATAGATATCAACCTCCACCCAATTATTTCTTGCAAGCTTTCCATAATTCTTGTCAACTAACTCCATCCACCCTATATCAGATCAGCTAAAAAGTGTTGGCAATGACCCCTGATACCCAATCAATTGCGAAAATCCCAAGATGCACAACAAGGAGGCAAATCAAGGATAATTTGAAGTACAAAGTGGTCCTTGGATTTTGGATTGATCCTCCCATTGACCCTGGATCATCCAGAACTAATGTGTTCCTCCCATTCATCATTAATAGCCCTATTTGTGTTCACGTACTATCTTGATGTTATAGAATGAACCTTAAAATCTGAGAGCCTATAGTTAAACCTTTGTACTTCAATATACTATATTTTGCTTCTGTGGTGAGGATACTATGAACTGTTCTTTTGGTTACATATTCGTAGCATGTCTTCATAGGCCTCATTCATTTCTTTTGCAATTTTGGTCTGCTCTGCACTTTGTTGCACATTTCCACAAGCAGCTGGTAGTTGTTTGGGCTGCTATGGTCCTTCTCCTTGTTACTATTCTCTTCAGTGGTCTTTCCATTTTGAGAAGTAGTCTTGGGTTTGTACAAGAACGTCTCGTGGTCGAACATACCACAATTTGGGTACCACTCTGGTATACACTCATATTCTACTTGCACTTCACAGGGGTGCCCTTTGTCAGTTCTAAGCTTCACGACGAGAGGGAACATAGAAGTAGCAGCCAACATGACATTGACTCAGGCTTAGTCGACCTCATACTCACCTTCATTTGTCTGTCCAGACATTGGGGTTTGCCCAGATAAGAGGCAATCCTCGTGATCATCATTTCACTCCATAGCTCCAGGGGAAGGTTGTGGAGCTTGATCCATACAGGTACGGATGCCAACTTTTCCTATTCTAATGGTTCTCCCTTCTCCCAGTTTTTCAATATCATCAGTTTGCCCTTAATGAAACAAGGCCCCCCTTCGATGACCATGTTTAGATCTTGCTCAGATTGGAACTTCACAATGAAACTTCCATTTGGTCTACCAGACACCTCGAGCGATCCCGTCAGTTTCCACATCAGTGTGAGATGGTCCTTGAGGGTAGGTATATGCGGGTGGAACCCAATGATATGCCCTACAAAAGTATTGCACCACTGAGTTGCATTCTTGTCGACCTATGCTTGGGGGATGATTATAGTATCTTCATCTAGTACAAGTCTGTCAACAAGATTCTTGTGTTGATGTCTCAAATTAGTGCTTTGCATACATTTACCCATTCCTTTGTGGTGTCTACGACTCTGACCTGGTCACCTCTTGGGCGTGGGGGTCATCCTCTATGCTGAGAGGGAGGCTTTTGTCTGCCACCCTGGCCGCCAGAGCGCATGACCATTAGGTCAGATACAATTCAAGTCTATAGGCTTATACAATTAGGTTGTTCCCTTCCTTCCACATTATCATACTTTCATCATAGCTTCTAGCACGAGAATGATACATTGTTTCTCTTTGTGGATGTGGATGTGAAGAGAGTCCTAACAACCAAAGATAGTATGGCACACACAATGTAGAAGGACATAAGTAAATATAGTTTACCCAACAAGATTCCAACATGAGTCAGGGACCCTCACATACAAGTTTTATTGTAGTAAAAATGTCAATTGCATACTTCATCTAGTTAGAAAGAGGAACATATAATGAAATAGATAGAACATAACATAAAAAAAGTGATGCACATTCATAATAAAACATAATTTTGTTTCCTTGTTAATTTCTCTTCATGCCAGGTTCTATTATGTCCCATGTATCAATAGGCCTAACACAAGATATAAGGTTAGCAAGAACAATTTTGAGGTTGAGGAAGGCACCCCTTCTTCCATCCTTTGGTGAGTTCTTCTCGTGCTTGTATATTTTCATTTTTTGGTGCTACATGTTAGTCTCCCCTCTCTTAAAGATGATTTATATTTTTTTTCTGGGATAAGTTGAACTCAGTTCACTTCATTATTTACTGGAGTTGTGATAATTAGTGCCTCCTGGCTTTTCTATTTTTTAGTCATCTAGAGGATAAGTTCTTGAACTAACATTTTTGTCTTGATAATTGATTTGAACCACACGTATTGCTGAGGTGAGTTCATGATGAATCTGTTAATCTCAACCAGGTGATAATTAGTGCCTGAAAACTTCAATGCTAATTCCTCCTGCCCTGTCTCCCACCCCCTCTCCCGCACTATCCTCTTCTTTCCCAACAAATCGATCCAAAGTCTCAATCAATTGTGTCCCATTCACGCCCCTCCTACACCCCGTACCTTCACGTGCCCTCTGTGTCCCTTGGATCTGATACGGATCGTTAGAGGCTCTCATCGGCTGGCTACTAATTGGTGTCCAGGCGGCCTCACTCTAGCAAGTTGATCCTCCGCTCCACATCTTCGCACTCCTCGCGCTGCTGGCCTATGCTCCGATGACCTTTGTTCTTCCCCGTGCCCAGGATTGTAACCGCCCCTTCAAGCCGCGTTCAGGTGTTCTCCAGGCACCCTGGTCCTTTCCGATTGCTGGTCTTCTCTAGGTGATTCAAATCTCAACTTAGTTGAGGCAGATCGTCGGAGGCGGTTCCTTGTTCTCATCGATTGGCTACAGATTAGTGTCCAGGCGGCCTCGCTCGAGCAAGTTGGTCCTCTGCTCCTTGTCTTCACTCTCCTCGCACTGCTGGCATGTGCCGACGGCCTCTGTTCTTCCATGTGCCCAGGATCGTAGCCTCCCCTTCAAGCTGTGGTCAGGTGTTCTCCAGGCACCCTGGTCCTTGCCAATTGCAAATCTAATTCAGGTGATTCATAGATTAACTCAGGTGATCCTATGCACAATCATCGTGGTCATTCATGTCAGTACATTAATGATACAATATTATAGTTGACGATGATGACTATCAACAATTTTTTACTATTGAGCCTTGATCACTTAAATGAGGTATATATAAAAGTAGACAATGCGTCAGATCTAGATGGTTTGCAATTCTTCTATCATAATAGGTAAAATACTTAAAACGTGTATTCTACCCATCTTCTTGTCATTTCAATAATGTGGTGTTTTGTATCTACTTAATCCAAAGACTATAAAGAATATATATGGATAACACATGGAGCCTCCTGCTCCTTAAACCAACGACATCATTTAGGTTATGAAGAATAAAACTCTTCCTGGATCTTTCTCACAAAGCATGTGCGTGGCCTTCACAAGCATAAATAATAAGTATAGAATCAGCTTGATCGTGAAAAGCATTGAATAGAGTCTCCTTCATGCATAGTTTACACAGAAGTGTCATACTTTTTATTGTGCAAGTTGTTTAGGATAACTTTCATGTCTAGATGATTTTGGGAACTGGGAGTTAAACCCAACCCCTCATAGTCCCCCTACTACATGTTGACACAGAATCAAAAAATCAATGATAGGGGAGTCAAGCAATTGTAAGATGTTATTAGAAGAATAAGAATAGGCTAAATGTCAATTTTAGCAATATCAAATTGCTCTTATGGCATGTTTGGGGCAGGAAGAGGAAATGGAGTTGAACACCAACCAATACAGTCCATTTTGTTTCTTCTAAGTAGAAATTGATTGGAACTACTATTATTTTAGGTCAAGCATGAAAGATTTCAAGCATCATCTAACAATGATCAAGACTAAATAGTTGAATTCCTTGATCTTGCATATATCATATGTATTCTATCATACTTGTCAAGGCACGTGCCTAGGCGTCAAGGCACCCCAAGGCTGCGCCTTGGCCAGGACACTTTATTATAATGCTATAGTGACCTATTTTTTTGGGTCTAGTTGTATATTTCTTATTTTAATGTTCATATGGCTACACCAATGCTAAAAATTAATAATGTTGCCTATTTTATGTGCCAAATATCATTTTTAATTGGATTTAATACTCTTTTTTGTTTGACTGGATCTAATACTCTTAGTACACATTTGATTTTTCTTAGTTTGCACCTTCTATTCAGATTGTACTAAGTAGCTATGCTATGAAGGATAGTGATTACATTGCTTAATATTTGTAGCTATGTATGATAATAAATATATATTTATATGTTGATCACTCTTACATTCTTTACAATAATTCTTTTTGTGTCCTTGATATTATTGTCAAAAATATTCTATAGCTACAGATGAAGTGTTGTGTATGTGTATCATCTATTTTTTTCTCTTCTTTGTAGGTAGCACATTTTACTATTTTTTCCATGAACTATGAAGATTTTGTACCATGATTTAACATGGACACATAATCCATCTTCTAATATACTGAACATGCCTCCTCCCTTCATGACACATTCCACTTGCAACCCCATGTTGTTGTCAAGACTCCACCCAAAAAATTCCAGAAGTTGTCGAGAAGAAATCATCCTAGATTTCTATGTTATGAAGCTTTTATGAAATGATGGAAGAGGTATGCAATAAGTTCATGGAAACTTGATTTTCTAATGATTATAAATAATATCTACTCACTTTATATCCAGAATGGAATTCATTACTACATTACTTTGAATTATTACCTGAGACATACGCAACTCAGTATTTTGTCACATCTTTTCTCTCTCAACATATATAGGTCAGTTGTCAGAGGTACTACATGAATACCCATTTGGGTACCATTTTAATTATTAATACCATTGTTATTGCTTTAATATATGTACCATTTTGTGTTAAGAAATAGATTTGAAAAAGGCTCTTGCTTCAGACATAAAAGAGCTGGAAAAGGCTCTTGCTTCAAACATAAAAGTGTTAATTCTCAAGTTGTCCTCTCTGTTCTTAGATATACATTTGGTTTCTCTCAATTTGCAATTGTTAACAATGCTCATATTCATGGTGTAGGGAGCAATTCCTATTTTTATTGGAAGGACTTTACGCAAATATTGTGTATTTGATCATCAACAACAGTCACGTTGTTCACACTACTTGATTCTTGCAAAATCCTTAGAAATAAAGCCCAACAACAGTTCCTATTAATAAAATTTCTGGGATCTTTAAGTTCAATTCACAAGACATCAACTTCACTTCAACTTCCATGGCCTCCTTTGGGTAATTTGTCTCTTACTCCTAATTCATTCTCAGGCTTTTCTTTATAACATTTCACCAGTCTTGGAGTTTTTCAACTCATTATAGATAACCTTGTGTTGATGTCCATGTTTGTTACCATCTTTCTCAAATAATAATGCCAAGTTTCCTTTAGAGTCAGTGCTAACATGGTGATTTTGATGTTTATAATACCTTATACTGGACACTAGCAAATTCATGTTGACTTCTATTCTCAATATTGTCATCAGATAATTGTGTGTGAGCATTTGATTCTGACTGGAAAATGAAAAGAACTATCGAACAACATGTTCCCATCCTTCTCAATCTTTACTTTTCTCACCTTACCCCATCCCCATCCTTGAGCTCTACTCCCCTTCATCATAGCATTCCCAGTAACATCATTCATGATCCTTTGATTGATAGCTGTGTATACGTTTTTCTTCTTATTTTTCTCAGATTTTCTGAATGATTTGAAATATGGGGCTGGTTGGCATCTTATGAAGAGTCCAGGAGTACTGGTCAGTGATTGGCCCTGATTGGCATCTTATGAGGAATCCATGAGTATTGGTCAATTTTAGCTTTTTGTGTTAGTTTTGTTAGTAATAAAAAGATGATGTTAGGGAGAACATTTTATACCTATGTCTGTGCTTGGGATGGTGGTGACCCACTTTAAGGACTGGTAGGTATGTTCTAATTGAAGGTTTATCCTTATAAAAAGAAACATATGCATCACCAGAATAGTCATAAATCCCACATAACGTATAGACAGGTAAAATTTCTCTATTTTCAAAAAGATATAATAGATGACAACATGATTGCCATAGTTGGTGTAGAAATACGGTTGAATCTTGAATATAAATTCATGATTGGGTTTGAAAACTCAAACTCCATCAGTTAGTAGGGATTATAAATCGGGTCTGTAAAGTAGTCATCTATGTGTGGAAGGATCCTCACAAATGTGATAGAGATATAATAAGCCTTGCTGAGTGGCATGCACATAGTATGCTAAATGAAGTTGCCTAAAACCTAAAGGAGGAAAATATCCTACACCAGACCAACATTATCTTCTAGTCTAACATGTCATTATATAATTCCTCTAGGATTTGCACTGCACTCTCTCTATGTGAATTTCATACTGGAACTTTAATATGCATCGCCAAAACAATCAGAAATCCCAGAGAACGTACAACCAGGCAAGTTTGGAAAACCAACTTGTCATTTGGTGCTTGCCCATGATCTAAAGGAGTTTGTGTGACTATCCTGATTTGAGACTTGCAAAACTTCTGGCCCAAACTAAGAGTGAGCACAAGCACCTTGAAAAGATAGTCAATGAGCCGAGGTAAGTAATTTGTTAATAGTGGTGCTCAAGATAGGGAATCTACTACAAATATAAAGATTAACTATTCATTGACAGTAATGATTCATTGAGCATTTGGTTGTGCGGGAGGTAATGATATTCCAAAGGAGCTGCTTCCAGTCATAACTTGGGCTCAACACGAGTTTAATTACCAAATGGGCTAAATGATACTCTTCTTAGGTTGGTTGTGTTCTATAAGAGTTCTGCACACATTTGAAAGATATCAATAGGTTGTAGAGTTGTCTAACTTGATGATGATGTCTCTAGGTTTTGTTGTAACTGTGAGCAAGCCTTATATGTTGGCCTACATCTTAAAATGATCAATTAACTAGAATGTTAAGCGTTCAAGTTCATGTGAACTTTTATCCACACTCCTAATTTAAACACACCCCATTTTCTTCAAGACCCCTTTGATTATCATAGCCTCGTCATGGAAGGTGCAAAGTCACCCAAAAATTAGTTTCTCATAGATCAGGTGTTGGAGGTAGTTCCTACTCATCTTTGTGTCTGGACCACAGTTTGGGTGGTAGTGGATATATGGAAGGTAGCGGTACTGGCTCCTAAACACACGTATCAGTTTGGGTGGATGTATGTGCACTGATCCAAATCCTATTAACTGGACAAAAATTAGTATGTGCACTGATCCAAATCCACTCAACATAGAAAAGGAAAAGGAATGGGGATGGATGTACAATAGAGCCGGATGAAAAATAAACTTGAAATAAAAAAGTGATGTACAATTCCCTCGTCATTTTTCTGAAAACATTTTCCATCGTTGTGGCCAATCTCATTGCCTCACATATGACCTACAATGGTGGCCAATCAAGCAACAATTTTCATTTTATAATATGTCAAACAACTTGGCGTATTGAGAAGACATAGGTAAATGATGTATGTAATTAATCAACACTTATCTCCCACGTGAGTTTGCTGAACTTGTAGCCCATTCTAGTCAATGGGGTACTCGAATCTCGACAAGCACCACACTAAAATCTGAAATGATGTTCTTTGTTTTGCTTTTGGTTCTAGTAATTAAAATTTGATGAGTACCCCATACTCACAGCCATGATTTGGCCAACATTGTTCTTGCAATCTATAAGAATATTTACCAATTTAGTTGTCAATTATTTCATAACCTAAATAAAAATGACAAGTTCAATATATGTGATTGGAAAGTACATACAACAATAAACAGGCACCTTAGCTTTCACACATTTTTCTATAGTATTTTACCCTCAAATGTATTTTAAGTGCATGATAGTTTCAAGACGTTTCTTTCTTACAACAGAATAACATTCGGCACAGCCATGAGAACTTATATCTTTCTCTCTATGTGATGTTCCTATAGTACAATATGACTGGTTAAGAACCAGACACACATGAGAAAGTTAAACAAGTCAATAGGATATTCTCATAATTTCAGCTTCTTGATCTCCATGTGCTCTGCCTGCATTATGATATGAACGGTTAAGAAACACTACCACTATAAAGCACAAAAAGGTTTGGGATGTATCAAAGTCAATCGAACACAATAGATGATTTATCTTGTATGTTCATCAAAAGCACACAAGCTTAGTTTTGTTGCTTTTTGTAACAACAAAATTCTCTAGTTTATTCACTACAAAGAAAGTATGTATGTTCAAGTTTGTATAGAATGTACAGGAGAATTCATTTATTATTGGAGTCTATAAGATTTTCTATATTATTTTAGATAAACAAGTAGATAACATAGTGATTATCAGTGACTATACTTGGGAGTGCAAAAAATATAGCTACAATGAAGCCCGTACAATCATAATACTTGATCTAATTGATAGTGTATTTTATTACCCAAGAAAACTCTATGCATATAGACGTCATTCAATAGGACTAGGTTAATGTTTACAATGGTGATAAAATGAGGTGAAGGTTGCAATGTAGAATGAGGAATTAGCAACCCATTTGTAGGGCACAATGAAGGGGGGTGTTGCAGAGGAGTTTATGTCCAGATCTCTATGACCAGAAATGGCATAGTACTTCATTGGCATAAATTTGTGCAACATTCTTAACTGCAAGATCATTTTAATGTACAAGCTTACGAAAAAATACCAACCCAAAGGTCAAATAGATTAGGCACATGCTCGTATTCACTGTAAAAGTCCTTGCAGTGCAGAGATTTCTCTGAACTCATACTAACTTGAGATAATACATCCTATACAACACTTTCTAAATTTCTTTGTTAAACATGATACTTGTAAGAATTTTTTGAAATTGCAATATTAGATTCTTATTTAAAGTTTATAAAACCAAAAGGGACACTTCAATATTCCTGATCAAATAGTTTGTTATCAACTTGTTTTTGAAATACTATTTACACAAGGATCAGATTGTTAAGTTCTTTATGTATGAAGTATGTATTATACAAGTTGTTCTCATAATACAGTGACAGTTTGTGCTTCTTGATTCAATGACTCTGATTTTGTTTGGTGATTCCCTATTAATTATGATTTTGTTATCAATGTTAAACAAGGCTAGATCTAGCACCCATTCTAAAGCAATAATACCACTAGTAACTAATTAGCATCTTGGGAAATATTAATCAGTACATAGTTTCAATGCCATTGGGATAATGATAACCTATTTATTGCTGTTGTATATCTCTATGCTCAATAAGCACTCTAATATGCTGTTGTATAGCTCCAATTCGCTAGTGTGCCAAGGCATAACCTATTTAGCACTCATTCTAAAGCAGTAATACCAGTGGTAACTAATTAGCATTTTGGGAAATATTAATCAATACAAAGTTCCAATGCCATTGGAATAATGATAACCTATATATTGTTTTTGTATATCTCTATGCTCCCTAAGAACTCTAATATGTTGTTGTGTATCTTCAACTGGCTATCGTGTCTATGTATAACCTATTTATTGCTGCTTGATTGTTACTCCTTACTGAAATTGTTGTTGCAATATCGATGGAGACTCCAATTTCACCTGATGGTGAATCAATTTGAAACTTCATCTAGTAAACATCTAACAGCAACAAGGCCATACACATTTTTATTAAAGACCGTAATGTCAATGCTCTCACCCTCAACTTCTTGCCTCAATTACAATAGTTTCATCATAGCCAAAGCATGATAGGTTCCTTCACTCTTCGACAACCTATACCCTGTCAAACTTGGTTCCTTCCTCACAAGCTTATTATGATAGCTTGCAAGCATTATGTATGCTTAAATTTCTCCATTTTCAATGCCTCCTTGACCAATCCCTTATAATAGACCCAGGCGTCTCTGTTTGAAACCGTTTCCTAGTGTTGTCTTTTATTAATTGCTTATGTTTCCTATGTTTAATAGATGATTTTAGCAGATTTTTCTATACTCCACTGCATTGTTTTCCTTCTTTACTATGATCCTTGTTGTGGTTTTCTTGACCCCTAAAGGCTTCCAGGGAGCTACCTTGACAAGTATGACAGTTTCTGGTCTACTTTGAGGGAAGAGCAGGAATGATGGAGATTGCGAGTAAGGTGCAGCTTAAAAATTAATGAAATAATTATTCTATTCAATGACTACAATTTTGATACATATATGATGCAAGATAAAAAAAAGGCCTCAATGTCAACTTATTGCTAAACAATAATCCCTCTTTGGGTCTAGATCAAGTCCAACAAAACATAGTACAAAGAAGATTCCTAGAACATCTATGGATGGTTCAATTTGTTATAGAAAGATGTCACTATGAGGGGCGATGCTACAATCTTCAAATCAAGACTTTTCTTCTCTTCAACAAAATTGACCCACTCATCAAGGAAATCGGAAGAAGGGCCAAAATGTTACAAGGTCATAACTTTCTGCAACATAAGAACCCATGCTATCGCCAACTCATTGAACAAAAGGAGAAGACAACAAAAATTCTAAAACTGGTCGAGAAAGATGCATACTCTTTATCCAAGACGCGTGTAGACCTCAATGAATTTATTAGTATATGTATATCATTTTCTTTGTACACATTATGTAATAGGGGCAAGGTATACATCCTCGCCATGTACATTTTATGTTTCAGTATAAATGGAAGTAAGTTTGTTGGCATAAAGAGCATAACTTGGTCTAACTACTACAAATTTGTTACTAAAAGTGATTATGGACTAATTACAAAATATATGAATAATCAAACTATACACATATGTATATGTGGCACTACATATGTAGCTAGTGCATAATCCAACTACATATATATGTGTGTAGTAGATGTTGCCTTTCCCTAGACATTAACTACATATAATTTGTATTAACTTCATGTTTTTGCTACATACTGACTATATATACAATTGTAGGCATACATTTAGCTATAATTATACCTATATTTAAATATGTAAGGACAATATCTAGATACACTTCTGGATACATATAAATTTGTAGCAAATGGATTATCTAACTACATATTTGAAAAATATAGTTAAAGGCTTTAGCTATACAAGCATATACTACAATTTGTATGTGTAAAGAAATATGTAGTTAAAGCCGTTCGCTACAAAATATGGGGTTTTCGTTACAATTTTGTTTAAATAGTTAAAGACCTTTTTTTAGTAGTGATGGTGTCCTATGTAGGGAAATTGGAGGCATATTTAGGAAGCAGAAACAAAAATTTAGATGCTTGTTGACTAAAATAGCAAGATCGTGTCAATGACAATGTATCTAGGAAAGAAAGGCTGCAAGGTTATACATGGTCTTGGAGAAAGTCCAGCGAAAATACCCATGTAGTAGCGTCATTATTCTTCTTCAGGCAGCAACACACTCCTTCAACGACAGAAACACTTAAGCAGTCCTCTCCACCAGCCTCCTAGTGTGGCACCATGGACAACAATTGACGATGTCCTCCTACCAACAGACAATAGCCTCCCGCCTCTAGAGTACTCTATGTGAACCACCATGAACTCCATGTTGTGCAACCAAAGCCAATGTGAAGAAATTGTCCCTTTCTGTCAGTGTACTAGTCACTGACATGCTCTCTGACCACTGATCTCAGTTGTTCTCTCCCTTGCTGTCCCTTCCTTTAGCGAGTAGGAAATGTTCATGCTCTGTATTGGTTACCACAACCAGAGAGGGAAACAATTGGCATAGCAATTGATTATCAATTTTATGCGTTCGGAAGCCCCAATACCCCTCTATTTATAGTAGAGGCCAGTGTCAGGGTTCCCAGTCTCTTTGGGAAGGGTTTGAAATCATACATCTTCTGGAACCTACGAATGACAAATTGGTCATTCCACAGAGTGAACATGTCATTCTCATGAGCGAACTGATTGTCTTTCTCTGTGAAACGATCGTTTCATGTATTTTCTTGTTCAAAATCATATTTGTATTCAATGCCCGATTAATGCTAAGCATGACATCAACATCAATGCTTGTTCCACTCAAATTGGCAACTAAACCGGGTGACCCAGAGGGTGAACCGGTCATCTGACATAGTTAACCGGTCATTTCACATTGTGATACAATCATTTCACAAGTAAAATTGTAATTTCACATGTCCAGTTCAAGAAATTTTCAACCAATATTAATGCCAATTGACATGACACTCCAACCGATCAGTTCAACACTTGAACCGCTCAGTTCAGAGATCAATAAGTCAATTTTGAACCTCTATTATTTAATTTAATACCTAAACACATTTAGCATTCACTCAAAACACATTCATGAATATACACCTTTAATCCAAGTATATCCTATTTTTGTGACCCTAAGGTCCATAATTACGTTGGTAGTGAATGTCTATAACTAATTATAACATCACAAGAGAAGAGCGACATCATTGTTACCCAAGTATTTTGCAAAGTTGAAGAGAAACTTCAACCTACAATCCATGATGAGTGTTTCTGTGATCATATAGTTCCTTTATCTCTGATATCCAGATTGAACTCGAGGCATGAAATCATCATCTTATCAACATTCAATTCATGTTCTTTGAAGTAGAGGAGATACATGTGAGCTCATATATCACGAATTGATTCACACCAGTATGACCATACATTTATCAACCTTGCTTATCAAGAGGACGTGGATATCAATCTCCTGTAGAAGGGACAAATCCCATCTACATCACTCACACTCAGTGTTACAACCCCAATTTTTGGGTTTATATGGTTTGAGATGCAATTTTGCCAATAATGTATGATTATGAAATTGTACGAATTATGTGTAATGAGTGGATTTCTTTAATAATATTTCATTTAAATATATGATTTCATGGACCCTATTAAGTTAGTGAGTCCAAGATGATAAAAAGAGAAAGAAAATTGAAGGAAATCAAATAATGCATAAATAGGAAAAGAAATTGAGATAATAATGAAAATATGAGAAAGATGTGGAAAGATGTATGATAGATCATCATGGATCAAATTTCGAATCCTCAATGTTTCTAATGGTAAAAGGAATCCAAATAAAGAGAATAAAAGAGTAAGAGAGAGAAAATATGTATAAAATATGCCTTATTGAGAGATAACTTGCATAAGAAGAAAAGTCTCTCATACTTTCAAATTTGAGTTCCAAACTTGGCACACAAGTAGTTTAAGTCATTATGGACTTTCTTTAAAATTTGGGATTAAAAGGACAAGTGGATTAGGAGATATGAATTTGGTAAGTTTTCCTAAAGTGAGAAGGATAACATTGAATGTCATGATTTTCATTCATATTAAAATTCCTTGTATCAGCCTTTGGATTGGCACGTGCAATATGGACCCTCAGATATGGGGTCCAACGGTGATCCATTGTCTCCTACTTCTAACTCAATTTAAGAAATCTAGAACTATTAAAATGCAAGATCGATTCAATATCTCTCTCTCAATGATTCCAAAGGAGTCCTAAATAGTTGATAGTTGATTTCAGGAAAATAAATTATATATAATGATCCCTTTTATGCCCCTATTTTGTGTGCAATTGGGAGTTTTCCCAATGGCTTGGAGAGTCGGACACCATTGAGCGACATGCTCTACCTCACACCTATATAAGGGGGTGTAGAGGTCTCAACGAGACCGAGAAACTCTTCGTAGAAATCCGCTGGACTCCACACTTCTTCTTTGCCTATGATTTCTTACGAGACTTACCCCCACTTCTGGTATCTTCTCTACTTCTCGCCAAAGTCGGTCCGTCATCGGGTACCCTGCTCCGGACCAACATGGAGCAATTGGAGGCTACCAAGAGGTTTGGGAGGGCTGGGAGAAGGAGAGGCAGCCTTCATCGGAAATTAGGGAGGCAAGGAGCCCAAAGTCAACCACAAGGTTGACCATGACTGAGTGCTGCCTTGCAAAGCATCGTGAGAATGAAGATGAACTCCGTAGAATTGACCTTTTTACCCCCAGGGTTAATGAAGAGGGAACTTGCTATAATCATCTTTTAATTCTATTCTTCTGAGTCAGCCTCATTGGGACGGGCCTCTGAGATGACCGCGCACCATTCACTACAACAAAATTTAATATAAGTCAAGGATAGTTGGTCAGGGATGACAGCCTTGGCCGGACTGGATTGCATCCCCAAGGCTTATTTCTGAACAAAAAAACTTTAATCCCTGACCAAAATAGTATTATCCTAGCATTTATTTATTCCTCCTCACAACCCTAGCAGCCCAACTGCCCACTTACTCTCTCTCTCTCATCTGTAAAATTGTTCTCACCTTGTGTTTCCACTCCACCCTGCCACCCTCCTTCCGACCTTCCATCTCATGGAACCTGTAGAGGGTTAGGGCACCAGTTGCGGATGCTGGCTTCTGCCAACAGCACAACGCCCAGTTTCGGCCTTTACCTGTGTGAATGCAGCCAATTGATCTGATCAAGGTATCTTTTTCATTCCTCCTAGATTCCTCTATATCATCATTCTTCGATACCCTATCGATACTATATTTCCGATTCCCTTCTCCCGTGTGGGAGCGATATTTCTGATTAATGTTGTTCCCCGTCATTTTTTGGATTTTAGGATTATAGTATTCCAGGTTTTGTTGCTTGCATATCTGTTTGGATAGAACACTGTATCGTCAGTTCTCCCAAATTTGACCACCTCAATGCATAATATAGCTTGATCTTGTTCCTTCTGCTACTTCTGATATCCACACAATTGAAAAGTTCTTACCTTTTATCTACTCTTCCATTGATCGGTCAATCACAACATTAAGAAAAGAGCAATACAACAAAGTCAATGAAAATAGAAAAGGAAGTTGGTTTCATGCAAAATAATTGATGACTTTACTTTTTCTAGGTATGTTACAACAATGTAATTATATTATGATATTATCTTTGTCCATCATCACTCTTTGTTAGTATTTTATATGTTTTCAACCTCATCCTCTCCGCCTCCTCCCTTTCTTTTGTTTTACGAACAGTTTTCAAGTGCTTAGGTACTAAGATTTACTAGCATATGTGCTCATTTTTTTTATTGTGTAGGCAAGCATTTACTATCTCACGTCCTCATATACAATGCACTTAGAGCACAACTGTAAAAATTATTACTTGCTTCCATGTTTAAGTTGGTATGGTTGCTTGTATTTTGAATTTTATATATGTTTCCAGCCTCTTCTTATCTGCCTCCTCCCATCCTCCTCGCTTTATTAATAAATTCCATTGTGTGTAGGTTCTGTGATTTACTAAATAAACGATCAAATTTCTTTGTTATTGTATAGGTAAATATGTACTATTACATGGAAAAATGAGTGTTATATGTACGAGTTGCAGAATTCTATTTATTATCTATGTTAGTCTTTCTCCAGTAATGGTTTTGAAGACCTTTTTATAAACTTTTAACTTGTAAAATTATAAAAATCTGATTTGAAATATTTTGTAATGCAGAATGTTGGTAATACTCTACATGGTATGCATGATGTTGATGAAACTCCAATGTTATAAGGATTGATGCAGATGCTGGATAAAGTCTTCAGGGTGGAAGTACCAAAAGCCTTGTTTGGAAGATTGGATGAACTCAAGTTTCTCGGTGAAATAAGAACAAATCCTATTTGAAAAATTTTATAAACTATATGATGTATATGAATGTACTGTAAAAGTGATTTAGAGGGCATCACTCACGTCTCTAGACAAACATGTTCCTCCAATCAAGTATTTGAATGTAAACAATACATTTGAAAATGAAATGAAATATTGGCACATGTTGAATTTGATATTGTTGTCATGTGAATGATTATATATATATATATATATATATATATATATATATATATATATATGTTGGATATAAGGTATTCATCGTAATTAGTTTTTAATCACTGCTCAAGGCTCATGCCTCTATTGGTCAGGGATAAGACCTAGCCAACCACTATTGGTCACCATGCTTTTGCCGAGGGTACGTTGGTCAAGGAATGGCCCTGACCACCAACTATTTGGCAGGGATTCACAAGTATTGGTCAGGGATTTGGCCTTCAGCTTTAACATATTTTGTAGTAGTGATTGGTTGCTCAATGCTGGTGTGGAAAAGGGAAAGGAGTCGATTAAGCTGACCTGGCGCTCTGCCATTGGTCCATAGATAATTTACTTTGCAAAAATCATAACTAATGATTGGTAACTCGTATCAAAAAATTATATATTTGAAATTTGATCAGTTAAATTACTAGAATTCTTTAAAAATATAATTGAAGATTGAACCTATTCACACTTCAAAAAGTGTGTAATGTTTTCAAAAAGAAACCCTAATTTTGATGTTAATAAGATTGAGTAAAGTACTATGAATGTTCTATGAAGATATTATCCTATTTTTGATAAAATGGATGTTTAAAATCTATAAAGATAATCTATGTGCTTAATTGGATAATCTAGGGTTTCATATGTATAAAGTGCATTAATTGTCTTAAAAACCCTAATTTAGGTGATTATCACTTTTAATGGTTTTATTTTGAAAATTCATGTTTAAGAAATAGATATGATAATTCTAAGCCAAAGTGAGAATATTGATTCTTAAAATGGGAAACTTTAATAATTAGGGTTTTATGATGTAAAATATGTTTTAGGGTTTGATGACTTAAAAAGGTAATGGTTGAGAAACTGATCTAAGAAACCCTAATGCATCGTAATGAGACATAGAAACCTTAAGAAGGTGTCCCAAGTCAATAAGAAGTTGTTTGCAGATATGATGGTAATAGTTAGGTTCTATAAATGCTTCTAGGATCTGCTGGATTGGTTGCTTAACTTGCTTGATTGGCCATCTTGATTTGAAATGGATATCTTGTTTATATTTGACACTACAAATTAGGTATGTGGTTATTTATGAATACTTGCTTTAGTTTCCTGAAATTTTCTGAAGTCTTATCGATTGCGTGAAAATAACTTCTTGGAAGACATTTTTTGTAATCTATAAAGTGAATATGATTATCACATAGTAATTATATATATGAATTTCCCAAACCTACTAATCGACCTAAATCACGCGTCCAGAAGGAGCGGATTAGAAGTAGTCGGACTTTTAAATTACCCGACTCTTAGGCCCCCGCAATGATGACGGGGTCTGAAGTAGCGATCGGGGTCGAACCACAGGGACAAGGGTGGTGGTGTTAAGAACTCGGAATCTACACATTACACTCTGGTAAAATAAAAAAAAGGATAAAGTTCCCAAAGGGGATAATCAAGCAAAGATTGGTAAAATAAAAGGAAACTATCTCCAACTGGAGCTACAAGGAAAAATTAAAGTTTTAAGCGTTTATCGATTTTTAGGGGTTTTGTGCAACAAAACCAGAGAGAATAACACTATTTACTTAGTAAGGAACGAAGGAGGAAACTTTGGTAAAACAAGTGACAGCAGGAACATCCAGTACCCCTCCTCTCGAAGAGGGTACCTCTAACTAAGCACCAACACCTCTCTCAAGGTTGTTGGACCTGGGTTAGAGTGGAAAGATCACTAAATCCACTCCGATCCTGGGTACTCTCGTACTCCCGTATCGGACCAAACACTAGATCCACAACACCTCTCTCGAGGTTGCTGCAATGGGAAACATGATTCGATAGCTAGTCAAAACATGATCCAAGCATACAAGCTAGAGTTCAGATGCTAAACAAAGCAATCAATCAAACAAAAAGGGACCAAACATAAAGCAACAGATATTTAAAGCTCCTCTGATTCCACTAGCATAATCATTTATATAAAAGGGTTTGGTTACATTGTGTAAGTAAAGAAAGTAAATGAATGAAAAAGAAAGATAAGTATTGCCCTCCTTGATTTAGAAGAGTGACATGCAGCATCAGATCCCTAAGATTCCTCTAGCCCGATACTGGTGTGGAGCTATGCCTGATACGCCTGTGTCGGGTGGGACTCCTTGTCGGGCGATAGGCCATGACGGGAAAACGTACTGGCCAAAGTACTCTCGCCCGATACAGTCGTGATGGGGTGCTACCCTCTCGGGTGACACACCATGACAGGTGATTCGTATTGGGCTCGGTATCGTGTTGGGCTAGAGGCTGCTAGGGTGTTAGGTTCCTCATATCGGGTGCCCTTGTTGGTCGATATCGAGCTACTGTGGTGACCGAGGCAGATCCTAAGTGAACCATTCCCGCCCTCTCAGGTCGGAGAAATGCTCACCTAGTATCGCCCGGTGCACCTCTGGGACGTGACACGCTAGCTCCAGGTGCTTTCCCTAGTTATCTTTTGCCAAGTTCTGACCTGTCCCATCAGATTCCTATAGTTGCTATTTATAGGCAATGGTTGGGAGAAGTTGTGGTTCTCCGGGAGACACATGTCCTCCATCAGCTCCATAATTGCGGCTTCAGGGATGCCCGATATGTGTGTCGCCTGACACAGAGGGTGTCGGGCTGTAAGCGTGTCGGGTGTCATGATGAGTGGGCGCATGTTGGTGGGTGGCTTGTATCACGTGACACACTTCAGTAGTCGTGGTGAGTACAACTCCCTATCGGGTAAATGGCGTATCGCCCGTTAGATCCTCCTTGTGTGGCACCCCCATGTCACGTGGTTGTGTATCGTGCTGCCATATGATAGGCAGTGAGTGTGTCGGCTGACTGGTAGGAGGGCCGATGCAGGTAGAACATGTTCATGGGCCGGGACGAACCTTGTTGCTGATAAATGAGTTGAAAAATGAGGAAAACTCTGCAAAAGATGATAAAATTAAGTTAAGAGCGTAGCATGCTCTGTTTATTCAAAAACATGACAAAAATGAGACGAAATCAGTTCAAAAGGGAAGATTTTGACAGCGAAATAAGGGCCAAACACATCGCAAAATTTGGTGTTATCAACTCCCCCAGACTTAGCATTTTGATTGTCCTCAATCAATCTTTAAAACTTTGTTTTGTGATTCTTCTTCTTAACCGGTATGGTTTTCAGACCATGAGTTTGAGCGGGTATTTGAGATGTCTTAATGAGAATATTGCCCGACCACGGACAACAGACTTTACTTTTCCTGCCTTATTTGAGAAAAATTTTCTCCACAGCTTCGACGAGACTTGGTGCATGATTTCAAAGTTAGCTTTCACACCAAACAGCTTTTGGGAACAGAAAGTTGTGCGTTTGGGTAGGTTTAAGGATTTTTGGGATTTTCTTGTTTCCCATCAGTCCATCCAGGTAAGGGTCCGTTAGTGGGCGAGTGGTCCCTACAGTCTAAGCTAGTTGGCTTTAGAGCAGTGATTTCACATCCTACGTACCACTGCCCGAATCTTCCATGCCTAAAGATGGGTACTTTTGGAAAACAAGTGTGTGTATACATATTTTTTTCTTTTTTTCATTTCACACAACTCTCATGCTTTTATTCACTCTCATAAGTCTATTCTCTCTTTTTTGGGATTTTGTTCGGTAAGGGAACACAAGAGAAATTTTTGCTGTTTGGGAAGCTTTTTCCTTCTGTATACACGTCTCTTAGCTGTTGCGAGATTATTTTTCGAAATTTTTGGCGTGGAAAGTCATAGTCTTTTGTTGTTTGAGGCTGCATTTTCAAAAAGACATAACAAAACATGTACCTCTTTGGACATATTGAAAACAAACTGGCAAGAAGTCATATCATGTTTTTACTATATAGTGTTTTTGTAAAAAATATGCAAAATGTTTAGCGAAATTTTTGTATGAGCATGTATATGTATAAGAACAAAAAGAACAAAAAGGGGTAAAGTTTGAAGAATTTTTTTTTAATATTCCCTCACTGGTACATAGTACCCCCCAAAACATTCTCCACACTCTGTCCCAGATTTGTGAAGTAGATAAGGTAGGGTAATCTTAACTCAGTGAGGGTTAGCTGGTGAGCGCACCTTTGCCAGATAAAAGCTCCCACACATATTCTCCTCATTTGCTGTGGTAGTTGATGTGGTGGAGCTGGTCAGGCATCTCTTCATTTGATATCCATTCCAGCATGAAGATGTCGCAGTCGTTGGATAAAGGAATTTGTTGTGGACTGCGGTGGCAGAACTGGAGCTCGTGCCATTTGCTTGCTACCGTCTCCAGGAATGGTTGTATCAGCACCACCACCTCATCGTAGTATTTTTGTACTAAGCGCTCAAGGGAGGTCAACGTCGTCGATGTACATTGCACTGGATGATCTTTGTTGTTGTCCGAGTTGTTGTAGAAGATTCCTGCTCGTTGGCGAGTGTACATCGTCAAGAGCGTCCAGTGGTTGTAGTGCAGGATGGGTTGGAATATTGTGCGTGGAACACTACGCTGCAACTCTACCAGAAATGATTGCTTCGCTCCTGATTCGTCGGCAAGGCAGATGTCGTTGAACAACATTGGATGACTATGTATGCATGTTCAAACTTCTTCTGTAGTGTCTGGATGTAGGCGGCTGCCACAGATATCGCCAGACATCCTCCTTCTTTTTACCATGTCCCTCAAGTCGTCAACCGGGACTATGACACTGCCTTCCTCATAGATAACATCTGCCGAGGTAGAGCCAGCGAACCTTAGAAGAACTTCATTGACCTGCTCCAACGTGAGTGTAGAGCACGAGAAGCGGTCGAAGTTGTTGATCATTTATTTTGATGTTTGAGGCAAAGAGGAGTCTTCGATTGCATGTACTTGCTGCAGTATTTCTAACCGCTTGCCTGGCCCGTATATGTCTGGTTCTATCTCAGCTTCTTTCTCTGGAGTGCTGCTGGGTTGCGAAGATTTGACTGCCTGATCACTGTCCAGCAGCCTCTCTGGTACCCCTGTGTCTTGGAAATAGCGTCTGTCTTTGATCAGCAGCAGTGCATATATGCTTCTGAGCTGGTAGGATTTCTAGCCTTGGAGATGCCTTATGTATCCAAATATGTTGAGCAGCTCCATGGCACGCAAGATGATAAAGGCATTGTTACCGCTTCCTTCTTCTGCTTCGACGGGGAAGTCTCTGATAGAGAAGAAGTTCCAAATGTCGCTATGTTCCAAATGTCGCTATGACATTGGACTCCTTGCTTGATGGATCGTAGAAGATGCAGCGGTAGAAGCCTGAGATGTTTGTCCTCCGGGCGACGTAAAGTAAGACCTGAGTGTGGCACCTCCTTGTTGCAGCAGCTGAGGAGCTGGACGTCGTCGTTCTAGAGGTCTGCCACACACAGGAACCACATGTTGCAGTGCTTGTATGGGGCCAACACGATGTTCGTGTTGTGCTCTTCGATGTGTCGCATCATGTTGGCCACCGCGATGGAGTCTGGTACTCCCATCATAAATCTTCTTGCCAAGGTCGGGGTGGCGTTGTATATTGTTCTTCGACCTGTCTGGGTGCTGATATTCTCTATTATAGCACCTTCTAGGACCCTGAACAACTTCTTTCCGATGACGGCCGGCGAGCGGAATATGCTTCTGAGTGCTTCCTGTCGTACCAAGAAGTAGCTGTCGCTCCAGAGGACATCTTCTTCATCAACCTGCGACCTTAGGACCTTGTTCAATAGCTTCTGGTCCATGATCGACAGGTATTCGATGACCCTTCTGTCAAAGTCGGCCATCTGAAAGGAAGGTATCTCTAACGGCACAGAGAATTCATCTGCCGTCGCGTGTCTTCCTCTAGGGGGTGTCTTTCATTTGCGGCACATATGTCCCCCCTCTCCCTCGGATTCATCAGAAGAGTCCTCCCCGACACTGATATCTTTATTGTCATCCTTAGCTTTATCCAGGGGGACTGAGGGAGCTGCTTCTTCTAGACTGCGGGAGCTCGCCTGTCCTGCTGGAGCTCCGTTGGCTGACCTTTGTGGCGTCCCTTCCTCGGGCGTTGGGGATGGCCCACTGGAGGAGCAAGTGGATGACGATCTTAATGAGGATGCTGATGAGGAGGGTTGACAGCCTGAGCCAGGAGGCGACAGAGACCTTCTCGACTGCCTTGGCCCGGATGGTCGTCCCCCCTGTTCAGCCTCTCCTCAATCATGTCAAGGCGCTGGAGGGCCTGCTGAAGTGTGGCGTTGAGTGCCTCTAGTTGGCAGGGAAGACCAAATAGAGTCAGCAGTTGCCGCTCCTGGGTGTTCAACCTCTGCTGGAAAATGGAAAACTTGCGGGTAAGCAAAGAAAAAGTAGCAGAGTGGCTTTCTGTTACCTTCCACAAGTTATCGAGTTCATTTCCCAGCATCTATCCGAGCGACGGAGGGGCTACTGTAGATCTCCCTCGCATCCTCGTGACACTCCTCCCGCGTGAAGATCTACCCAACGAATGTGCTGTCTCGCTCGAGGTAGTGTCGATCTACACTGTTTGTGAGGTGGATGCTTCGGGGTGAGGCGTCAACACTTTTGCGGCTGTCTCTGCCTCCCCTCTTATTGTGGTGAAGAAAGCCACGGTGTGCGTGGATGTTGTTCCACTTCTCTGTTGTCAGCGATCTCCTCTACAGCTGCTATGGGGGACACCATCAGCGGTGTTGGCATAAGTTGTGCAGCTCTGAGCTCCATCTCGAGGATCTCGATGAACACCCCATTACTGGCGCTCGACTGTGCTTCTTCTTCTGCCTCTAAGGGCACCACCGAAGATTCTGGAGCTACGGCTGTCTCTTCCGCAAAAGCTTCCCTCGGGGCTTGTATGGTTGTTTCTGCCCCGGTTGTCTCAGCGACCTCGACGATCGCCGATTCTTCTTAAGCAACGACAAATATTGTCATGATCGTCGCAGGGATGGTAGGAGCGACGACAGATCTATCAATTATTATCGTCGGTGGCCCTGGAGCAGTGGGCCGCTCAGCAGGAGTTGTGTAAGATTTGTCCTACCGTGCGTCGAGAGGAATTGGTTCTCCTCTCGCAGCCGCCCTCTCTTATATATTGGTGGTGGCAGCGTAAGTGGCTTCGACTACCACCGCTTCAACCTCGGCGCTGGTGAGGACCAGCTTTTCTGCGTTGTAGTTGGCACAGCTAGGAAGTGGAAGGAGGGTGCTTGTTCTTGCGAATTTGTAGAAGTAGTTTCACCCCTCCTTCTTGATGATGCTGGCTCTCATTAGGAACTTGAGGTCGATCTTCTCGTTGCCCCTTGTCCTTGAGAGACTCCGCGGCTCCCGTGGGTACACTAACCCAACTGTGATCAGATTGATGATGCCACCCATGCAGTACTCCTTAGTGGAATCCTTTATTGGGTACATCCTATTCAGGAAGAAGCGCCCCAGATTGATCACCCTGCCCTCCATCATGTGCCACATGAGATGGAGTTCTTCGATGTAGATGTTTCTTGATTTGTTCTTGCTGAAGAGCAGGCATGCCCCCAGCTTGTGCACTATACTCCAGAAGCAGGAGTGCACCGCCACCACCTTTCTTCCCGACTTGAATGATGACTCACTGATCAGCTTCCTCCAGAGCTCCACGGGGTTGAACCCGTCTCCTTCGGTGATCCTCGCACCGTTACTAAGTTGTTCCTTCTCCTCCTCACTGGAAGAGAAGATCTCGTTGAACAACGTTTCAGAGATGACGTGCTCACAGTTGTATAACTGCCCCTGCATTCTGTCTGCTCCGCCATTTTTTTTCAATTTTTTCGGGTCTATTCTTCACCCGGCAGAGAGATGACATGAACTCCCTGGTGAGTTTAGTGTAGGAGGCGGAGTGACTGAAGCAGATCTTCCGCAGCCCTACTACAATCAGGACATTTTTGATTCTGTCGAATATGCCTAGCTGAAGGAAGGACGACTGGTGGAAGAACTTGTTCAGCATGTAGAGTTTTGTTGCCAATTCTGAGTACCGACGCCCATGCTCATTATCTCTAGGCACGAACCTGCCTGGCGTGTGATCCAGGGATTCTCCCGCCGCGGTTGAAACTATTGTTGGGGCCATTACTTCTTCCGTCCTTACTCTCTTCTCAACCATGGATGGCCCAGCTGCCTTGGGATTTGGGCGTTTCTGCCCGACTGTCGCTGCTTCGGCTGTGGCCTCGGTGTCGATCCTCCGACCGTGTTCGTCAACTTGAACGATGGTTTGCTTTGTATGGGTCATTTCTATTACATATAAGACAAATTCATTAAGTATCTAAATGTTTCGATATTAGGTAGGTAAAACTTAAAGTTGATATCGGTGTTTAAAAGAAAACTGATTGCACGATAAGAAAAGTTCGACCTGATACAAGAGCTACCCAACACATCCGTATCGGGTTTCAAAACTGAGCGATATCATGCTTGCCCGATACGCCTATGTCGGGTGATACAAAGCTTTCAAAAATTGTTGTAGGCTCATGACCGATATGATCATCCTTAAGAAGGTGTCGCCCGTCGCTGGGTGATACAAAACTGGGTGACACGGGAAAAATCCGAACGACATAGCCAGTGCCCAATACGTTTCATGTTCAAAGTGTGTCGAGCGACACAACCACATGATTAAAAAATGCCCGATAGGGTCGTCCTGATGGAAATCACGTCACCCGACAAAAAAAAACAAACGAAGCGATGTAGGGGTGGGTGACACAGACATTGCCTGATATAGGGTATCGGGCAAGCGTGCGTTAAAGATGTGTCGCGCAACACAGGTGTCGGGCAATACAAGGAAATTCAACTAAAGTCGTAAGTTTGATACGATGGTGAGTGACATTAGGGTCATGTCGGGCAAACAGAACAATATGGCTGTCGGGCTATACCTTTGCTATCTTAAGTTTATCTTGCACGACACGAGAGAAGAAGCAAGATTGCATGACACGAGAGCAACGAAAGAAATTACAGCACAATATGGGAGTAGGTGAAAAGTAAATGCAGTAGCCCGACATAGTTAAACTTCCGTACTATATATAGCAATCCAAGCCGGGGATAAAACAGGTAAAACAGGGGCGTGTGTGGGCCTATGAGATAAATCATTCCCAAGACGAGTAGTCCCATCCATCTAATCAAGGGTAATTACTCATGCCGCCCGACACGGGTGCTCGCCGCTCGGGTGTATCGTCCGACACGGCTCATGGCTAAAGCACGTCACGCGATAACACCAGGCCGATAAGGGCATATGTTGCGCGCCGCCTAAGTCTTTTACCCGATACAGTCAGGGAACACAATATCCTTGCCCGATACACTTCAAAACAAGATTCTTGATGAAAAACCAAAAATAAAGTGAAGCGAAAAAACGATTGATGGGTAAAACATCATTGGCCTAAAGAGAAGTTCCCGGCCTCAGATAGTATTACCCATCAATGCTCAAAAGACAGAGTTGTGGCCCATAAAATAGAAGAGTCAGGGCATGTGACACATGTTATGACTCGGGCCTTATTACAACAATTATGTTCATAATGTTTTTCTTGCAGGAAAGGGAATAACGTCCTAATCTAAGAAAAGTAAAACTCAGGCTGCCTCCCGAGGAGTGTTGTAGTTAGCGTCGTTAGCTCGACAGCTCCAAATCATTCACTTTTCGCCTTCAGCTGTTTCCACATCTTGCAAATTTGTTTCTATCCTTCTTACAAACGCTTTGTCTTCATAGAACCTTTTTACCTCGTGCCCGTTCACATGAAAAACCTTGGATGGATCATATTTATCATACAACTCCATCATTTTGGACAGGTATATCTTTGCTACGGTGAAGGGTCCGAACCACCTTGTTTGCAGCTTACCTGGAAAATGACGAATGGAAGATTTAAATAATAAAACTTTGTCACTTTCACTTACATCCTTCTTCCTCAGGTGGGCATCATGCCACACCTTTGTCCTCTGCTTATAGATATTTGCATTCTCATAGGCATGCATTCTCAATTCTTTGAGTTCGTGTAACTGCAGATATCTTTTCTCTCCTGGCTTCTCTAGATCCATATTCAAGAACTTAATTGCCCAAAGGGCCTTGTGTTCAAGCTCTAAGGGTAGATGACAAGATTTCCTATAAATCAATTTTTAAGGGGTAGTTCCAATGGGTGCTTTATATGCAGTTCGGTAGGCCTAAAGTGCATCATCAAGCTTTGTCGACCAATCTTTCCTCGTGCGGTTGACAATCTTCTCTAAAATCTACTTGATCTGTCTATTCGAAACCTCTACCTGCCCAGAAGTTTGTGGGTGGTAGGGCGTAGTGACTTTGTGTTTAACTCCAAACTTTTGTAGGAGCACTTCAAACTGTTTTTCTCCGAAATGTGATCCACCATTGCTTATTACAATATGAGGTACTCCGAAACGAGGGAAGATAGTCTTCTCGAACAACTTGATCACTGATTTAGAGTCACACGTTTGGGTGGCAACAAGTTCCACCAATTTAGACACATAATCCACTGCCACTAGAATGTACTGATATCCTTTTGATGGGGGAACAGACCCGTGTAGTCAATTCCTTATACATCAAAGATCTCGACTTTGACCCAAGTGGCCATAGGCATCTCATTTCTTCTTGCAATGTTTCTTGTTGATTAGCATTCTTTACAAACCTTTACATAATTTGCAGCATCTTTGAACAAGGAGGGCTAGTAAAAACCCGATTGTAGCACCTTGGTGGCGGTTCTTTCGCTCCCCAGATGTCTTTCATACGGAGAGGCATGGCATTCTTTTAGGATGTTTGGGACCTCTTCTTCAGGGATACACCTTCTGTACAGGTTATCTGCGCATCTTCTAAAGAGAAGAGGATCGTCCCAGTAGTAGTTCTTTACATCTGCAAAGAGCTTCTTCTTTTGATTATAGGTTGTATCAGGGGGCAACTCTCCGCAGGCAAGATAATTACAAATATCTGCAAACTAAGGTAAATTCTCATCTTTGGTTTCAACCATCAGCAAGGCTTCATCAGCATAGTTTTCATTAATAGGTGGTTCCTTCTTCCTTTCCACCACGATCCTTGATAAGTGGTTGAAGACCACATTCTCCGCACCCTTCTTATCAACGATCTCGTGGTCAAACTCTTGCAGTAACAAAGCCCACCTTAACAACCTGGGCTTGGTATCCTTCTTCTTCATGAGATATCTTATTGCCCCATGGTCTGTGTAGACCTTCACCTTTGCTCTGATAAGATAGGATCTGAACTTGTCGAAAGTGAAGTCTATCGCGAGCATCTCCTTTTATGTAGTCGTATAATTCACCTGAGATTCATCCAGAGTACGAGTGGCGTAGCAAATGACTTGGTTTGTTTTGTCCTTTTTCTGTCCCAGGACAACTCCTACAACATAGTCACTGGCGTCACACATAAGCTCGAAAGGTAGCTCCCAGTCTGGAGCTTGAAGGATAGGGAGTGAGACAAGGGCATCCTTTAAGGCCTGAAAAGCGATTAGACAATCGTCAGAGAAATTGAATTAAATATCCTTTACCAGAAGGTTGGACAATGGTTTCGAGATCCTTGAGAAGTCTTTTATAAATCTTCGGTACTAGCCAGTGTGCCTGAGGAAACTCCTCACTCCCATTACAGACTTTGGTGGAGGAAGTTTAGATATGCCTTCAACTTTGCTTACGTCTACCTCGATGCCACACCTCGAGACTTTATGCCCTAGCATGATGCCTTCTCGTACCATAAAATGGCACTTCTCCCAGTTCAAGACCAAACTCTTTTCCTCACAACGTTGCAAGACTAGAGAGAGGTTTTTTAGGTAGGCATCGAAGTCCTTTCCATAGATAGAAAAGTCGTCCATGAAAACTTCCACGATATCCTCCAGAAAATCTGAGAACATCGATATCATGCAACGCTGAAACGTTGTGGGAGCATTGCACAGACCGAAAGGCATTCTTCTGAAGGCGTAGGTGCCATAGATATAGGTAAAAGTAGTTTTCTCCTAGTCATCTGGTAAGATGGGGACTTGATAAAACCCTGAAAAACCATCCAGAAAACAGAAATAGTCATGATGTGCTAATCTTTCAAGAACTTGATAAATGAAAGGAAGTAGATAATGATCTTTTTTGTGGCTTGGTTCAGTTTTTGTTAGTCAATACACATCCTCCATCCGGTGACGGTCCGAACTGCCACTTCATCGCCTTTGTCCCCTTTTAAAACTGTTATATCTCCTTTCTTTGGTACCACGTGGATCAGACTCACCCAGTTACTATCACTGATCGGGTAAATGATCCCAACATCCCTCAGTTTGATTACTTCTTTCTTCACAACTTCTTTTAGCATCTGGTTTAATTTTCTCTGGGGTTGAGCTAGAGGTTTAGTAGATTCATCCAAATTAATGTGATGCATACAAAGCGTAGGGCTAAGGCCTTTGATATCCTCTACCGAGTATCCTATAACTTGCTTGTGGAATCTCAACTCCTCAAGAAGTTTATCCAATTGATCTTTCATAAGATGGGCATTAACGATGATAGGATTTCTCTCCTCTTAATCTAGAAATTCATACCTTAATCCTTCAGGTAGCTGCTTCAACTGAGGTTTAGCCATGGGTTCCTTTTCTTCTGGCGCCTCCTCTAGAGAGGCAAACTTAACTGCTTCTATTACCTCTTCCTCGTCGCTCAGATCTTCATTAGACTGATTAAGATAGTTGAGAAACTTGACAACTTCTGGATTTTCAGAATCAGAGTCTTGATTGCTTATTGCTGTTACAAGAGGGTCTACCATTTGGATATCTTCTTCCACATCTTCACAAAACTAGTTGTATCTTTCTACAAAGCAAGTAGACTCTAACAGGGATGGCCCTTTCATCGCATCCTTTACTTTGAAGTCTAAGTGATCATTTCCAACCCTTAGAGTGATTATTCCCTCAGCAACATCAATAATGCCCTTCTTGTAGCCAAGAAAGGGCGTCCAAAGATGATAGGACAGCCATGGTCCTCCACAGTATCAATGACCACGATGTCACAAGGAATGAAGAAACTACCCACTCGGATCGGTACATCCTCCACAACACCTACATGTCTTTTAAAGGTATGGTCTGCCAATTCAATCCTCATGTTGGTCTTCACCATATCAGTAAAACCAAATCACTGTGCGAGGCTTAGGGGCATAAGGCGGATGCTAGCCCCTAAATCAACAAGACATTTTCATTCGACATTATCTCCAATGGCGAAAGGAATGGTGAAAGCCACTGGATCTTTCTTCTTGTTGGGTAAATCTGCTTTGACAAAAGCAGAAGACATACTAGCTAGATGCACGGTCTCGATTCTTCCTCCTCTTTTCTTCTTGGTGATCAGATCTTTGAAAAACTTAGCGTAGGTCGGCATTTCCTCTAAAGCGTCCAGAAAAGGTACTTCGAGGTGAAGTTTCTTTACTGATTCCATAAACTTATCGTAACGCTTTTTAAGATGTGCCTTTATCAGTTTGTAAGGGAAAGGCAACTTGGGAGAGTAAGGACTTCTCTTACCAAACAGTTCCTCAAAGGATCTTGGTTCTGTCTCCCTAACATGAGCTTGTTGATTGTCTTCTTCTATGGGATTATCAGCCGCAGTCCTCGATTCAGGTTCATCAGGTCTAGCTTCCTCAGGACGTTCTACTGTCTTCCCTGATCTCAGCACTGCCATCTTAGCAGAATCAGTGTTGGAGGGCATCTTACCTGAAGGATTCTTTATTAACTCGGCCATCTGGGCCAACTGCTGATCGATTTGGCGTTGGTGTGTCTGCATGTCCGCCATCTGAACCTGCATTTTGTTCAGAACTCCTAAATTTGACAGCGGGCTTTGCGCCAGCTGGTTGTTGATGGTATCTTGTCTTTTGACAAAATCGAACAATTGACCTGCCAAATCTGGTTGGTTTGGGCTCTTGTCCTGACTTTGCTCCTTAGCTTGACCTTGGCTGTAACTAGGGTTAGCTGCTTGCTGACGTTGGTACTTTCCTTGTCCTGGGAAGTTTGCCTTGTTCGATTGGAAAGTGGTAGTTCTGGTGAACTGACCTTGTCCCCCTCTTTTCTCAAAACCTTTGGTTTCTTGGTGGGGTTATTCAGCTGATGTGAGTTTTCGGCCGCATCCTTGTTGCCATAGTTAAAGCCAGGGTGATCCGATCTCTTGAAGTTGACAAAAGAGACGTTCTCGGCTTCCTCTGCCTCGGATTCACTTTTAGTCGACTCGTTAGGTTGGGTGTAAACACAGTTATCAACCTTGTGTCCACCTTCTCCGCAGGTGACACATTTCATGACTTTGTCAACTTGTTTCTTCCCTTTTCCACCCGATTCTTTCAATTGTCTGACATCAGTGGCTATCTTCTGGATTTGAGTGGTGATAGCCTCCAGAGCCTTGGATTCTATGGAGGGTCCTTCACTAGTCGCCTTCTTAGCATATCCTCTATTAGATCTGTCGTAGTCAGTGTCATCTTGTAACTCGGCCATGTTCTCGATGATCTTTTTGGATATGCTAGGCTTCTTCCCCAGAAAGTCGATGCCTGCAGCTGCATTCAGCAAAACCCTTTCCTCAGGGGTTAGACCATTGTAGAAGGTGGTTATCAAGAAACCCTTCTTGTAGTTGTGGTGGGGGCAATCCCTTTTATTTCTTGATACCGTTCCCAATCTTCGTGTAGATTCTCATTCGGCTTTTTCATAAAAGACATCATCCTCTGTCTATTCTTGACAATTTTCTCCGTGGGGTAAAACTTGTTCACAAAAACATCTGCCAGCGCATTCCATCTGTTCATAGCTTGATGCGGCAGCCCGAGGTACTAGGATAGGGCCTTGTCTTCTAAAGAAAAGATGAAACCCTTGGAATAAATCACCTCCTGTGGGACTCCCCGCATGTTAATGGTATCATAGATGTTTTTAAAAGCATCAAGATGATGATAAGGGTTATCATTCTTTGAATTCCATCTGAAGCTCTTGTTCTGGATCATAGAGATGATAAATGGTTTTAGCTCAAAGTTGGTTGCGTTGAACCTTGGGATGATAATAGGACATCTTGAATTATTGGCCTTTGTGGCAGCTAACTCCCTGAGGGTCTTTTCTTCTTCGTTAGAATCTTCACTGTCTCCCTGGTTCTGCTCCTGGTTATGTTGATTTCTTCTGCGTCTTCAGTGATGACGGTGTCTCTCATGGCGATGGTCATCCTCGAATTGTTCTGTTTCAGGATCTTCATGTTGAGGGTTGCCGTCATAACGATCATTGTCTTCATGTGGAGGCAAGTGAGGTCTAACTCTCGCGTGTCGCTCACCTTCTGAAAGAGGTTGTTCGACGCAAGGTGGCATGTCTAGTGATGTCAGTGCTCAAATGAGTAGAATGCTTCCTTCCTAAGTACCTGAATAGCACGTATAATCATGTTAGAAGACTTGTATTAATAAGACGAATTACTCTATACTCATTTCAGGTTAGAAGATCAAAAGGTAGTGTTGTCAAGCTCATTACTAAGCTTGAGGCACGGGAGTGTAGTTAGCGGACTCAGGTTCTTCAATAGTACCGTTTTACCTTGTCCCCAGCAATGGCACCAAAACGTCGACCGACCTAAATCGTGCGTCCAAAAGGAGCGGATTTAAAGTAGTCAGAATTTTAAATTACCCGACTCTTAGGCCCCCGCAACGATGACGGGATCCGAAGTAGCGATCGGGGTCAAACCACAAGGACAAGCGTGGTGGTGTTCAGAACTCAGAATCTACACATTACACTCTGGTAAAATCAAAATGAGGATAAAGTTCCCAAAGGGAACAATTAGGAAAAGATCGGTAAAATAAAAGGAAACTATCTCCAACTGGAGCTACAAGGAAAAATTAAGGTTTTAAGCGTTTATCGGTTTTTAGGGGTTTTGTGCAACAGAACGAGAGAGAATAACACTATTGCCTTAGTAAGGAACGAATGAGGAAACTTCGGTAAAACAAGCGACAACAGGAACATCCAGTACCCCTCCTCTCGAAGAGGGTACCTCTAACTAAGCACCAACACCTCTCTCAAGGTTGTTGGACCTGGGTTAGAGTGGAAAGATCACTAAAGCCACTCTGATCATGGGTACTCTTGTACTCCTATATCAGACCAAACACTAGAGCCACAACACCTCTCTAGAGGTTGCTGCAACGGGAAACACGATTTGATAGCTAGTCAAAACAGATCCAAGCATACAAGCTAGAGTTTGGATGCTAAACAAAGCAATCAATCAAACAAAAAGGGACCAAACATAAAGCAACAGATATTTAATGTTCCTATGATTCCACTAGCATAATCATTTATATAAAAGGGTTAGGTTACATTGCATAAGTAAAGAAAGTAAATGACTAAAAAAGAAAGATAAGTATCGCCCTCCTTGATTTAGAAGAGCAACATGCAGCAGCAGATCCCTAAGATTCCTCTAGACCGATACCAGTGTGGAGCTCTGCCCAATACACTTGTGTTGGGCGGGACTCCTTTTCTGGCGATAGGCCACGACGAGAAAATGTATCGGCCAAAGCACTCTCGCCCGATACGGTCGTGACGGGGTGCTACCCTCTCGGGTGACACACCATGACAGGTGATTCGTATCGGGCTCGGTATCGTGCCGGGCTAGAGGGTGCTAGGGTGTCAGGTTACTCGTATCGGGTGCCCTTGTTGGTCGATATCAAGCTACTACTGTGACGACCGTCTCGAGAAAATAAGATTAACTAATGCGGAAGCGTTCATCAAGCAGCGGATTAGCGAAAATCACTAAAAATTAAAACTTTTTGCAAAGAGATCCATTCACAGGAAAACCCCTTTCATTCAGAACCAAAGTAAAGCTTTACATCCTGGTTCATATATATACATCTCATGTACTTTTGCTTTTCGAGGAATGCAAACATTAACTACTCTGTCTTAACTATACACAGGTAGTATAAAACCCTCGAGGCATTAAGCCAAAATCTCGAAATCACTAACTACTACTCCGAGGACCTAAGAGTACAGAGACGACACATAGGACTTTATATACATCTGAACATGACATGACAGCCAATGTCTCCACCTGAGACTTCACTGCTGTCCCTGCTGCTGCTGTTGTTGTCCTTCACCTCCTGAAGGATTCCTGTCTCTTCGTCCGCGTCCACCTAAAAATGTGGTTCCCACAGGGGTGAGACAATTATAAAAATTGCCCCAGCGAGAGATATAACTCTCCATCAGAAACATTGTTATTGTAACTTAAGAAGATAAATATGAGCACAGAAATCATATTTAATTGACAGCAGGTAAATGTCTAACAGTTTAGAACATCATTCTATGTCAGAAGCATTACAGTTAAAATAGAATCAACATATCATCTATCCTTTAAGGAATATGAAGAACATGTATAACATCTATTCAAACTACAGAATCATTATCACTGCATTAACGTTCTTCAGGCATAGATCATATAACTAAAGCCTGGCATTATCGTTGTGGAGTCATGGCCCGTAGCCATACTCTTTTCACAAGGTGTTGGGATCTCAATCCCTTATTTCAACACTGGGAATTCTCATCCCTTCATAATTTCAATGCACTAACATGTGATTCTGGGTAATTAAACCCTTAGCTCATCACCTGAGCATTGTTACCACATTCTCCAGCAATTAACACATTTAGGTCATCTGACTAAGATAAGCATGATACTTGTTATACAAGCATCCATCATGGCACTTGAGGCCCATCAACTCTCTTGCTACCTCTTACCGGGCACAAGGTATATTATGGCACACAAGGCCCAATAAACAAATTCAAACTAATAACACATCATAGCTCATACCTGGCTATGCTCATCATCTCATGATACCTGCATGGTTAGCACATATGATAGCAGCACATCAATTATCTATCATCACCATGCAAAAACAATATATTAATAATTCAAGGGTATTACCCTTAATCCTTTACCAGGATTAGGATTTCCATCACACATCTCATGTATCAGTATTACCCTTATTCCTTTACTAGGATTAGGATTTCCATAACAAATCTCATGTATCATATTCAAGTATGAATTCTATTCTTTTATTAGGGAATTATGGTTTCACATACCATTTCCCTCCATTAGAATAGGGATTGCATATAGCATCACCCTTCATTAGGGTTTCATATCACATTGCCCATAATTAGGGTTTACTAATCATTCCCAATTAGGGTTTCTCATAAAATCACCCTCAATTAGGGCTTCACATGGATACACCTTCAATTAGGGTTTCACATGGATACACCCTCAACTAGGGTTTGAGTTCAATAACCCTGTCAATTAGGGTTTATGTTCATGTTTAGGGTTTCATGATCTCTTTGCTTAAGGATCATAACCCTTAATCACCACATGAATCATATTCATGTATGAATTCATGCTATCAACTTATTAACTTGATTAGGTCATATCAACTCTTTAGTCGTGTACATACAACTATGATTAACATAGTGTATCAAGTCATTGATCCTATAAGCAATTAGGGATTCATCCCTTAATTGACACTTAATCACTTAGGTACTATTAGGGTTTCAACCTCTGTACTTTCATTGATTGTCATTACTAATCATCATTGGATCAATAGTACATTCATCATTACATTGGACCTCCATTACATAAGGTATCCAAATGAATTAGGGTTTACTATTCATCCTAATTAGTGATTTCACATGTAGGCAACCTCTTAATAGGGTTATACATGAAATCGGCCTCAATTAGGGTTTACATCATGTATTGGATCCATGCATTTGTTATGAATTAATGACTAGTACCATTAAAGGTATCTCCCACCTAATCACATTAGGTTTTCAAAAAGGTTTCATCCATTGGACCTTCAATGACATAAGGTATCCAATTGAATTAGGGTTTTCAATGTTGATTCCTTCAATCATTGAACTCATGGAACCAATCATCAATTGGACCTATACTCATACTTCAATTGAGTTTAATAGGTCACCCTTAAACTGATTTGACCCTCAATTGACCCTCAATTGATCATCAATTAGGGTTTGATTCAATTGAATTAGGGTCTGGAATCGAAGATCCAACAACACTCATCAATGCAAGATTGGTTACTTTGAAACTATTGAACCATTATCCAAATTGGGTATGACCTGACCCCAAACGGTCTTGAGGTCGTTTGGATGACCTCCAAACGGTCTTGAGACCGTTTGCCCATCATATCACTCAAATCCAAGCCATCCAATTAAGGTTTGGATCATTGGATTGATCACCAAATCAACATTGCATTGTATAACAGCTTGGTACCTTTAGACCTTCAAACACCTAACCATACTCAACCCTAGACCTCCAAACGGTCTTGGGTGACCACCAAACGGTCTTGAGACCGTTTGGATGAGCTCCAAATGGTCTTGAGACCGTTTGGCCCATCCAACCTTTGGATTCTAGTGAAAAATCATCATGGATTGGTCTATCGAGTTGATCAACAAATCAGCACTACATTGCAATATGATTAGTACCTTTGGACCTTCAATTGGTCAAATATACTTGACCCCAGACCTCCAAACGGTCTTGGGGTGATCCCCAAACGGTCTTGAAACCGTTTGGGCTAATCAACCCAAAATCTCAACTTAACTCATTGGAATTTCAGCACTGTTTTCAATTAGGGTTTGCCCAATTGATTAGCCTTCAACTCATGACTCGTTTGGAATTAATCCATAAAATTTTGTGAGTCATTAACCAACATCATTAGGAACAGTAATCTCATACGGTCAACGCTTACTCAACCATCTTATACGGTCTTGAAACCATTTGCTCAACCAGGTCAAGTTAATCAGGTTGAAAATCAGCACATAATTCAATCTGATTGTTTAATTGATTGGCCTTCAACTCTCGATTCCTTTGGAGTTAATCCCTCAAATTTGGAGGGTTATTAATAAAAATAATTATGAACAGGAATCCCATACGGTCAATGCTTAGTCAACCATATTATATGGTCTTGAAACCGTTTTCTCAACCAGGTCAAGTTAATCAGGTTGAAAATAAGCACATAATTCAATCTGATTGCCTAATTGATTGGCCTTCAACTCTCGATTCCTTTGGAGTTAATCCATCAAATTTGGAGGGTTATTAATAAACATAATTAGGAACAAAATTCCCAAACGGTCAACGCTTGGTCAACCATCTCAAACGGTCTTGAAACCGTTTTCTCCCAAACGGTTTCAAACCGTTTGCCCTTAAATGGTTTGCTGAAACCGCATAGCCAATCAAATTAAAACGATTTGGAGTAGCTATCAAAACGGTTTTTCTTGGTAATTTTCTTTGGATAAGCATCTAGGATGATGTCATCATCCCCTTCCTTCGAACAACCAAGAACAGAAACCGTTCTTGATGGAAATTGCAGCAAAGAAACAAGAGTGTATCAAATTGAAGAAATCAATCAACAAAGCATAGAGAATTGATGCAATAGCAATGTTTAAGAATTTGAGTTATAAAAACTGCCTCCAATTGAGCTCCAAATCTCCAAGCTCACGCCATTAATGGTGGATGAAGCTCTAGCAACTCCCCCTAGGCTCATCCTCAAGCTTTTGATTGCAAAAGTTGGCTAGGGTTGAAGAGGAGATCGAAATAAGAAGGAATCCATAATTTATTTTCGATTTCCACCATGAAATCAAGGAGAACGAAGGTCAAGGGCTTACCCACAGGTTGGGGACGTGCTCCCTGCTCCTACCTAGCTCCTTGGTCGGTTTTGC
The DNA here is from genome assembly GCA_963693085.1 of Alisma plantago-aquatica. Classification (NCBI taxonomy): domain Eukaryota; kingdom Viridiplantae; phylum Streptophyta; class Magnoliopsida; order Alismatales; family Alismataceae; genus Alisma; species Alisma plantago-aquatica. Next base: position 219,981,538 of record OY856410.1, on the reverse strand, counting down.
AAGCAAGGGGAAGAAGAAAATCCGAAAAAGGCCTTGGTTTGGGCTTGCAAATGGCACTTTTATAAAGAAATTGATGAGAGAGAATATGCCTTATAAAAATCCAATTAATCCAAAAATTATGGCCGCCTCTTCCCCCTCAACTCCATGGATACGAGGCATATCCCTTTGCCTTTAATTCTCCTTCATTATCCTCAATTTAAAGAAAAGCAAATTAAGCACCTTAATGCTTATTATATTAATATCCCACATGTGAGTGGGTTTTCTTTTTCTTATAATAAGGTGAGTGGAATTTCACCTACTTAGGATATTTTCATTCCTTATCTTGGAAAAGGAACGTCCATCCTTATTCAAAATCAACACAAAACATTTTGGTTGAAAGCCCTTCAATTATTTTTATTCATTTTTGCCCTAAATCAAATTAGGGTTTTCAATTAGGCATTAATCTTGATTATTTTAATATCAAGATTCTCTCTCCTCCATCTTAATTCAAATGAGAAGTAACTCTCATTTTCTTTGCTCTACATGATCCCAAAAAACATTAGGGACTTTATTGAATTGGTAATTTGCATATTGAACCCTAGATTTTGGGTAAATTGCACTTTTCACCAAAACTAGGTTTTAATGCACAACATTGCTTTACAAGCTTAATCTTCGTGCCCAAGCTTGTGGAAACCATACCACTACATCACATTCATTATTATGATGTCTTAACATCAGAGGAACATCTAATGCCTATAAAAATCGAAAATGAGAGAGCCAAGGTAATGAGAAAATGACTTGTCACTGTGAAGCTATAGGGTATCATACCCTGCAAAATTTGCAAGTTAACCCCTCGACTTGGGTAATTTGCACTTTAGTCCAAAATAAGCAAACATTGCTTCAACATTGCTCAAATAGGACCAAAATTGAAACATAAGTTTCTTATGAGGCCTAATTATTTTTCCCAAGATAAGATTAAGAATCTACTCAACCTTATTATACAAAACATCTAGGGTTAATTCATAACGGAGGTCAGGGATGTTACAACTACGGTGACCGGGGCGGATCCTAAGTGAACAATTCCCGCCCTCTCGGGTCCGAGAAATGCTCACCTAGTATCTCCCGGTGCACCTCTGGGACGCGCCACGCTAGCTCCAGGTGCTTTCCCAAGTTAGCTTTCATGAAGTTCCGACCCGTCCCATCGGAGTCCTGTAGCAGTTATTTATAGGCAACAGTTGGGAGAAGTTGTGGTTCTCTGGGTGCCACGTGTCCTCCATCAGCTCCATCATTGCAACTTCAGGGATGCCCGATATGCGTGTCGCCCGACATAGAGGGTGTCGGGCTGTAAGCGTGTCGGGTGTCATGACAAGTGGGCGCCTTCCGGTGGGTGGCTTGTATTGCGCGACACGCTTCAGTAGTCGTGGCGAGTACAGCTCCCTATCGGGTAAGTGGCGTATCTCCCATCAGATCCTCCTTGCGTGGCACCCCCGTGTCGTGCGGTAGTGTATCGTGCTGCCATATGTCAGGCAGTGAGTGTGTCGGCCGACTGGTAGGAGGGCCGATGCAGGTAGAACACATTCATGGGTCGGGATGTGCCTTTTTGGTGATAAATGAGTCGAAAAATGAGGAAAACTCTGCAAAAGATGATAAAATTGAGTTAAGAGTGTAGTGTGGCCTGTTTATTCAAAAACATGACAAAAAGGAGAGGAAATTAGTTTAAAAGGGGAGATTTTGACAACGAAATAAGGGCCAAAAACATCACAAAATTTGGTGTTATCACCTACATACCATCTATGGATGTAAGATTTGAGAAGACCAAGCCCTGGAGGAAGGTCAGAGGTGTGCAAGCCTCAGAGGGAAGACTATAGGGCACCCATGGAGGTGACCCATAAGGTAGCAAGCTCAGGATGGAGATGGTAGCCTAAAGGCCCTTACAAGGACAAAACCATAAGAAAGGGTAACCCAAAGGATGAGTAAAAGAGGTTGGGAAGTTATATAGAAAGTGTAATATTGAATTTTTAACAACTATTTGATGTGTTTATGTTATTATGAAATATGTGCAAGATACTGGTTGTCACTACATACCAATATATTCATTTATACTAACTGACGTTTTGTCTATCGGCATTTTAGGAATACTTATAAAATGATAAACAATAAAGTGATATTTGAAGAATAAAGATAATAAATAAAGCATGATTTAGTCAAATAAAACTCTATGGTGGGTAAAGTTCCAATCTCCTACTTTTGGAAGGTATGTAAAAAGTAAAATTTTATCTTGTTTTAAACTTAGTCTTTGGTAGAATTTATTAATAATTTTTTATTATATGAAAAACCATTGATCCTATTTTGGGATAATGACTTTGGCTTCTTGGTATTCCTTAATTGGGGGTTACCGGGGAATGGGGTCATTACACTCAGTCCCCATGTGTCACAAGTACCAACCATCACCTTTATGAAAATCCTTATTCAAGGTTATGATGGATCATGCCAAAGTATATCGAACAAAATGTGATGAATGTAGAGACTTCAAGTCAAAGAACCAAAATTGCCACTATCACAATGAGGGATTATTCTAACTACCATTCCTGGTCTCCATGTATCACTCTCATGGTGTGTCATTCTGATACACTATTCTCCAACAGGCATCTATGTGTGTGACTTGACATCATAAATCATGAGAAATTAGACTCTGTCATCATTCAACAAACACTCTGGTCTTATGCATTACTATTGTCTTTTAGCTTCCTTAGTAATCTCCAACTAGGGACATAACAAGAATGTATGTACTCTTTAGATCTATATGATCTCATTGTTCAAGTCACATACCTGAACACATACATTATCGAGTAACATAACTCCTTAAACATCTACTTATGTGTGTGTCATCATCTCATGACTGAGGCAAACATAACAGACAAAATTACCTTTCTTATTATCAAATCAGTTGTCTAATGCCACATCCTAATCAGAATATGGTTGGCTCTCCGGGCATACATACCAACATCATGGGCATGAGGGCAATGAATACAGATCCAACCCTAAACCACTTGGGTGATATTTAACACCTCCAATGGTTCCACCATATTTCTTTAGTCACATTTACCCTTCAATTATTCCTCCCCTGGCATCTTGTTATCCACCTTCGAACATCCTCCTTAGCATGAACTTATGAGAAAAGCTCCCCATTTTGACCTCCCCCACCAATTCCTTGATCATCCATCATCAATGACCTATGATGGATATTCTACAACCAATGGTTGAAGAGTGTTAGCCTGAAGCATCCAAACAATGGGATCATCTCTCCTTCTTGTGTGGATCTCACTAGCAAGCCACCCATAGAGTCATGGGGAGACATTGAAGCATCCATATGAGTCATTGTTAGTCTGAAAAGCTTTAGAAACACCCAATTATCTCCTTTGTGAGGTTTATCTCTTGATTCAAATCTCCCTTAGCCACATACAACTAATACGGTAGTTGTTTCTCTATCACTCAATTCCCGACCAACAATGGTTCATCGTCTTCACATGGGTATGATGAAGATGATGGCATCATTGCTTCTGCCCCGCATGTTCTCCAGTTGGTCGTAGCTTTCCATTTCTTCCACCTTAGTTCTTTGTCTCATCTCGTGTATGCGTACACTGTGTGAGGTTGTGCATGGTTGATCGCATAATCATATTTTCAATAGGTATGTTATGCCATACCATTGTCACATATGTTATTTTATTACAATGGGTTTTGTGTTCCTTTTAGTCTATCATGTTGAACACTATGATCCAAGCCTGGCCCATGGGTCAGGAAGGAGGACATGCAGATTTGGATCGCTGCCCTAATCCATGAAGTTGGCTGGTCAAATTTCTTTCTTCATTTCATTTTTACCTTCTAGCCTTTTTCCTATTGGTTAATTTTGAAAAACCAATTATAAATATGTTGGTTATTCGAATAATACCCATAAAATATTGATCTTATTAGAAAAATGTCTATATTAACACCAAACCATTATCCTGTCATGTTTTAGTAAGATTTGATGATGGCATTTTATATCTCTTTCATACAACTTAATTAGGGTGTTCAATAAATATTTCAGATCCTAATCTTGCTGAAAGACCTTTACACAATTTATGATTCCATCATGACCCTATTATACTTTGATGTTGTTCTCATACCTTTATCACATTATTGTAATTACTAAATTATCATGTAATCTATATTTGACATATTTGTACATTAAAATGACCCAATGATGAAATATTATTGTTCCCTAATTTTTTATATTAAATCAAAGCTTGAGTTGAAATATAAGTTCCTCATCTACATCATATTACCTTAGATCAGTACTCTTAATGACTATAGGGCAACAAATACTTTGAGAATAATAATAATACATGGATGAATTTTCTAGTAGTTCATTTGAGAAATGAACTATAGATTTTGACACATGTTTGTTATCATGTTGTCCAAGATCTTATACTATTTAAACTTGTTGATTCAGATATTTCTAATTAATACTCTAGATTCTACTTTTATATAAATTCCTCTTCAAACAAACTAGTGATATTCAATGATAATCTTGTGTGTATTTTTGATGAGAATATTATCTATGTATTTGTTTGAGCTACAACGTTCCCTACCAAGTAATCCTTTGATTTTTATATGTATTCTTTAAAATCATTGACCATAAATGATAAAGCCCCTTGTCACTACATGTAATAATGATGTTGATATTTGGTACAAGATACCTCCCATATCAGAGGGTGGAACCTTTACAACATGGTGACCTCCCCCATCTTGTTGGGGTGATGGAGAAATACCCATTTACTTTTTGAATTTGACAATAGTGTGGACATATGTAAACAAAAATTGAATAGCTTGAAATGAATTTGAGTTTGAATATCACATTGAGTATTTTGTATGAAAGTCCTTCCTAGTACAATATTCTGATATAACTATTTTCAATTGTTCGATATTATTCTTTTAAAAGTGTATGATGCATGTGCATTGATTGTGTCTCAATTTAACTAATATAGGAATGAAGGCTTGAAGACTTGTTACATGCCAATATACCGTACTCCTGCAAATATTTGTCACAATGAAGAATGCTTACCACATGGGAATACATGTAAATTGGATCATGCGTCTAGTTTTTAGTTCTCACATCATGTTTTTTGTATGTTGCGTACGGGCTCAGATGTAATCAACTTCATGGTTCTTTTTCAGATAAAAGAATGATATTTTCTTCTTGCATAAACGTGTGTGTAATTTTTGAGCCACTTAGAGATGGGTTCTCTAATTCACTTAATGGGCGGTGGAATTGGGATTAGGGTAAGAATGGGTCAATGATAAATATATATATTCAAGACCCTTTTACGTGCACCATGCATATATTACCCCATGTATTTTCCATTCATGGAAAATGGGGGTATCTGATTATGGTACCCAGACTAGATTATTGTTCCAACCATGATTTTATCCTTCTTTGATTATATTGTTTCTCTCTCTACTATCAACTCACATCACTCAATTTGAGTTCATTTAAATAATTTGATTAATTTGATGCTTCATCATAGTCACCTTGTGTTGTGTTCCTATATATTACATGAATGTGGAATTCTGAACTATGTGTCATCCTTAGTAGATCCCTATATTTGAATTGAAATTGGTCCTCATCCATCAGATATTTTTACCTCCTAATATATCTATGTTGTAGAACTCTCAATTATGAATCCAATGGCACAAAAATCGCCTTAATCAGATTAACATAGCCCATGTTATGAGGTTTGGAAATTCTAATTAACTTATGTTGATTTATTTTCATTTTGGGCATTTTTCTTCTCTTGGGTTAAGCTCTTTGAGGCCCAAGAGAGAGTGTGAGAAGCCCAGATGCTTCCCTTATTTGTCCCATACCCTAAATGTCTTCCTCCTCCAACTATTAGATTGTGAGGTCTGGATAATCAAACGGATCTCGATTTATCCCCTACCTCCATACTGCTCCACTGATGCCTATTGTGCTGCTTCGACCTACCCTCCATGGAACAAACAAATAACCCTTGTTTCTTGCTCATTTGTCAATCTTAACATCATATTTTCTCCCTTTATGATCTCTCACTGGTTCCTCCTCTGTTTACCTGCAAAATCATGTCTGGAGAAACCCCTTACTCTCTCTCTTCTTCCCTCATCTCTAATGGTGCTTCCACCAAGGGAGCTTTAGTTTTTGCACCCTATTACAGTGCATCCTATGCCATGGTGGCTAGCAGCTCTGTGGGATTGAGGCCAAGAAGGATGGCCACCTCGGGGCCTGACGAAACGTCTATTTTCCTGCTCCAGGGGTATGCCAACAAGCAGCTTAAATACATTGACTCTGCTTGACACTCCATCAAAAAGCCTAAAAGTGATATATAGGAGGGTGGTGCACAGAGATGACCAGTGACCCTTAGATGTTGATGTACCATCAAAATGAGCCACTAGAGTTTGGGCACTGCTTGGGCCAATTTGCACCAACCATCACCGCCACGCGCCCCTGGAGTGCCATGGGCAGATGAGGCACGAGCCAAAGTGATTCAAAGTGATGAGGTCACTCGATGCTTAGTCAACGACTAAGATTCAATGAAGGATTCAAATCACAACACCTAGTTCCATTTCATAAGGTTTTTATGCAACTTTTCAAAAATGCAAGATGGTGCGTCCGAGCCAGCGGTGTACACACTAGCCAACTAAGGGTGGCTAGATGCACTCCATGGGACTCAAAAACATGGGAGGGAACTTTTGAAATTTGTATTAGCCCTAACCAAGTCAATCATAAAACCAAACAAGTCACCCACAAGCGCACGAGGTACTGTTGTTGTACAGGTGATTGGCAAGAGTAGGGGTCGGTCCTCAGGGATAGAGGGGGCACTAGAGCTAGGCTAGTGTTGGTTATGTTCCTAGTGTGGATATTAGGATTCAAGGGATTTAAAAGGGTTTATTTGGTGATTAATCTAAATGGACAAGCAAGAAAGGCGGAATTAAACATAAGTTATCTTAAACAAGTAAATTTAACAAACTAACTAAGTAAGAGAAAAGGTGAGTTACACTATACTAGAAGAGCAATATGCAATTTAGAAGCTAAGCTAACAACTAAAGTGAGAAAGAACCTAAGTTGACACTAAAGAGCAAAGCTAAAAAATCAACTGGATTGAACAAAAGCAACTAAACTAGACTAGCATGAACAAGCAAGCCAAGCAAGTTGAGTTTTAGACAAGTTGATTAAGGTAGGTGGGCAGTTTGGGGATGAAACTTTGATATTAGTTGAGGGAGGTTATTGGAAAGCATGGTTCTCATCTTTCATCTAGATTACCAAACCAAACAATAAGGCAAACACTAATAGAATGTACCCTATAATACTAGTGGAAGACTAGGGTTAGGTGTAATTCTAATAAGATTGGCTAAATCTAGGTTTCTAGGATAAGTGGTATTGAAAAATTGAGGGTTGAGGGTAGAGATGTGAGTAGAGATGAGGGTATTCGACCTCAGGATACTAGCCATTCTAGCCTTTAGAACACCCTAGGGAATCACATCAATCCCACTTATACTAATAACATAGGTCTCATACCAAGTAGTAGGAGAGGGGTTAGGCATGTAGGAATAAAGGGGACTTGCTGGGATCCCCTATTGGGACCTAGGAGTCACACATAAGATTCCCACATGCATCCCAATTCTCCTAGAAACATGGTATCATGAAGCACTATCAAACAAGCAATTAATAGCAAAAAGCATAGATCACAAGCATGTCAATGGGATAAGAGACACAAAACATGGAGCAATCATCATAGATAAAAATGAGTTAATTACAAGACAAAATTCCCCCAACATGGTGTCAAAGTCACATTTTATCCCCAAACAACCCATCACTAGGGGCTTAGCTACACATAGTCAAAGAAATGGCAAAAGAAAGGGGAAGAAACTCCATGGAGCTCAGGGAAGTAGCCTTCTTCTTCACCTCCTTGCTGCTAGAGACGTCCTCTCTCCTCCACGGGTGCATATGAGCATGAAGATGTGGGGGATTATAGAGGAAAACCTAGAAAACTAGGTTTCCAAGGTGAAATGGAGATGGAAATGGTGGGTGGAGAGCATAAATGCAAGGGAAATGCACTAAATGCTCAAGGAGAGGAGTAATGGAGGCTAGTAGCAGCTAGGGGGTGCTAACCTAGTGTTGTGGCTGCCACCCACGTATATATAGGTGGTGGTGGAAGCACTAGGGTAAGTAGGGGTATTGTGGGAAAATCAATGCAGAAAGTGGTAGGTTTAGGGTAGCAAAATGGTCGTGTTGATGGGCCACAGTCATGGTGGGTGGAGATGAGAGCGGTCATGGAGTTTGAACACAAGAGTGTTGTGGAAGGGTGGTGAAAGTGTTCAGTAGGAGGTGACCACAGTCATGTTGGGTGAGTAGTACCATGGCTGTGTTGGGTAACACAACTATTTTGGAGGAGGAGGACTTGGTCGTGGGGTAGCAACACGGGCGAGTCAATCTTCAGCGGCCACAGTCGTGGCAGACGACCATGGTCATGGCGAATTGGGTGCAACTCTTTGTTGATTCTGAAGTTTTTGCGCTAAATTCCAACGGCCATTGTGGGGGGCCACGACCTTTTCCTCATGTGCTGGCTATGACCATGTTGATGGCCATGGTCGTGGTATCTTCAATCAGCCACGACCGTGCTGATGGGACACAACCGTGGTGAGTTGGGGTAGATCCTTATTGAATCTGGAAATTCTTCATCGAAAAAGACACGACTGTGGGGGTATGCCGATGACCGTTTTGTGGCACGCATCAATCAATTAAGCTTCAAACTTCATCAATAATGGATTTCTTTGCTTGATGTCGATCCTTGGCCATTGGAGGTATTTTGAGGGAGCTTTTGGGCCTTCATTGGACCCCTACATAAGTATAGGAGCCCTAGGAGTCCTTCCTTCTCTGTCATTCACCCTAATCATGGTCCAAGTACCTGAAAATGATGCAAAGAACATCAATAAGTGCATTTGGGAATGATAAACATATTAGGGGAAATAGCTTGTAATCTAACATGTTTAGATGTGATTTAAGTACAAAATGGCACAAGATGGAGCCCTAAAATAGGGATACATCACAAGACTCTCAAATACCTTAGCCAAATCAGACAAATAAATATACCAAATTGATCAACTTGAAAAGAACAAAAATTTGAGCATATTTCAGGACCCTAAAACCTCTTTTTATTTCCCTTTTTAGTAAAAGTGAGGTCTTTTGCTAAGTTGACCACATTTAATACATCGTTATGGTACAACTTGAATCATTAGTGCACTTTTACTCTCTTTCTCATGTAATTAGTAACTTTTATGCCTAATTGAACTAAACGAGACTCCTAATCACCCCTGTTGCTCATAAATGACCCTAATTTCATAAGTGACATGCTTTAGGACTTTAATGATGTAGCTTGCCCCAACTTGATAACCTTGCTTCTTAATGTCTGTCTGATGCTAAGGAAACCACAAAATTAGTAATTTTGTGATGCTTGTGACCTTATTAGCTAAGACTAAACCCTTTTGAAAGATGACAATGCAAGTGACTCAAATCCACTAGTTTGATCTATTATCCACATATATGCCTTGATTCCTTTTCTTATGCCCTAATCTCAATATAAGTCCTATTGTTATACTATTTCTTATCTCAAATTAGAGTTGACCCTTATATTCTTGACCCCTTGCATGTTGATATCATTCCTAAGTCACATGTTGACCCCCAATGGTATATGAATTATGTTGATGGTTGCATATATATGTTGAAATGTTGATACCTAATGTTTGGAATATGATGCGTAGACCCTAGGGGCATCTCCCTATATTGGATTGTGTTTCTTATGATGAATGTTTCTGATATAAACCATCATCCATGCTTTTGACTCATATCTTGGTAAATCTTGACCATGTTTACCCTATTATGAGTCTTATGATCTAGTTATGTACATAAGCGATCAAAATCTTAAAATGATCATGTAAAATGCATGGAACCTTGGAATGACTTGAAACTTGAACCACACTGAATCAGTAAATGATCATCAAACATGTAATTAACAACTTGTAAGCTAACTTGGGACAAAATTCTAAAATAGATATGGTTACGGTTAATGATGAGAATCTAATGCATTTATGTAATCTTGTTCTTAACTAGGTGGTTTCCTGTGATATAGATAGTCAATGTTAGTTGGGAATCTCTATATCATATATGGGGTTTAGTAGTTATATGAATATGGCTTTCTTTCTTGAAATGTGATACATATGTATGCTTGATTACTTGCTCAAGTATTGTCATGCAATATTGTAGTATTGTACTCGATGTTTGTCTCGTGTCGTCATTTTATAACATGCAAAAATAATATAGAAGTTCCATTATACAAACTTTGTGCACCTTCCTATATTCTCAGGTTAATGATACAATTCTACGCATCATGCTTGAGTTTCAAGTTAGGGTGAATCGTGTCGATAAAAGGGTTAAGTCTTGTTGATGTCCTTGAGATCCCTTACATAGAAAAGGGTTAACAATTCTTGATAACCCATACAGACTCTTCCAATGGGAAGTTAGTCAAAGGATTTGTGATATATGATGTTGTTGGTATAATTGGAGTAAAATGATGTAAAAATGGGATCTCCCTTTGCTAAATGCTTAACTTGTTTATTTTTTATCATTACTTCAAAAACTCTTTTCAAATTATTCAAAGCTTATTTATATGTATCTTTTAGCCTTGTACTCAGCACCTCATGTGTTGAACCGCCTTGTTTCATGTATTTTATAGGTTTAGAAATGGGTTGAAGTTGGTGGGCTTGGTGAGCTATGTCAAGTGCACTTGTTGTAAGATTGCTAGTGTATATGTACAGATTTGTGAAATTGAACTCTTCAATATGTAATTGAATCTTGTAATAAAGAATGTTGGTTAATTTATTTTGTTGAATGTTGAGATCATGATTGGTACATTTATCTTATCATTTTTTTCATGTATTCTAAGATTTACGCTTCCTCATTTGTGCATTGACAATATCTTGCTAAGGAGGGATGCCTAGGTCCTAAAACCATTGACTATGTAGTCATTTGGAGTTAGAATTTGGATAGTAAATGGTTATGTGATAGATACCCAACCCATTTGTATTTTTTCTTTCTTTTCCCCAATTAGGTTTTATTTGGATAGGGTTATTATTTCCCCCACACTACTCCCATTGCCCATGATATGGGTCAAGGGTCAGGTTTAGGGACTACACCCTATATTTAGGGGTTTAGGATTCCTTTGACCCACTAAGGCTTTCATAATATGGATGACTGGGTTTTCCACCCACACCTAGGTCTTTCGTGGGTTTTCCCTCACTTGACAAACATAAACTACATGTCACATTCATTACATCTATTCAGTTAATTGACATTATATTTTATTTGGTTGAGGATGCCTTAATCCTACTTATTCTCAAAACATTAACCTAATATGAAGAGGCAAGTGAATTTTTGGGTTAGTTAAGCAAGGATATGATAAGTCGATGAATTTAGAGATCAGATGACTTAGGGAAATATTACTTCAGGAAAACTTGATATTCTATCCTAGTAGGTATCTCATTGGATAAGGGAGTCCACACATACCAACTTCATGGTGTGGGGGGGATATTTCCAGACCCCAAAGTCATGATCCTTTGAAGACACCATTACCTTTAGGTTATTCCCTAATAATGATTCCTTATACATCAACATATTTACTAAAATTATCTATAATTAATTATTATTTGATAAATCAGGGCTCTGATAATGAATATAGCGACCCCCATCGAAGTGTCTCCCAAAAAAGGTGGACCACAAAGTCTAGCGTCGATATCTAAAACTACCATGATCCAAAATCTATGAAATAATAATTAATAATCAATAACTTCCATGTATTGAACAATTCTTATATAAAATATGTATCATGAGGCTCCTCTAAGGAGTTAGATAATTTTCTCTATACTAAAACTAATTGAATAATCCTCCTTGACTTAGCTTTGATATCTTTTTATTTCATTTATATCTTTGGGTCTTCATATCTATATATACATAAAATTCACCTAACGTACTGACAAACAAATACAGAGGTGTATTTTTGGGTCTTCATATCATTTTACATAGAATTCAACTGTATAGATACAATGTGCATGTGGTGCAACCAAAATGTGTGCAAGTAAACTAACAACATATAATTCTAGCAATCACATTATGTGCAAAACAATTGAGCTTTCATTATATATTCTAACCCCCTTAATGGTATGCTAACTTCAATGTAATCATTGTTCACCCTTGGACTTAGGTGTATCACCTCTTGATACATGTAACCCAGGGTTCAACATATTCTAGTTTGATTTTTTGATAGTCATATTGGCATTATAATTGATCTTTGGGTATATTGTGGTGTGAAAAAAGATGGAGGAGTTCCTTGAATCTCTCCCAGGATTCTCTCATTGTGTCCCTAGGAACCATGGTGAATCTGGTGATTTTTCACCTGATGGTATAAGTTAGGCTGGGGGTAGTAATTTTCAAGAAATTTAGCTTGGAGAGTGTAAGGACAGTCGCCAAACCGATAGACAAATTGTTACTAATTAAGCGGAATTTAAACATAAACAACAGATTAACAAAAAATCACTAAAAATTAAAACCAATTTGCAAAGAGATCCATTTCTAGGAAAACTGTTTAAGGCAGAACCAAAAATTTATATACATCATTTCTCACATTGTACATACACTTTACCATCTCTTCTCGAGGATAACATATAACATTTGCTTTACCAAACTATACATGAGCAACATAAAACCTCGAGGCGCGTAAACCAAAATCTCTTATTGATCATAAAACCAGTATGAACCAACTCCAAGGACCTGAGAGTACAAAGACGACACATAGGACTCATATCTACAAGACATGACAAACAGTACACTCAATCTGAGCTGTCACTACTGCCTCATCTATTGTTCTTCCTCTGCAAAAAGGTCTTCACCTCCTCGTGCACGTCCACCTAAAAATTTGGGCCCCACGGGGGTGAGACAATTGAAAATTTCCCCAACGAGAGATATAACTCTCCGCCGACCATATTATTATCACAGATTAAGCAATTATAAACTAAGCAGAGGTTCTTTTTTATATTAATAAGCAGGATAATTCACTATATGAACAGAATGAAGTAATCTCCTTTCATAAGGAGAACATTGCATCTACCCATGGTAGATTATAATTCATCTATCTGCTTGCAAGGAATGCAAAGAAACATGATTAACATCTATCCACTAAGGATGTATAAAAGAAATGTAACATCAGCCAAATGATTTCCATATTTAAGCAAACATGCTAGGTGGCTGATTACACTTTACAATAACACTTAATCCCTGAGGAGATGAGGTATACCGCTCATACTCCAACTGACCATTGCGAAGTCGAAATCGGTTCCATACATAGGTCAATGGAAGAGCCAAACTCCATGACCTCACCCATCTCGGTCAGTGTAAGAAATGGCAGGACATCTCGTGTCTCTGCAAAATAGCTTTCCAGGGTATACTGGCAACTTCACTATAGAGCTACATCGTCAACTGCACTCCTTCGGCATTGAGAGATTTAATGTTTATCTCACATCGATCCAGTATTTATATCATCATCAGGATATTTGTGATACATCCATCCTGGCACATATAATGAAGGATTGAGAGATCTTGTGTTTATCTCCCATCAATCCATCATTCGGGTGTAAGGTACTCACGCCCATCACCCCCACATATTCAAAAATATGCTCTCCAGGTTATGCTGCGGAGCAACCCATTTCACCATTCAGCAAAAGAACCTGACGCAGATGGATCTATGGCCAGGGCACTACATGATAAGATTCCACTTGATTAATTAAGTACATTCTCATATTCGTTTAGCATCAATCAAGTTTTTAGACAGGAATATTATGACAAATTCTACAAAGAAAGGCGTACTACATCTATCAAGTACTTTCAAATCTTTAAAACACATGATACTTGGGATCTCAGTCACTTATCACATTACTGGGAATTCTCATCCCTTCACATCATCATTATCATGATTACTGGATCTGGGTATTCCAACCCTTAGATCATCACATAACATTGTTACCTCTATAACAGGTAACCATTACCTCTAGGTCCTCAGACCAAGGTATTCATTTCACTTGTTGTGCAAGTATTCACATGGCTCACAAGGCCATTACGCATCTTGTCACCTTTCACTAGGCAACAACTTATTCACATGGCTCACAAGGCCATCACACATCTTGTCACCTCTCACTAGGCAACAACTTATTCACATGGCTCACAAGGCCATCACACATCTTGTCACCTCTCACTAGGCAACAACTTATTCACATGGCTCACAAGGCCATCACACATCTTGTCACCTCTCACTAGGCAACAACTTATTAACATGGCTCACAAGGCCATCACACATCTTGTCACCTCTCACTAGGCAACAACTAATTAACATGTCTCACAAGGCCATTAATCATTATACTTGTTATACAAGTATTTAACATGCCTTACAAGGCTTATGCGATAAGAGAAATTCAACCTTCCCATCATTAGGGTTAGGGTTTTCCCTTTCTTATCGATTAAGGTTTCTCTTACATATCATTACCCTTCATTAGGGTTATGGTTTACCATTTTTAACCATTTAGGTTTTCAATATCATATTATCAATGATCAAACCCTAATTCATTGCTCCACACATCTAGGAGAAAACATTGATATCATAAGTATTCAATCATAATTATTCATTCTCATCATTTATCATTAAATGAATCATCAACACAAGGTATGAATTCCTCTCTCATCCTTACCAGGATATGATTATATCAGACTTTATTAACTTTGTTTAACCCTTTCTCAAAGTATGTTAGCCCGCACCTATCAAAGTGCATTAAACTTATTACATCTCAATGTAACAATTGACATAACACACTTCATGTGTCACTTATCTAAGTATATTGGATTTAAGGTGCATCAAGGTACATCAACCTTGAAGTGCTGGATGTGATATCTATCATGTCTTAATGTATCAGTTCCCTCATCACTTTTAACATACTTAAGTTCATCAATTTATCTTGTATTAGGGTATGTCCCATCCTAATACTTTATGCACTAGCTCATCACATTTATCATGTAATATATTGGTCATAAGTCACACAATTGAATTATTCAACCATCATTAATGATATGAACTCAATCTCGGGTTAAGGCATTATTGATATAGGATTAACCATTATCAACCACTCTAGGTGTTTCACCTATAAAGGTATTATCCACACCATTACTTGGTGCTACACTCATCACTCCTAAGAGTGTCTTGCCCTTACCTTTACAAGGTGTATAGGGTTAAATCATGTGCATATGTTCACCATATCGGATTGTAGGTGTATAGACACTCACAATATCGGGCTAGGATTTGCACTTGTCTCCATATCGGACATGAGGTACCTTCTTGACCTCATATCGGGCACAATATATATGTATGTGTCGCCCATGATACTTATGATGTATCAACCTATCACCATGTCGGGCTAGAAGTACATTCAATCACCCTATCGGGCTAGTCACCATCTAGGGTTAGCCATGACGGGTTGGGGTTTTCCATATAGGGCTCAACCCAATATACAAGTCAATTGGAGTGTAGGGTACCAAACCATATTGGGCTACATCATCAAACATTAGGTTGTAACACCCATGTCGGGTTAGGGTTGATTGTGTTGGGCACATGGCATATACATGTGTCGCCCATGATACTTAAGAGGTATCAACTTATCACCATATCGGGCTATCATATTGTATAGGGTTGTGTATCGTGCAACCCTATCATTCAATCCTATCGTGCAACCATGTCGTTTAACCCTTTCATGCAACCCTATTGTGCATCCGTGTCATGCATCCATGTTGTGCATCCATGTCATGCAATAATACTTGTTACTCTTCTCTTATATCGGGTTACCCAAATTAGGGTTTCATGTCAACTTATAAGTATTCATTCAATATTGTATCGTGTATGGAGTCTATACTTGACTCCCTATCGTTCAAGAGGTGTATAATACACCCCCATATCGTGAAACAAGGTTTAAAACCTATTCATATCATTTTAGTGAAATAGGTGCATCATCATATCGGGTTAGAGGTGCTTGCTTATGTGCATGCACCTGATATCACTTTTATAAGGTGATATCACAATCTTCAAGCTCTAGACCTTTATTCTAACTATTATAGTTCAAGTAAACAGGTATAAGAAACTACTAGAACTCATAATTTCATCAACTATCTCAGAAAAATTTGGAATTAAAAGTAGATGATTAAATACAACAATTTAGGTGATGAATAATAACATGGTTGAGTTCAAGTTATAAAACCCGCCTTAAGAACCACTTCAAAGATTCAAGGTCCAAAGCTCCATGTTCCTAAGGTTGAAGATGACTTTATCAAAGGTCCAAGACTCATTCACAACTCCTTCATATACAAGGAATTACCATGGATAAGTAATTGGTGAAGAAGAAAAGAAAGGTAGATCATAACCCTAATTCCATGCTTCAATTCAAGCTTGAAGACAACTATATCTTACCTTAGGGTTAAGTTTTGAGTTCCTTAGCTACTTGGACGACACCCTACCACTCTTGGGCGATATGGACTTCCTCTTGGCCGACACAACTTTGCTTGTGGCCGATACCCCCTCACTTGTGGCCAAAATCACTTCAATTGGCCGATATCAACTTGTTATGGGCAATATCAACATGGTATGGCCGATATACTTGCTATGGCCGATACACAAGGCCTATGAATGATACCCTTGTGTTATTTCACGACATTCCACCCCTTTTGCATGATATGATACTCACTTGGACGATATGGCACTCACTTGGAGTCAAAACACTTCACTCTATGGCCGATATCACCCTATATGGCCGATATCACCTACATGGGCGATATGCTCTTGCCATGGGCGATATCCCAAGGCCCATGCACGATACCACAGAATCCCTTCACGACATGGGAGCTCTATGCACAATACCTTAGAGTAGGAGGGTGGTAAGGGTCGCAAAATTCCATTAAGGGGTCAAACTAGGGGTATATATACTTGTTGATCATGAAGAAAGGCAAAAATGAGGTGTCAACATTTTGAGATAGTAGGTGCCACGTGTCATGCATGGGAGACACGTGTCCATGCATGAATAAACATTTATTTTGACATTAAAAAAGGTTGAGGATCATCTAAAGATGCAAATTAGTCCATTGCTTATCCATTTGGATAAGTCATCTAGGTTAAATCACTATTTTAAGTCAAGCCGATACACTTCTTCTAAGGAAACTTGTTGTCCGTCACACCTCACCTCATTGAGGTGCTTTGCATGATATGGACTTTTCCAAGAGTTCCAAAAACGATATGGAACACCTCCTTGGGATCCATGGCCGATAGGCACTCATATATAAGCTTTTCAACTTGATACAACTCAAGTTAAGCTTCCAAATTCAACCCTTTTCTTGGTCATTTCATCACCAAAAGTACCATCATTCATAATGGATTCAAACATGGTGTCTCATTCATTCTCTCTCCTCTAAATGATACATAGAGTAAGTAGGAACACTCTAGAGGTGGTAATTTTGCATATCAACCCCACATTTTGGGTAAATTACAATTTGTACCAAAATTGGTTCACAAGGTACCAGCATTGTTCAAACAAGTTCAAACTTGGAATTTAGGCTTTCCACAAGCCACCACCTTGCATCATTCTCTCTATCTTGATGATAAAACATATAAGGAATATTCAACATGTGACATTTTGAATTATAGCCCCTCAATTTGGGTAAATTGCACTTTGGTCCAAAACAAAGGAAAATTGATCAAACAACATTCAATCGGGATCAAACTTGAAACATGAGTGTGTCACATGATAACAAAACACCTTAGAGGATTATATTAAAGTTCTAAGCAACTTTATTAGCCAAAAAAATTAGGGTTAGCTCATAACCCAGGTCAGGGTTGTTACAGAGAGCTTCACATGTGGTGATGGGGTTTCCTTCTAGATAATTGTATTAACTTGTGGTTTGGTGACAAAGATAGCATTTGAACAACCGTACTCTGAATGCGTTGTTAGTAATGCCTGGTATTTATGCAAGGCACATAGTCAAGGAAACTTCATAGGTGGTCTTGACTGTTTTCTTCCATTCTCCCTACAAATAGCCTATTTTAGAGGAGATTGATCCATTGTGTACAAATCTCGAATTGTGGAGTAGTGATTTTGGTTGGAACAATAGGATGTTGTCGGTTAATTCTTCTGGAACTGCAAAGTCCTTAAGCTATTTTTTTTGCTCATCTTCTCATTGAGTGATGGTTTGTGCTTCCATAGTTTCCCTCTGTGTGGATAGATCTTTCTCTATTAACCTTTGGATCTCCACATCCTGATCCATCCTAGATCGATGAGATCGATTTATATGGTGGAAGTTCATGTCGATCCCATGATCGTAGGTGAAATGGGTATTGGCAATGTCTGCAGAGTGTTGCATACAACATTGATGCCTGAGGGGAAGGGTCAGAAGACCAAGAGTAGGAAATATTTCAAGAATAAATTTACAAAAATAAATTAAGGAAAGTAGTACTACCAGAATCAAAACTCAGTAGAAGGGGGAGATACATTACCTTAATGGGCCTTAGTAAGAAAAATAAATTATTAAAATCTAAGAAGTAAATTATGAAAAAAGAAAAAAAATGAAGGTAAATAAAAGATGAGATTGTAGCAGAATTATAAATTAAGGAACAAATAAAGTTTCAAAATGAACTAGAAAGACGGAACAAAATTATAGCACAAGTTTAAAAATTATAAACATGCTAAAAAATTATGCACCAAGACCAAAATTATGGATCAAACTAAAAATTATGAAACCAAACTAAAATTATGAAAATAAGAACAATCCTAACTACTCAAGCAATCCATTTCGAAAAACAACATTTGTCGTTCCTGACAATGGCACCAAATTTGATGTGTGTCATTTGCACACCAAATCACAAGTAAAATTCCTAGAGTTTAACCTTTTAAAAAGGAAGTCAACTCATTACAAGAAACAAGTCAACCTTCTGGTCATAAGGTATTGGTCTAAGGGACTTTGAAAAAAGATGGTTGAAATCCTAAATGAATCGTTAGAAAAAGAAGGAAATTTTGGTTTGTTGAGAGTTTAATTATACTAAGAATAAAAGATAAAGTGTAGAAATAAACTAAATAAGATCAAATGAAAAAAAGAGTGGGGGTTCAGGGATCACCACCAATAGCCATGCTAACAATCAATGAATCAACTCCTAAGATTTCATAATCAAATCAAGACCATGTGTATTTGTGTCCTTTTGGAGCATAGATCACACAAGGGTTGGACTTATTACAAACCGTTGAACCTAGTGTTAACAAATCCTTATCCAACTATCCAACATGTTAATTTTTTAGATCTCATTGAGATACATGTGATTTCCATCCGACGTTCGAACCCATGAATCTAGTGATCACATTACCATGGGTTATACCAAACAAGTCAAATGAGTAGAAGGGTCATAATCTAATTAGGTGACCACATCAAAATATCATGGGTACATTCTTATGAGAATTTGATATTTTGAGATCCCTACAAGAATATAATCATTCTACCAAAAAGACAACTACAAGATTTGTTGGATAAAAAAATCAAAATTAAGGGATTACATGCTCATTCTTGTGGAGATTCACGATTACATCACTCCACAAGAGTAAATGAATCAATCAATGATCAAAGAAGAAACAAAAGGGGGAACACTCTTTTATTAAAATGTTGGAGTCAATCACATCAAACAAGAACATGCTATGGGGCTAGTCTCCATACCTTAGAAGGGAATTACTCAAACATAATGTAAAAGAATGACAACAAAAATAGATAACAAGGGATGCATCTTTCGCTTTGTAGTCCCCCATCCTTTTATTAGTCTAAAGGACAGGAAAAAATCCCTAAAATGAGGCTTTGTGGTGGGGGTGGTTGTTGGATTTTTTTGCCAAAGTTTGACTACAATAATGGCCTTCTTTGTTTGACATTTGACTAAGTTTGGGTGCAAAATGGGGTATTCATGATCTGAACATGTCTATTTGTATCTGAATCGGTAGATATATGAGACTAGATTTTGAAAGATTTGAAGCTTAAAACTCTTGTTCCTTTGGGGATTTAATTGCTTTCCCCAAATAGAGAGGTTATTCAAATTGCCTTCTTTGATAATTTAACTATGGCGAGGATCAATCGACTCAGGATTTGAGTCAATCGATTGGATTTAATGTTGGTGTTGTTTTGATGAAACCATGGAATGGTTTATGGAAGCAGCAAATTGGCCGAGTTTGGGCACAAATTGGTCCATTCATGATCTGAACTGCCCGACACATATTTGAATCAGTTGGTCTGTATCTAAACTGATCGATTTGTGAGATTGGATCTAGGTAGATCTAGTCACTTCCCTAAAAAAATCACCCAAAACTAGTGAAAACTCCAAATAAAAGGGAGAATAGCTAAACTAGACAAATTTATGATAAATCTATTAAAATGCCAACAAATTGTTGTCAAATAAAGATTAAGATATACAAATGAAGGTGGTGAATTTGTATTCATCATAATACCCTGAACTTAAAAATTTACTCATTCTCAAGAAACACTGAATTTAAACAATGCCACATAATACTTTTGACTCAACATCCTCACTTGCATAACATAACTTGAGTTTGTTAACCTTTCATGGCCAAGTAACCTTAATTTGCTGAATTTAGAAAAACATTTTTTTTTTAATTTTGTAGTTCAATATTTTTTAACAACTTGGTTCCATTTCAAGACTCACAATAAAATAGATTTCATATTCCCTTTGCATTTGGTACTCCCTCATATTCTTATGAGTCATTAAATAAGAATAGGGCTCAATGATTTTGATGGGGTTATCTAGATTTCCCTGGGCATAAAAGTGGAGGTAAATTAGGTAAGCAAGGAATCTTTCTATCCTCTTTTCAACTTGAGACTTTTTTATTTCATTATTTGTAGTTACATTGACTACATGTTTTGGTGTGCTCTTTTGGCATCTTTTCTTGATGGTATATCCCTATTAAATTTACGAGGGGTATGGAAGAAGTGAAAGAGGGAGGAGAAAGGGGTGTGCAACCCCAAACTTGAAGTTTGGTACATTGGCTTTTTATTGTTTTCTTTTATGGATGGAGAGATAAGAAGGTAATGGAAGAAGTGTTCAAAAGACAGTTCTTTGTGCTACTCATGTTTCCAAATTTAAGAACATTGGGAGTATCATTCATTGTGTCAATTAATTTTGAGTGATGAAAAATCAAGAAATATATCAAGTTAATCAAAAACTCTATATAAGGGAGAATTGTTTTTTAATTGTATCAGTCCTCTACGTCTTGCCATCTTTTCCAAGGAATGGTATTACTCAGATTCTAGGTGACATGACAATCTTTATCAATGTTATATTTTATACTTGATGTTACAAAAGAAGTTGCAACATTCAAGGGGGTGTCTTGATGAACATGCATATCATCATGGACAACTAGGTAAAGGCCTTGTGTATTAGATAAGGGCCAAAACTAAAGCAATTTTTTTGAAAAATGTAAAGATAAACTACACAACATAATGAAAAGTGTAAGAATATTTAAGATAGAGTGGGTGGAATGAGGACATACCACCTACCTACACCCCAAACATAATGTTTTTCTCATTCTGTGAAAAATTTAAATCCAAAGTGGAGGGAACAAAAATTGATTAATTATCCTCCAACAAGAGGACTACTTAATTTCTCTATCTGAATGATAGTTTGGTATCCTCCAAGGTGGAGAAGTATCTAATGTTTGATTGGTGTTATACTGACTCGAGTGCTTTCCTTGCAACCACTACAACATTTTTGCTTGAGTCCCATGGGACATGTCCCAAATGGCTTCGTGCACATTTGTGGACTAAGGACGAAAATTGGGGCCAGAGTGGATGGGTTCCCATGGTCTAATGTATGACAAGGAATAGTTATGGAGAGTCTCAGTTGTATGTCATTAAAATAATTGTGACAAGGTTCATAGTTAAGAATTAGGTGTTAATGCCTAGTAATCCGAACATACTAGTCACTAGTGTCAATGGGGAGTGATTTGGAAGGACGATACATGGAGACTTCCTAATTGTCTTTCAGTAGTTCCTCTTGAGTTACAATTGGTATTACTAATTCATAAGGGATCTGGTGGATATCATAAATTGGTGATTCTTGGTACGTCCTCATTCCACCCACTCTATCTTAATTTTTTTGCAATTTCCATTATGTTATCTAGTTTAGCTTTAATTTTTTGAAAAAAAAATCCTTTAGTTTTGTCCTTTACCTAGTTGGCCAGACCTTCATCTATTTGTCCATGATGATATGAATGTTTATCAATACATGCCCTTCAACGATGAAACTTCTTTTTTAACATAAATTATGAAATCCACCATTGATAGAAATTATCCTGTCACCTAGGATCTTAATTAACACCATTCCTTGGAAAACAATGTAAGCCATAGAGGACTGATAGAATTAAAAAAACAATGCTTCCTTATATAGAGTTTTAGATTAACTTGGTTTTTTTTTTAAATTTTGCATAGGATTCAAAAAAATACTCCCTTATCTAGATTTACAGTTCAATCCAACCCCATTTTCTTACCCCCTCCCCTATCGAGTCAATTGTCTATGATATCCTCCATATCCCATATGAGTTACCAACACCAATTGTAACTCAGGAAGAACTTTTGAAAGACAATGAGGAAGTTTCCACGTATCATGCTTGCAAACCACTCCCCATTGATGCTAGTGGCCAAAATGGTGGGATGACTAGGCATCCACACCTAATTCTCAACTCCAAACCTTCTCACAATTATTTTTATGATCATACAATTGAGAAACCCCATAACTATTTCTTGTCATATATCAAACCATGGGAACCCATCTGCTCTGACCCCAATTTTTGTCCTCGATACACAAATGTGCTCCAAGTCATCCAAGATACGTTCCAAGCAATGCAGGAAAATATGATGGAGTGGCTACAAGGAAAGCATTTGAGTCAATATAACACCATTCAAACACCAGATCCTGCTCGACCTTGGAGGATACCACTGTCATCAGTCCTTTGACATTAAACGAGGCACTTTTTGGGAGGAAACCCAATAATTTTTCTTCCTTCACTTTGATTTTATGTTTTGCTTTGGCTGAGAAATGTTTTAAGTTCAGAGTGGAGGTGGGTGGTACATCCTCTTTCCACCAACTTTGTCTTAAATATTCTTACAACTTCTATTATGTTGTGTAGTTTAGCTTTAAATTTTTTTAAAAAAATTCCTTTAGCTTTGCCCTTATCTAGTCGACGAGACCTTTATCTAGTTAGCCATGATGATATGCATGTTTATCAATATACCTCCTTGAATGATTAAACTTCATTTGTAACATAAATTTAAAAATCTTCCATTGATAAAAATTATCTTGTGACCTAAGATCTAAATTAACACCATTCCTTAGGAAAGATGGCAAGCCGTAGAGTACTGATAGGATTAAAAACAATTCTTCCTAATCAAGAGTTATAGATTAACTTCATGAATTTCTTGATTTTGGATTACTCCAAGTTAATTGACCGAACGAAGGAAACTCCCAATGCACTTAGATTCAGAAAATGAGTTGCACAAACAACAATGTTTTGAACAATTCTTCCATCACATTCATATTTCTCCATCCACAAAAGAACAAAATAAAAAGCCAATGTTCCAAACTCAAATTTAGAAGCGACACACCCCCTTCTCCTCCCTCTTTCACTTCTTCCATACCCTCATAAACGTAATAGGGACACACCATAATGAAAAGATGCAAAAAGTTCACACCAAAAAATGTGGTCAATGTAACTGCAAATAAATAAATAAAAAGGTCTCAAGTCAAATAGAGGAGAGACCACTTCCTTCCATACCTCCTTTCACTCCACTTTTATGCCCAGGGGAATGTACATAACCTCATAAAATCCACGAGCCTTGTTCTTGTGCAATGACTCGTAAGAATGTGTGGGATTACCAAATGCAATGGGAAAAACATGTTTTATTTTAGGTCTTGCAATGGAACCAAAATTTGAAATAATCTTGAAGTAGGGGATATGAAAATTGTTTTATGAGAATCCATAAAGTTAAGGTTTCTTGGACATGTAAGGTGGAAGGATTTAAATGGTGTTATGCAAGTGAGGATGATGGAACAAAAGTATAATGTAAAGTTTTTAAATTCAATGATGCTCGAGGAAAAGCAAAGTTTCAAGTTCTTGGTATTTTGATGAGTGAAAACACACCACATTTATTTGCATATTTTAATCTTTATTTGACAACAACTAGTTGGAATTTAAATAGTTTTAGCATAAATTGTCTGCTTTAGATTTTCTCTCTTTTATTTGGAGTTTTCAGTAGTTTTGGCTGAATTCTGTATGGAAATGACCAAATATACCAAGATCCAGTCTCGTGAACTGATCGATTCAGATACAAACTAACCAATTCATATAAGAGTCGATCGGTTCAGATCACAGACCGATCGATTTGTGCCCAGACGTAGCCAAATTGGCACAACCAACATCCATTCTAGGGTTTCATTGAACTAAAACCAACATCCATTCTAGGGCTTTGTTGAACTGAAACCAACAATGAATCCAATTAACTGAATCAAATCCCAAGTTGATCAATTCATTACATGGTCAAATGGTCAAAGAAGGAAATTTGACAAACCTCTCTATTTGAGGCAAGCAATTAAAACTCGAAAACACCACGAATCAGAGCTTCAAATCTTCCTAGATCCTATCTCATTAATCAATTGGTTCAGATACATATCTACTGTTCCAAATCAAGAAACACCCTTTTTGTGCCCAGAATCAATCAAATGTCAAATATAGGAGGCCACTATTATAGTCAGACTTTAGAAAAATGAATTTAGTGACCACAACCACCACAAATGCTCATTTCTATATTTTTTCTCCTCCTTTCTCCCTATAAAAGGAGGGGGAACTCCAAAGATAAAGGGCATCCCCTATTATCTAGTTTGGTTGTAGTTCTTTTACATTATGTCTGAGTAGTTCCCTTCTGGGGCATGGACTATCCCCATAGCTTGTTTACATTTTATGTAATCCACTATATTGTTTTAGTAGAAGTATGTTTCCCCTTCAACTTCTAATTTGATCGTTGGTTGATTGGTATAATCTTATGGGGTGATGTGATCGCAGATCTCAGCAAGAATGAACCCATAATCCCTTCATTATGCTTATTAAATTTTTCTCCAACTAATCGTGTATTTTTTAGGTATAATGATTATATTCTTGTCAGGATGTCAAGATCGAGTATCCTCACAAGAATGAGCCAATGATCTTTTGACAGTATCACTTGATCTAGAATTTAATCCTTCTACCAGTTTAACTTATTTGTGATAGCCCCTAGTGACACAATCACCTAATCCATGGGTTCCGATATTGAATGGAATTCCCATGTCTCTTGATGAGGTCTCAGAAAGTAACATGTTGGATGACTAGACGAGGATTCATGAATGTTGGGATCAATGGGTTTGCCAAAAGTCTGGCCCTTATGTGATTTGTGCTCCAAAAGAACACAAATCCACATGGTCTTGATTTGATTATTAAATCTTAGGAGTTTATTCTTTGAGTAAAATAATGGATATTGGTGGTGACCCCATAGACCCCCAATCATTCTTATCATTTAATCTTAATTGGTTTACTTTTTCTTTTGTTCTTAGCATAATCAAACTCTCAACAAACTAAATGCTCCTTCTTGCTCTTGCGATTTGTTTTGGATTTCTACCATCTTTTTCTTCCATCTGTTGGACTGATACCTTACTATCATAAGGTTGACTCATTCCTTGCAATGAGTTGACTGCCTCTTTATAAGGCTAAATTGTAGAACTTTTCCTAGTGATTTAGTTTACAAACATCACATGTCAATGAACATCCAAGTATTTGTTTTATCAAATCAGTACTTCAAAAACAATATTGAAAACCAACAACAATCAATAATGCATGTAATCATAAATAAACACATACCTTACTTATTAATCATCCATTTTTAGTCCAAGTAATTAAGCATGTATGCAAACATACAAGCAATCAACATTATCTTCATGCATGCATACTACATATTCATCAGAATGCATTCATAACATACTAATTAGATTAGATCAGATCCTAACTATGGTTTAGGATGATAATATGTTTTGATTAGGAATAATTGAATCAAATAATAATTCCTCTATATCATGGCTTCTATGGTCTATAAAATCTAATCAAGACTTAGATGAAACCATAATTACATTTTAGGCCTACGACTCCATTATGAATAAAATAGATTAAGATGTGGGTTAAGGTCATAATGAAAATTTAACTTAGTTTCATACCCTAATTATCTCTTTTATGAGTTAGAAACCCTAAAGACAATGATTATCATCCTAGTATAAACTAAGACATTAGGATCATATTATTATTCAATAGTATCAGTTTAAATAACACAACCACTATTCATCAAAAACTAAGGTTTTCATGTAATAATCACATTAGATTCATGTTCTACCCATACTTTTAGAGCTAGAGACATATTTAGACTTTGGATGTATATTATTCGTTATTAACTCATGTTTCTTCTCAAATTGATGCATAATATCACTATCACCAAATATCCATCTACTTACTAGAATATTTGCAAGATAGACAATAATTTATCCAATGGCAAGCCACCACGTCATCAAATGAAATCTTATTTTTATTAAGGATTTTGAGCAGAGTCAATGTCAGTGAAATGTCCTTATCCTCGTTTGTTCAACATGAATCCAACGGCTTTCTCATCATTTGTCCCCCAAATGGTCGTCTTCCTCTAGAAGTAGTTTGACCTCACTATGGGTGGGTCAACTGGAGGATTGACTCCCTACCCCTGGGAATTGAGGAGTCAGGCCACGGCCCCTATAACTCTGTGAGGCTTTGTGGACCCAATAAGACCTTTTTATGGGTCAATGATGGCCTAGAATTGGAGGACGAAACTCTACTTTGTGATGGATGTACATACAAATATATGAATCATATCAAGGCTAATGTTGTTTACCTAGAATCATGAAGAAGATTGGACAAGCATCAAGATCATCCCCGGTAGCTTGTATGCTTTCTCAGGGATTCAATGCTCCTTTCTAAGATTTAAGATCCTCACTCACCTCATGAAGGTTACCCACTTGCTGATGATAACACATCTATGGCTGGGAGAGGGTACTCTTCTTTAGAAAGGTTTCTCCAAGTTGGGAGAAGTCTTGGAATGGGGACTCAAGTTACCTAAGGACTTATATGGGCATATGAGCAAGGGTCTCAGCTCTAACAACAATTTTCAAGTCGTTGAAAGGTAATAGGATTGTCTCTAGGAAATTCTATGTTATGTGGAAGTTTCTTCCTTTGATGGATTATGGTTGGTTGAGGAGAATTAAGTTTTAGGAAGTCTCGTGGAGTTTGTTGGCTTACAAAAAATGATTAAGAAGAGATATCCAAGTTGTAAAAGGGAGTCCTAGAGTTACTTTAGAGAGCCTAGGTCTAGAGGGTGAGTCCCTCAACCTCCAATCTACTAGAAATCCTTAGATCTGGGTTCGGGTTTAGAAAAAGAAGAATTCCCTTCAGAAGATAAATATTCCTTAAAAATAGAACCATGCATAGAGAAATATTTATCTAGACCACTTCATGACTCTCCTTTATTCCAAATCTAGTAATAATGTCTCCTTATCTATTATCTACCCATGGGTATAAGACAAATCCCTAAATCATCCATTTAATATCCAAAATAGTATTTCCATGCAGTAAGTTGACAATACTTCAATTAGTTATCTAGATCATTGTATAGCTTTGAATCTTCTAGAATTTCCTATGTAGTCTCATATCTCAATTATACACTACCCTTGTCCCTTAAATTAGCCTTCATAGATGTCTCTTTGGCTACTAGTTCCTCTTCAACTGAGTCATCTTTTAGTAGAGTGTTAGTTGATCGTCCTTTTTGGTCAACTCTTGCAAGACTTTTCCCAATCTTAGCATGACCATCTTTGCAGATTCAGTTGAAGAAGGGATCTTCCCTTGTGGATTATTTATCAACTCATATAGCTTCACTAGTTGTTGATTGATTTTGTTTCTATGGGAATTTATTCCCTCCATTTGAGCACTTACTCCTCCCTGTTGAGTCTGCATAGTATACCAAAAGCTATTGTTACTTAACACACTTATAGTTAGTTTATAATTTATGGAAGATTGACTTTTTGCAAAGGAAAACATCTCAAACATCAAGTCTATCTGATTGGAAGTTTTGCCTTCACCTTGACTACCTTGGTTTCCTCCTACTAAATTTCTAGCTTGATTTTTTTTTGATGATGAGGGAACCACTCCTGCACGAGCGCCACTTTTTGTTGCCCCCGCAGGCAGCGTAAACCCCCGGATGCCCCCCTGCCCATACGGGGACCACCAAATAGTCGCATCGCTGGTCGGCTGACGCATGGGCTAATTCACTTCAGTGGAACGTTGGGAGTCGAACCCGTGCCCCCCCCGCAGGGGGCTTGCAAGCCACACCACCCGAGCTATTCCACCCCAACTTCTAGCTTGATTTTTCCCTTAGAATTGTTTCAATTTTGTTGATATTTTGTATTGTGATTAGATCCAGATGGTCCACTCCCTCTACCAAACCTAGTGGGTCTGTTAGGTGGATTGTTCAGTCTTTGGAAATTCTAAGCGGAATTTTTATTGCCATAAGAGAAACTAGAGTGATCTGATCTGTTAAATTTGAGATAGGAGACATTTTCAGAGTAATCGCCTTGGTCATCTTCTTCAGGTTGAATGTAGGCATAGTTATCTACTTTGTGTGCACCTTCTCCACAACTGAACACTACCTAATAGTTTTAGAATTCTTCTTTTTCTTATTCCTAGAATACTTGAACTGCCTAACATCTTGGGAAATATTTTGGATTTGTGAAGTTAGAGTCTTAAAATCATTGGATTTGGTTTTTGTCCCCTCAGAAGACACCTTATTTGTTATTCCACTCTTATATTCTATGTCATCTTATATAGAGTCCATATTGTCAATTATCTTCATTGTCTTTTTTGGGTTCTTACCCAAGAAATCACTACATGCGACAACATTGAGAGAAGTTCTTTTAGTAGAGGTAAGCCTGTTATAAAAGGTAGAACTATGAATCCTTTGTCATAGCTGTGTTGAGGGCAATCCTGTAATATTCTTAAAACCTTTCCCATGCTTCCTATAGGTTTTCTCCTAGCTTCTACTTTAAGTAGAAGATCTTGTGCCTACATCTAAGGGTTTTCTCCACTGGTTAGAACTTGGTTATGAAGGCATCAACTAGAGGTTCACATAAAATTCATGGTTTTTTTCTTTCAAAAATAAGCACCAAGATAGGGTTTTATCTCTCATAGAGAAGTTAAACCCCTTGCAATAAATGACCTCTTGTGAAACTTTGTTCATTTTTATAGTACCACATATGTTCTTGATATCATGCATATGGTGATAGGACCTCATTTAAGGAGTTTTCCCCAAAAGTCCTTTGTTGGATCAAGTTTATAACAATAGGCTTCAACTCAAAATTTGTGGTGTTCAATCAAGGAATGATAACTAGACAACTTGGTTTATTTCTTGTGGTGGTATCTAGCTCTCAAAGAGAAGGGTCTCCACCCTCTTTGTTGTTTCCATTATTTCTATTTTTGTTTCTATTTTTTATAGATCTACTGAGTGGAGGACCTTTAGCTTCATGGTAATACTCCTCCTCTTCTTCATGGTGATCTTATTCATGTTCCTCATGGTCTCCCTCTTCCCTCAGAATGGGGATGACTGGGACTCTAAGAGGAGGCATGATCTTGACAATTGGTGGTGACGTAGGTCGGTTTACTCGAACTTGATATAATAAGTTGCATAGTCAAGTTAGATATTCAATATGTTATGCTAAATATTCAAGGGAGTAAGAGTTTATTGAATCTAAGATGTGTAGTCAAGTTTATTCGTAGGCTTGAAACACAGGTGTATGCTAAGTAGACTTAGGTTCTTGATAGCATCAGTTGCCTTCTGCTCAGCAACTGTGGAAAAAAGTTGATTGGCATAAATCACACATCCCAAACGAGCTGGTCTAGAGTAATAAAAATTTTAAATTTATAATCAGACACTCAAAACCCCACAATGATAACAATGAATACAATATAGAAGATCAGGGTTAAATGTAGGGACAAGGGTGATAAGTGCTTAGATCCTTTAAGCCTTGGTTAGTTACACCAAAAAAAGGTGTAAGGTAAGGTTTGCATTCCTTATGGAACAAGATTATCCAACAACCAAAAAATAAACAAGTAAAGAAAAAGAAAGATAAAATAATAGAACAAGAATGTCAAAAGTTGAGATAACAAGTCTGGGAGGAAACTTGGATTGGATTTCACCATCTAAGGTCTCTCACCAACATGAATGTTGTAGTATAGTGGTGAGTATTCCTACTTGTCACATTGAGTGACCTGGGTTTGATCCCTGACAACAGTGCTAAAAAGTTAATCGACCCAAATCACACGTACAAAAGGAGATGGTGTAGGGTAATTGGACTTTTAAATATATAACCTGACACTTAGGTGCCCACAATGATAATAACGAGGTCTAATATAGTAGATCAATGTTGAGATAGGGAAAAGGGTGGTAAGTGCTAGGATCCCTTAAGCCTTGGCTTAGTTACACTAAACAAAAGGGGTAAGGTAATGTTTGTGTTCCTTATGGAATTGTGATTCTCCAACAAGAAAGCAATAAACAAATAATGTTTGTGTTCCTTATGAAATTGTGATTATGTCAAAAGATAAAATAACAAGTCTAGAAGACAGCTTGGACTGTGTTTCACCATCTATGTTCTCACACAAACATGCAATACTCACACCCAGTGTATACCCTTAGGAAGTTTACAAGAAATCATCATAAGTGTTTATTCCCTCCTCCCTCAAGTTTAGGATAGATATAGGTTATAAGGTTGTCTCTCTCTCTCTCTTGAGATGAAAAACAAACAACCACAAGGAAAAGATATGATCATTAGCTTCATTATTCCAACATTCTCATGCATTCATAGAACTGCACAAATCTTAGATGTAGGTCAATACTACTCTTTTGAGGCATTAACAATCAAAGAACACAAGATGGCATCTAATCATGAAATTTAAGTATTAAGAACAAGAGTATGGAGATAAACATTTCTAAGGGCATATATTCAATGGATATACATATTTACCTATTGGTAGAGTCTTAGTGGCTACTCTCAACCCAAGTTTATCGACTAGCCACTTATGGTAATGAATGGCATAGTGAAATTAGAAGTATGGTGATACATGGAGATGGAAAACAAGATGGAGATGAAAGGGTATGAACAAATTTAGAGAAGAAGGAGAAAGATATATCAACACTGACCACCGACTGGTCAAGGCCAATGGAGAGTTTATCCTCTTAGAATCCAGAGTTGAAGGTGTATATGACTTCTTATCTTCCTCGATCTATCAAAGAAGAAATCTAGAACAACTCAACAATGATGAAGGTTCTGACCATTGACTCTCATCCTCATGATGCACAACTTGATGGGTCGAGTCAAAGGTTGATGGTTGGGTGTCTTGGTGGTAGCACTCTATTGTGTCTGTTGCATTCCAACCCCCTTCACAAGAGAATGTGGTCTCCTATTTATTTCCCATGGTTTAGGGGCTCAAGGTGGTTCTTTACTTGTGCATCCTCTAAGAATGTGTTGTAGTGCATGCACTTAATGGTTTGAATGACTAACGTGTGTGCACTTCCATCAGTAGATAGGCCATGTAGGAAAGCCATTGTTTCTACCTACCCATCGATTAGTTATTTGTGAGTAAACCATTGATAGGTGGAGTAAGACATGCACCATTGGTAGGGGAGTCTAGTGATCCGTTGGGAGAATCTATAGGTGATCCATAAGTTGATGATCACCTAGTCCTCCCAAAGGGGGTTTTCAGACTGGGCATCAGTTTTGGGAACCAATGGTTGTTCTTACTAATCACCTTTTGATGGTTAGGTAGACTCTTTGTCAACCTTCCAATGGTTGGGCATCTGAGTATTTTTGTAGGCCATTGGTTTTGTGAAACTGATGGATGGTCAATTTTATGGACAGTGATTTGATTCTGAGGGTTGATGGTCACCATCGGTTGTGGAAATCTATGGGCAATCTCTTCAATGGTTAAAACCATCATTTGGTGAGTTACCAACATGGAAATTAGTAGTTAACTTTGACTTAAGGCATAAATGATAAACAGGAGAAAAATGTGAGAAAGGTAAGGACACTCTACATAAACAGATGAATTTAGGGATAAAATTAAGCATGAAACATCCAATAATTAGATGTTATCACCTATCAACTGTTGGATGGAATCCCTACTCTTAGTAAAGGAAAAGTATAAAAAAAGAAGTATTAGTCATGTGTGTATCTGTTGGGTTTTGTGGAGAAAACATGCGCGGCGGAAGCGATAAATCCACGCAACCCGTAACAGGATCTCGTCGATAACAGTGTATTCGGAAATAGGTTTGCGGGATATACCTTATCGCGGAGCAAGTCCGGCGATGTCCCGCTGCACGACGGTGCAACACTGCTTGTCAAACACGGACGGATCTTCTCTCCCGTTCGCTGTCGCAGGTTGATCCGGCAATGCTCCTCTGCGGCGGTGATGTACGTTGCTCGCAGCACGTACAGGTGGTCGTCGACGTCCTCCGAACGCAGGCGTCAAGGCGTCTGCGTCTCTACTTCGTCCACGCAGATGGACGGAACTCCACGTCGCGCTTCTCAAGCCGGCGGGAAGGAGCGTGTCTCTGTGGCGGCGTGCTAGCGGCGCGTTGCTCTCCTTTCTCTCCTAAGGACGACGACGGCTAGGTTTACGTGCGTAAGAATAACCTAAAAGCGTCTCTCTATATCTTATATAGATATCGGCCGTCTATCCTCCTTTAAATAGGATAAGAAGAGAAGTAGGGTTTCCTAAACCCATCGGTAAACAGAAACGTTGCGTTAATTAAAACGCTCGTGGATTAATTAGAATATTTCGGAATTCATTAATTAACCAAATAATCGCATTAATTGATTAATTAATATCCGACTCCATGCAATCGCTTGGGATGGCTCTACGGGCATACATATACCAACAGACTCCCACTTGCACTTAGAGCCAGTCACTCCAATATTATTCTAATCGATTACATAAACATTTTAGTAATCAATGTGATTCGAAGCAATTTCAATCAAATCCACAATTATACTCCTATTCCAACACATCCTGTGCGTGTGACCCGGTAGGCTCCAAATTACGTTGGCAGTGATATCCATAATCATATTATGATTTCACAAGCAATGATTGGTATCTAGCAAGACTTCATTGCTACCCAAGTAATTGGAGAAGTTGGAGAACAACTTAACCTATCATACATGACTGGTGTTACAGTGATTGTACAGTTCCTTTGTCGCTGATATCCGGATTGAACTCAAGTCATGGAATTGTTATCCTCTTCAATGTTCAATCCATGTTCCTTGAACTAGAGCAGACTGTCTGAGTTATATGTAAGCTCAATATCACATATTGACTCACATCAGCATGGCCATGCATTTCTCAGTCTCGCTTATCAAGTGGCCGGAATATCAAACTCCCGTAGGAAGGACAAATTCCATCTACATCACTCACAGTCATCCCCATGTGTCACAGTGCACCCAAGCACCATCTTTATAGCAATCCTTATTCAGGACCACGATGGATGATGTCAAAGTACACCAAACGTCATGTGATAAGTGTAGTGACTTCAGGTCTAAGAACCACAATCACCACCATCATTATGAGATGTGACTCTAACTACCAATCATGGTATCCATGTGTCACTCTCAAGGTGGGTCTATCCGATACACTGTTCTCTAACAAGTATCTATGTATTTGGTTTGATATCTCCATATCATGGATAATGAGATTCTTCCATCAACCAACATACATTCTAATCTTATGTGTTATTGATGTCTATGGATATTTCCACAATAACAACCAATTAGGGACAAAACAAGAATACATACTCTTAGCATACATATGATCTCACTATTCAGGTCATCAACCCGAAGACATATGTCATTGAGTATATTATTCTATAGACATCTATAAGTTTTATGGTCATCTCACAATATAAAACACAAACATATAGATTGGAAACTTGCCTTTATTGATATGATCAATATAGTATTACAAATCATTTACATAGTATCCCATTACAATCATCGAATGATAGTCTCTATGGGCATACATACCAACAGATTCCCACTTGCACTTATACCCAATCACCCATGAATCTCAATCCAAGTGATCGAACATGCCCGTCATGTTTCTGCTGTGAAAGTGCTTTTGTGAGCGGGTCAGCCATATTGCTTTCTGTAGGTACTCTGCAAATCTTCACATCTCCTCGTTGTACGATCTCTCGTATGAGATGGAACCGCCATAGAATATGTTTGGAACGTTGGTGCGATCTTGGTTCTTTAGCTTGTGCAATTGCTCCATTGTTATCGCAAAACAACTCAATTGCATCACCAGCGCTTGGAACCACTCCAAGTTCAGAAATGAACTTCTTGATCCACACAGCTTCCTTTGCAGCATTAGATGCGGCAATATATTCGGCCTCTGTTGTAGAATCCGCAACCGTCTCTTGCTTGGAACTCTTCCAGCTCACAGCTCCGTTGTTCAGGCAAAACACAAATCCAGATTGCGATCTGTAGTCATCTTTGTCAGTTTGGAAGCTAGCATCGGTGTAACCCTTTACTACGAGCTCTTCCTCACCACCGTATACCAAGAATTGATCCTTAGTCCTTCTCAAGTACTTTAGGATGTTCTTTACGGCTGTCCAGTGACATTCACCTGGATCTGACTGATACCGGCTCGTCATGCTCAAAGCATACGATACATCAGGACGAGTACATAACATCGCGTACATGATAGATCCAATTGCTGATGCATATGGAATCTTACTCATGCGTGCCCGTTCATCACATGAACTAGGACATTGGGATTTAGAGATTGTAACCCCATGGGACATGGGCAAGTTACCTCTCTTAGAACCTTCCATGCTAAACCTCTTTAGCACCTTGTCAATGTATGTGCTCTGGCTTAGGCCTAGAAGCCTTCTAGATCTATCTCTATAGATCTTGATCCCTAGTATATAGGATGCTTCACCTAAATCCTTCATAGAGAAAGTCTTCCCTAGCCAACCTTTTACTGTCTGAAGAGTAGGGATGTCATTTCCCATCAATAGTATGTCATCCACATACAATATGAGAAATACGACTGTGCTCCCACTAACCTTTTTGTAAACACAAGGTTCATCTTCATTTTGACTAAAGCCAAACTTTTTGACTACTTCATCAAAACGTAGATTCCAGCTCCGAGATGCTTGCTTCAATCCATAGATTGACCTTTGTAGCTTACAGACTTTATTGGCTTCCTTTGGATCGATAAAACCCTCAGGTTGTGTCATGTACACATCCTCGAGTAAATTCCCATTAAGGAATGCTGTTTTAACATCCATCTGCCAAATCTCATAGTCATGATAAGCTGCAATGGCAAGCATGATCCTGATGGATTTAACCATGGCAACTGGTGAGAAGGTCTCGTCATAATCAACACCTTGAATTTGACG
The DNA here is from genome assembly GCA_963693085.1 of Alisma plantago-aquatica. Lineage (NCBI taxonomy): Eukaryota > Viridiplantae > Streptophyta > Magnoliopsida > Alismatales > Alismataceae > Alisma > Alisma plantago-aquatica. The sequence continues at coordinate 219,945,780 of OY856410.1, read as the reverse complement.
GAATCCTTTCGCAACCAATCTACCTTTATAGGTTTGAACATTTCCATCCATGTCAGTCTTCTTCTTGAAGACCCACTTGCACCCTATGGGTCTTACCCCTTCGGGTGGATCCACCAAGGTCCATACCTTGTTGGTGTACATGGATTCCATCTCAGATCTCATGGCTTCGAGCCATTTCTCAGATTCTGGTCCCTTAGTAGCTTCTAGATAGGAAGTTGGCTCATCTGCTATGCCCAATTCGTCACTGTCTTGAGTTACGAGAAATCCAAATCTCTCAGGCTCAATTCGTGTCCTACTAGACCTACGAGGTTCCTGTGTTACATTTGGAACTTGAAATTCCACAACAACTTGTGAGTCCTCATGTTCCTTATGTACCTCCTCAGGTTCTCTGCTTTCTTGTTGGTCTCGAACTTCTTCGAACTCTACATTCCTCCCACTAATTCCTTTGGAAATAAATTCCTTTTCAAGAAATACAGCAGTCCTAGCAACAAACACTTTGTTGTCAGTTGGTGTGTAGAAGTAGTATCCCCGAGTTTCCTTGGGGTATCCAACAAAATAGCATTTTTCCGATTTGGGTCCAAGCTTTTCAGGAAATTGTTTCCTAACATAAGCTTCACATCCCCAAATCTTTAACATAGACAAATTGGGACGATTCCCATTCCATATCTCATATGGTGTCTTTTGAACCGATTTGGAAGGTACACGGTTAAGTGTAAATGCTGCAGTTTCAAGAGCATATCCCCAGAACGATATTGGAAGTTCGGCTGAACTCATCATTGATCGTACCATGTCTAATAATGTACGATTCCTTCTTTCTGACACACCATTATGTTGTGGTGTACCAGGTGGAGTCCATTGTGATACAATACCACGGTCTCTCAGAAGGTCCTCAAACTCTTGGCTTAAGTATTCACCACCTCGATCTGAACGGAGTGCTTTAATACTCTTACCAAGTTGCTTCTCCACTTCATTCATGAAAGTCTTGAACATTTCAAGAGTTTCTGACTTGTGTTTCATAAGATATACATAGCCATACCTACTGAGGTCATCAGTGAAGGTAATGAAGTATTGATAGCCTCCTCTAGCATTTGATCTAAAAGGTCCACATACATCAGTATGTATGAGCCCTAGCAGATCACTGGCTCTCTCACTGTGTCCAGTGAAAGGAGTTTTGGTCATCTTCCCTAATAAACATGCTTCACATGTCTCTAATGATTCAAAATCAAAAGAGTCTAGATAACCATCCTTATGGAGTCTAGATATGCGCTTCTCGTTTATATGCCCAAGACGACAATGCCATAAGAATGTTTTGTTTGAGTTGTCAAGTTTTAACCTTTTAGTATTTACATTATATATGCTAGTCTCAAGTTCTAACAAGTAGATGCCATAAGACATAGGGGCATTGCCATAAAAGATCTCATCTTTAGAAATAGAAATAATTCCATTCTTAATGTGAAATTCAAATCCACTCTTGTCCATACAAGATATAGAAATAATATTTCTATTAATGGCAGGTACATAATAGCAATTCTCTAATTCTATTACAAGGCCCGTAGGCAAAGATAAACTAATAACTCCAACTGCGGTGGCAGCAACTCTTGCTCCATTAGCAACCCGCAGCTCGACTTGGCCCTTTCGTAAAGGCTTACTTCTTATCAGATCCTGCATATTAGAACATATGTGAGATCCACATCCGGTATCCAGTACCCATGATGAAGAGGTATTTAAGTTTATCTCAATAACGTATATACCTGAAGTGGAGATCTCTATCCCCTGCTTCTTCTTCCTTAGTTCCTCCAGGTAGAGAGGACAGTTTCTTTTCCAATGTCCAGGCTGGTGACAATGGTGACAACTGCCTTCTTTGGAGATCCCACCTTTAGCTTTGAGCGCGGATGACTTTGGCTTCTGCCCGGCTTTAGAACTTTTCTTAGCCTTGCCTTTGCCTTTTGACTTTCCCTTTGTCTTGCTGATCATCATCACAGACTTGGGCTTGTCTTTCTTCATCTGTGCTTCGGCTGTCCTCAACATGCCCAACAATTCTGACAACGGCTTGTCAAAATTGTTCATGTTGTAGTTCATGACAAAATGATTATATGATTCAGGCAACGATTGTAAAATCCCATCAGTGGCCAACTCTTGACCTAGGGGAAATCCCAGCTTGGATAGGCTTTCCACGTACCCAATCAAGGTGAGTATATGGGTGCCAACTGAGTCTCCCTCTTTCATCTTGCTTTTGAACAACGCCTTTGAGACATCATATCTCTCCTGTCTTGCTTGATGTTGATACATGTTCTTGAGATGTGTTACCATCTCCATGACATTCATGTTCTCATGTTGCTCTTGCAACTCATAGTTCATTGAGCACAACATTAGGCACTTGACATCCACGGCATCATCAAGGTGCTTCTTGTAAGCATCCTTTTCAGCCTTGGGCGCATTTACGGCGGGCTCCTCTGGCTCTGGTGTTTCAAGGACATAGAGCTTACGCTCATGTGTGAGAACAATTCTCAACGTCCTAAACCAGTTTTGAAAGTTGGTTCCGGTAAGTTTGTCCTTCTCAAGGACCGATCGCAACGAGAACGTGTGAGTGTTGTTTGCCATTTGATTGCTACAAAAGAAAAATTTGCATTTAGTCCAAAACATTTTGACTTGTAAAGATTTGATAAACGAGATTAATTAGGCCTTTAATTAATTACGCTCCCACTATTTTATTCAAATTGATAGCCCTCACTATCAACTCGGAAGATTGCAACGCACAACCTTCTAGTGAGCCAAGATCCAAAATAATTGGATCAATGCCCAGCCAACGCCGGCGTCAAAGACCAAATACTAAGGTAGGCAACTTTTGCCAATTGCATCATATGCAACTCTTAGATAGATGATCATGCACAACTCCTTGCCATGATGCATCTGTGTGCCTCTAGGTACTTGATCCTATCAAGGTTCCCTAGTTAAGTCCAACCCATAAGCCAACACGATGAGTGTGCACCCTGCGGAGGCAGACCCACACACCCACCATCACACTTCCACGAGATAGACAGTGTACCACGCGGAGGCGTGCCCACACATAGTCGATCAAGCTTTTCATGTGTGTTGCTTTATGGAAGGCAACTAAAACTTAATATTATTAATTGAGGGATTTTATTAATACATATATATATATGTATATCCAAATACCACATACTTATAGTACGTATCATATACTACTATATCCACAACCACAAACGATAGACATGCAATCACAAAAACATCGGTTATGGCCATACTATTGTAATCCTTTGGAGCAACAAAGGATTACGGTCCACCTATGGTCTTATGCATCTCATGCAACACCTGTGAAAACAACCTGTAAGCCTATAATGATCAACATTACAATGAACAACTTCATGGATGCTTCGTGAGGTTGGAATGTCAAGTTGCTTCTTGGAATGGGATCTTCTTGTTGCTTCTCCATGGACGCTCCTTGGAGTGGGATCTTCAGGTTGCTTCTTGGAATTAGATCTTCATGGTGCTTCTCCATGGACACTCCTTGGAGTTGGATCTTCAAGTGGCCTCCTTACATCAAGATTACAAAGACTAAAACTAATCCTATCTTTATTACATCATATGATTACAAAATTAAAGAGAAAGAATTAATTACACTTTGAAATAAGAGATGAGGCTCGGCATGCAAGCCGAATACATTATACAAAGGATCCATATGCAACGATTATACATCCATAACATTCACAAACAACCATATCCACAAGATCAACATCCACATCCATTCACAACATTCACAAAAGGGGATACTAGGCCATAACCGTGCATACACTCACCACATAAAACAGATTTTAAAGGCGACGTGTATGCTATCATAGGTATATCTACATATACGTATATACATATTAAAATTGCAGTACTTTTAATGCGGGACATTCCCCATTAAATGAATTTTGACTCCCACGCAGACAATGCGGGGTACACAGGGGCAGCGCCCCTGTGCGGGGATACGGAATTTTACTTCCGTGCACTTAGGAAAATCACTATTTTCCACAGTCGACCCCGTCCAAAACGTCAAAAACAATAGCCTGCGGCGTATGTGGAATTAGGTTTAGATTTGCACATTAACAGGTTTAATTCGCATCGTATGCAACATAAAACAGTATACAGCGATTCGATCATATTGAAACGAATCCAAATACGCCGTAGATCGACGCTGCTCTGATACCACTGTTGGGTTTTGTGGAGAAAACATGCGCGGCGGAAGCGATAAATCCACGCAACCCGTAACAGGATCTCGTCGATAACAGTGTATTCGGAAATAGGTTTGCGGGATATACCTTATCGCGGAGCAAGTCCGGCGATGTCCCGCTGCACGACGGTGCAACACTGCTTGTCAAACACGGACGGATCTTCTCTCCCGTTCGCTGTCGCAGGTTGATCCGGCAATGCTCCTCTGCGGCGGTGATGTACGTTGCTCGCAGCACGTACAGGTGGTCGTCGACGTCCTCCGAACGCAGGCGTCAAGGCGTCTGCGTCTCTACTTCGTCCACGCAGATGGACGGAACTCCACGTCGCGCTTCTCAAGCCGGCGGGAAGGAGCGTGTCTCTGTGGCGGCGTGCTAGCGGCGCGTTGCTCTCCTTTCTCTCCTAAGGACGACGACGGCTAGGTTTACGTGCGTAAGAATAACCTAAAAGCGTCTCTCTATATCTTATATAGATATCGGCCGTCTATCCTCCTTTAAATAGGATAAGAAGAGAAGTAGGGTTTCCTAAACCCATCGGTAAACAGAAACGTTGCGTTAATTAAAACGCTCGTGGATTAATTAGAATATTTCGGAATTCATTAATTAACCAAATAATCGCATTAATTGATTAATTAATATCCGACTCCATGCAATCGCTTGGGATGGCTCTACGGGCATACATATACCAACAGTATCTAGGTATGCTTTGAAATAGACTCTTATTGCATTGGACACACTTAGAAATGAAAAATTGGTTGAGATTAGACATGAAGGATTGGGGGAAACTAAAATGTGGAGAATATATGCCAAACTAGTAACTGCCTAGGAGTTTTCTTGAAGAAGATGAAGGCGGACCACGTTCATAACATAAACAGAAAGAAGTAGATTGCAGGAAATGGACTGTTGCAGTTGCTTGGACGTGTTCATGTTCAAGATAGAGGAGGGGTTCACCTATATTAATAATGCTCATTCAAGAAGCAACATAGTTTAGTCGATCAGCCTGAGTGCAACAGTTCGATTAGGCATAAGGTCTGGTGGGAGAAGCAATGAGGGAATGGAGGAGTTCAATGTGATCCCTGCACCATCATCGATTCAGGATGGAGATGAGGCACTAGAGTCTGGAAATCTTCTAAGTGACATTCTCATATCACACAAAGGTATGGGAGGGTCAACTAAGGGGTTTCAGGTGATAACTATTTTTATGATAAAGGGAATCAAGGCTAGGGTGAGTTGGTGATTATTAGGAGATGAAAATATTTTAACGATCAAGGATTAAATACAATACTAGTAAAGGCTAAATTTTCACTATTAAGAAAATGTAGTCAAGGATTGTGTCATTGACTACCTAGCCATGACCTATATCAAGTTTTGTAGTAGTGTTATTTAATGTAAATTTGTACCTACTATTAACACTATCATTATAAATTAAGATTCCTCATGATCACATGAAATATTTTTTGTTCTAAAACACTTTTCAAATAGAGATAGAATCACTATCAAGGTACTATTATATGTAATGAGGTACATGTTTTTAATTTGATTAAATTGTGTAAGAAAGTGAGGTAATGTACAAGTATGATATATTTTTACAACATGAGCAATCGAATGGTACTATGTACAATGTAATTTTATATATAAGTCTGGTTCTACTATAAATAAATATTTTTTTATAAAAGTGAGGTGCTCAGGTATATAAGGTTGTTATTTTCATTTGGATTTTAGTGTTCTATATATATGAGTACCATATTAGTGGCAAGTAAGTATGTAAAATAGTAACTTTAACTATAGGGCATATATTTTGAGTATATTTTTACTACATCTAAGTTTGAAAAGGTGTTTGATGCATACATAATAAGATACTTAAATTGAATTTGAAGATACATATTATATAAAGATGGGGTATCATAAAAGTATTATTGTTGGATCTATCAACACATGTATAATATTGATCACGTAGAGTGATAAAATGTTAATAAATAACAAAATGTAAAACTTTTATATACTTATACTTGTAAATGATTCTAATATAACATAGTGTTGGTATGTATGCCCATAGAGCAAGTCATGTGATGATTGTAATGGGATACTTTGTAAATGATTTGAATACTAATAAAGGCAATTTCCGATCTATATGTTTTAACTGTTTCTGAGATGATAGTGTAACATGATAGATGTCTAAAGAATTGTTTTACTCGATGACATATGATTTTGGGTTGAGGACCTAAATGATGAGATCATACAGATGTTAAGAGTATACATTCTTGTTTTGTCCCTAGTCGGTTGTAATTGTAGAAATAACCATATACATCAATAACACTAAAGTCTAGAGTGTGTATTGGTTGATGACATAATCTCATTAGTCATGATATAATGATATCAAACCAAGCACATAGGTACTTGTTAGAGAACTAGTGTACCAGACAGACACACCGTGAGAGTGACACATGGAACCATGATTTGGTAGTCACAGTCATCTCTCACAGTGATGGTGGTGAGTGTGATTCTTCGACCTGAAATCACTACACTCAACACATGTCGTTGGGTACACTTTGACATCATCAAACACAGTCGTGAAACATGGGTTGTTATAAAGGTGATAATTGGGTGACTTTGACACATGGGGCTTTTGAGGGGTGAGTGATAGATATGGGATTTGTCCCTCCTAAGAGAGTTTGATGTCCATGGACACTTGATGAGTAGGATTGAGAAAGGCATGTGCATGCATGTGTACATCAATATGTGATATTGATGTCACACACATCTCACCCAGTCTGCTCTGAGATCAAGGAAATGGATGAATGTCGAAAGGATGAATGTACCATGCCTTGAGTTCATTCAGGATATTAGTGACAAAGGAATTATACATTCACTGTAACAGAATTCACAGAATGTAGGATTGAAAGTTGTTCTCCAACTTTCTATTTCATTTGGGTAGCACTGATGTGTGACTAGGCACCACTCTTTGATTGTGAAGTCATAAGTGTTATGGACTTTCACTACCAATTTGAAATGGACCTGTAGGGTCACACACACTAGGACATGTTCCTGGAAGAGGAGTTTCTCCATAAATTTTGTTTGGATTGATTACTAAAGGAGTTCAGTAGTTCAATTAAATACCCAATCAATTGATAGCTCAAAATCATAGTGTTCAAGGTGTTGGATCAGATGATTAGAGTATCAGATTGATTGAAACTTCAATTGACTGATCTGCTGCCCCAACCGATCAGTTTATAGAGATGAACCGATCGATTCACATTGTTGAAGTGGTCAGGTGACCAACCGTGTTTGTTTCACTTTTGTGATGTGGACCTAGATGACCATGATTCCTCTTGGCTCGAGGAATCACATTAGAATGGCCATAATCATCGGTTTTATCATTTTGCATGTTTTATGTGGGATATAGCGTGTATATGATACATACTATATATTGTGGTGATTGGATATGTATAGGTACCTATAAAACCAAATCTTTTATTAAATATTAAAGCTTTAGATGCCTTCTGAATGTGAAACATGTGAAAAGCTTGATCGGCCAAGTGTGGGCACGCCCTAGCATGGTGCACCGTCTATCTCGTGGAAGCGTGAAGGATGGATATGTGGGTCTGCCCTAGCAGGGTGCATATTCATCGTGTTTTCTTTGGGTCGAACTTAACAAGGTGACCTATATAGGATCTAGCACCTTGAGGCATGGAGGTGATCATGGCAAGGAGTTGCATATGACATCTTGTTAGAGTTGCATATGATGCAATTGCCAAGAGTTGCCTACCTGGAAGATCTAAGTTGTGGGTGACAGCCCTAGCTGGTCCATGACTGAGAGGATTTCAGGATCTTGACCCACTAGAAGAGTGTGCGCTGCAATCTTCTGAATTGATGGTGAGGGCTGTCAATTTGAATCAAAATAGTGGGAGCAGTAATTAATTAAAGGCCTAATTAACTATCGTCAAATTTTATTCAAATCAAATCAAATCAAAAGGAATTTTAACAAATGCAACTTTCTCTTGTAGAATGGCAAAAGAATCATCTTTTATAATGGGCAAATTAATTGAGAATAAATTCCATAACTAGTTGGGGATGATGAGAAATTTTCTGCATAATCCAAATATACCAGTAGCCTTTGAGTCCACTCTATGTACGCTTAAGGCGTTGTTTGAGACAAATGAGAACAAGGATAGTTCATTGATAGAGATCAATGGAACAAAGTCTAAGGACAAAGGTGAGGGAGAGAAGGGTTCTCTCGCTAAACCAAATTCTTCTACACTCAAAACATGGAGAGGATGGAAGGAATGATGGAACAAGAAGCGAGAGATAGAGATCTCTACTTATGGTGTATACGTAATAGAGATTAAATTTACTACTTATATGTCATGGGTACTTGAAACTGGATGTGGATCTCACATTTGCTCAACTGTGAAGGATCTTAAGAGAAGTAGGAATTTAGGTAAAGGGGAGGTTGAGCTACATGTTGCCAATGGGGCAAGGGTTTCTGCCAGTGTCGTAGGAACCTATGAGTTAACTCTGTCTAGTGGGTTAATAATAGAGTTAAAGAACAACTATTATGTACCTACCATAAATAGGAATATCATATCTATTTCTTATTTAGACAAGGATGGTTTTGAATTTCTCATTAAGAATGGAAAATGTTCCATTTCAAAAGATGGGATCCTTTATGGCAGTGCCCCAATGCCATATGGTCTATACTTGATAGATCTAGAGACAAGTGTATACAATGTAAACACCAGAAGGCAAAAACTCAACAATTCAAACAAAATATCTTTGGCATTGTGGTCTACGGCATATAAATGAGAACCGTATTTCTAGACTCCATAAAGATGGTTATCTACACTCTTTTGATTGTGAATCAATAGAGACATGTGAATCTTGTTTTTTGGGCAAGATGACCAAGACTCCCTTTTCAGGTAAAGTTGAGAGAGCTAGTGATCTATTAGGACTCATACATACTGATGTATGTCGGCCTTTTAGAACTAATGCTAGAGGTGGGTATCAGTACTTCATTACCTTAACTGATGACTTCAGTAGGTATGGCTATGTGTACCTGATGAAACATAAGTCAGAAACCCTTGAAATGTTCAAGGATTTCATGAATGAAGTAAAAAACCAACTTGGTAAAAGTATTAAAGCACTTCGATCCGATCGAGGAGGAGAATACTTAAGCCAAGAGTTTGAGGACCTTCTGTGAGCCCGTGGTATCATAACACAATGGACTCCGCCTAGAACACCACAACATAATGGTGTGTCTGAAAGAAGGAATCACACATTACTTGATATGGTGCGATCAATGATGAGTTTTGCTAATCTGCCGATTTCCTTCTGGGGTTATGCTCTTGAAACTATCGTGTTTACACTTAACTGAGTACCATATAAATCGGTTCAAAAGACACCATATGAGATATGGCACGGGAAGCGTCCTGATTTGTCTTTTATTAAGATATGGGGTTGTGAGGCTTACGTTAGGAAAATGTTTCCTGATAAGCTTGGACCCAAGTCTGATAAATGTTATTTTTTTGGATACCCCAAGGAAACAAGGGGATACTATTTATACAAGGGGACAACAAAGTGTTTGTTGCTAGGATAGTTGTGTTCCTAGAAAAGGAATTTATTTCTAAAGGAAACAATGGGAGGAAAATAGAGCTCAAAGAGGTTCAAGCCCAAAAAGAAAACATTGAACCAGTAGATGCACAAGAGGAACATGGAGATTCACAAGGTGTTGTGGAATCTCAGTCTCCTCAAGTTACACAAGGGCTTCGTAGATCTAGTATGACACACCTTGAACCTGAGAGGTTTGGATACCTTGTGACTCAAGAAGGCGGTGAGTTGATCATAGACGATGATCCAACTACCTATCTAGAGGCTATGGAGGGACTAGATTCTGAGAAATGGATTGAAGCCATGAAATCTGAGATGGAATCCATGTATTCTAACAAAGTATTGACTTTGGTGGAACCACCCGATGGGGTAAAACCCATAGGGTGCAAGTGGGTCTTCAAGAAGAAGACCGACATGGATGGCAATGTGCAAACTTATAAAGGCAGATTGGTTGCAAAGGGTTTCTATAACGACAGTCGCCAAACTGATAGACAAATCGTTACTAATTAAGCGGAATTTAAACAAAAAACACTAAAAATTAAAACCAATTTGCAAAGAGATCCATTTCTAGGAAAACTCTTTAAGGCAGAACCAAAACATTATATACATCATTGCTCACATTGTACATATACTTTACCATCTCTTCTCAAGGATAACATATAACAGTTGCTTTACCAAACTATACATGAGCAACATAAAACCTTGAGGCGCGTACACCAAAATCTCTTATTGATCATAAAACCAGTACGAACCAACTCCAAGGACCTGAGAGTACAGAGATGACACATAAGACTCATATCTACAAGACATGACAGACAGTACACTCAACCTGAGCTATCACTGCTGCCTCGGTTGTTGTTCTTCCTCTGCAAAAAGGTCTTCACCTCCTCGTGCACGTCCACCTAAAAATTTGGGCCCCACAGGGGCGAGACAATTGAAAATTGCCCCGGCGAGAGATATAACTCTCCGTCGACCATATTATTATCACAGATTAAGCAATTATAAACTGAGCAGAGGTTCTTTTTATATTAATAAGTAGGATAATTCACTATATGACCAGAATGAAGTAATCTCCTTTCATAAGGAGAACATTGCATATACCCATGGTAGATTATAATTCATCTATCTGCTTGCAAGGAATGTAAAGAAACATGATTAACATCTATCCACGAAGGATGTATAAAAGAAATGTAACACCATCCAAATGATTTCCATATTTAAGCAAACATGCTTGGCGGCTGATTACACTTTACAATCACACTTAAGCCCTGAGGAGATGAGGTATACCGCTTATACTCCAACCGACCATTGCGAAGTCGAAATCGGTTCCATACATAGGTCAATGGAAGAGCTGGACTCCATGACCTCACCCATCTCGATCAGTGTGAGAAACGGCAGGACATCTCGGGTCTCTGCAAAATAGCTTTCCAGGGTATACTGGCAACTTCGCTATAGAGCTACAATGTTAACTGCACTCCTTTGGCATTGAGAGATTTAATGTTTATCTCACATCGATCTGGCATTTATATCATCATCAGGAGATTCGTGATACATCCATCCCGGCACATATAATGAAGGATTGGGAGATCTCGTGTTTATCTCCCATCAATCCATCATTAGGGCGTAAGGTACTCACACCCATCACCCCCACATATTCAAAAATATGCTCTCCGGGTTATGCCGCGGAGCAACCCATTTCACCATTCAGCAAAAGAACCTGACGCTGATGGATCTATGGCCAGGGCACTACATGATAAGAGTCCACTTGATTAATTAAGTACATTATCATATTCTTGTGCATCCATGTCATGCAATAATACTTGTTACTCTTCTCTTATATCGGGTTAACCAAATTAGGGTTTCATGTCAACTTATAAGTATTCATTCAATCGTGCATCGTGTATGGAGTCTATACTTGACTCCCAATCGTGCAAGAGGAGTATACTACACCCCCATATCGTGCAACAAGGTTTACAAACCTATTCATATAATTTTAGTGAAATAGGTGCATCATCATATCGGGTTAGAGGTGCTTGCTTATGTGCATACACCCGATATCACTTTTATAAGGTGATATCACAATCTTCAAGCTCTAGACCTTTATTCTAACTATTATAGTTCAAGTCAACAGGTCTAAGAAACTACTAGAACGCATAATTTCATCAACTATTTCAGAAAATTTTGGAATTAAAAGTAGATCATTAAATACAACAATTTAGGTGATGAATAATAACATGGTTGAGTTCAAGTTATAAAACCCGCCTTAAGAACCACTTCAAAGCTTAAAGGTCCAATGATCCATGTTCCCAAGGTTGAAGATGACTTTATCAAAGGTCCAAGGCTCATTCACAACTCCTTCATATACAAGGAATCACCATGGATAAGCAATTGGTGAAGAAGAAAAGAAAGGTACGTAGATCATAATTCCATGCTTCAATTCAAGCTTGAAGACAACTATATCTTACCTTAGGGTTAAGTTTTAAGTTCATTAGCTCCTTGGCCGACACCCTACCACTCTTGGGCGATATGGACTTCCTATTGGACGACACAACTTTGCTTGTGGCCGATACCCCCTCACTTGTGGCCAAAATCACTTCAATTGGCCGATATCAACTTGCTATGGGCAATATCAACATGGTATAGCCGATATACTTGCTATGGCCGATACACAAAGCCTATGAACGATACCCTTGTGCTATGGAATGACATGCCACCCATTTGGCACGATATGATACTCACTTGTATGATATGGCACTCACTTGGAGTCAAAACACTTCACTCTATGGCCGATATCACCCTATATGGCCGATATCACCTACTTGGGTGATATGCTCTTGCCATGGGCGATATCCCAAGGCCCATGCACGATACCACAGCATCACTTCACGATCTGGGAGCACTATGAACGATAAATTAGGGTAGGAGGGTGGTAAGGGTCGCAAAATTCCATTAAGGGGTCAAACTAGGGGTATATATACTTGTTGATCATGAAGAAAGGCAAAAATGAGGTGTCAACATTTTGAGCTAGTAGGTGCCACATGTCATGCATGGGTGACACGTGTCCATGCATGCATCAACATTTATCTTGACATGCAAAAAGGTTGAGGATCATCTAAAGATGCAAATTCGTCCATTACTTATCCATTTGGATAAGTTATCTAGGTTTAATAACTATTTTAAGTCAAGTCGATACACTTTTTCTAAGGAAACTTCTTGGCCGTCACACCTCACCTCCTTGAGGTGGTTTGCACGATATGGACTTTTCCAAGAGTTCACAAAACGATATGGAACACCTTCTTGGGCTCCATGGCCGATAGGCACTCATATATAAGCTTTTCAACTTGATACAACTCAAGTTAAGCTTCGAAATTCAACCCTTTTCTTGGTCATTTCATCACCAAGATTACCATCACTCATAATTGATTCAAACATGGTTTATCATTCATTATAGCTCCTCTAAATTATACTAGGAGGTAGTAGGGACACTCTAGAGTTGGTAATTTGCATATCAACCCCACATTTTGGGTAAATTACAATTTGTACCAAAATTGGTGCACGATGCTCCAGCATTGTTCAAACAAGTTCAAACTTGAAATTTAGGCTTTCCACAAGCCACCACTTAGCATCATTCTCTCTATTATGATGCTAAAACATATAAGGCACGTTCAACATGTGACATATTGCATTATAGCCCCTCAATTTGGGTAAATTGCACTTTGGTTCAAAATAAAGGAAAATTGCTCAAACAACATTCAATTGGGACTAAACTTGAAACATAAATGTGTCACATGATAACAAAAAACCTTAGAGGATTATATTAAAGTTCTAAGCAAATTTATTATCCAAAAAAAATAGGGTTACCTCATAACCCAGGTCAGGGTTGTTACAAGTTATAAACCCCTAACAAGGATTTCGTCCCCGAAATCCCAGGTAAAGGGAGACATATATTATTCATTCATTATATCATCAAGTCTCCACATAACATATTAATGTTATGGAGAAACCATAGAAATTTGATCAATACAAAGTTCTTTTACACAAAAATCCCATGGAATCAAACACATAGGACACATGCTTCACTGTCTTTCATTATCGACTGTGTAATTAATTTTGGGTCAGGTAACACTTTTCTCACTCAGATAGAGGTTGTTTGTTAATCTCATTTGACAAACTTTTATTGTAATATTTTTACAATTATTCCTTCAAGTAGATCATTCTCATCAATGTTATGTTTATGCAAAGCATAAACCCCTAACATATGATGTACATACTACATTAGGTAACTGGACTGATTCCACAGTTAACCATCCCAGGCAACCAACATAAATCATCTGATTAGGAGTTTATGTTTTCACTTTCTCATACCACCTGACGCTTCTTAGATACCATGATTCCTTACTTTGATATCTATCACATGTGTCAAAAACTCATCACATCCTGATCTTTCTTTCATCTTGGGACATCACTTGTTACGCATATATTTATCTTGGGACCAAAGTCCAAGACAAACTGATATTTTTTCTAAGTATCCATCAATTGAACATTTTTAACTTATACACATCAAGCGTCATAAGACCCACTTGATTTTCATGTCCCTAAAAAGAAAGAACACTAAGGAACATATTCCTGTTATCACCCGATCATCATCCAGGGTTGTTTATCAAAGAGAAGAGATTATCATCTCCTCTGATTATTACATGAACTTTCAACTATTCATGAGTCATTTACTCGTGTTTCATCCTAGGTTCCTTGCCATCAGCATAGGAATTATAAGGATGATTACATGTCATTATTCCTTTCTTTGTTATTGTCTAACATGTTCATGAGTATTTTGTGATTTTATCACATTTCCCATTTCCACATCATGGGAAAAGATCTTTACTATTCACACATGCTTTATCTGATAGGGATCATCTCCCTTGTTCTCATTCTCTTATCATGAGGATTATACTTTTCATTTCCTCATACATATAGATTGATCTGAGATCATCTCAGATTCCACTTTATTGCACTTAGGATGTGATATACATGTCCATTCCATATTTCCAGTTTCATTATACTCACTAGATTGTCTCAGAATGACTACTTGATCAGAGTAATTAGAAAGATAACAATCTAAGAGTTCCATACTCTCCTTATCTCCAATAATTATATACCTGGCTAGGGTATACAAGTACTGAGATTAGGTAGTATGCACTTTATGTACTATCATATTCCTTACTTTTTGTATCATCACCAATACATGATTTAACATTCCTGGATTTTCTCCAGGCATCTCTTCTATACCTCATCCTTTTTCACACAGATAAGAGCAATTATAGAGCATTTAAAAGAATACTGAACATAATATAAATTCTAGTTCTCATCATTTCTTCCCTATGTCCCCATAGGACAATCAATAGGGAAGTCCATAACAACAATCCTTTTAGTATTATTATGTAACATCAAAAGAAGGCATATCAAAATGAAAAAGCTCTATCTGATTGTTACCCCTTGCGGTCATCCACCACTTTAGGCTGACTCAACCCATAGAGTCTAGTTGTTTCATGTTGTTACTTTTGGCTTTTTAGAACCACTAGGCAAAAGTCTCTGGAATTGTAAGGACATTTCCTTAATTCTCGGCTTATTGCCCCTTCTTGGGAACTGCCATCACAGATATACTATCTGTCTAAACTTATGGCAGAGTCTACTTTCTCACCATATGTTAATCTTTCCCACATTTTCCACTGTTCCAACATGACTGTCATTCAGGAACCCTTTCAAAGCCCAAAGTTTCTGTATTGAGGACTGGTAGCCTAGGTTGCAATGCTAGTATCTAGTCTACTATATGCATCATTGTTGTCCTAACCTGCCCAACAAGAGCATAAACATAGGATTCTCTATCCTGATGGGGTCATGATGGGAATTATCAAGAATTCATTCTTCTCTTGTCTAATCCCTTGCACCTTTTCCTGGTGCAACAACATTGCCCTCAACAATGTATTCCTCATGTTCCCCAGTCATTTATAAACTTCACCCTTTCTTCTGCACAAGCAGAAGTAACTATAGGGTATACTGGAGGACACTAACACAGACTCAACACCTTAGTCCTATGTCTCTGTAGACTCAGCGAACCTTAAGCTATGATACCAAACTTATAACGACATTCGCCAAACTGATAGACAAATCATTACTAATTAAGAGGAATTTAAACATAAAAAGTAGATTAACAAAAATCACTAAAAATTAAAACCAATTTGCAAAGAGATCCATTTCTAGGAAAACTCTTTAAGGCAGAACCAAAACTTTATATACATCATTGCTCACATTGTACATACACTTTACCATCTCTTCTCGAGGATAACATATAACAGTTGCTTTACCAAACTATACATGAGCAACATAAAACCTCGAGGCACGTAAACCAAAATATTATATTGATCATAAAACCAGTACGAACCAACTCCAAGGACCTGAGAGTACATAGACGACACATAGGACTTATATCTACAAGACATGACAGACAGTACACTCAACCTGAGTTGTCACTGCTGCCTCAGCTGTTGTTCTTCCTCTGCAAAAAGGTCTTCACCTCCTCGTGCATGTCCACCTAAAAGTTTGGGCCCCACGGGGGTGAGACAATTGAAAATTTCCCCAGCGAGAGATATAACTCTCCACTGACAATATTATTATCACAGATTAAGCAATTATAAACTGAGCAGAGGTTCTTTTTATATTAATAAGAAGGATAATTCACTATATGAATAGAATGAATTAATCTCCTTTCATAAGGAGAACATTGCATCTACCCATGGTAGATTATAATTCATCTATCTGCTTACAAAGGAATGTAAAGAAACATGATTAACACCTATCCACTAAGGATGTATAAAAGAAATGTAACATCAGCCAAATGATTTCTGTATTTAAGAAAACATGCTAGGCGGCTAATTACACTTTACAATCACACTTAAGCCCTGAGGAGATGAGGTATACCGCTCATACTCCAACCGACCATTGTGAAGTAAAAATCGGTTCCATACATAGGTCAATGGAAGAGCCAGACTCCATGACCTCACCCGTCTCGGTCAGTACGAGAAATGACAGGACATCTCGTGTCTCTGCAAAATAGCTTTCCAGGGTATACTGGCAACTTCGCTATAGAGCTACAGCATCAACTACACTCCTTCGACATCGAGAGATTTAATGTTTATCTCACATCGATCCGGCATTTATATCATCATCAGGAGATTCGTGATACATCCATCCTGGCACATATAATGAAGGATTGAGAGATCTCGTGTTTATCTCCCATCAATCCATCATTAGGGCGTAAGGTACTCACACCCATCACCCCCACATATTCAAAAATATGCTCTCTGGGTTATGCCGCGGAGCAACCCATTTCACCATTCAGCAAAAGAACCTGACGCTGATGGATCTATGGCCAGGGCACTACATGATAAAATTCCACTTGATTAATTAAGTACATTCTCATATTCTTTTAGCATAAGTCAAGTTTTCAGACAGGAATATTATGACAAATTCTACAAAGAAAGGCGTACTACATCTATCAAGTACTTTCGAATCTTTAAAACACATGATACTTGGGATCTCAGTCCCTTATCACATTACTGGGAATTCCCATCCCTTCACATCATCATTATCATGATTACTGGATTTGGGTATTCCAACCCTTAGATCATCACATAACATTGTTACCTCTATAACAGGTAACCATTACCTCTAGGTCCTCAGACTAAGGTATTCATTTCACTTGTCTTGCAAGTATTCACATGGCTCACAAGGCCATTACGCATCTTGTCACCTCTCACTAGGCAAAAACTTATTCACATGGCTCACAAGGCCATCATACATCTTGTCACCTCTCACTAGGCAACAAATTATTCACATGGCTTACAAGGCCATCACACATCTTGTCACCTCTCACTAGGCAACAACTTATTAACATGGCTCACAAGGCCATTAATCATTATACTTGTTATACAAGTATTTAACATGCCTTAAAATGCTTATGCGATAAGAGAAATAAAACCTTCCCATCATTAGGGTTAGGGTTTTCCCTTTCTTATCGATTAAGGTTTCTCTTACATATCATTAACCTTCATTAGGGTTAAGGTTTTCCATTTTTAACCATTTAGGTTTTCAAGATCATATTATCAATGATCAAACCCTAATTCATTGCTCCACACATCTAGGAGCAAACATTGATATCATAAGTATTCAATTATACTTATTCATTCTCATCATTTATCATTAAATGAATCATCAACACAAGGTATGAGTTCCTCTCTCATCCTTGTCAGGGTATTATTACATCATACTTATTAACTTGGCTTAACCCTTTCTCAAAGTATGTTAGCCCGCACCTATCAAAGTGCATTAAACTTATTACATCTCAATGTAACAATTGACATAACACACTTCACGAGTTACTCATCCAAGTATATTGGATTTAAGGTGCATCAAGGTACATCAACCTTGAAGTGCTGGATGTGATATCTATCATGTCTTGATGTATCACTTCCCTCATCACTTTTAACATACTTAAGTTAATGAACTTATCTTGTATTAGGGTATGTCCCATCCTAATACTTCATGCACTAGTTCATCACATTTATCATGTAATGTATTGGTCATAAGTCACACAATTGAATTATTCAACCATCATTAATGATATGAACTCATCTCGTGTTAAGGCATTATTGATAAAGGATTAACCATTATCAACAACTCTAGGTGTTTCACCTATCAACGTATTATCCACACCATTACTTGGTGTTACACTCATCACTCCTAAGAGTGTCTTGCCCTTACCTTTACAAGGTGTATAGGGTTAAATCAGGTGCATATTTTCACCATATCAGATTGTAGGTGTATAGACACTCACCATATCGGGCTAGGATTTGCACTTGTCTCCATACCGGGCATGAGGTACCTTCTTGACCTCATATCGGGCACAATATATATGTATGTGTCGCCCATGATACTTATGATGTATCAACCTATCACCATGTCGGGATAGAAGTACATTCAATCACCCTATCGGGCAGGCTAGTCACCATCTAGGGTTAGCCATGACGGGTCGCGGTTTGCCATATCGGGCTCAACCCAATATACAAGTCAATTGGAGTGTAGGGCACCAAACCATATTGGGATACATCATCAAACATTAGGTTGCAACACCCATGTTGGGTTAGGGTTGATTGTGTCGGGCACATGGCATATACATGTGTAACCCATGATACTTAAGAGGTATCAACTTATCACCATATCGGGCTATCATATTGTCTAGGGTTGTGTATCGTGCAACCCTATCGTTCAACCCTATTGTGCAACCCTATCATTCAACCCTATCATGCAACCCTATTGTGCATCCATGTCATGCATCCATGTTGTGCATCCATGTCATGCAATAATACTTGTTACTCTTCTCTTATATCGGGTTACCCAAATTAGGGTTTCATGTCAACTTATAAGTATTCATTCAATTGTGTATCATGTATGGAGTCTATACTTGACCCCTTATCGTTCAAGAGGTGTATCCTACACCCCCATATCGTGCAACAAGGTTTACAAACCTATTCATATCATTTTAGTGAAATAGGTGCATCATCATATCGGGTTAGAGGTGCTTGCTTATGTGCATGCACCCGATATCACTTTTATAAGGTGATATCACAATCTTCAAGCTCTAGACCTTTATTCTAACTATTATAGTTCAAGTAAACAGGTCTAAGAAACTACTAGAACTCATAATTTCATCAACGATTTCAGAAATTTTGGAATTAAAAGTAGATCATTAAATACAACAATTTAGGTGATGAATAATAACATGGTTGAGTTCATGTTATAAAACCCGCCTTAAGAACCACTTCAAAGCTTCAAGGTCCAAAGCTCCATGTTCCTAAGGTTGAAGATGACTTTATCAAAGGTCCAAGGCTCATTCACAACTCCTTCATATACAAGGAATCACCATGGATAAGCAATTGGTGAAGAAGAAAAGAAAGGTAGATCATAATTCCATGCTTCAATTCAAGCTTGAAGACAACTATATCTTACCTTAGGGTTAAGTTTTGAGTTCCGTAGCTCCTTGGCCGACACCCTACCACTCTTGGGCGATTTGGACTTCCTCTTGGCCGAAACAACTTTGCTTGTGGCCGATACCCCCTCACTTGTGGCCAAAATCACTTCAATTGGCCGATATCAACTTGCTATGGGCAATATCAACATGGTATGGCCGATATACTTGCTATGGCCGATACACAAGGCCTATGAACAATACCCTTGTTCTATTGAACGACATTCCACCCCTTTTGCACGATATGATACTCACTTGGACGATATGGCACTCACTTGGAGTCAAAACACTTGGGCTGATATACTTGCTATGGCCGATATCACCCTATATGGCCGATATCACCTACTTGGGTGATATGCTCTTGCCATGGGCGATATCCCAAGGCCCATGCACGATAGCACAGAATCCCTTCACGATATGGGAGCTCTATGCATGATAAATTAGGTTAGGAGGGTGGTAAGGGTCGCAAAATTCCATTAAGGGGTCAAACTAGGGGTATATATACTTGATGATCATGAAGAAAGGCAAAAATGAGGTGTCCACATTTTGAGCTAGTAGGTGCCACGTGTCATGCATGGGTGACACATGTCCATGCATGCATCAAAATTTATCGTGACATGAAAAAAGGTTGAGGATCATCTAAAGATGCAAATTCGTCCATTACTTATCCATTTGGATAAGTTATCTAGGTTTAATCACTATTTTAAGTCAAGCCGATACACTTTTTCTAAGGAAACTTGTTGGCCATCACACCTCACCTCCTTGAGGTGATTTTCACGATATGGGCTTTTCCAAGAGTTCACAAAACGATATGTAACACATCCTTGGGCTCCATGTCCGATAGGAACTCATATATAAGCTTTTCAACTTGATACAACTCAAGTTAAGCTTCCAAATTCAACCCTTTTCTTGGTCATTTCATCACCAAGATTACCATCACTCATAATTGATTCAAACATGGTTTCTCATTCATTCTATATCCTCTAAATTATACTAGGAGGTAGGAGGGACACTCTAGAGTTGGTAATTTGCATATCAACCCCACGTTTTGGGTAAATTACAATTTGTACCAAAATTGGTGCACAATGCTCCAACATTGTTCAAACAAGTTCAAACTTGAAATTTAGGCTTTCCACAAGCCACCACTTAGCAGCATTCTCTCTATTATGATGCTAAAACATATAAGGCACATTCAACATGTGACATATTGCATTATAGCCCCTCAATTTGGGTAAATTGCACTTTGGTCCAAAATAAAGGAAAATTGCTCAAACAGCATTCAATCGGGATCAAACTTGAAACATAAATGTGTCACATGATAAAAAAACACCTTAGAGGATTATATTGAAGTTATAAGCAACTTTATTAGCCAAAACTAATAGGGTTACCTCATAACCCAGGTCAGGGTCGTTACAGTTTCTGACAAGTTCAAGGTGTTGACTATGACGAAACTTTTTCTCCAGTTGCCATGATTAAGTCCATCAGGATCATGCATGCTATTGCGGCTTACTATGACTATGAGATTTTGAAAATGTATTTTAAAACCACATTCCTTAATGGGAATATAAATGAGGATGTGTACATGACACAACCTGAAGGTTTTGTAGATCCAAAGAATGCCAATAAAGTGTGTAAGCTACAAAGGTCAATCTATGGATTGATGCAAGCGTCTCAGAGTTGGAATCTTTGATTTGATGAGCAAGTCAAAGTGTTTGGCTTTATTCAAAATGAATATGAACCTTGTGTGTACAAGAAGGTTACTGGGAGCACGGCCACATTCCTCATATTGTATGTGGATGACATACTATTGATGGAGAATTATGTCACGGCCTTAGAGAACGTAAAGACTTGGCTTGGGAATATTTTCTAAATGAAGGACTTAGAAGAAGCATCCTACATTCTAGGTATTAAGATCTATAGAGATGGATCTAAAAGGCTTCTCGGACTAAGTCAAAGCACATACATTGACAAAGAGCTGAAGCGGTTCAGCATGGAGAACTCAAAGAGAAGCAACATCCCCATGCTACATGGAGTCACCATCTCTAGATCTCAATGTCCCCAATCTTGTGAAGAGAGGGACCGTATGAATGTGATCCCATATGCATCAGCCATCGGATCCATCATGTACGCTATGTTGTGTACACACCCAGATGTCTCGTATGCTCTCAGCATGATGAGTAGGTACCCGTCAGATCCCAGGGATGATCAATGGACAACTGTAAAGAACATCCTCAAGTACTTGCGAAGGACTAAGGATCAGTTCCTTATATACAGTGGCAAGGAAGAATTGGTAGTAAAGGGTTACACTGATGTAAGCTTCCAAACCAACAAAGATGATTACAGATCGTAACCAGGATTTGTATTTTTCCTAAACAATGGAGTTGTGAGCTGGAAGAGTTCCAATCAAGAAAAAGTTATCAATTCTACTACAGAGGCCAAGTATATTGTTTCTTCACATGCAGCAAAGGAGGCTACGTGGATAAGAAAATTCATCATTGAACTTGGTGTAGTTCCCAGTAGTTGTGATGCAATTGAGCTTTATTGTGACAATAATGGAGCTATTTCTCAAGCTCAGGAGCCCAGATGACATCAGCGGTCCAAGTACATACTGCGGCGCTTCCATCTCATACGAGAGACCATACAACGAGGAGTTGTGAATATTTGCAAAGTACCAACTGAAGACAACATAGTTGATCCACTGACTAAGGCCCTTTCTCAGCAGAAGCATGATGGTCATTCTAGGTCACAAGGACTGAGGTTCCTAGGTGACTGGCTCTAAGTGCAAGTGGGAGTCTATTGGTATGTATGCCCATAGAGCAAGTCATGTGATGATTGTAATCGGATACTTTGTAAATGATTTGAAAAATAATAAAGGCCATTTCAAATCTATATGTTTTAACTGTTCTGAGATGATAGTGTAACATGATAGATGTCTAAAGAATTGTTTTACTCGATGACGTATGCTTTTGGGTTGAGGACCTAAATGATGAGATCATACAGATGTTAAGAGTATACATTCTTGTTTTATCCCTAGTCAGTTGTTATTGTGGAATTAACCATAGACATCAATAACACTAAAGAATATATTGTGTATTGGTTGATGACAAAATCTCATTAGTCATGACATAATGATATCAAACCAAGCACATAGGTACTTGTTAGAGAACAAGTGTACCAGACAGACCCACCGTGAGAGTGACACATGGAACCATTATTTGGTAGTCATAGTCAACTCTCACAGTGATGGTGGTGAGTGTGATTCTTCGACATGAAATCACTACACTCGACACATGTCGTTGGGTACACTTTGACATAATCAAACACAGTCCTGAAACATGGGTTGTTATAAAGGTGATGATTGGGTGACTTTGACACATGGGGATTTTGAGGGGTGACTGATATGTGGCAACACATCCCATTATCACACAGATAACGAGGTGTTACGTAAAAACGTGCAGAAATCACCATAACCACAGATTATGAAAATATGGGTTAATTAAAAATCGATTGCGGAAAATTGATAAACTGTGGAACTATTACTTTCCAGTCCTCATCCTGCTCAGAAACACGTCATATATACATACACGAGATCTGATACGTGATTATAGCTTACTGAAACATCTGTCCATCCATCACATGGGTTCATCACCTGTTCATATACACAGAGGCCCGCATCCGGCCAATAGCAAGATATACAAAACATTATCGATCGTTCATTGTGAATCAACATCAAAACACTGCCAAGGGCCTGAGAGTACAGGGATGACTCTAGACTCTACTACAAAACATCCAAAACGGCAGCATGTCCAACACTTGCCTTCTACTGCTCCTCAAGCTTCTCGGCCGCAACACCACGACCACGACCACGTCTACCTCGACCACCTAAAAAGGGGTTAAACCAGCGGGGTGAGACAATTGAACAATTGTCCCATCGGGAAACATAACTCCCCACCGCAACTACAGAACCTCAGCAGGAATAAACTATAACAGCAGATATCTAATCAACAGATATAACATGAGCAGTCTACGTAAAGCAAGACTATTCTTACCGACAAGCTTACCAGTTGTACAAGAGCGTATAACCAGATATCTCTCAAGGGGTATAATTAGCAAGATAAAATGTATCACTATGTAACATGATTATCAGAACAAAGCATATTATCACATACCTGATGGATATAGAAGTAACTGTAGATATAACAGAATTAGCTACATAAACAAGGCCTCAACCAATGTTTCGTGTTTATCTTAAGCAGTAAATACTAACAACTGTGTTACATATTATTATGCCCTGAGGATTTGAACTGTACCGTTCAAATCCAACCTTCGGTTACGAAACCCAAGCCGGTGCCATACAAGATCAATGGAAGAGCCGGACTCTACGACCTCCCACCTCGTGGTCAGTACACGAGTACAACACAAGCAGGACCGCAGTCACATGCTGAAGTGGTCTAAGCCACATGGTCAGCTCCATAGGCTCCCCTCACTCTAGCCCGCCTTGGTACAGGTCTCGGCGCTAGTAAAACTGAGCCACGGGCCTGTTCACCGTGCTCTGAGCCATGAATGCATTCATGCTCCTCATATCATGTATCCTGAGCCATGGGCCTGTTCACCATGCTCTATATACATATATGAGTCTGTAACCGAAGTTACACTCTTACCTCCTCATTTTCAGGCTAGGAGCAACCTACACATATTCAACAATATGTGCTTCCAGGTTAACCCGTAGGAGAACCTGTTTCACCATCACCAAGTCCGGACGATGATGGATCTATGGCCAGGTCAACTACATGATATATTTCACTGTGATTAATTAGTAACTTTTAGATGGATTGCAAGATTCAACCAAGTTGTATAACATGCAAGATATAACAGAAAATAAAGAACATTATATTATTATTGAAACCTCATCAACCTGATCCATCACAAGGATCCAACATCACATGTTACCACTTGACCTCTTGCCAACCATCCAGATCCATATCAAGGATCATCACATACCATAGGATATCAATCCTTCATCATGTATTGTCACTGTCTCTCAAGGCTCACATCATCATCATGGGACCAACACATTACATATATAATCTCATAGAACAAATATCAAGGTAATGTTACTCATCACATATGTCACATAGCCCTTTCATGGCTACACATCACCTGCATGGTTAGGATACACAATAACCATAGATTTAACATAAGGAACATGCTCACAATCATGAACTATCATTCAAGATACTCTACTCATCATTATTACCCTATTTGATGATCAAGCTTGTTAAGCACATCATTAACAAAACCTATTCATGTTTACCCTTATTTCAAGATTATACAAACATTTAAGGTATTTACTTTATATAGAAACATGTTGCGTATACACTATTGTTACCAAAGTCATTATTGTTACCATCCTCTATCATCATCATTACCTTTATCATTAAGTACCCATTAATGCAACTACCATTTATCATTGCTATTAACAATTAAGCATAAGACTCACATCATGCATAGCATTACTACTCTTGTTACCATCATTACCATTATTAGTGTCATCATCTATTATTATCCTTATTGCTATGTCATCAAGCAGACTGTTAATGTAGCTGTCACTTAGCATCATTATTATCATTACTAATACTTCCACTACTAGCAAGGCATCACCATCATCTTTGTTATCAACAACATTATCATCATGGTTATCATTTACATTGTCATAGTTATCATAAATCAAGGCAACACTGTCGTTATCATAGAAATAATTATTAAGCAAGGCATCACTAACGTTGTGCTGTTTAAGCATAAGCATCCACTTCTATTACATAAGAGACTGTCACCAAAGAACTACTTACCCTCACTAAAACCTCACAACCCTCACTAAGAAAACCATACGGCTAGGGCATGGGAAGGCAGCAACGCTGCGCTGCACCCAGCCTTCTTCCTGCAACGCCGCGTTAAACGGAAGTGTGGCGCGCGTCAGGGAGTGTCGCACGATACACCCCATCAGACAACGCCCTTCACAGCCAACACTTGACGTTCGATAACCAAGGGTAACGCCCATCTAACAACTCCACAACAGCCAGGAGAGAGAAGGAGAGAAAGAAGGAAAGGAGAGAGGGAAAGAAAGAGAAGGACTCCCCACATATCGTGCAACAACACAAGGCCTATCGGCCAGCACACTCGCCCAACCCAAAGGCTTGACGCCCGTCACATCCCCATGCTATCGTGCGTCACAGCTTAGGCCTATCGGTCGACACAAGATGCAACGCCCGTCAGGGCTATCGACCGTTACACCATCTATGCATGTCGTGCAACTCCATCAACTCATCACAGGAAGCCCTATCGTCCACCAAGGAACCAAGGCCCATCGTCCAAGAGAGGAACAAGAGCATCGTTCATCATCAGAGGAACCTATCATCCATCATGGTTACTACCATATCGGCCAACTAGACATGCTCACCTTATCGCCCAACACATGGGCAGGGTATCGACCACCCTCAAGGATACAACCTATCATCCACCAAGGTACACATATCGCCCATCAAAGAGAGCACCCTATCGTCCAACTCAAAGGAAAAGGTTCCATGTCGTCCAACTCAAAGATATTGTCCAACTCACCCAACCAAGGAGGGATATCACCCAACACACCAAGACAGGGGTGGGGTATCGCCCGTCACAAGGCTGACGCCCGTCAGGCCTACTGCCCAACACAACCATATCATCCAACATAGGTACAAAAGCAAGGTACACTAATCTACTAGCATATGAACAAGAACATAACAAGAGGAAAGGAGTTAGGGATAGAAATTATGCAACCCGCCTTGAAGCTCTAAGGAAGAAGAAGCACTCCAGCTCCAAGGGGTATCGTCCAACACAACTCCAAGGTCCAAAGGTGTCGTCCACCAGGCTTCTCCAGGATGGTGTATCGGCCACCACTTCAACTCCAAGGGAGTGTATCGGCCAACACAAGCAAGATGGAGAGGGATATCGTGCACTCAAGGTGGAGGAGAGACCAAAAGAGCAAAGGAAGCTAAGGCAAGCAGAAGAGCTACTTATATAGGAAGAAGGGGAGGAGAAACCAAGGTACAACCATGCCAAGTGTCGCCCACCCAAGGGACACTTGTCCTAAGGTTCATGCCAACACACTAGCAAGGCATGGGACACTTATCCAAAACATGCACCAAGTGTCCATTACACAAGACCAAGCATCATGGGCGACACAGGCAGCAGCTCTACTGGGCGACACAAAGCAGGTTCTGGCCGACACAAGGCTCAAGCAAGCCCAACCAAGGCACCTCAAGGCCCAAACAAGCTCAACCAATGCCCAAGAAAACTCAAACCACAAATCCAAGCCTTCCTCTCAACCCTAGAGGAAGTAAAGAGGGAAAAACATCTCGCAAGATGACCAACTTGCACACAAAACCCTAAACTTGGGTTATTTGCAAGTAGCCCCTCGAACTCTCAACAAAGCACAACAAAACCCTAATCACCACTTGAAGGTGATTAGCAAGCATCAAAGCACCAAGATTAAGCAAAACAAATAGGGTAAACCCTAAATGCAGGTCAGGGTCCTTACAAGCTAACCCCCTTTAAGGGATTTCATCCCCGAAATCTGAAGAGAAAAGCAAGGGATACTTCCTCCTCATCTCTTCCTCAAGCTCCCACGTGGCTTCCTCAATGCCACGACGCTGCTAAAGAACCTTCACAAGAACCAGATCCTTCCTCTTCAACTTCTTGATCCTTCTGTCAAGGATCGCCACTGGACCTTCCTTGTAAGTCACATCTGCATCAAGCTCAACCTCAACTGGTTGTATCACTGTACCTGAATCTGGATGACTTTTCTTCAGCATACTAACATGAAATATTGGATGCAACCTGTGCAACTCTGGAGGCAACTCTAACTCGTAAGATACTTTGCCAACACGTGCTATCACTGGATAAGGCCCCATATACCTGGGAGCCAACTTACCCTTTCGGCCAAACCTTAGCACACCTTTCCACGGTGAGACTTTAAGATACACTTTGTCTCCTACCTGGAACTCCAAAGGTCGTCGACGATTGTCTGCATAAGACTTCTGCCTGTCCTGTGCTACTTTCAACTGTTGTTGTATCACCTTGATCTTATCTGTTGTCTACTGTACTAACTCAGGACCTAAAAGTTGATACTCACCAGACTCATACCAACACAAAGGAGATCTGCACTTCCTTCCATACAAAGCTTCATAAGGAGCCATGTCGATGCTCCACTGATAACTGTTGTTGTAGGCAAACTCTATCAAACTCAGATGTACATCCCAGTTGCCTAGAAACTGCAAGACACAAGCTCGAAGGAGATCTTCTAAAATCTGAATAGTCCTCTCAGATTGTCCATCTGTCTGCGGGTGAAAAGCTGTACTGAACCTCAACTGTGTTCCCAACGTGCTGTGCAACTGTTCCCAAAAATGACTCGTAAACTGAGGACCTCTGTCAGAAACTATTTTTGCTGGCACACCATGCAAACGTACTATCTCATCCACATACACTCGAGCGAGTTTCTCAGCTGTATACGTCGTCTTTACTGGTAGAAAATGGACAGACTTAGTCAATCTGTCCACTATCACCCAAATGGAATCATGATTCCTAGTTGTTCGGGGTAGACCAACTACGAAATCCATGGTTATATGATCCCATTTCCACTGCGGTATCGGAAAAGGTTGCAACGTACCTGCCGGCTTCTGATGTTCAAACTTCACTTGCTGACACACCGCACATCTCACCACGAACTCAGCTACATCTCTCTTCAAACCGGGCCACCAATACAAGTCCTTCAGACTATGATACATCTTGGTGACACCTGGGTGCATCACATACATCGACGTATGTGCTTCCTCAAGCACCAACTTCCTCAGATCATCAATATCTGGAACCACCATCCTATTACGATAGCAAACTACTCCATCCTCGGATTCATGAAACCCATCACGCTTGTCGCTGCCGAACTCTGATCTAATCAACTGTACTGCATCATCTATCTGTTGTGCATCCTTGATCTGCTGTCTCAACGTAGGCTTGACTTGCATCTGTGCAAAAAAACCAGACAACAAAGAAACTTCCATCTACACATTCATCTGTCGAAGGGAAACAAACATATCTCGCTTATGGCATACCAGAGAACTCAATTGTGCCTTCTTTGGAGAAAGAGAAGAAGACTTCCTGCTAAGCGCATCAGCTTCCACATTCACCTTACCAGGATGATACTCAATAGTGCAGTCGTAATCATTGATCAACTCCATCCATCCTCGCTGTCGCATGTTCAACTCTTGCTGCGTAAAGATGTACTTCAGATTCTTATGATCCGTAAAGATCTGACACACTTCCCCATACAGATAGTGTCTCCAAATCTTTAACACATGAACTACTGCTGCCAACTCCAAATCATGAGTCGGATAGTTCTCCTCATGTCTCTTGAGCTGTCGCGAGGCAAAAGAAACCACATGATCTTCCTGCATCAACACGCAACCTAAGCCTTTCTTGGAAGCATCACAGAAAACAACATAGCCTTTCCCAGGCTCTGGGAAAATCAACACTGGAGCACTGGTCAACTTCTCCTTCAGACTCTGGAAAGCTTGCTGACATCGATCATCCCAAACAAAAGGTACATCCTTCCTGGTCAACTTTGTCATCGGCAACGCGATCACACTGAAGTCCTTGATAAACCTCCGGTAGTATCCTACCAAACCAAGGAAACTACGAACTTCTGTCGGTGTCTTCGGTTGTCCCCAATCCGCAACGGATTCCACCTTCTTCGGATCTACTTTGATTCCTTCAGCAGATATCACATGACCCAAGAAAGTCACTTCATCTAACCAGAACTCACACTTACTGAACTTGGCATACAACTGATGTTGGCGAAGAAGAGTTAATGCTCGACGAAGATGTTGCTCATGCTCTAGCCTGTCCCGACTATAGATCAAGATATCATCTATAAAGACTACAACAAACTGATCTAAGAATGGACGGAACACTCTGTTCATCAGATCCATGAAAGCTGCAGGCGCATTGGTTAACCCAAATGGCATAACCACGAACTCGAAATGACCATACCTTGTCCTGAAAGCTGACTTTGGTATGTCATCTGCCTTTATCCTTAACTGGTGATATCCAGACCGTAGATCGATCTTCAAAAACATTGTAGCACCATGCAACTGATCGAACAGATCGTCTATCCTCAGCAACGGGTACTTATTCTTGATCGTGACCTTGTTCAACTATCGGTAATCTATACACAACCGCATTGATCCATCCTTCTTCTTAACAAACAACACGGGAGCACCCCATGACAATGTACTCGGTCAGATAAAACCTTTCTCCAACAACTCTTACAACTACTTCTTCAACTCTGCCATCTCTGCTGGAGCCATCCTATACGCTGACTGAGCAATTGGTTGTGTTCCAGGAACCAGATTGATCTCGAAATCAATCTCTCAGGGTGGAGGAACACCAGGAAACTCCTCAGGAAACACGTCTGCAAACTCTCGAACCATTGACACCTCCTCAAGACTAGGACCTTTCACCTTGGTAACCACAACTGTATCCACTACGTGAGCTAAGAACGCCTCACATCCTTGTCGTAACAACTTGTCTGCCACCATAGCTGATACCAAACATGTCGGAAGAATCTTCCTATCTCCATGGAAGATCCACTTCTCTCCAGCAACATCAAACACTGCCTGCTTGGAACCACAGTCCAAGACAACCTTATACTTCTCTAAGGTATCCATCCCAAGGATAACATCGAAACCATGCATATCAAGTGGTATAAGATCCACTTGGATATGGTGTCCTGAAAAAGACAAGACACAAGATGGACACTCTTCTCGAAGCAAAGAGGAACCATCAAGAGGGGTTTCCAACAACAAGCTATCCTTCTTATAGCTAACAGGTAAATGACAGTTTTCAAGCATACTATAGGCGATAAAAGAGTGTGTAGCACCCGGGTCAACCAGAACAGATATAAATCAAGAAGAAGACATATCAGAATGAAATAACTCCATTTGACCTGTCAGCACTCACAGGTTGACTATCACCTCTGGCTGACTCATGGCATAGAATCGAGTCGTTGCTTGCTGTCCACGACCTCTGCTTCCTTGAGCAGATGATCCAGCCTGAGACGCTTGACCGCGTCCTCGTCCTCTACTACCACTGGCCTGCGGTCTCTTAGAATTCTGGAAACTCTGCCTCGACTGCTGCGTCACTTTGACATCTCTATTCAGGCAATTGAACTTCCAATGCCCGACCTGTCCACAAAGATAGCATGACCTGTCCTCAAACCGTGGCCTAGTTGGCCCTGTTACTGCCACAGAAGTTGAACTGTGTGCCTTAGATGGCGGAGAAACATAACCTCATCCTTTACTCGGAGACCACTGAGATGGTACACCAGCACTTCTCATCGCTAACGGTGCTGAAAACCTGGGCTTCTTAAAGCCACCAAACCTTCGTTCTTGAAACTGAGCAGGTCTTTTAAGAGACATAGACTCTCTTTTCTCCCTTACTGTCCTCTCGATCCGTCGAACAGATTCCACGAACGTAGCAAACCGCTATTGGTTTTCCAACGCAGACACTGGGGTTTTCAACTCAGCACTCAAACCCTTCTCGAAACGTCTGATCTGTTCCTCGTCTGTTGCTGCCATGTGAGGACAGAACCTCAACAGATCCATAAAACTTAGCTTCATACTCAGTGATGTTCATCATTCCTTGTCTCAGGTTCTCGAACTGACTCACCTTCTCATCCAGATACGTCTTGGGAAAGTATCTGGTGACGAACTCACGTTGAAACACTTCCCAACACATCGCCTCACCAGGCCGCTTCTCTTCCTCAATAGTCCACCAGTGACCACCACTACCTTTCAGAAGGTAGACGGCATGCTTTACCTTGTCCGCTTCGGGGATGTCAAGGATCCAAAAAGCCTTCTCGAGACTTGTCAGCCACAGATCTGCATCCGCTGGATCAGCCGTTCCAGCATAATCCGAAGCTCCAACTCGGCGAAGCCGCTCGAAGGTCTTCCCAGTACCCGATGCTACTTCATGGGGAACATGTGCTCGCAAAGGAGGCACTGGTAATCGCTCAACCATGAGATTCATCGTAGCCATTAACTGCCCCATAAGCTGTTGGTAAGCAGGATGTTCAAGTATGGCTGGGTTAAATTGGGGAACCTCAGGCACCCGATCTTCATGTGCCTGTCCATCTGCTCCATCAACCGATGCAGCATCACTGTACTCAGCAGAGTGTTCTTCATGGTTTCCAGACATCTTGACTTTTCTTCCGTTGAGGGAAGAAGATATTATAAGAAAACCTGGACACTCATAAGAACAACTCAACCTAGTCCTAAATCCCTATAGACTCAGTGAACCTAAAGATCTGATACCAAAACTTGTGGCAACACATCCCATTATCACACAGATAACGAGGTGTTACGCAAAAACGTGCAGAAATCACCATAACCACATATTATAAAAATACGTGTTAATTAAAATCGATTGTGGAAAACTGATAAACTGTGGAACTATTACTTTCCAGTCCTCATCTTGCACAGAAACACATCATATATACATACACGCGATCTGATACGTGATTACAGCTTACTGAAATAGCTGTCCATCCATCAAATTGGTTCATCACCTGTTCATATACATAGAGGCCCGCATCCGGCCAACAGCAGGATATACAAAACATTATCGATCGTTCATCGTGAATCAACGTCAAAACACTGCCAAGGACCTGAGAGTACAAGGATGACTCAAGACTCTACTACAAAACATCCAAAATGGCAGCATGTCCAACGCTTGCCTTCTACTGCTCCTCAAGGTGCTCGGCCGCAACACCACGACCACGACCACGTCTACCTCGACCACCTAAAAAGGGGTTAAACCAGCAGGGTGAGACAATTGAACAATTGTCCCAGCGGGAAACATAACTCCCCACCGCAACTACAGAACCTCAGTAGGAATAAACTATAATAGCATATATCTAATCAACAGATATAACATGAGCAGTCTACGTAAAGCAAGGCTATTCTTACTGACAAGCTTACCAGTTGTACAAGAGCGTATAACCAGATATCTCTCAAGGGGTATGAATAGCAAGATAAAATGTATCACTATTTAACATGATTATCAGAACAAAGCATATTATCACATACCTGATGGATATAGAAGTAAGTGCAGATATAACAGAATTAGCTACATAAACAAGGCCTCAACCAATGTTTCGTGTTTATCTTAAGAAGTAAATACTAACGGATGTGTTACATATTATTATGCCCTGAGGATTTGAACTGTACCGTTCAAATCCAACCTTCAGTTACGAAACACAAGCCGGTGCCATACAAGGTAAATGGAAGAGTCGGACTCCACGACCTCCCACCTCGTGGTCAGTACACGAGTACAACACAAGTAGGACCGCAGTCACATGCTGAAGTGGTATAAGCCACAGGGTCAACTCCATAGGCTACCCTCACTCTAGCCCGCCTTGGTACAGGTCTCGGTGCTAGTAAAACTGAGCCACGGGCCTGTTCACCGTGCTCTGAGCCAAGAACGCATTCATGCTCCTCATATCACGTATCCTGATCCATGGGCCTGTTCACCATGCTCTATATACATATTTGAGTATGTAACTGAAGTAACACTCTTACCTCCTCATTTTCAGGCTAGGAGAAACCTACACATATTCAACAATATGCGCTTCCAGGTTAACCCGTAGGAGAACCTGTTTCACCATTACCAAGTCCTGACGATGATGGATCTATGGCCAGGGCAACTACATGATATATTTCACTGTGATTAATTAGTATCTTTTAGATGGATTGCAAGATTCAACCAAGTTGTATAACATGCAAGATATAACAGAAAATAAAGAACATTATATTATTATTGAAACCTCATCAACCTGACCCATCACAAGGATCCAGCATCACATGTTACCACTTGACCTTTTGCCAACCATCCAGATCCATATCAAGGATCATCACATACCATAGGATATCGATCCTTCATCATGTACTGTCAGTGCCTCTCAAGGCTCACATCATCATCATGGGACCAACACATTACATATATAATCTCATAGAACAAATATCAAGGTAATGTTACTCATCAAATATGTCACATAGCCCTTTCATGGCTACACATCACCTGCATGGTAAGGATACACAATAACCATAGATTCAACATAAGGAACATGCTCACAATCATGAACTATCATTCAAGATACTCTACTCATCATTATTACCCTATTTGTTGATCAAGCTTGTTAAGAACATCATTAACAAACCCTATTCATGTTTACCCTTATTTCAAGATTATACAAACATTTAAGGTATTTACTTTATATAGAAACATGTTGCGTATACACTATTGTTACCAAAGTCATTACTGTTACCATCCTCTATCATCATCATTACCTTTATCATTAAGAACCCATTAATGCAACTACCATTTATCATTGCTATTAACAATTAAGCATAAGACTCACATCATGCATAGCATTACTACTCTTGTTACCATCATTACCATTATTAGTGTCATCAACTATTATTATCCTTATTGCTATGCCATCAAGCAGACTGTTAATGTAGCTGTCACTTAGCATCATAATTATCATTACTAATACTTCCACTACTAGCAAGGCATCACCATCATCTTTGTTATCAACAACACTATCATCGTGGTTATCATTTACATTGTCATAGTTATCATAAATCAAGGCAACACTGTCGTTATCATAGAAATCATTATTAAGCAAGGCATCACTAACGTTGTGTTGTTTAATCATAAGTGTTTGCTTCTATTACATAAGATACTGTCACCAAAGAACTACTTATCCTCACTAAAACCTCACAACCCTCACTAAGAAAACCATATGGCTAGGGCATGGGAAGGCAGCAACGCTGCGCTGCGCCCAGCCTTCTGCCTGCAACGCTGCGTTACAAGGGAAGTGTGGCACGCGTCAGGGAGTGTCGCACGATACTCCCCATCGGACAATGCCCGTCATAGCCAACACCTAACGTCCGATAACCAAGGGTAACGCCCATCTAACAACTCCACAATAGCCAGGAGAGAGAAGGAGAGAAAGAAGGAAAGGAGAGAGGGAAAGAAAGAGAAGGACTCCCCACATATAGTGCAACAACAGAAGGCCTATCGGCCAGCACACTCGCCCAACCCAAAGGCTTCACGCCTGTCACAGCCCCATGCTATCACGCGTCCCAGCTTAGGCCTATCGGCCGACACAAGATGCAACGCCCATCAAGGCTATCGGCCGTTACACCATCTATGCATGTCGTGCAACTCCATCAACTCATCATAGGAAGCCATGTCGTCCACCAAGGAACCAAGGCCCATCGTCCAAGAGAGGAACAAGAGCATCGTTCATCATCAGAGGAACCTATCGTCCATCATGGTCACTACCATATCAGCGAACAAGACATGCTCACCTTATCGCCCAACACATGGGTAGGGTATTGACCACCCTCAAGGATACAACCTATCATCCACCAAGGTACACATATCGCCCATCAAAGAGAGCATCCTATCGTCCAACTCAAAGGCAAAGGTGCCATGTCGTCAAACTCAAAGATATCGTCCAACTCACCCAACCAAGGAGGGATATCGCCCAACACACCAAGACAGGGGTGGGGTATCGCCCGTCACAAGGCTGACGCCCGTCAGGCCTGCTGCCCAACACAACCATATCGTCCAGCACTCTCCCTAGCCTATCGTCCAACATAGGTAAAAAAGAAAGGTACACTAATCTACTAGCATATGAACAAG
Source organism: Alisma plantago-aquatica (assembly GCA_963693085.1). Lineage (NCBI taxonomy): Eukaryota > Viridiplantae > Streptophyta > Magnoliopsida > Alismatales > Alismataceae > Alisma > Alisma plantago-aquatica. Next base: position 219,910,065 of record OY856410.1, on the reverse strand, counting down.
AACATAACGAGAGGAAAGGAGTTAGGGATAGAAATTATGCAACCCGCCTTGAAGCTCTAAGGAAGAAGAAGCACTCCAGCTCCAAGGGGTATCGTCCAACACAGCTCCAAGGTCCAAAGCTGTCGTCCACCAGACTTCTCCAGGAAGGTGTATCGGCCACCACATCAACTCCAAGGGAGTGTATCAGCCAACACAAGCAAGATGGAGAGGGATATCGTGCACTCAAGGTGGAGGAGAGACCAAAAGAGCAAAGGAAGCTAAGGCAAGGAGAAGAGCTACGTATATAGGAAGAAGGGGAGGAGAAACCAAGGTATAACCATGCCAAGTGTCACCCACCCATGGGACACTTGTCCTACGGTTCAAGCCAACACACTAGCAAGGCATGGGACACTTGTCCAAAACATGCACCAAGTGTCCATTACACAAGACCAAGCATCATGGGCGACACAGGCAGCAGCTCTACTGGGCGACACAAAGCAGGTCATGGCTGAAACAAGGCTCAAGCAAGCCCAACCAAGGCACCTCAAGGCCCAAACAAGCTCAACCAAGGCCCAAGAAAACTCAAACCACAAGCCCAAGCCTTCCTCTCAACCCTAGAAGAAGCAAAGAGGGAAAAACATCTCGCAAGATGACCAACTTGCACACAAAACCCTAAACTTGGGTTATTTGCAAGTAGCCCCTCGAACTCTCAACAAAGCACAACAAAACCCTAATCACCACTTAAAGGTGATTAGCAAGCATCAAAGAACCAAGATTTAGCAAAACAAACAGGGTAAACCCTAAACACAGGTCAGGGTCCTTACATGATAGATATGGGATTTGTCCCTCATAAGGGAGTTCGATGTCCATGGCCACTTTATGAGTAGGATTGAGAAAGGCATGTGCATGCATGTGTACATCAATATGTGATATTGATGTCACACACATCTCACCCAGTCTGCTCTGAGATAAAGGAAATGGATGAACTTTGAAAGGATGATTGTACCATGCCTTGAGTTTATTCAGGACATTAGTAACAAAGGAATTATACATTCACTATAACACCATTCATGGATTGCAGGATTGAAAGTTATTCTCCAACTTTCTATTTCACTTGGGTAGCATTGATGTGTGACTTGGCACTGCTCTTTGCTTGTGAAGTCATAAGTGTTATGGACTTTCACTACCAACGTGATATGGACCTGCAGGGTCACGGACACTAGGACATGTTCCTGGAAGAGGATTTTCTCCATAAATCTTATTTGGATTGATTACTAAACGAGTTTAGTAGTTCAATTAAACACCCAATCAATTGATAGCTCAAAATCATAGTGTTCAAGGTTTTAGATCAGATGATTAGAGTATCAGATTGATTGAAACTGCAATTGATTGATCTGTTGCCCCAACTGATCAGTTCATAGAGATGAACCGATCGGCTCAGGCTGGTGAGCCGACCGACTCAGGTCAATGGACCGATCGGTTCACATTGTTGAACTGGTCGGGTGACCAACAAAGTTTGTTTCACTTGTTCAAATTCAATTTGGAAAAGGACTAATAGTTGATTAGTTGGAAACAAACATGGAATGTCAATTTGAGTTGGACCAGGACCACAAACCGACCAGCTCATACTTGAACCGATCAGATCAAGGGCCCAGATGATCAGTACATGGCTGAACCGATCGGTTCAACTGGCACAGTTTGTCAAATTTTGTGGAAAATATCAAATCCTTCTACTCCTACTTTAATCCCGCATTACCTAGGGTAGAGAACCTTGTCCCATGACCCTCCTATATATATATGGGTATTGGGGGCTTCTCAAGTAGTATAACTCAGAACACTAGTTGCTCTGCAAAGTTGTCATTCTCTCTGGTTGTGGTAACTAGGAGAGCCTGAGCAAGTGCTACCCGACAAGGGTGGCACAACAAGGGAAAGACAACTGCAGAAAAGCGACGGGTGGTAGGAGAGTGTGTCGGTGACTAGTATGGTGCCTTGTGAGACAAGGCGACCGGAGTTCCAGGCAGTCCGTGTGGATGACTACAGAGGCGGGAGATTTCTACCACTCAGAGGACATCTGTCAATCCCGACAGTCCTAGTGAGACCAGGAGTTGCACAGACACCGTCCAAGACCGTAGGTAAAGACCGTGCAAGCCGTGAGGTAACGTTGCTGAGAAATCCTCGGGACAAGGTATGTATCTACAAACCATCCTTCCTATTGTATAGATGTTGATGTGATTCCTTTATATTGGGTTTGGGGAGAAATTTTTTATTTCCGCTTCCATCTCTTCCTCCTCTAAAACCCAACACATAGTGTGCAACTTTCAAAATTATAGAAATAAAATCTTACATGTGATAGTTACAACTATACCTAAAAATGTCTCATAAATATCCATAATTGTGATGAATACACATACCATAATAGTAATGAAATACCATTTATTGTGAAATTAACATCTACATTAGATGTCAAAAATACCCGAAGACCACCCAAATTATAACGACCTCAACTTTTAGAGTTTGAGATTTGATTATAAGAATATGATCTGAAAAAAAGGTGGAAGAATAAGTAAATTGTTGTATGTCGTAGGGTCCACAATGTAATGATCAAAATAGGGATACTTTGTATGTGATTTATTATTAGTAAAGGGAACTACACCTATTATGATTGATTGAGGATTGAGATAATGAATAAAATTAATAATGTCCTAGGAATGTTTTGACTCGATGACAAATGGTTTTGGTTGAGGACTAGAATAAGACATCATATGTATATTAGAGTATTAATTGCTATTATGCCATTAGTTAATTAATATTGTGGATATTATAGTACAATAATAATAAAAAAGACTAGCATCTATGGTGAGTTATGACTATGTCTTTTTTTTCATGATATTGGATATCAACTCAAATACATGATGACTTGTAAGAGAACAAATGTATTGAACAGAACAACATTTTGAATGACACATAGATGTCATGTAATGACATATATGACTCATATCTCAATGTCCCAGAGGAGACTATGATCCTTAGACCTGCAGTCACTACAATAGTTGCATGTTATTTTGTGGATTTTTACACTACCCAATGTGACTCTGAATAAGGTATGCCAAAACTAGGGTGATTGGGTGCACTATGATACTTTGGATTATTGTGAGTTATGTAGATAGAATTATACCCTCCTTTGAAGTGATAGCCAAGTCACTTGATATGTGTAACTATGTATATGCATGGCCATTCTCGAGTGAGTCAATATATGATATCAAGCTCACAATATCTTGAGTAATTTTCTCCGATTCAGTGCAAATAGATTAATGATATGTGGATGACAATTCCATGATTTACTTTCAATTTGGATATCTATGACGAAGGGATTATAAGGTCAAGGTAACACTGGTAACTTCACAAATTGAGGTTGTTCTCCAACTTACTCCTATTACTCGGGTGGCTATAAGGTGTTTCTGGACATTAATATTTGCTTGTAAGGTTTTTTCCATCACTACAAATATAATTACGAACCTATTGGGTCATATGCCTATGGAATTGAAATTGAAAATTAAGCATATGAGCTAAACGATTCTGAATCATGATCATGTTGATTTCATATCAAGTAGAGGAACTCAAATGTACGGTCAGCTGATTGGATTGGTTGAGTCAATTGATCAATTCACTTCATTCAATCGATTGACTTTTGCTTTGGAAAGTGACTAGTTGTGCGAATCACTTAGTGAGTCGGGCAACTACAACACTATAGGGGAAGTGTCTATATTTAATTTGGAATTAAATTGGGAAACCAATTTGGATCAAGACTAGAAGTCATCTGACACACTTGGTGAGCCAAGCAATTTGTAGCCCCTCTTAGCCCAATAGGGACCCAATCGGAAAATTTGCAACATATCTTATCCAAATGGGGATCCAATTGAGTGATAGGCAGTTCTAAACAACTGATTGGGATGTCTAACTAGGTATTCTATTTTGAAACTATTTTTCATACTGCAAATTGGAAAGGGATTGAAATTAGTAAAATGCAAGCCCATGACTATCCTATATAGAAGGTTTTGTCCCGCTAGGTTTACACACACTAGAGACATATTGTCAGACAAGTTGGTCATGTAATTTCTCTCTTAAAAAAATATAAAGTTTACCTATGTACGATAGCCCAAGATAGGAAAAGGAAGCAAGTGTCACGGAACTGGAATCCCAGTCCCATGAACCAAACATATACCAAAGGCGGCATGTGAAAGCGTAAATCTTAGTACACATGAACATATAACAAGATAAATGAACCAACATAAGCTCAAAAATCAACAAGATATATTAAGAAACATAATTATATTACATGATTTGAATTACATGTTCAGGGGTCACTTTGTACAAGTCTGATCATGTATACTACATCTGGATCTTACAACAAGTACACCAAGCCCATCAACCTTCTAGCCATCTCTAAACCTAAAAAAAAAATATGAGAAATGGGTCAACACATGAGGTGTTGAGTATGGGCAGAAAGATACATATATGTATAAGCTTTGCATAATTTTGAAAAGATTTCAAGACTAAACGAACAAGAATAAACATGTTAATTATTTAACAAATGTGAAACCATATTTTATGTCATTTCACTCCATTATACCAACAATATCAAGCATGTTTAAGGCCTTTTACCATCTTCCTGTCGGAAGGGTCCGTAAGGGTGCTCAAGCTTAGCTAACCCTTTTATACGAGAGGGACCTCAAGGACGTAACCAAGAGTTAACCCTTTATCAACAATATTATAATGGAGTTCTATATATATGTGTGTTCAAGTTATAAAACTGACGAGTCAAACATCAAGTAAGACATAGCAATACTACATGGCAATATTTGAGGAAATAGACAAACAAGCATATAATATATGTCTTTTCAAGCAAGAAAGTGGTAGTCATATAACTAGATAAGGCCCATACCTGATTCAGAGATTTCATAACCTAACATATCTTTCACCATCTAGCCACATGCCAAACCTGATTAATAACAAGATTACATATATACATTAGATTCACATCATTAACCCTAATTAGATGCATTTTAGGGTTTTGGCCAAGGTGGGTTCCAAGTTGCTTATTGGTTCATTATATGATATTGTACTAATCTAGAGGTCATCATGATGGTGTGGTTCTAGTTTCATATCATTCTAAGGTTCCACAGATTACATATGACCATTTCAAGGTTCAAGTTCCTTAGTACATTAAATGATCAAAGACTCATAATAGAGTAATCCTGGTCAAATATTATCAATTCAAGGGGACCAAGCATCAAGGATGGTCAGGATCAGCAACATAAAGACATAGAGACATGCATAGGTTAGGTCAACCCATCATTGGTTCAAAGTATAATCAAACATTCACATAATAGGGGCATATACATGCATTAGATGTCAAAAGAAACAACCATAGCAAGGAGGATTCTAGGGGCTGATATTAAGGTCAAGAAGAGACATATATTACTTCTTTGGGGTTGATTAGACATTATTTCATCATTAAGTAGCTAGATTATCAATTTAGGGCAGGGTACATTATTAGAATCTCAACACTAGTATACATCTACAACTAGAGTAATGTATAAGAAATAGGGAAGATGATGACTCCCATTAAACTCAATATGTACAAAAGTTATTGACTTCAAGGTTAGGAGGGTAGGTATACATCAAATATTCAAGATTCATCACAATTATGCATTAAACATGGTCAAAGAAGTCAAAGATCACATATCTAGCAGTATCATAGATTTAGAACAAGATTCAGGGTCTAAAACCATTCTCATGTTGTAGATATTCTCAAGTGGATCGATTTGATATATAGGTTTGTGCATTTTGGACTTAGGGTCCAGGAGTTATCATATTTCGAAGAATTGATCTTGAAAATGGGAATTGTACCTTATTTTAGCTAGAATCTGGTTTGTTCCTTGACTGGGCCTTAGCCATCCATGGTTGCTGGGCCTCCGGCCTTGCAGGTTCAAGCCCAAGTGGGCATCTCCCCCTTCCTCATGATCGTCACTGATCCTCTATTTCCCAAACAGAAACAGGGGAGACCTGTAAGATGGCGCCTAACCTTCCCAGGGGCCGCTACGCCCATGGAAGACCTCAAAGAAGTGGGTCAGAGGTCAGTGGGGGCTCTGTGACTGCTAGACGGGACTTCGGCGCTGAGGGCTCATGGATGACTACTGGCATCTCCCCAAGGGGGTTCTGGGAGAAAGCAGCAAGAAGGTAGGGGGCAACGATGCAAGAGTAAGAAGGAGGTAGGAGAAGCTGGCTGGCGGTTGGGGCTAAAGGTTCCTTGGAGTCGTGAAGAGGAGATGCTCCTGTCAGGGCCACGAAGGGGCAGAGCTTCTGCCTTCTGTGAATGGCAGTAGGTCTGATGGGGAACATAGAAGGTTCCTAGATGGAAAAGTAAAGGAAAATATGAGAAGAGGAGAAAGGGTCAGATGGCGGGGTTTATAAAGCAATAAGGAAGGCTAGGGTTCGAGATCCTCATTCCCCTTCCGTTACTCAAACTCTGTGGAGGCGGGGAACCTTTTCCCTAGACACCTCACTAGTTTCCAGAAGAGGAAAGGGAGGATAGAACAAGCACTTGGGCCACAATCTAGATGGGCCCATGTAGGGTCGACCCAACATCTTAAGGCATATAGAGGCAATTAGATCATGTCCTCTTCCAAATACCATAACTTTGGATTCATAGCTCGGATCTGGGTGATTTGTGTTCCATTGGATTCATAATTAAATCACGTACAACATGACACATGTTACTAAGCCAAAAGGTTATGGTCACGATCTTCAAAATATCTAACAAATATGGTGATATGTTAAGAGCTAAAAACTTAGGTCCATGAGCAAATTACGTCACAAAGGTGAAAATCGAGCATATAGTAATCAAAATGGGTCATCGACAGTCGCGTCATGGAATTAAACTCATGTTGAACGATCTGAGTTAATAATAGAGAGAGAAATAGTATAATGAAGGAGAGAGAAAAAAATTAGGTTGTCACATCCTTCCCTCCTTACAAGAAATTTCGTCCTCAAAATTTGTCCAAGATCATGAACAAGAGTCAAAGTCAAAATATATGGAGTCTAGGTATCCAACCATAGTTGTCAAGTATTTCCCCACAATATGGTGTACACTTAGGTTATCATTGTTAAATGTGTACTCATCTTAACTATGTACATATTACTTTGTATTCTAATATTGTATCACAACATTAGGGTTTACCCTTCCCTCAGTGTCCACACATTAGGGTTTTTGTTCATATCTTTATATGAGACCAAAGGGTATCATCAAAATCTGTGTTATCAATTCTCAAAAAAATTATGTTTATGGATTCAAACGAGACTATCATCAAGTGTGTATCTCATCTTTACTCTAGATTTCAAGCATGTTTTTGCTTTACCACAAAATTTCCACCAACTCTAATGAATTATGTTCATCATTTTTCCTTTCAAATCTCAAATTAAGCAATTTATTCATCTTGTTTATTTGAGTTATTACCCCAAGAGCATCATCATATCGAGTTTATCATTTTTCATTTGGGTATGAGATTAGGCATGTTACCCCTGATTATTCAAGGTAAGATATCTAAACATCATCATATCAAGTTCATGATTACAGAGCTACATATTTTATGTATAGTATCATTTTTTATTAGGTCTAGCTTACCAAAGTGACTATTGCACATTTATCAAAATTTTAACTCAAGTGAGATTCTTTCACGTATCGAGCATCATTCAAGGAACAACATTATCATCAACGTCAAGGTTTTGAAACTTCCTCACTTGTATCAGAAAGAGCTTCACAATCACTAGCCACTCAATCTAAGACATATATGTGTCCAATAAGACATGTTAACCACAAACTTCTACCTATAATAAAATTACTACCCATCTTTTAAGAAACAAGGGTAACCTCTAGACTCCTTTACATACAATTACTAACCCGAGTATGAGGGTCATCATGGATATCACACATCATCTACATCATCTTGGGTCTTGGGACATCTCCCTCACCTATATATCAAGCATCAAATATTCAATTGCCTCTTCCTCTAGGGTTAGATCTTTAATAGGAAATTTAGGATTCAAAATTTTCAAGGGAACCGTCCACTAGGTCACTCAACTCATATACTTAGAACTATTCTATCTAGGAACTCATCATCAAGTATTTCATCATTCATAATATTCAACATTTCAAATATTCTGGAGTTCAAGTACTTTAACCTTCTCCCGTTACGGGTCAACTCGTATCAACATGTCACCCTATTCATATGTCCCATGCTAGAGGTCTTCCTTTGTAAAGATATTGAGGCCCGTGTTGGTCTCGAACCATATATCATATCTCCACACATACAAGACTAGGTATAAGCAAGCATGTCAACCCACTAGCTATGTTTAGCACGTCAACCAAGTGGTATGTATCATATAAGGTGCTAGGTTTAGCTAGGGTTGCATGGTCAAGTTCATTCCATATCGTGAACCTATTTGAATTTCTCAAGGACAAATTTGGGGTCTTATTAACATCAACATCATCATCAATATCATTATCATCATCTTAGGTTTCTAGGTTACTCACTTTCCTAACCAATATCATGGCTCTAGACAACTCTAGAGACTATCACTATCTTCTAAACTCTCTCATCTAGACTTGATGCTACATCTCTTTCTCATAGGTTGCATGGAAACTCACTACCTTTCTGCGTGTGGTAACATTTTTCATATGTACATATAATAATACTTGAAATATGTTTTCTCCAACATTTAAATAGGTGATGAAAACCACCATACTCCATCTGAATAAAACCAAAACCAAAACGAGTTACCAAACTCATTAGGCAGTCTAGTATCATGACACCTAGAGAACTAGTAAGAACATGGTGCATACTTGTGTAGACAACCTAAGCACATGTCGCGAATCATGTCTAGGGACGTAATTTACACAAGTCTACACCTAGTTCTAGAACATCTAGGTTCTAAACTAGAGGCTAAGTCAACCTAATCCACAAAGGATATTTCATTAAATTTCTAGGGTTGATATGTAAGGTGAGTTTAGTTTGTGTTTCATGTGAGCAATGTTTGGTGTAGTTATTGTTCATGCTCTGATACCATCTGTCATGGAACTGGAATCCCAGTCCCATGAACCAAATGTATACCAAAGGTGACAAGCGGAAGTGTAAATCTTAGTACACATGAACAGATAACAAGATAAAGGAACCAACATAAGCTCAACAATCAACAAGATATATTAAGAAACATCACTATATTACATGATTTGAATTACATGTTTGATGCGATGATTTTGAGTCGCATTTGTATACCTATTTCATATGTGTTTTATGCTTTAATTAGTCATTTTCATGGTTAATATCGCATAATTCATCTATTTTGGTCTTTGCTATCATTTTATGTCAAATCTCCCTTATTACATCGTTTTGAGCATTAATTGTCAAAATATTATTATTTGTGTGAATTTATTTGGTTCCATGTTTGAATTTCAGGACAAACGAGTATTTTCTTCCGTCGATACCATCGACGGAAGTCGATACCATCGACATGGGTACAGGTTGCCAGCTGAAAGGAGCAGCAATGTGTCGATACCATCGACAGGGATGTCGATGGTATCGAGATACCTTCAGGTTGCTGGCGAATAAGCAGTCGATAGTATCGACACCAAGTTGATACCATCGATGCATGGAGGCTATAGCGACACAAAATGACAAAACCGATGCCTACAGGAAGTCGATACCATCGACCGAAGTCGATGGTATCGAGACTGCATCAGGCACTCGGATGAAAAGAAAGAAGGGATTCCGCTACTGTAGCGGGTCGATACCATCGACTCACGTCGATGGTATCGACACCGTAGGATATGAGTTGGCTTTCTAATGATCTCAATCGGACGACTACGGTTAATTAGCGACTTAATGAGGGAGTTATACCTAATGACGGCCGCCCAGACGTGGAGAGCATCTGATTAGCCATTGCACAAGTACCGAGGAGCGGTAGAGAGGAGAACGGAGGCTAGAAGCGCATACTTGTTGATTCGGAGGCCGAAGGAGATGGATTCCACCACCGAAAGGCGGCAGAACACGCATTCTACACCAAGGATCAACCAGTTCTTCTCCGTTCAGGGGTTTTCCCTTTCATTCCACGTTTTTCACATGTTCTCCCCTATTTCTACCATGTACCTGTGTGAGATGAACATGCGGGGCTAATCCCCTTCGTCTTTAGGACCGGGAGTAGCCCGGGAATTCATTGTATGACAGTTTTATAATAGTAATTCATATTTTATCTCTTAAATCCGTGGTATAGTTTCGTTTTCTCCATATATTGTTATGCTTGATCACCATAATAATAACCTAATGCCCTTAATTACTTTGAAAGAAGGATTAACGGCTGAAAAGAGACGAAACCTACATTAATCGATAAATCCCTTGACCAAGGTGGTGTAAAATTAATGGTGGAAACTAAGAGATCGTTCATAATGCACCTAGTTTAGGGTATAGGTTACTACGACGGTGGAACCGACCTAAACCTAGGTAGTGAATTGCACCACGACAGTGGGCAATTCTATTTTCAGGCCACTACCCGGTTAGAGAGATAAAATTGAGGCATTATATAGAATCTAATACAATGAAAACCCGCGGTGAAACCGCAATCCTAAAGATACCCTTTTGAATTGGTTAAATTAACATTTAATCGATTGTTTGTTTTATTTTATTGTTATTTTCTTCTATTTTTAACAACAACTCCCAACTTGTTATTCGGATTAGCTGATCGCGAGTAGTTAGTAGGAGTCCCCGATGATTGCATGTATCCCTGAGTTCGACTCGGGCCTCACAAAGGCCTGTACTACTCGACGCGTTCACTTGCGTTTATACGCATGGTAAAATTGCGTCACGTTTTTGGCGCCGTTGTCGGGGATACGGCAATTTGTTGGCACTTCGAGTGCTGTGAGCGGCCACTCTAGGCCACCTTTTTATTTTTTTATATAATTTCAGAAAAAAATTTAGTCTATTTTCTAAGTATTTGCAATCGTTAAGCATCGTACTAAATTGAATCTTTCTATTTTCAGGTACTGTGGATGGTGCAAACACGGAGTACTGACTTCACAAATCGCGTACCAGAGGTCCCGCTACTTACAGGACCTGAGGACGAGGACGGGTACAATCAAGATTATCTAGAAGATATAGATTATGAACCCGAGGAACAAGAAGAAATGGAGGACGAGCCACAGACTATATGGGAGAAGATAAAGGATTCTTCCGCATCCGCATCAAAAGGGCCTATAAAGAAGCAAGCACTCAACATACCTACCTATAAGATTGATCTGGCATTGATAAATCTAGTTAAGTCCAATGCTTTTCATGGGCTCAAGAATGAGGACCCCGTCGCGCACATAAGTCAGTTCGTTGAGAACTGTGATATGGTGAAAATCGACAGGTTTCCATAGGATGCACTTTATCTGAAGCTTTTCCCAAGCTCATTGGCGGGGGTCGCGCGAGAATGGCTACACAATTTAGATGATGAGTTTGTGGAGTCCTGGGACCATATGGTGGAGGTCTTCTTTGAGAGGTTCTTCCCTCCTGAGAAGACTAACGACATGATCCGGAAGATTCATAATTTTACCCAACATGCCGGTGAGACATATTATGAGACTTGGGAGAGATTTCAGGTCATGCTGAGGAGGTGCCCGCATCACGGGCTGGATAAAGAGACACAGGTGAAGATCTTCTATTTTTCTCTCTCCGAGCACGATAGGAGTAACCTTGATTCAGCTGGGTCAGAATTCTTTCTGAATAATACGGATACCAGATGTTGGGAGATATTAAAGAACATGGCTAGGAAACAGTCATGGGGTGGCAGAGGCGTTGTGGAGCAGGTCAGAGTTGCAGGTGAATCTAAAGTAATTAAAGAGCTGAACGACAAGTTAGATCTTCTAGCCAAGAAGTTGCTAGCTAAGGAAGATGCATCTGAGGATGAGGAAGCCCAAGTCAAATTCATGCAACAACAGGGCTATAGAAACAATGACTATGCATGGAGAAAGGACAAAAAGTTCTCATGGAAGGATCCGAATAATTTTCTGCAAGATTCGGATGCCAAGCCACAGCCTAGAGCTGAAGACAAGAACACCGAATTACTGAGTCAAATGGTGCAGTAGAATCAGGAGATGATGGCTATGTTTGGTAAACAATAACAATCTCAAGGTGATATTCTAACCAAATTTGGGCAGACGCTACAAAGCCATGGAGCACAAATGCGGGCATTAGAAACCACTGTGGCATAGATTTCAAGTGAAGTGGCGGTCATCAAGCACACCAATCAGCAGAAACTGGCTGAGAATGCAAATGCGGCCCAAGCACATCATCTGGTGAAGTACATATCTGTGGTGAGCAATGAGGAGGAATCTCAGGTGCCAGAGATAAAAGATCAAAGCAAATTGACTTTTAATACAGAGGCAACACCGACAATACCGTACCCTCGCACTTACCATGGACTACCAGGGGGAACCACTTTCTTCAGGAAAGCACAGTAAATTATGAATGTTGCATCTCCACTTTGGCAAGTAGAACAATTGAAGGATGTCTGTGAATGTGCAGATACGTCTGATGCGAAAGAGGAACCACAACAATTAATGAATGTTGATGATGTCTCAAAAAAGCCCACGCTGGAGGGAGTAATTGAAGCAAGCTTAGGGGAGTTGGCCCCAAAAAGCTCATATGTGCCACCTCACAGGCATGCCAATGCAGCAGATGTGTCAAGTCCAGGAAATCCAAGGCCAAAGAAGGAGCACCGACACTATAAGAAATTCTTGGAAATGTTCAGAAAACTCCACATCAATATTCCATTAGTAGAGATGATAGAGAAGATTCCTGCCTATGGGAGATTTATCAAAGAAATCATCAATAAGAAGAGGCAGATAAAAGACGATGATATTTGTCATATGAATGTGATGATGAGCTCCGTTATTCATGGGAGTTCACCACAGAAGAGAAAAGACCCAGGAGGCTTCTACATTCCATGCTCGATAGTTAATCAACATTTTCCTAAAGCGCAATGTGATTCAGGCGCCAGCATCAATCTTATGCCTCTGGCGACATTTCAGAAACTTGGGTTAAAGGAGATCAAAAAGTCGACTGCGAGAATTGAATTGGAGGATGGGTCTATAGTGAGACCATATGGAGTGTGTGAGGATGTTCTAGTCAGGGTGGACAGGTTCATATTTCCGGTAGATTTTGTTGTCATTGACATGCCACAGCTCCAAAGTTGTGAAATGTTATTAGGAAGACCTTTTCAAGCGACGACGGATGTCGTTACTGCCTTAGGGAGAGGTACATTGTCCTTGGGGATTAGAGGAGCTCGAGTTGAATTCAAACTACCACAAGATCCTCTAAGCACATTCCCCAAATTGAAAAGAAAATGAGCTTCATGTCGTCTAGCCTAAGACGTTAAATAAGTGTGCTTGTTGGGAGGCAACCCAACCATCGGTATATTAGTATAGTTCATGTACATTCGTAGGTTTATTTATTTTGCCTTGATTTTTAGTGTAAAAAAAGACACCGTGATCGGTTTGTTTGATGTGCAGGCTGAGGCTGAGTCGATACCATCGACACTCAGGTCGATGGTACCGACCAAGTTCTAGGTTGATGACTGCAGATTTCATTCTAAGTCGATACCATCAACGACCTCGTCGATGGTATCGACATACCTACAGGCGGTCACGAAGAAAAAGTCGATGGTATCGACACGGACGTCGATACCATCGGGATCCCTGAAGATATGCAAACTAGTTCGTCTCAGTCAACTCGATACCATCGACGGCCTCGTCGATGGTATCGACATGGTTACAGGTTGAAATGCAAAGCGGAGGTGTTGCAACGCAGAAAAATTGATACCATCGACAGTCGTCGATGGTATCGACCACCCACGTCACCGATCCGCGCAGACGAATCAGCGGCAATCGCGGTGTCCACATCATCGATCCGGGTGAGGTGTCAATACCATCGACCCATGTCGATGGTATCGACACGTCAGCGATCCGGGTTTCAAGATCCAGCCATCGACAACCGTCGATACTCGTGAGGGGGGCGGATAGCATCGACAAGTGTCGATACCATCGACTCGCGTCGATGGTATCGACGGGCCAATAGTGGCGCCGGCCAAGGCTATTTAAGGAGATTGATCACATCATTTGACGTCACACCTTCAGAGCAATCTTCCTCCTTTGCGCCTAGCATTCCCCCGAGCCATCCAAGCCTGAAGAAAAACAACACTAAGCGACGATCTTCACCGAGCAGAGATTCAATTCTCCATCTTCACCGAGCTCTTCTTCTAATCCCTTTTCTCATCGCAACAATGGTGCATACAGCCGGAGCTTCTTCCTCGCGCGCTCACCTGATTGACATCCCCGAGTTCGTGCCACCGCCACCATCATCGATCGCACATCCTCGACTTGTCCATCCATCCGCAGAGGTGAAGAAGGTGTATGAGAAAATCCTTAAGCGCAAGATCGAGCCCACCCGGTATGTGGACCCAGAGATGCTCCGTGATCTTGGCTTCAAGGCCAATATGGATTACGTACCGAAGGTGTAGGCCCACCAAACGGGCCATGGACACGATGATCTTGAGTACCATGAAGATGGCCAGCCATTTTTCGGCTAGTGGCCAACGTACAAAGAGCTGGTGGCAGAATCCATGGCGTCACTGGACGTCTGTGTTGTGCCCAATGAGATATCAGCAAGGTACCGCGAGTGGGAAAAGGGTAGGGTGTCTTTTCGGCTGTACAACTGTGACATCACCATCACCCTCGAGCAGTTCAATGACATCTTCAACTGGAATCACTCGCGATACGACTACAGGCGGCCGGACAACCGCACCAACTACGACGCCAATTTCTCTAATTTGGTGACGGTGTCGCAGGGCAAATCGGTGAGCTACCACAACGCCGCGGTAGCCGATTTTGAGAACCCGTTCGTCCGGGTCTTGCACCGGATGTTGAGCTCCACCTTGTTTGCTCGGTGCGATCTAGCCCTTAGCAAGTTTCAGGAACCTAACCTTTTCTTTCTCTACAAGCTCCTCACGCAAGAAGAGTGCAATTGGGGAGCCTTCTTTCTGCAGAGAGTATTGGCGGTGAAGCGGAGTACGAGGAAAGCGTCGATTCACTTCGGCGGGCTCATCACCAAGCTGGCTTCATACCTCGGCTTGAATTTCCAGACCCTCACTCCTCTATCTACAAGAAGCAAGGTAAACTTGCAGCATCTACACCGGTCCAACCTGTTGCTTCTCCGAGATGGCGTGGTATTTGCTCATTGCCACATAAATCAAGCTTATCAAGAATGTTCTCTTCCCGATCCCGTTTTCAACATCGACGGTGCGCAGCATTTCCGGTGGCCAATCATAGCCATCGCAGACTCCGATGAAGAAGGCGGCGATGACGGAAATGATAACGAGGCTGAGGAAGAAGAGGCCTTTACACCTCTTCGAGCACGATTGGCACCACGGAAGCATCCTCGGATGCATTTGGGTGCATCTTCATCATCACAGCCTACTCCGCCTCCACCACAGCCCTCTCAACCAAGAAAGGATGCCTATTCCATGCAAGGCATGTACACTATGCTGCAAGATATCCACCAGACACAGCAGCAGCATATGGGAATGTATGCCGGTATTAAAGACACTACGAACCGGATACTGGACAACCAAAGGGCGATGTTCAAGAATGAACGTCTTCTCCTCGACAACCAACAACAGATACATAATTGGTTGCAACGAATGGAGATGCAGTAGGAGCCCTTCTACGATCACTATTGGAGCCAAAATTATTTTGGAGGTTATCCACAACCTCCACCTAGGGCCCCGTTTGATCCAAGCTTCCAGGGGGAGTATCCTTCTTGGGATCCTACGGCTCCGTATTACCCGCCTCCACCACCACAGGATGAGTGATCCGGTATCACTGTTCCAATCTTTAAGTTTGTTTTTGACTATGAGGCCATAGTCGAATTCAAGCTTAGGGGGGTATTTGGTATAGCTTTATCTTTTAGTGTTTTTAGTTTTCAGCTTTATTATTTGTTCTTGTTATTTGTTTCTTGCAATTTTAGTTTTTGTAGGATCCACATGCTATCTAGTGTAATCGTGGATGTCATAAAGTTGTGTCATCTCATTAAAAGTTCATGGGAAAATCGAGGGAAATTTAAAAAATTTTCGTGAGTTTGGGAAGCTTGTCTTGTTTAACCTTGGGCACATATCCTATGAAAATGATTGGTTTTGTCAACTTTAAAACAAAATTTCACAACTAGACTCCCAATGATTCATGAAAGTGGACGGAAATGGTTGTTTGAGCCTAAATTGACCAAATGGTAATGAGACTCTAATCGGATGTAAGAGAGAGAAACCTTTAAACTACTACACAGGTCAGTGAGGAGGGACACATAATATCTTTCTAAGGTTCAGTCATCTAGTCTTGTGATCGTTCCACTTCATTATTTCCATAATCCACCCAAGAATTGGAAGTAGAGTACAGTTTTAACTCTTTTTTCTTGCATAGCATCTAGATAGGACTTGCATTGCAATTGTTTATACGTTCTGCATAAAAAGAAAGAAAATATTTAGAATTGTGATACATGCACATTACCCTTAGGTGCATGTCATGTAGATGCATTCATATTTTTTCATGCATAAAGTATATCATGTATCTCAATTTTTCTGCAATGGTGAATTAAATTGTTCCATACCTTCTAAATAGTGCAAATTTCTGAATTAGAAAGAAAAATAAGCCCGATAAAATATTCATTATCAATCATGAATATAAAGGGTTGAAAAAAAAAGAAGAAAAAAATCTGAAAGAAAATCTACATAATGAAAAAAAAGAGTTATGTGGAAGCAACAAGAATAAGAAGGAGAAAGGAATATAATATCACTTGCATTTCAGAATTAGTGACTACATGAGGTGGCTTAACTAAGTATCCATCTCATTTCGAGACGGATGGTTAGTGCATGCATCATTCCACTCAATTTTAGGCATTAGGACATTTTTCATGTGCATTGGCATCATGTAGGACATTTTTGTATCATGCATGTTGAAACAGTACAATACTTCATCTTTCTTCCATGAACAACCCATTTTCATCCACCCGTTGCTCAGATTGATAGGCCACCATGAATTTCTCCTCACCAATGTATATCAGGAGAACTACTTCCATGTAGATGGTAGTTAGGGAGAGCAACGTAGTATAGAAGATCACAAGATGCACCAAGTCTGAACCGACGAGTGCTATTATGTTAACTGCCTTATGTGATAGTGTTCATCAGTTTTGAGGTCGATTTTTCTTATGGATGATTACTGTCGCCTTCATGGTAATTACCATTCCGTGGTTAGAGAGGGTCGGTATGTGAATGTCCGGTGGGAGTTATATGGGATGTTGGTTATGATGTGTTGTTTTTCAGTTGACATTGGCAATTCTATTCTAAGGATTAGTTGCTCGAGGGCGAGCAACGTTCAAGCTTAGGGGAGTTTGATGCGATGATTTTGAGTCGCATTTGTAGACCTATTTCATATGTGTTTTATGCTTTAATTAGTCATTTTCATGGTTAATATCGCATAATTCATCTATTTTGGTCTTTGCTATCATTTTATGTCAAATCTCCTTTATTACATCGTTTTGAGCATTAATTGTCAAAATATTATTATTTGTGTGAATTTATTTGGTTCCATGTTTGAATTTCAGGACAAACAAGTATTTGCTTCCGTCGATACCATCGACATGGGTACAGGTTGCCAGCCGAAAGGAGCAGCAAAGTGTCGATACCATCGACAGGGACGTCGATGGTATCGAGATACCTTCAGGTTGCTCGCGAATAAGCAGTCGATAGTATTGACCCCAAGTCGATACCATCGACGCATGGAGGCTACAGCGACACAAAACGACAAAACCGACGCCTATAGGAAGTCGATACCATTGACCCAAGTCGATGGTATCGAGACTGCATCAGGCACTCGGACGAAAAGAAAGAAGGGCTGCCGCTACTGTAGCGGGTCGATACCATCGACTCGCGTCGATGGTATCGACACCGTAGGATATGAGTTGGCTTTCTAATGATCTCAATCGGACGGCTACGGTTAATTAGCGACCTAATGAGAGAGTTATACCTAATGACGGCCGCCCAGACGTGGAGAGGATTTGATTAGCCATTGCACAAGTACCGAGGAGCGGTAGAGAGGAGAACGGAGGCTAGAAGCTCATACTTGTTGATCCGGAGGCCGAAGGAGATGGATTCCACCACCGAAAGGTGGTAGAACACACATTCTACACCAAGGATCAACCAGTTCTTCTCCGTTCAGGGGTTTTCCCTTTCATTCCACGTTTTTCACATGTTCTCCCCTATTTCTACCATGTACTTGTGTGAGATGAACATGCGGGGCTAATCCCCTTCGTCTTTAGGACCGGGAGTAGCCTGGGAATTCATTGTATGACAGTTTTATAATAGTAATTCATATTTTATCTCTTAAATCCTTGGTATAGTTTCGTTTTCTCCATATATTGTTATGCTTGCTCACCATAATAATAACCTAATGCCCTTAATTACTTTGAAAGAAGGATTAACGGCTGAAAAGAGACGAAACCTACATTAATCGATAAATCCCTTGACTAAGGTGGTGTAAAATTAATGGTGGAAACTGAGAGATCGTTCATAATGCACCTAGTTTAGGGTATAGGTTACTACGACGGTGGAACCGACCTAAACCTAGGTAGTGAATTGCACCACGACAGTGGGCAATTCTATTTTCAGGCCACTACCCGGTTAGAGAGATAAAATTGAGGCATTATATAGAATCTATTACAATGAAAACCCACGGTGAAACCGCAATCCTAAAGATACCCTTTTGAATTGGTTAAATTAACATTTAATTAATTGTTTGTTTTATTTTATTGTTATTTTCTTCTATTTTTAACAACAACTCCCAACTTGTTATTCGGCTTAGCTGATCGCGAGTAGTTAGTAGGAGTCCCCGACGATTGCACGTATCCCTGAGTTTGACTCGGGCCTCACAAAGGCTTGTACTACTCGACGCGTTCACTTGCGTTTATACGCACGGTAAAATTGTGTCAATGTTCAAGGGTCACTTTGTACAAGTCTGCTCATGTATACTATATCTGGATCTTACAACAAGTACACCAAGCCCATCAACCTTCTAGCCATCTTTGAACCTAAAAACAAAATACGAGAAATGGGTCAACACACGAGGTGTTGAGTATGGGTAGAAAGATACATATATGTACAATATTTGCATAATTTTGAAAAGATTTCAAGACTAAACGAACAAAAATAAACATGTTAATTATTTAACAAATGTGAAACCATATTTTATGTCATTTCACTCCATTATACCAACAATATCAAGCATGTTTAAGGCCTTTGACCATCTTCCCTTCGGAAGGGTCCGTAAGGGTGCTCAAGCTTAGCTAACCCTTTTATACGAGAGGGACCTCAAGGACGTAACCAAGAGTTAACCCTTTATCAACAATATTATAATGGAGTTCTATATATATGTGTGTTCAAGTTATAAAACTGACGAGGCAAACATCGAGTAAGACATAGCAATACTACATGGAAATATTTGAGCAAATAGACAAAAAAGCATACATAATATGTCTTTTCAAGCAAGAAAGCGATAGTCATATAACTAGATAAGGCCCATACCTTATTCATAGATTTCATAACCTAACATATCTTTCACCATCTAGCCACATGCCAAACCTGATTAACAACAAGATTACATATATACATTAGATTCTCATCATTAACCCTAATTAGATGCATTTTAGGGTTTTGGCCAAGGTGAGTTCGAAGTTGCTTATTGGTTCATTATATGATATTGTACTGATATAGAGGTCATCATGATGGTGTGGTTCTAGTTTCATATCATTCTATGGTTCCACGGATTACATATGACCATTTCAAGGTTCAAGTTCCTTAGTACATTAAAGGATCAAAGACTCATAATAGAGTAATACAGGTCAAAGATTATCAATTCAAGGGGACTAAGCATCAAGGATGGTCAGGATCAGCAACATAAAGACATAGAGACATGCATAGGTTAGGTCAACCCATCATTGGTTCAAAGTATAATCAAACATTCACATAATAGGGGCATATACATGCATTAGATGTCAAAAGAAACAACCATAGCAAGGAGGATGCTATGGGCTGATATTAAGGTCAAGAAGAGACATATATTACTTCTTTGGGGTTGATTAGACATTATTTCATCATTAAGTATCTAGATTATCAATTTAGGGCAGGGTACATTATTAGAATCTCAACACTAGTATACATCTACAACTAGAGTAATGTATAATAAATAGGGATGATGATGACTTCCATTAAACTCAATATGTTCAAAAGTTATTCACTTCAATGTTAGGAGGGTAGGTATACATCAAATATTCAAGATTCATCACAATTATGCATTAAGCATGGTCAAAGAAGTCAAAGATCACATATCTAGAATTATCAGAGATTTAGAAGAAGATTCAGGGTCTGAAAACATTCTCATGTTTTAGATCTTTTCGAGTTGATCGATTTGATATATAGGTTTGTGCATTTTGGACTTAGGGCCCATGTAGGGTCGGCCCAACATCTTAAGGCATATAGACGCAATTAGATCTTGTCATCTTCCAAATACCATAACTTTGGATTCATAGCTCGGATTCGGGTGATTTTTGTTCTGTTGGATTCATAATTAAATCTCATAAAACCTGAAACATGTTAATAAGCCAAAAGGTTATGGTCATGATCTTCAAAATATCTAACAAATATGGTGATATGTTAAGAGCTAAAAACTTAGGTCCATGAGCAAATTATGTCCCAAAGGTGAAAATCGAGCATATAGTAATCAAAATGGGTCACCGACAGTCATGTCATGGAATTAAACTCATGTTGAGTTATCTGAGTTAATAATAGAGAGAGAAATAGTATAATGAAGGAGAGAAAAAAAAATAGGTTGTCACATCAAGCTCTTAGTTGACTAGAACATTGACAATTCATTTTCTGCTTCAACTTGGTGATCAATGTGGTACAACACGTTCTCCCTCATCTATGTGGATGAAGGAGAGATTGTGGCACTTGAGTAGAGGACTCAAAAAGGGGTTCAATAAGTCAAAAATTAGTTATTTCATAGGAAGACAATTAATTTGTATCATGGTTGTCAATTCAGATTAATTCAAAAGGTTGAGTTCTTCTATGACAAAGACATGTCTATTTGTTATACAACTATTTTGCACAAAGGTATAATCTTTACCTTTCTCTATCTTATGTTCATTGTCATTTTATAGCCAGAAAGGATCATATGATTGGGTAAAATGGGAAGGAAAATTTTGGTTATTCCATTATGCCACCTTTCTAAAACCCTACAGTTTTATCACACTCAATGACATATTCTTTTAATCCTATTTTGGGTTAGGAACCACAAATGCAAACTATATGCATATTGTATCCTTATTAATCAACTAGAATCGTTTAATGATATGATATATATATGTGATAAGTAAAAATGGAGCACCTTGAAAAAAAATTGGTGGATGGGGATATCAACTTAGGTCATTATCTTGTAATTAGAAACTAGATAATATCTCTATTTTGGTATTGATAAAAAATTATGTAACATGTATATGGCTTACATGTCATGCCTCCATCTATGCATTCACCTTAAAAAATTTAGTTGTACAATTAGATTAGGATGATGTAATGACACCACCAATGGACCAAAGTGGAACATGGGTGACAATCAAAAGGTCATGGCAAATTGGATGCTCCATGGAGGATTCATGGATAAGACAAGACAAATGATCAATCAATAACACAAGAACTACCCAAAACATGGACTACCAATCTATCGACTATCTTTCTCAGGTGGGTGACTGGAAACCCTATAAAGTGAAGATTTAGGGTTCAATTAGAAGTGAATCTATATTTTACTTTTCTATAACACTTTTTGGATCAAAATGTGGTACTAGTTTCCATATCAGTTTTATCACATGTGTAGATTGTTATCATATATGATGTGTATAATAATGTATATGTAAAGTTGATTGGATACATATGGATATATATGAATCCCTCAATATAATATCAATGTCGAAGATGTGTTTCATTATGGAATACATATAAAAAATGTGTTCTAGTATGGGAACACTCAATATGGTACATTGTATACCTTGGGGGAGTGTAATAATAAGTATGTGTGCCTACTCAGTCGGGTGCATATCTTATTATATTATCCTTTCCGTTGGAAATGACTAGGTGATGTTAATATGATTAAGAAGCTAAATAAATAAAGATGGCACATATTAATATTATGAATTTTTGACAGTGGGTTGTGAAACCATATATCCAAGAATTTCATTAGATGCAATGGTAATTTTTACCAAATGAACCAACACAAAATGCACCTCAGGCTAGAAAGGGAGCTCATAAGAAAGATTCTTATGACACCATGGACACCAACTACCTTATGATATGCTCCATGTATCACGAACTTTAGAAGAAACATGAGAATATGATGTTATTAACATGATAACACATCTTAGGAAGATATATCAAGAACAATAAAGGTTGGAGAGGTATAATGTCCCCAAGGTGTTATTTAAGTAAAATATGGCAGAAGGTGATCTAGTTCGACCCCATGTACTGAAGTTAATTGGGTACATGGAAAGTTTAGATAGCATAGAACTTCTTTTGGCCATAAATTGGTCAGAGATGTGATCCTGCAATCATTGTCAAATTCATAGAAACCAATTGTCATGAACTACAACATGAAAAATTTCATCAAACCACCAATAGGGATACTTAAAATGTTGAGAACATTTGAGGGAAAAATGAAAGACAAATCCTAATATGTTCTGATGGTCCATAATGGAGTATGATAATCCAAGGAAAAAGTCAAATCCAAGAACGTTTCTAAGGTTGGCCTAAAGTATTCTACACTTAGGGAAAAAGGAGTGGCTAACAGGGGAAATTGTCATCATTGTTACTAGAATGGATGATGGGAGAGAAATTGAACTCTCTACACACAGAAATTGAAGAACAATAAGAATGAGATAGAGATCTACACTTTATGTATATATGTTATATGAAAAAACTTATCTTTTTCTTCAACATGGGTGTTAGATAACGAATGTGGAGTGCACATATGTTCAAATATGTAGGACTTGAAAAGAAGTAGACACTTGATTAAAAGGGGAGGTAGAAACACATATTGCAAATGGAGAAAGAGTTGCTGCCACTATTGTAGGAACCTATCGTGTGGGCATTAGAAAACTTCCATTATGTACATTCCATAACTAGGAACATCATTTCTATTTCATGTTTGGACAAGAATGGTTTTGAATTTCATATCAACAATGAAAAATGTTCTAATTCTAATGATGAGATCTTTTATCACAGTGCTCCCAAGTCTTATGGTTTTTATTTATGAGACCTTGATAGTCATATATCGAACATAATTATCAAGAATTTAGAGCGCAATAACTCAAACAAAATTTATCTTTTTCACTATCATATAGGCACATAAATGGGAAGCACATTAATGAACTTTACAGAGATGGTTATCTACACTCTTTTGGTATTGAAAATATGACAAAAGCACCTTTTAGTGGAAATGTTGAGAGAACTTGTGACTTATTAAGACTCCTACATACTCATGTGTGTTGACCTTTTAGCACAAGTTTTGGAGGTGGATATCAGTACTTCATCACATTTAATGATGACTTTAGTAGATTTGGATATGTGTATATGAAACATAAACCAAAATTACTTGAAAACTTTGATGAATTTGTGAATGACGTACAAAACCAACTTGGTAAGAGTATTAAAACACAACGATCCAGTCGTAGTGGAGAATATCTTGGACAAGAGTTTGAGGCCCTTGTGAGAGATTGTGGTATTGTATTGTAGTTGACTCCACCTAGAGCACCACAACATAATGGTGTGCTAGAAATATGGAATCACACCTTGTTGGACATTATACAATCAATGATGAGTTTGTCTAATCTCCCAATAACATTATGGGACTTGTTCTCAAAACTGTCACATTTACACTTATCTGAGAACGTTATAGATCAATGATGAGTTTAGCTCATCTTCAAATGGATATTAATATTGTATTCCTTAATTGGAATCTACTTGAGTATGTGTACATCAAACAACCTTAAGGTTTATCATTCCAAATGTACAAAAAAAGTTTGAAATCTACAAAGGTCAATTTATTGATAGAATCAAGCATATTACATATAAAATCTTTGTTTTGACAATACTATGAAACAATTTGGTTTTATTCAACATGAAGATGAACCTTGTATTTACAAGAAGGTTAGTGGGAGAATAGTTATATTCCTCATATTGTATGTTGGTGGCATACTATTGATGGGAAATGACATCCCTTCCCTTTAGTTGGTTGAATTATGGTTGCTAATAACCTTCCCCATGAAGGACATTGGAGAATCATCCTATATACTAAGAATCAAGATATTTACAAATATATATATATATATACATATATGTATATATAAATTCTTGATCTCATTCAAAGTAAATACATTCACAAATTGTTGAAAAGGTTCAGCTTGCAAGAGCCAAAGGTAGGAAACTTTCCCATGTATCATGGTATAAGTCTCTCTATATATATCAATGTCCCAGATATTGTAAAGATAGGGCACACATGAATAAGATTTCATATGCATCTTCAATTGGATCTATCATGTATGCAATATTGTGCATACATATTGATGAGTAGGTACTAGTCAGATCATGGAGAAGGTTAGTGGATTGTTGTAAAGGACATCATTAAGTACTTGAGGAGAACTTAGGATCAATTCTAATTTATGGTTGTGAGGAAGAATTATTTGTAAAAGGTTACACATACACAATCTTCCAAATCAACAAGGATGATTACTGACTGCAATCAAGTTATGTTTTTGCCTCAACAATGGAGTTATAAGCTAGACAAGTTTCTGGAAATAAATAATGGTAGATTCTACAATAGAGTCTGAGTAAATTTCTACCTCCAATACAATAAAGGTTGTTGTATGGATAAATAAGTTTATTGGTGAAGTAGTAGTGGTTCCATCCTTGATGATGCAATACAACTACATTACGGAAATAAAGGAGACATTGCACAAGCTAAGAATCCCATACCACTTCATCATTACAAGACAATACTCAAGAATTACCATCTCATACTAGAGATCATATAGTGTGGAGATGTTCAGATTTGCAATGTACCAACTGAAAGCGACATTGGTGATCCCTTGACAAAACCACTTTCATAATAGAAGCATGATGGTCATTTGGATCGCTTGGGATTATATTTCTGAGTGATTGGTTGTAGTATAAGAGGGAGACCGCCCTGCAAGCTATCATGTAATGATTGTAATAGGGGTACTTCGTATAACACTGATTATTAGTAAAAAGCAATTCCATTTATTATCTTTGTTTTAGTATTGAGATAATGAATAAACTTATTAATGTCCTATCAACATTTTGACTCAATGACATATTGTTTGGATCGAGGACATAACCATGTGAACATATGTATACATCGGGTACTCATTCTTTCTATGTCCCTAGTCGATTATATGGATATTATATGATAACAATAACACATTAGACTAATATGTATTGCAATCTATGACTACGTCTCTTTAATCATGATATTGTATATCAACTCAGATACATGAGTACTTTCTGTAGAAAAAGTTTACTAGACAGACCCACCTTAAAAATGACACATGGAAGTCATGTAATCATATGTCAGAGTCATACCTCAATGTGACTACGGTGACTATGATCCATAAACCTGAAGTCAGTATAGTAATCACATGTTATGTGCACTTTGATACTAGCCCAACATGACTTTGAATAAGGGTTTCTGAATAGGTAGTGATTGGGTGCACCATAACACTTTTGAATCATTGTGAGTGATGAAGATGGAATTTGTTCCCCCTTCAGCACAATATCACATCACCTTAATAAGTGTGACTATGAAGATGTATGGACACGCTCATTTTAGTCAATATATTATATTAAGCTCATAGTATCTTGAAAAGTCTATTCTAGTTCAAGGAGTATAAATTTAATGACAAGCGGACAAAAATTTTATGCCTCAATTTCAATTGGGATATCTATGACAAAGGGATTCTATGATCACGCTAACATTGGTCACTTTACATGTTGATGTTGTTTTCAAACTTACTCCTATTACTTGGGTGGAAATGATTTGTTTCTAGATGAAAATATTTGTTGTGAGGTTTTAAACATCATTGATATATTTATTTCTTGTGGAAATGACAACATAATTACGATCCTAATATGTCACATAGATAAGGATGTGTAAGGAAATGGAAGTCTGTAAAACATATGAATAAAATGGTTCCAAATCATGAATATATTGATTTCCTACCCACTCATCTGAATAGAATGTCCAGTCCCCCATTGGATTGGTAGGGTCAATGGATAAATTGATTGTGAATCATTTGACTGACTTCCACATTGGGAATGTCACCAGTCGGGTGACTAGAATGCAACAAAGGAGTATCCATATTTGATTCAGAATCGAATTGGGAAAGAAATCCAATTTTAACTAGCGAGTTGGACAAATCACTTGATGATTTGGGAATTTTTATCCGATCGTAGTCCTAGTTGGTCTACTAGAAGTTCTAGTTGGCTGATTGGAATGGCATTTTGAACTTTTCATTTCGAGAATACTTTTAATATTGCAATTAGAAATTGGATTTGAATTAGGAAATTTCAATCCCATAACTCTCCTATACAAAAGGGGTTCGTTCCCTTAGTGCAAGAGATGAATGGCACAAATTGTGAGATAGGATGGCCATGAAATTTCTCTCTTGAAAAGGGATAAAGTCTAGGGATGACACCTACAATATTAGTAGAAAGGGGGTCTTAGGATGAATAGAATGTTGATATGTATGCCTAGAGAGTCTATCATGTGATGATTGTAATGGTATGTTTTGTAAATGATTTTATTAAAAGTAAAGGTAATCTTCCAATTTATTCTTTTTATTCAAGTTATGGGATAATGATATAACAAAATAAATGTCTAAAGAATGATATTATTCAATAATGCATGTATTCATGTTGAGTACCTGAATGATGAGATCGTACGAATGTCAAGAGTATATTCTTTCTTGTTAAGTGCCTAGTCAGATGTTATTGTGGAAGGCTAATAGAGAACAATGACACTTAAGACTAGAGTGTGTTTTGGTTGATGACAAAATCTCTTTAGTCATTATATGTGATATCAAACCAAGCACATAGATACTTGTAATAGAAAATTGTATCAGACAGACCCACCTTAAGAGTCAAATATGGAAATCATGATTGATAGTCAGAGTCATCTCTCATAGTGATGGTGATGATTGTTGTTTGTGGACCTGAAATTACTACAATCATCACATGTCATTTGGCATACTTTGACATCATCCACCTGATTTTGAATAAGGGCTATCATAAAGGTGGTATTCAGGTGTGTTGTGAAACATCGGGATGAGTGTGAGTGATGTAGACGGGATTTTCCCCTCTTACATGAGTTTGATATCTTGTCCACTTGATAATAGAGACTGAGAAAGGCATGGTCATGCTGATGTGAGTCAATATGAGATATTGATCTAACACATATCTCAAACAGCCTACTCTAGTTCAAGAAGCATAGATTGAATGTTGAAGAGGATGATGACTCCATGCCTCGAGTTCAATCTGGATATCAGAGACAGCAAAACTATACAATTTCTATAATAATAGGGTAAGTTGTTCTCCAACTTCTTCAATTACTTAGTTAGCAATAAAGTGTTGGTAGATACCAATCATTGCTTGTGAAATTATAATATGATTGTGAATATCACTACCAATGTAATTTGTAGCCAACTGGGTCACACATATAGGATGTATTGGAATAGGAGTATAATAGTAAACGTAATTGGAAATGTTTTGAATCAAATTGATTACTAAAACATTTAGGTAATCTACTAGAATAATATTGGAATATAATCTGAGTTAATTAGTGTAAATATTTAAGCCAATTACTTAGATTTAATTGTTAAGTGTGTGGGGTATTCATGAGTGGGTTGACTTGAGATGGGTGATGAGAATTAGTTAATTGATTAATATGATTAATTGGTTAATTAATTATTTCCAGAATATTCTTTTGTCGGTCCACGAGTGGATCGTTAGTTAACAAAAATGCAACCCTTTTCTTACCTAGGGGTTTTGGGAAATCCTATTTCCTTTCCTCTTCTATTTTTAAGGGCATGACAGTTGGGTGATGAGACATTCTTATGCTCACGCTATTATAACCCCAATTTTTGGGTTTATTTTGGGTGGAAATGCAATTTCCCAATAAATATGTGATTTTGTAATTTGAATGATTTAAGTAAATTGAGTGGTTTCTTTGATAAATAGCCTTGTTTAATTTGGTGGGCTTTATTGGTTATTGGGCCCAATAATAATAAGAAGAAGGAAATAAAAAGGAAAGGGAATAAAGTAATAAAAGGATTTTTGTTTGTAATAATCCATTTAAAATGTTGAATAAGAGAAAGAATGGAAAATTCTAGAAAAGGATATATCGTGGGATAATGGTATTAATATTCAAAAGGAACAAACATGGTATGGGAAAGGTATCACATTAACTCCCCTAAGAATAAATATAATTTGGAAAGGAAATTAATAAGTTCCTAAAATTGATGCAAAATTATATCAAGGAAAGATGGGGCTTTTAGAAATTAAATGTTCGGTTGCCTTTGCAAACACGATCTTTTCTAGAAAGGTAAAGATACTATAACCCTACCTCTCCTCTTGGTCCTACCCTCATAGAAAGGATCTCTATAAAAGGACAGATCCCACATTTCTTACACAGGCATCCTCACTGGGTTTCATAGACCGAAGGAGATGAGAGAAGAAGAACCCTTGTTCATGTTAGTTCACCTTGACATGGTGGTGGCGGATGCAGGAAGTTGGATCTCATATCTACACTTTCACCCACTCCTTTTCCTTGGGGATACGACTGCTATGAAAGGGGACTCCTCTGATTGGACCTATGTGTAAGGTTGGAGGGTGGCGGTGTTGTCGGCAAAGTTGAGATGGTTGCAGACCATATGGTGCGTCCACGATCTGCAGACCCACCGGAGCAACCGCTCCTCTGATCACACATGCGAGGGGAAGTGTGGGAGGTTGTTCCTCGTCAGGTAACTAAGGGAAGTTGAGGACGGTGTTAGTTCTCACCACGGACGAGGGTTAGAAGGTCTCGCCGACCTAGATTTGCAGACCTCGATGGGGAGAGCATGTTTGCATCGCATCCAGAATGAAGGAGGGGTGAAGCCAGGGATGGCACCGGCTGCGACCTCAATGCCTGCATGGAAGATATGCCTCGTATGGAGACAGTATGAAGGGGAGGTGGTGCCGAAGCCATGACCTCGTTGTGTAGTAGACACGTGAGAGAGAGCACAGACACAAAGAATTGTGGCTGGCGTCCGTGACAATCAGGAGGAAGGGGTTGATTAGGAGCAAAATGATGCAAGGAACCCTGGGACTACACATTAACCATAAGGTTAAAGAGGTAAATTGATTCTTTTATTTAGCCAGCCCGTCGATAAATGAATATTCACTAAAACTGACGTGTCAATCTAGGATTGGTCAGTTAATGTATGTCTTGAAATAATTCTAGAAATTTATTGGTAGCTCGGATTGATACATGTAATATATGAAATTTGCTCAGACAAATGTGAGGAATCCATTAAAAATGGTTTTAGAGGCTAATTCCTCTTGATATTAAAAAAGTAATGGAATTTATCAACTTTAATGCTTTAATGATTAAGAAACCCTATTTTGAGATGATTAATATGTTTAGTAGGGTTTAATGAATGATTAAAGTTGATATTAGCCTGTTAATTGTAAAAAGGTACATTAAGCACAAAAAGGATGAACTTTGCACGTAATTGGTTTAATTTAGAGTATCATGTGCATAAATATGCTTTAATGGGCCTTGAAACCCTAATGATGGTAATTGTGACTTTTAATAGCTTTAATTGTTTAAAATCAGGATTAAAGTCGAAATATGATAATTCTAAGCTATTTTGAGTATAAAAGTTTCTAATTCTGGATAAATACCCTTAATGTAGTAATTAGGGTTTTCTAATGAATAAAAGGTATAATTCATGATGAATAGAGTTCATATGTGATTTAGACTATAATGAACTATGAATTGATGATAAATGAGCATAATGATCTTATCATGGATAAAAAGGATAAAAATGGTAGCTTTAATGTAAAAGAAGCTTAATGGACTTCATCAATGTTTAATTGTGGCTTAATATGAAATTAGGGTTATATGTTGCTAAAAGGTAACCTTAGTATCTTTCGTGAAGAATAGATGAGATAAATAGGGTTTGTGAGTAATTGTATAAAATTAGGGTTTTAAAATAGTAAAAGGTTAAGGGAAACCCTAATTGCAATGAAAACCATAAAAGTGGACTCGAAACCCTAGGAAGCGAGCTAGGTTTAATAGATCTTGATGGCATGATCAATAATAGGAAATTGTATGATTATTTCAGGATCTTGTTGTGTGTGCTTGCTTCCTTGGATTTCTTACTTGCATGGAATATTTCTATCTCAAATCATCCTTACAGGTATGTGTTTACGCTTATGAATATCTCGAATTAGTTTTTTGAGGATTTTTGAAGTTTTCATCGGTGACTTGAATTAAACTGTCGGATGAATTTAATTCATGCAAACTATGGATTTGACTATCACCTAAGATATGTGCTTACTAGCTCAGATCCTGGTCCCCTCTGTAGCTTTGATAGATTGACCTAGTACATGGCTACCTATGGGGTAGGTCCATCAGGTCATTGGATGACTCAGTACATGGCTACCAATGGGGTAGGTCCATAAAGTCACCTTGAGTCCGCGATTGCGCTACCTATGGGTAGGGCCATGCGACTCTATAACCCTAAGTATTGGCTACTTGTGAGGTAGGGCCATGGGGGTAAGGATCTACCATAGAGAGAGGTAGTATCCAAGTCTAATGTAGGGATATCTCAAAGATAGGGGATAGGTAAGGATTGAGTAGTATTTCTTAAGACTTAATCTTGGCTGTTAAATGATAATTGGTTGATTACATTGTTATCATAGTTGCACGATTATTGTTTCCCCCACATACCATCTTTATGCTGATCGACGTTTTGTTTGTCGGCATTTTGGGTACAAGTGAAAAGAACAAACAGTAAGGTGGCATATGTGAAATTAAATGAGAATTAAAGTGCAAAGGAGGATTATTAGAATAGACTCTGGATGTGGATAGAAATAGTTAATCAAGTTTTTGAAAAAGGTATGCAAAGTTTAATTTTATTACATCCTTTCAGTTTAGTTGGTAAAAATTTGGTAATTATTATATATTATTTATCAAACCTTTGATCCGGAAATTGGGATAACGGCCCATACCTCTTGTTCTCCCTTAATTGGGGGTTACTGGAAGGTGGGGTCGTTACACACACTTTTGTACATGAATCCTAGTTGTCATCATCCCCAAGTGAGAGATAAGGAGAGCGATTGAGTTTAGCATGTCGTCAAGTAGAAGACTACTCCTTCCCTCCGGCTTACAAAATATGACGTGGAGTTCCAGTTTGATCGTGTGGATGAAGTAGAGTTGCAAACGCTGAGTTTACTACGTTTGGAGGATGAACTTGGTTCGTCTGTGCACACGAGGAGAGATGCACATCATCAGCTAAGGGATATCGTCGAACATACTCCACGACAAGGTATATTTCATGCACCCTCTTTCTAAATACAATATTTTTATGAGATCTACTCACAGGGTATGTGGAGAAATTTTTTGTTACTTCTACTGCGCTTGTCGCCTCCACAAAGATCAACATAGCACATTGACAACTCTTATTCATCTTCAACTTGGTGACCAAGGTGGTACACCATGTTCTCCCTCATCCATGTGGAAAGAGTAGAGGCTAAGGAATTTGTAGGGGGAAATGGAGAAGGTGTCTACAAGACAAAAACAAGGTATTGTGAAGAAGACAACCTTGCAACAACTTGGTGGTTAATTCAGATTTGCATATGAAAGTTTTAGTTCTGTGATGACATCTAGTTGTTGGAAAACTAGTATGTGCAAAGCTATAATTTTTATTCTGTGAATGACTTTTCACTAATGTTTTATATATATTATAGATATGAAAATATATGTTATGCGATCGTGCCACCTTCCTCAAAATCGTAAAAATATGACCTATGCACCTTGGACCTAAATACAACCTTTAATTCAAGTAAATAAAGTACAAATTGAATAAATGTATTTGTATGATACTTCATTTAAGATACAATGATGATAAAAGGCTTAATTTCATAGCTAGAAATGTGGTAATTCTTGTAGATTAATTAGAAGGCCTAGGCTTGATACATGCTGCCTAAAATCCAATTCAATACCACTATGACTACCTTTACTTACATGTGGTTCCTTGGGATACAAAATTGCAAATTGAATGATACATGCCCATAATAAATACCAATGTTAATTTTTAGTTGAAAGACAAAGGAATTTTGAGATCTCGTGAGAAACTCCATAAGATTACAAATTATATTGTGACTTAAATAATTAATTAATGAATTATCTAAGTATTTCTTTGAAGTCATATTTTGGATGACAAATTTTTAATTTGAGGCTTGGTCTTTTTCCCAAGGATAATCTTAGAGTGAGTCGTACTCTAAAATTTGAGATATTATGGACCTCTTCAATGGAAAATGGGATTATTTCTTGGAAGTGGGGTTTTTAATAAAAGAAAATAGTTTTATTGAGATGACAAAACCTTCTCAGATCTGAACTCCTTGAGACATGCCAAATCGATAGCAAGGGGTTACCTCTCGTGCCTTGAATCCAACTAGGTCTCACGGGAACATGACACATTTTAATTCTAGACCTTGCTTGCCCACTCTACCTTCTCTTACCTCTAGGAAACTCTCCCATTTCCTTCAAGAGTTTGAGACACACCCAAAAAATCCTCCACATCCATTATCTCCTTAGGATGAGATAATGCCCAACCTCATGATAAATAAGGACTTTATGTCTAATCCTCATTGTCTTTCCACTGAGTAACCTTCATATAGAAGACATCATGAGGTTGGAACAACAAAGACAAACCACAACCTTCATCCCTATAGTCGAGTGAGTTTTCTGATAAGCCAATAACGTGGCGCTTTCCCACAACGGTGAGAGGTCGCTTCCCTGGAAGGCTATGAGGAAGACCCTAGTACATTTTCCTTGGAACAAGGTTCCCTGGTGACTTCTCCATCAAGTGGTGACGTCTTGCAAGCTCATACTTTAGTACACTATGTGGAGGGATCTTGCTCAGAGTTGTGTATTGTGTGAGCTTCATTAGTCCTCAACAATCAATACCTGACCCTCAGACCAGTCTAGTTCAAGGGGAAATTCATAACATATTTCTCCCTTCACGCCTTGTTTTCCTTGCTCACTCATTTATGCACATAGCCCCTCGTTCATCCACAGTGGCCTTAATGGACATTGACTAGTTCAGTTGTTGGCACCAAAGCTAGCCCTAGTCTCAGATCTTGCAGTTGAGGAAATGAAGCCACAATAAACATGTCAAATAACTATGGGGTGCTTCTCCTCATGAGCTATTGCATGGAAGGGGAAGATCAATGGGTAGTTCATAATTTTAAAGGAAAATTTATATATTATTAACCCAGTAGTGGACCTACCAAGGGGTAGTTCATAATTCCAATGATGGATGGAGAGTTGAATAAACTTGAGGTGGCATGATAGGTAAGGGTTAGAATATGAAATGGAAATACAAGTTCATATGTACAATTATTTATTTTTTTAGTAATATATGTTAATAATTGTGCATACACACTTTTGTATGCAACCACATACACAATATAATAATATATTGAACACATGTCTTATTTTTTGACATTTTTAGGCAGCTGACTTACATAATGATATGCATATATTGATAATCCAAATAAACACATTGATCATCTTAAAGTTAATGTCATGAAGAGGATTAGATAGATAATAACCCCTTTTCATCTAATAATGTCTTTGCTTGTAGTTTCTCTTTGACTTGTAAAATTATGAAAACCCCTTTGAGGTGAATGCTAGCATCCTTTGTATCGAACGAGTTCATGAATGGAATCGGTTATTATTTTTTCTTAAATCTGGAATGTACAAAAAGTGGCATGATAATCTTTGTCCCTACAATCTTCCTTCTACGGGAGATAACTGGGGAAAGGAGTCGTGTCACATGTTGTATCTATTAGTATTAGGACATCTAATACCTTTTTTTACATGATTCTACTTCGTAGTAGTACCTTGCAGTAGTAATAAAATGGTGAAATTGAGAGAATTTATCTGGTAATCTATGTAGTGGTGTATTTTAAATGGATATGATGTCTAATGCATGACCCGATTGTACAATTATTCTCTCTCTCTCTTTTTCTTTCTTACTAACTCCCTAAAATTTATTCATCAGTGCGCTCAACCTCCTCTGAATCTCACAACTTTCTTGGCGCAGCCTTGTTTCTTTCATACAGTAATTTAATACATAGAAGTGCAATCTACTAATCCATATCTTGGGCAATTGCAACTTTTGTCTGTGGTCCGTAACGTACTTTCAGTCATTGATTTACATAGCTCCATCTAGACTTGGCTTGGTACTTGCAGATCTAACGTCAAATTACCTTCTAATTAAACAAGCTAGGGTCAAGTTTTGGGTGGAGATAACATCGGCGCAAGTTTGCATGGCGTCGACGACGAAATCCAGTCGACATTGCCAAATAAAATAATCGCCATCAATACCGACGACAGAACGAATCAACCATGCAAGAAGGTATGGCATTGCTTTACCAACACATGCTAATGCGACGGCTACAACGCCGGGGCACGTCATCCATCTTTGCCCGAGGACAAGCCATTACTTTCGGAGTAACGCTACACACAGTTATCATTGCCCGCCCACACACCCGTTTAGTCGGGAGTCTGTAAAAGTCTATTTCCAGTCTAATTTTGTTGTGAATTAATTTTACACGAATTACTGACAACTTAATTTCATTCTACCAACGGTCTCGCACTAGTACAATATGTGCGATTTCTAATTCTCGCCAATCCAACCGGTTTGCTTCGTTTATGTCAAAGTCGAGCATCATATATTTTTCGTCCATTGCAGAATGTTCGTGCAATACGTCTTGTATTATACTTCACGTACTTGTACTATACATTTGTATTTTAATGACATGTAAAATAAAATAGATTTTTTTCCCAAAACCCCCCTCATCTTTACCATAATTCCATAAAACCCCCTCTATTATCCAAAATCCCTGCAGCGCCCCTCTCTTTCATCCTTAATTCCTAGAACCCCCTGGAGTCAACTCCGTTAGAATAGGAGTCAACGACTCTTGCCCTTTTCATTTTTTTCTTAATTAGTTGTATGTTACATTAGCATATATAATTATAGATAATTATATATAACAATATTTTTCTATTAAAATAATTATTATTATTCAAATGTTTAGTTATAATTAAAAAATAGACGTAGTTCGGGGCCCCACACGAGGGGTCTCGGGTTCGACTCTCACTGGAAGCGCTGCTTGGAAATGAATTTCCCGCAGTGTCAGCCGGCCTCTGATGCGACCTATTGAGATACCGGTGTGCGGGCGCACGGGTCTTCCGGGTTTACCATCCCTGCTATCTGGGCCTCCGTCTAGGGGGTGGGTTTCCCCCGGTAATAAAAAAAATAGATATTAAATAATTTTCTATTTGCTCATACCAGTTATGCTTCACAATAGTTCGGGTTTTACGGAACCCAAACCGAACAGACTCGACCCGAAACGGGTCTGAATCTAGACAGGCCGGACCTGGAATGGATCCAAACCCAAATAGACCCGAGTGGAACGAGACCCTTCTGGACCTAACACGGAACCAACTGGATCTAAAAATCATAAAAATGTTATACAAAAAATATTAACAAAAAGAATTGCAAAACTAAAATTCGACCCGACTTGACTAGATCTAAACTAAATAAGACCTTACCCGAGCCAACGCCAATTAAATGGACCCAGCCCAACCCAACAGCTGTGAAGACCCGAAAAAAAGATTCGTCTAACCCAAAACTAACATAGACCCAGATTCGTCCAAACTCAGTACTAACTTGACATATTTTGTCCGGACCCCTAGAAGATATAAATAAAAAAATGCTTGGTCGTCCATGTAGGTTAGTCCAGTATTTTTGATAATGGTTACATCGGCGGGTGAGGCCAACATTTTAATTTATATTTTAATTATAGCCAATAAAAATAGATATATACTAGTACTAGTTTTTGATATACTAGTACCATGTAGGTTCTATCGCACACTTATCTAAAAGTAGATATATACTAGTACCAGGTTTTGATAAGAGGGGGGTTCTATCGCACAACATTTGATCCTTTGACTTTTAGGTCCCATGGTAAAGTGTGCGGTTGGGATGTGCATGGCACATTATCCCGAACAAAGAGGATGTGAGCCCTTGCTTGCTACACTCTAACCTCACTATTGCATGAGAGTTACTCTTTGCCCACTAACTCCACTACTGGAAGTTACTCTCTATCTTACTAACCCACTGCTAGTAGTTGTTCTCTACCACACTAAACCTATTCTGAGTGGATGCTCTCTACAATATTGGTTATGGAGCAAATATAAAAGGGAAAGAATATGAATGAAAAATAATTTGTCAGAATAATTTTCTCTCTCACGATTCAAAGATTTAAAAATGAAAAGAAAGATAAAATTTTAAAAACATCACAATGGAAGTCATTGCTAACTGGATGGGATGGAACAAACATGTGAGTCACAAAAAAAGCGCAATAACATTGTAACAACAGAAGTGCATATTTCGATTGGGATATGTTCAATTTTTACCCATACATGTTTAAATTTGACATATAGACCATGGCAAGTACTTACATTTTCTTCATGATGGGTCAACAGGATGTTTAATTGTATTAAAGTGAATTCAAAAGATTATGTCTATTTGTAGTAGTTATTTTGTTAGATTTTATGACATGCAAGAACTATGAATAAAGTAGACCAAAAAAAGGATCAAATCATGAACATAATTTGGGGAGAAAATATAAAAGCGATAAAAAATGATGCAAGAACTATGAATAAAATAGATCAAGTGGATGCTCTCTACAATATTGATTATGGAGAAAATATAAAAGGAAAAGAATATGATTGAAAAATAATTTGTCAGAATAATTTTCTCTCTCACGATTCAAAGATTTAAAAATGAAAAGAAAGATAAAATTTAAAAAACATCACAATGGAAGTCATCGCTAACTGGATGGGATGGAACAAACATGTGAGTCACAAAAAAAGTGCACTAACATTGTAACAACAGAAGTGCATATTTCTAGAGGGATATGTTCAATTTTTACCCATATATGTTTAAATTTGACATATAGACCATGGCCAGTACTTACATTTTCTTCATGATGGGTCAACGGGATGTTTAATTGTATTAAAGTGAATTCAAAAGATTATGTCTATTTGTAGTAGTTATTTTGTTAGATTTTATGACATGCAAGAACTATGAAGAAAATAGACCAAAAAAAGGATCAAATCATGAACATAATTTGGGGAGAACTAACAATGATACCAGCAAAGCAGAAACTAAAGGAATAAAACAACATTTCACATTAGGAGAGTGGCTTTGAAAAAAATTGTAGAGGTGGAACTGACATTAACTAGATGACAACGTCCTGCTATTTTAAGATGAAGACAGTGACCAAACGCTAATTGTATATCAAACACATGTAGGATTTGTTACTTCTTTTTCATTTCAAAAAAACCATCATATATTCATGTCGCTAGATCAAGAACTGCAGTCTCATATAATCTAAACTAGTAACCAAACATGTCGTATAGGTTATGCCATTGAAGATGCCTCAGGAGTTCATATCGCAAAGATTACAGTTTGAGTTATTTGTTTCCTAACGAGACATGTTTTATAGATTCTTCCATTTTTAAACAAAAAAGGTCCCATCTTTTTTAGAACAGACTAGACATACCCTCTATCGTAGAACATCAAAGAGTACTAATCCCATAAAAACAATCCAATGCTTAGCAATAGTGTTGCCTTTTAGAAGTTCAAATTTGCATAATTCAATTTATAAAAATATGTCAACCAAATAATCACAAACACAATTTTTGAATTTTAATTGTCATTTTGTGTGTTATGTCTTCTTGATGATATTCATTCCTACCGACACTCATTGGATGGATTATATTGCATGTAAACACAATTAGAATTAACAAGAAAAAATCAAAATACATGGCTTAAGAATTGTAGACATCAAATAAGTAAGTTTTCTTTAAAAGCCCTATCTACATGCTGAGATGTTTGGGTGATAGTAGTCTATGAGGATTGTGTTTAACGTCCAACATGCGTATATAAATTATGTATTTGGTGGAATCAGAATTTCACATACCATCTTCATTGTAAATATCCCACATGCCATGTCTATCTCAATTTTCAATTGACATCATGTTTTTCATGTCTAGTATATACCTTTGTACACCTCCTCATTCATCATCAATTATTTAAGATGTAGAAAGGTTAGTCTCACTACACATATTTTTTTCACTCTTGATATAATTTCCATATATTTTGAATGAAAATTTTCTTTCTGGAATTTGTTTTCAATAAGACTATAGTTTTTGTTGGCTTTGTGGAAAACATATAGTTTCCTCTTTCAGCGTAGTGGAAGAACTAGATTGTTATTGTTGATCAATATGAATTGGTGATGCTATTTGTATTTTTATTATTTTTGTCATCATCACTACATCATTACAAAAAGATTCTATTAATCGGGACAAAAACTGTAATTGCTATATAAAAATCCTTGAAGAGCACAGATTGTTGCCACCCAATAAGCTTTACAATACTGATTTTCTTTAATAAAATAAATATTTTATTTTTTCAATACTTATTACTGGGACTTAGACCTGATGTATGAATTTTAAAGTCCTAAACAATATGATATTATCCTTTTCCAGTATATATTGATCAAAACAGATATACAACTCTAATTCACGTGA
Source organism: Alisma plantago-aquatica (assembly GCA_963693085.1). Classification (NCBI taxonomy): domain Eukaryota; kingdom Viridiplantae; phylum Streptophyta; class Magnoliopsida; order Alismatales; family Alismataceae; genus Alisma; species Alisma plantago-aquatica. Next base: position 219,870,899 of record OY856410.1, on the reverse strand, counting down.
TTGATTTTTTAGAATTTGTATTCATTAAAAAATAATAATCTGAGAATAAAATTTATGACAAAGATTATATTCATGACATGAAATAGTATATTGTCTTATTTCAAAAAATTATAAATCTTGTGTTGGCTTTTTAACATTGTGTGGAACTAAATACTTATCAAACCTTACAATCAAAAGAACAACAACTAACTACCAATCACCATGTCACATTCTAATTATATACTTGCTAGTTTTCTTTATCACTCTATAGCATTCCTTATGTTGGTAGTTCAATATATGATTGTACGTGTTATGTTCACTTTGTGGACGATCTTCAATTGTTCCACCTCGTAGCCTACTTCCATTATATGTGATACAATAGACAAAGTCATTTTTTTAGGTAAAACTATTGAATCTATTAATGCAAGCCCAAACGTGGCTCAACCCAGTCAGCTACAAAGGAAGGAAAGGATGCAGAAAAAGAACAAGGGGTCGGCCAAGCAGTAGCTTCTCGAGTTAGGCGATGAGCTAGGTCGTTGGCTTGCCGTCTGTAGGAGATAAACTGAATGCTATTAAAAGAAACTATGGAGTTCTGAATGTCTCCGAGGATGGTTACCAGCAGGTCTGGACGTTCTGTTCTGGCTTTGATTAAGTTGATGATGGTCTCTGAATCCGACTCTACTATCAGTCTCTCCAACCCCAGGTACTGTGATTGGTTTAGTCCTTCTCGAATGGCCCAAGCCTCCGCTAGTCGTGCATCGTTTAGGGTGAGATGATGTTGCCCCGCCGCCTAGATCACCCTACCGCTGCTATCCCACCATACTATACCTGCTCTGTCATGCCCTTGGATGCCAATTGCTGCATCGTAGTTCAGTTTTACTTCATTCATTGTTGGTGGTTGCCATGCTTGCTCTAATCTTGGTGTTGTCGGCTTGGTTCCTTTAGTCATGGCTTCGCGGTGATCTCTGATCAGTGCCAGAAAGGTTATTTGAATCACTAATTGAGGTCTCAGCTGGTTTCCAAAGACGATGTCATTCATGCGTGTCCAGATTGACCAAAGAGAGGCAATCATGGTTTCCTCTTCCTCCACCTTAGATGAGGTCGTCACGTTCAGAATGACTTCCTTTATCTGCATTTGTCCAACATTTCTTATCATGTTTTGTGTCACCATCAGGCTTTCTTTCCATAGCTCCCATGCTTGAGAGCATCAAAAGAACATATGGCTAGTGTCTTCTTTCTCACAGTTGCAGATACCACATATACCATCGGGATGACAATGCCTATCAAACAAATGCCCTAATGTGCCTAGTCCCCCCGTCATGCAACGCCATAGGAAGTGGCCAACTTTGGGGATGAGGCCCCTTCTCCAGATTGCCCTCCAAGTACCTGCTTCATCCTGTTCTCCCTGGACCCACAGGTTGGTATTGCTCTGCATAGCCAGCCAATAAGTAGATCTTACTGTAAAATCCCCTTTCCTATTCGGTCTCCAGAAGATTTCGTTTGCTTGCTGCGTTGAGCACAAGGGTGTAGCAAGCACTTTGTGTCCTATTTCTTGGGTAAACATGTTGTTCACTAGGTCTTCATTCCACGTGCCTAATTCCACATTCATCAGTTCATTCACCCACTTCACTGTTGTGCTCGAGATTCCATACACTTTTTCGATGCTCCCTTCCAGCTGCAATATCCATGGATCTATCCATATATTGATATTGGCGTCGTTCCCCACCCTACATTGTAATCCCTCCATGATGATGCTTTTTGCGTTCCATATACTTCTCCAAGTAAAACTCGGATTGTGTCCCCTTCTTACACTTAACACAGACCCCCTTGGAAAATATTAGGCTTGGAGAACTCAGTAAACTAGTGTGTCATGTTAATGAAACAACCTCCAAGTTTGCTTCGCTAAAAGAGCTTGGTTGAAGATGTGAATATTTTTGAATCCCATACCTCCTTGTGATTTCGGTTGGCATAGATTGTCCCAGTTGACCCATGCCATCTTCTGCTCTGTACCATGTGCCCCCCATCAAAATCTTGAGATGATATTGTTAATGTAATGAGTAGGTACCCCAGTAGCTGGAAAATACTCGTAATGTAAGACGGTATGGTCTGGGCCACTACTTTGATAAGCACCTCATTCCCTACTTTAGACAATAATTTTTCTTTCCACCCTTGTAGCTTCCTCTATATGCGTTCCTGGACGTAGGCGAACACTTGTTTCTTAGATCTACCCACCGTCGTGGGGATTCCAAGATATTTGCCATGTCTGTCAACCTCTTTTACCTACAAAAGATTTTCCAGTGTGCTTCTCTTTTCTCAGTCCACCCCTTTGCTAAAAGCAACATGAGTCTTAGATAGGTTACTCTTCTGTCCAGATGCCCACTTATATAGGCTGATGATGTCAGGTAATCTCAGGAACTCTACTTTGGTTTCTCTTATGAAAAGGATGGAATCATCTGTAAAGAAAAGATGAGAGACTCGGGGTCCGTAGCAATTTGTCCGGATACCATGTATGACTTTCTATTGTGTTGTTAAAGTAAGAGACGTAGAAAAAGCTTCAGCACAAAGAATAAAAAGGTATGGAGAGAGAGGGTCACCCTAGCACAGTCCTCTGGATGGTTGAGTCTTCCTGGTTTGTTCCCCATTGATGGCAAAAGGGTGAGGTATAGTTGACATACAATCATAAATCTTCCACCTCCACTTCTCTCCAAAGCCCAGTCTGTCTTGGATATAATCAACAAATCTCCATTCAACTCTATCATAAGCCTTTGACATATCTAATTTAAGAGTAATATCTCCCTTCTTTCTTCCATGTCCACCTTTCATAGTATGAAAAAGTTCATAGGCAATGAGGGCATTATCAGTAATCAATCTTCCCAGGATGAAAGCACTTTGATTCTCCGAAACTATGTTGTCCATGAGAGGTCACAATTTGTTCGCTACAACTTTAGAAGCAATTTTGTAGATAACATTGCATAAGGTAATGGGTCTGAAATCACTCATCTCCATCGGTGTTTGAACTTTTGGGATCATCAACACAAGAGTAGAATTTAGATCTTCAATGCTTCTTTTTTATTTCCACCATCCTTTGATATAGTTGGTCACATCCTCCCCCACTATGTGCCAGTATTTTTGAAAAAATATCACCTTCATGCCATCCGGCCCCGGTGCTTTGTTGGGATGCATTCCTTTAACGGCTATTAGGATTTCCTCAGAAGTAATGTCCTTCTCTAATGCTTCCCTTTCTGCTACATTAGCTTTTCTAACTAACCCCTGGGTCACCTCCTCCCATACTGTTGGATTTGATGTTTGGAACAAATTTTGGAAAAATGTAAAACAATTTTTTCAATGTCCTCCTCCTTGGTCCTCCACTGTCCCTCTTCATCTTTTAACCCTTCCATTTTATTCCTCTTCCTACTCTGTGAAGCTTTGTGATGGAAGTATGAAGTGTTCCTGTCTCCATCCATCATTTCATTAACCCATGCCCTTGCATGACAATAAGCCTCCTCCTTTCTGTGCCATCCTTGAAGTTCTATATTGATTTCCATGCACCTCTCTAGATCGTCCTGTCTGGCGGCAGCTATTGTATTTCACTGAGAAGTCCTTTTGATTCTTTTATTTTCTTTTTCCTTTCTCCAAATTTTTGGCAGCCCATTTCTTTAGCTTAGTTCCACATAGAGTCACTTTTCCTTGAATGTCTGACAGATGTCGTTCTTCCCAGACTGACTTTATTATTTGCTTGCATGCCTCATCCTCCACCCACATGGGTTCAAAGAAAAAATGTTGTTGCCGTTTGAACTTCTTCCTCTTGCTTTTCTCGGTGTGAATAATGATCGGGACATGATCAGATTCATACTTGGTCAGATGAATAACTCTAACTTGGTAGATTAGAAACTCAGGCAGGGCACCCCAAAGCTCTGTCTAGTCTTTCCTGCACTATTGTTTTCGGTGTGAGACCTCTCTGCCATGTAAAAATACTCCCGTTGTAGCCCAAGTCTGTCAGATCAGAGTCATCAATCATGCTTCTGAAGTCTTGAATATACCTCGGGCAGTTTAGGTGGACCCCCTTGTTTTTTAGAATTTGATAAGATCTCATTAAAGTCACTGAAGAAGAGAGTCAACGTTTCTGATTCCCCTTTTAATACATGTTAGTTTAAATTAAAATGAAAAGTGATTCATTATTGGAATTAAAATAGTTACAACCAAAAGGTATAAAATACTAACAATTATTTTTATTTTAATGCCAGAAAAATAATTTGATATTAAATTATTTAATTAAAATTTTCTTAGAATACATTTTAGAATTCCTTACTCCAATGAAAGATAATGTCTAAGAAAGTATACACCTAGAATACACCAATTTGCAAATTAAGCCTACATCATTACTAGATAGAAGCAATTGTTTAGAAAAATATCAAATTATATTTTCTAGTTTAAACTGGATATAGGCTAGATAATATGTAACTATCACATTGTGATGATTGAAACCAATAATTTTCAAAAGTTAAAACTAGTGTTTTCTTATTCAAATTGATATGTAGAAAAATATAATATGAAATTAATTAAGAAACCTTGTTTGTTAGAGTGAATTTAAAAAAATACACTTTTCATATTTAAAATAACAGTTATGGAAGACCAATATATAATCTAGTTCAAAAAAATTGTGGGATAAACATATGGAACAAAATTTGGCCCCAATATGTTTAATATTGGTAGACATCCAACAAGAAAGTTTATTTTTTTGATAAAGGGAGCATGCCATATATTTATTCAATGTCTTTTAAAGAGAGTACAATGATATCATTGTCAAAATCCTCAGTTAACACCTGAAGATTTTCTACATGGCAGGCTAAATAAGCCAAAGCATTACCTTGTCTCTGAATAAAAAAAAACTGAAAGGACTCAAACTCTTGCGAAAGGAGGACAAATGTCATGCCACTATATATTCATAACCCCTTCCCCAACCTCCATTCTGGACTGCTTGCACCAAAAGAGCACTGTCCGTTTTGATGATAATATCTGACATACCCAATTGAAGCACCACCTTCATTACTTCTAGTGCAGTCATTCCCTCCACCCATAGCACTGAGAACACATGGTCAAGTCTACACAAGTAGGTCATTCTGATGCCTCCTATGTAATCTCTTAATACTACCCCACATACCCCTTTGCCATACTCCCCAACACATGCATCTGAGTTTAGCTTGAAGCCTCCTAGCGCAGGCTTCACCCACGAGCATTGTGCGTCCATTGCACTTGGATGAGGTGCACCTGTCACCATGGTTGAGTATTGCATGTGGTCTCTCACCATTGACAAGAGGCCACCCGCCATTGTTGGGATGAAGGGAGGTTTCGGATCAAATAATAGTTTGTTTCCAGCTATCCATGAAACCCATAGCAATGTGGATCCTTCCTCTTTTCTAGTTGTTATGAGAAACTTATTAAACAAAATAACATATTTCCCACAATCATTATTGTTTAAAATATATTTTGAAAATATACAATGTGTAACAAAACCGAAGTAGTAAAAACATTTATATTATGAATTACTCATTCTTTGACATATGTCTTTAACAAACACACATGCACACAGTTACAACCCCAATTTTTGGGCTTATATGGTTTGAAATGCAATTTCTCCAATAAAATGTATGATTATAGAATTGTATGATTTATGTGTAATAAGTGGATTTCTTTGATAATATTTCCTTTAAATGTATGATTTTGTAGATCCTAATGAGTTAGTGAGTCCAATATGATAAAAAGGAAAGAAAAGTTGAATGAAATCAAATAATGCATAAAAAGGAAAAGAAATTAAGATAATGATGAAAAATATGTGCAATTCTATGGAAAGTTGTATTATTGATCATCATGGATTAGATTTCAAATCCACTTGGTTAATAATGGTAAAAGGAATCCACATAAAGAAAATAGAAGGGAAAGCGAGAGAAAATATGAATAAAATATACCTTTTTAAGTGCTAATTTGCATATGAAGAAAAGTCTCGCATACTTTTGAATTGGAGTCCCAAACTTGGCACACTAGTAGTTTAAGTCATTATGGACATTTCTTTAAAATTTGGGATCAAACAAATAAGCAGTTTACACGATATGATTTTTTGGAAGTGTTCCTAAAGTGAGGAGGATTATTGGGTCATGTATTAAATGTCATGTGGCAATAATAGGATTGGGATTTTGTGTCGCCTGAGGACCATTAGATCATGATCCAACAATGAGGGTATCATCTTCTACCCTATTTGATTGGTAATAGAAGCCCCTATTTTCCCGCAATGTTTCCTCTCTCCCTCGACCATCTCCTCCTCTAATTTTGGCTCCATCATTTTTGAGATAGGATTGTGAGCCCTACCATCCTTGGATGGCTCTATTCGGAGAAAGATTGGGGATTTCCCTAATTTGCATGAAGGTACAACCTCCATCACCACCTTCCTACACCTATATGAGGGAGTATACACCCATCCATGGTATGGGCGGTGTGAGGGATTTCCTCCCCTTGCTCCATGGCGAGCTTTCACCAGCTTTGTTCTCCCCCCTGTTCTGGTCAGTCATCGGCAGAATTGAGCAGGATGATGACTTCGGTTGGGCCTAACAGAGGCATGGCTAGCTTTGTCGGCCATCCGGGTGATGAGGAGCATGAAGTCAACTGACATGTTGACTCACCCAGTTTCATGTTCCAACCTCATTGAAAGGAAGGAGACGACTAGGTGAGAAAAGTCCTCCATACCACCGGAGCCAATTCTAAAAGGTAAGGGAGTCTTTGTCCTTTGGTTCTTTTCTTTTAATCTGGCCATGAGGGCATGACTACTTTGTTGGCATGATTTGATTGGTTTGGGCCCCATCCCCGTGGATAACACCTGCCACGCTGACATGGCTTCCTTAGATTGGCCAGTTTATATTTATTAAGTGAAAATCATGACTTGTTAATGGTAACTCAGATTAAGATAGATAATATATGAAAATTGATCAGGATAATGCAAGGAATCCAAAATTAAAAAATTATCAAGGCCTAAATCTTCTTATAACTCAAAAAGTATGTAAAGATGCTATCTTTAATGGTTTTAATTAATTTAAAACCCTAAATTTTGAAGATTAAAGGTTATAATTGTGTTCCCTAACTATTATGAGTAAATTTTATCCTTTTGATATAGAAAGGATGGATAGATATAATTGGATGAGATTTTTTCATAATTTACTTAAATAGGGTTCAATGATTATAAAGGTGCATTAATGTACTTAATATCCCTAATTTTGATATTTATGAGGTTTAATGAATTTGAATATGAAAATCAATCAATAGGGCATGACAATGATGTTATTGAACTAATTTATGGATAAGGACCCTTAAATTGGATAATTTGAGTAATTAGGGTTTTATGAGTGGAGGACATGTTTTAGGGTTTGTTGACCTAAAAAGGTAAAGTTTGATAAATTTATCTAAGAAACCCTAATGAATCCTAATGAGACTTAGAACCCTTAGAAAGGTGTCTCAAGTCAATAAGGAGTTGTTTGTGATATGATGGTAATATTTAGGACTATACATGTTTTTAGGATAAATATGTGCTTGATTGGTTTCTTGACTTGCTTGATTGGACATCTTTATTGGATTGGATATCTGGCTCATATTTGAGACTTCAAATTAGGTATGTGGTTACACATATGACTAATCGCTCTATTTTCACAGTGATTTCTAAGGTTTTACTGGTTGCTTGAAATTAACTGCTTGGTTGACTTTTATTTCATGCAACTATAAAGTGACTATGGCTATCACCATAAATATATGTGCATAACTATCTTAGGTCCTAGTCATCCTCAGTAGTTTTGAGTACTTATGAGAGATAGATGACCTAGTTATTGGTCTACCCATGAGGTAGGATCATAAGGTTATCTTGAGTCGATGTTTGGTCTACCATTGGGTAGGTTCATACGACTATACAACTCTATGTCTTGGTCTACCTGTAGGGTAGGATCAAAAGGGTTGTTTGGGATCTACCATATGAGAAAGGTAGGATCCATGTCCACTGCAGGGATATGACAGAGGTGAGGATATGTTAGGAATGGGTAGTTATGTTTAAGATGTAAACTTTGATATGTTAAGAAATATTTTGGTTGTAGTATGTTCAAGTGATTGGTTCCCCCACATACTAGCATAATTCATTATACTGACGGATGTTTTGTTTGTCAACGTCTTAGGTTTATCAGGAAGTGGATAATCCTTTAAAGTGACATTGAATGAATAAAGCTAAATAAAGAATTGGCAGATTGTAGATAGATAGTTTCTTATCTGGGGTAAAGTTCCTCAAATCCTATATTTTGCAAGGTATTGAAAAGAAAGTTATTATCTTGTTTTAAGATTAGTTGTGGTAGAATTTATTAGTTATTTTTTATTTGCAAAACCATTGATCCTATTTTGGGATAGTGGCTCCAGCTTCTTGGTCTTCCTTAATTGGAGGTTATCGGGAGGTGGGGTTATTACAATTGGTATCAGAGCATAGTTTTCCATCTCATCTCTAATAAATTTTACAAACTCCTTAGAACCCAAGGGAGTAATGAGAGAATTTTCCAAAGAAGGAGGTGTCTAGAAAATGATTAAAATCTGGGGGCTGGAAAGATTTTCCTCTGCCCCACTAGTCAGTTTGCGAGGACTCTCGGAATTTATGTGACTGCCTGGCCAAAATCTAAGGATGAGTCAAAATAAGATACCTCTAAGTCTTCTCATATGTGTGCATCCTTCTCTATCCTTTTCATAGAGAAACTCTAAGTGCTTAGGGCTTTCTCCCTCTCTTTGCCTCCTCCTGAGCTTGAGGCTTAAGAGTACTAAGAATTAAGGAATCCACCATCAACTAATAAAAATCATGTAAGAAAGATGTCATGGAAATAATTGTTAATTATGGAAGTTAGACTGATGTTAGTTACATGCTTGGGTGGCATGGCCATGTTGATGTGCCCTTGGTTAACCTTTAGGAGAATGTTGGGTTTAGTCCATCTCGTAGGAAGATGAGGACAGGGTTAGCTTTGGAAGGAGAAGCCTCTAGGAAGAGGAAGAGACATGATGCATCCTCTGAGGATGATGCTCAACCCAAAACCTTAAGTAGTGGATAGAGAAAGAGAAGACATGATGATTTGGATATCATAGTTGAGCATGCATACAAGTACATGAGATAGGCATGAAACACTTTGGATGATCTTGGTTGGAGATAAGTTTTGATAATATGTTTCATCCAAGTAGGGATAGATGTGTATCCTTAAGAGCATGGCCCATCTTCTGAGAGAGAACCTCCAGTGGTAGGACCAGTTATAGGGTTAACTCTAGAGAGAGAGAGAGACCCTGATAAAGAAGGTTTGAGACCTAGACTTCGAGGCATGAGGAATCATGAGGAGGTTTGGAATGATATGGCCTAGAATAGATAACCCTGAGTAGTTGTATGGAGTTGCTTCATGCATTATCTTTAGCGGATGTCGTACCTTAGGTGCCTTTAGAGGAACCAAACCCTGGAAAGGAGAAAGAGGCTTCTTGAACCGATGTGCAGATGATATGAGTGCCTACCTTTTATATGTAGGAAGTAGAGTTCCCAAGGCCCTAAAGAGGTATGGTGTGGTAAAAAGTGGTGAGACCTCACACCCAGTTGGTTGTCCTTGTGTAGGATTCTAAGGGTTTCTCACATGGAACAATGTTAGAAATATTATGCCTTATCATATGGGTATGGTACATGTTTGAGTAGATGAGCATGTAGTTTAGGCACCTGGTGTATAAGGGGTGAACCTGGGGTTCCTAGACTAAAGAGGGGAAGTAGTAATACATGGTGCACATAATGCTCACAAGGTTGACTGAGTTCATCAGATTTAAGCATGACCCCCATGTGTTGGAATAGAAGGAAACCCTGCTTAAACTGAGATATATGACTGATGAGCCACTTACACAAGTTGGTGACTTATGCATGTACGATATGGGTACAACTTGGAAGAATGATGAACAAGTATGACATACCAAGGAACTTAGAATGGTTTAATAGGTTGTCTACTTGTTGTCCATGTGCATAGGTAGCATGATAGGGGCTAAGCATATACATGATGATATGAACCTTAGAAGTAAGGTTGTTTTGTGACCTCTATTATTGTCAAGTGGTAGTTTTCTCCTATCCTGGGAAGGACCCTTCATGTTGGGGTGAGCACCAACCCCTGTCTAGGTTTTAGGTAACCTTAAGAGGTCACTTGTAAGCGCTTGATAAGCTAAGTGTAAGAGCACATAATAGGAGCATGAATCTATAGACCCTATGTGTGACCATCTCTAAGGGGCATGAGGATATGTTGCCATAGAGGTAATTTGTATGGGACCATACCAAGTTAGGTAGGTCACCATGATTCCTATGAAGGGATGTAAGGTGAACCATGAGTGCCCAGAGCGGTGATGGAGATTTGGGTGAGGATTCATGAATTATATGTGCTATGATATAATCCTAAGTAAATACCAAAGTCAAGGAGGGATAAGTCTGATGGAAGTAGGAGTTGTCTATTCCCTAGATGCACAAAACCATATGGTCGGGAGGTAACAACTACCTTTTCCTGAGGACCATGGATTAGGAGGTTGACCACCTTCATAAGTTCATGGGGCCTAAGGGGTAAATGTGAGAGACACTCCATATATGCATAAGGGAATGATCACCCCAAAAGTACCAGCACCATAGAGACCTTGTGGAAATGACGAAGTATATTACATAAGAGTGATGTTAAGACCCAGAGGTGATGGGAAAAGTCTTCCCATGGGTGTAGACACATAATGGAGATGTTCATGGTGTGGAGTCAAGAGAAGTATGTTTCAAATTAGACTAGAATGTGTAATAGTGATGTGTGATGCACCATCTCTACTCTTAGAACATGATGAATTCTTTTGGACTACAGCCAAATACTTAATTTCATCTTTTTATGGGTGTGAGAGACAGGACAACACACATTCCATACTAAGGATAAAAATGATATGAGAGGTTAATACTTGAGTTGAAACCTTAATATGGTAATTGATGATTGAAGGAAGTACCACACCCTTTGGAGAATATATTGGATAGGTGATTTGAAAGCATAAGGAGAACAAATGTAATATGAGGACGTACCTATCTAGAGTAATTTGCAATCTATGAGTTACAAATTTGGATTTGATAACTGAGGTGATGGAAGCAAGAGCTCGAAGTTTTCTTGACACAGATAGACCTAAACCTGAGACAAGGATGATGAGTGGAGTATATGAAGGTTTATATCTTCACCATCACCAATCACATAAGGAAGCTAATGCGGTAACGAGATGTTCTCAGCTAAAAACAACTCATGTATACAACTGTCTTGTCTAGCTAGTAGAGAGAGATGAAAGTGGTTGCTAGGTGGACCCTATGACCATTAGAAGACAAGATATGTGTGGCTAACATCCAGATACAACTAGACTTGTTGGTCGAGTTTGTGGTTGCCCAGTTAGCCATTCCAAATCTTGATGAGATAAAAGGATTGTTATAAGAACCTCAGATGCACCTCTCAGGAGGAGTAGGTGGTGAAACCCACTAATAGAGTGTTTTAGGGTTTCTGAGGATTCACCCTTATAGAATCATGTCATGCAAGAAGCTCACCGTGGTAATACCAAGTTGGTTAAGGTTTGCAGAGGAACCTTGAAGGCTTGGAATGAAGATGGAGATGGAAGCATATGTGTCCAGTTGCCATGCATGTTATTGGGTGACGGCTGAACACCATAGACCCAGTGTGTTGCTACATATGATTGTAAATTCCTGAGTGGAATAAGAGTAGCACACCATGGGCACTGTGGTGAGTCTCCCCAATATCAAGACAATTCATGAAGCAATATGAGTTATGGTAGATTGCCTTACCAAGTCAGCATGTTTCCTTAGAGACAACTGCCATTGTGACAGATCTAGTTGAGCTATTTTTTTTTCAGAGATAGTTTGACTACACAGTGATCCGAGTTTGAATATTTGTGAGCATGGCCTTAAGCTCATTTCCATGTTGTGGAAATAGGTACATGAAGTACTTGATATTAGATTGAAGTTTAGTACAACATATCACCCCTGACTAATGGACAATCAAGAAAGTGTTATCCAAACTTTAGAAGGTCTGATGAGTGCATATGTGCTCATTTAAAGTGGACCACGGGAGCAGTACCTACCCCTAGCAGACTTTGCTTGTTATGACAACCACCAAAACCAATATCAGGATATATGAATCTCTTCATGGAAAGGACGTGTCGGTTGCCACTTCGCTAGGATGATGTCGTTGAGAAGACCCTGAAGGTGTTAGAGAAACCACAATTGTATGCTAAGAAAGTCACTTTGATCGAGCAATGGCTAAGGAAGCCCAGAGTCAATAGGAGTCATGTGATGATGCAAAGCAAACTAGCTTACACATCAGTGTGGGTGAGAATGAGATTTTAAAAATTTGACCACTCTGAGCTATGGATAAGAATAGAGAGAAGTTGTGTCCCTAATACATGGGTTCGTTTGAGTTTTGGGAACTAATTGGTTGAACTATTTTTGTTTAGCCTTACCCCTCAGGAGAATATGATGTACGATGTGTTCTGTGTGTCCGGTCTAGAGCACAATGTGAGGTACTTGAGCCACATGCTGAGCATTGAACTTATTGAACTCCAAGGGAGGCTGACTTACCCTGAGTCACCTGTGAGGGTACGAGATACCTAGGTCAGAGTGCTCGGGAGTAAAGTATAGTGATGGTAAACGTTCTTTGGAAGCACCATGGAGAGGATGAAGTCACATGGGAGTTGATGATGGATGTGGAAAAAGTCATATCCTAAATTGGTTGTATGTTGGTGGAATTATGAGGAAAAAATTCCTATAAGAGGGGAAGGGTGTTACAACCCCAATTTTGGGGCTTATATGGTTTGAAATGCAATTTCTCCAATACATGTATGATTATGAAATTATATGATTTATCTATAATGAGTGGATTTCTTTGATAATATTTCCTATAAATGTATCATTTCATGGATCCTAATGAGTAAGTGAATCCAATATGATAAATAGAAAAGAAAAGTTGAATGATATCAAATAATGCATAAAAAGGAAAACAAATTAAGATAATGATGAGAAATATGTAGAATTCCTTGGAAAGTTGTATGATTGATCATCATGGATTAGATTTCGAATCCACTTGGTTAATAATGGTAAAAGGAATCCAAATAAAGAAAATAGAAGGGAAAGAGAGAGAAAATATGAATAAAATATGCCTTTTTAAGTGATCACTTTCACATGAAGAAAAGTCTCTCAGACTTCTCAATTTGAGTCCCAAACATGGCACACAAGTATTGTAAGTCATTATGAACTTTTCTGTAAAATTTGGGATCAAACAGATAAGTAGTTTAGGAGATATGATTTTTTGGAAGTGTTCCTAAAGTGAGGAGGATTATTGGGTCATGTATTAAATGTCACAAGGCAATAATAGGATTGGGATTTCTTGTCGCCTGAGAACCATTGGATCATGATCTAGTAGTGAGAGGATCATCTCCTACCCCAGTCGATCAGGAATAGGAGCCCATGTTTTCCCACAAAGTTTCCTCTCTCCCTCAACCATCTCATCCTCTGATTTTGGCTCCATCATTTTCGAGATAGGATTCCTAGCTCTGCCATCCTTGGATGGCTCTATTCGGAGAAGGATTGGGGATTTCCCCAATTTTTGTGGAGGGACAACCTCCATAGCAACCTTCCTACGCCTATATAAGGGATTATGCACCCATCAGAGGTATGGGCGGTGTGCCAAAAGGTAAGGAGTATCTTGAGAGGGAGTTCGTCACTACCAATTTCTTTGCTAGAAGCCCCGTCTTCCTCCCCTTACTCCATGGTGTGTTGTCACTGATTTCATTCTCACCCCACTGTTCTGGTCAGTCATCGATGGATTGAGCAAAACGATGACTTCAGTTGGGCCTGAAAGAGGCACGTCTAGCTGCGCCGCCGTCTGAGTGATGCGGAGCATGAAGTCAACAGACATGCTGACTCACCCAGTTGCATGTTCCAGCCTCATCGCGAGGAAGGAGATGACCAAGCAGGAAAAGTCCTCCATACCCCTAGAGCCAATTCTGAAAGTTAAGGGAATCCTTATCCTTTGGTTCTTTTATTTTAATATGGCCACGAGGGAACAACTGCTTTGTTGGCAGGACCTGATTAGTTTGGGCCCCAACCTCGATGGCATGGATAGTACTTGCCATGCTGACATGGCTTCATGCGATTGGCCAGTTATATTTATTCGGTGAAAATCATACCTCATTGATGGTAACTCGAATTAAGACAAATAATATATAAAAATTGATCAGGAGAATGTAAGGAATGCAATAAAAATAATATCAAGGCCTAAATTTGCTTGAAACTTGAAAAGTATGTAAAGATACTATATTTAATGGTTTTCATTAATTTAAAACCTTAAGTTTTGAAGATTAAAGGATATAATTGTGTTCCCTAACTATTATGAGCAAAGTTTAGCCTTTTGACATAAAAAGGACAGGTTAGATAATTGGATGATATTTGTTCATAATTTGCTTAATTAGGGTTTCATGATTTTAAAGGTGCATTAATGGACTTAATAGCCCTAATTTTGATATTTATGAGGTTTAATGGATTTGAATATGGGAATCAACCAAGAAGGCATGAAAATGATGTTATTGAATTAATTTATGGATAAAGATCCTTAAATTGGATAATTTGAGTAATTAGGGTTTTATGAGTAGAAAACATATTTTAGGGTTTGTTGACCTAAAAATGTAAAGTTTGAGAATTTGATCTAAGAAATCTAATGAGACTTAGAAACCTTAGAAATGTGTCCTACGTCAATAAGGAGTTGTTTGCAATATGATGGTAATAGTTAGGCACTATACTTATTTCTAGGATAAAAATTTACTTGATCGGTTGCTTGACTTGCTTGATTGGACATCTTTATTGGATTGAATATTTGGCTCATATTTGAGACTTCAAATCAGGTATGTGGTTACACTTATGACTAATTGGTCTAGTTTTAGGACAAATTTTGAGGTTTTACTGGTTGCTTGAAATTATTTCTTAGTTGGTTGTTATTTCGTGCAACTATAAAGGGACTATGGCTATCACCATAAATATATGTGCATAACTAGGTCAGATCCTAGTCCTCCTCTGTAGCTTTGAGTATTTGTGAGAGATGGATAACCTAGTTATTGGTCTACCCTTGGGGTAGGATCATCAGGTTATCTTGATTTGATGTTTGGTCTACCATTAGGTAGGATCATATGACTATACAGCTCTATGTCTTGGTCTACCTGTAGGGTAGGATCAAAAGGGGCTATTTGTGATCTACCATATGAGAAAGGTAGGATCCATGCACACTACAGGGATGACATATTGGTGAGCATATGTCAGTATTGAGTAATTATGTTTAAGACATAAAGTTTGATCTATTAAGCAATAATTTGGTTGCAATATGTTGTTACAAATATATGCAAGCTATTGGTTCCCCCACATACCATTATAATTCATTATACTGACTGATGTTTTGTTTGTCAGTATTTTAGGTTTATCAGGAAGTGCGTGGATAATCCTTTAAAGTGACATTGAATGAATAAAGCTAAATAAAGCATTGGAGGATTGTAGATTGATAGTTTCTTATCTAGGGTAAAGTTCCTCAAATCCTATATTTTGCAAGGTATGTGAAAAGAAATGTTTTATCCTATTTTAAGCTTAGTTGTGGTAGAATTTATTAATTGTTTTGTATTATTTACAAAATCATTGATCCTGTTTTGGGATAGTGGCTCTAGATTCTTGGTATTCCTTAATTGGGGGTTTCTGAGGGGTGGGGTTATTACACACACACACACATACACACACATATATATAATAGTCAGTGCGCATGTGTTGCATGTCTTTATTGATGAATTAAAGACATAAACATAACTCAAAGAAATATATAGTTATCATTGGAATATCTTTTTACATGGTTATCTTACAAATCAATCAAAATCATAATAGTACAAGAGCATTTGGCATTTTTATAGGTATCATGTGATGTAGACTGGGAGGCATAAATTGGTGCCTTAAAAAAGAGTAGTACTACGATTTTGTAAAACCTTATTATTAAAAAGGAGTTTACAATGACAAAAGGTAACCCATATGACAAATTAAAAACATATGATGCATACAATATTAAAATATATAGTATTTGCAGTACAACATCCTCAATTAATGCTAGAACTAACCTCCACTAATAAATTGTTATAAAGTTGTTACAAAAGCACTACCATATATTATGTTTGACTATTTTTTACTTTCAAAAGTATTGTTTAAATTTTAAATGGATCTTGTGCACCATCAAACTTGAATATAGGAAATTCTAGAAATTTTACATTGGAAGACTTTACAAAAGTTGAATGTAGATAAATACACAATATCATTGTATATTTGATATTGTCTGATATACACACAACACATTAGTAGTTGTTATTTATACCTACTCCTTATGTTTTCCTTCAGTTGTAGTTTAAAGTTTATATATGTTTCTTCTAAGATATCCCGAATAAATATAACAAACCAACATTAAAAACTGAAACTCTTAATAATATTTTTTTTCTACAAGAAAGAAGTATTTCAGACCATTAGTGCCAGATCTTGAAAATTAATTTTTTTATATCATTATGTTGGTTTTTTATATTACCTAAGAAACTTCTAGTTTTAGAGTAGAATATAGATATATCTATCTATATATATATATATATATATATAATAAATTAGAATAAAAAAATTTGTATAAAACACTACTATCAATTTTAGCTTGAGGGTAGTTAGAAGGTGATATGGTAAAGCTTTCAATTTCAAAATTATTAACTTTAAATTTATGAGTACTTCTAGCAATTCGAGTCCATGTTTGAAATTGAAAGACTCTATTCAACTCCCTAGTAATCCACATAGTGACTGCTTCTCTTAAGTATCACAACATGCACAATACATATCTTTTTGACAATAGATTATATTACAATAGATGACAGGTGAATTATGTTTGTCGCATCGCAAAATGTACATACCACCCAACCATGATGGTCTTTGGGAGGGATAGACCTCAATACTGTGATAGGGGATGTTGTATTGTAACTACATAATTCATGGAATGTGTTAGTGTAGGTTGATCGATTTGGTTGGCATTTGATATGGTAATGAGAAAATGTCAAGTTTAGTTTGTGTTGGATGCCATCATGAGTTTTATTGCCTAAGGTGATGGAATGAATACATATCCATGGTATGCGCGAGTGATATCAACACTCACACAAATTGTAGCAATTCTAACAGATCTTTAAAGCAAAAAGTTTGCTAATCTCAAAACCTCCTCATATCCTTACCAACCCCGATACATATAAGAACACAAACTCAAAACCAAAAAATGGTGGTAGTCAACGTCGGTAGTCACACTAACTTCTATGATTATCAGTTTAATCTTGACTATTAATTAAAATATTACTTCATTGAGACTCAATTTCTCCTTATACATGTGACTATCCATAACATCAACTCTTCCTAGAAAGGTATATATTTGTGTAATTACATGGATCATATATTAGGGGGGGATGAGAATAATAAAAACAATATTTTACTAAATGATCAAAGAAAAGACAATAAATAAGTCCAAAATTCTAGTATGAATCTAAAATTATATATAGGAGTTGTTTATTCTCTCCTTTAATTTTGGAGTATAGTAAAATAAACAAGAGAGTAACAACGCTGGAATAAAAAATAAAAAATCAGTGGTAGATAGGATATTCAATTTTAACAAATAGTTGGTAACCAGTAAAAATGTTATGTTCTCTTCTTTAACAGTGATGGCTAGTTTAAGTAGTGATGGCATTGTTCCTTTCACGATGAGAATGACAATAAATTCTTACCACCTTAGTTTAAAAAAGAAACATATATTTAAAATTGCAATGTTGTGAAACAACAAAGTTTACCTTAACTTCGAGATGTAAACAACACACCAACTGGCTGTCATGTCAACCTCATGCTTCTTAAGTTCAATACATGTTATTTGATAGTTCAAAAAATGATGTTCAAGTCAATAAATATAAATTCATGAATAATGTCATAAGTTGGGCTTTAGTCCAACTGCCAATATGCCAAAAGGATAAATTGACTATGATAGTTTTAATGGTGGATATTTGCATGGACTTATTTCTTACACATCATGGAGATAGTCTTAGGATAAAGAAAAACTTCCATATATCTATCTATTAAACCTAAGAACTTACAGGTTGTGTTCCTAAGCCAAACGTATCAACTATGATGCTTGTGAAGAACCATAAATAGTATATTTATCTCGAACGCAAACTAAAGGATTGAACTCTTAACATATATGGGATTATGACTAACTATGATGCTAGTGAAGAACCATAAACGGTATATTTATCTTGAACGCAAACTAAAGGATTGAACTCTTAACATATATGTGATTATGACCACAGAAGGCATCATGATAACACCATTCGTAAGTCATCCAATATATATAAAAAAAATTAATTTTTCTGGGTAGTGAACTTCTGTTGAGCTGTTGAGGCCTAATCTAGACCACGCAATATCAAATTCGAAATCTGTGGATTCAGCCAAATCTACAAAATGGGTGAGCAATGCTTTCCCCGTTGTCTCAGAAATCTACCACAGTGGCTAGTCTACATAGAAACCTCTAAAGGATGCTACGAAGCCTTTTTTAACTGGTACATTGGCATGATACTTCCTTTTTATGTGCATATTTTAACTTGGTTTCATTTTACGATCCTTGTTCAATATCAATCAGAAATCTTCGGCATGTATCTGCACTAATTTTGGAAATAGATTATTTTCTTTCCGGTTGATGAATGTGTTTAAGATGCGCCATATTAAATTTTACCAAGGCATTTTGTTTATTGGCACACGTAACAATTCAACAATAAAATATACAAAAAGTAGAGTAGAAGGTCTCCTTGCGGCAATCCTCATAGAACAGCAGTTGAATATTGAGCGGTGGGAATAACGTAAAATTAGCTATGTGATGGACCGAAAACTTACCAGCGTATACCATTCTAGATTTTAGGGCATGAGATGCATACATATATTCTTTTCAAAGAAGAGTACTTGTGGCTATTTGAAGGGCATGAGATGCATATACATATATTCTTTTCAAATAAGAATACTTCAGGCTAACACAAATTTCGCACAGCTTCTTGTATAGCTTGGAATATATTCATATTAATTCACGGTGGGAGTATAGATCATGTACCATCTAGAAATGCAAGAGAAAGGCACATATGAATCATACAAATTTATTTTTCCTAGAATGGAGGGCCACTCTAGGCGTTCCTTTCAATGCCAGTGAGCTCCGGAAATACTTAAATGTTCATCATTAATCTGCAAAATTTGATCAAAACTGAGACTTCGTATAAAAGCTGAATTTGGTAAATATGTTAAGTCGTTCACGTCATCGCCGTGACGTTTATAGGACAAACACGTACTGACTCGCATGTTTTTATAATCAAGGATGGAGGGATTTCAAGTAGATAGCAGTCAGCAGTAGCATATAGAGTGAGGAAGTTGCACCCTTGGTAGGGGCAATGGTTGCACGCTTCGCTACTGAAGGGCGTCAAGGAACAACGACGGCAATAACTTCCGTATCAAGAGGTTAGCTAAATAGCATGGATGACCTCCTAAGGACCTTGATGAAGACAATGCAATATATGAAGGCCTTTGTTATGAGAAGTGGGATTCCCCCGGAAGGAGAAACACGAAAACATAAGGCAATGGTGGCCGCTCCCGCCTTCTGGCGGAAACATTATCGAGGCCGTTGCTTCGTCAAGGTTGTCGTAGGCCAGCTCACAAAGATCTACGCTACTCAGTTTGAGGCTGCTGTGGCGGCTATTGCTGCAGCGACGATTGCGAAGGTTACGTAGCCGATGCCTTCCAAGGATGAACAATACAGTTACCTTCTTTTTGTACAAAGATAATTTGCTTGGATCCCGATCCAACCTCATGATAAAAAACTTCCAGATATCGCAGCCGTGCCAACATGATTATGTCTCCAATGACTACTTCACAGATAATCTGTTGCAACACTCACATGACTCACGATAGTACGAAGACAAACAAGTTTAACCTAATAATCGTCAGAACTTTCACATATCTCTGCGATAATCATAACGTGACAGATGAAGCAAACACCAAAATTCTCGACTATGGAATACAGGACAAATCCACATATGTGTCTACCAGAATCTTCACATTACAGATGACTATGATATTGTAGTACTCGCTAGGACCCCGCAAAACCCTAGACTCAGGAGTCACGTTGCTAGAAAAAGTCATTGGAATCTAGATGTTGAAGGAAAGATGACCACATAACTAAAAACTCGATTAATTATAATGTGGATTACGAGCTTGTCGCTCACGTGTTAAACATGTGCTAGGATGGAAACGAGTGGAAAAAAGGTATATATATATATATATATATATATATATATATATATATATATATATATATATATATATATATATATATATATATATATATATATATATATATATATATATATATATATGGATTTTCTTCACTGCCCGCGCGGGTAGCTTAATTATATTACCCGTGGATGGAGGCACAGTGACTCACTTGTAAATACTACAAACTTTGCTAATTCCAGTGATATTCGGTTATGTAAATAAGTCTTCCTCCGACTTGATTTCGCCGGACGCAATCGACACACTCTCGGACGAGATCACGCGATGCAATTCTCAGACAGATCTAATGCTTGGAGTGAGGTCGTGTTTTCGATCGAGTTGGGGATCTGGCCTATCAGTTGGTTCATGTACATGTACAGGGTCTCCAGCTTCGTTAGTCTTCCTAGTTCCGGCGGGATCGGTCCCGACAGCTTCCCCTCGGCCATGTCGATGTACCAGAGCCCGCTGATGTTGCTGAGTGCATCACTGCCACCCAACGGTCACCTTGTCGTCCAGAGCCAAGGCCTTATTCCTTGAAGAGGAAGATGACAACAACGCGACTTCTCCGAGACACCACTTCCTAGATGACTGCCACATGTATGGGAGGTACCTCAGAAGGAACTGGGACGTATACATGTACAAGGGTGACATGTCGTTATGCTCCGAGGACTGTCGAGAAGAGTAGATCCGGATCGACAAGGTACATGAGAGGACAAATAGGAGGAGGAGGAGGAGGAGGGCCAAGGCCGCTGCGGCCTCGGGGTCGGTTTCGACGCAGGTCGAGACCAGGGAGGATGTTGTGGCAATGGGAGTAGTAGTACTTGCCGACAATGAGGATTATTTCTGGTAAGTCAACCAACCGCAGACCTTGTCATTCTTCCTCCTCTAAGATGGGGCTTCTAATGCCTTGCTTGGCAGTAAATTAGATTGACTGCTAGGTGTTTGATTTTATTCCTGACCAACGTGGAGGGTAGGAAATAGGCTTGCCTTGTATATGTAGTTCTTACTTAGTTTTGCAACATTCGCCTGACTTCCACAACATTGTCTGCGTTTCTTTTTTAATAGCTAAAATGACGTGTAGCTGTAGAAAATCTATCTTGGCTATCTCAATGCAAGTGTAGCTATCCTCAATGTCGTTCAAGGACCAACCAACAAGGGAACGACCCCTGAAATCAAAGGGATTGCCAAGCTATTGTTCTGTGTTTTTTGGGTGTCGTGTTGATGTTGTAAATATTTTGCTTGTATTCTTTCTCTATGCGATGTTAATCTGCTATCTCATAGGCACATCCTTGTTTGGATCGATTCAATTGGTGGAGTAAATAAAATTGTGTGCAATGTGCTCCAATATCCATGTCGTCTACTACACCTCTCGTTCTTTCTTATTTGTAATTCTGTGTTTCTGCTATCTCGTCCTCTATTTACTTATCTATTGGATGAACGTAATCTGATTGCAAACTGAAATAAGAGAAACTAATGACAAATAAATTAATCTGATTGCAAACTAAAACAAGGGATGGGGATGAGGATGCCTAGTTAAACAAGGGATGGGGATGAGGATGACTAGTTAAACAAAGACGAATCGGAAATAGCTGCAACCACAATGGAGCAGTAGATAAGAGATGGCAGAGGAGGTTGGGGCTGTAGGAGGAACAAAATCATCATAATAATAACAATTGTTATTCAGAGGTCTGTTCTGGTCGTGTTGATACACCTCCATGCTTCAAACTTCATCTCCTATAGACATAATAATGAAACAAATAGAACTGAAAGTAAATATGAAGAAAGTAGCTAGCTTCCTCTTCTTTTCTTCCAAATCAAAATAATAATACATATGAATAATCTGTAAGGCGAGTATATATTTTGTAATCCATACACAGAAACTATAATCTTAGAGAACAAATTGTCAAATTGTAAGGTGGGTGTGTATTTTGTAACATACATAAAAAAATTGTAACATGTCAGAATAAATTGTAAGGTCGATAGACATTTTGTAATGTATATATACAAAAGGGTCATTCATTCGCTGCATCTATTTTGTAATAGGAAGATACATATTTGTAATGAGACATGCAACGTTTGTAATGAGATGACCAAATTTGTAATACAAACACTCGTTTTATATTACTACGTTGTTTTTGTTACAAATATCAATTTTACTTGATCTCTGCACAAGGCTATCACCATGAGTCACGCGCATCGGCAGTTCTACTTACTGTGTCGGAGCCTGGGGCGGCAGCGAATGATATCATCCAACTATAAACGAGAGGGGGATCAAATCGCGCTTGGATTGGGTTTCTTTTGTTATATATTCGTAATGTATTTTGAGACAACAATTTCATTCCAATCCCCAAAATGTAACAATTTCAGTCACATTGTAATAGGCAAGAGCCAACCGTAATGTAGGTGATAATTTTGTAATATGGATACTCATATTGTAATAAGCACGTGACATCTGTAATATGGGCAGTCACATTGTAATAGGCAAGAGATAATTGTAACATAGGTGACATTTATGTAATATGAATAATCATATTATAATAAGCAAGTGACATATGTCATATGGACAGTCACATTGTAATAGGCAAGAGCAAACTGTAATGTAGGAGATAGTTTTACAATACGCATACTCATATTGTAATAAGCAAGTGTCATCTGTAATATGGACAGTCACATTGTAATAGGCAAGAGCCAGCCGTAATGCAGGTGACAGTTTTGTAATATGGATACTCATATTGTAATAAGCAAGTGTCATCTGTAATATAGACAGTCACATTGTAATAAAAAACAACCAACCATAATGTAGGTGACAGTCTTGTAATATGGATACTCATATTGTAATAAACAAGTGTCCTCTGTAATATGGACATTCACATTGTAATAGGAAACAACCAACTGCAATGTAGTTGATAGTTTTATAATATGGATAGTCATATTTTATTAAGCAAGTATCATTTGTCATATGGACAATAAAATGTAATATGGAAGAGTCAACCGCAATGTAGGTGACCGTTTGTAATATGGATAGTCATATTATAATAAGCAAGTGTCATATGTAATATGGACAGTCACTTTCTAATAGGAAAGAGCCAATAGTCATGTAAGTGACACTTTTGTAATATGAATACTCATATTGTAATAATCAAGTTCCATCTATAATATTGACTTATTATTCTATCATTCCTTGAAACTTTTGGTTTATTCTTAATTTCAAACCACGATCTGTAAATAATAATTGATGCGTCAATATGAAATATCTTTTTTAAGGATGAATGCAATATAATGATGCCCTTTAGTATCGTGTTATGGAGGAAATACAATAATAGATCTAATAAGAGAGAATCATTACAAATATTATATATTCTTAGGCCTAGTTTGGGTGTTGCATTTCTAAGTTCTGGTAGTTTGTGAGAAAATTTGCCGCCAGTTGGCAATAGTTGTTAACTTTGGTAAAACAAGTGTGCTACTGCTAGTTGAATCAGCCGCAGCGGAACAAAGATGAATGGTATAATTTATAGAATTTAATACAGCGACTACCGAGACTTGTGATGTACTTATCCAAACGTAAGGTTAGTCACTGCCCCACCCACCACCGCATCCTCCTCGAAATGCATCAGCAAAACTTTTGATAATTACAAATAAATGCCACCACTTTCCTGCCAAATAACAGATGAGCCGACAACATAGTATTTACAACATTTTCCACCGCTACTTAGCATGGGTAGTAATATTTAGGCACGGGTAACTTCGCTTCGCTACCCGCGTAGGCAGCAAGTGAATTCCCATATATATATATATGTATGTATGTATATATATATGTATGTATGTATATATATATATATATATATGTATGTATATATATATATATGTGTGTGTGTGTATGTATATATATATAAAAATGTATATATATGTATATATATATAAATGTATATATATGTATATATATGTATATATATATATAGACAAAAACACACACAAATATATATATATATATGTATATATAGACAAAAACACACACAAATATATATATATATATATATATAGAGAGAGAGAGAGAGAGAGTCAGGCTGGAATACACTCGAGTGTACAGATTACGCCGTACACCTCAATGGTGTTTGCCTATCTAGACCTTATCTTTCCTAAATCCAATCCATTGATCTTTATGGTTATAATAATAGTAGGCCAAATATAAAATTTGAGCTCATTTGGATGAGTGTAAGTCACTCATCCAAGGACAACAAAATCGATGCACAAAACTAATTTGAAATACATGATTTTTGTCTCCTTTAGATGCACGACTTATAAGTGTCCTAATGAGCTAAAATTTATTATATAGTATGTTCTTATGATAATTAATAAGATCAATGGTTTAGATTTTTCAAAAATTTGTTGCATCTTCAAAAATGAGTGAGGTGTACGGTGCCTCTAGTACACTCGAGTGTACACTAGCCTGACTCTCTCTCTCTCTCTCTCTCTCTCTCTATATATATATATATATATATATATATATATATATCCACATTAAAGAATATATATATTCTTAGAAAAGGTAAGAGAAATATGTATTATTAATATGATTAGTGTGAGGATAAAACCAAGTGCTCAATAATTCACATGTTTCACTTGTACTTATCATACACATGCTTAAGAATTATCCACATAAGTACAAGCACTGTCTCATGATTCTAAATATATGATGTTATGAATTCTGCATCAACAAATATTGGCAAACTATTATGAATGTGTGATGCATTGGAAATGATATTTTGTGTAACATATTTTTAGAAGTTGTTGAAAATTATTAGGATTTTGATTGACTTATGAATATGAAGAAAAGTGATATAGAGTTGATCATAAGAAGTCTTATTTTCAAATACATGTGTTGTGAGTGTCATTGGTTTCTTGTCTTCTTTTGGATCTTGTGTATTGTGTACTCTAGAAGCAAGAAATGTAGTCTAGAATGAAGGAGGTCTTTGACCATGGTAACATGGCCACAGATTTGTCATAGCTCTAAAATATTAATATATTAAAGATATAGAAAGGATACAAAATATACATTAGAGCCTGCTAGTTGTCTAACAACCAGACATGTCTTATGTCGTTGTAAAACTTTCACATTTGGATTTCGATTCAAAGTGGTTGTTTTTGTTGCCTCCTTGTTGAGACATCAAAACCTTGTCTTCTTCTTGAAGAAGCTTCTTATTGTCACAAATGTTGGTACTCATGGTGCACAACCTTTGTTTCTAAGAGGAATAAAACTCAGAGTTGTCAACATGCTGGTGATTCTCTTCTCCTTCTCCACCTTTTGTAGGATGTTGGGGTAATTTTTTCTCTCTCCAAGAGGAATAACTCTTAGAAAAATTGTCTAACAATGTGTATAAAGTGTTTTTCACTTGATGGATGTACATCCTATTATATACAAGAGTCATGAGAATGAAATTTCCAAAATCCACCCATGTTCCCAATTACAACTCAAAAGTAGATTCAAATAAGAAAAACTCAAATGATTATCCCAGTTGGTGGACTATCTTACTGAGTCATCTAAGGGGGACCTATTTGAACCTTGACTTACCTCATTCCATTATCCAGTCACCCAACTCATTAGTCATAGTCTAATTCATTTTTCCAATTCAATTATAAAGCAAAGAAGGCAACTTTGTTTCCTTTCTCTAACATGTTCCAATTTTTTAAGTTTCTTGACATGTCACATTACCAAAGTGATGATCAAGTAGTCAACTAAAATCACATTTCACTTGATACAACCATCCAATCACCCAACTTGACCTTCTAGTCACCGGATTGGAATGAATAGCATCACTTGCAAGATTTAGAACCATTCCAATCATAAGATTAATTATGAACTATAATTTTCTTACGCATTTGTATGTGTGTGACCCTATAGGTTGCACATCATGATTCTATTGATGTCCAAGACCTCACAAGAAAATAGTGGTTTCTATCATCATATCATTCATGCCCAATTAATTGGAAGTAGTTGAGAACAACTTGAACGTATAAAGTGGCCAATGTGGCCATCACCGTATAATCCCTTTGCTACAAATATCTACATTGAAAATGAGGAATGAAATTCTCGTCCTCTTAATATTCAATCTATGTTTCTTCAACTAGAGAAGACCATTGAGATTGTGTGAGACTAGTATCATATTTTGACTCACATGATAATGGCCATGGATTTCATAGTATTGCTTTTCAACTGGCCAGGATATCACTCTAATGAATGGACAATTTGCATCTGAATCACTCCTAATAATCCAAAGGTGTCATAGTGCACCAAATAACCATTTCTATGACAACCCTTATTTCACTTCGGGCTAGTGTTGAAATACACAAAATAACATGTGTTTAATGTGGTGGCATCAGGTTTGAGGATTACAACCACTAGTTCCAATTGAGATGTGACTTTGACTAGCATGATATGACTTCCATGTGTAAATTTCAAAATGTATCTTTATAGTACAACTTATTCTCTATCAAAAACCAATATATTCATTGGCATCCAATATCATGACTATACATTTGAAAACTACTAGAGGGGGGGTGAATAGAGTTTTATAGATAATTTAACAATTATTGAACTCAAACAACCACAATGAAAATATTGGACAAGGAGACACAAGGTTTAGAGTGGTTCCAACTATAGCAAATACTATAGCCGTCAATCCACTACCCGGTTGCTTACCCAACCGGGATTTGAAAAGAAATTTATTTTATTACCTCTTCAAGGAATTTACATAAAATACAATCTCTTTTCCTAAACCCTTCAAGCAGCCTTCACCTAGAAGTAATCGCCAACCTTGAAGCAGCCTTCCCTTGAAGTAGATGCACCAACTCCCGTTGCACCAGCCTTCTGAAGTAGCTTCCCTTGCGATAGCCTTCTTGAAGTAGCTTGAAGTCCCCTTCTCCACATGAGAAGTCAACCCTCTCCAATCCGCAGCCTCCAACCCTAGGAGTAGCAAGGAGAGTACAAAGGATAAATAGGAACAAGAAAGGAAAAGGAAATTACAACTTATCCTTTAAGCCCGAGGCTTGATATGCCTAGATCAAGCGTAAGATCTCCTAGCCAAGTATGTGAACTTGTGATTGCTGTGGGTAGGAGAATCTAGCCTATAGGACACGAGATTGAGCTAAGGAGAATGTAAGCCAATGATCACAGTGCTCAAATTGCTTGCAAAGGATTGCTCAAGTATGCTCAAGTGTATTCTCAAGTGTAACAAGTGAATTCTAGTGTCCTATGGCTTGTCCTATTTATAGGAATGGCCTAAGTATGCTTAAGGACGTTCTAGACAACTTCTAGGGGTTTCTAAGTGCTTAACTAGCCGTTAGGTACAAAGTTGTTGCTTTAACAGCGGCTAATTAATTTATTCTGCAGTTGCTGTCAGAGACCATCTCGGTCGACAAATGGTCGACCGAGTCTCCTACTCGGTCGAAGTTTTGTCGACCGACAGGCTCTCTGGAACAAGTGATTTGCAATGTCTTTCTTCAACTACCAACTAACTTGTTTGTTATGTCTAACGGCTACTTTGGATCTTTCTCGGTCGAGAAGATGGTCGACCGAGAGTGTCTCGGTCGAGGAGTTCGTCGACCGAGAATGATCCTGTTTCAAGGTTTCAATTTAAGCACTAATTATATGTGTGAGTGTGCAAAGGTGATTCTATTCAAATGGGATGACATGTCTAACTATGGTGTTTGGCTAGGGAAAATCTAACGCTTGATTTACATGCAAATCTAAGTACTTGTACATTATATATTTGTACAAGTTTTACAACATTGATTACATTGCATGAAAATAAAACTAAGTAAGCTCTTGGATTTTCCCTTGCTACTTTGTCATCCTGCACACTTAAGTAGCTCGTTAGATTAATAAGAATGAAATGTTTGTCATCATCGAAACAAAGGGATTTTTAGATGTCCATTTAGCCAACAATCTCCCCCTTTTTGAAGATGACAAACATTTCCAAAATATGAAATAAGGAAATATAAAGCATGTGAGTTTCATACCTGAAAATTACCTTTTGTAGCCATATAAAGCATGTTATGAAACTCATTTATATTTTTGATTTTTATATTCTTTCTCCCCCTTTGTCATTTCAAAAAGATATCCAAGTTGAATATTTTATTTTTCTTCTCCCCCTTAATATTATGCTCCCCCTTAAATAGATATCCATAGATTTTTGTCTAATTTATCCATACTTTATTTCTCAATCATTTGCAAAGGATGTTAAGCCTTGAAATGATATGAGATTCCCTTAAGATCCTCTAATCTTAGAGTACATAAAAATGTCTCCATCCAAATGCAAGAGATGTTAAGCCCTATTTTGGGTAGAGAATTCCTTCAAGTACAAGGTACCATTTTTCAATAAATGCATAAATTTCTTTATAATCAATGAAAATTTTCAGCTACACATGGTGATTACAATGTTTTTGTAAGCTTCTTCAATCAAATGGTCAAAGTTGTTTTTATGATCTCCAGCATCTCCGTCGACGAAGGCGATGTCGTTGATGATCGTCACTGGGCGGAGTGGCTTCCCGATCTTCTCTTCTTTTTCTTCCGACGACTTTCTTCTTCCCACGGGCAGCTGAGGATGAGGCCATTTGTGTTTCTTGAGTGTGGAGAAGAAGCAAGGAAGATTTGAGGATAAGAATGCTGAAGGGTTGCACGAAAATGCACTAGAGATGGACTATGGAGGCAAGGAAATGCAAGTGTGAGTAAGTGACTCATTTTTGCTCTTATTTATAGCATTCCAGCGACCTGGTCGGTCGACGAATCGTCGACCGAGCGTCCGCAACGGTCGAGTTGCAGACGCGCCACTTGGTTCCCCAACGGTAAAAAAAAACGGTCATAACGGTCGGTTTACAACGGTCGTATCCAACGGCTATTTATCGGTCGAGCACTTGTCGACCGACGTTGTCTCGGTCGAGCATTTGTCGACCGACAGTTCGTCCGATATTGAGTCTGTTTAGTATTTGTCGGTCGAGAGAGATGGGCTGACCGAGAGGTTCTCGGTCGACGAATTCGTCGACCGACAGACTTACTGAGTAATTTTTAAAGCTGATTTTTAAATGCAAATGGTAGATCATTTTTGTAGAGCATATACATGGATATTCTAAGGGAGTAATGTTGGGATAATTTAAGGCTTTAAATGATAACAGGTGATTTAATTTTCAAAAAAAAATTTATATTAAGATTTGATCCAAAGAGAGAATTTCCAAAATAAGCAATTTTTGTCGAAGCTTATTTTAGGTCGCCCTTGACTACGACTATAGCGCCCCTTAGTCAAGTTTTATTTTGACCAAGAGGCAAATTTTGCAGATTTTTCAGATTGAATATATTGAGTCTAATATCTGCATAAAATTTAAATATCAAGTTGAAGCACAATTTAATTATTTCAAAGATACTGAGTTAGAGATTTTGTTGCAAGCAATAACATATGACTAATAAGTTATTTTGCTTGTTTGCATACAATGTTCTATGCGCACCCAATGATGAAAGCATGGTCTAAAGCATACAATGATAATTCCATTATAATTAGTATATGAATAGACCAGAAAATATTTTTACGAAAAAATTATATGAAAATAGGAATTTTCTTTTTGACTTAGACTTTAAATCATCTAGGGAACAAACTAATATTAATTTCATTTATATTTGTAATTATGTAGAGTTGAGATAGACATCGAAATATGCAACTAATGTCATTGGTCATATCTTAACTTTGATTTTGTTCATTTAGTTTGGAGGCTTTGGAACCCAAACTAATTCTATATCTTTTCTCTTATAAGGACATGAAAATGAATAGTGACCAAGGCGTAAATAGTAATGACAACATATTGAGTCAACTTCATATCTTTTTCTATGGTTGTGTCCTATGTTGTCATTGGGTGAGGATGTCCTTTTAGGTACATATATAGATTGGGTTTGTGACTTTCTCTGACTAGGTTGTTGATGAGATTTTCCTTTAGGCTTGTAACCTAGTCCCCTTCTCCCAATTTGTTGATAGGGATTATCTAGAATTTGATCAAGAATGCCATGGTTATTCAAACTACAAACTTGTTGTTGTAGCTTGGCAATCTCATCTATTCTTTTCTTAATGTCTATTTTTGCTTGGTCTAGATTGGATGACAATAAATTTCTTTCTTTAACAATAGTGTCATAATCTATATGGGTGCATAATAATGGTTGTTTTTGAAGATCGTTTACTTGAGTCTGTAAGTTTGAATTTTCAACAGAAAGGAGCTTGCAATCGGCTTCCATAGATTTTAACTTAAGATTAGAAAATTTATTTCCCGCTTTAAGATCTTCATTTTCAGATGCAAGAGCAAGAAGTTTAACATTTAGATCATCATTTTCCTTATTTGATTTCTTTAACTTCTTTTTGCACTCAACATATTTATTATGTGTTTCTTCAATAATAGCAACTAGTTCTTCTTTAGATAAATCAAAAAGACTTACCTCTTCTTCTTCTTCTTCACTAGTTGTAGCAATAAAGCATTCTTTGTGCTTATCCTCTTCCTTTGATCTCCATGGGCATCCGGTTGTTTTGTGGTTTGTTCCTAAACACCAATTGCAGCATGTAGTGGTTTCGTCCAAGCACTTTTCACCATTTCCCTCCATTCTTCAAGACCTGGTTAGGGTTCCTTGAAGCCTGCTCTGATACCAATTGAAAACTACTAGAGGGGGGGTGAATAGAGTTTTATAGATAATTTAACAATTATTGAACTCAAACAACCACAATGAAAATATTGGACAAGGAGACACAAGGTTTAGAGTGGTTCCAACTATAGCAAATACTATAGCCGTCAATCCACTACCCGGTTGCTTACCCAACCGGGATTTGAAAAGAAATTTATTTTATTACCTCTTCAAGGAATTTACATAAAATACAATCTCTTTTCCTAAACCCTTCAAGCAACCTTCACCTAGAAGTAATCGCCAACCTTGAAGCAGTCTTCCCTTGAAGTAGATGCACCAACTCCCGTTGCACCAGCCTTCTGAAGTAGCTTCCCTTGTGATAGCCTTCTTGAAGTAGCTTGAAGTCCCCTTCTCCACCTGAGAAGTCAACCCTCTCCAATCCGCAGCCTCCAACCCTAGGAGTAGCAAGGAGAGTACAAAGGATAAACAGGAACAAGAAAGGAAAAGGAAATTACAACTTATCCTTTAAGCCCGAGGCTTGATATGCCTAGATCAAGCGTAAGATCTCCTAGCCAAGTATGTGAACTTGTGATTGTTGTGGGTAGGAGAATCTAGCCTATAGGACACGAGATTGAGCTAAGGAGAATGTAAGCCAATGATCACAGTGCTCAAATTGCTTGCAAAGGATTGCTCAAGTATGCTCAAGTGTATTCTCAAGTGTAACAAGTGAATTCTAGTGTCCTATGGCTTGTCCTATTTATAGGAATGGCCTAAGTATGCTTAAGGGCGTTCTAGAAAACTTCTAGGGGTTTCTAAGTGCTTAACTAGCCGTTAGGTACAAAGTTGTTGCTTTAACAACGGCTAATTAATTTATTCTGCAGTTGCTGTCAAAGACCATCTCGGTCGACAAATGGTCGACCGAGACTCCTACTCGGTCGAAGTTTTGTCGACCGACAGGCTCTCTGGAACAAGTGATTTGCAACGTCTTTCTTCAACTACCAACTAACTTGTTTGTTGTGTCTAACGGCTACTTAGGATCTTTCTCGGTCGAGAAGATGGTCGACCGAGAGTGTCTCGGTCGAGGAGTTCGTCGACCGAGAATGATCCTGTTTCAAGGTTTCAATTTAAGCACTAATTATATGTGTGAGTGTGCAAAGGTGATTCTATTCAAATGGGATGACATGTCTAACTATGGTGTTTGGCTAGGGAAAATCTAACGCTTGATTTACATGCAAATCTAAGTACTTGTACATTATATATTTGTACAAGTTTTACAACATTGATTACATTGCATGAAAATAAAACTAAGTAAGCTCTTGGATTTTCCCTTGCTACTTTGTCATCCTGCACACTTAAGTAGCTCGTTAGATTAATAAGAATGAAATGTTTGTCATCATCGAAACAAAGGGATTTTTAGATGTCCATTTAGCCAACAACATTGTCATTATTCATCATACACACTAGTCCTATGTATTATTGTTGTCCTATAACATCTAGAGTAATAAACTAGAAAGGAAATAACAAGAATGATTACTCTTAATCATACTAATGATATCATTTTTAGGTCCTCAACCAAAACCATATGTAATCGATTCAAAACACTCTTCAGACTTTATTATATATATTCAATGTCTCAATGTTGAAATAGACATAACAAGTGTAATTGCCTTTACTAATAAACAAATAATGTACAATATTGTATCTCTATTAAAATCATCACATAATGGCTCTTAGGAATACAACCAACATCTATTTTCTCATGCACATTTCTCTTGGATGAAATGAGTCCATGGATGATTGTATCCATTCTCTTCCATTTCCTCCCCTTAAACTTGGTCTAGTAGGAGATGCCAAGAATAGAAGGAATTAGTATTGGGTAGAAGACAAGTATATAGGAATGTTTCTCTAAAATTTGGGAAGATTTAGTCTATATTTGATATTTATGAAAAGAATTTGAATTTAAGTGAGAAAAAACTCACCATTAGCCATTATTTTTTTTAAGAAGCTAAAACATATAAGACATGTTCTTGTATGTTTTAATTTTTACTGTTCAAGAGATTTTAAGCCTAAATCTTTGAACTATTTTTAGGTATTGATTGAAATAGTTAAGTTGTGATAGTTTGTATCTAGATTCATTTATAAAACACTTGTATGTGAATTTATTCATGACCTAATATTGTTGATTCTAGAGTCACAAATCTACCTAGTTTATTCCAATTTATTGTAGGGAAATATGGCATCAGATATGATAGAGGAAACAAAAATTTACTGCCATATTCCTCATAGACAGTAGATTGTGTCAACAACTATGTAACATAAAGGAGGGTTGCAAGGTTTACTCCTGGTCCTAAAGCAAGTCCAGAGTTTATCCCTTGAATCAGTGTGTGTCTTTCTTTAAGTTGCACCTGGACAACTATCGAAAGTGGCCTCCTAGTTGGTCATCATGGATAGAGGTTGAATGTGTCCTCTTAGCGAGTGGAACTAGCATCCTCACCTCTATAGTAGTCCACACAGACAACCATGAACTCATGTTGTTCTAGATGAATGATTAAGGAGTTGTCCTTTCTAGTCAACATGCTAGAATCGACTAGCTCTCTGAATAGTCTCTCCCTTGTTGTTTCTCCCTTTGATGGGTATAACATGCTTGGTTTCTAACTTTACCACAATTGTGAGAAGACAACAATTCTCAAATCTTATTATTGTGTCTCTAGAAAGCCTCGAATACACCTCTATTTATAGGAGGTTCAAGGTCAGGAGTTCTAGTCTGAGCAAGAGTCAAAAGGAAGGAATTTCATGAATTAATAGGAACATCCAAACCACTAATCAGTTAGTTCAACACTGAGCTAGTCGGTTCACACATGAGACGATCAGTTTAATGCTTGAAATGGTCGTTTCACTATGTTTCCTATTTGTAATTTTATTGGCATTTAATATTCAAATAATGCACAACATGACTTCACCAACAATCCTTGATCTAGTCGTATGAACCAACCAAATGGTCAGTTCACAACCTGAATTGGTCAGTTCATAGATTTGAGATGATCAGTTCACTAGCTGAACCGATCATTTCAGATTTCTGACTGCCAATGCTGGTTCGAATTGACCTGACACTTGAATTGATTGGTTCACACTTGAATCAGTCGATTCACAATCACGTCAGTCAATATTTAACCACCATTGTTTAAACTGAGTACCTAAACACTATAGTAATCTAGTTAGACATCATTCATGAATAAACTCCTATTCCAGGTGTATCCTAGTGTCTGACCCAATAGGTTCCAAGTTACATTGGTAGTGAATGTCCATAATCAATTTATGAAATCACAAGCAATGAGTGGCATCTAGAAAAACATCATTGCTACTGAAGTAATTGGAAAGTTTGAAGAACAACTTCAACCTACAATATATTATTGGTGTTAAAGTGATCATATAGTTCTTGTGTCTCTAATATCTGGTTTGAGCTCGAGTCATCGAATTATCATCCTCTTCAACATTAAATACATGTTACTTGAACTAGAGTAGACTATCTGAGATACATATTAGCATGGTCATGCATTGTTCAGTCTCCCTTATCAAGTGGCCAAGATATCATACTCATGTAGGAGGGACAAATCCCATCTACATCACTCACAATCATTCCCATGTGTCACAATGCACTAGAGCTTCACCTTTCTAGCAACCCTTATTCACGGTCATGGTGGATGATGTCAAAGTACATCCATCAATATGTGATGAGTGTAGTGACATTAGGTTTAAGAACAACAATCAACACCATCACTGTGAGTGATGATTCTAACTACCAATCATGATTTCCATGCATCACACCCATGTGGTTTTGTCTGATACATCATTCTCTAACAAGTTTCTACGAGTTTAGTTTGATATCACATATCATGACATAATG
This sequence comes from Alisma plantago-aquatica, assembly GCA_963693085.1. Classification (NCBI taxonomy): domain Eukaryota; kingdom Viridiplantae; phylum Streptophyta; class Magnoliopsida; order Alismatales; family Alismataceae; genus Alisma; species Alisma plantago-aquatica. The sequence goes on along the minus strand of OY856410.1, from coordinate 219,835,889 downwards.
AGATTCTATCATCAACCAACACATGCTCTAGTCTTATGTGTTATTTTTGTCTTTTAGCCTTCCACAATAACATCCGACTAGGGAAATAACAAGAATGTATATACTCGTAGCATCCATATGATCTCATTGTTCATGTCCTCAACCTAAAGACATACGTCATGGAGTAATATCATTATTTATATATTTATTAAGTTATATCATTAAATAGAACAAAAATGTGAAGATTGCCATTATTATTAATCAAATTTCTTAAATGATATGTCATTACAATCGTCATATGATTGGCTCTCAAGGCATACATACCAACTGACACCCACTTGTACTTTGATCCAGTCACCCATAAACTTAATCCCAAGTGATCTAAAATGACCTTCATGTTTGTGTTGTGAAAATGCATTTGTCAAGGGTTCAACCACATTTCTTTCAGTTTGTAATCTGCAAATCTACAAACTTACTCAATGTATGATCTATCATATGATATGGAACTACCTTTGTATGTTCTTGGAATGTTGATGCGATCTGGGTTCCTTAGCTTGTGAAATAGCTCAATTTTTGTCACAATATAGCTCAATTGCATATCTGATGCTTGTAATTATCCCAAGTTGAGAGATAAACTTCTTGATCCAAACAACCTCCTTTTACACATTATATGCAGCGATGTACTCGACCTCTATTGTAGAATAAAAAATTGTCACTTTCTTGAAACTATTCCATCTTAGATCTGTATTGTTTAGGAAAAACACAAATATAAACTGCGATTTGTAGTCATCTTTGTCAGTTTGGAAGCTTGCATCAATGTAACACTTTTGCACCAACTCTCCCTCACCAAAGTAGACAAGGAACTCATCCCTAGTTATTCTCAAGTGCTTAAGGATATTCTTCACAGTAGTCTAGTCAGCTTCACTGCTCATCATGCTTAAGTCATATGAGACATTTGGATGAGTGCAAAACATTATATTCATGATTGATCCAATTGGAGACGCATATGGAATCTTACTCATCCACTCCCATTCTTCACAATAGGGACATTAAGCTCTAGAGATATTGACACCATGAGACATGGGCATGTTTCCTCTCTTTGAGTTCTCCATGCTAAACCTCTTCAACACTTTGTCAATATATGTGTTCTAGCTTAGGACAAGAAGCCTTCTAGATCTATCTCTATAGATATTGGTTCATAATATATAGGATGATTTTCCTAAATCTTTCATAGAGAATATATTTCCTAGCTATGTTTAATATATCTAAAGTAGGGATGTCATTTCCCATCAATAGTATGTCATCTACATAAAGTATGATGAATAGAATCATGCTCCCACTAACTTTATTGTAAATGCATGCTTCATATTCAGTTTGAATACATCCAAACTCTTTGACTATTTTGTCAAATTGAAGATTCTAGCTTTGTGATGCTTGCATTAATCCATTGATTCACCTTTGTATCTTATAGACTTTATTTGCATCCTTGGGATTTATTAAACCCTCAGGTTGTGTCATGCACACATCCTAAAGAAGATTCCCATTAAGAAATGCAGTTTTGACATCCATCTTCCAAATCTCACAGTCATGATAAGCTGCAATAGAAAACGTGATCCCAAATTTCTAAACCATGGTAACTAGAGAAAAGGTTTCATCATAGTCAACACCTTGAACTTGTCTGAAATCCTTCACAACCAATCAGACTTTATAAATGTGTACATTACCATCCATGTCAATCTTCTTCTTGAAGATCCACTTGCACCCTATGGGTTTTACCCCTTCAAGTGGATCCACCAATGTCCATACCTTGTTGGTGTACATGGATTCCAACTTAGATCTCATATCCTCAAGCCATTTCTCAGATTTTGGACCCTTTACACCTTCTAGGTAGGTAGTTGGCTCATTATCAGTGACTGACTAATCACCTTCTTGAGTCAGAAAATAACCAAGTCTATCTAGCTCAAGGCATGTCCTACTTGATCTATGATGTTCATGTATTACATGGGGAATTTAAGATTCCATGATGGTTTGTAACTCTATATGTTCCTCTTGCATCTCTATAGGTTCAATTCTTTCTTTTTGATCTCAAACTTCTTTGATTTTTACTTTCCTCCCACTAATTCCTTTGAAAATGAATTATTTTTCTAGGAATACAACATTGTCAAATGGAGTATAAAAGTAGTTTCCTTTAGTTTCCCTAGGATATCCAACAAAATAACATATATATGATTTTTCTTCAAGCTTTTTGAGAAACTATTTTCTCACATAAGATTCACAACCCAAATCTTCATAAAAGACTCATTGGGACGCTTCCCATACCATATCTCATATGGTGTCTTTTGAACTGATTTAGCTGGTACACAATTTAGTATAAATGTTATTGTTTCTAAAGCATAACCCATAAGGAAGTCAGAAGATAAGCTAAACTCATCATTCATGTCGCCATATCAAACAATGTGGATTCTTTATTTATGATACACCATTATGTTGTAGTGTTCTAGGTGGAGACCATTGTGATGCAATACCAAAGTCTCACAGAAGGTCCTCAAACTCTTGACTTAAGTGTGCTTCACCTTGATTAGAACAGAGTGCCTTAATACTTTTACCAAGTAAGTTATGTACTTAATTCATGAAATTCTTGAAATTTTTAAGAGTTTTGGACTCATGTTTCATCAAGTAAACATGACCATACCTACTAAAGTCATCAATAAAGGTAATGATGAATCGATAACCACCTCTAGTATTTGTTCTAAAAGGGTCGCATACATATATATATATATATATATATATATATGAATCCTAATAGATCACTAGCCCTTTCATTATTACCAGTTAAGGGATTCTTTGTCATCTTTCACCACAAACAAGACTCACATGTCTCTATGGATTCAAATTTAGAATTGTCTAGATAACCATCATCTATATGCAGTCTAGAAATGTGATTCTCATTGATGTGCCCTAGATGACAATGCCAAAAATATATTTTCTATGAGTTAAAGAAATTTAAAATGTTGATATTTACTCTATAAACATTTATCCTTATATCCATCACATAAAGAACCTAAGTCATTGGGGCACTGCCATAAAAAATCTCATCTTTTGAAATAGAACATTGGCCATTCTTTATTTGAAAATCATATCCATCCTTGTCTATACAAGATATAGAAATAATGCTTCTATTAATGGGTACGTACAAAATAGTAATTCTTTAACACTATTACAAGCCCCATGGGTAGAGATAAATTATTATAGGTTCCAACTACAGTGGAAGCAACTCTTGCTCCATTTACGTCTCACAGTTCGGCATTTCCCTTTCATAGGTCTTACTTCTTTTTAGATCTTGCATATTCAATCATATGTGAGATCCATATCTGGTATCTAGTACCCAAGATGAAGAGTAGACAAATTCATATAAATAACATATATACCTAAAGAGGATATCCCTATCCCCTCCTTCATCTTCCTGAATCTTTTTAAGTACATTGCACTTATCTTTCTACTTTTCCTGATTGTTGAATATTTGGATTTCTTCTTAGCCTCATGACTCTTCTTGGCTTTTCTTTCATCCTTAGTCTCCACTCCACTGATCAACCTCACATATTTGTCCTTCTTCATTCATTCTTTAGCATTTGTCAACATACTAAGCAATTCTAAGAGTAGTCTGAACATATTACTCAAGTAATGGCACTTGATAAATTGGTTATATGATTCAGGCAACGGTTCTAGAATCATATATGTGGCCAACCCTTGTCTCAAAGAGAATGCCAGTTGCTATAGATGTTCTGCATGTCCAACCATATTGAGCACATGAGTCTGTACTGGATCTTCTTATGTAATCTTACACTCAAAGAGTGTCTTTGAGACATTGTACCTTTATTGCATTTGAATGAGTATGGTTCACATTTTTAAGATGTGTAACCATCTTAAGAATTCTCATGTCTTCACAATTCTCATGCAACCCATAGTTCATGCAACATAGCATACAGTGCTTGATGCTTAAGGCATCATTGGCATGCTTCTAATAAGCATCCACCTCATCCCTAGATACAATCACGAGAAACCTCTTCTGGAACTAGTGTATCTAGGACATAGATCTTATGCTCATCATTGAGAACCCTTCTCAAAGTCTAAAACCACTCATGGAAATTTGTCTCATGAAGTTTGTCATTCTTAAGGACTAATCACATTGATGGTTTTTTTGCCATTTTTCTATACAAGAAAAGTTGCAATTTGTTAAAATTTCTTTTTGATTTAATTTAATTTAATAAAATTTGACGATGTTTGATTAGGCCTTTAGTTAATTATCACTCAAAGTAATTTGATCAAATTTATAGCCATCTCATATCTAAAAGATTACATAGTACAACCTTCTAGTGAGCCAACACCCAAAACAATTGAGTTATTACCCCACCAACGCCAACATCCATAATCAATCAAATAAGGTAGGCAACGTTTGCAAATTGCATCCAATGAAATTCTTGGATAGATGGTATGCACAACTCTTTACAATAATCATCTGCATGCGTGTTGGTACTTAATCTCATTAAGTTCACCTATTTATGTCTGACCTAAAAGCCAACACAACAGTGATGCACCCTTCTTGGCAAGCGCACATGACTACCATCACACTTCACGAGATGGATAGTGCACCATGCCTAGTGTGCCCACGCATAGTCGATCAAGATTTTCCAATTAGTTTATTATGAAAAGCATCTAATACTTAATATTTTATTGAGGGATTTTATATTTATATAAATATGTGTACATATCCAATCACAAAATACTTATAGGTATCATATACATACTATATCCCACAAACAAAACATGCAATTATAAAACACAAGTGATGGTTATGGACATACTATTGTAATTCCTTAGATCCATAAGTAATTATTACCACCTAAGGTATACATCATATATAGAAACCTATTGTTAATTAAGATAAATGCTCAAACCAATCTGGTTTGATCGGTTCAACTCTTTGAACCAATTGGTTCGCCTCCTGGTTGGTTGACTGGTCTCTCAGATTTGTCATATGGTCTCCAGTCCAAGTGACTTCTGGACACCTCCTGTCGATTGGTTGGGCCACCAACAGATTGGTTCTACTCCTCTATCATTAGGTCTCCTCGGTCCTCCAACCAATCAGTATCTATTTTAAACAAGTGGTTCATCTGGTGCAAAAGGTCTTCTTTTCCATAACAGGAATTAAAACTATCCTAATATTATTTAACATATTACATGGTAATAAGAAAACCTCGAGTTACATTTGAGGGGAGTATAGGAAAGAGAGAATTAATACTTTTACATATTGAAGAGAAGATAGAGGCTCCATATGCAAAGTGGGATAGAAACATGAATAACAACTATCCAACCAAACACAAAGATATATAGTTATTGGCTATAACCATTCTAACATCCACCATCAAAACCAATTATGGGCAACACATATAAATTGAATATGTATATATCATATCATATATATAGGGATCATATGTGGTGTTTAATCAGATATGCACAATAACCATTATACATATTCACACTGTATGTAATAAAAATGATAAAACCAAAATCCGATTGTATCAATTAAATCCCAAAACATAATAAATTAATGTGGTTCTAATACCACTATAGGGAATATGGCATCAAATATGACAATGAAAACAAAAATTTTACTTCCATATTCCCCTTAGACAATAGATCATATCAGCAACTATATAATGGAATGTAGGGTTGCATGGTTTATACCTGGTCCTAGATCAAGTCCAATGACTATCCTTCAAGATGCACTTGGAAGTCTGTCGGCAGTGGCCTCCTGGTTGATCACCATGGATGACGGTTGAATGTGTCCTCCTAGCAGGTGGTAATGGCCTCCTCTCCTCTATAGTAGTCCACACGGACCACCAGGAACTCTTATAATTCTAGATGAATGAATAAGAAGAAGCTATCCTTTTGATTTGATGTACCAATGTTGATTTCCTCTCCAAATTATCTTTCCCTTGTTGTTCCTCCCTTTGATGGGTAGAACTTGCTTGGGTTCTCACATTACCACAATTATGAGAAGACAAAATTTGTTACAGGTTACTATTGTGTCTTTAGAAAGCCTCGACTACCTCTCTAATAATAGGAAGGTCAGGGTCAAGAGTTCTAGATGGAGCGGGAGCCAAATGGACGAAGTTCTAGACTGAGCGGGAGACAAATGGATGAAATTTCTTGAAATTTTGGAACAAACAAACCATGAACCGGCCGGTTGTCATGGAACTCTTTGTTACCCTCATCCTACCCTCACTGACTACTGAGTCACTGGAAATAGGGTTCGGGCATATGTTCATAGAATGGCTCATATATGTCACACATGAAATATATATGTAAAAGTAGTAACAACATACTAAAAGAGGTAGAAAAACATGTACCCATTTCTACTACTAGCATCCTAGGATGTTTCTTTTCTGACCTTAGAGTCTTTATGCAACAGATCTTCATTTAGAAACTAAAAATTAGATAAACCAAACATATTAATGCTAAACATTAAGTACACTATGAAAATGTATTGAAATATTTTAAGAGTAATACAAAACTTGCTTGGCTAGAAATGTGATCGTAATCAAGAAGAAGAAACAAAGAGAAAACACTTAACGACATCATTTTATACAAATCATGTTTTAATTTTGTTTATCCATAATGCCAAGATTAGGTTGCAGCATGGGTTTTTGTATATTATATTTAAGGTTTGTCAACGTAGAATACTCAAAAATGGAAGTAGTAATCATATGAAAAAAAGTTGAACCAAGTAAACAAGTATCTAAGCATTCATATGAGCATACATACAAGCAAGCCAATATCATAGTAGGGTCAAGAGGAAAAGGTACCTTACCAGTAGAGTACAAATTGTGAACCTTTGAGTAGATTCTAGGGGTGGTCCAATCCCAAGGGGACCTAATATACGAAGGATATAAGATAGAGCCTTATATCACTAGGGTTTGATAAGATAAGCATCATGTGAGTCATGTAGAAGATTCCCTAGATCTAGGTTTCACTTAGTTCAAAAAACATATCCAAACTTCCAAACATGCATGTCATTATTCAACATAGTCCAAAGATCAACATTAAGTCCTAGATCTAAGTGAACCATCCACATTATCTTACATAAAACATGGAATAATTTCTGATTTTAGTTACGAAAACATGGTATATGGATATCCACCAAGGATTAATCATAGGATCACGACTAGTCGCACTAGGCTAATTCCATGCAATATATTCTAATTTCCAAGTCATCAGATCAGAAAAGACGATAGGATACATTTAATTGGTATTTAGTGTTACAAGTGTGATGAGTTTAATGATTTGATCAAGATAGAGAAAAGGATTATCATAACAATTATATTTCATCATATGGGAACAACTAGGTTACCTTATTCATTTTAAGATACAAACTAGGCACATGAGGTTTTAAGATTCAAACATGGAAAGAGGCATGATAGCTCAACCAATATTTCCCAGATCATCATAATATTTACTGATTTGAGGATTGAAAGATTAGATGATGACAATTTAAGCTAGAGTTTAAGTCTTGGTCAAATCATAGCATGCATTCACTTAATGAAGTCACCCATTGGGTCAATCATAACCATTTAGGGTCAAAGATAAACTAGCAAGTCAAAAAGATGTTTAAGGCTGCATGTAGATGGTCCAAGGTAATGTCATAGTAAAAGGATGCTAGAGTTTATTGACTTTCATGTGTACAACATCACATATCATGCAAATCACAAGGATAGCATCATAGGTCAAAAGTCCTTTCATTTAAATAAAAGGCAATATGAGAAAGTAAGTTCAGAATTAGGTACATATGATAGTTTTAATGAAAATATTGCATTTTTTCAATCAAAATGACATATTATATCATTGGGTTCCGACAAGGGAGATAGGAGATATGGGGGTTTGATTAAACACCCCTAATTATGAATTTATGGAGGATTATACCTCTTTGGGCTGAGGATGGGCTGCTTTGGAGGCGGACTTCGCCCCTCTGGGACCCACACAGAAGACAAGGTAGGTCAGGGTGAACTTGGGTGGTTGGCGGCGTTCTCACAAAATTTGGGGTGTCTTCTAGAGGGTCAGAGTGATGGCGGGTAACTGTAGGTCTTTGTGGCTAGTGACAGGGCGTGGGTGAAGATGTTCATGAGTGAGCTAAGGCAAAGCCGGATCTGCATGCCCAGTCCATGCATGGAGCCCTGCGAGTGAGCACTATGAGCGGGCCCCATGATAGAGAGTGTGATAGGGTGAGAGCGAGGTGGGTTTTTTAGGTAGATCCACCGTCTATATGTGATCTAATGGAGTGGACATCCTCCCCTTTATGGAGATAGACTCACCCCAAACAAAGATCACACGGCGGCGTGGCTCACTAGAGCGCGCGAGCTAACACATGAGAGGGCCAACTCAACTCGTCAGGCCCTCGGGAGCAAGATTGTGGGTTCAGTGTGTCGGGAGGAGCCCTAAAGAGGAGAACCTAAAAATGAGGTGGTGATGACATCGCTAGGCAGGTTGAAAGAAAGAAGGTAGGAAAGGGGGAGTTGTGAGACGCAAAAAGATCAGGAGTGAGCGAGGAAAGATAGAGGGAAGTGAATCCTAGTTAAAAGATGCTTAAATTGAAGAAAATGGACAAGCATAGGCGGGGTTGGTGTAGGGCACCACCATTGTCACCGACCTGCCATACGGCAAGGCTGAGGCAAGGTGAAAATGCGAGGGGTCAGAGGCGTTGATTTGGGTGTGATCCTCGTAGGTCGAATCCAAGGGCCCAAAGACATTGTTCAAAGAATGGAGTCTTGTGATTGGTTGAGAAAGGAAGTAATGGGTCGCGAATGAGAAGGGAGGGTTTAGCGGGCCACACTGGTTTTAAGCCGAGTAAGGGTCACAAAGCAATAAAATCCAAATATAAACACATTTAATTGACCCAATATTTGAAGATTTATAACTTGGGATCTCAATGTATGATTTAGGTAATTTTTGGACTGTTGGATCCCTGATTGAATCCTCTACCTCATGAAATATATTTTATAGAAATAAGAGTTTATTGGATGGTTTCAAAGTTGATTTAATAGAATGAGCATGTGACTAAGATCAAAACTCAAATTAAGGGTTTAAATACATACTAAGTGATATTTAGTCAAATCCAACCCATCAACGGAGCATAAAGTGACTCAAAGTCACCAAACTAAGGTTGACGAAGGTTATTAGGATAAATGGAGTATATAATAAGTCAAGATGTACACGAATTTAATGAGAGTGAAAAACCAAGTTGTCACACCAGTTCACCGATGAACCGATTAGTCAACATATGAAACAATCAGTTCATGCTTGAAGCGGTCATTTTATTATGTTTCCTATTAACATCTATTTTGGCATATAGTATTTGATTAATGGACAACATGACCTCAAAAACAATCCTTGATCTAATAGTATTGATCAACCTAACAGTCAGTTCACAACCCTAAACCTCTGGTTCACATATCTGAGTCGATCAGTTCACTTATTGAACTAGTCGTTTTAGATTACTACCAATGTTGGTTCAAATTGACCTGATACTTGAATCAATTGATACAACACTTGAATCGTTCAGTTCATAGTTGTGTTAGTAAATATTCAACTGCTTTTTTTAAAATGGAATACCAACACACTTTAGAAATCAAGTTAAACATTATTCATGAATAAACTCGTATTCTAGGTGCATCCTATGTGTGTGAGCCTATAGGTTCAAAGCTAAGTTGGAAGTGAATGTCTATAACCGATTTATGACATCACAAGTAATGAGTGGTATCAACAAAGACATCATTCCCACCCAAGTAATCAAAAGTTTGAGAACAATTTCAAACTACAATCTATGATTGGTGTTACAATTGTCATATAGTTCCTTTGTCTCTAATATTTATTTAAAACTCAAGGCATGGAATCATCATCCTCTTCAATGGTTAATCCATGTTCCTTGAACTAGAGCAAGATGTCTAAGAAATATGTAAGCACATTATCACATATTTACTCACATGATCATGATCATACATTTATCAATCTTTCTTATCAAGTGGACAAGATACCATACTCCTATAGGAGGGGAAAATACCATCTACATCACTCACAATCATCCCCATGTGTCATAATGCTCTTGAGCATAACCTTTATGGAAACCCTTATTCAAGGTTATAGTGGATGATGTCAAAGTACATTGAAAGACATGTGATGAGTGTAGTGACTTCAAGTCTAAGAACCAAAATCACCACCATCACTATGAGAGATGATTCATGCTTCCAATCTTGATTTCCATTGATCACATTAAAGGTGTGTATATCAGATAGACTATTCTATAACAAGTATCTATGTGTTCAGTTTGATAGCATATATCATGACTTAATGAGATTATGTCACCAACTAACACACACTCTAGTCTTATGTATTATTGTTGTCTATTAGCCTTCCATAATAACAACTAAATAGGGACATAACAATAATTTATATACTCTTAAAATCCATATGGTCTCATTTTTCAGGTCCTCAACCTGAAGATAAATGTCATTGAGTAATATCATTCTTTAGACATTTATAATGTTATATTATATCTCATAACTAATTAAAGAAGAATAAATTAGAAGAGTGCTTTTATTATTAATCAATTCATTAAAAAGAATTCTATTAAAATCATCATATGATTGTCTCTCTAGGCATACATACCAACAATTCTAGAGTAGTATAATAATTTCTGCCATATATGATTATTATCTTGGTTACTTCTTATTATGAATTTGACAAAAATACATAAATTGCACTACTTTGTCGAAATATGTTAGGGGTGATTGTTATGAGACCTTAATGGTAGGATTGTGTGAACATTACTATTGTATTTTAAAGGTAAAAGATGAGAGATGTGTCCTCAGCCTTTGTGATATATGTATAATTTAGGGTATTAAAAACCATCATGTTTATGGCATACATGATTACAACTTCTACAATGGAATTTTTTCCACATGGCACTTCTTCTATAATACACCGACTTCCATGAAGATTCTTCAAAAAAGCACCAATATTCTTAATAAAGAAACCTTCTCCCAAATTGGAAAAGTCATAGTTTGGGTTATCAACATGGTGAGAAAAAGTTGTGTGAGAAGGGAGAGGGGGGAATAGAGTTCACCACTTTTGATCCTAGCAACCTAGACAATCAACATGGTTTTTTGCAGTTCTTCATCCCTCTTATTTGCATGGTTATATGGAAAGATCTTTGGTGGAGCAACCAAGGAGATATCGAGACGAGTGATGAGGGAGAGATCATATTTAAAGGTTGCATGTTGCTGAGTCGGTGAAAGGGTGATGAATCCTTCTGTACCAAGAAGATCGAATGGATAGTCCTTAGAATGTATAACATTCTTGAGGTATTCAATCAGATGGTTGATGTTGGGTTCATCACCGTTAAGATCTTCTGCATGTAGTTAATGTTTCTCTTCAACATCCCATCAATGTTGAATGACCCCATTCTAAGAAGAAGGAAAAAGTTTGATGGACTAGGAGCTCTAGATACCTAGTTGGTCGATTAATCTTGACCAACCCCAAGTTGTAGATAAGTGGTAGTGACGAGAGTCCCACAGAAAGAGAACCCAATACATTGTATTATTGCAATGGACCCTAAACTAAACTAGGCCAACATTCAGTGTCAAACATGCACAGTTTACATGAAGGGTGATGCCTTTAAAAGATAATGGTTTTGTCTTTATGGTTAATCATTGGGCTAATGGAAACATTCTTACTGTAGCGCCTGGCGGTGGGGGTAGAGTTTCGTGAAGAGACAAGGGAATAGAGCACTGCACTAGTATATGAGTTTGAGGAGGTGAATCCTGGGAGCCATGGATTTTATGGTAAGTTCCATCTATAACCTCTTTTCTAGAGAGACACACTAAAGTGTTATTTTAGAAGTGCAAAGACTCTCCCAATGTTTGTTATGATGGTGGAACGTAGAGAAACACACACAAGTGCAAGTTTTGTGCTTGAGAATGAGATGGAAGGATGAGTGAGAGGTGAGCCACTTGAGGAACTTGCTTCCTTCCCTCATCTCTGGAAGTTACAAGTGAGATATGGGGAAAAGGAAAGAAAATAATAAAGAAGACTACCACCTTAGGAAGAGTGAGGTGAAGGAAGTGGAGGGTGTCAAAACTAGGGCAAGCGGACTTGAAAGGAGGTGATAAGGATGAAGTTAGATCAAGAGTAAGTCGATACAAACCTCAACCCTATCCATCATCACTAAGCAAGAAATTCATCAATGAATCTTCTTCCAAGCAAGGAATCCATCAACACCAAGTAAGGAGGTTAGCAAGGAAATGTGTCAGCACCTTGGGGGGGGACTGTCACCCCAATTGCTCTATGGTTCCACTTTCACTACTTTCTTATGAGGAAGCTAAAAGCATGTCAATTTTTTTAGCTTACTACATTACCATGCATTGTCATGTTTATGCATATAAATTTAGGTCTCTTGAATGTCTCATATTCTTGGATCCATCAAAGATAGAGTTTATTATGATGAGAAAAAAACACTGACAATTAGTTTGATGTTAGCATTGTTGGTGTAGAGTGAGCACATGTGGTACGGCCTGAGTTACCCGTGGTTGATTGTCATGTAAAGCCATCAAGTAACAACCATTTCAAATGACTTTGCCCATCATGGGAAGCCAAATCAAACTCTAATTGTGGCAGGTATCTTGTGCCATTCTAGGATTGAAAATTTGTGATTGACTAAGTGTCATTTACAAAATATATATGAAGGCTATTTATTCACATAAAGATGCACTAGCAAATAATTAGCTTGGATGAAATTGGAGGATTTTTTATAAGAAATCCAAAAAATTTAGTTATTCTTATTATGAGTTCAAGAGAACGAGATTGACACTAGAGGGAGCTCCCATCTATGCATAGGATTGTACTTGATGAATGATTGTCAATGCATGAAGTGTCTTGATATTGGCTACGCATGTGGAACTACCATAATTACGCTAGTTACGAAACGAATCCAAAAATTTATAAATTGGTGTATTTGTATGTTCCTCAAGAAGAGTGAGGTGAAGGACGTGGAGGGCATCAAAATTAGGACAAGCCGACTTGAAAGGGGGTGACATGGATGAAGTCAGATCAAGAGTAAGTAGATGCAAACCTCAACCCTATCCATCAACACTAAGTAAGAAATCCATCAATGAATCTTCTCTCAAGCCAGGAATCCATCAACACCAAGCAAGGAGGTTAGCAAGGAAACAAGTCGGCACCGGGGGGCCGAACTGTCACCACATTTTCTTTAGGGTTCCACTTTCACTACTTTCTTATAAGGAAGCTAAAAAAACCATGTCAATTTTCTTGGCTTTCTGCATTACCATGCATTGTCATGTTTATACATACTAATTTAGGTCTCTTGAATGTCTCCGATTCATGGATCTCAAAGATAAGAATTTTTTTTATGATGAGAAAAAAAAAACTTAGACAATTAGTTTGATGTTAGCATTGTTGGTGCAAGAGTCAGCACACGTGGTAGATAGTGAATTACCCGTGGTTGATGGTCGTGTAAAGCCATCACGTAACGACTATTCCAAATGACTTTGACCAACATGGGAAGCCAAATCAAGCTCGAATAGTGGCACGTGTCTTGTGCCATTCTAGGATTAAAAGTGTGTGATACACTAAGTATCACTTACAATTTATAAATAAAGGCTATCTATTCACATAAAGATGCACTAGTAAATCGCTCGCTTGAATGAAATGTGAGGATTTCGATAAGAAAACCAAAAAAAATAGATATTCTGATTATGAGTTCAATAGAAGAACGAGATCGACACTGGAGGGAGCTCCCAGCTATCCATAGGATCCTCTTTTATGAATGATTGTCGGTGTCCTGATATAGTCTACGCATGTGGAACTCGCATAATTACGCTAGTTACGAAACGAATCCAAAAATTTCTATTACTGGTGTGTGTACGTTCCTAGATACATATAGTCTTGAACGGTCCATGTCAGTAATAGTGTCTCATGAAATACGGAGTTGAGTAGGGAAGGCTAGCGACAAACGTCCACCCAGGAGTTGGGACTCCAACTGCTGCAACTAGTACGGAAGGAAGCTGGCGGCGCGCGCCAACACAAGCAGAAAGTCGACCAGAACCGGCCAAAATGGGACCGACGACGACCGTGGCCACATGTTTTACGGCTAAAATGGGACCGACGATGACCAGGAGTTAAAAAGATGTTTGGCTCCTGCGGGGTCAAGAGATTCATTCTACCTTCCCTGTCTCAGAACGTGCGTGAAGGACCACCTATCAGGACGATCATGGACGGCTCAGAACATCTCCGTACACGGGGTAGGTGAATGAGACCTGCGTGATCGGCGTTGCAGCGGTGCTGAATCCCCGTACAACTACCCACATGTTCGATGGCTCCTAGACCACCGATCAGGATAATTCCAACTGCACTCTATCAAACTACCCCTCACTGTGTCCATTCAATCCGCCGATGGTGCTAGAATGTCGAATATGGACAGCTTGAAATTTTTCCTTTATTGATGATTCTTCAATAATGTATTAAGTTTGGTACGCTCTTGGGATTCGGAGGAATAAGTGTCTGCTAAAGTAGGCGCCGCATAGTAACTTACTAGGCCTATATAGTGAAGTCCTTTTTAGGCTAAATCAGTTGGGAGTTTTTTTTTTTGGTGAATCACGCGTCGCTTGCTATTTTTGTTTTGCTTTTGGTGTGGTATATACAATGCTTCTTGGTCCCACGGTGGGCTCAAAGGAGAAAAAGAAAACTGTACAAAGTATATACAAGGAATGCAAATAAAAGAACAAAATTTGCACTCTAGAATCAACTCCCTTGCATCTGCAAAGCACAAGAGCAAATCATAATCCCATAGCAATCAGTCATCAAGAAAAGACCTCTCACTCCAGCCAAACATCTGGAAAACTGAAACAACTAGGGAAGCATTAAAGACGGCATGTGCATCTTCAAAGAAACTAATTTTCAGAGAAGCCTTGAACGAAGAGCATCTTTCCTCACCCAAAACAAGAAAGCCAAAACTGAGCCAGAGATGGCAATTGGCAACACCATGAAAAAACTATACGCATGAAAGTTCCAACCCTACAACAAAGAGAACAAAGAAAAAAAATCTATACTTCAGAAATCAAAACTTCATGACAGTTTCAAGAACCGTATAAAAATAAGTCATAGCTTTCACTTCATCCTCTACCTCCCCAAACAAAACCAAACAAAAGGCCAGCAAGATCAGAACCCCTCAAGTTGAAACCTCCAGACTGCTTAAGCTGAAAACCATAGCAGAAGACCATAGCAGAAGTGCACTGCAAAAAACTCTAGAGAAAAATCATAGCAGAATAGCACATCAAAAGCTTCCCAGGGACATAAACAAAAGAATCCTCCAAGTCTGAACTCCCAAGAAAAACTAGAAAGAGGAAGGGAGCCACTAACAGAAGACACCATAGCAACCAACCACAACAGAAAGTCCACAGAAGAAACCTTCTCAGAACCAGAAGAACCCACCACACCAGCCAGAGACACAACATATACAAAACTAAAATAAGTCATCAATGTCTTTTTTTATGATCTTCCATAAGCAGAACCAAATAGTGAATTTCTCATCATGAACTATATTGTTCCTTTCATGCCAAAGCTAAGCCATAATACAAAGGCTAGTTAAGTGTGATTTCTTGTTAACAAACCTAGAAAAATTGATGGTATCAGTAGGTATACTAGGAATATAATCTCCAGTTGCTTCCTTCCAAATCAACTTAGCATAGGGGCAACCAAACATGCAATGATGAGTAGCCTCTTCATCCTCCATACATAAGAAATAGATAGAAGGTAAGCAGATACCCATTCTTCTCAAATAAGAAGACGTAGGCAATTTATTATGACCAACTTTCCAAGCATTGAACTAGTACCTTTTAGAACATTTAAAGGACAAAATCCAAGAGAAGAAATCACATACATCGCCATTACTACTAATGGCCTCCCAGATGAATTTCAAATTAACCTCTGACTCACCATTAAACAACATGCGATCTCTTTTTGAAGTTGGAGGGGCCAGACCTCTCAGAAGAGAACTCAACTCCTTTTGAAGTCTAACACTATTGAAGATCCACCCAATGTCTTTAATAATGCACTTAACCAAACTTTGCTCCGGAAAACCAAGCTTAATGACAACCTGAGGACCAAGAACATCAAAAATAAATTTACCTCTTGGTAACCAGGGATCATTCCAGAAGGAAATATTCTCACCATTACCTACTTCAAAGGAGATATGCTTTTTCAACAACTCTCTTTCTCTTCAAATTCTATTGAGTAACCAAGAAGTCTAAGAATTCTCTTTAGTTACCCAAAAATTCGATCTATTGAGGTACTTCTCATGAACCCATTTTATCCAGAGGGACTCCTTATTGATAACAATGTTCCACCCATGACAAAGAATAACAACATGATTTATTTCCTTTATCGATCTCAAATTAAGACCACCCTCCTTCTTGGGTCTTGTAATGTTATCCCACTTCACTAAATGGATAGTATCTTTCTTCTCAGTATGTTCTCAAATGAAATTTCTATTGAGCCTCTCCAAATCCTTAATCACAGAACAAGGGAGTGGAAAAGTGGTGGACCAATAAAGACTCATGGCAACAAGAGTGAAATTTACAAGTTCAGTTCTTCCAGCCTTAGATAATTGGGAAGCTTTCTAACTATCAAGCCTTTTCTTAATCTTATCGATCAAAGAAGTGCAATGATCTCGAGTGAGCATACTAGTAAAAAGAGGCAGACCCAAATAGGATTGAGGATGACTATCATCTTTAAACCCCATAATTTCACATATCCTTTCCTTCTTAGTACCCACACTGAAAATGGCAGATCTTTTTTCAGGATTAACTTTGAGACCAGTAATGTCATGAAAGTCATCAAGGATTTTCATGATATTCCTTGCATTAACTTCATCCTCTTCAATGAACACCATCAGATCATCAACAAAGATAAATAAGAAACTAACCATCCATCCGAAGTAGACAGAGGGTTAATCTTCTTCTCAGCAACAACCTTATCCATAAGATTGGTAAATACTTGCATCACAATAACGAAAAGATAGGGAGCAATAGAATCCCCCTGCCTAACTCCATTGGTAGGTTTAAATGAAGAAGTAGGCTCTCCATTGAAGATGACTTCATATGACATAGTAGCAAATATCTCCTTCAACCAAATAAGCCAACAGTGGGGAAAATTCATCTTCTTTATGATATGGAAAAGAGCCACCCAGGGCACATAGTCATAAGCTTTAGTAATATCAAACTTAAGACACATCCTGTTCCTTCCATCATTCCTGTTAAAATCATGAATCAAATGATTAGAAAGAAAAATAGCATCTTTGATACTCTTATCCTTAACAAAGGCGCACTGGTTATCACTAATGATACTCAGAAGAATCCATTGAAGCCTCTTGCCAAGAATCTTAGAAATAACCTTATAGAGAACATTAAAGAGAGATATAGGCCTCCAATTCTTGAGCTCCAAAGAGTCATTACATTTTGGAATAAGGGTGATGAAGTACGATTAGCTTTTCTCAGAAGTCGACCTATTCTGAAGAAATGAAGAATAGCAAGAGTAATGTCACTCTTAATAATAGGCCAACAAGCAATACAAAATTTTCCATTGTACCCATCAGGCCCGGGGCATTTATCTGGATCCATATCCTTAAAGGCATTTTCAACCTTAGAAGGAGTAACAACTCTATCCAAACTCATCTTGGAAACATCATTCAACATTTTAAAACTAATAGCATCAATCGCTTCAATGTTAGTAGAATGCCCCTTCTTGAAAATATTATAATAAAAGGAAACAATGTGATTCCTAATATCATCATTGTCAGTGATAGTAGTACCATCGATGTTTAACGCCTTAATATGATTCACATGCCTACGAACTTTGATGGAAGAATAGAAGAATCTAGAGTTGGAATCACCTTCCTTCAGCCAAGACACTCTAGACTTTTGTCTCAAAACAAACTCTTCACAAAGACTAGCCAGAGCAGCCTCCTTTCCGCATTCACAAAAAAGATGTTGTACTTCACTATTAGAGGGTTCACGATCAAGAAGACACATCTTATCAAGCAAATTAGCCTCCAGGATAGTGACATTATCAGAAAAATTTCCCACTTTCTTCTTATTCCAGTTGGGTAGAACACCTCGAAGATGTCTCATCTTTGCATAGGCAATGAACAAAGGGAGTCCTTCTTTATCAGTACACCAACCTCCTCTAACAATATCCAAAAAATTTGATCTATTAGACCAAGCATTTATGAACCGAAAAGGCACATTAATCTTCCTCCTTCCCCCCATCTGAAGGTTCAAAATTTTGTGATCACTCACAATGTTCGTTAACAGAAGACCAACAAAGTTATGATAGAAAGACATAAAATCAACATTATAGATAATACAATCTATTTTAGAGGTAGAAAACCTATCACCCTCTTGATGGTTATCCCAAGAAAAAGCAGGACCATTAAGACTAAGATAAAAAAGGCCACAGTTCAGCATGCAATCATTAAAGTCTTTCATAGACTTCTTTGAAGGTAGCTCCTTGCCGATCTTCTCTTCATATCTTCTCACAGAATTGAAGTCTCCCAAAATTAACCCAGGAACCCGAATACTACCATTTATATCTTCAATAGAAGACCATAAACCAACTATGTCTTTACTAAGATTGTGTCTGTAAACAGCTGTAAGACTGAATATAGAATCATCAAGAGTAACACTCACATGAACTAATTGATCAGTTTCAGATATCTTAAGGATAGAGCATGTATTTGCTCTCCAAAAGATCACAAGTCTACCAAGAATATGTGAGTCATGATTTCAGATCCACTGATAATCAGTTGTGGGTTAATGGGGTTGGGCTTTATATACTAAGTATTACAACAAAACATGACAAGTCATGACATAATTTTTTGACCACAGATACTTGAATCACTGGCACTAACTTCATGGTCAGGGCCAGACCCTAAGATTTGTTTCCTAAGTGAATACTTGATGAGAAAAAAGTTCTGATCAATTCCATCCCTGAGCAGAAAGAAGTAAAAGCCTTGAGTCTTCCACCTTACAATATACATGAGTATGGCCTTGGGGACATGTCTCACTCAAGGTTGAGGCCTTTGGAATGATATGTATCTTTGATAGATGTACTTCTTATCTCTTTGGGTTGACATCATGAATGTACAACTAATACATTTACACAAAAGTACACATCAAATTGTCAAAAGCAAGTATGTATGTTTATACCCATTTCCCAAATATGTAAAAAGTGTTTTATGCACAACTTAAAGCATACACAAATGATTCTTGTTTCTTAAATAATAAACTTGTTGAAAACTAGATCTTATCAAACCATTTCATTATTCTTTTTGCTTGTCAAACATTACAATGATGGTCAAAATAGTAATCTTCCATCAAGATATAATATATGTCATTGCATAGAGGTTATCGATGACGGCTTCTTTACAGTTACTTTTGCAGGTTTCACTCATTTTCCATCATTGTGTGTAGCAGGATGACTATCATGATTATCCTAAGGCTATGTTTGGTACGTGGTGACAAAATTGATGGTGATGGTGATGGTGATAGGCACAGTGATAGGGAAGGGGTCAGAGATGATAATTGGTAAATTGCTAAAATGTGTTGTTTGGCAACATGTGCATGGTGATAGGGATAGGGATGGAGAAAATTTTAAAATGTGTTGTTTGTCACATGGTTTATAGGGACGTGGAGTGGGAAATTCTTTATAAAAACAACCTACACAAGTAAGAATTATATTTGTTGGAATGCTTTTTTGCATGTGTCTAAATTAGTATTTGAGTCTTGTAAGAAACTTCTTTCAATATGATTCACCATGCTTCTCCATTGGGACGAAAATATACAAATTTCATCATGGATTCACCATGACTCCCTATGACCACGACAAACAAACAATAATTTTTTTATTTCACCATGGTTCTCCTCCTCATGAGTCACTAGCTACGTAACAAACACAACCTAAATGAAGAAGAATACAAATTAAGTGTTAGCCACTCTGAATGAAATTAAAATTAAATTGTGCAAATGTAGCATAACTAATATTACTAATTCATACTAACATTTAGAAGGGACAAACATGCAAATAAGTTGAACATATGTAACCGTTTGGAAGACAATTTAAAAAAAAGATATTTCTTTCTTAAAAATAATTTAGAAAAGACAAATAAGTAAATTAGTTCAACACAAGTTGTTGGTTGGACACAACTATTAGAAAATAATGATACCATT
The DNA here is from genome assembly GCA_963693085.1 of Alisma plantago-aquatica. Classification (NCBI taxonomy): domain Eukaryota; kingdom Viridiplantae; phylum Streptophyta; class Magnoliopsida; order Alismatales; family Alismataceae; genus Alisma; species Alisma plantago-aquatica. The sequence continues at coordinate 219,815,559 of OY856410.1, read as the reverse complement.
ATATTCTTGTTCAATATCATATTTAGAAAGGATATACATGTATCTTTTAACACACATAACTATAGAAATATGTAATTTTTATCGAAAAAATATGTAAATTAGTTCATCAAACACTATTTGTTGAATGAAAATAACTAATGGGGTTCAAAAATCAGTGACAAACCTAATTACAAGAAGTCATAATCCCTTGATATGCGTATGTCTGTTCATTTTTCATGAATCCCAATAGGTTAGTATGTGAATTATTTAAAAACTAAGTAGATATAGTATATATATTCTAGGAAAAATCAAAATGTGTAGTGAGATACTTACAAAAGAGTACCAATTAATAACATTTCACGCCAAAGGATATATTTTATTAGTGTATTGGTCACATGTCCATATATAAGAAGCCAATAGAATGTGAAAAACACATATTTTATTGGCCTTATTAGTCCGTTTTATGTGTAATTTACTCAGTTACTTAGACATTAACCTAATATGAAAAAGATACAAACCTACTTGCATAGTATATGATGTTGGATGTTGATTTCAATGATTAATATTGGGTCTTTTTGTTTCCTAGAAGGTCAATTACAATTGATGAAAAATGTTATGAGATATCATACAATCATGGCCAATACCAACTAATCAAGTGTGCTTTGTTTGACATGCTTGACAACTTGAAAAATAACTTTGTTTTCTAAATCTTTAGCAATAGTGGTGGATACTTCATCTTGTAATTTGCTTCATAAATATTGCTCCATAATTGGTTCCTAAAATTATGGAGTATAAGAATGTCCTAGTTTAAGGAATCCAATATATATATATATATCTTTATTATTTAATGCATACCACCATGTTTAAATCATTAGTACAAGATTTTTGATGTGCACAAATCATATGATATTTTCATGCCATTTAGTTGCACATATCACTCCATTTAATAGTATTTCTACTCAGATTCATGCTAAGATGTTTGTTTTATATCGGTCTTACTCATGTTATGGTTTGAATTGTAGGTACACTAATTCCACTTATAATGAAATTTTTTTTCCAAAATCTGATCTATTTGGAATCTCCAAAGTTTCCCCAAATTTTGAAGTTCATTACTTAGTAGACATCCCTTCACATGGTGTAAGGACCATCCCTTACGACATGTGACTCTCAGAAAACAATATTTTCAACAATGTTCCCTTATGTGGTATGGACTTACCCTTATGCCATGTGGACCATTTCACATACTATCTCACAAAACCAATACAATTTTCAGTAAAGTTCCCTTATGTCATGTGGACCATCTTACATTTTGTGTCACTTGTGAACGTTGTTGTTGATTAAAGAATTTGAGACTTACATGAAATTACACATGTCTCTTACGCCATAATAGACGAGATTTCTGCAGAATTCTTATTTTTAATCACTTATTCCAAAATATAAAAGAACTTCCACCCCTTGGGAAGGACATCATGAGTCATTTGCAGCGATTAGAGACTAAGAACGAGGTTGGAGCTTTGTAGAGGAAATCTAGGGAAGAAAGCTAGGGTTTCTCAAGAGAGAATCCATTCCTAGCCCCATTTCTCTTCTCCTATCCTTCTCAAAACTGAAAGGAGAAAGTTGCTACTTTTGGAGGACATTTTTAGAGATCGATATCCATCTCTTGGATGGAGATTTCATCCATTTCCTCTCTTCCATGGTTCCATTTGTTATTCATATATCTTTTCTCATGTTTGTTTCTTTGATTCATCATTTGTGCATGTATTTTCTCACCATGAGTAAGTAAACTCCATTTCTTGGACTTGGGAGAGTAGCTCCCATGTCATAACTCAATGTGGCTCAAATTTCATATCTATTATTAGTTTATCTTTTGTTTCAAAATGAATTATGGTGTTTATTTCCTTGTTTGCAGGGCTGGTCATCATGTTTACATGTTATATGCCTCTTATTATTTCAGGAAAAACATATTAGGAGGTAAGGAATAATCATTTTGGACAACACATCCTTAACCATGGGAATGGCTTGGATTGGCTGAAGGTTTTAGGTTTTAGTTTGAATTTGGGTATATTCATGAGTATGCTATAAAAGGGTAGAACTGTCTCATATCACCAGGAGATGTATTAGATGCTACCAACCTACCTTAGAACATTAATTAATTTTGATGGAATTCATAATTATCATTGAGTGGCGATGTAGAGGTGAAATCCCATATCCAATATCCTCATAATTTGAATTTAATCCTTCTCAAGTGACATGTAATTTTCAATTATTTTATTTAAATTCATAATTAAGTTGACACCAATCAACCTTTTAAATTGTAGCCAACCTAGATTATTGAAAGTTAAACTTCTTATGCCTAACTAGCCTAGATCCATGTTGTTTGATTTTGACTATAATTGATCTTGTATACTTGCGGGAGATTGACAAGTTGAGATAATTGATCTTTTAAAGCTCACTTGCATTTGGCAATCAACACTTCTATTAATAAATCAAGTTTTCTTAAAGCTTGTCCAAGTTGTATCTCCTGCAATACCACAAGATGTAATTTATCTTGAATAAAATACCTTTTGAATAAGTATTGGTATGTGTATAGTCCTCTTACCAAATCCAAATGTTTTCATGCAAATTGCTTATATCCGTGCAATTCTTGAGTTTTTCCTTCGACCTACTAGCTTTATTCTTTAAAGTAATCTCCTAAAATGTTTATTGAAACATGTTATATATTCATAATAAAATAATCACACTTTATTGAAAGTTCAAATTTTATGTGTGTTTTAGATTTACCCCCTTTCTCATCCAACCGTAAGAATTGCTCAATGTTGATGTGAGGGTCTCTTGAAACATCCTTCATCATAATGTCCATGTTATTTTGATAATTGGACCGACATTTTACCTTCAACTCGGCCCTTCAATCAGTCATATTAAAATTAATGAGCCCACTACCATTCCCAGTCCTTGGCATGTACACTTAAATCAAAATAAACCTGTATAGATTAAATTACATTTGAAACATAAAATTAATCTAATATTCATATTTAATTCATCATTTAAATTTTTATGTATGACGTAATTACCTTTAATATGGTCCTTGTATCACAAAATGTAGACAGTGGCATTTGAGGCCAGTACAAATATACAAGTCAAATACTAGAATTCTAAGGTAATGTACCACTCATCAAGCTTAGATATTTTACCTCATCTCCCAATTCAAATTCTTTTTCAGTAAAACATTTTATTCCTTTGATTGTATTTTCGCTAATATTTTCCTTTGCATTAGGAACCCTACATGGACATTTTGTTGAATCACGTTCAGTATCTACACTGAAAGGTACTTCTTCATTAGTATCATGAGTATGGGAGGAACATGTATGGGATCATTAGTTTCTACATTAACTTCGACTCCATTTAATTGAAAAAATTTTGTTGACTTACTTGTCATCATATTTTAGAAACAACACCAAAATTTAGCAATCATCTATGTGATAAGAAAGTTGAGGATCCATAAATTAAGGTTAAAAAGTTGTATGTGTGTATTCATTATAGACATAATTTTTTTTTAATCGCAAACTACATAATCAGACTGTTACATATTCATTGGAACTTTGCTCTATCAATATGCTGGCTATTTCACTAGGAGGGTCTTGATATACTTTAAAATTTGTCCTACTTTTGAGATGGACTTTAGCTAAGTTATCTGCCAATATGTTACTCTCCCTGCTTCTATACCGCATGGATCAACAACAATGCATGCGCTCCTTGATTTTGGCCACCCAAAGTGCAAACCTTGGGTATAATCTCGCTTTGTTCTCAATCATTTTTGTTGCCTTATGGCAATCGGTCTCTATAATGATATTAGGCCATTCTTGTTTCTCAACTTGTTCAAGTGCTAGCAGAATACCCGTAGTTCTGCTTCAGTTGCATTCTTTGTGTTCACCTGCTTTGCCCACCCACACAGCCATTTGCCCCGGTCATCCCTTGCAACTGCAGCAATAGTTGCATACTTCTTGTTTAGAGCTACATCTACATTCACTGTGATATGTCCCCTTGTTGGCATTATCCATCCACTTGATCTAGGAGGTATGTTACTGTCTTGTATGGTGGTTCAAGCATCCTCATTCAGTTTTAGTTCTCTACGAATCCATGCCATCAAATGCTCAGTCGTCATTGTTTGGCTTTCAAATATCACAACATTTATGCTGTGCCATATGCAATATCAGATTATCCAGAATTATGCAAACCTAAATCTACCTACATTGTAGATAAAATATTCTTAAAATTAGTCTCTACTAAGAAAATGATAAGTTGATATACAAAAATATCACAATGTATAATATCATGTGTGTGTCTCAAAAGGATTGTAATAAATAACATATGAATAGTAAATATATATCCTACTCCAGTAAATGTTATCATTATCATCAATGAATGTTTCACCCATTGATGATTCAACACGATTTACTTTTTTCTCTGACACAAGAAATAAATTCCATGTGAGGGACCCTTTATGCAATGTGAAATAGATAAATGAAGTAGAGGTACGAAAAAAATATAAATGTCATCATACATTTTAAAACTTGAATTTAAAAGTATACAATGTCTTCTATTTGTGTTATTATGGCTGAGTGGAATAGAAGAAATGAGTAGAGAAATAACTTATGGAAGCTAATCACATGTGACACCTTACAACTAAAAATATTCCACCTTTTATTATCCTCCTAACAAGTAAACAATGTTTTGATTGGTAATTCCCTTAAATCATATAAATTATTATACATTAAGAAAGCAATGAAAATAACCCAAAATAACTGATGATGGCAACAAATTAGTTATGGTTGCAACAACTAGTAAATAAGAAGAAGAAGCATAATGAGAAACCATTGTAGTTAAATAAGATATTAATTTTCATACAAGAGTAAGTCCCTCTCCTATCCATGTACACATACTGTGTAAGAAATTGAACAATAACCACAAAGGTTGTATCTAGATGCTATTTAGGTTTACAGAGAGTCAACAAATTATAGCGAAAGTGAAAAATGGAGTTGTCCAATCATGTCGAATACACATTGAGTATATACCTATATAATAAGTTTAGATGTAATGAAACGTCATGTGTATGGTATTTGAAACTATAAATAACATACAAGGGATAATTCTTAATAGATCATGGATAATTCTTAAAAACTATAACAAGATGGGTTAAATAAATTAGTTACTAAAGAATAGCAATGCAAGATGTCAAATATGAAGGAGGACTAGTTGCAAAGGAAATATGATGAAGGAGGGGGAAAACGAGATGGTAATATGTGTTGTTGAGGACATACATGAGGAAGAGAAAGAAGATCTAAAATACAAAAAATAAATTGAAAGATGGAGGAACAAAAATAAGTAGAGTAGAAGCTAGGAGAATGAAGAAAAGGAGAAGGGTGGTCTCCAATAACATAATACAGTTGCAATATGATATTTTTCACCATAAAAGGTGCATAATAAACAATTGTACAATGTTAATCTTTTGGCCCATCTATTTCTTTAGTGTTATTATACACATTTAGATTGCATGGTAACTTGGTTTCCAAATGTGTTGCACACGACTGTCTTTGGTTGTGATCAAAGAACCATTTCTAATTGTGTAGCCCTTGGATCTCAACTAGACAGATGAATGAACAAGAGAAGTTGATCTATATCATCCACTCACTCAAGAACTTGAATAGATAAAGGGAATCAGATATGAGGCATGTTACCTACAATCCAAATGTGAATATCTTTGATAATGAGCAAAACATCATTTTGAATTATAAGGCCATCAAATTCCAGCTAACTAGAGGAACGAAAAGAGGTGTTAGATTGTGATTTCATCCAACATCATAGTCAAGACCATGAAAATATGGAAGGCAATTTAATGGAATGCTTGTCACTTGGAATCCAACAAACCAAGATGTTCACACTGAAGGCTATTTGGCAAGTGAAATGCTAGCCGAAGGTCAAGTGGATCTAAGGGGAGTTCTACATACATGAAATCAGGAAGAGGGTTTACTAGGTCAGAGGCACTACAAAATGTTAATAGAGAGCATGTTTTTTTACTATTACAAGATAGGAAACAAGATAGAAAGAATGCATTGGGTTAGGAGCTAGAAAAGGTTGTGGGGAGAATGGGAAAATGATTGGACAAAGTGGAAATTTGAGAAAGAGATAATAAATTTTTGATCAAGTATTTTTTTAGATTTGTCAATTATAATCCTTTGGGAATTAACCAAGTTTAGTTGGGGCCTTGACCCTTCATAAAATATCCCTTACCATAACTATGTATAATGTAGTGGTTAAGACATGCTATAAAAACCATTGCCTCGTTAATATATCACAATCATTAAAAGGTATGTATAGTCAAACAACATGAATACATATGTTCTGTTTTGATAACCATGAGTTTGTAGTATCAGATTTCATGTAGTTTGGGCAAGAGAGTCCAATATGTTGCACATAGTAATATTGTGACGTACAAGAAGATGGAATTAGTTTTTTAGAGAAATACATTTGCCATCAAGAAATAATATGAGAGACACAACTTGTTTTTCATATGATTTACATCTCGATCTATTATTCACTACAAAAAATGGTCTTTAACAAAAAAATGTAGCGAAAACCCCATATTTTGTAGATAAACGGTTTAGCTATATATTTCTTTACAAGCACAAATTGTAGTATATATTCGTATAGCTAAAGGCTTTAACTATATTTTTCAAATATATAGTTAATTAATCCATTCTCTAAAAATACATATGTAGTTGGAAATGTAGCAAGATATTGTCTATGCATATTTAAATGTAGGTGTAATTGTAGCTAAATATATAATTGCAATTGCATATGTAGTTAGTATGTAGCAACAAGATGAAGTTGCTACATTTCATGTGTAGTTAATGTGTAGTGAAAAGCAATAGTTACCCCCCACCCCATAGACACACACCACACACACACACACACACACACACACACATATACATATATATATATATATATATATATATATATATATATATATATATATATATATATATATACATACATATATATACATATACATATAAGCACATATAGTTAGATTATTCTACATATACTATGTAATTTGTCAGTACACAAGCTCTTTTAATAACAAAATTGTAGTAGTTAGACCAAGTTATCATCATTATAACAACAATCTTATTTTCATTTATATTAAAGTGTTGAATGTACATGGGGAGGAGGTATACCTTGATTCTATTACACAATGTGTACAATGAAAATGATATACATATATTAATGATTCAGTGAGGTCTGCACGCATCTTGCCAAAAGAGTATGCATCTTTCTCGACCAATTTTAACATCTATATTGTCTTCTTCTTTTGTTTGATGAGTTGGCAACAGTCTGGGTTCTTTTCTTGTTGCATCATCATGAAGAAAAGCACATGTTGGATCAAAATTACAAACAAGACAATCTTTTTGGTACAACGCCACAATTATCATTGCACTAGGCATGATTTAATATAACCCATTCACATCACCTTAGTGGGAGACATATAAGAAATAAAAACCACATATTTTCATGTATTCCTCATGATATTGGGAAGTATACATCTAATTTGAATATAGGGTATAAAAAAGAAAGGATATATACAAGTATTTACCTTTACAATGTACATATGGACAACTTATATGAGAATAAAACAATATGAATATATTATGCTACATTATAAAGGATATAAAAACTAGAAATAGATATCACAAATTTTAAAAATTAATTGGATATTACTATGTCACTTCTATTTAAACTGAAGATACCCTCATCAAGGTAAAAGTCTAGAAACAAGTATTTTACTTAAAATAGAATAACATATGGATAAATTGATATTATAGGTATAATATAAAATTGGATATCATATAAACTTACATGTATAGTTTCATATGGTGAGAAATATGCTAGAATTCTTGGTTAAATGAATGACCTTGAAATAATTAACTTGTATAGAGAAACATAACTCCCAAAAGATAAAATGACATATTGCAATGCAAATTATTTATAAGGGAAATAACTTCACTATCAATTTTGAATAAAGGGATACCCAAGAATATAAGTATTATAACATTCTATAATAATGGCATTCACATATGGATAATCCTAAACCCACAAGACAATGAATATTAGGTTTATCTATAGTTTTTATTATGAATAGGTAGTTGTAGAATACTATGTATATAAAACAATTTTAGTTAAAAGGGAAAATATTTGATTTCCACCCCTATAGTTAGGGTTAGTCATGAAGATCATGTATGTGCAATCCTATTTCGATTTGGACATTCATTTGACTTTTACCTATTTTTATTAAAATTGACAATTCTCTTTTTTGACCATCCTTATTAGTCATTTCCATAAATCTTTAATTCTAAAATTGTTTAATTTATTCCTTTAAACATAGGTTTTGTGACCCCTCTTCCCTTGCTATTTGAAATTTGAAATATGAATGGACTATGTGTCTTTCTTCTCAATTTATGCTTGCTAGATGTTAAACATTTTATCTAGAGTAGTGGTGCATGGACACAACTATTTATATTATAGAGCATGCTTATTCAACATGGGGTGTGTGTTTTCACCGTTATTTAATTTAAGCCATGATCCAATGGTGTTATAGACCTATTTTGGATATCTTGTCTATACCATATTTGCATGAAACTATTTTTGTTGTCATGAAATGATTAGTGAAAGACACTTTATGATGTTCTATTAACCTTTATATGCCTCATTCTCTTGATGATTCTTTCTTGAACTTACCTATTTTTTAATACCCCCTCTTTAATGTCCAAATGTATTTATTATGTTCATACTCTGAATTTCTCTAATGCATACCATTTGTTTTCTTTTATCGGATGTCATTCTCAAAACAACTCAGATGTAGGAGTGCTAGATGACAATGAATCAAGAAGATCTCCTTCATGATGTCAACATGAAATAGCTTGGAATGGCTAGGTTACCCTCTACTTCTGTTCTTAATTTTAGTTAGCTCATTGTTTTGTAATACCACCGTTTATGTTTGAGAAAAAACTATAAAATGATGCACTTAAATCTTTATAATGGTTTCTTTCTCCTATTTATCTTTACATGGCTCTATGGATCATACCATTTGAGTGGATCCCCATTTAGGTCCCACTTTTTACAATATCGTATGAAAGCCTAAGAAGTCTCTGACTTTACTATTTCAAGTTATCATCAATTTCTTCCTTAATTACCAAGTTAGTGACACTTTTGAGGTTTTTTTATGCCTATCCCTTGGTCATGGAACACCAACTAGGGTTTCAATCCCTATTGAAATTGACGACTACCCCTCCTTACACCACTTCATTTGTTGAGATTATATATCACAAACCCATTCACCCTTTCCCTCTTTGTGGATACACATATTTCACCACATAAGAATAAACTATTTATGTGTTTGATTCCCATATTCTATTATGAAGGAGGTTGATTGATCTGTACGAAGTGTAGATTGATTTGAACACTCATAGCTCGGATTCACCATGCTTATCACCTTATAACACTTCCCTTTTTATTTTCTAGCATTACTCACATATGTCCACTTTTGTTACTAAGGCATGAATTGATAGCAAAAAAAATCCCTAATGAAAATTTTAGAAATTTTGATTGTTTCTTGGATACTAAGTGATGGTATGAACTAGTTGTATTTTAGTTAGGCATGCCTTTCCTTTAACATGGAGTATCTTGACATAGCTATTCCCCAAGGTCATCTCACTAAGGGCTGGATAGCATCCTCATTACGCCTCATACATGATAATTTATTGATGACTGCTATTAGTATTAATAAATATCTTAAAGTGTTCATCTCTCTCATTTCTAATAGTGTATTTGACTTCTTAATGATTTATATGACTAGCTTGACTATATATGTTACCTTATGTTATGAACTCACTATGGTGGTAAACCATCTAGTGATGAGAAAACCCTAAATATCATCCTATAACTTTCAATAATCTTATGACTCCCTTAGGTATGAAGATGAGGTAGTGTAAATTGAGATTAAGAGTGACATGAACAATGGTGGATGTCATGTCTTATTAAGGTTTGATAGATGTTGATTGTACATAACAAGAACCCATTCTCCTTCTTATGCTTCCATATTAGATATTTAGTCATATGCTCTTTTTTATAATATATAATAAGTCCATTTTTGAGGAATGAAGTGGAGATATAATAAAATAACACCTGATGCGTTGTGGGATGTGAGAAACTTATTTTTTGGATCAAATTTTGGTGCCACTTTTGGATATCCATCATAAATTTTTCATTGATAAAATTTAGTTTTATCAAATTGTATGTTACAAAAGAAAAGCATTCGAGGTTTTATCGATGGTTTTTTGAACCAAGTCACCATTATTAGGAATTTTGAGTAGTAGGAAAACCCTTTTCGTGAAGAAACTTATGGATGGCACGAGCAAACATGAGATCCTAGGCAAAAGTATGATGCAGAGAGTGTGAAGCATAATTTTTGCATATATTATTCCATCATTGTCTTACACCTTGATACCTCTTTACATTGTTAGTTGTATCATAGATAAATCATTCTAATGAGTGGATTCATATACCTTAGTAACTTAGGATATTAATTGAACTTTTATTGTCCAAACTTAATGATGAATGCATTAGGTTAACCTTTGGTAATTTCCTAAATAAAATGTTACCCAAAAAATATTATCCCGTGATTAGGGTGGTACAACCTTCATAAAATGGACACCACTAATCAGATTAAGGCAGGCTCTGAGGTTGAACGAGCCCAATTGGGTGATTGTATAAGTAAAGTATTTAGGTATGTAATAAATTAGTAAAAAAATGAAGTAAAAAATAGTTGATGAATCATATAATAATGGATGAAATAGTAAATAAATATTCGTATAATATATATGCATATAATACATATATATATAAATATATATATATATATGTATATATATAAATATATATATATGCATATATATATATATATATATATATATATATATATATATAATTTGGTTGATTCCATACATGTTGGTGGGCTAGGCTTGTAGGGATGAAATCCTTTTTATGGGATGGAGTGTAGTAACATACCATAATCCATATATTTATCTCAATCTTCCCTCTACTTAGTCCCATTTTTAATTTGGACATTATGAAATCCATTTTCCCTTGAATTAGATTAGGTCAAGTTTCTATAGACTAGAAATTATAATGTTTAAACATATTACCTTTAACATAAGGTTAAAAGGAAATGAATTAGTTAAGTCTTTGAATAGGAGTTAACTCTACCAAACCATCAATTAATTAGTTTCAACCCTAATTTGGAAATCTTGAATCACCCTAATTCTGCCCTAGATGTGGCACCCAATTGGTAAAGTACTGATGTACAATCGAGAGGTCATAGGTTCAAAACCCCTTGCCGATAGGATGAATGAATGGCCATTTTTTTAGAATCACCCTAATTCTAATTCATGAAAGAAATTCAATGATATGAAATGATACATCTAATTTATTAAGAAATAGATACTTATTAGTCAAATAATGAAAAATAATTGTAAAACATTTTGAAAGAGAAATTGATGTTAAAATTAGAATCCTCATGTCTAGTTTAGTTGACATGCCAAATTTTAAGAAAAACTTTAATTATTTAACCTCAAAATGTAATAGTTTGTTTAAAAACCCTTAATACATTGGACATATTGAAATTTCAACAAAAATCTAAGTCTACAAAAAAAAAATATAATGCTCAAAACCCCTCCCCTCTAGTGGTTCCTGGTGTTCTTTTTTTGGATCTTCTATCCACAACCTCAACAAATGGCATCCGAAACTGGTAATTTCCTTTATTTCTCCCCCTCTCTCCTCTGTACCGCCTCCTTCTTATACGCTACACTCCTTCCTTCTACGTGTGAATACAAAACCCTAGCCATTGTACATCTCCTCCTCCTCCCTAGACTCTACAAGTGATAGAGAGAAGCAATCACTTTTAGACTAAGTAGCTGATGTTGATTCTATAGGTCTACAGAGTGTAGAGGTTGGATTGGAGTGGCATCTCCACCAATAATATTTCACTATAGACATCTCTATCTCCCGCCTCTCCCCTTGTATCCCACAACCATGGTGATAAACACTAGCCACCTCCTACAAATATGGTTGTGGTCAACCACTCTTGATGTGGTACTGTATGTTGGAAGCTCTTGTCCATGTAGAACTAGAAGTGAATACATCAACTACCTACCTACTAGCTCCCCTATTCACTTGCACCTATCCTCCATTCTAATCTCCTCCTTCTCTTCATTCCTCCCTATATTCCACCACCAATCTTGAGGACAAACTCTCTAGTTATCTTCATATCATGGCGTTGATGGATTATCTTCTCAATAAAAAAATTGGTACAAACATTCTTCTTTCCATTTGGAGACGATGAGGTTAATACAATAGTCCTTGTGGGATCATTTTTAACTAGAGTATGAACTCTAGTAATCTGCAGCAATGTAGCTCATTTAGAGGAAGAGAATTAGTGTCCTTCCTAGAGTAGCTTCATTTATAATCCCAGGGCTTGATCAGAAAGAACAAATCATATAGCATAATAGGTTGTTCTTGGATATTAACCCATCAAAGAGAAACTTGTTCTAACTATCTACAAGTTGGTATCCTCAAAATTGTGAATTTAGTTCAGTTCACATTGAATCATGTGACGTTCTTGGATTTTCTCAAACTTAATCTAATGCGTGACATCCAAATTGAAACCCTCACCTCAATGAGAATCCCCAATTTAAACACCACACACTAGGCTAAGAAGTAGAAAATCAGAGGAGTCAGAAGGTAACAACAGTAGCACATGCACATGAACAATAAACAAACCACAACAAATGTTCACCATTCAACATATAATTACAAAATGAATTTCTAAAACATTTGATATTACATATTGAACAACAAACTTTTACATATACATGTACTACCAGTAAACTACAAGATCTTAAGACAACAGGTCCACATGTACATCATCTCGTCATACAACTCTCAGCTATCATGGTTCTTCAAGATCATATACCCACAAACTAAACAAAAGATTTCAGGTGGTACACATTAGCACAATATTCAAGAATATTGTACTGAGTACGCCTACATGTCTTTTATATACCTCTCATTACTAAGCTTGGCAATAAGATAAAACTAATACTTGGAAGTTATAAAGAAATATATCAAAAAGCTTATACTTGCATAAAGATTTTCATTAACAAAAGAGAACACATATTTTAATCTCATTTTCCATTATATATCCATGCATATACCGTTGAAGGTTTTGATGCATTCTCTTGACTCTCAAGGAGCTAAAGATTAAGGCCTTTCTGATCTCCTACCAAAGAGTTAGATCATATGTACAATTTGACTGACTACCAAAGAGTTAAATCACTTCCAAACACTATACTACCAAAGAGTTTAGTGCTTTCATGTAATGGAATGGATACAATATGTTTCATGAGTTCACATCGATGAGTATGGAAAATAAAGCAACATATTTTGCAAGAACAATCATTTTATCCAATATCATATGCCAAGTATTTTACTACACATATAACACAAGCATATTGTATAATAAGACAAGTAAGAGGTAATTGTATACCTTGTTCAAGAACTAACCTAATCCACATATTCCTCATGTCAACTCTAACCTCTTGGTCAAACCCTGATTAAGACAAGATCATGTACTATCATCAGATTCTCATCATCTATATCTTATCTTAACCCTAAATGAGTTCATGCTAGGATTTGACTTAGGTCTTTAGAATATTCTCATAATTACTTGTATTCTTATCTTGGAGTTATCTTACTAATATCATATCCCATAATCTAATTCATTTACTGATAATTACATTTCATATTATTATGTGAACATATTAATCATATGTTACTTGTATTAACCTAAATTACGGTTTCAAACCATGTATTATGAGTCATCACCATATTATCATGATTATGTGTATCATCATGATCTCAGAGTTTGATATAAGGTTCCATATACTGGTGTGAGCTTACTCTATAATTTCCAAGATTTCTTGAGAATCTTATTAATTATTTCATAATAATTAGTGTTATTAGCCCTAATTAACCATATAAAGCCAATTACATAATTTCGGGTTAAAACATCACCATATTTAAAATCATATGGATTATACATAACATTTAAGAGCTACCTGTACATTGTGATGATTTTGGGTCATCATATAACATTTATTACACATTATAAAAGTATTTGAAAACTTACATGATATCACTGAGATTAGTGCATAAAAATCCTGATATTATTATTCCACTGTGTTCTACTCATTTTTATGATAACTTAGGTACTTTGTTTGTAATTTTTTTGGGTAAGAGATCTATTTACTATGATTTATCAAAGATCTAGAATTTTCTAGGATTTTTCTTACCTTCAGACCAATCGGCCGTTGCTACGTGCCCTTTTCTACAACCACACTTCTCTCAGCTCCTGGACAGCACTGAGCCGGCCAGTTTGGGTGAATAAACCCAATATGTTATGACACTTGCTGGACCTGGTTGCCCCCTCTCTTTCTGCTCTCTAGTTCTCACATTCTTTCTCCTTGCACGATGCAAGTGTGTCACAGTTGCATCCCCCGCCGCCTGATCTACCTTCAGCGAGTGAGCAGACACACGCTCCTTATCTTCATTTAAATCTTCGACTTCTAATAGCTTATTACTTCCTCCCTTCATACCTTAGGCCACTTGGATTTGCTGGTGGAGGCTCCTCTTTCCTCTGCCATGGTAGCGGGTGGAAAGGGGAAGAAGGTTTCCCCACTTTGAAACTTGAATATGAAGGGTCAAGGAGCTTCAATGGAACTACATGAACCTAATTAGCCTCTTAGATTGAGGTATAAGGGACTACCACAGTTACCCCAACCTCACCTCCCATCCTCTAATTCTTCATATGCTTTGAATGAAGGGTCTTTCGAGACCTAATACCACCACAAAGTTAACTACAGGGTTAAAACTCCCTATTGTACCACATTGGGCAAAATTGGCATTGTGGGGGCTCGTGTCTTAGGACCTTGCAACAACCTTCATTAAGAAAATGACTTCATCATTTTTTGATGCCATCCATAGGTTCACAATAGGGAAACAAAGTAGTATATGTGTGGCTCCTCACTAACTGAGGGTGCGTCTACTGGAGAAAGGCCACACGACCCATCAAACAATCAAAAGGGAGCATGACATTGCAAAGAATAGCCATACTTAGATTAAATGATCAAATACCTTGGTCCCTAATATTCACATCATATGCAATAAATAAAGGTGACAAACCAAAATTGATCATATCGATAATCCTAAAGTATAGAGAAGTTGACGTGGCTCTGGTACCACTGTTGGGTTTTATGGGAGACAGAGAAGGCAGTGGAAACAAAAAAAATTCTTCTCCCAAACCCAGAATAAAGGAAACATGTCAACCTCTATATCATAGGAAGGATGGTTTGTAGAGGCATAACTTGTCTCGAGGCTTGCTCGGCAACGTTTCCTCGCAGATTGCACGGTCTTCACCTCTGGTCTTGGACGGTGTCTGTGCAGCTCCTTGTCTTATTGAGAATGTCAACACCTGGTCATATCGAGACTGTCGGGATTGACAACTGTCCTCCGAGTGGCAGAAGTCTCCCGCCTCTGAAGTAGTCCACACGGACCACCTGGAACTCCGATCTCCTTGTCCCATAAGGAATCAGAAGGAGTCACACCCTCATGTCGGCATACTAGTCACCGACACACTCTCCTGCTACTAGTCGCCTTTTGCAGTTGTCTTTCCCTTGTTGTGCCTCCCTTATCGGGTAGCACTTGCTCAGGCTCTCTCTCTGTTACCAAAACCAGAGAGAATAACAACTTTGTAGAGCAAATGCTACACTAAGTTGTTGTTCTGAGAAGCCCCCACTACCCCTATATATATAGGAGGGTCATGGGATAGGGTTCTCTATCTCGGGAAATGCAGGATTAATGCAAGAGTAGAAGGGTTCGAGATTTTCTACAAAACAACCAACTGCGCCACCTGAACCGATCGTTTCATGCATGAAACGGTCGGTTGGGGAGTTGAGCCAATCAGTTCACACCTCAACCGATCGGTTGGGGCACCTAAGCCGATCGGTTCACTTCTGAGCCGATCATTTCGTGGTCCTGATCCAACTCAAATTGACTTTCAAATTTGTTTCCGATTAATCAAATATTAATCCTTGTGCAAATCGAATTTGTACAAGTGAAACAAATTGTTTTTTGCAAAATAGTATTCTCACTTTTCAAACGATCTCGGTTAGACCAGTTGATCCGATCAGTTCAACCCTTGAACAGGTCATCTCATCCTATCTTGAGTTGATCGGTTCATCACATGAGATGATCCGTTCACCAACCTGAGCCGATCGGTTCATCACATGAGTTGATCGGTTGGAGCAGTAGACTTGTGCAAATCAGTCAGTTGCAGTTTCAATCAATCCGATACTCTAATCAATTGATCCAACACCTTGAATACTATGATTTTGAGCTATCAATTAATTGAGTTTTTAATTGGACTACTAAACTCCTATAGTAATTAATCTAAACATCATTTGTGGATAAACTCCTCTTCCAAGTTAAATCATATGTGTGTGACCCTGCAGGTCCATTTCACATTGGCAGTGAAAGTCCATAACACTTATGACTTCACAAGCAAAGAGCAGTGCCTAGTCGCACATTAGTGCTACCCAAGTGAAATAGAAAGTTGGAGAACAACTTTCAATCCTACAATCTGTGAATGGTGTTACATCGAATGCATAATTCCTTTGTCACTAATATCCCAAATGAACTCAACGCATGGAATAGTCATCCTGTCAATGTTCATTCACTTTGTTGATCTCAGAGTAGATTGGAGGAGATATGTATGACATCAAAATCGCATACTGATTCACACATGTGTGCACATGTCTATCTCAATCCTACTCATCAAGTGGCCATGGATATCAAACTCCCTTAGGAGGGACAAATCCCATATCTATCACTCACCCCTCAAAAGCCCCATGTGTCAAAGACACCCAATCATCACCTTTATAACAACCCATGTTTCAGGACTGTGTTTGATGATGTCAAAGTGTACCCAACGACATGTGTTGAGTGTAGTGATTTCAGGTCAAAGAATCATTCTCACCACCATCACTGTGAGAACTGACTCTGACTACCATGTCATGGTTCCATGTATCAAACTCACAGTGGTTCTGTCCGGTACACTTGTTCTCTAACAAGTACCTATGTGTTTGGTTTGATATCTCCATATCATGACTAACGAGATTTTTTCATCGACCAACACCACAATCTAGTCTTGTGTGTCATTGCTGTCTATCTACCTTCCACAATGACATATGACTAGGGACATAATAATAATTTACAAACTCTTAGCATCCGTATGATCTCATCGTTCAGGTCCTCAACCTAAAATCATACGTCATTGAGTACTATCATTCTCTAGACATTCAATCTATTCTATCATTATCTCATATGACTGAACTAGAAAGAATTGGAAGCATTCCTTTGATCTTTATCAAATGAATCTTAATGTATCCCACCAATCATCCCATGATTGGCTCTCAGGGCATACATACTAACAGGTGGGGCACCTCATCACAATGTAAGTTTTACAATTTATCTAGCTATATGTCCATTTATAAGTTATATCATATATGTGTTTTTTTTGTCAATTTTTAAATTGAGGATGTACCCCATGAAAATGTTGTACCACTTAATGACCAACATAAAAATTGAAAAAATTAGGGGCATCACTATGATGAATGAGTTACTACAACACAGGGGCAATGAACCAAAATTGGTTGTGAATTTTGATCATATAGAAAATCCAGTTGGAAAGAACCACAACTTGTTTGTTTCATATTTTGGGGTTCTCACTCGTGGCCATTGTAGTGTAAATGGATAATCTTGGCATACAATTCCTAAAAGCAAGAAAGACTTTGTATGGAAAGAACTATGTGTGAGATATTATCATTTACAATTATATCTTTAAAGTTACTTAGAATTCTATTTTTCAGAATACTCCATTAAATATATGAAACTTTTTAGAGTATATTTGAACTGGATGAAAGCCTATATTGAAAAAAGGTGATGCAACAATGTGTGAGGGTCCTAAGAAAGTATAGGATAACTCTCAACCAACATTATATATGAGAGGATGATAAGAGGAAGAAGTCAACCCATGAGTAATGGAATTATCTAGATCTGATTGAGTGGGAGGTGTTTGTTTCCAAATGAAATACTAATGAATTCAAGGTATTAAGTGTCACTCCCAATATAATTAGTTAACATTCATATGAATTCACCTATTTACTGTTGAACTTTATTGTTACTAATGAATTCAATGTGCTAACTAACAAGGCTATTAGTGATGCTCAAAGAGCAAGGCATGCACTAAATGTACATGACCACACGATGGGTCTGGGTGGCTATGTAGCCCTTCACCAAAAACTATAAGCATATTCCATTCAGTATCCTACTTCTCCTACTACTGAGACTTCTGAGTCCTCTACTACTCCTGCACCTTTGCATTTCCATGATGTGTGGATAAATGGGAGGAAAAATAAAAAAGGAGATATAAACTCCCACAGCTGCTGAGGTGGCTGTAAAAATGGTAAAATTCAACTCATTGAAAAAATAGTATTGATGAATGTTATGTTTATTTACAAATTTCTATTGATGATGATTAGTGATAGCTTCACGAGCAGAGCAAGCAAGGGTCGTTCATCTTTGAGAGCACAAGGGACAAATTAACTATTGCTCTCATTGATCGAGAGCATCCTCGATGTGTTAGGTTGTAGGCACTGGTGTGGGTCTAAGAGGGTTCTTTGGGCCACCACAGTGCAAACATGTCCAAAAAGAGAGATTTTCAAAAGATGAGGTAACCTATTATCTTTTTAGAATGTTATTGCAAAGGGAATTCATGAATCAAAAAGTGTTTCTTTTGGTTATGTATAGGTAGATGAGTTAATTGATAAGAGATTCTAGGAAGCAATGAGCAAGTGGTAGGCATCTCAGGAAGCTACTCAGATAGTACCAATGTCGTGTCACTCTTCCTCTATGATGGAGATGGTTGGGAGTAATCCTATAGATGTGGTTGGGAGTAATCCTGTAGACCCACCACCTAACACGTTTGTTGTAAGTATTTTTATGACATAGTAGCTAGTCTTTTCAAGACATGTTTTGGTATATATATATATATATATATATATATATATATATATATATATATATATATATATATATATATATATATATATATATATATATAACATACTCTATGTAAATGTGTAGGGGTTGAGGCCATTTTGTCTAAAATTAAATGAATACATTGTTGCAGAAGGGGATGCTTACCCACACCTTATGGGGCACATGATTCATGGCACTCCAGTACCTGATGATGTGGTTCATGTGATCCTGAGGCTTGTGTTCCCTAATTGGAGGCAACATCCATTTCCATATGCCACCCACATGATGAAATGCTTAGTGAAGTAGAAGGAGGAGTGGTCTTGTGGCCCGAAGCGGGAGCCATCTATATTGATCAAGTATGATAAATTTACATTACGTTAATTGGTATATGCATATACATGACAATTGACATGAAATTATATATTCAGGACAAGGGGAAGAAACATGCTGCAACTTGTCTGCCTCCCCCTCCACCTATTCCTCAAGTACCTAGTTGGCTTTCAAATGACCTATTTGACTTGATAGGTTCTCAATGGAGGGGTATGGAAATATGTATAAGTGAACATTTTGAAACTTCACCTATTATTGTTTCTATGGAGGAGGATGCTATAAGCCAATCATATGATAATAATATATTTCTATAATAAATTTTGGAGTTGTTTTGTTATGCTTGGATGAATTCATCTATGATAGAACTATGGATATGGTGATATCTTATTTATATATCTATATACCTCATTTTATATATGGTGATCTATTTTCTTATATATTAATGCGTACGTAATATATGTTCTGCAGCCACTTACATAGCATATGTAAAGATTTTTCAATGACTCATCTGTGATTTCTAGTTCCATCCTTGATCAGACTTGTAAATGAAGACCCTACATCAGTAACCTTATACTTCTCTATCACTTTTAAATATTTTTGTGAAGAGAAAAAGAGTGTGATAATAGATCCATATAATGTTGGGTAAGTTTACTTTGATTATATTTTTTACTTAAGAAAAATACATTTCATTGTGAATCTTGAGTTATATATTTTTTTACTTTCTTATCACTGGAGGTAAGCATTCATAGTTACTAGTTGTTGTCCCCGAGATGTTGACTTTTTATTAACTAGATCCTAAGGGGAACAAATTAGACCATTCAAGACACAATTTGAAAAGGTCATTATACACGTGAGAAAATTTTTATATTTATATTCATTAACATCTATTATTATATGAATATTTACTAAAGCAATTCTATTTGTTACATTAACATATAGGGCTTTAAAAGATTCCAAAAATGTTGGAGGAAATGTGGACAAGAAAAAGAAAGTGATAGTTTGGAAGAATGTGGATGTAGTTTTCTGACTCCAATGCATATTTGATTTATGTGAATTATGCTTATTTTTATTTATTAACATTTTGTATGTTGAAATTTATAGTGTTTTGTAAAAAACAAAGGTTGGGCATGTGGATACTATGCGATGCGGTATATGGACATGCTTGTCAGATAAGCTGCATAAGATATCAAAAACATACAACATGTAATATATAGTCTTGATCATCATAAGTATAGTCTCATTAGATAATATGAAATTATCAAACATATTAATTATATATATGTGTCGTTCTCTTTGCAGGTGTTTAAAAATAGTGACTTCAATACAAGGGAAAAGCTATTAGATGTACATATGCCCTATATGATAGAACAATTAGATGACATAAGAGAACAATTGGAAAAAGCCTTTCCAAGGGAGGCAATTTTTTATTATGATTGGAGTAATGATGATAAAGAATGACATTTATAAACTTTGATGTCATTATTTTAGTATATATGTCGTGATTATATATACATGTGTGAATAAATTTTATTGAATTCTCTTATTCAAATTTGATCTATATACATGTGTGTGAATGTGAAGATGAATGAATGAATGTGCTTCTACATGTGTGTGAATGTCAAAATGGATGGAACTGCATGTTTCTACATGTGTGTGAATGTGACAATTGATGAATGAATTGAATTACATGTTTCTACATGTACGTGGATGATGTGAATGAATTAATTATGTTTGAAAATGAGAGTGAATCACATGATGTATATATAATCTTGATCATGTTGCTATTGTAGATTTGTGACGTATTGTTAGGCTAAACCCACAAGATGATGTAAACCTATAGTTCAGAACTAAATTGCAAGTTCTGCATCCTATTGACCAGTCAGACTGTCGGTCTACATCATTGGTTATTTATAGAAAACTGATGACTATGTCCTAACCTATACCAATTTTTTTTGTTCAGGTATGGAGATAGGCGTCGGTTTTTGAAATCATAACCGACGACAATTTCTAACTGAATTGTCAGTTCTACTTTGAACTAAAGATTATGAACAAACATCAGATCACATTTTATTTGGAAATGGAGTTAGTTGCCAGTTTTTACTGAAATAACCGACGACTATAGTCGTAACCCAGGTCAATTTTTGTTTGGTTATGTAGATAGTCATCGGTTTTCTAGTGGATAACTGACAACTATAGATTCTACCAGTGTTAGTTATTTTTTGGTTGCAATCGGGGACACCTCAGTGTCATCAGTTTTGGAACTAATACCGTAGTCTTCTACCTTTAGTGTCGCCCACTTGGGTGTTTCTTAGAAACTGACGTAAAAATTCCATTTTAACCGACGTTAAAGGCAACATATGTAGTAGTGTTTTATTCTTAGATCTTGCACTTGTTTCATGTGTAGTTTGATTATGTTCTTATTGGGTAATGAGACCACAAATCCTAACTGAATGAACCCATAATCCTGTGATGGGACCAAGGATCGAGATTTTGATCATTCTATTCAGTTTATCATATTTGTTATCTTATGGTGATGTGACCATCTAACCAATGAGATTGAATGTCGGAATGGAAATCACATTTTCTTGATGACATCATTCAATTATTTACTCAATTTGTGGTTAATAAGAACATATTATGTGTTGGATTATGAGGCCACAGATGTAAATAGGAATGAACCTATAACCACCTAATAAGACCAAGGATGGTTTTTATGAGATCTTCATCCAGTTTGTCGTCTTTGTTATAACTTATGGTGATGCAACTATCCATAGGTTTTAATGTCAAATCAATCTCTTAATAGAATTTTTTGGATGGTTGGACAAGGATCCTCAATCACCGGGACTTCGAGATCGATAGAAGTCCATCCTTTGTGAGATTAATGCACCTTATATGACATCAATCCAAATGGTACTAATCTATATAACTAAAAGCTTGAAGTTAAATCAGTAAAGTAAGAGCATGGTTTGTGGAGCACTTTTCATTTCTACTTTATATTTATCAAGTCCTTCTGAAATTGGAATTTACTTTCGACTAATTGTAGTTGATTTGGACTAGTGCTTAAAAACTTCATCGTTTGGGACCGATACATGTATATACTCATTTCAACTAGCTTGCGAGTTGTTAACCATTTTAAGTTTAAACTATACGGAAATTACCCTTTGTAGTGATTTTGTTTGTAAATGACAATGCATCAACAATGTGAAATGAGGATGAGTGATATGAAGGGCATACTGTCCTACCACCCCAAACTTTTGTATCATGTTGTCCTCAACTTGACACTAAGGTATAGGAGTGATAGGGTAGATGATCACTACTATTGTCGTGGGTTGGGTGG
Source organism: Alisma plantago-aquatica (assembly GCA_963693085.1). NCBI lineage: Eukaryota > Viridiplantae > Streptophyta > Magnoliopsida > Alismatales > Alismataceae > Alisma > Alisma plantago-aquatica. Next base: position 219,792,644 of record OY856410.1, on the reverse strand, counting down.
TGCACCTTCTTGTGTTGAGGTTACTGGTAGTAACTATCAGAATAGTCCACCTATGAAGGCAGGTATGTCACTTGATACCCAAATAGTCCTCCCCACTAGTCTTCCCCCATTGGACTTCCTCTACACCTATGGGTTCTGAAATCAACATTTGTGGTTTATTTGATGGTGCATTTTTTGATGATTCTACCACATTGCATCTCGTCTCGACTCAATTATTTCCTATGATTTCTGAATATGCTCCAATAGCGCCTATATTGTAGACATGTCATATGTATTCATTGTGGGATGCTATGACTTTGTATCTCTCTTCTTCTCACCCTTTGTGCTTCTCTCTCTTTCATCCCTTTCATCTTCTCTACTTCCTATGACACTCCTCATATCTTAGGAAACACTATGAGGTTTTTCCTGTGGGTAAGTATGCCCATAGAGACAATCTTATGATGACTTCAAGGGAATATTATATAAAGGATTAGATTAATAATTATGAAGGAAAGCTTCCAAATCATTCTGATTCACTCAATTGTGAGATAATGAGGAAACATAATGAATGCCTAAAGAATTACAATTACTCAACGATGTATGTTGTCAAGTACCAAACTTGGAAGAATGTGATCATACAAATGTTAAGAGTACATACATTTTTGTTATGTCCCTGGTTAGATATTACTGTGGAAGGTAGATAGACAACAATAACATGTGAGATTAGATTAGGAGTTGGTTGATGAAAGAATGGCATTAGTCATGATATGGAAATACCAAACTAAGCACGCAAATACACTATAGAGAACAATGTATCTGACAGACTCACCATGAGAGTAACAAATGCAAACTATTGCTATGGTAGTCATAGTTAGATCTCATATTGAAGGTGGTGATTGTGATTCGTAGACCTAAAGTCACTACACACATCACATGTCATTCGATATACTTTGAAATCATCAAATATAACTGTAACGACCTCACTTTCTATGTTCCCCAATTAAGGAAAGACCTTGAAGTTGAGAGTCACTACATGAATTCCCAAGGATCCAAATTTGACAAATAATAAACAATGAAAAATAATTTCAATTAAATTTTAAATATTGTTTTGAAATTGTAAAGTGATATACCTCATGGAAGTTATACCTATTGAGAAAAAGTATATATCTATCAATCTTCCTTTAACTTATCTTTAATGCTTTTAGGTAATTTCCATCTAAATTATCACATAACATCTCAAATTAGCAAGATTTACTGATTTAAGCATCAATCACCAAGACTATTGTTATTATCTATATTTTACATTATGTATTGTATCTTAATGAATTTTAGGAAAATGAATCACGATTAAAAATCACTTATATTTTATTTACATTCCACTCATTCTCCTGATAATTTTTCATATATAACTTATATTCATTCGAGTTACTAATTTATTTCTAAGATTATATCAAGTTATCACGATCTAGCCCGATATAACATTGCCACATTGGTAATTATACTACAAAATAAACTTAATAAGGATCTAAATTAGGACTGAGGAATGTACATGCCTACCCTGGCATGCCACACACACTTGGAGGGGCATTTTCATCAATTGGCCAAAAGACTTCCCCCTCCTCACTCCCTCGCGATCCTACACATTCGTTATAGTCGTTGAGTTGGGACCTATGTCGCGAGCAGCTCGGCTCTGCCAACTACACTTGGTCTCCTTCCTAAGACACCAACGGATAAGCTCACTAGCCCACAAGCAAGGTAGCATAAGGCTGTGGACTACCACCAGTTCTTGCAACATTGTACTGTGGATGGTGTCGCAGACTCCCATCCTCTCTGCTTCGGATCTTCATGTTGTAGAGTGTCGTTGTCATGCTACATTGCTGCCCTCCTCTTGATGTCATCAGTCACTGCTCCCTTTTGGATCTACTGTCGCTTCTCCATGGTCATTTCACCATCTCTAACGCCTCACCCTCCTTCTTCCTCTTGATCATACTGCCAATCAAACTGGTCGTGGAAGGATCAATTGTTTACTCTAACCTCGTATGCGGTGAGTTCCCTGACATTCTCTGTTGGTTCTCTGCAAAAGGAATGGGTTGTGGTTAGCTTGCTGGTGGAAGGAGGAAAGAACTGATGGAGGATATGTTGTGCTACCTTGGCACTCCTGAGCAAAACACTGCCCTATTAGCTCATCCATGGAAGCGTAGGGGAGGCCATGTTGTTCGTAGGTCTCCTTATGGATGATGAAGGTTGGTGCCACACTAGGGGAGGGTCCTTATAGATACCTATCTAAGAGGAAACCCGAGGGATATCTACAAGCAAGAAAGGATGGAAGAAAGAGAATGACAGTGAGAGAAAATTTGGTTCCCTTACACATATTGTGATTACTTAGATGGAAGGTGCCTTACTCATAACTAACCACTGACAAACTTCTTCCTTTCCATAATATGTACACTTGTTTCTTTTATCCTCTCTTTCTTGTACAAAAGGCAAGGTATCACTTTTGGAAAGCAATTGAATATATCATTCTTATTTTCTCTTTCTTTCCCTTATATGAAAACTCTTGACTTTTAATATAATAGCTCCAAAAGTCTTGAAAAGACACTACCATACTTTTATTAGGATTTTGATTTGACAACCAAAAATCCATTAAGGAAGAACCATAAAAATACATGGCTCTTTATTTAATGGTGAATTTTAGATTGTTCACCTACTTCACTTTGGTTGGTATAATCTCTAAATTAATTACGAGAATTCATTAATATTTTCCCCACTTATATCCAAATCATAGGTTTCATGAGACAATATTTCTTTATACAAACTTGCCCCTTTTAAATATTTCATATAATCAATCATAATTATATCACGGGACATCCTTTTCTCCCAACTTCTAAAATTCTCTCAATATTTCTAAACATACCAAAGCTTAAATCAAAATAATACTAATTGTCACATCAAACATGGTGTTTCCAATATTGTGTTGGATAATTATCCATTAATCATCTAAAACACCACACATCTTATTTTCTCTTCACAACTTCTCATCTTATATTTTAGTTATGCAATGTTCCAACAAGTTATTAATTCATGTACACATTCCTTTATTTTACTTATGCCACAAGCACCCATACCGCAATAGTGATCTAAATTGTTATTCCATCAATAATACCATTGTGGAAAATTATTTATCCAATCATGCTTTATATTTATATACTTCAATTTTACCAAAATTGAGGATATTACAGTAACCCCTCCTTAAATCGAATTTTGTCCCAAAATTTTCGACCTAGATAGCTAAAGGTGATTGATAACATCAACTTAGTTCCACAATCTAGGGTTAGCATCCCAACTTAAAAATCTTTAACATATGTTATCAGTATGCAAATTCCTCTCATCGTTATTAGGATTGATACTTGAATTCAATTCAAGGTATATCCACATTCTTCACTTAGTGATTTCATTTTCATTTGTGATTTTAATTTCACTTGGTGACTATCCTTTCACCTAGTTTTCGAAACTATCATTCATTTGTTTCTTCATAGGGGTGAGGTAACAACTCCAGCCTTAGACCTTGTCACTAAACCTTAGATAAGTTATTCATTCTCATATATTAACTTTAAGCATAACAAATGTCTACCCAATCTCTCTCCCTCATAATGAGATGAAATAAGCATTTTATTGTTGCCCAAATACAAAGTTCATTCCATTCTAATAGAAGAGATGGTGTGTCCACACACTATCTCAAAGTGTCACATCATAAGTTGAATCATTCTCAACATGACTCTAAACCATTTGAACTTTTTATTTCCACATTATTCTTATAAATTGAAAAGCCTTTTTTCTCCCTTGAGTTTGTACACAACTCCTCTTAAGATTCCATCATGACTTCTTTGTATATTTTACATTTACACCTTAGATATTATGAGCCATAAACACTTCCTTGAGGTCTCTTGGGGTACAAGTACTTATTGGAGTGATCTTATCCTTATGCATCTAGGGAGAACCCTTCACATTCACCCCGTGGGCACATGAACATCATGAAGGTGGCCACCCTCATGTGACATGGGCCTCAGACAAATGTAGATGTTACCTCCTGACCACAAGGTCATATGCATTCAGAGCACAACCAATTCCTAATCCCATCAGTCATATGTACCTTTTATACATCCTTCTTGACCTAGGATCGACTTAGGACACTACCCTTCCCAAGGGTTTCTTTGAGATGTCACACTCTAACCATTTCAAGCACATTATTTTGATATGTAATTCTATAAACTGGATTTTCTCCATCTCTTATAATGCTCATTATTCACTTTGTATCCCCTCATTGGACTCATGGCAACATTTATTTTCCAGACTCTTTCTCATACAGTCAACCACTTCCATTGTGACTTTTCCTCATGTTCCTTAGAGATCGCATACTTGGGTTCAAATAACCATACTCAATACATGTTCTTTCATATCTTATATCCTTAATTCTCCACCCATTTAGGTGACAATTAAGGTTATCTCAATCTTTAAAATGATTTAGTCAAGTTACCTTTCTAGGGAAGGTCCTAACCTAGGGTTCCTTCATGACTCATAGGAGGAGGTTAGGCTCTCTACTCACAACTTGACCCCAAGGTCTAAGGTTTTGCCTCCCCCATAGGTCATCATCCCACTCTTGGTTTGACCCACCCCAGGTTGGCACACTAGCCCTAAAGGTTTCATATATATGCATTGGTTTATTTATAACATCTCAACCTTTTTTTTTTTTAACTCATTCTCTGGGATACCCTCTCATGGGGTTTTATCCCTATAGTGGACTGGGGCCACCTTCCCTTCCAGGGGCGTGGTGCCTTACCGACCTTCCCAATTTGGGGCTTTACCTTTTGTGACCTTCCCTATTTGGGGCTTGGTCATCTACACTATGAACTGAGGTCACCTTCCCTACTTGGGGCTTGGTTCCATGTCGTCCTTCCCATCCATGGGCTTGACCTTTCTTGACCTTCCTCTCTAGGGATTGATCCTTGTTGACCTTCCCCTCTAGGGCTTGGTTATGATTCTCCTCCCATATTCTAACTTCTAGAGAAATCATGGGGGTTCAAGCAAGTTATGTTTAGATTTTCCCTTTCTTTTCATGTTATCATCCTTTTATGCTAAATAAGCATTTCCTATTTTAACCTCATCACCCTTATCTTCTTTTCTCAATGGTGTGTCCTCTCTTTAGGGGAGCCTTTTTATGGGTAACCCTCTCCTTAGTGATTTAGTACCAGTGAACATTCATACCATCCCGTTCGGGCTTGGTATTTCATTGGCCATCCCATCCAGGCTTGGTCCGTCAGAAACCTTTCCATCTGGGCTAGGTTCATAGTCATTTTCATAATGACTTTATTTCACCCCATGCTCTTTAACTCACCTGATTTTAATATAGGATTCGAGCAAGTTACATTTATAAATGCATCATTCATAGGTTGCTTTTGTTTCTTAAAACATTTCCTCATAAATGCCTTGTTCCACATACTCATATGCATGAAATACTGACTTACCTAACTCATTTACACATTTTATATTATAACTTCTCTACATTTATTTGCCCAATCTCTTTGATATACCCACTCACTGGGGGTATTCATACTCACTCATTGGAAGTGTTCTCAATGGAATACCCACTCACTGGGGGTAGCATACCCACTCACTTGGGGTATTCTTTATCTATCCCTTCCTCTAGACATATAATGAGGGCATTAAGCAAGTTATATTCATATTTTCATTTTCACACATAACCCTTATTCATTTATGTCTCTCATGTATACTCCAATCTTCATTCTTTTTCATGCAACATGCATACATTTCTCCACATTCTTTCTTGGACATCTAGGTCACATAGACTTATTTACATTTTCAATAACTCTCATTAATTTTACCCTAATTGGGGTTCATATGGGTAGGGTTTCCATCATATCAATTCTACTCCCATTTTCTAGGATTAGAGTTTTATGTAAGGGTTAGAGACTACACCCTACCTCTTCGGGTTTCTATGTCCCTTGACCCACTAGGATTTTTTCCCAATCTTACTCCCATCTAGGGTTTGCCCTTTCCAAGAAAACCCATAGCTATATTCCTTTAACTCATCATTATATGTACATTATTGTTCTACATGTACAATATTATTTCTCATTACATGTACATTAATTGGTGATGGATGCCTTAATCCAACTTATGCTCGAAAAACCCTAACTTGAGGTGAGGAGAGAAGTTCCTTTTAGGGTTTATTAAGTAAGAGGATGAGAAGTGGATGAAAGAGATGATAAGAAACCCTAAAGGTATTTTACTTCAGATATAATCATATAACTTTGGCCATGCATGATGTACATGTCAGGGAGTTCTCATAAATTGACTAGTGGTGCGGATGAAAAATTTTCCAGCCCCTGATTGTGGTCCCTTCTAGACACCTTAGTCTTTCAAAAATTCCCTAATAACTCCCTCATATATCGACAAATTACTTTAAATTATCAACTATTAAGTATTATTTTAAAATTTTAGTTCTTTGATACCAAATGTAAGGACCTCTATTTTCACGTCCCCCAATTAAGGAAAGACCTCCAAATTGAGAGTCACTGTCTAAATTCCGAAGGATCTAGATTTAGCAAATAATATACATTAGAAAATAATTTCAATTAAATTTCAATTATTGTTTAGAAATTTTAAAGTGATATACCTCATGGAACTAATACCTATTATGAAGAATTATATATCTATCAATCCTCCTTTATCTTGTCTTTAATCCTTTCAGGTAATTTCCATTAGTTTTATCACATAACATCTCAAATTAGCAAGATATATTGATTTAAGCATCATAATCACCAAGACTATGGTTCTTATCTATATTTTACATTATGTATTATATATTAATGCATTTTTGGAAAAGTAAGCATAATTAGTGAATACTGATATTTTATTTTCTATTCTCTAATTTTTCTTATGATTTTTCATATGTAACTTATATTCATCTGAGTTACAGATTTATTTCTTGGATTATTTCAAGTCATCATGATCTGGACCAATAGAACATTGCCATGTCGATAATTATTCTACAAATCAACTTAATATGGATTTGAATCAAGATTGAGGAAAGCACATGCACCCTCATGTGCCACACACACTCAGAGGGGCGTTTTCACCTTCTCTAACACCTCACCCTCCTCCTTCCTCCTGATCGTGCTGCTAATCAAGCTGGTCGTAGTAGGACTTACTGTTTCTTCTAACCTCATCTGCAGTGAGTTCCCTGGCATTCTCTGCTAGTTCTCTACTGAAGGAATGGGGCACAATCATCTTGCTGGTGAAAGGAGGATAGAACTAATAGAGAAGATGTTGTGCTACCTTGGCACTCCTTAACAAAACCATGCCCTATCGTCTCATCCATGGCAGTGTAGGGTTGAAGGCATGGTTTTCACAGGTCTCCTCGTGGCCTATGAGTTTGGTTCCACCCTAGGGGATGGTTCTTATATATACCTATCTAGGAGGAAACCCTAGGGATCACTACAAGCAAGAAAGGATGGGAGAGAGGGAATGAAAGTGAGAGAAAATTTGGTTCCCTTATGCATACCGTGATTACTTAGATGGAAGGTGCCTTAGTCATAGCTAACCACAGAAAAACTTCCTCCTTTCCATAATCTTTCAACTTGTTAATTTTATCCTCTCTTTCTTGTACAAAAGACAAGGTATCACTTTTGGAAATGTACTGAATATATCATTCTTATTTTGTCTTTCTTTCCCTTATATGAAAACTCTTGACTTTTAATATAATAACTCCAAAAGTCTAGAAAAGACACTACCATACTTTTATTAGGATTTAGATTTGACAACCCAAAAATCCATTAAGGAAAAACCATACAAATACATGGCTCTTTATTTAATAATGAATTTTAGATTGTTGACCTACTTCACTTTGATTGATATAATCTCTCAATTAATTATGAGAATTCATTAATATTTTCCCCTCTTATATCCAAATTGTGGGTTTCATTAGGAAATCTTTCTTTATACAAAACTTTCCCCTTTTAAATATTTCATATAATCAACCATAATTAACTCATGGTACATCCTTTTTCTCCCAACTTCTATAATTCTCCTAATATTTCAAAACATACCAAAGATTAAATTAAATTAATACTAATTGTCACATCAAAATGGTGCTTCCAATCTTGTGTTAGAAAATTATCCTTTAATCATCTGAAACACCACATAACTTATTTTCTTTTGACAACTATGCATCTTATACTTTAGTTATGCAATGTTCCAACAAGTCATTAATTCATGTACAAATTCCTTTATTTAACTTGTCCCATAAGTACCCATACTACAGAGGTGATCTACATTGTTATTCCATCACTAACACCATTGTCTAAAATTATTGATCAAATCTTAATTTATATTTATATACTTCAATTTTACCAAAATAGAGGATTTACAGTAACCCTAAAATATTGATTGTCATAAAGGTGATGATTGGTTAGCTGTGACACATGGCAATAGACTATGATTGATAAAGATGGGATTTTTCCCTCCTAATGGAGTTTGATATCCATAGCTATTTGATTAGTGAGATTGAGAAACACATGCACATCCACATATGAACCAATGTATGATATTCAAGTCACATATATCTCATACAGTCTACTCTGGGTTCAATGAACATGGATTGAACAATGAGAGGATGAAAATTGCATGCCTCGAGTTCATTCTAGATATAAGAGACAAAGGAAATATACAGTTACTACAACACCTTATGTAGATTGTAGGTTGAAGTTGTTCTTCAACTTTCCATTTACTTGGGTAGCATTGATGTGTGACTAGGCACCACTCTGTTCTTATGATGTCATAAGATAGTTATGGACATTCACTGCCAACCTGATATGGGACCTATAGGGTCACACACATAGGAATGCACCAAGAATAGGAGTTTATCACAAATGATGATTGAATTGATTACTAAAGTGTTTAGGTAGTCAATTCGAGCAACAAATCAATTGATTAGAATGCCATCTGATCGGATCGAGAGTTGAGACGGGCATTTGGAGTGCCAGGTAGATAAAAAATTCTATTGGCTAAGTTTTTCCCATACCGAGGAGCAAACCGACTGGCTTGACTCTACTCGACAACTAACTGATTGGGTGAGCAACATTACTATGATCGTGGAGAAATTCGATTGCATCAAGGATTAATGTTGAAGTCATGTTTTTCATTAGTTAGATTCAAATTGCCAAATCCTATGCGATTGAGAATAGCAAAACAACTAGTTCGATGTGAACCGACCATCTTGCATGTGAACTGACCGATTTGGTTACCAACTGACCAGGTCAGTGCTTACATTGTTACATCCCCAATTTTTAGGTTCATTTGGTGAGAAATGTAATTTCTCATATTAAAGTTATTTGAACAAATAATGATATAATTTGTATTGAATAAATGTTTTTCGTTTACAATAGCCTTGATGATTGTTTTGTGGGCTTTATTGGCTATTGGGCCCAATAATAAGGAAAAGACAAAAGGAATTCCATTGTTAATATGAAATGGAGATAAGAAAGATGTAGAAACCTCTATAAGGCAAAAGTATATAAACCAAAGGTGGATTTCGTTACTCTTGGGTTCCTTGGGTTCCAAGGAGTCCAAATTTGTGAAAAGAGTGCAATGGGGAAAGAAAATATCAATTAAATTTTTCTTTATTAAGAACGAAATTGAAAACAATGATAAAATGTGGGAAATAAGTGGAAACATGTATAATTGAGTTATCCTTGGTGGATTTTTGTATCCAAAGGATTCCTAATGTTAAAAGGAATGCCAATGAGGAAAATAAAAAGAAAGATAAAGAGAAATCCTCTAAAAGATACATTTTAATAAGAAATAAACAAGATAATGTGAAATAGTGGATATAGATGCATCTAGAAGGATAATAAGTATCCTTCAAAAGGAATTTCGAAATCTTGGAGTTTCTTGGTGTCCAAGGAGCCCCAATGGAGAAGAAAGAAAGAGAAAATACCAATAATGTAAAATAAGAGGATAATGTGATACATTATTAATGATTTTGGTGGCATTGCTAAAAAGGAAGTATTTTCTACTAAATGAAAATAGAATTTCATGCCAATGGGTTAAAATTCAAGCAATAAAAGAGAATAAGTGAGAGGATTTTCGTATTTCTAATTATCCAAGAAATAAGAAATATTAAAGGGATAATTAAGAGATAGAGATATAGAGAGAGAAACTTGCTTCTTCATGAAGGAATTGGATTCCTATTGGGAAAGGGCTCTGTTTCTTCGTGGGCAAGTATGTTGGGGCTTGGATACACTCCCCTATACAAGGGGTAGAACCCTTGGCCGAGTCCAGAAGGATTCCATACATCCCTCTTCCTTCTTCTTCTTTGTTTTCATCCATAAACACTAGGCAAGAGAATGGATAGATCCTGGGGACCCCGAGGGTTACGATGGGTCTTGATGGAGGGACGAGGCTCCCATGACATCAACGGGAAGCTCGGTGGCGACCCCTTCCCCCTAACCTATGCGCAGCTGTAGCTACATGGCTGCAACGACAACCATGCATGGCAGGTCGAGTGCTCTTGAATTAGCCAGCTAAATCATGATCTAGGTGGTTCCCTAGGTGCGACAGAGGGCATAGGAGCTTGGGCGGCCATCGGAGGAAGTCCATGAGCCCTAGGAAGAAGGGGGCACACCCACAAATGAACTGCAGATCGGCAGTGTCGCTAGGTTGCGCAAGGTTGAAGACGGGCCAGTCATTGGACTATTTTTCCCCCTTTGGGCTGAAGGACCAGCCACTTATGTCGGGGTAGATTCATCATTCAGTTATATTTCCAAATCAATAACGTTGCATGGACGGAGACGACATGTCAGCCCCTGATTGGCTCAAGTAAGCAAATTCTTACAAAAATCATATCTCCTTAATAGTAGCTCAGATGAATATGAATAAAATATGAAAGTTGTTTAGAAAAATTAGGGGAATCCATTAAAAATATATTTAGAAGATGATTCCTCTATCTATTCGAAGAGTAGTGTAAGTTATCAACTTTAATGAATTAAAGGTTGTTTAATGGATGATTAAAGTTGATATTAACCTGTTAATTGTAAAAAGGTACTTTAAGAATAAAAATAATGAACTTTTCACGTAATTAGTTTAATTTAGAGTTTCATATGCATGAATATGATTTAAGGGGGGCTTGAAACCCTAATATTGGTAAATGTGACTCTTAATGGCTTTAAGTATTCAAAATCATGAACAAAACTAAGATTTGATGATTCTAAGCTATATTGAGTATAAAGGTTTCTAATTGTGGATAAATACCTTTAATGTAAAAATTAGGGTTTTCTAATGAATAAAGATAAAATTAATGACAATTAGAATTTATATGTGAATTAGACCATAATGAACTAAGAATTGATGATAAATGAGCATAATGAACTTGTCATGGATTAACAGGATAAAAATGGTAGATTTAATGTAAAAGAAGCTTAATAGACTTAATTGATGGTTAATTATGCTTTTTCTGATATCAAGCTTATATGTTGTTAAAAGATAACCTTAATATCTTATGTGAGTAATTGTATTAATTAGGGTTTGAAATAGTATAAGTGAAGTGACATACCAATTGCAATGAAAAGCCTAAAAGTGGACTAGAAACCCTAGGAAGCGAGCTAGGTTTAGTAGATCTTGATGGCATGATTAATAATAGGAAATTGTATGCATATTTCAGGATCTCATAATATGCTTGCTTGCTTATTTGGATTTCTTGATTGGATTATTCTATCTCAAATCAGCTTGACAGGTATGTCCTTACGTTTATGATTAACCGCCTTAGTTTCATGATGATTCTCAGAGATTTTATCGGTTGTTTGAAATAAACTTCTTGGATGACTTTTGTTTCACGCAACTATAAAGTGACTATGATTATCACTATAAATATATATATAACTGGCTTAGATCTGGATCCTCCTCTGTGGCTTTGCAAATGCTAAAAAGGATAACCTAGAGTAAGGTCTAGGCTATCATGAGTTAGAAATTGGGATACCCACATGTAGTGCCATGATACTCTATAGCACACCATGAGTTAAGGAGTGGGCTACCTACAGGTAGTGTCATGTGACTCAACCCTAGAAATTGATTCACCAGTTAGGTAGGATCATGAGGGGTTTAATGGGGATCTACCATAAGGAAGGTAGCAACTAGGTCCACTGCAGGGACAACACAGAGGATAGGATATGCATGGATCACACAATTATATTTAAAATGTAAAGTTGTTTGATAAATTGTAATTGACCGCCATATGTTGTTATGGTTAATTACACGATTATTGTTTCCCCCACATACCAGCTTTATGTTGATCGACATTTTGTTTGTCGGCATTTTAGGTACATGTAAAAAAGAAACAATAGTAAAGTGGCATATGTGGAATTAAATATGAATTAAAGTTCAAAGGGAGGATTAGTTAGAATAGACTCCATGTGGATAGAAGTAGATATCCAAGTTTTTTAAAAAGGTATGAAAAGTTTAATTTTATTACAGCCTTTCACTTTAGTTTAGTAGAATTTGATAAATGTTATTGATTATTTGTTGAACCTTTGATCCAAAAATTGGGATAACGACTCTGACCTCTTGTTCTCCCTTAATTGGGGGTTACTGGGAGGCGGGGTCATTACATTTGGTATCAAAGCATAGGTTCCTCATTTAATCTGTAATAATTATTAAATTTTACAAACTCTATAGAACCCAAGGGAGTTATTATAGGATTTTCCGAAAGACAGAGGTGTCTAGAAAAGGATCATGTTCGAGGGATGGCAAGATTTTTTCCTCCACACTACTAGTCAGAATATGAGGACTCCCAAATTAGTGTGACTGCCTGGCCAATGTCTCAGGATTTGACTCGAAATAAGATACCTTTAGGACTCTCTCATCTTGTTCATCCCTTCTCAACTCAAATGTTGTTAAGGATTAAAAGGATTAGGGTTTTCTCTCTTTTCCTCACCCTCTTGAGGTATGGGTAAGGTTAATAAGGTTTACAGAATCCTCTACTAAATTAATGAAAAGCATGTAAATAAGATGTCATGGACATAACTTAATAGATTAAGTGTAAACTAAAGAATAGATGCATGCTTAGGTCATCTGACATAAGTTGTCATGCCCTCAGGAGAGACCTAAAGCTAGACCATCTTGTCAGGAGGATAAGTAAATAGAGTTAGTTTTGGAGGTAGAAATCTCCATTACAGGTAGAGACCTAGAACATCCTCTAAGGATGATGTTAACAATTACCCTAAGTGAAGGTTAGAGTGAGAGATGACATGATGAGTTAGATGGACATGCCCTGGGAAGGGTCGTTCATGTTAGAGTGAAGGATATTTCCTTCATTTATGAGGTTAGAGAAGAACCTATGGAACCCCATGAGCTTATATGAGCATGGTATAGTATGCACCCAGAGTATGTCAGTAGTGCTGATAGTAGGCTAAAACCCTAGCCAGGAAAGTATGGTGGATAACTTATTAGATAAGAAAGAGGATCTATGGATAACTTTGAGCAAACATAAGTTGGAACTTAGGCTTCACCATGTAAGGGTATGCTTGTAATCTTGACCCACCTTCATGAAGAGAGGACCTCTAATAATTAGGTTGTGTGTAGGGTTATCTCTGGTTCGAGAGAGAAGGACCCCAAACAAGAAGGTTGGAAGCCTAGACTCCAAGATATGAAGAAAAGTGGGGAGATGAGGATGATGTGACCTAAGTGGATGATAGTGGTTGCCTCATGCTTGATCCCTGGAGGCTGATGATATATGGGTTGCCTTAAGTGGAACCAAACCTTAGAGAGAGGATGAGGCTTATGGAACCTATGTCCCTATGGTATAGGTGTTTACGTTTTGAGATAGGAAGAAGAGTTTCGTTGGCCCCGAAGAGGTTTGGTAACAGATTGTGAGGCCTTGTACCTGTTGGTTTTCCTTGAGGAGGACTCAACTCTAAAGTGTTAATCAAGAAGAAAGATCATGGAAAGTGCATGTCATGCTTGATTCATGGTTAAGAGGTTGAGCATGCAGTTGGACACCCAAAAGTATAGATGCAAACATGGTACTTCTTATTTTTAGAGGAAAGGGAAACCTTTTAAGTTTAAAGGTATGTTTGATGAACCTCTCACAGCTAAGTGGATGACATGGGAAGGTATGATGGTGATCTAGTGTTGAGGAAAGAGAACAAGTAAGACCTAACATGATTTAGTAAGTGGTCTACTTATGCCTTAGTAACTTGCTAGGGTTAAGCATGGTAGACCTAAGTATGTTTGTGACCTTTGTTATCAAGGTGTAGTTCCTCCCATCTTGGGAGAGGGACCCTCTTGTAGAGGGTATACCAGTTTTGTTGGTTTAAGGTAACCTAAAGAGGTCTCATAGATATTGAGAAGCTAAGTGAAAAGTACATGGTATGAGAATGAACCTGTAGACCCATATATAACCATCTCTAAGTGCATATGGAGGTGTTACCATGGAGGTAATTAGTATGGGGCCTGACCAAGGTAGGCAGGTTGCCATGACCCCTATGAAAGGATGAAAGTCAGCCCATGAATGCAGAGAGAGAGATGATGAAGGCTTAGGTAAGGTTCTAAGTTCGACATGTACTATAATATAATCCTAAGTCTATCCTAGGGTCAGGTAGGGATAAGACCGATGGAAGTAGGAGTTGCCTAATTCCCTAGTTGCACATGACCATAGGGTCAGGAGGTAATAACTATCATTGTCTGAGGGCCATGGGTTAGGAGATTGATCACCTTCATGAACTCATGGGACCCAAAGGGAAGATGAGTAGGGTACTCTCTGGATGCATGAGGGAAGCGGGATGACTCCAAAAGTGCCGACACCCTATAGACCCAGAGGAGATGACCAACGATTGTGTGTGGACCCAAGTAAGTTCGAGACCAGATTTCCATGGAAGTATCTTTGATATCAAGATGATTGTTATGAAGAGGCATAAGTTGCACATTTCACCTTAGATTTAAAGGTGTACTTGCATGGTGGGATGTACCATCTCTACTCTAGGAACAGGAAGAACTCTGTATTTGGACTGCAGTCAAATGTTTATTTCCTCTTTTTATGGGAGTGAGAGATAGGACAATACACATGCCATACACCAAGGATAAAAAAATAATGTGAGTTGGAACATTTCTATGAGGTATGATCACAGAGATGATAATATGCCCTCGTGGGGTGAATGATACATGGATGGTTTACAAACACCAAGAGTATTAAGGTAGTCATCTTATGAGGATGTTGTTGTCATGAGCTATGAGTTATACAAGGTTGAGTTTGAAAAGCCAAGTGAATAAGCTCATAGTTTTCCATTTGGGAAAAGAGATAAGTTTGGCTAAATACTCAGATGTAACAATATTGGTTGATCAAGTTGATGGTTGTTTGGTTAGCTAGCCTAGGGCATATCAAGATAAAGGCATGGTTGTAGAACCTCGTATGCACTTCTCTAGAGAAAAAGGAGATGAAACCCCAACTAGAGTGGGTTAGGGTTTCTAAGGAATCAATCTTGAGGAATCATGACATACAGGATATCATGATACACCTTGGTACTGCAAAGATAGTAAGTGACAGTAGTACTTTGGATGCTTAAGATGAAGTTGTATGTGGTTTGTTACCATGCATGAAAGGAGGTAAAGGACGAACACCAATAACCCAGTGTAAGGATATAGAAGATAAGAATCCCTGAGAAGGAATGAGATTTCATCACTATGGATGTTCTAAGCCTCCCCTAGACCAAGGAAGGTCAAGATGCAATCTGGGTTATGGTAGATCGCCTTACCTAGATAATGTGAGAAAGAAAGAGTATTTTCAAGGGACATATCCGGTTAAACCACATATGAGACAGATGATTCAACTACACCATGCGGGTTGAAAAGTGTTGGAGATACACTTCCATAAGGTGGAAGTAGATACATGAAGAACTTGATGTTCATACAATTTATCACCCCTAACTAATGGTTAGTATGATCCAAACTAGAGGTGATAAAATGTGGGAAATAAGTGGAAAGAGGTATAATTGAGTTATCCTTGGTGGATTTTCGTATCCAAAGGATTCCTAATGTTAAAAGGAATTCGAATGAGGAAAATAAAAAGAAAGATAAAGAGAAATCCTCAAAAAGAGATATTTTAAAAAGAAATAAACAAGTTAATGTGAAATAGCGGATATAGATGCATCTCGAACGATAATAAATATCCTTAAAAAGGAATTTCGAAATCTTGTAGTTTCTTGGGGTCCAAGGAGCCCCAATGGAGAAGAAAGAAAGAGAAAATAACAATAATGCAAAATAAGTGGATAATGTGATACATTATTAATGATTTTGGTGGAATTGCTAAAAAGGAAGTATTTTATACTAAATGAAAATAGAATTTCATGCCAATGGGTTAAAAGTCAAGAAATAAAAGAGAATAAGTGAGAGGATTTTCATATTTCTAATTATCCAAGAAATAAGAAATATCAAAAGGATAATTAAGACAGAGAGAGAGAGAAACTTGCTTCTTCTTGAAGGAATATGATTCCTATTGGGAAAGGGCTCTGTTTCTTCATGGGGAAGTATGTTGGGGCTTGTATACACTCCCCTATATATAGGGTAGAACCCTTGGCCGAGTCCAAAAGGATTCCATACATCCCTCTTCCTTCTTCTTTGTTTTTGTCCATAAACCCTATCCAAGAGAATGGATAGATCCTGAGGTCCCCGAGGGTTATGATGGGTCTCGATGGAGGCACGAGGCTTCCATGACATCAACGGGAAGCTAGGTGGTGATCGCTTCCCCCTAACCTACGCGCAGATGCAGCTACATGGCTACAACGGCGACCACGCATGGAAGGTCAAGTGATCTTGCATTATCCAGCTAAATCACGATCTGGGTGGTGCCCTAGGTGTGATAGAGTAAAGACGAGCTTGGGCGGCCATCGGAGGTGGTCCATGAGCCCTAGGAAGAAGGGGGCACACCCACAAATGAACTGCAGATCGACAACGTCGCTAGGTTGCACAAGGTTGAAGACGGGTTTGTCATTGGACTGTTTTTCCCCTCTGTGGGTTGAAGGACCAGCCACTTACGTGGGGGTATATTCATCAATCAGTTATATTTCCAAATCAATAATGTTGCATGGATGAAGATGACGTGTCAGCCCCTGATTGGCTCAAGTAAACAAATTCTTACAAAAATCATATCTCCTTAATAGTAGCTCGGAAGAATATGCATAAAATATGAAAGTTGCTTAGAAAAACGAGGGGAATCCATTAAAAATATATATAGAAGATAATTCCTCTTGCTATTTGAATACTAGTGTAAGTTATCAACTTTAATGAATTAATGGTTAAGAAACCCTATTTTGTGATGATTAATGTGTTTAGTATGGTTTAATGGATAATTAAAGTTGATATTAACCTATTAATTGTAAAAAGATACTTTAAGAATAAAATGGATGAACTTTGCACATAATTAGTTTAATTTAGAGTTTCATATAAATGCATATGCTTTAAGGGGGCCTTGAAACCCTAATATTGGTAAATGCGACTCTTTATGGGTTTAATTATTCAAAATCGTGAACACTAAGATTTGATGATTCTAAGCTATTTTGAGTATAAAGGTTTCTAATTGTCGATAAATACCTTTAATGTTGAAATTAGGGTTTCTAATGAATAAAGATAGAATTAATGACAATTTGAATTTATATGTGAATTAGACCATAATGAACTATGAATTGATGATAAATGAGCATAATGAACTTGTCTTGGATTAACAGGATAAAAATGGTAGATTTAATGAAAAAGAAGCTTAATGGACATAATTGATGGTTAATTATGTTTTTTCTGATATCAGGGTTATATGTTGTTAAAACATAACCTTAATATCTTTTGTGAGTAATTGTATAAATTAGGGTTTGAAATAGTATAAATGAAGTGACACCCCAATTGTAATGAAAACCCTAAAAGTGGACTAGAAACCCTAGGAAGCGAGCTAGGTTTAGTAGATCTTGATGGCATGATTAATAATAGGAAATTGTATGCATATTTTAGGATCTCATAATGTGCTTTCTTGCTTATTTGGATTTCTTGATTGGATTATTCTATCTCAAATTTGCTTGATAGGTATGTGGTTACGTTTATGATTAATCACATTAGTTTCATGATGATTCTCGAAGATTTTATCGGTTATTTGAAATAAACTTCTTGGATGGCTTTTATTTCATGCAACTATAAAGTGGCCATGATTATCACTATATAAATATATAACTGGCTTTGATCCGGATCCTCCTTCGTGGCTTTGTAAATGTTAAAAAGGATAACCTAGAGTAAGGTCTAGGCTATCATTAGTTAGAAATTGGGCTACCATGTGTAGTGCCATGCGACTCTATAGCACGCCATGAGTTAAGGAGTGGGCTACCTACGGGTAGTGCCATGTGACTCAACCCTAGAAACTAATTTACTAGTTAGGTAGGATCATGAGGGGTTTAATGGGGATCTACGATAAGGAAGGTAGCATCCAAGTCCACTGCAGGGACAACATAGAGGATAGGATATGTATGGATCACACAGTTATATTTAAAATGTAAAGTTTTTCGTTAAACTGTAATTGACCACCATATGTTGTTATGGTTAATTACATGATTATTGTTTCCCCCACATACCAACTTTATGTTGACTGATATTTTGTTTGTCGGCATTTTAGGTACAAGAGAAAAGAAACAACAGTAAAGTGGCATATGTGGAAGTAAATATGAATTAAAGTTCAAAGGGAGGATTAGTTACAATAGACGCCATGTGGTAGAATTTGATAAATGTTATTGATTATTTTTTGAACCTTTGATCCAGAAATTGGGATAATGTCTCTGACATCTTGGTCTCCCTTAATTGGTGGTTACTGGGAGGTGGGGTCGTTACATACATGTTCTGAAAATGTATGGTCTTCTGGTCCCTTCCACTCCCGCAATAACTGGTAACCCTGACACTAACCCCTCCTACAAATAGAAGGGTATTTGGGGCTTCCCAAAACATACAATTATGAATCGAGTGTTCTAACAATTATTTTGTTATCTGGTTGTCGTAACTGAGAGAACCCAAGGAAGTCCTACCCAACTAGAGAGGGATAGAGAGGGAGAGAACAACTAAAAATCATTATTGTGGGAGAGCACGTGGGTGACTAGTTCACCAACTAGAGGGACAACTCATTCATGTCTGATCTAGTAGGTCGATGGGAGTTTAGGGTGGTATGTGTGGACTTCCATAGAGGCGATGTTGCATTTTCCCATCACTAGGAGGACGTCGTCAACCCACAGTTTGTTATGAAACCACAGGATCCACTGCTAACAATGTTTGAGTCTGCTATCTGTGGTAAAGATCAGGAGTTGCACAAACACCATCCAAGAGAAACTAGAAGATAGTTGCACTACAATGAGTTGTAGTCGCTAGACCTGCTCCAGGACTAAGTATGAACTCATTAAACCATCTTTCCTATTTCATAGCACTTATTTCAGGGAATACTAATAGATAAATTTTTTTCTGATGTCCTACTTTGTACCCATATTTCCAGGCAGTGGTATTAGAGCTAAGTCAATTACTATGTTTTGGGATAATCTATATAATTGGATTTTTGGTTTTTTCACTTACTCATTACATACAATGTGGATACTTAAATAGCTTCATGAGCATATCCAATCAAAGACCACATATAATCCCAAACTATAAAATATATGTACAAATAAATAAATAAATAAATAAATAAATATATATATATATATATCTATGTGTGTGTAATTTACATGCATCACCCTATATATGTATATATGTATGTAAATATATACATATATATATACATACATATATATATATATGTATATATATATATAATTTACATGCATTGCCATAAAAGTATTTTTGATGGTGAATGTGTAGCATGGTTATGGCCAATAACCCAAATATCTATGTCTGGTTGAATGGTTTGTTTTATTCCTATTTTATTTCAATTTGCATACCAAGCCTCTAACTTCTTATTCATAATGAAAACTTAATATTGTCCTACCTCTGCTCCCCTCGATTGTAACTTGAGGTTTCTTAGTACCAAGTAATAAGTTTAATAGTAATAGTATAGTTTTCTTTCTTGTAATGATAAAGATGACTATCAACATCAGGCGAGTTGACCACTTCATTAGATGAGAATACTAGTTGGAGGATCGAGAAGGGTAGATTGTAGGAGTCCACATACGGATTGGACAGGAGGCCAACTGACTATTTCAAGAGACCAGACAACTGACCAAGTGGTGAGATGACTGGTTCATGGGTGGAACCAATCAACCTGGATTGGCAAGAATAGATCTACAACAACAGTAGGTTCATGCATGTGATGTGATGATATCCTAGGTTGTAGTAATACCTTGTGGATCCAAGGAATTATAGTAGACATGGCAATACCTATAAGACCCCTGACCTAGATTTTGGGTTAACATTGTTTTCTTTGGCTTGATGATGTGCTTAGAACCTTGATCTCATTTTTAAGATGTTATTAGGGCTTGTGGAGAGTTTAAGTTTCAAGTTTGAGCTTGTTTGGATGTTGTTTGTGCTTTATGTGCTAGTTTTGGTGTGAATTATAATTTACCCAAAATAGGGGGTTGATGTACAATTTGTCTCCTCTAGACTGTTCCTTCTATTTATTGATATCATCTAGATGATAGAGAAAGAAGTGGGCACCTTGTTTAATACTTGGTTTAGGATTTTCACCCTTGGTAGTGATTAGGGTTTCTATGAGTGTTGAGTATCTCAACCTATGTGTACCTAGTAGGTTTCCTTGACCTAGGTCATGACCTAGGGTGAGTTTTGGTGGGTACCATGATCAAGACACCCCCTTTAGGTGTTGAGGTTGTTACCAAGGTGGTTTTGGGTCTAGATGGTTTCCCTCTTATAGGATGTCTCAACCTAGGGTTTGAGGTGGTCTTTCTTGTCTTGACCTTATTGTGATGGATGGTGCTTCTTGCAACCATGGATGGTGATCCATGGGAGGGTCATGACACGACCATGTGGGTGGCCAAGGTAGTAGAGCCCCAACCTAGAGTGTCTCAGCACATCTTGCATGTATGGTTAATGTGGTTGCATGTTGGTCATTTGAATGGACAAGTGTCCGTTTGATACCTTGGATTGTTGACACATCATCCCGAGCCTTCTCTCTCATCTTCCACATGCATAACCCATTATCTCTACATGTTTGTAACCCTTTCGGTCCTCCATCTTCTTCCTTCTCTTTTTCTTGTTCTTGGAGCTTGCTGGAGCAAGGAGATCCGACCTTGGATCTTGGTGACCAAACTCTTCTAGCATGTGGTGCTTGTGGTGACCATAGCTCATCTTCAACCCTTGGTAAGTGTTTATCTTCCTTGATGAAATTTATCAATATCAATTTGACCTGAATGCTTAGTAGGTCCAGAGGGGATAGATATCACAGGAGGTTTGTCGGCCTGGTGTGGACCGGCCTCATGTTCCATATATGGCATGAGAGGAACAACATAACCCATGGGAAGAGGGGGAGGGATAAGTACCAAGTCTTTGATGCTTTTGTTAATAGGCTGGCTTGGCATTGTAAAGAGAACCTGGGTTGCCTGTTGAAGGTTAATCCTGAGGTCATTTTGAGGTGGGATCTTTAAGTGACCTTGTATAGTATACGGGGTGGTTTACCCCTATACGCTCTTTTTTTATGATCTAGTAATATTTTACCTTATCCAAAAAAGAAATTTATTTTGATCTCCTACCTTCATCTTCCTCTCTTTTCTTAGCCCTAGACCGTGGCTCCTTCATGGTGGTTGTTTTGCGAGATAAACTCCTCATAACAAGGGTCATAGACCATGTTTTCACAATGTAGACCCACATGTGAGGAGGGTTTCTTCTCTCTTTCTGTAACATCCCAGGATTTGAGGCCTCAGATAAGTTGATCTTAAAAGGAATGATTGGACTACCCATATCACCAAGGTGCACCTCCTTTTCTGGGAGCCCATCACTAAAGAACTCCATAGTTAAGCATGCTCAGCTTGGAGTAGTACTAGGATGGGTGACCAGTAGGGAAGTTGATCCTGGATTGCGTGTCAGTGAGGACAAAGTGCACAGTTAAGGCTAGTGGTGGTCTATGGGGCCAGTCGTCATTCCTGAAACTCTACTAGAGCCTAGGGCAGTGGGCCCAGGTGTTACAAATGGTATCAGAGCGTAGGTTCCTCATCTAATCATTAGTTATTATTCAATTTAACAAATTCCATAGAACCAAGGGAGTTATTAGAGGAGTGTTCGAAAGACAGAGGTGTCTACAAAAGGATCACTTCTAGGGGATGGCAATATTTTCTCTGCACCACTAGTCGGAATACGAGGACTCCCGGATTGTGTGACTGCCTGGCCGATGTCTTAGGATATGACTTGAAATAAGATACCTATAAGACTCTCTCCTCTTATTCATCCCTTCTCAACTGAAATTTCTATTAAGGATTTCTTAGGATTAGGATTTTCTCTCTCTTCCTCACCCTCTTGAGGTATGGGTTAAGGATGATAAGGCCTAAGGGTTCATCCACCAAATTAATTAAAAGATATGTAATTAAGATGTCATCGACATAAGTATAAGAGCTTAATTATAGACTAAAGATCTATTTTTGTACTTATGTAGATGGCTCATACAAAGGTTGTGGCAATCCCTTTCCCCACCAGCGGAGGTGGACCACCCCGTAAAGAGAATGGGTCTTCCGAGAAGAAGAAGCAGAATCATGGTGGTGAGACCTCCAAGAAGAGAAAGAGACCTGAGGAGGCTGTGCTTGAGGCCCCCAACCCTGAACCAATGCCCGGAAGTAACCTAGAGCAGAAGGAAGGATTGGGATATGAGGAATACCATGGATATGAAGAGGAAGACCAGATGGAAGAAGATCAACCCATTGGTCAAGAACCAACCATGGTGGTTCACACAACAGATGCAGTTTGGATGGAACAACAGAAACAACTGACTTAGGCTATATGTGCCCTGGCTCTTAAGGACATGGCTAGGAATGAGTATGGTGAGCCACTTCCTATTCGACCTCAACTGGGAGCCACCATCATGGACTTTGTCAAGCTGAACATCGAGAAGTTATGGGGAGAATACAAGTCTAAAGTGGTCGACAAGGCCGAAGCTTGGCTGCTTGCAGTCGAGAATGGTTTTCGTATGCTCGAGGTGCAGCCAATTAAGAAGGTTATGTTTGCTACTCATCTTTTGGAAGGTGCAACAAAGATATGGTGGGAAAATCATATCACGGGAAGAGACCTAAGCGAGGAACCGATGGCGCAGACCGATTTCAAGACCATCTTCACTGCCAGTTTCATCCCCATCTCAACTAAGAAGGAGAAGGAGAGAGAGTTCACCAAAATGACACAAGGAAACTCGTCAGTTGTAGACTTTGGTCATAGGTTCCGCATCTTGGAACGTTTTGGGCACATGATGGATGAGGAAAGAAGGGTGGACCACTTCATTGAGCGTATGCACCCTACCATCAAGCCACATGTGATGGCTATTAAGCCAAAGACCTTCTTTGAAGCCTACAACACCGCCTTATACATGGAAAGGACGGTGATGCCTACACAGAATCAATCCAAAGGGTACTTGGGTTTCACCGAAGGAGCTCATGGGCAGAAGAATGAACACAAGAAGAGACAAGGGTGTAACCACAACAAAAATATACATGGGCACAAAGGCAAGCCCCATGGCCGTCTTCAGCAATGTCGTGCCTACAGACGTACACATCCTAGGAAGTGCCTCTTTGAGAAGAAGGTGTGCTTCAGATGTCAACAAGAAGGACACTTCATCACCAACTGTCCACAACCTGACCTAAGAGGACCTTTGGGGTCACAACCTGTGGCAGCACATTTAGTAGCTGAAGCACCCCCAGCCAGAGTGTTTGCCATTGACAATGAAGAAGCACATGCAAATTCTAATAGGTTGATCGAGGGTAATAACCCTTAGATGGTTTCCTTTTAGTTCAGTAGATCATGTAATAGTTTTATAATATGGTACAAACTATGTAGGCTTGCTGGAAGTCATGGGACAAAATGTAAAAGCACTTTTTGATTCTGGTTCTACTAATACTTTTATTTCGAGAAATTTGGAAACTGTACTTGGTCTGGATATCAAGGATTTGGGTTATGTTTTGGATGTCACAACCCTGAATGGTCGTATTTATACCTCTCTTTTGAAAACCCCTATCTTGCCAGTAAAGTATATGAACCATGAGCTTCCCACTGACTTTATCCTTCTCGATATGAATGATTTTGATGTAATCATCGGTATGGATTGGCTTTCCACCTACATAGCCTAGATTGACTGTATGGAGAAGAAGATTCTCATTAGGAAAACTGGCTATCCACACTTCACCATTCGAGGAAGGAAAGATGCGACAACCATCCTTTATGTGTCTTCTTTGAAAGCTGAACAAATTCTATCCAAGGGTTGTCGAGCCTACCTAGCCATAGTTACCACACCCGAGGTTAAGGGGCAATCCTTAGAGGATATAGAGGTGGTTCGGGAGTATGCAAATGTATTTCCATATGATCTACCTGGGATTCCCCCTGAGAGGGAGGTAGACTTCTCTATTGAGTTATCTCCTGAGACTAACCGTACATCTAAGGCACCCTATAGAATGGCCCCTACAGAGTTACTTGAGTTGAAAACCCAGTTGCAAGAGTTGTGGGATAAAGGCTTTATCCAGACCAGTACATCTCCTTGGGGAGCACCAGTCCTCTTTGTGAAAAAGAAGGATGGGTCGCTTTAGATGTGTATTGACTATAAGATGATCAACCTGGAAACCATTAAGAATAAGTATCCTTTGTCTAGAATAGATGACATGTTCGACCAACTCAAATCAGCTCGAGTCTTTTAAAAGATCGATTTGAGGTCAGGATACCACTAGGTGAGAGTACGGAGTGAGGATATACCTAAAATGGCTTTTATAACCCGTTATGGCCACTATGAGTTTGTGGTCATGTCGTTTGGATTATCCAATGCACCGAGTGTCTTTATGAACCTCATGAATAGTGTGTTCCAGCCTTTCCTTAACTCTTTTGTGATAGTGTTCATAGATGACATCTTAGTGTATTCGGATGACCTAGCCTAACATCGTGACCACTTGGGTAGAGTCTTTGATATCCTGAGGAAGCATAAGTTTTTCGGAAAGTTCTTGAAATGTGAGTTTTGGTTAGATCGAGTCATGTTTATTGGACACATCATCTCAGGAGGAACGATCACCGTAGATCCAGCAAAGTATCGACAGTTTGAGACTGGATGGCACCGAAGAACCCCTCTGAGATTCGCAGCTTCTTGGGGTTGGCCGGATACTACCGTCGCTTCATCAAGGATTTCTCAAAGACTACTTTACCGCTAACCATGTTGACTCAGAAGGATGTGAAGTTTGTGTGGTATAACGTATGTGAAGCTCGATTCCAAAAATTGAAGGAGAAGCTGACCACTGCCCCTGTGTTGACTCTACCTTCTGGAAATAAGGGTTTCGTGATTTTTAGCGATGCTTCCAAGATGGGATTGGGTTGTGTGTTGGAACAAGATCGACATGTGGTTGCATATTCTTCCAGACAGATTAAGCCAAATGAGGTGAATTATCCAACACATGACCTTAAGATAGCTACTATCATCCATGATTTGAAGATATGGTGGAATTACCTGTACGGTGCTACCTTCGAGATCTTCACCGACCATAAGAGTTTAAAATACCTACTGACATAGAGAGACCTGAACCTATGACAACAAACATGGATGGAGTACATGAAAGATTATGACTTCACCATCGCCTACCATCCTAGTAAGGAGAATGTCATGGCTGATGCTTTGAGTCAGGAACAACTTAAGTGTGCAGCTGTCTATCTAGTCAGTGGAAGAGTTTGGAGGAGCTTGTGGAATGGATTCCACAACCCGTAGAAGACCGAGTTCGGTTGGCTAATATCTGGATTCAGTCTGAGTTATTGAATGAGATCATAGCAGCACAGTTGACCAGTGAAGAGATAGACAAGATGAAAGGTTTGATGATGAAGCCACAAACTCATTTATCCGTGAGAGTTGATGGAGGAATCATGTTTGAGAATCGTATATGGGTTACAGTGGATTCATCAGTAAAGAAATGTATCCTATAAGAGGCTCATGGGTCCAAATACACTATGCACCCAGGAACTACTAAGATGTTCAAGGACCTACAACGGTTTTTCTAGTGGCCAGGAATGAAGAAAGACATTGGAGCATGGGTGGCCAGCTGTCTTACATGCCAGATGGTGAAGGATGAACACCAACGACCCGACGGGCTTTTACAGTCGATAGAAATTCCAGAATGGAAATGGGAACAGATCACCATGGATTTTGTGGTGGGTCTACCCCAGACCAAGAAGGGTGATGATGTGATATGGGTCGTGGTAGATCATCTTACCAAGTCAGCACACTTCCTTTCCTTAAAGACCACTGCTAAGGTATCAAACTTAGTTGAGTTGTATATCAGAGAGATAGTATGGTTGCATGGTGTACCCAGATTGATCATTTCAGATAGAGACCCAAAGTTCACTTCCAAGTTGTGGAAGCAAGTTCTAGAGGACTTGGTACCAGGCTAAAGTTTAGTACAACTTATCATCCCCAAACAGATGGTCAATCAGAAAGAATAATCCAGACATTAGAAGATGTGTTGAGAGCTTGTGTGCTCGATTGGGATGGCTCATGGGAGCAATACTTACCGTTAGAGTTCTCCTACAACAACAACTACCAAGCCAGTATCGAGATGCCTCCATATGAAGCTTTGTACGGGAGACCATGTCGGTCACCACTTCACTGGGATAATGTGGGTGAGAGGACCTTGTTGAGGTCAGATGTACTCCTAGGGTATGCTGATAAAGTAGCTTTGATCAAGCAAAGGCTGAAGAGAGCCCAAGACCGACAGAAGTCATATGCTGATGCAAAGCGGACTGATGTGCATTTCACTGTGTGAGATCATGTGTTTTTGAAAATCCGACCGCTCCGAGCTATAGCTAAGAATAGAGGAAAGTTGAGTCCCCGATACGTGGGTCTGTTTGAGGTGTTAGAACGGATTGGTGAAGCTGCATACTGTTTGGCATTACCCCCTCAATATAGCATGATGCATGATGTGTTTGACGTGTCTAACCTAAAGCGATATGTGTAAGATCTGAGCCACGTGCTGAGCATTGAACCTATTGAGCTTCAGGGGAAGCTGACTTATCTTGAGTCACCTTTGTGGATTCTAGATACCAGGGTGAAAGAACTCAGATGCAAGAATATAGAGATGGTAAAGGTTCTTTGGAAGCACCATGGAGAGTATGAGGCTACATGGGAGCTAAAGGCAGACATGGAGAAAGCATATCCAAAATTGTTTGTTTGATTGCTTGAATTTTGAGGGCAACACTCCTATAAGGAGGGGAGGATGTTATAACCTAAAATTCCTGAATATGTAATTAAGAGTATAATTCTCTTTTAAACAATAAAAGAAATCTTTTACTTTGATTTGTTATGGATTTCATGTGAAATGGCCTGGATTGATTGATAATGGGCTTTGTTGGCCATTGAGCCCAATTGAAGAGAAAAGAGAAATAAAAGGAAAAAGGATTTGTTAAATAAAAGGGAAATATTAGAAATAGACTTTTAAAAGAAGATAAAGGCAAACCAATATTCCCCAATATGGGAATTTGTTCCTTTAGGTCCAAGGGACCCAAAATAACATGATAATTACAAAGGAAAAAGGAATATAAATTAATTTGGATTAATTAATGAGATAACTTGGGAGACAAGGAAGACTTCTCATTCATTGCAATTTGTTTCCCAAATTTTGTGCAAAGCTATATAATGACAAGAAAAACCTTTCCTTCATATTTGAGTTAAAAAGGAGCAAGGGTTTAGGAGATACGAATTTCCTAAGAAATTGCCAAATTGGAATTTATTCAGAAATAAGGAAATGATTTTCCTTTTTGTTGGAACACGTGCTCTGAGGACCGTTGGATCTCGATCCAACGTTGGTCACTCATCTCCTAAGTCCCACACAGACTGGAACTTTGCAAGTTATAGGGAGAATTTCTATCTTGGATTTCTCGCAATCCAGAGGATGTGCCAACCTGTTGATAGCCCCATTGGACTCAGGAGAGGAAACTGTGAAGATTCATCCCTAATTTTATTAGGATTGATCATCGTTTTGGGAAACGCCTAACTCGGCAGGATCTTGCCCTGACCCTATATATAGGGGAGGGTGATCGAAGACACCAGCATCTCTTTTTTCTAGTCCAACCTCTTTGGAAGGAAGCAAGGAGTGTTTTTGTGCATTCAATTATCCTCTTTGTCCTGACCTGCACTTCCAACATCCCGGTTACCCTTACCGGAGTCCGGCAAGAAGGGGACGGCTTTGGCACATTCTTGATGAGGAACTGGACCTGTAGCTGACTTTGATGAAGGGAGGTGGAGCTCCCTTGCCTATCGCATGGCTTGCAGGTGACCAAGAGCCCGGAGTCAACTCCTCCGTTGACCATCAGGTGAGCAGTGCTCGCGCAAGGATGAAGATGAAGACCCCTTCATTACTGGTAAGGACAGTTTGGTCCTATGCTTCCTTTTGATCGTAAAGGGTGTGTGTGATCCTAGTCGCTGGATCTTGAGTGGACTAGCGGACCACAGATCCGACGCTTCTTGTTTTTCTAAAAATAGAAAGTAAACTAATAAAAAAGGGTTTTACCTACAAAAATCATATATGTTGATAGAAAACTCAGATGAAGAAAGTTAATACATGAAAAATGATCATAAAAAAATGAGGAATGTATTAAATATGGTTTGGACACCTAAATATGTATGTTTTTGCAAAAGTGCATATTTTGAATAGAAAAGGTATTAATTTGTGGTTAGAAACCCTAATTGTTGATAAAAGATACATTTAATCTTGCAATTAGGTTATTTCAAGCATGGTTAACTTGTTTAATAATAAAGTTAGATTTTAACCTATTTTGATGAAGGAATTGCAAAGTTTTGGGTTTTTAACCTAATAAAAGGGTGAATATGTTTAGAAACCCTAAACAAGAGAAAAAGGAAAGAAAAGTACTTCTAATATGAAATTAGGGTTTCTTGTTGTTAAAGATGAACTTGGAATCTTTTGTGAAAGAAAGATGAAATAATTAGGGTTTGTAAGTGATTTTGTAAAATTAGGGTTTAAGTAATAAAAATGGAGTGGAATCCTAATTATGCTCAAAACCCTAAAAAGGACAAATAACCCTAGGAAATGATTAGGATTAATAAATCATAATGACATGATTAATGATAAGAAATTGGATGCCTTTTCAGGATCAACCTGTGTGTTCTTGCTTGATTTCTTGATTGGTTGAGTTATTTTTGCATTCAAGTCTACTTAACAGGTATGTGGTTAATTATGAATAACCGCTTTAGTTTCCCGAAGGATTCCCAGACGTTTAATCGCATTGAATGCAACTAAACAATTTGGATGTTCATATTGTAATTATAAAGTCACTATGATTATCATAATTTAACATGAATGTGTATTCCCGCACATACATGCCACCCTGATGGATAATGCCAAGAGGGTCAGGACCAGGAGGGTAGACCAATGGGCACCATGAGAGGTGACCCACAAACACTAAGCTCGGGATTGAGAAGGTGGTCTATGTTGAATAACTAATGGGAACCATAAGTGGTGACTCACAGGCACCAATCTCGGGTTTGAGAAGGTGGCCTTATGTCAATGGAAAAAGAGAAACCCTAAAGGGGGTAATTATTGGGTTTTGGAAAAAGATGTAGGGAATGTCACATGGAAAAATGTAAATTGACTTGCTAAATATCTTGATTGTGATATTTAAATTGTTAGACTTAATTGTGAGATTTTGGTTGCCTACACATACCTGCAATAACCTGACTGACATTTTGTTTGGCATCATTTTAGGTGTAACCCTGAAAGCACAAACAATAAAGCGACACATTGTGAAATTAAGAAAGTGCAAGGAGGATTAGATAGAGTAATCCAAGTTGTGGATAGATAGATTTCCAAAGTTTTAAAAAGGTAAGCAAAGTTTTAATTTTCTACCATATTTCAGTTTAGACAGTAGAATTTCATAATTATTATTGATTATTTGTTTAACGTTTGATCCTAATAATTGAATAACGGCTCTGACCTTCGAGTCTCCCTTAATTGGGGGGTACCAGGAGGTGGGGTCGTTACAATGATGTTATAACCTCAATTTCCTGAATATGTAATTAAGAGTATAATTCTCTTTTAAAGAATAAAAGAAATATTTTACTTTGATTTGTGATGGATTTTGAGTGAAATGGCCTTGATTGATTGATAATGGGCTTTCTTGGCCATTGAGCCCAATTGAAGAGAAAAGAGAAATAAAAGGGAAAAGGATTTGTTAAATAAATGGGAGATATGAGAAATATAATTTTAAAAGAAGATAAAGGGAAACTAATATTCCCCAATATGGTAATTCGTGCCTTTAGGATTTCTTGATGTCTAAGGAACCCAAAATAACAAGATAATTACAAAGGAAAAAGGAATATAAATTAATTTGGATTAATTAATGAGATAACTTGGGAGACAAGGAAGACTTCTCATTCATTGCAATTTGTTTCCCAAATTTTGTACAAAGCTAGACAATGACAAGACAAACCTTCCCTTAAAATTTGAGTTAAAAAGGAGAAATAGTTTGGGAGATACGAATTTCCTAAGAAATTTCCAAAATTGGAATTTATTCAGAAATAAGGAAATGATTTTCCTTTTTGTTGGAACGCGTTCTCTGAGGATCGTTGGATCTTGATCCAACATTGGTCACTCATCTCCTAAGTCCCACACAGACTGGAACTTTGCAAGTTATAGGGAGAATTTCCATCTTGGATTTATCACAATCCAGAGGATGTGCGAACCTGTTGATAGTCCCATTGGACTCAGGAGAGGAAACTACAAAGATTCATCCCTAATTTTATTAGGATTGGTCATCGTTTTGGGAAACACCTAACTCGGCAGGATCTTGCTCCGACCCTATATATAGGGGTGGGTAATCGAAGACACCATCATCTCTTTTTGCTAGTCCAACCTCTATGGAAGGAATCAAGGAGTGTTTTTTTGGGTTCAATTGTCCTCTTCATCCTGACCTACACTCCCAACATCCCGGTGACCCTCACCAGAGTCTGACGAGAAGGGGATGGATTTGGTGCATTCTTGATGAGGAATTGGACCTGCGGCTGACTTCGATGAAGGGTGGCGGAGCTCCCTGGCCTATCACATGGCTCACGGGTTACCTAGAGCCTGGAGTCAACTCCTTAGTTGACCATCGGGTCGGCAGTGCTCGTGCAAGGAGGAAGACGGAGACCCCTTGGTCTTTTACACTATTGACCCTCTGCGCCTTTGTTACTGGTAAGGATAGTTTGGTCCTTTGCTTCCTTTTGATCGTAAAGGGCACATGTGATCCTGGTCGCTGGATCCTGAGTGGACCAGTGGACCATGGATCCGACGCTTCTTGTTTTTCTAAAAATAGCAAGTAAACTCATAAAAAAGGGTTTTTCCTATAAAAATCATATCTATTGATAGAAAACTCAGATGAAGAAAGTTAATACATGAAAAATGATCAAAAAAATATAAGGAATGTAATAAAAATGGTTTGGACACCTAAATATTTATATTTTTGCAAAGGAGCATATTTTGAATAGAAAAGGTATTAAATTGTGGTTAGAAACCCTAATTGTTGATAAAAGATATATTTCATCTTGCAATTAGGTTCTTTCAAGCATGGTTAACTTGTTTAATAATAAAGTTAGATTTTAACCTATTTTGATGAAGGAATTGCACAGTTTAGGGTTTTAAACCTAATAAAAGGGTTAATATGTTTAGAAACCCTAAATAAGAGATAAAGGAAAGAAAAGTACTAATCTAAAATTAGGGTTTCCTGTTGCTAAAAGATGAACTTGGAATCTTTTGTGAAAGAAAGATGAAATAATTAGGGTTTGTAAGTGATTTTGTAAAATTAGGGTTTAAGTAATAAAAATGGAGTGGAATCCTAATTATGCTCAAAACCCTAAAAAGGACAAATAACCCTAGGAAATGACTAGGATTAATAAATCATAATGACATGATTAATGATAAGAAATTGGATGCCTTTTCAGGATCAACCTGTGTGTTCTTGCTTGATTTCTTGATTAGTTGAG
The DNA here is from genome assembly GCA_963693085.1 of Alisma plantago-aquatica. Classification (NCBI taxonomy): domain Eukaryota; kingdom Viridiplantae; phylum Streptophyta; class Magnoliopsida; order Alismatales; family Alismataceae; genus Alisma; species Alisma plantago-aquatica. Next base: position 219,760,447 of record OY856410.1, on the reverse strand, counting down.
TTATTTATGCATTCAAGTTTACTTAACATGTATGTGGTTAATTATGAATAACCTCTTTAGTTTCCAGAAGGATTCCCAGACATTTAATCGCATGGAATGCAATTAAATAGTTTGGATATTCATATTGCAATTATAAAGTCACTATGATTATCATAATTTAATATGAATGTGTATTCCCGCACCTACATGCCACCCTGATGGATGATGCCAAGAGGGTCAGGCCCAGGAGGGTAGACCAATGGGCACCATGAGAGGTCACCCACAGACACCAAGCTCGAGATTGAGAAGGTGGTCTATGTTGCATGACTAATGGGCACCATAAGTGGTGACTCACAGGCACCAAGCTCGGGATTGAGAAGGTGGACTTAAGTCAATGGAAAAAGAGAAACCCTAAAGGGGGTAATTCCAGGGTTAGGGAAAAAGCGGTGGGGAATATCACATGGAAAAATGTAAATTGCCTTGCTAAATATCTTGATTGTGATATTTAAATTGTTAGACTTAACTGTGAGATTTTGGTTGCCTGCACATACCAGCAATAAGCTGACTGACATTTTGTTTTTTGGCATTTTAGGTGTAACCATGAAAGAACAAATAGTAAAGTGACACATCATGAAATTAAGAAAGTGCAAGGAGGATTAGATAGAGTAATCCAAGCTGTGGATAGATAGATTTCCAAAGTTTTAAAAAGGTAAGCAAAGTTTTAATTTTCTACCAAATTTCTGTTTAGATAGTAGAATTTCATAATTATTATTGATTATTTGTTGAACCTTTGATCATGTTAATTGAATAACGGCTCTGACCTTCGGGTCTCCCTTAATTGGGGGTTACCAAGAGGTGGGGTCGTTACAATGATGTTATAACCAAAATTTCTTGAATATTTTATTAAGAGTATAATTATCTTTTATAGAATAAAAGAAATCTTTTAATTTGATTTGTGATGGATTTGGTGTGAAATGGCCTTGATTGATTGATAATGGGCTTTGTTGGCCATTCACCCCAATTGAAGAGAAAAGCGAAATAAAAGGGAAAAGGATTTGTTAAATAAAGGGAAATATGAGAAATAGACTTTTAAAAGAAGATAAAGGCAAACCAATATTCCCCAATATGGGAATTCGTGCCTTTAGGATTTCTTGAGGTCCAAGGGACCCAAAATAACAAGATAATTACAAAGGAAAAGGAATATAAATTAATTTGGATTAATTAATAAGATAACTTTGGAGAGAAGGAAGACTTATCATTCATTGCAATTTGTTTCCCAAATTTTGTACAAAGCTATATAATGACAAGACAAAGCTTCCCTTAAAATGTGAGTTAAAAAGGAGCAAGGGTTTGGGAGATACGAATTTCCTAAGAAATTGCCAAAATTAGAATTTATTCAAAAATAAGGAAATGATTTTCCTTTTTGTTGGAACGCGTGCTCTGAGGACCGTTGGATCTCGATCCAACGTCGGTCGCTCATCTCCTAAGTCCCACATGGACTGGAACTTTGCAAGTTACTGGGAAAATTTCCATCTTGGATTTCTCGCAATCCAGAGGATGCGCCAACTTGTTGATAGTCCCATTGGAATCAGGAGAGGAAACCACGAAGATTCATCCCTAATTTTATTAGGATTGGTCGTTGTTTTGGGAAATGCCTAACTCAGTAGGATCTTGCCCTGACCCTATATATAGGGGAGGGTGATCGAAGACACCAGCATCACTTTTTGCTAGTCCAACCTTTGCGGAAGGAAGCAAGGAGTGTTTTGGTCCATTCAATTGTCCTCTTCGTCCTGACCTGCACTCCCAATATCCCGGTGACCCTCACCGGAGTCTGGAGAGAAGGGGACGGCTTTGGCGCATACTTGATGAGGAATTGATGAGGGGACAACTTCCTATAAAAACCATATTTGTTGATAGAAAACTCAGATAAAGAAAGTTAATACATGAAAAATGATCAAAAAATACGAGGAATGTATTAAAAATGGATTGGACATGTAAATTTGTATATTTTTGCAAAAGTGCATATTTTGAATAGAAAAGGTATTAATTTGTGGTTAGAAACCATATTTGTTGATAAAAGATATATTTAATCTTGCAATTAGGTTATTTTAAGCATGGTTAACTTATTTAATAATAAAGTTAATTTTTTACCTATTTTGATGAAGTAATTGCAAAGTTTAGGGTTTTAAACCTAATAAAAGGGTCAATATGTTTGGAAGTCCTAAAGAAGAGAAAAAGGAAAGAAAAGTACTTCTAATCTGAAATTGGGGCTTCCTGTTGCTAAAACATGAACTTGGAATCTTTTGTGAAAGAAAGATGAAATAATTAAGGTTTTTAAGTGATTTTGTAAAATTAGGGTTTAAGTAATAAAAATGGAGTGGAATCCTAATTATGCTGAAAACCCTAAAAAGGACAAATAACCCTACGAAACGACTAGGATTAATAAATCATAATGACATGATTAATGAGAAGAAATCGGATGCCTTTTCAGGACCAACCTATGTGTTCTTGCTTGATTTCTTGATTGGTTGAGTGATTTCTGCATTCAAGTCTACTTAACAGGTATGTGGTTAATTATGAATAACTACTTTAGTTTCCCAAAGGATTCCCGGATGTTTAATCACATTGAATACAACTAAACCGTTTGGATGTTCATATTGCAATTATAAAGTCACTATGATTATCATAATTTAACATGAATGTGTATTCCCAAAACTACATGCCACCATGATGGATGATGCCAAGAGGGTCAGGCCCAAGAGGGTAGACCAATGGGCACCATGAGAGGTCACCCACAGACACCAAGCTCGGGATTGAGAAGGTGGTCTATGTTGCATGACTAATGGGCACCATAAGTAGTGACTCACAGGCACCAAGCTCAGGATTGAGAAGGTGGCCTTAAGTCAATGGCAAAAGAGAAACCCTAAAGGGGGTAATTCCAGGGTTAGGGCAAAAGCGTGGGGAATGTCACATGGAAAAATGTAAATTGACTTGCTAAATATCTTGATTGTGATATTTAAATTGTTAGACTTAATTGTGAAATTTTGGTTGCCTCCACATACCAGCAATAAGATGACTGACGTTTTGTTTGTCGACGTTTTAGGTGTAACCCTGAAAGCACAAACAATAATGTGACACATCATTTAATGAAGAAAGTGCAAGGAGGATTAGATAGAGTAATACAAGATGTGGATAGATAGATTTCCAAAGTTTTCAAAAGGTAAGAAAAGTTTTAATTTTCTACCATATTTCAGTTTAGACAGTAGAATTTCCTAATTATTATTGATTATTTGTTGAACCTTTGATCCTGTTAATTGAATAACGGCTCTGACCTTCGGGTCTACCTTAATTGGGGGTTACTAGGAGGTGGGGTCATTACAATTGGTATCAGAGCCAATTCCCCTTCAGTAGGTGGGGCCCACATGGACATGACATGCTAGTCTTGAGCTGTGCGGTCTAGGCATGTAGGAAAGGGTTGTCCATGGTTGATGTAGCCACCCTTGCACTGGTATTCCGTTATCAGGAGTTGGGTGTCCATGGGCCATTGTGGGTCTTCACTAAAATGGGGAAGAGATTATGAGACCTTATAGTTGAGCCTTGACGAGGACGGCAAGAGTCTAAGTGGGGGAGATTGTAACATCCCAGGATTTGAGGCCTCAAATAAGTTGATCTTAAAAGGAATGATTGGACTACCCATATCACCAAGGTGCACCTCCTTTTCTGGGAGCACATCACTAAAGAACTCCATAGTTAAGCGTGCTCAACATGGAGTAGTACTAGGATGGGTGACCAGTCAAAAAGTTGATCCTGGCTTGCACGTCAGTGATGACAAAGTGCGCGGTTAAGCCTAGTGGTGGTCTATGGGGCCATTCGTCATTCCTGAAACTCTACTAGAGCCTATGGAAGTGGGCCCGGGTGTTACACCTTCTCCCTTTCTCTTTTAGCTCCTCCTAGAGAATTTTGGCTCTCTTTTATTAGATGATATTTGGCCTTGGTACTTTCTTGTTATTGAGGTTCTCTTGTTTCCTATAGTGGAGCCTATGGTGGAGCTTCTTCAACCCTTGGATTGTTGGCTTGGAGCTCTTGATCTAGAAGCTTGGAATCCTTGGTGGTGATCTTCTTAAGGTGGGTTATATAACTCTTTGCCCTATCCATTACTTGCACTTTTTCATACATGCAATCTACTGTGTTCTCTCTCTAAAACATTTCCCTAACATTCTAGTAGATGATTGTAATCTCTGCAACATGTTTGGTGGTCATTATCATTCTAGGATGAAATCTAAAGCACTAATTCCATATACCCTTTTGGTGATTGTAGTGTTATGGTGATCATCCACTACCTTTTTACCTTGATTTTTCTCGCATGCATTATGTTAGAGTGTCTACATGTTATGAGGAGTTTATTTTATGTTTTGGGTGTCTTAAACATCCTATTATCTATCTTGCATGGCATCCTTTCATGGTGAATCAATGATGAATGAACTAGTGTTCTTGGTGAGCATTTTTATTGAAGTTTTCTCCTCGATATTCATGATGGATTTCTTTGGCGTTTTCATCTTTTTTGCGATTAAGATATCATACATTATGGTGGTCGAGACATCTATCCCATGTTGGTTATGACCATGGTTTGTCTTGGTTGGTTGAACTTCCCTTTTTATGGGTTGGACCTAGTGTTTGTTGAGGTTGCGACACATGGTGTTGATGGTCAACTTAACCCCTATTTAGGTTGGGTTGTTGCCCTAGTTTTGGGAGTATAGTCTTGCCCATGTCACGCTCGTGACATGTTGTTGACATAGGTCACAACATGTTGTTGTTGGTTCACAACATGCTGCCACGGCTTGAGGTCAAGACAACAATGTTACTTGGAGTTGTGACAACCTTGTGAGTGGTTAGAAACCTAACCCTAGATGGGTCGAGACATTAGGGTGTAGGAGATCAAGCATGAGGGGTGTCACAGCCTAGACACCCAATCTATCACAATCACAACCTATTGTGGGTTGAGTGGCCGTGACCTAATTTCTGGAGTGGTTGAGACATGTGACAGATGGGTAGTTGAAATATATGTTGTGACACATAATGATATCTTGTGTGTGTAATGCATACACCATTTAACATGCTTTGGATAATATATAATCACCCCTAATCATTTTTCTTAACCTTAAGATGTTCCAAGATAGTGGGAGATGGTTTACCTAGGGTCTGATGGTTGATGATAGCTACACAACCATAATCATCTATGTATGGAAAACCCTAACCCTAATGATGAAAAATGTAACATTTTTGTTTCTTTTACAGGAAATGGCTATCATGTTATGTCATTATCTCTCCTTTTCCTTTGAACCGCTAACCATGCAGGTTGAATGCATGCCATTGCTTGAGTATGCTATGATGATGGTTATGAATAATTGAGGCATGTGGAGATAATGATGTGACACATGGAATTAGGATGTTTCCTCTGTCTTGTTTATAATTTTCTAATCATGCAGGTGATATGAAATTAAATATCATAGCCAATGAATTTTATGATGAGTATGATGTGACACAGGTTGAATGAGCCTTCATGAGGCATGTTGAGACACTTGTGATATTGGGTTATTGTGAATGGGTCCTATGACCTAGTGATGGCTTGATGCCTATTGTGAAGTGATACCCTGAAGTGCTATAATTAAGGGATTGATATCCCATAGTGATGAGAAATTTTTGATATCCGTGAGAGGTTGTGTAACAATGATGATGTAATTGTGAATGACAATGTTATAGGTGTCATGTGTTGATAGCGTGACAAGTTCACACCTTATACATTTTATATCTTCAGAAGTTGTACTATACCCTTAATCTTGTAGTATTGCTATGGTTTTATATATTGTTACTTGATTGATGCTAAAAGTCACTCAATTGGATAACTAATCAAGTGTAACCTTAATCACATAGATGCCTTGTGTCATAGATCATTTCCAGTGTCTACCTTAATTGTCGGATTGGTGAAACAAGTTTTACTCAGAGCTATTTTTTTAATATGCGGGGATGCAAGTCAGGTATCTCCTTTATCCCTAATTACATGTTGTGTGAGATGTCCATGCGAGAGCCAATCTCATTGTGATATACATGGCCATGAGTGAGTCATTCCATATTTTTAGAATGACCATGCGTGAGCCTATTCTTCTAGCACTGTTAACTATACCAAGGTGGGCTAAATGTTGTTATATGTGCACGACCATGTGCGAGTCAATCTTCTATTAACTATAAGTCACTTTTGTAGTTGACTGACATGTCTCTACAATGTTACTCTGATGTTGACTGAGTGGTGTTAGAGAGGTCATGGATTCAGACTCTTCCATTGACCTTATATGGAACCAATTTTGACTTAGTAGTGGTCAGTTGGATTTGGGTGGTACGACTCAAATCCTCGGGGTAGTAAATACAATACATAATCAACTGTGTAGCATGCCTGTTTAGAATCAAATACGAAAACATTGTATGAGACATTGCTTTGATTTTGTATAGCTTGGTTGATAGAAAATATACATGTTATTCATATTCCTCCTTAGTTTATAAAATGTCCTAGTACTCTGTTATTAGCTACCTGATCAGCTTAGATGGTAATAATTTACATGCATACATCATTTGTTGAATATACTTATCATAGATGTAGCTTTACTTTTGGTTTTTAGTTACTTAGAAGTCTAAGAACATTCAAACTCACTTTCTTACTTCATTGCCTAAGGTAGTTGACATCCTTACTTGTTAGAGTAATGAAAGAAAAAGCAAAAGATAGAAACTTAAAGCAAGCAAAAAAACACTCCCCTCTTCTCTATCTATTCTTTAATAGAGTTTGCAGAGAGTTATATCTCTTGCTAGGATGTTTGGTCTTACCCCATGGGTTTCCACATCTTTTAGGTAGTTGTACATGAGGAAGTCGAGATTGTGCAGCTGAGGAGGTGCAATTACAAGATCATTAGCTGACAAGGTTGAGTATGTTGCTTGTTGGTCTTTTGGTGTTAGAGTCCTAGAGTCATCCATGTACACTTAGGTCTTGGGGATGGTTCAGTGTGTTTTGTGGTTGTGCTATTGATACGAGCTTTTGGATTATGTGCCTTTTTGTTGTCTACAGTTGGCATATGTACATGTATGTCTATGGTTGGCATATGTACATGTATGTCTATGGAACTTGTTGTAAGCATGATGTTTTAAGAGATACATGTTATAGTTGGCAAGTTATGGATCATTATGTCACAAGTCTTCTGATGTTCGTGACTTGTATAATTTGTTTCAATTTTTAGTGTTTTTTTGGTAATCCACTTTTTTAATGTTATTCCCGCTCTTGGTTTTGAGTAATCTCGCTTTGTGTGACAATGAGTGTCACAATTTGGTTGGTATTAGAGGTTTTGGTTCGCTGAGTCTACAGGGACCTAGGACTAGGGTTTGAGTCTATTCTAGTTTTCTCTAGTCTGTCTTATAATGACTTCTACTTGTGAAAAATAAGAAGAAGAGTTGAAAAAATGGTTGGATAACTTGAAGAACATGTTTCTAAGAGTGGTGTTTCTGCACTAGGTGGAGGCACAAGGAGGTAGGTTGTTGAAGAGAGGGTGCCTGAGATGCCCTACATAGACCTTGTAGTGGTGGCCGATCCCACTTTTCATTCTATGTTTGGACAGTTAATGGCCACCATTACACATATGATGGACATAATGCCCATTCCACAAAGGAGAGCAGAAGTCCCCAACATGGAATCTCTAGTCTTGGGGAAGATGATTGAGCGGTTGAGGTGAGTTGAATCGATGGTATATGCTAGTATGATAGTTCCAGTGCATGCAGACCTCTGGTTCACAGAGCTATAGAAAGCGTTCAAGATCCTTAGTATCCCTAAAACTGATAAGGTGAACCACATAGTATATCTTTTTAAGGGGAGTAATGGGACTTCATGGGCCATAGAGGAGGAAAAGAGACCATGTGTTGTGATCGGTTGGGAGGAGTTCTAATGTGAGTTTGTTAGTCGTTACTTTCCTCAAACCTATCTAGATGAGAAGATCAACCAGTTTGAGAGGATCTGATAGGGATCTATGTCGATCAATGAGTATGTAGCAAGGTTTATGGAGTTGTTGAGGTTCTATCCTCACATGGCTACTACAAATGAGGAGAGAATCAAGCATTTTGAGAAAGGGTTGAGTGTAGAGGTTATGATACCATCAGCAATCTTAGAGAACAGAGAGCATTTTTCTACATTTGTGGAGTCGATTCGGAGGATAGAGAGGTTTATGGCTGAGATGAGAGAGAAGAGTGCCAAGAAGAGGCATGCTGAGTACCAAGTGCATTTGTCCAGAGGCTTTAAGGAGCCTAGGTTGTCAGCACCACCAACAAAAAAAGGCCTAGTACACTGACACAGTGGTCACCAAGTAAGGGAAAGAGTCGTAGTTTTCCACCTGCAGGAGCCCAGAGTGTTGCCTTAGTGTTTGTGACATGGCCATCTTGGCCTTGGTATGAGAACAAGACATTCTATAAGTGTGGACAGATTGGGTATACTAGATCATTTTACCCTGTGAAAGATGATGAGGTGACCCAGTAGCAGAAGTAGAGCCATCATGGCTTACAAAGATAGCATTACAGTAGCAGTGGAAGAGGTCATTAACAGGAATAATATGGTGGTTCCTCTAGATAGGCCAGTAGGGGATAAGGATGACAACATGTGACAGCTCGACTTTACACCATGAGTCAGTTACAAGGAGAGTTCAACCCATGAGTTCAGATAGGTCAGATGAAGTTGTTTCATTCTGATATGTCTACATCTATTTTATACCTATTTTTAGTTGACCTTAGTAGGGGCTTGAGATAGATATGAGTAGGTAATGCCCATCTCTTTTCTGTTTGGATTTTGGTGGCAAAATCTCTGTTAGGGGTTTATGGCTTGTAAGACCCCTAACTTGGGTTTAGGGTAATTGTTATAACCTCAATTTCCCAAGTATGTAAATAAAAATGTAATTCTCTTTTAAATAATAAATGGAATCTATTTCTTTGATTTGTGATGGATTTTGTGTGAAATGGCCATGATTGATATTGGGCTTTGTTGGCCATTAAGCCCAATTGAAAAGAAAAGAGAGATAAAAAGGAAAAGGATTTAATTAATAAAAGGGAAATATGAGAAGTAGGCATTTAATAGAGGATAAAGGAAAATAGATATTCCCCAATATGGGAATCCATGTCTTCTCCCCAATAGACATTGAATAGAGGATAAAGGCAATAGATATTCCCTAATATGGGAAATATGAGAAGCAGACATTTAATAAAGGATAAAGGCAAGTATACATTTAATAGAGGATAAAGGAAATATATATTCCCCAATATGGGAAATATGAGAAGTAGACATTAATAGAGGATAAAGGCAAGTAGATATTCCCCTATATGGGACCCAAAATAACAAGATAATGGCAAAGGGAAAATAATTACTAATTAATTTTGTATTAATTAATGGATATCTTGGGAGAGAAGGAAGCCTTCTCATCAATTGTAATTTATTTCCCAAATTTCGTACATAGCTAGATAAGGTAATGACAAACGGTCCCTTAAAATTTGAGATAAAGAGGAGTTATGGTTTAGAAGATATGAATTTCTCAAGTTATCTCCAAAATAAAGCATTAATTTGGCAATTGAAAATGGTATTTCCCTTTTTGGATGATCATGCACATTGAGGACCGTTGGATCTCAATCCAATGCTGATCGTTAATCGTCTAAGTCCTATAGGGACTGGGACTCTGATTTATAGGAGGGACTTTCCCTCTCGGATTTCTCACGATCTAGCGAGAGTGCGAAGCAGCGGTTGCTTCATTTGGATTCAGGAGAGGAAACCACATAGGATAATCCTGAGTTTGTCGAGGGTTCGCTGCCTATTAGGGAAACTCCCAATTCTTGTGAGCATGCTTCCCACCCTATATATAGGGGATGGTTATGGAGGGTATCAGCTCATTGTTTTGCTAGCCTAAATGTTGTAGTGGAGCACAAGCTTTGTCCCAGTGCCTTCAATTTCCCCGATCACCCTAACATGTTATCTCGACGCATCAGCAAACCGCGCCGGAGTCCGGCTAGTAGGAGAGAGTTGCGGAGCGTTCGCGGAAAGCAACTAGACCCCTGGTTGTGTTCAATAGAAGGAGGAAAAACTCCCTGACCAATCACATTGCTCGTAGGTGGCCAACATCCCTGAGTCAACTCTGGAGTTGACCCTCATATCTATAGGACGAACGTGAGGTTGAAGAAGGAGGTGTTCACGCAAATTTACCAAGCTACCCTTCACACCCTTCTACCACGTTATGGCTATTTTAGTCTTTCATGTGTCTTTGATCACTAAGTTAGGCATGCGCATCCGTGGTCGTTGGATCCTTAGTGGACCAGCGGACCACGGATCAGACGACCATCGTTATTCTGAAATTAGTAATTAAATTGATAAAAAAAGGTTTTCTTATAAAAATCATAACTCTTGCTATAAAACTTGGATGGGAAAAGTATATACATGAAAAGTGATCAGAAAAAGTTCAAAGAATAAATGAAAAATGGTTTGGAAGCCAAAACCAGTATACATTTGTAAAAATGTATATTTCGATGGAAAAGGTGTTAATTTGTGGTTAGAAACCCAAATTAATGATTAAGGGTAGTTTTGATGTAGAAATAAGGTTGATTCGATCATTATTAACTTGTTTAGTGATAAAAATGAATCTTCATCTGTTTTGAAGATGAAATTGCAAGAATTAGGGTTTTCAACCTAATATTGTAATTAATACCCTTAGAAACCCTAAGTGAGGGAAAAAGGGAAGAAAAGATATAATTAATTTGAAAATTAGGGTTTTGTGGTCCAAACCTAATCTTAGGATCTTAATGAAAAATAATATAAGATAATTATGATTTGATGGATATTTTGATAAAAATAAAGTAAAAGTGGTAAGAAGGAAGTGAAACTCTAATTATGGTCAAAACCCTAAAAAGGGCTAGTAACCCTAGGACACAATTAGGCCTATTAGACTTGGATACCATGATCCATGATAGAGAATATTGGATGTATATTTTAGGGCCAAATTTTGTGCTTGCTTGCTTGATTCTAGATTACTTGCTTGTTTGGATTAATTCTGCATTCAAGACATCTTGATAGTATGTGGTTAATTATGATTAATTACATTAGTTCACCCGAAGGTTTTCCGGATGGTTAATCGCATTGAATGCAACTTAACTGTTTGAATGGTCATAATTGCAAAATCATAAATTCACTATGGTTATCACAATTATAAATATAGGTGTATTCTCGCACCTACATGCCATCCTGATGGAAGATGCCATAAAGGTCAGGCCCAAGAGGGTAGACCAATGGGCACCATGAGAGGTGACCCCAGACACCAAGCTTGGGAATGAGAAGGTTGTCTATGTTGCATGACTGTGGGACACTATGAGAGGTGACCCCCAGGCACCAAGCCCGGGATTGAGAAGGTGGCCTTAAGTCATTGGCAAAAGAAAAACCCTTGAGGGGTATTCCAGGGTTAGGGCAAAAGCGGTGGAGAATGACACATTGAAAATGTAAATTGGTTTGCTAAATACCATGATTGTGATAATTAAATTGTTAGCCACATTTTTTAAAATTTGGATTGTTCCCACATACCAGCATATTCCTATATGCTGACCGACATTTTGTTTGTTAGCGTTTTAGGTACAACAATTGAAAGAACAAACAGTAAAGTGACACATTGTGGAAATAAGATATAAAGTGCAAGGAGGATTAGATAGAATGATCCAAGTTGTGGATAGAGTAGTTTACCAAAGTTTTAAAAAGGTATGAAAAGTTTTATTTTATACCAGTTTTCAATTTAGTTGGTAAAATTTGATAATTGTTATTGATTATTTGTCGAACCTTTGATCCTGTTAATTGGGATAATGGCTCTAATCTCTTGGTCTCCCTTAATTGGGGGTTACTGGGAGGCAGGGTTGTTACAATTGGTATCAGAGCATGGACTCCTCATTTAATCTGTAATAATTATAAAATTTTACAAACTCTGTAGAACCCAAGGGAGTAATTAGAGGAATTTTTGAAAGATAGAGGTGTCTAGAAAAGGATCACGCCCGGGGGCTGGCAAGATTTTCCTCCGCACCGCTAGTTGGAATACAAGGACTCCCAGATCCGTGTGACTGCCTGGCCAAAGTCTCAGGATTTGACTCGAAATAAGATACCTTTAGGACTGTCTCATCTTGTTCATCCCTTCTCAACTCAAATTTTGTTAAGGATTATAAGGATTAGGGTTTTCTCTCTTTTCCACACCCTCTTGAGGTATGGGTAAGGTTGATAAGGTTTAAGGAATCCTCCACCAAATTAATAAAAGGAATGTAAATAAGATGTCATGGACATAAGCTTAATAGATTAAGCGTAAAAGAATAGATACATGCTTAGGTCGTTTGACATAAGTTGTCATGCCCTCAAGAGAAACCTGAGGCTCGACCTTCTTGTCAGGTGAATAGGTAAAGAGAGAGTTAGTCATGGAGGTAGAGATATCCATTTCAAGTAGAGACCTAGCACATCCTCTGGATGATGTTAACCCTAACCCTAACTGTAGATTAGAGAGAGATGATATGATGAGTTAGATGTCATGATAGACTAGGCATGAGGGTGGACATGCTTTTGGATGCCCATATGAGCCATGACAGGTTAGACGACCTAGTACCTTTGGTGAACCAACCTTGGGAAGGGTCGTGCATGTTAGTGTGAAGGATAGCTCCTTTAATGTTGAGGTTAGAGAAGAACCTATAGAAACCCTACAAGCTTATGCAAGTAGGGCATAACATGCACCCAGAATATGACAGTAGTGTGAGTAGTATGTCAAAACATTGTCTAAGGGATTATGTTAGATAACTGATGAGATAATCATAAGGATTTGTGGATATCCTTGAGAAAACATAAGTTTAACCTAGGCTTCACCCACGTAGAGGTATGTTTGTGAGCTTGATCCATCATCATGGAGAGAGGACCTTTAGTATAAGGCTGGTTGCGGAGTTAGCTCTAGAGAGAGAGAAGGTCCCAAGCAAGAAGGTTGGAAGCCTAGACTCCAAGATATGAGGAAAAGTTGGGAGTTGAGAATGATGCGACCTAAGTGGATAATAGTCGTTGCCTCATGCTAATGATATCTTGGTTGCCATTAGAAGAACCAATCCCTAGAGTGAGGATGAAACAGTTGGTACCTCCATACCTAAGGTATACATGAGAAGAAGAGTTCCTTTAACCATGAAGAGGTTTGGCAATAGGTTTTGAGGCCTTGTACCCTGTTGACTGTCCTTGAGGAGGACTCAAATCTGAAGTGTTGCTTGAATAAAAGGATCATGGGAAAAACGTGACATACCTTGGACATGCTTGGTTCGTGGTTAAAGGTTGAGTGTGTAGTGGGACAAATGTGGCATAAAGAAATGAACCTAGGGTTCTTAGGCCTAAGAGAGGGGAAGTGGTGTACTTGATGTTCATGATGAGATTTGAGCTTCTATAGATTCGAGCATGGTACTCCTCATGGTTAGAGGAGAGGGAACCCCTTGAGTTTAAGGTATGTTTGATGAACCTCTGACAACTAAGTTGATGATGTGGGAAGGTATGGTCATGATCTAGTGTTGAGGAAAGAGAACAAGTATGACCTAGCATGGTTTAGTAGCAGCTGGGTTAAGCATGCTCATGCGTATATAAACCCTAAGGATGTTTGTGACCTTGTTGTCAAGAGTTGTAGCTTCATCTCATCCTGGGAGAGGGACCCTTTGGTAGGATGTATACCAGTTTTATTGGTTTTGAGGTAACCTAAAGAGGTTTCAGAGGATCTTGTGAAGCTAAGTGAAGAATACATGGTGAAAGAATGAACATATAGACCCATAGATAACCATCTCTAAGTTCATGTGGATGTGTTACCATGGAGGTAACCGGTATGGGCAGGTCACCATGACCCTTATGAAAGGATGAAAGTCAGCCCAAGAATGTAGAGAGAGATGATGAAGGTTTGGGTAAGGTTCTAAGTTGGACTGTGACGTCCCCATATTTTCTAAAACTTAATCTGATGTGTGATGTCCAAATTGAAACCCTCACCTTAGTGAGAATTCAATTTGAATACCACACACTAGGCTATGAAGAAGAAAATCAAGGGAGTCAGAAGGAAACAATCATTAGCACATGTACATGAACAATAATAAAACCATACACACATATGTTCACCATTTAACATATAATTACAACATGAATTGTTACAACATTTGATATTACATATCGAACAACAAACTATACATATACATGTACTACATCTAAACAACATGATCTTAAGACAACAGGTCCACATGTACATCAGCTCGCTATACAACTCTCAACTATCCTGGATCTTCAAGAGCATAACCAAAACCTAAACAAAAAATAACATGTGGTACACGTCAGCACAATATTCAAGAATTTTGTACTAAGTACACCTATGTGTCTTTTATATACCTCTCATCATATCTTGGCAATAAGATAAAACTAATACTTGGCAGTAACAGAAGAATATAAGAAAAGCATACATGAACAAGAATGTTTAATAACAAAAGAGAACACATGTCTTTTAGGCATATTTTCCATTATATCATCCATGCATTTACTACTTGAGAGTTGAATGCATTAAGGCCTTTATGATCTACTACCAAAGAGTTGGATCATTTCACAATGTGATCTACTACCAAAGAGTTGGATCACTTCCAAGTACTTTACTACCAAAGAGTTGAAGCACTTCTTTTCCAGCACTTTACTACCAAAGAGTTGAAGTGCTTGGATATAATGGAACGTATATATTATGTTTCATGTGTTCATAACTTGTAAGTACGGAAAATCAAGCAACATATTATACAAGACAAATCATTTCATCCAATACCATATGTCAAGTATTTTACTATGCATATAACATAAGCATATTGTATAATAAGCCAAGTAAGAGGTAATGGCGTACCTTCCAAAGAGATATCCTAATCACATATTCCTCATGTCATCTATTTCTTTGGTCAACCTTGATTAAGACAAGATCACATACTATCATCAGGTTCCCATCATCTTACATCTCGTCTTAACCCTAATCGTGTTCATTAGGGTTTATCTTATCTCATTAGGATATTCTCATGATTACTTGTATTCTTGCCTTATATTTATCTTACTGATGTCATATTCTAGATTATAGTTCATCAACTGGATATACTCATGTGTCACATTATTATGTGAACATATTTAACATTATGTCACTTTCATTAACCATATCAGGGTTATATCACATGTATTAAGGATTCTCTTCATATAACATGAATTTCATGTATATAACTGATCTCAGATTTATATATTATCTTCTAGTTACAGATATGAGGGTTTTCTGTAAATCTCATCATTTATTGAACATGCATGTATTAATTGCATATTCTTTAGTGTTATTAGCCTTAATTAGACATATTAATCAAATTATGTGATTTTGTACATCGACATGACCATATCTGACATCATATGCATTCTATACATAATTATAGACTTATTGATATTTTTCCATGATTTTATGTCATCATTTGCTATTTATTATCCATTAAACAAGAATTACATATCTTACATGATATTGCTGATATACGTGCATAAAAAGCCTGATATTATAGTCGCATCTTGTTTTATACAATTTTCTGAGAATTTCGATACCTTATTTGTAATTTTCTGATCATCGAGCTATTTACTATGATTTAATTAAAAATTGGGCATTTTTTGAGATATTTACCTCTATCTGGCCAAAGACAGCACGCCACATGGCCACTTAGAGTTGCGGCTCCTTTGCTTGGCCTGTTGTGAGCTGGATGGTTTATGGCTTATGTCTTTTAGGCTTGGGGACAGTCTACTTTGTGAACCCGGGCCATCCATCTTTTCTTCTCTCACGCGATTCCTTACGAGTCAGCCTGGGCGAGTCCTCGGTTACCTTTGTCACTGACTGCCGCCGCTTGGCTGAAACACCGATGAGAAGTCAGTCGTCCTACTGTGCTCTGTGAGAAACAGTGGCTCCTCCTTTCCAAGCCCACTCAGATCTCCTTAACAAGCACCAGAGGTCTGCGCCCATGGTTTGTCGGCTGAAAGGGCACGTCGGTCACCTGTCTGCCATGGTTCACTGACCATGCCAACTAGGCACCGTTGTGCTTGAACCCGACGCCTACATGCGTTGTTCTCTGCTCGACAATGTCGACACCATTGTGTCCATCCTCATGCCATCATCGGTCTTCTCTCTTCCTTCCTTTCTCGGCCAGAATCGTGTGCATCTTCTTGGGTTCTCAACCCCACCCTGGGTGCTGTCGTCTGGGATCGCTCTGTGCGAACACCACCGGCGTGGCAGTACTCTTCATTTGACGCCCCCATCTCCCAGATTCTGGGTGCCGTCGTGTCTTCCTGTGCTCTATGAGAAAACCAAGGCTCCTCCAGGCTGCTATAGCAACTGCGTCTCCTACTCGACACCGGCCTACGTGAGGTTGCCGCATGCACAAAAATGCCTCGGTTGAACTGCTCTAGTCTCCCATTTATTCGCTTGTGTGTGTCAGTAATCGTGGAGAGGTTGAGAAAGTGAAGACCTCCTTCTCATTGTTCCCTCACCCTCACGCCATAAATGCATATTGGAATAGCAGTTCTCGGAATTGCAAGGAAACTACCTATGTGTTTTCTTCTATAGGGCCACGACCACAATGTGGGCTTGGTTGAGGCTCTCTTTGCCGTTCACTCCATGATGCAGTAGTAACTGCAAGGTAGACCATAAATCTGGATTGTTGAGTCCTTGTTTGCGGCTGAGATGGATTTTTCACCATAAAGAATTTGTGGCTACTTCCTTCTCAAAGGCCACGACTGCTGGATAATTAATCAAAAAACTTATTCTCCATGCATCAGTATGTATATTATTTCACAGATTTCAAATCTAAGTATCTCCCTCTAGGAGCATTGAATTGTCAACAAATTTTAACCATAAACTCCTTACTACTCAAGGTACCTTGTACACGAGTTTGGTGCCAAAACTCAATTGTCTGATTATTCCATTAAATACCTCAACAAGGCATAAAACTAAGGATCTTAACGCTAGCTCATAACCGACATTTAGTGTCGGTTATTTAAGGCCTGCAGTGTCGGTTTCTAAGTGACACCTATGTGGGCGACGCTAAAAGCCCAGCCGTGACGCGTCGGTTCAAAAACTGACACCAAAACCCTTCGTGCGCCACCGAAAACGCGTCAGCAGGGCACTATCAGCGTCGGTTATTAGGTAAGAAACCGACACCATATACCTTCGCGCCACAGAAGGGCGCCATCTTGGGCACTATCAGCGTCAGTTATTAAATAAGAACCGACATCATATAAACCCCAACACGGCCATGCTGGCCAGCATGGCCGTGGTGTCTGGTCCGCTGCCACGACCATTCACTCCTAACACGGTCATGCCAGCACGATTGTGGTGTCTGGTCCACTGCCACGACCGTGCTGGCCAGCATGGCCGTGGTATTAAGGAAATAGACATTGATTACTATTAGAAACCGACACTGTAACGATGTGGCATTGGTTTTATACAAATAACCGACGCCTATTTTTTGTTTTTTTTTCTGTCAGTATGCAGACCTACTGTATGGCTGGTCGCAGGATGAGAAACCGGCAATTTAGTTATGAACTGCAGGTTTTACAATATCCATTGATATAAGCCAACAACAGACCACAAACCTGCAAAATTAACAACAAAAATATTCACACAATTAGCAATGCAACCTGTAGTTCCATTTGATTTTCACACATTTAGAAACATTCATGTAGCTAGCAATTTGTAGTTCCATTCATTTTCACATTCACACATATAGAAACATTCATATAGCAACCAACAGTTTCATTCATTTTCACTCATACACATGTAGAAACATCCAAACATGTAGAAACATTCACACATATATTATAATTCAGAAATTCATTTACAAAATATCATTCTTTAGTCATTATTCGCTATCAACATCCCAATTATATCTTAAATCCCCCACTACTTGTATGGTTGTTGCCCATTCTTCTCTTACTTCATTTAATTCTCCCATCGTATAGGGAGCATGTACATCTGGTAAGGACGTTCCTGTAGTGTGGTCAGTTTTAAACACTTGTAAAGAGAATGATGTATAAATATAATTAATGATCTATAAATAAGATTGATATATTTCATATTATATATCTAATGAGACTATATAATACCTCAGCAATACAATCGATGTACATTGCGGCATATTTGATAATCATGTGCATAAATCGCATCACATAGTATCCACATGCCCATCCGTTGTCTTGTGTAGCACACTATAAATTCAAACATACAAAATATTAAAAAATACAACTAATTAAGCATTGTTCACATAAATAATATATACATATATTGCAGTCGGGAACTTACTTTCACGTTCTTCCAAATTATTGGCTGGTTCTTTTTCATGGGGACCTTTCCTCCAGCCTTTTTGAACTAATCAAAACCCCTACATGTTAATGTAACACAGTACATTGCATAATTAAATAGTAATGTAATAACATATGTTAACATATATGAAAATGAAATATTTCTCACCGGAATAATGCCATTTTCATTATGTGTCCATATTTTGTATTCAATTTACTCCCCTTAGGATCTAGATAATAGACAGTGAACGTCTCGGGGACAATAACCAGTAACTCCCAATGCATACCACTAGAGGTAAAAAAGTTAAAAATTAATAACTCAAAATCCACAATAAAAATGTAATTTTCTTAAGTCCAAATTATAATAAGCAAAGTAAACTTACTCTACATTGAATGGAGCCATTATCATCGTCTTCTTATTTTGAGCAAAAATTGTAAAAGCCTCACAGCAGTATTGTTGAACTGACGGAGGGTCTTTAGCTACTAGACTAATTAAAGATGGAATAAAAAATCCTACATGTTCGAATGCAAAATCTGCACATATCTTATCTAAGTAGCTGCAAAATATGTATTAATTACGCATGCATTAATAAATAAGAAACTAGATCACCAGGTCCTACACAAGGTATATGGATGTATAAAGAAGATCTCACCTTATCCATAGCTCTATCACATATGTATTTAGCTAATCATATCGAAACAACTCCAAAATATCTTGTATAAGTAGTTTGTTTTCGTATGATTGACCTGCAACATTTGAATCTATAGAAACAGTTATAGGACAATTTATATCATGTTCGCCTAACCATATTGCCATACCCCTACAGTTAGGACCTAACGGGACAGGTAGGTCCTGTGGAACCCAATTGGGTAATGTAGGAGGTGGAAGTGGAGGCCTAGATGTTGTGGGTGTCTTCTTTTTAACCTGTATATATATATATATATATATATATATATATATATATATATATATATATATATATATATATATATATATATATATATATATATATATATATATATATATATATATATATATATATATATATATATAATAATTTCAGATCAACTGACATCATATACACACACTAATAATTTAACGTAATGTAATTTTACCATACAATTTTAGTAAAGATGACATCCGCTTTTAGCCCCAATATCACTCTGCATTCTGCCTCACCAAGCGTTTCATAATCTGGGTGGGCATATGACAATGGAAGATCCATCCACTTGGGGAATATATGTATCAGGCTCACACGAATCCAACTAACTGGTAATGGAGACCCGTGAAACATATCCCCTGGTAGGGATGGGTAAGCCGACACCTCTGCAACGACATATTCATTAACTTTTAGATGGCATGGCTTCAACCCCTACAAATGTTTGTGTAAAGAATGTTATATACATATCATTTTTTTTGAAACGACTACAATTTCATATATACATATCATCTTGAAAACATATCATCTTGATTTTAAAAAATAGTTACTATGTCATAAAAATACTTACAGCGGATTTTCTAGGTGGTGGGTCTATAGGATTACTCCCAACCTCTGCAGTAGGAGTAGAGCCTGCAGTAGGAGACACCATAGGTACTGTCTGGTAAGTGGCAGTCTGAGATGCCTGCCACTTTTTCATTTCTTCTTCAAGTTTCCTATCAAATATCTTATCTACCTATACATGGATAAAAGAAACGTCAAATTCTAATTATTGAATTCTCTTTTACAGTAACATCTACAAGGAAAAAATATGTTACCTCTTCTTGTGAAAGTCCCACTTTTGGGACATGTTTGCGCTGGGATGGCCCAAAAAAAGCTTTGATGCCCACACCAGCGCCTGCAGCCCTAACACATCCAGGATGCTCTGGGTTACCCAGAGCAACTGTCAATTCATCCCTTGTGCCCTCAGGGATGAACTTGCCTTGTTTCCTCAGCTCGTGCAGCTCCCGCTAATCACCAAAACAAAAATTTGTAATTAAGTAAACACCACAAATAATCAATATTCGAACGATTGTTGTAAGAGTTGTATTTTACCATTTTTGCAACTACCTCAGTAGTTGCGGGCTTCCTTATTTCTCCCTTCTTATTTTGCCTCTCAACTATCCAAATATCATGGCGAGGCAGAGGTGTGCTACCTATAGTGGAGGACTCCTGAGTAGCAGTAGACTGAGCAGTAGCCTCAGACTGTAGTCTTTGGCGAATGCCTGCATACCCCTTTGGACCCATTGTGTGGTCATGCACATTCAATGCACGCCTTGATCTTTGTGCCTCACTGAGGGCCTAGTTAGTATGCACATTAATGCTTTGGTTAGTAACAATAAATGTTAATCTTGAATAGGTGAATACAACATATATTAATGAGATTGGGACTGACGCCTAATACCTTGAATTCATTCGTTTGTCTTGAAGCAACAAACATGTCCCATTCTTCTTTGTCCAGGAAGTTCCATTGTTCAGTGGTTGTCTTCTTCCTCTTGTCAGCTTCTTTTATGTATTCTTGGGTGAGATTTGTCCTATAGTTCCTTAGGACTCTCCCACAACGTTGCATCACACATTTACGATGCAACTTTTCATCCAATTCAAATATACTCTGTAAATTAGAAATGCTATTAACTAGTATCCAAAAAATTAGTAATCTACAAAATAGAATTGCAAATTAATAATAACTCACGCATAAATCCTTCCATATTACGTCTTTCATCTCCTTAGAAACTTTATGCCAAGAATCTATCTTACAACTACAATGGCTATGAGTAACATACCCAAGATATGAAACACATGAATTGCGATTCACACCAGATGCATTTCCTGCATTATCAAAATCCACAACAAGTTTGGGTCCATTGCCCTTTTGCGCTATTAACTTCTTCATCATAGTGATGCCCCTTCTCCTATCAACTTTTTGGTGTTGTTGATCAAGTGCCTCAAGTGCTTCAGATGGTACATGTGCATCATCAACCTAAAATTTGACAAAATAAACACATTTACAAGATATAACTATAAATGGACATATAGATATAAATATATGATATATTTTTAAAACTGACATTGTGAGGTGGCGCATTGATGTCCTCACCCTCACGGTAATCATCAGCACAGTCATCAAGAGAATGCTCAACCATCTGAAAATTCACATTCACATTGTAAAGTTCACATTGTAAAGTAATTCTCATTGTAAAGTAATTCACATTGTAAAGTAATTCAAATTCACATTGTAAAGTTCACATTCACATTATAAAGTAATTTACATTGTAAAGTTCACATTTAGAAAAATAAAACATATAAAAAATATAAACATGCCTCTAATATTGCGATTTTTTATCAATTAACAATCATTCATTGTGATCTCCGCGCACATACAAGTCATCATTAGCTTCAATATTTGCTGGTGTTGGCAACCCAACTGAGAATGGACTGCAGTCATCATACTTATCATAGTACTGTTCTTCATCTATAGGATCTTCAATGAACTGTCTTTTACCATGAAGAACAACCGACCATTTATCATTTGCAGGATCATCGATATAAAATACTTGTTTCACATGTGATGCCAATATGAATGGTTCCTCCTTCTCGCCAATCTTTTCAAAGTTCACTAAAGTGAAACCCAATTCATCCACTATAACTCCTTTGGTGTTATCAACCCAATTACATTTGAAGATCGGAATTCTGAAATCTATGTAGTCAAACTCCCATATGTCTTCAATGACACCGTAATATGACATTTTAGCTTCATGTGGACTCTTATCCTTTGCACTTGCAAAAAACATAGTCGATGCTTGAAGGGTTACCCTACTATTTTGCACGACACTCTTATCATCTTGGCGCTTTGTGTAATATGTGAATCCATTAATGTCATACCCTTTATAAGACATAACAGTCAATTTTGGTTTAAAGGTGAGGCATTTGATAGTTTTAGTAATATCATCTGGTGTTTGAGATAGTTGATGTAAGACTTTATTTTCAAACCACTTAATAAATGTCTTGTTATGCTCTCTAGCAAGCCACATTGTATTGGCTCGAGGATATTGTCTCTTGATGAAATTGGTCTGTTCCTCGATATAAACATTCACTTCGTCCATGTTGTGTAAAATATACAAGTGACCCTGTTCCAACTGCTCACGGCTGATTACTTTCACATGTGATCCCAAAATTCCTTTGCCAAATTGCTCATCAATATTCTTGTCATTATCAGGAGTGTCATTACCACTGAGAAAGTCATTGCAAAAATCCATAACCTCTCTCCCCACATAACCCTCGATAATACTCCCTTCAGGCCGATAACGATTTCGAACATCACTTTTAAAAATGATCATGTATCGTTCAAAGGGATACATCCAATGCAAGAAAACTGGTCCCAACATTTTCACTTCCCTAGTCAAGTGGACAACAAGATGTACCATGATATCAAAGAATGACGGAGGAAAATACATCTCAAGATGACATAGGGTAACAACCACTTCTCTTTGCAATTTATCGAGAGTATCAGGGTCAATAACTTTGTTGCACAGACTGTTGAAAAAGAAACAAAGTCTAGTGATTGCAAACATTACATGCTTCGGCAATATAGATCTAATTTCCACAGGCAATATTTGTTGCATTAGAGTGTGACAATAATGAGATTTAAGACCTATCAAATCAGATCTTTCATTGATACCAATCTACGGATGTTGGATGAGTAACCCTGTGGCACCTTAACATTTACCAAACATTCACAAAAAGCTTTCTTCTCCTTTCTAGACAATGTGTAACAAGCGGGAGGTAAGTATGTTCTCCGATTTCCCATTTCACGAAATTCTGTTAATTCTGACCTTATTCCCATTTCACGTAGGTCCAGTATGGATTTTATCCCATCTTTAGTCTTACCTGGTATATTCAACAAAGTACCAATGACACTATCATAGACATTTTTCTCAACGTGGATGACATCGATACAATGCCTGACTGTCAAAGAACTCCAATAAGGAAGATCCCAAAATATTGACTTCTTCTTGAATAAAAATTTGTCACTCCGTGTGGCCATAGTACATTGTGATCTCTTACCAAATTCATTGACGAAGTCTTTTACTCTTTCATAAAAAACCTCCCCTGGTATAGGTTTAGGTGCACTATGTTCCTCATTCAATCCATTTAATGCTTTGCGCTTCCTACGATACAGATGAAATTTTGTAAGAAACCTTTGATGACCGAGATATACAGTCTTACCGCCATGTTTTAGTCTTGTTGAATCAGTGTTCTCTTCACATATAGGACACACTTTATCTCCTTTGACACTATATCCAGACAAATTCCCATATGCTGGAAAGTCATTAATAGTTCAAAACAACATAACATGCAAACGAAATGTCTCTCTTTGTGAAGCATCATAGGTCATCACACCATCACCCCAGAGTTTCTTTAAGTCATCAATCAGAGGTTCAAGATAAACATCGATGTCATTTCGAGGTTGTTTAGGGCCCGATATCAACAACGACATCATTACATACTTATTTTTCATACACAGCCAGGGAGGAAGATTGTATATAACAAGCATGATTGGCCAAGTGATGTGTTGGTTGCTCAATGTCCCATATAGATTCATCCCATCTGTACAAAGCCCAAGTCTTAGATTCCTGACTTTTTCACCAAATTCAGGGTACAATAGATCAATCTTCTTCCACTTTGGGGAATCAGACGCATGTCGTAGGATCCCATCATTATTTTTCTTAACATCTGCATGCCACCTCAAATTCTTCACATCTATCGGATTGGCAAACAAGCATTCAAACTGTGATATTATAGGTAGATACCACATCACCTTAGCAGGAGAACCAGTTTTGGACTCCCCCGAAGTCGTCAATTTATACCGCGACGCACCACATTTTGGACAATCTTTCAAATCCACATAGTTCTTTTGAAATAATACACAATCATTCGGGCATGCGTGTATCTTCTTGGCATCCATTCCCATTGGGCACAACAATTTCTTTACCTGGTATGTTGAGATTGGTAGCTCGTTTCCTTCAGGAAGCATTTCTTTCAACAAAGTCAACAATGAAGTGAAGCTTTTGTCGCTTCATCTATTGTTAGCTTTCAACTTATACAATCTCAACACAACACTAAGCTTCGTAAACTTAGTACAACCTGTGCATAACGATATCTCAACATCATGCACAATGTTTCTAAAAATTGGAGGTGGATCAGTGTGCTCTACCCCACAACTATCCATCATCACATCAACGATGTCTACTGGAACTAGTTCATTCACATCTACGTCATCGTACACAATTTCTTCTTCCACACAAGCACTGCTATCGACATCCACTGGTTTTGGGTTTGAAATCTCTCCATGCCAGTGCCATTCTGTATAGCCTTGCATAATCCCGTTGCACATGACATGACTTTTGATTTCGTCACCATTGCTGACTTTCAAGTTGTTACCGCAATGCCTACATGGACAGTAGAACCTATCTCTAGGTTTTTTCCTATGTTCCTCGACAAATCTAATAAACTGGTCAAGACCAGAAATAAACTCTGGGGTGCAGAGATTGCGAATGGACATCCACGATCTATCCATTCTATGATCAAAGAGAAATCAAATATACATTACAACAAGATTAGGGTCTAGGGTTAATAGATTAGAGTTTTTGAATGGTTAATTAAAACTTTAGGCCAACAAATACATGTGTTGTCATTCTTATATATAATAAATGTGTACCACCTATCCCATTCTTGAACACCTAATCTCACTAGTAAGTTTATAATGTGTATTGGGTTTTCAAGAAAATTTCGGCAGCATTTCCCCGATGTTCTCTAAGTACATTTGTACTTAGAGAACAAACGGGGAAATGTTGTCAAAATTTTCTTGAAAACCAAATACACATTATACACTTACATCCTAAGTGAGATTAGGTGTTCAAGAATAGTCCCAAACCGGGGACTATCCAATATTTACTCCTAATGAGTATATCTTGGACGGGTTTCTAGGCCAACAAATACATGTGATGTCATTCTTATATATAATAAATGTGTACCACCTATCCCATTGTTGAACACCTAATCTCACTAGTAAGTGTATAATGTGTATTGGGTTTTCGAGAAAATTTCGGCAGCATTTCCCTATTGTTCTCTAAGTACATATGTACTTAGAGAACAAACGGGGAAATGCTACTGAAATTTTCTAAAAAACCCAATACACATTATACACTTACATCCTAAGTGAGATTAGGTGTTCAAGAACAGTCCCAAATCGGGGACTATCCAAGATTTACTCCTAATGAGTAAATCTTAGATGGGTTTCTAGGCTAATGAGTACATATCCACTACATGTATTTGCTCACTTACATTGCATCACTCACAATTAGAGCATTATTAAATAATAAATCAAGAATTCAATAGTTTCAAACATGCAATAATTCACAATTAGAGCGATAAGATTCACTTTGTACAAACATACATGGCATAATTCAGGCACAATAGCAGGTGTGGTCATTGACCCGATTCAACAATATAAGAATAATTTTAGAAGAGTAATGTAGCACAACATTATAGGCTATCCGATTATAATTGAGAAATATAGCACAAAATCAACCAACATGGCCGTGCTATGCAGCACGACTGTGCTACCAACACGATCGTGCTGCCCAGCATGACCGTGCCAACCTGCGATTTCACACACCTCGGCAGAGGAAGAAGAGGAGGAAGAAGAGCAGAGCAGGTACCTTCGGCGGCGTTGGCGGGGAGAGTAGCAGCAGCGAGCAGCAGGAGTAGGAGAGAAGGCCGCCGGAGCAAGATAGAAGGTCACCAGAGAAGGAGAGAAGGCTGCCGGAGCTGGGGCAGAAGGCAAGCGGCGGCGGAGGTGGGCAGAGGACCACCCAAGTGAGCAAAGCAGCGCACGGCCGGAGTAAACAGTGGCGGAGGAGAAATCACCAGAAATTGCCAAACCCTAGAGTAGCAGCTGCGTGAGACAATGAATGAAACAGAGAAAGGGGAAGAGTCGGGCTCGTGGGTGTTGTTAAGTTATCAATCGGTGTCAGTTATTGAAAACAACCGACACTTATACCTAAAGGTGTCGGTTCTACAAACCAACTGACACCTATTCTTAACGATAGTCGTCGATTTTTACTAGAAACCAACCGACGTCTATCTACATACGCCGATTAAAAAAATTGTTCTCGATTAATGACCATAGGCGTCGGTTTCTTTCTAAAACCGACGCTCATAGGGGTGTGAAAATTTTCCCGAGAAAACGCGTGAAAACCCATAAGTGTCGGTTCTTGAATTACAACCGACGACCAAAATGTTCCCAATTTTTGTATCGCGAATAACCTTTCGTCATCGGTTTGTTAGTAAATAACCGACGCCAAATGTCAAATTTTGGAGGTAATTTTTTTCACGCGAAATTTGGGATTTGGCGGTTAATTTTAGGCATCGGTTGTTTATTCTAGAACCGACGCTAAATAGAAAGTGATACCCGTGTCTGGCCACTCCTCTCCGATATATGTCGGTTTGTGTTTTAAACCGACACTGTAGGTTTTAGGTGTCGGTTCTTCGTTAATAACCGACGACTGGAAAGTGACTTCATAAGCCATTTCTGTAGTAGTGCAATCATGATGTTAACATCAAAAAGCATCCATATTTTAGGACAACACCCTTACAAATCTTAATATAACTCAACCATGTGATTTCGTTTATGTCATTGAACATTTAGGATTGCATCACATGGAAATTAACTATAATAGAATCCTAAGTCTATCCTAGGGTCAAGTAGGGATAAGAGCGATGGAAGTAGGAGTTGCCTAATTCCCTAGTTGCACGTGACCATAGGGTCGGGAGGTAACAACTATCATTGTCTGAGGGCCATGGGTTAGTTGATTGATCACGTTCATGAACTCATGGGACCCAAAGGGTAGATGAGGAGGGCACTCTATGGATGCATAACAGAAGATGGATGACCCCAAAAGTGTCGACACCCTATAGACCTAGAGGAGATGATCAAGGATTATGTAGTGACCCAAGTAGGTTCGAGACTAGTTTCCCATGGTGGTAACTTTGATATCAAGATGATTGTGATGTAGAGACATATGTGGCACGTTTCAACTTAGATTTAAAGGTGTACTGGCAAGGTGGGATGTACCATCTCTACTCTTGGAATAGGAAGAGATATGTATTTGGACTGCATCAAAATGCTCATTTCCTCTTGTTATGGGAGTGAGAGATAGGATAGTACGCGTGTCATACACCAAGGGAAAAAAGGGGATGATAATGTGAGTTGGAATGTTGCTATGAGGTATGAGGACAGAGATGATAACATACCCCTGTGAAGAGAATGATATGTACAAATGATAAGAGTATTAAGGTAGTCATCTTATGAGGATGTTGTAACATGAGCTATGTGGAACATGCATGTGATACAAGGTTGAGTTTGATAACCAAGAGGATGAGCTCAGAGTGTACTTGTGGAAGATGGACTTTGAGTCTGAGATGAGATGATAAATGGAATACATGGAGGTGTATGTCTTCAACAATAAATTTATACATAATGAAGTGAAGTGGTTGTGATACATCTGCCTAGTTTAGCTTGAGGCTAAAAGAAGTTGTTTGGCTAAACTTAAATTTGAAAAAGGAGATGTGTTTGGCTAACATTCAGATGTAACAAGATCTATTGAACAAGTTAGTAGTTGTTGGGTTAGCCAGTCTAGGCCTTGATGTAATAAGAGGATGGTTGTATAACCTCAGATGTACTTATCCATAAAGGAAGGTGATGAAACCCTAACTAGAGTGGTTTAGGGTTTCTGAGGAATCGATCTTGAGGAATCATAACATATAGGAGATCATGATTTTAAGTTCATCATACACCGTGGTACTACTAAGATAGTGAGTTGCAGTAGTATATAGGATGCTTAAGATGAATTTTCACAAGGTTTGTCACCATGCAAGCAAGGAGGTGAAGGACGTACACCAGTAACCCAAAGAGTTGATGTAGCGGATAAAGAGTTCCCGAGAGGGAATGGGAATTCATCACTATGGATGTTGAGGTAAGTCTCCCCTAGACCAAGGAAGGTCAAGATGCAATATGGGTTATGGTAGATCGCCTTACCTAGATGACATGAGAAAGAAAGAATACTATCAAGAGACGAATCTAGTTGAACTACATATGAGAGGGAGATGGTTCAACTACACCATCATGTGAGTTCAAAATTTCTTGAGTCTAACCTAAAGATTCACTTCCATGAGGTGGAAGTAGATACATGAAGAACTCAATGTTAGTACAATTTATCACCCCTAACTAATGGTTAGTATGATCCAGACCAGAGGGTCTGATGAGAGCAGGTGTTCTCATTCTAGGGGATACATGGAAACAGTTCTTGCTATTTGTAAGATGTGATGATAACCACCATAGCCAATATCAGGAGGTAAAGAAGCTATGCAAGGGAGGTTGTGTCGGTCACCACTTTATTAAGATGATGTTGGTGAAGGGACATTGCAAAGGTCAAGAAAGGACCACAATGTGTGCAGATGAAGTCGCTTTGATCGTGCAATGGATAAAGAGAGCCCAGGGGCGACATGAGTCATGAGCTGATGCAAAGCAGACTGACATGCAGTTCACTGTGGGAAAGGATGTGATGTGAAAATTTGACCCCTCTAAGCTACAACTGAGAAAGTTGAGTCCCTGATATATGGGTCCATTTGAGATGGATTGGTGGAGAAGGTTATGTTTGACCTTTCCCCTCAGGATAAGTAGTGTGTGATGAGTTCCATATGTCTGGTCTAGGGCACTATGTGAGGTACCTAAGCCATCTGTTGAGCCCTGAACCTATTCAGCTTTATGAGAGGCTGAAATGTCCTGAGTCACCTATGAGGGTATGATATGCCAAGGTAAGAAAGAACTCATATGGAAGAATATGAGATGATGAAGGTTCTTGGGAAGCACCATGGAAAGGGTGAGGTCACATGGGAGCCATGATGGAAATAAGGAAAGGCTTATCCTGATTTGTTTGTTTACTTGATGGAATTTTGAGGGGAAAATTCCTATAAGGAGGGGAGGGTGTTATAACCTCAATTTCCCAAGTATGCAAAGAAAAATGTAATTCTATTTTAAAGAATAAATGGAATCTATATCTTTTATTTGTGATGGATTTCATGTGAAATGGCCTTGATTGATATTGGGCTTTTTGGCCATTAAGCCCAATTGAAAAGAAAAGAGAAATAAAAAGGAAAAGGATTTAATTAATAAAAGGGAAATATGAGAAGTAGACATTTAAAAGAGGATAAAGGCAAATAGATATTCCCCATTATGGGAATCCATTCCTTTACTATTTCTTGAGGTCCGAGGGACCCAAAATAACAAGATAATGGCAAAGGGAAAAGAATTATTAATTAATTTTTTATTAATTAATGTATATCTTGGGAGATAAGGAAGCCTTATCATCCATTGTAATTTTTTAGATAAGGTAAAGAAAAATGTTCCCTTAAAATTTTAGATAAAGAGGAGTTATGGTTTAGGAGATATCAATTTCTCAAGTTATGTCCAAAATAAAATATTAATTTGGCAATTGAAAAAGGTATTTCCCTTTTTGGATGATCGTGCGCATTGAGGACTGTTGGATCTCGATCCAACGTTGATCTCTTATCGTCTAAGTCGCATAGGGACTGGAACTCTGCGATTTATAGGAGGGACTTTCCCTCTTAGATTTCTCACGATCTAGGGAGAGTGTGAAGTAGCAATTGCATCCTTTAGATTCAGGAGGAGAAACCACAGAGGATAATCCTGAGTTTGTCGAGGGTTGGCCGCCTATTGGGGAAACACCCAAATCTCGCGAGCCTGCTTCCCACCCTATATATAGGGGACAGTGATGGAGGGTATCAACACATCATTTTTCTAGCACAAACGTTGCGGCAGAGCACGAGCTTTGTACTAGTTCCTTCAATTTCCCAGATCACCCTGACCTGTTATCTCAACATATCAGCAAACCATGTCGGAGTCTGGCGAGTACAAGGGAGTTGTGGAGCATTCGCGACAAGAAATTGGACCCCTGGTCGTCTTCGACGGAGGGAGGCAAAACTCCCTGGCCAATCACCTTTCTCGTAGGTGGCCAGCATCCCAGAGTCAACTGCGGAGTTGACCCTCGCAGCTACAACGTGAACATGAGGTTGAAGAAGGAGGTATTCGTGTGAATTTACCAAGCTACCCTTCACCCCCTTCTATCGTGTTAAGGCTATTTTAGGCTTTCGTGTGTCTTTGATCACTACATTAGGCATGCGCATCCGTGGTCATTGGATCCTCAGTGGACCAGCAAAACACGGATCAGACGGCCATCGTTTTTCTGAAATTAGTAATTAAATCAATAAAAAAGGGTTTTCTTATAAAAATCATAACTCTTGCTAGAAAACTCAGATGGGAAAAGTATATTCATGAAAAGTGATCATAAAAATATGAGGAATAAATTAAAAATGGTTTGGAAGCCTAAATTAGTATACTTTTGTAAAAAAAGTATATTTTGATGGAAAAAGGTGTTAATTTGTGGTTAGAAAACCTAATTAATGATTAAGGGTAGTTTTGATGTAGTAAAAAGGTTGATTCGATCATTATTAACTTGTTTAGTTATAAAAATGAATCTTGGTCTATTTTGAAAACGAAATTGTAAGAATTAAGGTTTGCAACCTAATATTGTAATTAATATCCTTAGAAACCGTAAGTGAGGGAAAAAGGGAAGAAAAGATATAATTAATTCAAAAATTACGGTTTTGTGGTCCAAACCTGATCGTAGGATCTTAATGAAAAATAAGATAAGATAATTATGATTTGATGGATATTTTGATAAAAATAAAGTAAAAGTGGTAAGAAGGAAGTGAAACCTTAATTATGGTCAAAATGCTAAAAAGGGCTAGTAACTGTAGGACACGGTTAGGCGTATTAGACTTGGATACCATGATCCATGATAGAGAATATTGGATGTATATTTCAGGGCCTAATTGTGTGCTTGCTTGCTTGATTTTGGATTACTTGCTTTTTTGGATTAATTCTGCATTCAACACAGCTTGATAGGTATGTGGTTAATTATGATTAATCGCATTAGTTTTCCCGAAGGTTTTCCGAATGGTTAATCACATTGAATGCAACTTAACTATTTGTATGTTCATACTTGCAAAATCATAAAGTCACTATGGTTATCACAATTATAAATACATGTGTATTCTCACACCTACATGCCACCCTGATGGAAGATGCCATAAAGGTCAGGCCCAAGAGGGTAGACCAATGGGCACCATGAGAGGTGACCCAGACACCAAGCTCGGGAATGAGAAGGTGGTCTATGTTGCATGACTATGGGGCACCATGAGAGGTGACCTCCAGACACCAAGCTCGGGATTGAGAAGGTGGCCTTAAGTCATTGGCAAAAGAGAAACCCTAGAGGGGTATTCCAGGGTTAGGGCAAAAGTGGTGGAGAATGACACATTGAAAATGTAATCTTATTTGCTAATTAACCTGATTGTGATAATGAAATTGTTAGCCATATTTGTGAAAATTTGGGTTGTTCCCACAAACCAACATATTCCTATATGCCGACTGACGTTTTGTTTGTTGGTGTTTTAGGTACAACAATCGAAAGAACAAACAGTAAAGTGACACATTGTGGAAATAAGAAATAAAGTGCAAGGAGGATTAGATAGAATGATCTAGGTTTTTGATATAGTAGTTTACCAACGTTTTAAAAAGGTATGCAAAGTTTTATTTTATACTAGTTTTTAATTTCGTTGGTAAAATTTGATAATTTTTATTGATTATTTTTCAAACCATTGATCCTATTAATTGGGATAATGACTCTGATCTCTTGGTCTCCATTAATTGGGGGTTACCGGGAGGCAGTGTCGTTACAGTAACTCTATTTTATTTGACTTTATGATGTTCTTAGAACCTTTATCAAATCTTTTGAGATGTAATTCGGGCTTGTGGAGAGTTTAAGTTTCAAGTTTGAGCTTGTTTGGATGTTGTTTGTGCTTTATGTGCTAGTTTTGGTGCAAATTGCAATACCCAAAGTAGGGGGTTGATGTGCAATTTGTCACCTCTAGAGTGTTCATTCTCTTTCTTGATATCATCTAGAGATTAAATAAAGAATTTGGCACCTTGTTTGAGCCTTAGTTGAGGAGTGTCACTCTTAGTGGTGATTAGGGTTTCTATGAGTGTTGATGGTCTCGACCTATGTGTATCTAGTAGGTTGGCTCGATCTAGGTTGTAACCTCGGGTGAGTTTGGTTGGGTACCATGATCAAGATACCCCCTTTGTGTGTTTCGGTCTGATAAAGGTGGTCTTGGGTGGTGTTGGGATGAGATGGTTTCCCTATTATATAATATCTTGACCTAGGGTTTGAGGTGGTCACTCTTATCTCGACCTTGTGGTGATGGATGGTGCTTGTCGTGATCATGGATAGTGATCCTTAGGAGAGTCACGACCACGACCATGTGGGTGACCAAAGTGGTCGATACGCAACCTAGAGTGTATCACCATGTCTTGCATGTATGGTTAAGGTGGTTGCATGTTGGTCTTTTGAGTGGAAAAGTGTCTCTTTGATTCCTTGGAATGTTGACACATCATACCTTTCCTTCTATCTCATCATCCACCTATATAACCCCTTATATCTCAATTTTTGTAATGCTTTTGGACCTCCATCTTCTTCATTCTCTTTTTCTGGTTCTTGGAGCTTGATGGAGCAAGGAGATCCGACCTTGGAGCTTGGTGACCAAAATCTTCTTACATGTGGTGCTTTTGGTGACCATAGCTAATCTTCAACCCTTGGTAAGTGTTTAACTTCCTTGATGACTTTTATTTTGATCACCTACTTTCATCATCCTCTTTTTCTCCTCTCTAGACCATGGTTCCTCCAAGGTTGTCATTTTGGGAGAAAAACTCCTCATCACAAGGGTCATAGACCATGTTTTGACAAGGTAGACCCAAGTGTGAGGAGGGTTTCTTCTCTCTTTTTCCCTATCTCTTTTGGAATAGCCTTGAGATTTTTGGATCCCTTTTATTGAATGATCTTTGGCCTTGTTCTTGAGGTGCTCTTTTGGCCAACAGTGGAGCCTTTTGTGGATCTTCTTCAACCCTTGGATCGTGTGCTTGGAGCTCTAGATCTCGAAGCATGGAATCATTGGTGGTGATCTTCTTAAGGAGGGTTCTATAACTCTTTGCCCTCTCTATTACTTTCACTCTATCATACATGCAAGCTATTGTGTTCTCTCTCTAAAAGGTTTCCCTAACATTCTAGTAGATGGTGATAATCTCTAGAACTTGTTTGTGGTGATTATCTTTCTTGGTATGGATGAAATCCAAAACCCTTATTTAATATATCCTTTTAGTGATTGTGGTGTTATGGTGATCTTCCTCTACCCTTTTTACCTTGGTTTTTCTCACATGCATGGTGTTTGAGTATGTAGATGTTATGAGGAGATTAGGTTAAATTTTTGGTGTATTGAACATAGTACTACCTATCTTTTGTGATCCTTTCATTGTGAATCCATGACGCCTGAACTAGGGTTCTTGGTGACCATTTTTCTTGAAGTTTTCTCCTCCATACTCATGATGGATTTTTCTAGCCTTGTATTATATTTTGGGGTTTATATATCATCACTTCGGGTGGTTGAGACATCTACCCCATGTTGGTCACGACCATGGTTGGTCTTGGTCGAGTTGCTTCCCTTTTTATGGGTTGGACCTAGTGTTAGTTGAGGTCGTGATACTTGGTGTTAATGGTTAAGTTAACCCCTATTTTTCTTGGGTTGTTCCCTAGTTTTGGGAGTATAGTCTTTCCATTGTCACAGTCATGCCATGTCATTGAGAGAGGTCGTTACATGTGGGTCTTCAGTCCCGACATGTTGCATGACTTGAGCTCGAGACAACCATGTTCATTGGAGTCAGGATAGCCTTGTGAGTGGTTGGAACCCAAACCCCAGATGGGTTGAGACATGTGGGTGTAGGAGGTCAATCATGAGGGGTGTCGCAGCCTAGACACCCAATGTGTTGTAGTCGTGACATGTTGTGGGTTTAGTGATCATGACCTAATTTCTTGAGTGGTTGAGACATGTGACAGATGGTTTGTTGAGAGATAAGGTGTGACAGATAATGATATCTTGTGTGAGTAATGCATAATCCATGTAGCATGTTGTTTGGATAATATCTAATCACCCCTAATCATGTTCCTTAACCTTAAGATGTTCCAAGATAGTGGGAGGTGGTGTACCTAGGGGGTGATGGATGATTATAACTACACAACCCTAATCAACTATGTATGGAAAACCCTAATCCTGATGATGGAAAATGTAACATGCTTGTTTCTCTTTTAGGGAATGGCTATTATGTTACAACATTATCTCTCCCTTGTCTTTTAACCCCTAATCTTGTGGGTTGAATGCATGCCATTTTTTGAGTATGCTATGATGATGGTTATGAATAATTGAGGCATGTGGAGATAATGATGTGACTCATTGATTTAGGATGTTTCTTCTCTCTTGTTTATCAATTTCTAATCATGCAGGTGATATGAACCTGAATATCAAAGCTAGTGCATGTTATGATGACTATGATGTGACACAAGTTTCATGAGCCTTCATGAGGCATGTTGAGGCACTTGTTATATAGGGATGTTGTGAATGGATCTTATGACCTGGTGATTGCTTGATTCCTATTGTGAAGTGATACCCTCAAGTGCTATGATTAAGGGATTGACATCCCATAGTGGTGTGACATTTTTGATAGCCTTGAGAAGTTGTGTAGTAATGATGATGGTACTTTGAATGACAGTTCTACAAGTGTTATGTGGTGATAGTGTGACAAGTCCACACCTTATGTGTTTATATCTTCTGAAGTCATATTATACCCTTAATCATGTAGGGTTGTTATGATTTCTTACGATTTTACTTAATTGATGCTAAAAATAACTCAATTGGCTAACCAATCAAGTGGAACCTTAATCACGTAAGTTCCTTGTGTCATAGATCCTTTCTAGTGTCATCCTTAATTGTGGGATTGGTAAAATGAGTTTTACTCAGAACGTATATATTTAATATGCGGGGATGCAAGTTAGGTACCTCCTTGTATCCCTAATTATAGCTTGTGTGAGACGACCACGTGTGAGCCGATCTTGTTGTGATATGAATGTACATGTGTGAGCCACTCTGTATTTTGAATGGCCATTCGTGATCTTATTCTTCTAGTGATGTTAATTGTACCAAGGTGGGCTAGGTGTTGTTATATGTGCATGTTCATGTGTGAGTTGATCATTCTATTGATATAAGTCACTTTTGCAGTTGACTGACATGTCTATGTAGTGTTACTCTCATGTTGAGTGGGATGTGTTGGAGAGGTTATGAATTCTGGCTCTTACATTGACCTTGTATGGCACTGATTTTGAGTTAGTAGTGGTCGGTTGGATTTGAGTTGTATGACTTAAATCCTCAGGGCAGTAAATAAAATACATAATCACCCATGTAGCATGCTTGCTTAGAATCAAATATGATAACATTATATGAGGCCTTTCTTTGATTTGGTATAGCTTTGTTGATAGAATATATACATTTTCTTTATATTCCTCCTTAGTTTATAAAATATCCTACTACACTATTATTAGCTACATGATCAGTTTAGATGATAATAATTGTAAGACCCCTGGCCTAAGTTTTATGGTAACCATGTTTTCATTAGATTAATCATGTTCTTAGAACTTTTCTCTAATCTTTTAAAATGTAATTAGGTCTTATGGAAAGTTTAAGTTTCAAGTTTGAGCTGGTTTGGATGATGTTTGTGCTTTATGTGCTAGTTTTGGTGCAAATTGCAATTTACCCAATATAGGGGGTTGGTGTGCAATTTGTCACATCTGGGAGTTCTTTGTCTTTATTGACATCATCTAGTGGAGAGAGAAAGAACTGGATTCCTTGTTTGAGCCTCAGTTGAGGAGTGTCACCCTTAGTTGTGATTAGGGTTTCTATGAGTGTTGAGTGTATCGACCCATGTGTATATTGTGTGTTGTCTTGACCTAGGTCGTGACCTAGGGTTGGTTTGGAGGGTTTCACGGTCAATATACCCTATCTAGAAGGTGGGTTCATGAATAAGGTGGTCTTGGGTCGAGATGGTTGCCCTCTTATTGGATGTCTTGACCTAGGGTTTGAAGTGGCCTCTTGTCTCGACCTTGTGGTAATGGATGGTGCTTGTCGTGACCATGGGTGGTGCACCATGGGAGGGTCACGACCATGACCATGTGAGTGACCAAAGTGGTCGAGACCCACCTATAGTGTATCACTATGTCTTGCAATTATGGTTAAGGTGTTTTCATGTGGGTGCATGTTGGTCTTTTAAGTGAACAAGTGCCCCTTTATTACCTGGGAGTGTTGATACATCATCCCTTGCCTTCTCTCTCATCTTCCACCTATATAACCCCTTATTTCTTCATGCTTGTAAGCCTTTCAGCCCTCCATCTACCTCCTCTTTTGCTTGTTCTTGGATCATTGTGGAGCAAGGAGATCCATTCTTGGATCTTGATGACCAAACTCTTCTTGCATATGGTGCTTGTGGTACCATAACCCATCTTTAACCCTTGGTAAATGTTTATCTTCCTTGATGGTGTTCCTTTTAATATCCTACCTCCACATTCATCTCTTGAAGTGGCCCTAGGCCATGGGTACTGCATGGTGGTCATTCTTAAAGAGAAATTCCTCAATAAAAGGGTCATAGACCATGTCTTGACAAGGAACACCCAAGTGTGAGGAGGGTTTCTTCTCTCTTTCTCCCTTTCTCTTTTGGGTTGCCCTAAAGCTTTTAATATCTCATTCCTGGATGATTTTTGGCCTTGGTGTCTTCTTCTTCTTGAGGTGATCTTGTGGCTGAGAGTGTAGCTTTTTGTGGAGCTTCTTCAACCCTTGGATCATCTTCTTGGAGCTCTTGATCTTGGAGCTTGGAATCCTTGGTTGTGATTTTCTTAAGGTGGGTTATATAACCCATCCTACTCTATTATTGAACTCTTTTATGCATGTTTTTAACTATTTTGTCTCTCTGAAATGCCCCCTTATCATGCTAGAAGATAGTGATAATCTCCAAAACTCGTTTGGTGTACATATCTTGCTCGGTTTAGTAGAAACCCAAAACTCTAATTTACACACATTCATTTTTTATGGCTGATATGATATGGAGGTTCACCCCTATCTTTTGACCTTGGTCTTTCTCTCATGCATGGTGTTCATGTACCTAGATGTTGAAGGGAGGTTATGTTCTATCTTGCATACCTTGATCATGGTTCTATCTTGGATATCGTGATCATGGTTATCTCATGCATGGTGTTCTTGTACCTAGGGTTTTTTATGATTGTATGCATGGGTTTCCCTTCGTGTTTATCATGGTTTTCCTTGCCATTGTTTTATGTTTTGGGACCAAGATATCTTTCCTTATGATGTTTTAGACTCCCATCTCCTTGTTGGCCATGACCATATCTAATCTTGGTCAAGATGATCCTCTTGTTTATGGGATGGACCTAGTGATGTTTGAGGACACGATACTTGGTGTTGATGGCCAAGTTGACTCCTATTTTGGATGGGTTGTTGCCCTAGTTTTTGGGCTATAGTCTTTCCCTTATCGTGTTCGTGACATGACCTTGAGTGAGGTCGTGACATGTTGTCCTTGGGTCGTGACATGCTACCTTGGTTTGAGGTCGAGACATCTCTAGATCGTGAAATTTGGGAGAGGTTAGAGCCCTAGCCGTAGATGTCGTGGCCACACCATGGTCAAGGTGGTGTGGTCATGACCTAGTGGTTGGATGGTTGACCCTAATATACTCCTAGATGATGGGTGGTGGTGAATCTAGGTTTCATGGTTAAAGGTATCCTTATAAACCCTAATAGGCTAATAAGGAATTCTAACCCTGATAATGTGCAATGATCATGCTTGTGTATCTTTCATGGAATGGATATTGTGTGTGATGTTATCTATCTTGTTTATGAGCATATAACCATGCAGGTGTTATGAACTTAATAATCATAGTTAGTGTATGATATGATCACTATAATATGAAATAGGTTGAATGTGTCTTCATGAGGCGTGTTGAGGTACTTGTGATACAAGAATGATGAGTTGAGGGATTGATATTACAAAACATGTGACATTGGTATTGATGATGTGGTGAATCACAATGATACATGCATCATGTGGTGATAGTGTGACAAGTTCACACCCAATAAATGTATATCTTCTGGAGTGTGCTACGCCCTTATCTTTGTAGAGTTCATTATGACTTTATATGTTGTAACATGATTGATGCTAAGAGATACTTGATTGACTTAACTAATCAAGTGGAACTTAATCATTGTAGCTTTCCCCTGTGCTACATCCATATCAGTGTCAGTACTTGTTGTATGGGGAAACATGCTTTCCCTAGTGAAATCTTGGAGTCACATACTATTGAGTATATGCATTCACATGATTGGTTGGGGGCCATAACCTAGTAGGAGTGTGGTTGCAGCCGTAGCTTAGTGATTTGATGCTTATTAGGTTTCATAAGATTGGTTGGTGGCCATACCCAGGTAGGAGT
This sequence comes from Alisma plantago-aquatica, assembly GCA_963693085.1. Lineage (NCBI taxonomy): Eukaryota > Viridiplantae > Streptophyta > Magnoliopsida > Alismatales > Alismataceae > Alisma > Alisma plantago-aquatica. The sequence continues at coordinate 219,721,493 of OY856410.1, read as the reverse complement.
GTGGCTGTGGGCCCTAGATGAGTTTCACCAATGCCATGACCTATATCAAAGTGGTCTAGGACTTTCACTATTTGACTATATGTCACAGGTTTTCGTTGACTGGTATGTCTTTACTGTGTACTCATGTACTCACCACGAGGTTTGGTGAGGTCGTGGATTTTGGCTCATCGATACACCTTGTATTGCAGTGAATTCAACTTAGTAGTGGTCGGTTGGATTTGGATTGTACGACACAAATCCTCTAGGCTTAATAAAATACATACTATCTAGTATAGTATACTTGCTTAGGATCAAATGTGAAAACATTGGATGCGGCCTTGCTTGTTTTTGTACAATGTAGTTGTTAGTGAAAAATACATGTTCTTCATATTCCTTTTGAATCATTAGATGACAATAACTGCCTTACTGATATCATTAGTTGATTCTCCTTATCATAGTTCTAGCTTTATGTTTGTTTGTATTTATCTTACCTATGTTAATAATAGTGTTGGTAGAGAGTTATATCTCCGTTTGAGATTTGTATCTCACCCTGTGGGTTCTCCACATGTTTTAGGTGGATGTGCATGAGGAGGTAAAGATTGTACCACTGAGGAAGAGTAGCATCAAGAATAATAGCTAATAAGGTTGGGGGTGTTGCTGCTAGTCTTTTGGTGCATAGTCCTAGAATCGTCCATGTACCCTCAAGTCTATGGGATGGTTTTTGGTGTGTTTTGTTGAGAGGATATTGATACATGTTTTTGGTTCATGTGACCTTTTGATATCCATATATGGTAGATATGTATATATTTGGAACATGTTTCGCTTGCTGCAGAATGACAACCTATGTGATATGGACATGTTGATGTAAGAACCTTGTGATCTATGATATCTAATGTAGGCATCCCGTGATTACTTATATGTAAAGGTTTTTGTATTTTTGGTGCTTAGTGATATTGGTTTTAATTTTTTAGAGTTTTTCTGGTAATCACTTTGTTTAGTTTTGTTTCTACATTTAGTTTTGAGTAATCGCGTGGTTTGTGGCACGAGACATCATAGTTTGGTGGGTATCAGAGATTTAGGTTCACCAAGTCTATAGGGACCTAGGACTAGGGCTTGTGTCTATTCTTGTGTCCTCTAGTCTATCTTATAGTGACTTCTGCTTATGCAAAAGAAGAAGAAAAGCTAAAAGATGTCTAGAGAACTTGAAGAACACACTGCTGAAAGCATTGTTGCTGCACTAGGTTGTGTTGCAAGAAACCAGACATGAGAAGTTTAGGTTCCTGAGGTCCCCCAGTTTGACCCAACCATTCTTGAGAATCATGCCTTTCAGTCTCTTTTTGGCAGTTCATGGCTACCATGACGCATATGGCGGACATGATGTCCGCACCTCATCTTAGGGCACTGGTTCCCAATGTGGAATCTTCGGGTACTGGGAAGACTTTCAAGCATCTTTTTTGTGTTGGGGAAGTGTAGTATGCTGGGACGGCTGATTTGGTGGATGTAGATATGTGGCTAATTGATTTTGTGAAGGCCTTCAAGATCCTTAGCATTCTAGAGGTTGATAAAGTGAGGCATGCAATGTATCTTCTGAAAGGGAGTGTTGGCCACTGGTAGGCCATAGAAGAGGAGAAGAGGCTTGGTGTTGAGGTAGGTTGGGAGGTGTTCTAATGTGAATTTGTTAGTCGGTACTTCCCATGCACATATCTTGATGAGAAGATATCCCAATTTGAGAAGAATAGGAAAGCATCCATGATGATAAACGAGTATGAGGCTAAGTTTATGGAGCTTCTTTGGTCCTATCCTCACATGGATGTTGCGGATGATGAGAGGATTGAACATTTTGAGAAGACATTAAATGTTGAGTTTTCTACCCTGATTGCTTCTTTGGAGAATTGAGAAAGGTTTACCATGTTTGTGGAGTCTATTTGGAGGATAGAGAGATCTATGATAGAGAAGAGAGAGGCAAGTGCCAAGAAAAGGCCTACATAGTTCCATGGACATTTTTCGGAGGCTTTAAGAAGTTGAGGTTTTATGAACCACCATCACTGTAGAGGTTCAGTGTGCATATGTAGTGGTCATGAAGTAAAGGTAGAGGTCATAGCCTTCCACCTAGAAAAGCTCACAACATAGCATCAGTGTCAGTGACGTGGTCACCTAGGCCACAATTTGAGACGAGAGCTTTCCACAAGTTTGGGCAAGTAGGACACCTGTGGTAGAAGTGCCTAGTGAGAGATGATGAGGTGACCCAGGAACCGAGGAAGAGTCAGCAGGGCTCACATAGACAATAGTTCAATGGTGCAAGAGGACAAGGATGTGGTCAAGCGTCGTAGGTTGGATCTTCTGCCCTGAGAAGTATAGGAAGGGGGGCGACAACATGAAACAACTAGATTATATGCCATGAGTCAACTAGACACGATGGTCAACCCATGAGTAGTGACACGTCAAATGGAGTTATTTCATTCTGATTAGTCTTCTTCTTGCTTCACATCTATTTTTGTTGACCCAGGTGCAACACACTCTTTTATCACTCTTGAAGTGCTTGACATTTATCTTTTTCCTATTTGTCGTACGAGAGATAGTTTTTGCTAAAAACCCCTTTAGTTGGTTCTATAGTGTTGTATGAGGTGTATCCTTCTTGTGTCCTTTCCTTTTCAGGGCACAACATTCAATTGGATCTCATACCACTTGATATGCATGGATTCAATGTAATCCTTAGAATGGACACCTTAGATAAGTATGGAGTGGTCTTGGATTTTAGTTCCAAGAAGGTGACATTTGTAGATGGGATTAGGGTGTGGGTCTTCCCAAAATATAGAATGATTCTTACAATGTGTCTGGTATCGGTGATGGTGGAAAAGAAGCAGTCAAGGTGGGATTGTGAGGCATTCTTGGCGCATATGCTAAATATTGAAGGAGTAGTCCTAGTATTTAGGATGTGCCGCTTGCCAGAGAGTTGAGGATGTGTTTCTTGAGGAATTCCCAGATGTTCCCCCACCGTAAGAGATTGATTTTTAGATCAATCTTGTCCCAGACACTCAATTGATAGCTCAAACACCATACATGATGGTTCCAACTAAGATGGCAAAGTTGAAGAGCTAGTTGCAAGAGTTTCTTATCAAAGGTTTTATCTAGACGAGTACATCATCGTCAGGTGCTCCAGTGTTTTTCATGAAGAAGACGTATGGGTCAATGAGGCTTTGTATAGACTACTGAAAGTTGAACAAGGTGACAATAAAGAACAAGTATCTCTTTCCCAAAGTAGATGACCTATTTAATCAGTTGGGAGGCGTGATAGTGTTCTCAAAGATAGACCTGAGGTTAGGGTATGACCAACTGAGGATCAAGGAGAATGACATACCTATGTTGGATTTTAGGATGAGGTATGATGTTCCTTGACCCTAATATACACCAAGATGATGGGATGTAGTGAATCTAGGGTTGATGGTTGAACCTAGACTTATAAACACTAATCAAATGAGAAGGAAACCTAACCCTAATAATGTGCAATGATCATGCTTGTTTCTCTTTCGTGGAATGGATATGGTGTGTGATGTTATCTATCTTGTTTATGAACTTCTAACCATGAATGTATTATGAGCATGATAATCATAGTTAGTGTATGCTATGATGACTATAATACGAAATAGGTTGAATGCGCCTTCATGAGGCATGTTGAGGCAATTGTGATACAAGAATGATGAGTTGAGGGTTTGATATCCCATTGGATGTGACTTTTGTATTGATGATGTGGTGAATGGAGATGATACAGGAATAATGTGGTGATAGTATGACAAGTTCACACCCAATACATTTATATCTTCTGGGGTGTTCTATGCCCTTATCATTGTAGAGTTTATTATGACTTTATATTTTGTAACTTGATTGATGCTAAGAGCCACTTAATTGAATTAACCAATAAAGCAAAACTTAATCTTGTATCTTTGCCCTATGCTATAGATCCATCTCAATGTTAGCTCTTGTTGGATGGTGAAATAGGCTTTCTCTAGAGAAATGTTGGAGTCATATATTGTTGAGTATATGTATTCATAGGATTGGCTACGGGTCATACCCTGGAAGGATTGTGGTTGTGGGTCATAGCTCAGTGATTTGATGCTTATGAGGTTTCACATGATTTGGTTAAGGGCCATACCCTGGAAGTAGTGTGACTGCAAGCCATAGGTCAATTTCACTAGCGGCATGACATGTACCAAGGTGAGCTAGAACTTTCATTGTTTGACTATATGTCAGAGTTTGTAGTTGGATGGTATGTTTTTGTTGTGTACTCATGTACTGGTCACAAGGTTTGGTGAGGTTGTGGATTCCAAATCTTCCATAGACCTTGTATGGCACCGATTTCAACTTAGTAGTGGTCGGATGGATTTGGGTGGTATGAGCCAAATCCTTGGGGCATAATAAAATATGTTATCAGTCGTGTAGTATAATTGCTTAGGATCAAATATGAAAACATTGGATGAGGCCTTGCATGCTTTTTTACTTTGCAGTTGGCAGTAAATATACATGTGATTCATATTCCTTTTGAACTATTAGATGACAATAATTGCCTTGATGTTATCATCAGCTGATTTATCTTATCATTGTTGTAGCTTTACTTTTGTCTTTATTGAACTTACATGTGTTAAAAATAACGTTGGTGGAGAGTTATATCTCCCGTTGAGATTTTGATCTCACCCTGTGGGTTCTCCACATCTTTTAGGTGGATGTGCATGAGAAGGTACAAATTGTGCAACTGAGGTAGAGCGACAGTAAGAATAGTAGTTGACAAGGTTGGGGGTGTTGCTACTAGTCTTTTGGTGTAGAGTCCTTGAGTCATCCCTATACACTTAGGTCTTCGGGATGGTTTCTGGTTGTGTTTTTTAGAAATGACATTGATGCATATTTTTGGCTCGAGTGCCCTTCTGATGTCCAAATATGGCAGATGTGTATATATTTGGATCATGTTTCTCCAATAACAAGATGATGTCCTATGTAATATGGGCATGTTGATGTAAGCACCTTGTGATCTATGATATCTAATGTAGGTGACATGTGAGGATGTATATGTAAAGGTTTTTGTATCTTAGGTCCTTAGTTGTATCTGTCTTAATTTTTAGTGTTGTTCTGGTAATCTGTTTGTTTAATTTTGTTTCTGCATTTAGTTTTGAGTAATCTCATGGTTTTTGGAATTGAGCATCACAATAACTGCCCTTCTTACATCAGTAATTAAATCTGTGTATCGTAGATGTAGCTTTACTTTTGTTCTATAGTTACTTTATATGTGCTTTAATAGCGTTGGCGAAGAGAGATATCTCTCGCTTGGATGGTTGGTCTCACACTGTGGGTTTCCACATCTTTTAGGTATTCTTCCATGAGGAGGTGGAGATCGCGTAGTTGAGGAGGAGTAGTAGCAACATCAGATGTGACAAGGTTGAGTATGTTGCTTGTTGGTCTTTTGTTGTTAGTGTCCTACATTCGTCCCTATACACTTAGGTCTTAGGGATAGTTCGGTGTGTATTGTGGTTGTTCTATCGATATGAGCTTTTGGATTTTGTGCCATTTTGTTGTATATAGTTGGTAGGTGTACACATATATGCAAGTCAAACAGATATTATGTGTGATAGGTATGTCTACAGTTCTTGTTGTAAGCATGACATTTTAAGAGATATAGGATAAAGTTGGTAGGTTATGGATCTTTATGTCACAAGTCTTTTGATGTTGGTGCCTTGTACAATTGATTTTAATTTTTAGTGTTTTTCAGTAATTCTCTTGTTTAATGTTATTTCCATGCTTGGTTTTGAGTAATCTCGCTTTGTGTGGCAATGGGTGTCACAATAACTATCACCTTTCATTTTAAATTGAATGTGTGCGTTGTGGGATACATCATGTATGTGTTGCGTACTATATATGTGGTGATTGGATAACATATTTGTATATATACATAAACTCCCTCAAATATTATATAAGTCTAAGATTCTTTCCAAAAGAGGCACACAAAAAAATATTGATCTACCAAGTGTGGACATCCCAAGGATGGTGCACCATCTATCTTGTGGAAGTGTGATGGTAATAGTGTGTGCACCATAAGGGTGGTGTGTTTTTATCGTGTCGTCTTTTGGGTTACGATTAACTAGTGATTCTTAGAGCGTCTAAGCCCAGAGGCATGCATATGATTATGGCAAAGAGTTGCACATGTATCTATCCAAGAATTGCATATGATGCAATTGACAAATGTTGTCTACCTTAATGAATGATTATGGATGTACATATTGGTTGGGTGATAGTTGACTTATTTTGGATCTTGGCTCGCTAGAAGGTTGTACACTACAATCTTCTGAGTTGGTATGTGAAGTCTTTCAATTTGTATAAAATATTGAGAATAATGATTAATTAAACACCTAATAAACATTGTCAAATTTTATAATCAAATCAAATTAAAAATGAGTTTCTGAAAAAATTTCAAACTCTTTTGTAGAATCAAATGACAACACACAACAACACTTTTTCTCTATGATCAGTCCTTGAGAATGATAAGTTTAATGGGAATAACTTCCACTACTAGAATAGGATGTTGAGAGTTTTTCTCATGTAGGAGCACAAGCTCCATGTCCTGGAGACGCAAGTTCCAGAAGAACCTCTTCATAATACTCCCAGGGCTGACAGGGATGCTTAAAAGAATCATATTAATCATGTCGTTGATGACAAATGCCTAATCATGTGCTCAATGAACTATGAATTGCAATGACAACATGAGAACATGGAAGTTATGGATATGGTCACACATCTCAGGAACATGTTGCAGGACATGGAAAGATAGGAGCAATATGGTATCTCAAAAGCATTATTCAAATGTAACATGGAAGAACAAGATCTATTAGGTCCTCATGTGCTCAGGCTCATTGTGTATCTGGAGCACCTGTCAAGATTGGGATTCCCCTTGGTTCAAGAGTTGGCCACTGATGTGCTTCTATAGTTTCTTCTAAATTCATACAGTCAGTTTGTCATCAACTACAACATGAATGACTTTGACAAGCCATTGATAAAGTTATTGGGCATGTTCATAACAGTTGAGGCACAAATTAAGAAAGACAAACCTAAGACTATGATGACGATCAACATGATAAAGTGAAATTCTAAAGGTAAAGGCAAAGAAAAGAAGAGCTTTGTAGCTAGCCAGAAGCTCAAGTCTTCAAACCTCAAGGCAACAGGAAGAATAAAGAAAGGAGGCAAATGCCATCACTATCACCAGGATGGAGTGTAGAAGGAATTGCATCCTCTAGTTGGAGGAACTAAAGAAGATAAAGCAATAGGCAGAGGCCTCTACTTTAGGTATAAATTTATTAATATAATTCAAAATTTACTTCTTCATCTTGGTATGTGATACCACATGTAGATCTCACATACATTGATGTACAAGATCTAATAAGAAGTAAAGTCCTTCTAGAAGGACAAAGATGGACTGTGATGAGCAAGATTTTCTGCAACCTAAGTCCACATTTAGAATTTATCTTGTCCTATAGGACATGTAATCGAGTTAGCAGAACTACTATTTCAATATCCAAATAAATAGAAACATTTTATTTCATGCATCATGTAAAGACAAGGATGACTATGAATAATATATTTAGTGTTCTATTTCAAAGATATGATCTTGTGTGGGTACACTAGAAAATATCTTTTGATATTTTGATAATAATGTTAATATCAAAAGGATTATAATTGATGACTCAAACAATTAATAAGCTACAAGATTATCATCTACATCATACATGCGAGAAATGCATATATAGATGGTTATCTAGACTCTTTTGGTTATTGAACAAATGAGAGACATGCAAGACTTACTTGTGAACAATGTGATAAAGCATCCTTCACTTGATGTCGTGGGAGGTAGGCAATCTATTAAAGCTTATGAATGTTAATGTATGAAGATCTAACTGAATAAATGTTATGGGTAGTTACTTAGACTTCATAGTTTCTGCTTATGACATAGTGATATGCACTCTACAAAATACAAACATAAGTCTCTTGAAACGTTTAAGGAGATTATAAATGAAGTATAACTTTGAAACTTTGATTTGATCAAATGTTGAAATACTCTCCATTAAAAGTTTAAGGTCCTTCTGGAAGATGTTGATAGTGTATCACAATCAGTTCTGAACTTAATGATATATTAGAAAGAAGGAATCACATCATGATAAGTAATGATATGATTATCATTTAATCCAATCTTCTAATTTCCTTAAAAGAAATATCATGAACATTAAAATGATGTGCCATCCAAAATGGTTTGAAAGACACCATAAGAGATATGGAATATGGGAATGAAATTTGTATGGTCTCTCCATCCTGGGTTATATCTTTCAGAAAATGGATTGTAGGCTTGTCTATTATTGAAATTCCCCACTACATTGACTTGTTTAGGTGCTTCATTGGCATTGATCTGTGGTGAGAAACAAAAATTCGAGTTGTGCCTGAATGTTCCACAAGCTTCACATACTTTCACAATTGCCTGAACTGAATGGGTAGTCAACCTTTCAAATTTCTGAGTCAAGGCATCATGTTTGGTAGAAATCAAGCCCATGACATCAACAATATGTTTCCCACCCGACTTCTCACTTGAGCTAGTGGAGGAAAGGGGCTGGCTGGTTCTTTCAGAACACCACTAGTTGTGGTTGAGCACCATATCTTCAATGATAGCAAAGACTTGACTATACAACTTGTTCATGAAGGCTGCATTTGCAATGTCATCAATGGTCATACATGTGTTGTAGAATAACCTGTTGTAAAAGGTTTATAGAAGCAACTAGTTTGTCAGAACATGGTGTGGGCATAGGTGTTGTAGGTCTTTGAACCTCTCACAAGTCTCATAAATTGTATCACCTTCTTGTTTCTTGAAGTTTGTGATTTGATTCCTCAACTGGCACTACTACATATTTGTCCTTTGGTGTCGGTTATTTAAGCCCTTTTGGCAACAGTTTCCAAGCGATGCCTATGTGGGCGCCGCTAAAAGTCAAACCCTTTTGGTGTCAGTTTTCCAACTGACGCCAAACGCTTCACGCCACCAAAAACGTGCCAGCAGGGCCCCCATTTGTGTTGGTTATAAGTAACTAAACTGACGCTATAAGCATCCATGCCACAAAAAGGGCACCATCTAGGACACTCACTACAGAAAAAAGATGATTTAACTACATGTCTTTGGGTTACATTTCATTTATGTGTAGCGAGAACTATTTTTAGTTACAAAGTATATTTGTGTAACGAAAATAATTGTACCTAGCTCTATAAATAAGATATAACTACAATTTTGTCTCCTTTTAATTGTATTTAGAATAAATGTAGTTAATTGACTTATTTAAAAGCAAAAAAACCCCCAAAATTTCCCTTCCCCCCGCGCTCTTTTCAGTATCCTGATTGTTTCCCAGTTCTCCCCCACCCCCATCTCCCCTGTGCGCAACGCACTGTCCCTCAAAACCGTCTTCCGCCATCACCAGCCTCCCTCTGGATGACGCTCGTCTTCCACCATCGCCCGCCTCCCTCCGGCCGTCGCCCGCCTCCCTCCGGCCGTCGCCCTGCCAGCCGATGCCCGCTTCCTCTGCTTCTTCCGGTCGGCATGTGCCACCTGCCCCCTCTATTTCTGGCTCGCCCCGTGTGGCTCCTTGTGTGGCACCTTGTGCACTGACGCCCGCTTCCTCTGGATTCCACCGGCTGTCTTTGAAGACCTTCTGCCGGATCCCCTCCAGTTCTCTTGTTGATCGGCTTCCTCCCAGCACGGTACACATTTAGGGGCCGTTCGGCTATAGTTTTTGTAAGTTACAGGATTCAATCGTATTTAATTTTCAAACCATTGTAGTTGCAGTAGACAATTTCTATTGTCTAGAGAGCCGGGTGACACGACTACCTATATGAATACATCCTTTATAAATGCAGTCACGCATGACGTGCTTTCAAAGTTGTGTTCAGGTGGTATATCTATTTGTTTGTGTTCAATTTCAGAGCAATTGCATGTGAGTTTGGTAGTATATTTGTTTGTTTGTGTTCAATTTCAGAGTAGCCGAATGCATGTGAGTTCAATTTGTCCTCGTTAGAATTGCTACCTTGCTTTCTTAAAACACACAACGTATTTTATGTGCTTTTAATTTTCTCAATGCAGCTCATGTGTGTCTGGGTATCTGGCTATAGATGAGCTCCTTGCTGGAGTCTATAGAGCCTTCTCCGTAGTGGCTGCAATCTCAGGTTTCTCAGTGTTTGAAGCTCCTTAATGGTCTAGTTTCTCTGAATTTGAATCCAGAAGCTGTTTGTTGTTTTTTCTAAGTACAGGTATCTGTCATCTTTCTTGATGTTCCAAGGTCACAATTGATTAAACACTCTGAAGGTACTATCATGCCTCATTAAAAAAATTAAGGGACTCTACCAAAGAAATGTTATTTGGGAATAAACAATGATAGATTGGTATGCAAGTGTTTGGTTCTATTGAGTGTACAGGGCCTAAGTAATTATCTCAATTTTCTTTTTCTAATAACATCTGACTCGGAACAATCCAATATCAATTTTAGGATCTAATAACATTTCATATATGCTAGCAGATCATCCTTTTTTCTATTTTGCTTTCACTATAGCACAAACTATCATGAAAAGAACCACTGGTTTGGTTCAATTTGGATTTTGGCATCCATTTTCTGTCTTATTTTACATATAGTATCTTCCCTACTAGCAAAATTCAATCGTTGAGTTTGAGGATATGTATTGGGTATGCTGTCTTATACTACTTTCCAACGATCTATTTTCTTGATTGATGTTCGTTGTATTTTCTCTTCCAGTGCACCTTTTTCCGTTATAGGTCTTCAATTATTTCTGTAAACAAGATTATAAGTTTACTGAATCCATACCAACTGAAGGTGATGATACTAGAAACATTATATTTTGAAAAGGCATCTTATTGTTCCATCAGCCAACCCAACATATGGACTCTTCATATTGCAAATAAACATTATAAAGGAAAAAAGTAACTGTTGGAATGGGAAACAACAAAAATAATATTGGAAATGGGTCATTAGTTTGTCGATTTTGGTTTCACTCTAGCACAACTCTCATAAAGAACACCAATCTTCCAGTGTAGTTTATATTTTAGTACTTATTTTCTCTCTGTCTGTTATATACAGTAGCTTCCCTTGTACTAGAAAAATTGGTCTTTCAATTTGAGGAGTTTCTTTTACTTTGAAATGGGAGGGGGACCAGAACTTCCAATATTCAATGGGAGGGCCATCTATCTACAGCAACACAGATGGTTGAGGAGGTTCTTTTACTTATAAGCATGTGGCATTTTTTTGATGTCTTATATTCCTACTACACTTTGGCGGGCTAACACTAGATAAGATATAACTTAGGTCAATTAGTGGGTCTTCATCAAAGGAATTTTCCTTGGATCCAATATATCTACCCACCCAATTATGTCATCCAACATTTCATACTCTAATTGAGCTAGAACACCTCTAACCTCCTCAGCCACATATATATTTTCCATCCTATTTATTCATAGATATTGCAATGGCTTCATAAGTTTTTGAGCTTTTTATTTAAGATTGCTAGCTCTTTAATCTGCACCCAGCTGCTTAGGTAAGAGGGTGAATGACTTTATCAGTTAAAAGCCACTGATTTCTGCATAACCAGGCTAGCCCTGCAACACATTTACATGGAACATGCCCAACTTTCTTGAGCCCAGAGATGAGCGGAGTAAGGAAGAAGTATCTCCGGTGAGTTCTCAAAGTTGACTAGGAACTATTTTTGAAGTCTGTGATGTGTTTTGACCATTTACTTGTAGAATTTAACAGAATAGATTATGAGAAGAAATGGCAGTTGTTTCTGATCCAGAGGATTCTCCATCCAAAACTAATCATGATGTTTGTTATAGGCTGCAGAGATGACTTGTGTGCATCTTTGTAACTGGCCTGGTAAGCTCTCAACATGCAACTTCTTAGGGAGCCATGTAAGCAGTTTTTGGATTTCCAAGTGATCTTATTGGTCAAGCAATTGCTATTTGATCTTACCCATTATGCTTGTATCAGCTCATGGGTATGCCATTCTTTCTCCCTAGTGATGTGCTTATCGTATGTCATCTATAGTGTGGTGTTATATGGCTTTCTTTGAAGCTTCCATTGACAACTGAATAATAAGGAACACAAACCCTGCTCCTTCTAGTATGCTCTATTCTGATTCATAAGCTCTTTATTGATCTGCAGTTCCTGTTACTAGGTTCTATGTATTTAGTAGCGCAGGTTGTTGATGAGCAAGTGATGGTTGCACAAGAAATTGTGTTGATGAGGCAGTGGGGGTAATGTACTTGCATAGTTTTCTCCTTCCTTGTTGCCACTTTGGGTTGTATCTAGTAGGACGAGCTCATACACAATTTTCTTTATCACATAACACATGTAAAAGTCGCTTGCTTTTGATCCTTCTTCACATTTGGTGTTCATATCCTTTTAAGTATTTTTGAAGTCATTTTAGAATAGAAATCTCTATATGCTTCTACTACGGACTGAATCAACTTTATATGCTTCTACTAGGGATTGAATCAACTCTATATGCTGTTATTAGTGACTGAATCATCTCTATATGCTTCTACTAGGGACTAAAACATCTCTGTATGTCTTCGCCATGGTTGTGGTTTCAAATTTTTACTTTTTCCAAATGCTGCTAGTAGGACTGTAGTTAGGAATGTTTAAACATGAGACCACAATGGATTCGTATGCTTAGGGGCCACAAATATGCACAGTATTGGTTCCCTACAAAGTAGGGTATCTTCTGTGTGAAAACGACCTGTCTACTGGGCATGAATTCTGAGCAACTTGACTGGTTGGGCCAATGCTCAAAGCATCTTAAACTTTAGGACTCAATATGGAAGATGAAAGCACCATCAAAGCTCTGACATTTTACATGGAGCTTATGCTCAATAATGGGTATGATTCTATTGTCTGGTTGTTACAAGAAGAGGATTACAAGTTTGGAGGTAACATATGAGCCACTCATGTTGATGATCTGGTTGGTTTTAATACATCAGAAATATTGCAATATAATTCCTACTTGAGGATGAATCTCAGTCTTTTTTGCAGGTGTTAATTACCATCACTGTCAATGATCTTATTCATGGAAACATGGTCTTGCAGATTCCTATAGAAAAACAAATCATCCTTCATATCATTTAAATTATAAGATCATCTATAACTCGAGCAGAAGGATCCAAGGTATATGCAAGAGTATAAACACCATGCCAAATCGAGAATTTTTCATGTGTGCCTCCTATAGTTTCTATGTACTATCATTATGTTGCATAACTTTGTGATGACATTCTAACTACATGCTAATTACATGGCAATGCTTTTTTGTGTTGGTTAGGTATAAAATGAAGTGGAAATGTACAAGGATTTGGAAACTCTAGATTAAAGGAACAAAGTGAAACAATTTATTCATTTGGGTCCTGGATTCTTATGTTCATTTCTGTGCAGAACCAAGTGATCATGCCCTCCTATATAGATCAGCAACATTGAAAACCAATGTAAGGAACTGGAATTAGCACTCATGATTCAACTATCTTCCAACAGAAGAATGGGGGAACCGTTGAAAGTCTTTAGAAAATCTTGAAAGGTCTGAACATGACTTATATTGCATGTCTAAGTGTTAAAATGAAGCTGTTGTAGTAGTTTCTTCTATGAAAAGTCAAAAGATGAAGGTATATATTCATTGTGTTCTACTTTATTTTTTTATTCAAGTAACAACTACTATGTACGTAGTTGAATAGTTTTTTAACATGTAGCTGATATATTTCCCTAGTGTGATGAATCTAGATGACTCAAAGCAAGAAATATGTAGGCATCATGTTCCAAAGATCTCAAAATGCAATCGCATCTTTAGGGGGGCTTAAGATCACATTATAAGGGACACCTGATCCTCAAGATATATCTGAAAGGTGAAGTACGACTGTCATCAATTATATTAAGCAATTGCCTTTACAAACATGGGTCAACTTTCCTGTCTTCTTCAGGTTCCTCACTATATTTAATAGAAAGGGGGTATCAATTTCTGAATTCATGTTGTATCACAGTGTCATGAAGACTCCTATCAACCATCTGATTGTGCTATCCAATGGGACGGTATACTCTAGGGACTAGAGTCGGCACAGCATGTGTAGCTATGACTGCATTTCATGTCCCAGTTTTGATATGTTGTGAAGCTTACAAGTTCCATTATATGGTACAGTTGCATTCCATTTGTGTTAATGAATTAGGTAACATACTGAAAAAACTATCGGTTTTCTTGGTATTAGATATACAAGTGCTTCTTTATGATAGCTGCTTACTTACGCAGGTGACCCTGATGTTATTTCAAAAGTTCATGGACGAGAGGAACTGAAGTATCTACATGATTGGGCCGACAATTTGAACATGCAACTGTTAAATCTAACATAATACCTTCAAGTTGCTAATAGCTCCTGCTAATGTTGGGTCTTGTCCCATAATTGCTTATTTCTTGTTTTCTTGTTGCACTTATGACACAACCCCATCAGAATATGTATCCTCTATTGTGACTGATTATGGGATGGTAAGTAATTTGACATTTGATCATATTTAAGGAGAATGTAAGATAAATTTTGTACAAATATTTATATCTTATTTTCTATGTTATATCTCCTCATTGAAGTTAGACTGGAAAGTGGATTGAATTATGAAGCTGGTAACTTGGAATGCTAATTTAGTATCTATAGTGCTGGTTCGCTGAGCTTTGTTTGAAGGGTGTCGGTATTAGGATCTTTAGGGTGATGAGACGATGGATTCTAGATACGATCTTGACTACTGTCTTATATAGTTCGTTCATATTTTTTTTCATGAAACCTTTTTTTGACTTGATGTGTGAAACTATGCAAGTCTTTTTTTCTTTGCTTATGCATAGTGGAATAACATCATTCCTTTATGGCTATCAGTGTTGTGAGATCATTTGGTTTGTGCAGATTCAGCAGCTCTGTAATGAAGGATACTGCACTTGGGAAAGTCATCAAGGGACTAGAAGTTCAATTGTTTTGATAAAGCCAACAGTAGAAAATTGCTAGAGAGCACAAGGTGGGATTCCAACATTTTGATATATACAACGTCCTGACTTAGATTACAGGCCCAAATATACAATTTGGGACCATACTCTGTCAAGAACTATGATTTATTATACTAGATGATGAGTCAATTTTTCATAGTATTTGGAGTTTCAGTATATAAGTTATTGTTTTTTAAGTCAGGATGGTAAGTTTTCAAAAAAACTATTTCTATAGAAATATCTTTCGATGATTTTGGTGAATATTTATGATAAATGTGAACTTTATCTTGTCTTTTTTGGAGAAATGTCTAGCACTTCATATATTTTTAGTTCTGGTTTATTTTTTTTATCAAGAGGAAGATAAAATTGTAAAGATTTGTTGTTCAAATTCTCACTAATTTCAAATCATCATTTAGAAAGAGAAATATTTTAAAAAAGAAGGGTTTATTTGAATATGATACATTTACTTGTTTATTTTAGATTTGGTTTGTTATGGAAAATTAATAAGTATACCATTATAATTTTTGGTTCATGTGTGCTACCCAAAAGGTTGATGAGATTGTTTTTGGTAAAATGATAGTTAAGTGTAAACCTGTATACAACCATAACAGAAAGTTATTGCGTTGTTTAACTTTTCATAACCAAAAACAAAAATTTGCTAACTAAGAGTTGCTTTTTGTGTGAGCTAACCAAAAACTAACATTTGCTAACTAAGAGTTGCTTTTTGTGTGAGCTACATTCCTTCGAACTATTTTGAATTATTTTCATAAGAATATGCTTGTTATACTTTTATACCTTAATCCTAATAGCAGACCTATTGCATGTGGACTCCTATGTTTAACTCTCAATTACTTTATTCCTACATTTATTTATATTTATGTGTCTTATTTCTAATTCATTGGTGACATGTATTTTAGTACGCGCTAAAAACGCAAGTATACGCGTCGAGTAGTACAGGCCTTGTGAGGCCCGAGTCGAACACAGGGATACTCAGAATTGTCGGAGACTCCTACTAACTATTTGCAATCAGCTAAGCCGAATAACAAATTGGGGTTTGTTGTCAAAATTAAAAGAAAATAAAAATAAAACAAAGTAAACAATCGATTAAAGGTTAATTTAATCAATTCAAAAAGGAATCTTTAGGATTGCGGTTTCACCGCGGGTTTTCATTGCATTAGATTTTATATAATGCCTCAATCTTCTCTCTCTATCAGGGTAGTGGCCTAAAAACAGAATTGCCCACTGTCGTGGTACAATTCACTGCTTAGGTTTAGGTCGGTTCCACCGTCGTAGTAACCTATTCCCTAAACTAAGTGCATTACGAACGATCTCTCAGTATCCACCATTAATTTTACACCACCTTGTTCAAGGGATTTATCGATTAATGTAGGTTTCGTCTCTTTCCATCCATTAATCCTTCTGTCGAAGTGATTGAGGGCGTTAGGTTATTATTATGGTGATCAAGCATAACAATATATGGAGAAAACGAAACTATACCACAGATTTAAGAGAGAAAATATGAATTACTATTAGAAAACTATCATACAATGAATCCCCGGGCTACTCCCGGTCCTAAAGATGAAGGGGATTAGCCCCGCATGTTCATCTCACACAAGTACATTGTAGAAAATAGGGGAAATCATATGAAAAACGTGTATTGAACGGTAAAACCCCTGAACGGAGAAGAACCGATTGATCCTTTGCGTAGAACACGTGCTTTCCCGCCTCTCGGTGGTGAAATCCATCTTCGGCAGCGCCCGGATCGACTGGTATCAACTTCTGGCCTCCATTCTCCTTTCTCTCGCTCCTCGGCCCTTGTGCAATGGCTAATCCGCTCTCCTTTTCTTGTCTGGGCGGCCATCCTTAGGTATAAGTCCCTCATTAGGTCGTTAATTAACTCCAGCCGTCCGATTGAGATCATTAGAAAGCAAACTCATATCCTACGGCGTTGATACCATCGACGCGAGTCGATGGTATTGACCTGCTACAGTAGCGGCTGGCTGCAAACCCTTCCTTTGTCGCGCCCGACATCATCTCGATACCATTGACTCGAGTCGATGGTATCGACTTCCTTTTGGCGTCGGTTTTATCATTTTGCGACGTTGTTGCCTCCATGTGTCGATGGCATCGACTTGGTGTCGATACTATCGACTGCTTTTTCGCCAGCAACCTGAAGGTGTCTCGATACCATCGACATCAGCGTCGATGGTATCGACTCTTTGCTGCTCCTTTTGGCTGGCAACCTGTGACCATGTCGATGGTATCGACTTCTCGTTTTTCCTAAAATTCAAAGACAAGATCACATAAATCCACACAAATAATAATAATGTGATAATTAATGCTCAAAACAATGAAATAAAGGGAATTTGACATAAAATAATGGCAAAGACCAAAATGGATGAATTATGCGATATTAACCATAGAAATGACTAATTTAAAGCATAAAACACATATAAAACAGGTCTAAAAATGCGACTCAAAATCATCGCATCAAACTCCCCTAAGCTTGAATGTTGTTTGCCCTCGAGCAACTAATCCTTAGAATAGAATTGCAAATGTCAACTGAAAAACAACACACCAACCCAACATCCCATATGACTCCCACTGAACATTCACAAACCGGCCTTTTTTTTAACCACAGAATGGTAATTACCCTAAAGGCGACAATAATCATCAATAAAAGAAATTGACCTCCAAACCAATTGAACACTATCACATAAGGCAGTTAACATAAAAAGATTCGCTGGTTCAAACTTGGTGCATCCTGTGATCGCCTATACTACGTTGCTCGCCCTAACTATCATCTACATGGAAGCAGTTCTCCTGATATTCATTAGTGAGGAGAAATTCACGGTGGCCTACCAATCCGAGCAACGGGTGGATGAAGATGGGTGGCTCATGGAAGAACATGGAAGTATTGTACAGTTTCAACATGCATATACAAAAATGTCCTATATGATGCACATGCACATTAGAAATTCCCTAATGCCTAAACATGGGTGGAATGATGCATGCACTAACCATCCATCTCAAAATGAGATGGATATCTAGTCAAGCTACATCATGTACTCAATTATCCTAAAATGCAACTAATATCATGTTCCTTTCTCCTTCTTATTTCACTTTCTTCTAAATTCTTTTTTTTTTATTACAGATTTTTAGATTTTTTTCAGCCCACATATCCATAATTTCTTAAAGATAATTTTGTGGGGCTATTTTCTTCATACTCAGAATTTTTTTTTTTACTATTTAGAAGGTATGGAACAATTAATTCACCATTGGGGAAAAATTGAGATACATGATATACTTTCTGCATGAAAATCATGAATGCAACTACATGGCATGCACCTAAAGGTAATGTGCCTGAATCACTATATTTTTTTTCTTTTTATGCAAACATATGGAAAATACTAATGCAAGTCCTATCTAAATGCTATGCACACAAAAAGGAATTAAAACTGCACTTTACTTCCAATTCATAGGTGGATTATGAGAGAAAGATGAAATGAAGTGGAATGATCACAAGACTAGATGACTGATCCTTAGAAAAATATTATGTGTCCCTCCTTACTGACATGTGTAGTAGTTTAGAGGGTTCTCTCTCTTACATCCAATTAAAGTCTCATTACCATTTGGTTAGGTTAGGCTCAAACAACCATTTCCGGCCACTTTCATGAATCATTAGGAGTACAGGTATGAAATGTTGTTTTAAAGTTGACATAATCAATCATTTTTATAGGATGTGTGCCCAAGGTCAAAACAAAACAAGCTATCCAAACACACCAAAATTTTCAAATTTCTCTTGAATTTCCCATGCACTAACAGCAAGATGACACACTTTTATGACGTCCACAATTACACTAGATAGCACGTGGATCCTACAAAACTAAAATTGCAAGAAACAAATAACAAGAGAACAAAAGCAATAACGCTAAAAACTGAAAACAATAAAAGATAGAGTTGTTCCAACTACCCCCCTAAGCTTGAATTCGACTATGGCCTCATAGTAAAAAACAAACTTAAAGATTGGAACAGGGATACCCGATCACTCTTGTGGAGGTGGAGGCGGGTATTGCGGCGTCGTGGGGTCCCAAGACGGGTATTGCCCCTGAAAGGTCGGATCATACTGGGGCATCAGAGGAGGCTGTGGATACCCCACAAAATAATTCTAGCTCCAGTAATGATCGTAAAACGGCTGCTGTTGCTGCTCCATCCTATGCAGCCGATCATGGATGTTCTCTTGATTTGCAAAAAGAAGGCGTTCATTCTCGAAGATCGCCTGCTGGTTGACAAAAAGCCGGTCGGTGGTATCTTGAATACCGGCGTACGCAGCGGTGTGGTTGTGCTGCGTCTGCTAAATATCTTGGAGCATGATGTACATGCCTTGCATGGAATAGGCATCCTCGCTAGGCTGTGAGGGCGGTGGTGGAGGCGGCGTAGGCTGTGATGATGAAGACGCACCAGGATGCATCCGAGGACGCAACCTGGGTGCTACTCGTGCTCGAAGAGGTGTGAATGCCTCTTCTTCTTCCTCAGCCTCGTCGTCATGTCCGTCGTCGCCGCCGTCATTGCCGCCTTCTTCATCATCAGAGTCGATGGCTATGATCTGCCATCTGAAATGTTGTGCGCCCTCGATGTTGAAGACGGGATCCGGCAGCGCACATTCCTGGTACGCTTGATTTACGTGGCAATGTGCAAAAGCCACGCCATCCCGGAGAAGAATGAGATTGGCTCGGTGTAGATGCTGCAAGTTGACCTTGCTTCTCATAGAAAGAGGAGTTAGCTGATCGAGATTCAAGCCCAAGTGGAGGGCTACCTTGGTGATAAGCCCCCCAAAATGGATCGGGGCTTTTCTCATGCTCCTCTTCACCGCTAAAACTCATTGTAGAAAGAATGCACCCCAGTTGCATTCTTGGCGCTTCAGGAGCTGATATAAGAAGAAAAGATCCATCTCCTGAAATTTGCTTAGCGCCAAATCACTTCGAGCAAAGATGGTGGAACTCAACATCCGGTGCAATACCCGAACAAACGGGTGCTCGAAGTCGGCTACCGCAGCGTTGTGGTAGCTCACCGACCTCCCTTGTGGCACCGTCACCAACTCGGAGAAGAGAGTGTCGTATTTGGTGCGGTTATTCAGCCTCCGGTGGTCGTACTGGGAATGGTTCCAGTTGAAAATTGTGTTGAACTGCTTCAGCGTGAGGACGTAGTCGTGGTTGTACAGGCGGAAAGACACCCGACCCTGGATCCACTCGCGGTCGGTAGCATTGATGTCGTTGGGAACGATGCAGACGTCCAACGACGCCATGAACTCGGCTACTAACTCTTTATATGTCGGCCAGTCACCAAAGAACGGCTGGCCATCTTGGTGAAACTCCAGTTTGCCAGGCCTTATTGGAGTGTGACGGGCCTGCCCGTTAAGAACATAGGCCAAGTTGGTCTCGAATCCGAGATCTCGAACCATCTCCCGGTCCACATACCGGGTAGGCTCGATCTTCCTCCGCATTATCTCCTCATAGGTCTTTCGGACCTCCGAGGAAGGATGGACGAGTCGGGGACGTGCGACCGATCCTGGTGGTGGTGGTACGAAGTCCGGCAGAGTTGTGTGTGAGGACAAAGCTCCGGCTGTATGCACCATGTTGGCGACGAGAAAGGGGTTGGAGAAGGAGAGCTCAGTGAAGATTGGAGAATTGGATCTCCGCTCGATGATGATCGTCGCTCGGTGATGCTGGTCTTCGCTCTTGGATGGCTCGGGGGAGTGCTCGGCGCAAAGGGAGGAGATCACTCTGAAGGTGTGACGTCAAATGACGTAATGATTCTCCTTAAATAGACTTGGTCGGCGCTACTGTTGGCCCGTCGATACCATCGACGCAAGTCGATGGTATCAACACTTGTCGATGCTATCCACCTCCCTCGCGAGTATCGACGGTCATCGATTGCTGGATCTTGTAACCCGGATCGCTGTCGTGTCGATGAAGCCGCGATCGCCGTCGATTTCTTTGTTCGGATCGGTGACATGGATGGTTGATACCATCGACAGGTGTCGATAGTATCGACTTGGCTTCATTGCGACACCTCCTTTTTGCATTTCAACCTGGAACCATGTCGATACCATCGACAAGGCCGTCGATGGTATCGAGTTGACTGAGACAAATCAGTCTGAACTTCTCCAGAGATCTCGATGGTATCGACGCGTGTGTCGATACTATCGACGTTTCCTTCTCGACCACCTGTAGGTATGTCGATACCATCGAAGAGGCCATCGATGGTATCGACTCAGAACAAAATCTGTAGTCTTCAACCTGTACCCTTGTCGATACCATCGACGAGGGTGTCGATGGTATCGACTCTGCCTCAGCCGATGGTTGGGTTGCCTCCCAACAAGCGCCCTTATTTAACGTCTTAGGCTAGACGACTTGAAGCTCATCATCTTGGCACTTTGGGGCATGTGCTTAGAGGATCGTGCGGTAATTTAAATTCAACTCGATCTCCTCCAATTCCCAAGGACAATGTACCTCTCCCTAAGGCAGTCATAACATCTGTCGTTGCTTGAAACGGCCTTCCCATAAGAATTTCACAGCTTTGAAGCGGTGGCATATCTATGACAACAAAATCCACCGGGAATATAAATCGATCCACTTTGACGAGAACATCTTCACATACTCCATATGGTCTCACTAAAGACCCATCCTCCAATTCAATTGTCGTGGCCGACTTCTTGATTTCTTTTAACCCAAGTTTCTAAAATGTCGCCAGAGGCATGAGATTTATGCTGGCGCCTGAATCACATTGCGCTTTAGGAAAATGTTGATAACCTATAGAGCATGGAATGTAGAAACCTCCTGGGTCTTTTCTCTTCTTTGGCGAAATCCCGTGAATCATAGAGCTCACCGTCTCATTCATCTGACAAATATCATTGTCTTTTATCCGCCGCTTCTTATTGATGATTTCTTTGATGAACCTCCCATAGGCGGGAACCTTCTCGATCATCTCCACTAGTGGAATATTGATGTGGAGTTTTCTGAATATTTCCAAGAATTTCCTAAAATGACGATGCTCTTTCTTTGGCCCTGGATTTCCTGGACTTGACACAACTGCTGCATTCACACGCCTGTGAGGTGGCACGTATGAGCTTTTCGGGGCCAACTCCCCTAAGCTTACTTCATTCACTCCCTCTGACGTGGGCTTTGGCGAAACATCATCAATATTAATAACTTGTTGTGGTTCCTCTCTCGCATTCAATGCTTCCACACGTGCACAAACAACCTTCAATTGTTCTTCTCGCCTAGATGGAGATGCAATATTCATAACTCACTGTGATTTTCTGAAGAAAGGGTTTCCGCCCGGCAGTCCATAGTAAGTGCGTGGATACAGTATCACCGGTGACGCCTGCGTATTAAAAATCATTTTTCTTTCTTCTTTAGCTTCTTGCACCTGAGATTCCTCCTCATTGCTTACCACAGACATATACTTGATGTGATGGTGTGCTTGGGCCACGTTTGCATTCTCGGCCGGTTTCTGTTGATTGGCATTTTTGATGGCCGCCACTTCACTAGAAATCTGTGCCACGGTGGTTTCTAATGTCCGCATTTGTGCTCCATGGCTTTGCAGCGTCTGTCCAAACTTGGTAAGAATATCACCTTGAGATTGCAATTGCTTACCAAACATGGCCATCATCTCCTGGTTCTGCTGTACCATTTGACTCAGTAGTTCAGTGTTCTTATCCTCGGCTCTTGGTTGTGGCTTGGCATCCGGATCCTGCAGAAAGTTATTTGGATCCTTCCATGAGAATTTTTTATCCTTCCTCCATGCATAGTCATTGTTTCTGTAACCCTGTTGTTGCATGAATTTCACTTGGGCTTCCTCATCCTCAGATGCATCTTCCTTAGATAGCAGCTTCTTGGCTAGCAGATATAACTTATCATTCAGTTCCTTAATTACTTTGGATTCACCTGCAACTCTGACTTGCTCCACAACGCCTCTGTCACCCCATGACTGTTTCCTAGCCATGTTCTTTAATATCTCCCAACATCTCGTGTCTGTGTTGTTTAGAAAAAATCCCTACCCAACTGAATCCAGATTACTCCTATCATGCTCCGAGAGAGCAAAATAGAAAATTTTCACCTATGTTTCCTTGCCCAGCCCGTGATGCGGACACCTCCTCAACATAACCTGCAATTGCTCCCAGGTCTCAGAATATGTTTCACCAGCCTGTTGGGTGAAATTATGAATCTTCCGGATCATGTCGTTAGTCTTCTCAGGAGGGAAGAACCTCTCAAAGAAAACCTCCACCATATGATCCCAGGACTCCACAAATTCGTCATCTAGGTTGTGTAGCCATTCTCGTGCAACTCCCGCTAGTGAACTCGAGAAGAGCTTCAAGTAGAGCACAGTCTGCGGAAATCTGTCAATTTTTACCATATCGCAGTTCTCCACGAATTGACTCAAGTGCGCGATAGGATCCTCATTCTTTAGACCATGGAAAGCGTTAGACTTCACCAAATTGATTAGAGCCGGATCAATCTTATACGTCGGTATATTAATTGCTTTCTTCTTTATCGGCCCTTTGGAAGCAGATGCGGAAGAAGCTTTGATCTTCGCCCAAATCATTGGTTCGTCGACCATCTCCTCGTGGTCGGATTCAGATAACAGTTCCTCTTGATGATCTTGATCATGGTCACCTTCGTCTTCCGAGCCTGCCAGTGGAACCTTTGGTGCGTGCTGCGCATAATCAGTGGCACGCGTCTGCACCATGCACAGTACCTGAAAATAGAAAAGTCAAATTTAGTACAGTGCTTAAACAATTATTAAAAATTTATAGATCAATTTAAAAATATTTGAAGTTGTCTCAAAATAAAAAAAATATGGCCTAGAGTGGCTGCTCGTAGCACTCAAAGTGCCAACAATTCGCCGTATCCCCGGCAACGGCGCCAAAAACTTGACGTGTATTTTACTACGCGCTAAAAACGCAAGTATACGCGTCGAGTAGTACAGGCCTTGTGAGGCCCGAGTCGAACACAGGGATACTCAGAATTGTCGGAGACTCCTACTAACTATTTGCGATCAGCTAAGCCAAATAACAAATTGGGGTTTTTTGTCAAAATTAAAAGAAAATAAAAATAAAACAAAGCAAACAATCAATTAAAGGTTAATTTAATCAATTCAAAAAGGAATCTTTAGGATTGCGGTTTCACCGCGGGTTTTCATTGTATTAGATTTTATATAATGCCTCAACCTTCTCTCTCTATCCGGGTAGTGGCCTAAAAATAGAATTGCCCACTATCGTGGTACAATTCACTACTTAGGTTTAGGTCGGTTCCACCGTCGTAGTAACCTATCTCCTAAACTAAGTGCATTACGAACGATCTCTCAGTATCCACCATTAATTTTACACCACGTTGTTCAAGGGATTTATCGATTAATGTAGGTTTCGTCTCTTTTCAGCCGTTAATCCTTATGTCGAAGTGATTGAGGGCGTAAGGTTATTATTATGGTGATCAAGCATAACAATATATGGAGAAAACGGAACTATACCACGGATTTAAGAGAGAAAATATGAATTACTATTAGAAAACTGTCATACAATGAATCACCGGGCTACTCCCGGTCCTAAAGATGAAGGGGATTATCCCCGCATGTTCATCTCACACAAGTACATGGTAGAAAATAGGGGAAATCATATGAAAAACGTGTATTGAATGGGAAAACCCCTGAACGGAGAAGAACCGATTGATCCTTTGCGTAGAACACGTGCTTTATCGCCTCTCGGTGGTGAAATCCGTCTTCGGCAGCGCCCGGATCGACTTGTATGAACTTCTGGCCTCCGTTCTCCTTTCTCTCGCTCCTCGGCCCTTGTGCAATGGCTAATCTGCTCTCCTTTTCTCGTATGGGCGGCCGTCCTTAGGTATAAGTCCCTCATTAGGTCGTTAATTAACTCCAGCCGTCCGATTGAGATCATCAGAAAGCAAACTCATATCCTACGGTGTCGATACTATCGACTGCTTCTTCGCAAGCAACCTGAAGGTGTCTCGATACCATCGACATCAGCGTCGATGGTATTGACTCTTTGCTGCTCCTTTCGGTTGGCAACCTATGACCATGTCGATGGTATCGACTTCCGTCGATGGTATCGACGGGAGCAAATACTCATTTTTCCTGAAATTCAAAGACAAGATCACATAAATCCACACAAATAATAATAATGTGATAATTAATGCTCAAAATAATGAAATAAAGGGAATTTGACATAAAATAATGGCAAAGACCAAAATGGATGAATTATGCGATATTAACCATAGAAATGACTAATTTAAAGTATAAAACACATATAAAACAAGTCTATAAATGCGACTCAAAATCACCGCATCAATTGGCTCCTCTTCCCAATAACAACGTGCATGGATCATGTTTCTCTCTTATATCTTTGTTGTCCTCATATTCTTCATCCTCCATGTCCTCCTCTGTGAACTTATGCAACTGTAAGAAAACAAGGAATTAATAGTGGCATGCATCAATAAGAGATGAACACCATACATGTTGCGTGCATTCTGGTCCTCCCCCTTACATCCTACATATGATGGGTACAACCACCCTAGTGACAAATAAATGGATCTTCTGGGGACGCACTGAAGTTATGGCATTGTTCTCACTCTATCTGGACACCTCATCTTGCTACACATTCTCATTAGTAGTGATACAACTAGATCGCATGAAAAGTAGCCTTATGATTGTCTGTCTCTTGTCTGTTTTCTCCAATAATAAGAGCATCTTACCTATTTTACCTAATGATAAAAGCACCAATTATAGAGCTTTGGGTTGTTGTCTTGTAACAAGTTGGTGTGTCTTGGGGGATGATGTTGAGGTATGCACCCTCACTGAGCATTCAGTGTGAGGTGGTTATCACGACAATGTAAGTAGCAAGTGGGTGGTGTCATGTACCAATGGTGATGAAATGCATGTGGAAGATGATGGGTTGGCATGAAATTTTGTTGGTGTAACGTTTGAGAAATGACATTGAGGGGTTGACTTGTGGGGTGTTGTTCATAACATCCTAGTTGTTCACATGTACTATGTGTCTCCAAAACCTGGGGTGTTTTTTATTGATGGTTATTTTGTGTTAGTGACACTAGGAGAACAATGCACATTTTCATGCTACGGAAATTTGAGAATTGACCAATACTGGGGGTAAGTTAATGACATAATTAATATGAGAACATAAAAAATGGTTTCATGAGTTGATAGCAAACAACTTGAGATACATGATATACAATTTACTTTGTATTCTGATGCATATGAAGTTGTGTAATGCCTTTGATGAGGTTTGACCAATGCAAGTGACTCATAATAGATTGATTAGGAATCAAAATCATACACTTAGTAATACTCCGTCTAGATGACTGTCTACTCTACTTACATTACAATCATAATATGAAATACATTGAAATAATCAATAAGCAAAAGTACCTTCTTGTCTTGTTATATTGTTTGATATACTATGCCCTGTGATTAGATTTTCAATTTGTATATTGAGTTTCTCTAAAACACGAATGTAATATGTGTTTTCCATTGTACTAGTCAAAGTGCACCTACTACATCAATATGGAGGCACCCGTGAAGAATATTAATGTTGGAACTTTTTACTATTGGGTTGATATTTTTGTTTAGTAATAGAGATATCGGCTCCTTCCTTCACCCTTAGACATTTAGGGAGATGGCTAATATTGACATCTAGGGAAATACAAGAAAACTAGAGTATACTAGAATGCAAACTAAATTAACTATATTCCTTATTAATGAAAATGTTATAGTACTTATTTACCTTTTTTCTTATACTACAAAGTTGTTTTATTGTGCCCACTTAAATTTCCATATTTCAATAGATATGTTCTTACCAAAAGTAACATACTCAACAAACTTATGCCAATGTCATTTAGTCCATCATTTAATACTTCTTTGCATTGTACCGAATTTATCCAGACAACAAAAAGAAGAAGAGCTTACTTTCTGTATTTTTAATTTCTTCTTATCCAGACAACAGAAAGTAGCCAACAAATATAAGTGGTACCCAAATTTCTTCTTGAAGCTCTTCTTATTCTTGTGATTTTGTTCTCCACTTATATTTGTTGGCTACTTTCTGTTGTCCATCATTTCTTTTTATAAATTTGGGTGCTCTCTTACCTTACTTTCTGTATTCAGCATGTCGAGCAGTCTTCTTCCCAAAGATCCATAACATAATTCAGACAAAGGATTTTCATATAACATCAAGGCACCAAACTTAACACTTTCATTCTATGATTTTAATATTGATCAAATGTATGTATACAAAGTAATTGGCTCTTTGATACGATGGAATACCCTTTGTAACATGTGTTAGTTATACATATGTCGGATAGGTAAAGAATATTGTAAATCCGTAACTCTTCCTTTGTGTACATAATGATCTGGTGAGGAGCTAATGCATAACCATTTACATTACTGGAATTCCCAATATTCTTAGGATGCACAATGGGCCAGTTTTCCTGAACCCCTTTTTAATACATCAAAATCACTATATTAAACTTATTAGAATCGGGTTATCATACTATGAAGTACTTTTTCTGGTGAAGATCTGTTGGGATATCACTCCAATAGTTTAACCTCACTCAAGTTATCATCAAAGTTACTTATTTATCTTTGCTCACAATCGTGCTTCAGTAGTTATTTTTTATGCCAAGCTTGATTGCGTCATTAAAAGAAGCTTCATTATGCAAAAGGCTAGTTTGGTAACCGCACAATGATTTTTAGAAGGCAGTTATTAAGATGGGAACCAAAATCGCATGCATGTTATTCGGTTGGGTGCAGGTCATTTCATTAAATTCCCATTCTTCTGTTTGGTAGGAAGAAATTTATTCTGCATGTTAATATAAGGATCCTATGAGCTGTAAACAGTTTCTGTTTCATACTATAAACTATAATATATTTCAAATCGTGATACAGTTGTCCTATATATCCTGCTTGATACATGTACCTAGCAGTAAATATACTGTACACTGACTCTGTGTGAATGAGGCTGTCAGGCTGCATTTCGTTTAATATCTTGTGGTGCATCTGTACATCATTTGCTTTTCTGGGTCTCAGTTACCAGTACTACCCGACCACCCTGGAAAAGGGTGGTACAACTCCCGGTTGCTACTGGGATTTATGATTCCTTCAACTACGCCGCACTACACCCTAATCCTCTCTTTAAAAAATCTCACGACAATTATATCCCGAGTAAGCACTGTACCAACACGAACTATAATATTCAAATCTATATCTGCATTTCCCGCTTTCAATGTAACGTCCAAACTGAAAGCCTAGGTGCTTGAGCTGTGGCAAAACTATGAATCAACCTTGAGCTCATTTGAGGTTAATTTGTGCACGTGCTGATTTGTCGGGGTGATTGAAAAGCATTGATGATTGTAATGCTACTAAATCATGGTAAACAAAGCTAATATGGTAGAATATGCAGAAACGGGTTGTAGCCATCCGTCTCATTCAGATATCTTTTAGCTAAATACTTTGATTTTCTATCTCGGCTACTTGATGTGACAGTATAAAAATACATCCATCAGCTACCTACTTTGATTTGGGATATCTTTTAGCTAGCTACTTTGATTTGCTATCTCGGCTACTTGATGTGACAGTATAAAAATACTTCCATCAGCAGTTTCGCTGGAAAAAAACCATGCAGAGCAATTTCCTGGAAGTCTACAATCAAATGCCTCTTCTGACTGCAGGATACATTGTTGTACACTATATGTCTAAATCTGTAGAGGATGATCTGGTTTCTGGTAAATGGACTCAATTTTCATCTTTTCTTTTCGGATTTTAGTTTTTGTAAGGTTTATTTATTTCATTTGATACATATAAATGTTATACTGATGAAAATTGAGCTTGATATATGCTATGATTAAGGAAGGCGCCAACCTCTGTATCCACTAGCCCTGTTCTGTCTCGCTTGATAGCTGACTCAATTATTCAAATTAGATGGCAGATGGTTTAACATTTGGAAAAAAAATGTGTGAATCATATATTTTGAATTTGTCATATGGCGCTATCCTGCCACACGGTAGTAGCTGATGCTTTAGAATAGATTTCTGGATATGTCCAGTTCAACTTAAAGATGTGTCAAGTTAATAGCATGATAATCATGCCAAAATTGCAGTACATAACATTGTGGATGGTATGGTCACATTATTTAGTCCATCATTTAATACTTCTTTGCATTGTGTATATCTCATGATCCTGGTACCTGAGCATATAGTGTGTTGATGGGTTTCATAATTAAATATGAAACAATAGTGGATTGAACTGAACTTGGCCACACTTTTGTGTCAAGCTAATTTCTGTGCAGATTCTATCACTGATGTAAGTATGTTTGGGAATTTTAGACCACTAGTGTAGTCTGGTCAGCGGTTTTAAGGTCAGATAGACTTGAGTAGACCACGTGCACGCCTAGAATTAAATTCATGTGGATACTTGTGCCTTGCAAATATTGATGCATTTAATGTTTATTGTAAGTCTGTAACTGATGTGGAAGGCTATTATGTTGTTTATATTTTTTCTTCATTTGTATCTAACATTTTTAGGATTTTGTTATAACTATGATTTTTGATCCTCAAGGCTGCATCAATGCTGATGGGGCTATTCTTTTGGTTATTATCCTTTTGCCGATTCTGTTCCTGATATATACATGTTATTAACAAGTATTTTTTAGACAGGTCTGAATATTCTGAACTCCAGATCTTAGCATTGTTATGGTCTTCATTTAAACTTTCAGTCTAAAATGTTGTCTATGGTCAGCCAATTGGTAACATATGAGAACTCTTTCACTTTTCAGGCATGAATCCAATCCGTTGGAGTTCATTCATAGTGTTGAACCTGGAACCTACTATAACAAGGGCAATAGAAAAGTGATAGAGGTATCCTATATTTTAATTCTACCAATCCATGAATTAGTCACATGATTGTTTAATACTAAATCACGGATCTGATGATAACTTAATGTGATCCGTGTCTGCCACTTGAGACTATTTGCAATTATGGTGAATATGTAGGTTTGGTAGAAATGGATTCCAGCTATTTTTGTTCTTCTGTTTTGCATGCCTTGCAGAAGTTTAGATGAAAACTGAAAGGAATCCAAAGTCTCTTGAATTACTCATGATTTTCTATAGATGCATGATCTATAATCGTGAAAGTCGATGTGGCTGTAGGTCTCCATGGTCCTTTCTCTCTACCTTAAGGTTGATTCTTATTATGTTTTTGGGCTGCATTCCTTATCCTTTTCATATGTGGATCTAGATCATGTAAGTTCCAATTCTTATTATGTTTTTGGGCTAGCACGGCCGTGCGGGCGGGTCTGCTGGCATTCTGGGTCATTTTCTGAAGTTATTGTTAGTTATTTGTTTATATTATGCTAATTATTGTAATT
This sequence comes from Alisma plantago-aquatica, assembly GCA_963693085.1. NCBI lineage: Eukaryota > Viridiplantae > Streptophyta > Magnoliopsida > Alismatales > Alismataceae > Alisma > Alisma plantago-aquatica. The sequence goes on along the minus strand of OY856410.1, from coordinate 219,690,994 downwards.
TAGTATGATTATGATTTTTGCAAAGCACTACAAATACCGTCCTCCATCTGTATAGAAGCAATTTGAAGACTCTTATCTTTCAATTTGAAGGATTTACTTGATTCGATTCATATCTTCTTTTACTGATCAGTTAGTATCCATTTAAATTCTTGCAGTTCACAAATTGTTGTCAGGGCAACTAGACTATATATTGAATTGTAGAAAACTGAAGGCATGAAGCCCATAGATACTTTTCATTCACTTCATACTTGTCATTCACTGGGAGAAGATGGCTTATGTAATAGGTAAGTTATGAGTAGGAGAAACTATGTTTTCTTGTTTCTTTTGTGAGCTATATCTTAAAACTTGTATGTTTCTTTGTAGGTATCCATGGTGGTTCACACAAAATGGATGCTACTATCAACTTGATGGCACTTGAGATCCACATCATACAAAAGTACATAATGTATGTATTATGAGAAGAAATGCCAATATGTTCTGATCCAGGGGATTCGCCAACCAAAACTACATACATGAACCTCTACATGACGTTGCCAACAGGAAAGGCTGCAACTCTTGTGCTTAGTCCTATGTGTTGAGAGCTCTGGGAGTTGATGAGGACATGTCACATACCTTGTTTGGGATTGGAAGATTCACCACTAAAGCTGGGATTCATAGGGTTTTTGAACTCATTGTGAATTAGGTGAAGGAACTAAGGGAGATTAGCCCTCTTTATATTGTGCTTTGTAGTCTGTAGTGGATAGATGTAGTCAGAAGAAGATATTGTATACATGTGTCTTTTTCCATGCATATTGTAAAATAGGGGCCAGGTTAATGTCCTCCCCATGTGTACTCATTGTTCAAATATAAATAAAAGTATCATTGTTGACATTGTAATCACAACTCGATCTTGATTAACATTCATCTTCTTTCTTATTGAAAACCCCTCTATATTGGCAAGCGACTGACTGGATACATAATGTTTCTCACTACATATGTATGTATAGTACATGGTGTCTTTCATTACACACTAGCTATAATTACATGTGTAGCAAGTGCTAATGTTTGCTATACATGAACTACAAATACAAATTGTAACCAATGCCATCTCTCCCTACATATCATAGGTACAAATTGAATTGTAGTCATACATTTGGCTACAATTGAAACTACATGTTTATGTGTAAGGACATTTTTACCTACAATTAGGGTTACATATGAATTTGTAGCAAGAGGAATAACTAACTACAACTTTAAAAAATGTAGCCTAAACAATTAGCTACACGGGTATTAGCTATATATTATAAATGTAAGGATAAATGTAGCCAAAGCTTTTAGCTACAAATTTTGGGGTTTTCGCTACAATTTTTTTTTTGTAGTTAAAGACCATATTTTTCGTAGTGACTATCGGCGTCAGTTTTCTAATAATAACTGACACCATATCACCTGCCACTACGGCCATACTGTCCAACATGGCCGTGATGGCCAGGCTGTCTGGGAACATTAGGCAGTGGTTTTTTTCTATTAACCGACGTTGTAAGCCTTTGTTTTCAATTTTAGACAAATAACAAACGCCTATGGTTTGATTTTTTTTTCTTATCAGTTTGCAGGCCTACTGTGGCTGGTCGTAGGATGAGAACTTGTAGTTCAGTGGAACTGAACTGCATGTTTACGACATCCATTGATATCAGCCAACAAACATGCCACAAACCTACAAAATCAACAAATATTCTTTTCACACATTCACACATAGGTAGATACATTCAGACATCAATTCAATTTTCACATTCACACATGTAAAAACATTCAAATACATGAAGAAACATTCAAACATGTAGAAACACATGTATAAACATTCATTTACAAAATATCATTCATCATCTCTATCAACATCCCAATTATATCTTACAGTCCCCACTGCTTGTATGGATCTTGCCCATTCTTGTCTTAATTCATGTAATACTTCCATCGTATATGAAGCATGTACATCTTTTAAGGCTTTACCTATAGTGGGGTCAGTTTTAAACACCTACAACGAGAATGATGTATATATATAAGTAATAATATATAAATAAGATTGATATATTTCATACTATCTAATGAGACTATATATAATACCTTAGGTATGGCATTGATTTCATCTCCATGTTTGATAATCATGTCCATAAAATGCATCACATAGTATGCACATGGCCAACTATTGTCATGTGTAGAACACTATAAAATGGATACAAAATATTAAAACATACAAATAAGCACAGTTCACATAAATAACATATACATTAGAGTCAGGAACTTACTTTCACGTTCTCCCAAATTATTGGCTGGTTCTTTTTACCGGGGACCTTTCTTACAGCCTTTTTGAACGCATCTAAACCCCTACATGTTAAAGTAACACAGTAAATTGCATAATTAAATAGTAATGTAATAACAATGTTAACGTATATAAAAATGAAATATTTCTCACCAAAATAATGTCATGCTCATTATGTGTCCAATTTTTGGATTCAATGTACTCCCCATAGGATGTAGATAATAGACAGTGAACATCCCAGGGAGAATAACTAATAACTCCTAATGCTTAGCGCTAGAGGTAAAAAAGTTAAAAATTAATAACTCAAAATGCACAATAAAAATGTAATTTTCTTAAGTCCAAATTATAAGTAAAGTAAACTTACTTCACATTGAATGGAGCTATTATTATCATTTTCTTTTTTGATCGAAAATTGTAAAAGCATCACAATAGTATTGTTGAACTCTATCAGGGTCTTTAGCTACCAGACTAATCCATGATGGAATCAAAAATCCCACATGTTCAAATCCAAATTGTTTACATTGAATTTCGACTAAGTAGCTGCAAAACATGTATTACGTATGCATTAATATATAAGAAACCAAATCACCGGATCCTACACATGGTATATGGATGTATAAACAAGATCTCACCTTATCCATGCCTCTATAATTGATGTATTTAGCCAATCATAGTTAATCAACTCAATAATATCTTGTATAAATAGAGAGCTTTCGTATGATTGACCTGCATAATCAACTTCTAACGAAACAACTATAGGGCAATGTATATTATGTGCACGTAGCCATACTTCCATTCCCTTACAAGCAGGACCTAATGGGAATTTTAGGTCAGTTGGAACCCAACTAGGTAATGCAGGAAGTGGAGGTGGAGGCCTAGATGCTCCGGCTGTCATATTTTAACCTGTATATATAATTTCAGATGAATTGACCTCATATATACACATTAACAATTTAACGTAATGTAAATTTATCTTACAATTTCAGTAGTGTAGATGACATCTGCTTTGGGCCACAATATCACCCCGCCTTCTACCTCAGTAAGGCTATCAATATCTGGGTGGGTATATGGTAATGTAGCTTCCCTCTAATCGGGGATTACATGTATCGGGCTAACACGAACGTAACCCTGTGGTATTGGAGTCTCGTGAATTGTTTCCCCTGGAAGGGATGGGTAAGCTTGTGCCTCTGCAATAGCATAATCTTCAATTTTTAAGAGGCATGGCTTCAATGCCTACAAATCTATGTAAAGAATGTTATTCATATATACATGTCATCTTGAAAACATATCATCTTGAAAAGACTAGCTACTATGTCATAAACAATACTTACATCAGACGTACTAGGTGGTGGGTCTATAGGATTACTCTCAACATGTGCATCAGGAGAAGATCGGGTCGCCATAGGCTGATTGGGAGCCTAAGATGCCTGCCACCGCAACATATCTTCCTTGACCTTCTTAGCAACTATATCCTCAACTCTCTTATTCTCCTATACTTGGATAAAAGAAGCATTAGCTTCTTATTATTGAATTCTCTTTTGTAGTAACATTCTAAAGAAAGAATAGGTTACCTCTTCTTGTGAAAGTCTTTTTCTTTCAATAGGTTTGCGTTGGGATGGTCCAAAGAACACTTTGATGCCTACATCCATGCCTACACCCCTAACACGTCCAGGATGCTCTGGGTTACCCAGATGATGTGGCTTTTTGAATGCACTAACAAATTCACTCGGGGTTTATATCCCCGAGCTTTTACCAAAACCAAGTGCAACAATACCACCCGCAAGCGGACGGATCTTATCGCAGTATAGTTGAGGATCGAACCCAAAGGACAACGTTTTTAAGAATCTTTGTCAGTTAGATCTAGCCCAAGTAAAACTAATATTTAGAACAATTGGTTGATTTTTGTTTGATTAAACTAATTGCAAGAAAGTAAATGCGGAATAAAAGATGGGTTTAGATCAATGATATGGAATCGCTGGGATGGTACCGGGTTTGACCACCGCTACGCACACAAACACACTCTCTTGAAAACAAACCAGGCACGATATAACACTCCAAATAGAGCTGTTGTAGAACCCCCCATACGGGCGTCAGGTCCGCGTAAGCATCACCATAGGCAGCCGATTTCTCATCGCCATCCGGATCACATGTCTTACGGCTCTGAAGATACAGAAATCCACGGAGGTTGTGAACCCCCCATACGGGCGTTAGGCGCACAGAAGCGTCACCGAAGGCTAGATGGCTCGTCCCCTCGCGGATCATACACTTACGACCTCGATGAAATCCCATCCTATTTCTAGTTTGGGAGTCAGCCGCGTTAACCGATAAACAAGCAGGAAGGTGACATGCGAGCAAACATCGACGTTTAGCAAGATGATGCAAAATCCAACTAAGGTTGTGAGCCCCCTATACAGGCGTTAGGCGCACAGAAGCGTCACCGAAGGCTAGATGGCTCGTCCCCTCGCGGATCATACACTTACGACCTCAAGGAACCCATCGGAAGTTATCGTCAAGGGTCAAACATGCTAAACGACGTTCCAACCCATGCCTTGAAGTTATCGCAACATAGGAACCCATGCATTGAAGTTATCGCAACATAGGGAGCACAAAGATGAAAACACGCACATAACCAACCTACAAGCTTAACGATAAACGACAAAATGAAGAGTTATATACATTGCCTTGGAAAGTTTAACAAAAGAACATGGTTTGCATGGGCAGCGGGGCTAGTCCCCGCACCCCAGCGAAAGAGGACTACTCGCTCATGATACGAGATACAAGAAGGATAGGAGAGAAAGATAGATCCGCCATGAGCTCGGTGCAGAGGGTGGACGCAGCTCGGTGAAGATGATGCGCTCCTTGCGCCGTCTTCTTCCTCTTCTTGGCCTCCTTGGACGCAACACCAGCGATAGATGGAGTGGAACTTGATCGGTGTGGTGCTCTGGCAGCCTTTCGGCGTCCGGAACCGATGCCTCGAAATGGGGACCTTGGGGGTCTATTTATAGTTTCAGATCTGATCCCAAACGGTTTGGATAAGTTGCTGGAAATATCTTCTCCAAACGGTTTGGAGACCGTTTGGGCGCCAAACGGTCTTGAGACCGCTTGGACACCAAACGGTCTTGAGACCGTTTGGGCATCAAACGGTTTGGAGGTCGTTTGAGCGCCAAACGGTCTTGCTTTGATCGGTCCTGGCTTTGGCGTGGTCGCGCGGCTTTAGTTCTTCAATCGATCTTTGCGCTTGCATCGAACGGTCTTGGGACCGCGCGGGACCAAACGGTCTTGGGACCGCGCGGGACCAAACGGTCTTGGGACCGTTTGGGACCAAACGGCCTTGGGACCGCATGGGACCAAACGGTCTTGAGACCGCATGGGACCAAACGGTCTTGAGACCGCATGGGACCAAACGGTCTTGGGACCGCATGGGACCAAACGGTCTTGGGACCGCATGGGACCAAACGGTCTTGGGACCGCATGGGACCAAACGGTCTTGGGACCGCATGGGACCAAACGGTCTTGAGACCGCGTGGACTTCTTGGGCAACTGGTTTCGTCTTGTTCTTTGTGTATTCCAGCAAACGGTCTTGAGACCGCATGGATCCAAACGGTCTTGAGACTGTTTGCATGGAGTTGCCTGCTACACCTGCATAAAATGAAAGATATTTAGTTAAAACCTTGATTATTGAATCACTGAGTAGTTTTGTGCATTATGATTCATATTAGGGTGAAAAGATGTGGAATAGATATTAAATTGTTCCAAAAAGGTAATTGAAAATCATGATGAGTATGCACTCATCACCAGAGCAACTGTCAATTCATCCCTTGTACCCTGATTGATGAGCGTGCCCTATTTCCTCTACTCGTGTAGCTCCCGCTAATTACCATCAACAGAAATTGGTAAGTAAACACCACAAATAACCAATATTTGAACGACATTCATTGTTGAGTTGTATTTTACCATTTTCACAGCCACCTTAGTAGTTACTGGCTTCTTTATTTCACCCTTCTTGTGTTGCCTCCCAGCTATCCAGACATAATGGCGAGGCATGGGTGTACTACATGTAGTAGACGACTCATGAGTAGCAGTAGAATCTACTTGTAGTATTTGGCGAATGCCTGTATAGCCCTTTGGACCCATTGTGTGGTCATGCACATTGAATGCATGCACGCCGTGCTCTTTGTGCCTGACTGATATCCTAGTTAGTATGAACATTGATTTGGTTAGTAACACTAAAGGTTAATCTTGAATAGGTGAATACAATGTATATTAATTAAATTGGGAGTGATGCTTAATACCTTGAATTCTTCAATTTGTGTTGAAGCAACAAACGTGTCCCAATCTTCTTTGTCCAGGAAGTTCCACTTTTCAAGGACTGACTTCTTCTTCTTCTTATCACCATCTTTTATGTATTCTCTATTGAGATTTGTCCTATAGTTCGTTAGCATCTTTCCATCGTGTTGCATCACACTTTTACGATGCAGCTTATCATCCAATACAAACAGATTCTGTAAAATAGAATTTCTATTAACTAGTATCCAAAAATAGAATTGCAAATAATAGAATTGGTAATTTACAAAATAGAATTGCAAATAATATTAACTCACACATAAATCCTTCCATATCAAGTTTTTCTTCTCCTAAGTATCTTTATGCCAATTATCATACTTAACACCACAATGGCTTTGAGTGACAAACCCAAGATAGTTTACAAAATTATTGCGGTTCACTCTAATTGCATTTCCTGCATTACCAAACTCCACAGCCAATCTAGATCCACTGCCCCTTAGGGCTGTTAACTTCTTCAGTAGGGTGATGCCCCTTTTCTTGTTATCTTTTTGGTGATGCGCATCAAGTGCCTCCAGTGTTTCAGAGGGTACATGTGCATCATCAACCTAAAATTTGACAAAATAAACACACTGAATTAGCCCAATATAGAAATATAGGATATATGACATAACTAGAAGATAATGAATTTCTATAGAAATATAGGATATGTTTTTAAAACTTATGTTGATATCCTCTCCATGCACATCATGGAAATCATCCTCATCATGGACATCATGCTCATCATGGACATCACGATCATCATGCCCATGGTCAGTCATCTGAAAATGTCATTAAAAAGGCAAACATTTAGCATTTGTATTAACTAGAAGATAATGAAACATTATTTCTAAAAATGATATTGATATTAAGAAAGCAAACATTTAGCATTTTATATAGTTCACATATAAAAATGAGATATTGAAAAATGAAACATATAAAAATATAAACATGCATGCCTCTAAAATTGCGATCTTTTATCACTTAATAATCCTTCATTGCGATCTTCGTGCACATATAAGTCATCATTAGCTTCAATATTTTGTGGAGTTGGAAATCCAACTGAGAATGGACTGGAGTCATCATACTTATCATAGTACTCTTCTTCATCTATAGGATCTTCAATGAACTATCTTTTCCCATGAAGAACAACTGACCATTTATCATTTGCAGGATCATCGATATAAAATACTTGTTTCTCCTGTAATGCCAATATGAATGGTTCACCCTTCTCGCCAATCTTTTCAAAGTTCACTAAAGTGAAACCCAATTCATCCACTATAACCCCTTTGGTGTTATCAACCCAATTACATTTGAAGGGTGGAATTCTAAAATCTATGTAGTCAAACTCCCATATGTCTTCAATGACGCCGTAATATGACATTTTAGCTTCACATGGACTCTTATCCTTTGCACTTGCAAAATACATAGTCGACTCTTGAAGGGTGACCCCACTATTTTGGACGACACTCTTATCATCTTGGCACTTTGTGTAATATGTGAACCCATTAATGTCAAACCCTTCATAAAACATAACATTCAATTTTGGTATAAAGGTGAGGCATTTGATAGTTTCTGTAATATCATCTGGTGTTTGAGATAGTTGATGTAAGAATTTATCTTCAAACCACTTAATAAAAGTCTTGTTATACTCTCTAGCAAGCCACATTGAACTAGATCGATGATGTTGTCTCTTTATGAATTTGGTATGTCCCTCGATATAAACACTCACTTCATCCATGTTGTGTAAAATATACAAGTGACCTTGTTCCAACTGCTCATGGCTGATTACTTTCACCCCTGATCCCAAAATTCCTTTGCCCTCCTCAATATTCTTTTCATTAACAGGAGTGTCATTACCACTCAGAAAGTCATTGCTAAAATCCATAACCTCTCTCGCCACATAACCCTTAATAATACTCCTCCTTTCAGGCCGATAATGGTTTCAAACATCACCTTTAAAAACACTCATGTATCATTCAAAGGGATACATCCAATGTAAGAAAATTGGTCCCAACATTTTCACTTCCCTAGTCAAGTGGACAACAAGATGTACCATGATGTCAAAGAATGAATGAGGGAAATACATCTCAAGTTGACACAGGGTAACAACCACTTCTCTTTGCAAATTATCAAGAGTATCAGGGTCAATAACTTTGTTGTACAAACTTTTGAAAAAGAAACAAAGTCTGGTGATTGCAAACCTTACATGCTTCGGCAATATAGATCGAATTGCCATGGGCAATATTTCTTGCATTAGAGTGTGACAATAATGAGGTTTAAGACATATCAACTTCAGATCTTTCATTGATACCAATCTACAAATGTTGGATGAGTAACCCTGTGGCACCTTAACATTTGCCAAGCATTCACAAAAAGCTTTCTTCTCCTTTCTATACAACGTATAACAAGTGGGAGGTAAGTATGTTCTTTTATTACCCATTTCATGTAATTCTGTTAATTCTGACCTTATTCCCATTTCACGTAGGTCCAATCTAGATTTTATCCCATCTTTAGTCTTACCTGGTATATTCAACAGAGTACCAATGATGTTATCACAAACATTTTTCTCAACGTGCATGACATCGATACAATGTCTGACTGTTAAAGAACTCCAATAAGGAAGATCCCAAAATATTGACTTCTTCTTGAATGAAAAATTGTCAGTCTGTGTGGCCATAGTACATTGTGATCTCTTACAAAATTCATTGACAATTTCTTTTACTCTTTCATAAACAACATCCCCTGGTATAGGTGTAGGTGCACTTCGTTCCTCATTTCATCCATTGAATGCTTTGCACTTCTTAGGATACAGATGGAATTTTGAAAGAAACCTTCAATAACCAAGATATACAGTCTTGCATCCATGTTTTAGTCTTATTGGATCAGTGTTCTCTTCACATATATGACACGCTTTAGCTTGTTTGACACTATATCCAGACAAATTCACATATGCTGGAAAGTCATTAATAGTGCAAAACAACATAGTGTGCAAATGAAATGTCTCTCTTCATGAAGCATCATAGGTCATCACACCTTCACCCCAGAGTTTCTTTAAGTGATCAATCAGAGGTTCAAGATAAACATCAATATCATTTCCAGGTTGTTTAGGGCCCGATATCAACAATGATAGCATAACATACTTATTTTTCATACATAGACAGGGAGGAAGATTGTATATAACAAGCATGATTGGCCAAGTGCTATGTTGGCTGCTCAATGTCCCGTACAGATTCATCCCATATATACAAAGCCCAAGACTTAGATTCTTGTCTTCTTCACCAAATTTGGGGTACAATAGATCAATCTTCTTCCACTGTGGGGAATCAGACGCATGTCGTAGGATCCCATCATTATTTTTCTTAACATCTGCATGCCACATCAAATTCTTCGCATCTATAGGATTTGAAAACAAGCATTGAAACTGTGATATTATAGGTAGATACTACATCACCTTGGCAGGAGAATCAATTTTGGACTCCCCCAAAGTCGTCAATTTATACCGTGACACACCAAATTTTGGACAATCTTTCAAATCCACATAGTCCTTTTGAAATAATACACAATCATTCGGGCATGTGTGTATCTTCTTGGCCTCCATTCCCATTTGGTACAATAATTTCTTTACCAAGTATGTTGAGATTGGCAGCTCGTTTCCTTCAGGAAGCATTTCTTTCAACAAAGTCAATGATGAAGTGAAGCTTTTGTCGCTCCATCTATTTTTAGCTTCCAACTTATACAATCTCCGCACAGCGCTAAGCTTTGTAAACTTAGTGCAACCTATGTATAATGGTATCTCAGCATCATGCATAATGTTTCGAAAGATGGGAGGTGTATCGGTGTGCTCTACCTCACAACTATCCAGCATCACATCAATGATGTCTACTAGAACTAGTTCGTTCATATCTACGTCATCGGAGACAATTTCTTCTTCCACCCAAGCACTACTATCGACATCCACTGGTTTTGGGTTTGAAATCTCTCCATGTCAGTGCCATTCTGTATAGCCTTGTACAATCCTGTTGCACATGACATGACTTTTGATTTCGTCACCAATGCTGACTTTCAAGTTGTTACCACAATGCCTACATGGATAGTAGAACCTATCTCCAGGTTGTTTCCTATGTTCCTCGGTAAATCTAATAAACTGATCAAGACCAGATATAAACTCTGGGGTGCAGCGATTGTGAATGGACATCCATGATCTATCCATTCTATGATCAAAGAGAAAACAAGTATATATTAGGACAAGATTAGGGTCTAGGGTTAACAAATACATGTGATGTCATTCTTATATATAATAAATGTATATGTACCACCTATCCCATCCTTGAACACCTAATCTCACTAGTAAGTGTATAATGTGTATTGGGTTTTCAAGAAAATTTTGGCAGTATTTCCCCGCTGTTCTCCAAGTACATATGTACTTAGAGAACAAACGGGGAAATGCTACCGGAATTTTATTAAAAACACAATACACATTATACACTTACATCCTAAGTGAGATTAGGTGTTCAAGAACAGTCCCAAACCGGGGACTATCCAAGATTTACTCCTAATGAGTAAATCTTGGACGGGTTTCCAGGCCAACAAATACATGTATGTTGTCATTCCAATACCTACAATCCTAGTTTCATCTTATATATAATAAATGTGTACCACCTATCCCATCCTCGAACACCTAATCTCACTAGTAAGTGTATAATGTGTATTGGGTTTTCAAGAAAATTTCAGCAACATTTCCCTGCTATTCTCCAAGTACATATGTACTTAGAGAACAAATGAGGAAATGTTATCAAAATTTTATTGAAAACCCAATACACATTATACACTTACATCCTAAGTGAGATTAGGTGTTCAAGAATAGTCCCAAACTGGGGACTATCCAAGATTTACTCCTAATGAGTAAATCTTGGACGGGTTTCTAGGCCAACAAATACATGTATGTTGTCATTCCAATACCTACAATCCTAGTTTCATGATTCATATCCAAATTTTCATGTAACATTATTTAATCTAGGTATCATATTCTATTACATTTATTTCAATATTTTGAGTGTCCATGCATTATCATCATCTTGGATAGATATGTAAATGTTAGGATTTCATCACAATCGATGTTAGGGTTTCATCATAATTTTAGGTATCATATAGAGTATGTAGATGTTAGGGTTTCATCATGCAATAGGGATTTAGATGTTAGGGTTTCATCACAATTGATTTCATCACAATTTTAGGTATCATATACCCTCTTTTCTTCCTTCTCCCTCCTTACCAATAGCAAGCATGACCGTGTGGGCTGGCCACGGCTGTGGCTGTATTGGTGGAGCATAGTCGTGTTGGGCAGCACGGCCGTGCTCGGGCTACACAGCCACGGCCGTGGCCAGCCCACACGGCCGTGCTTGCTGTTGGTAAGGAGGGAGAAGGAAGAAAAGAGGGGCGCCAAGGAGCAAGAAGAGGAGGAAGAAGGGTACATGTAGGAGGAGCGAGCGGGTGGATGGAGTAGCAAGGAGGGGGGTGGCGACCAGGATTAAGAGACCAGCGACCAGGAGCAGGAGACCGGCGACCAGGAGAAGGAAACCGACGACCAGGAGTAGTAGACCGGCGACCAGGGTGGTGACCAGGAGTAGGAGACCGGTGAGTGGGCGGTGACCAGCGCAACCGGTGGTGGCGTCGGTGAGCAGAGTAGCAATGAGCAGTGGCGATGTGGGGGAGCAACTCTAGCATGATCGATCAATGAAGTAGGCACGACAGTGGCTTTTTTGGGAGGAGAAAGATCAAGCACAATCGTTTTTACAATGAAACAGAAGAAAGGGGAAGAGTCTCCTTCTCACGGGGACTATTAAATTAATAAAAGGTGTCAGTTATCTTACAAACTAACACCTAAACAGAATAAGTGTCAGCTGAATATAACAACCGACATCAATTGGACAATCCTTTACCCTAAAATTTTTGGCGGGGAGGGCGCGCGAACCCTACTCAGTGTCGGTTATCCCACGACAACCGACGACCATATGGTAAAAATTGCGTGCAATTTTTATCTTCTTTAGGCATCAGTTATTAGGTAAAACACCGACATTGTATGTTGCACTTTGGGGACAATTTTATTTTGCTCAAAAAAATTGGATTTTGTGGGCTATTTTAAGTGTAAGTTTCTTTTCTTCAGTCGACGCTGAATAAAAAGCGATAATCATGTCTGGCTGGTCTTCAAATATAGACGTCAGTTTTCCACAATAGCCGACGTGTAATGTTTATCAGCATCAGTTTCATTAAATAATCGATGCCTCAAAAAGAGACGTTGAACGCCGTTTCCGTAGCAGTGTTGGCTGTTTTGCTAAGAGGAAAATACTTTGCTAGGAAAGCATTTAGCATATCATCCCAACTCTGGATAGAACTTAGAGGCAATGAGGAGAGGCACGCCTTGGCTCGGTCTCACAGAGTGACTGGGAACATGAGTAGCCATACTCCTTCAGCTGGAACACCATTAATCTTAAATATGTTCAGGTACTGCAAAAATTCAGCAATGTGGAGGTTTGGATCCTCCATTGGCATTCCTCCAAATCAATTTTGTTGGATCATCTGCATGATTGTAAGGATGATGGAGAAGTTGTTGGCCTCTATCATAGGATGATTTATGGCTCCATAGATATTTATGGCAGTCGGCACAACAATGTCCTTGAGTGGATGGTTGTCCTCCATCTCCAACTCTTACGGGCGGGTGAAGGCGAATAATGTGCAGAATGTGGTGATGAAGGTTGTGAACCCTCCAAGCTTGAAGAGTTCTCACCCCTCCTTGCTTGTATCTGGTTGTTGAAAGTTTGTTCTATCTTCGTGTCTAAGAAGATGGACATCTGTAGACCTCGCTTAGAATGATGCACGCAACCTAAAAATAAAAATTTGAATGAGGTTTGCAAAAACTAAAAGGTATCACAATATGAAATACAGAAATGGTGACTTAGTCTCAATTACTAGTTAACACTTTTAATCTAATTAAAAATTATTGTATCCCCCCGACAATGGTGCCAAAAACTTCTTACGAGTTTTTGAAAGAGAGATCTCAACTCATTAATCACCCACAAGTGTACGGGGTCAATGTAGTTGAGTGTCGAACACAAGGAGGTAGGCTAGTTAGGTGCAAATTTGTTGGCTTTCATTAATCTAAATTGGGTTACAAAAGGTTGTATTGATTATACACTCAAGATGAAAGAAAAAGATAAAGGCTTAAAGTAAAAGGGTTTGATTAAGCAATTAAGAGCTTGAGCATTAGATTTCACCACCATACCATCATAGCATATGAACAAACGAAATAAGATCACTATTAACAAGCAAGGAGGTTGTCATCCTCATGCATTTCCCAATATCATGAGATGGTTCTCAACGTCAAATAATGCTCCCGCATCTATGCTTAGTCTCAAACAGAACCTTAACCCTCAACATTCCCTAGACACTCCCATGGTTAAGAGAATATTGCCATAGATTCTACTCCTTACTCCCTCATACATTCTCCCGAACAACAAGGTTAGCATAAAACATGTAAAAGAGGTGGCCAGCCAAACATACAAGCAAGACGCACCATAGACATCCATGGGAAAAGCAAGTTAACTAGTAATAGGCATAAATTTTGAGTTCACATGAACAATGGCATGGGAGTTACCCTCCCATGCCCAAGAAAGAATTTCTACTCCTACATAATGGAGACATGCAAACACAATGTAGAAATTTCAAAATTTTGTATGTTTAGGAGATGTAAAAGCTAGAGCAACCAAAGATGTAGCCAAAGGGATGTAAAACTCTAGATAGAGGATGAAATTCGACCATTGGAGCTGCTCCAACTCGAACAATATTCGCTCTCAGAAAGCTTGAGTGAGAGAAGTAGCTCTATTGCACCTTTGGAGAAGAAAAGGAGAAGAAGAGAGGTAGAATGAAGGTTCTTTGGCAAGAAATAACCTTCTTCCACCCCAAAATCTCCTTAGATATAGAACTTTTCTTGGATGAAAGACACTTCAAGAATGGTGAGTGATAACTGCCCATTCAGTTGCATTAGTCTTTAATAATGAGGGGTGGTTGTTTTTGTTTTTGCTGAAACTGATAACAACATGGCATGTCATTTGGAGGACACACTTTGTCCTCTCATGCATTCCCACTGGATAGTGCTACTGTAGTGAAGTACATGACGTGTCAAATAAAGACACACCGTGTAAGGACCTTATAGAGTTGATTAAATTGAAAGACACACAACATGTTTGAATAAACACATGCCATGTGTGTTGGCAGCAAGATGTAGCCAGTCTTTAGGTCCCGAGGTCATGTCGTGTTCTCAAGGGAACATGTCGTGTCACGTCTTCTTCATTCTAGGCTTGAGGCTGTTGGAAATGCACACGCCATGTGCATTGTATCACACTGTGTGTTCTTCATTCTGTGATGTTTTCTATGAAGGGGCACACTGTGTCTCGAGTAAGACACGCCGTGTGTAATGCTATTTTTTTAGGAATAACTATGAATTAGCTGCAATATCATGGAGAAGTCCCATTGGGGTTGGATTTAAGTTGGGCTATCTCCAAATTGACCTTTTCAATGCATATCTGCAATCAATATCATGATATAAGTAAAATAACTAAAATGTGCCAAGATAAATACGAATAGAGGCTAAATGGAAGATAAAATGAACTGAATTTGTGTGTGAGAATGCACACAAAGTTGATATGAAATACACACAACAATATATAAACTCAGGAGAATATAGATTGAGAATGACTCAAGTAGGACCATCTTAGACAACGATGGAAGGTGCAGGAGGAATCTCAGTCTAGCATAGAGGAGTGAATGGTATAAGAAAGAAAAGCACTAGGGTTTATATGTGAGGAATTAGGGAGACTATAGAGGATACGACCATAGTGACTTTAAATTGTTTCATATAGCAGATGGTCAGACCAACTGGTTGGATGGAGAAGAGGATGACTTCCATCACCATCAACATTCACCTTCCTGTCATTGTGTCACGCAATGCCTTTTCCCCCTTTCATATTCATTATATAAGAATGGAATATGATGTAAGGAAAGAGTCATGATCCTATAACAAAGAATCTAAATCGTCCAACGTGTGAACCCAATATACGTCACTCATGATGGTTTTGCAATTTTACATTTATTGCACTGAATGGATTACTTGGTCGGTGTAGCGGGTGAGATAAAAAATCGATGGAAGACAAAGAGGTGATATTAAGGGCAGAACATGTGGATTATGTTACTCCGTTAAAAAAATATTGGCTCATCGAAGATACCCATGTTATCAGTAGTGTTTTGTTAGCCATCGGGCTCAAGTTATTTATCTAGCGCGATGCTATGTCTACAATGATGTTGTGACAAAGTGGAGTTTAGCATAATGATAAGGTAATTACTATTTTTCCCTCTATATGTTCACTCATGGCCCCAATTTATTTTTCTTAGCTACATAATCAATTTCGAGACACAAATACAAAATATGGTGATCAATGTAGTTTTTTATACACATTATCACACCTCAAATTAGAATCAATCATCACTTTGTCCAGAGAAGCAAATTGATCCCTAAAACTTCATCTTTTTGTTCTCAAACTTTTTCTAAAGGCTCTCCACGTTTTTGTGAGGCTGTGATCCAAATTTGAGAACAATTGGACATTTCTACAATTTACTATGATTTCTTGAAGATAATGTGTTGAAAACCCTTTTTCCACTTTTATTTACACTTTTTCTTAGCTTTTCTATGTCAATGATCCCGACAAAGAAATCATCGGTGATTTTGGGCCCTTGGATCCACCTCATGTGGATTACAACCTTGATCGAGTGGATGAGAGGTTGTTTCCTACCTCCCACTGATTGTGGGGAGGAGACAAGTCGGCCTTTATGGCCGATCTCCCTCCTATGACCACGATTCAAGTTTTAAAGCAGGCCAAATTGCTCCTCTCGTGATTTTGTTTTTATCTAACCCTATTTTGACCAGGTTTTGAGATTAGTTGTATCACCCACAAACCCCCTCTTGCTTGCTCCTCTCTATCTGGCGGCCATGGCTAAGGGCAAAGCCTCGTTCAGCCCTAAAACCTAACTCGAGTACTATAAAAGGGCCCCTTAGGTTCGCCATCATATCACCATACTCAAAGCCACACCCTTTCTCACCCCCTCAGCCCCGAACACCCTTATTTGCTCCTCGATCTTCTTGCTACTGTGCGGCGCTGCCGCAAAGCCCACTCTGGGTGTTCCCTTTCCTCGCCATCTCGCCCAAATCTCTGACCACCAACCAATCTGAGAAGCCACAACGAAGTCGAACGTCTATCTAACAGCCCATAGAGATGCCCCCTACTCCCTTTTCCCCATAGCTCAGGCAAGCTAGTCTGCCCGCATCTGTGTGCTCGTGTGCTGCTGGAAAGGGGAAAGATAGTCCCTAAATTGTCGGTCTAAGGGGCCTAGTAGACCACAAAACGAACCAGCTAAATAGAAGAGTGAACCAGACAAATCAGAATTGAACCAGACCTCTAGGCTAGTAAACCCCATCGCCTTTATGGCTTGATCATAGCCATCCAATTGACATCCAACGATCAGCTTTTTTTCACAAATTAAGGTATTTTGATCATCTCTTACAAATAAGCATTTAAAATCCCTAATCTTGTTTAAATCATAATAATTGCATCCTAGCTCCAAATAATTTGTATAAATAGTCAATCTTGATAATAAAAATCCAGTGAATCGATTAAAAATACTTTTAAAACCTGATTCCAAATGATTCTCACTGATATCCCTATATTTGATCCCTTGTTTATTTAGTTTATCAAATGTCACAATAATGATGTTTAATCTTTTGAAACCCTAGATTTGGGCTCTGATGATTATCTTTTAACTTAGATATAATATATTTGAATCATCTACTCTTGAAAATGAATCATTAGTGATCTTAATCTTTTTACTTGATTCAATCTTGATCATAATAAATATGAGTAATTTTGATATTGATCTTAATCTTGCAAAACACTTGATATAGTTTTGACCCATCAATCTAATCTTGATTATATTAAGTACAATGATGATAATATAGAAATTGATGATGACTTAGATAATGATCATAAAACTAGGGTTTACACATATGATCCTAGAAAACCTAAGTAGGTCATCCAAACTTGAAATATTCTTGACACTTGAATAATGTGAGACATATTGATATAGTCTGAATCATTAGTGGATGACCTAATCCTAAGGTTGACCTAGCAAAGTGTAGCCCTAATCTCGAATATTAAAACATGATATGCAAATATCTTGATATTGACCCTTCATCCAAACATTGTGTTTTAGGATCTAACTCGAAGGGTCAACTTATTACTAGTGGTTTTATACTCGAAATCTTCGGTGAAAGGTACGCTATTATATAACTCCTCCTTGTTTGTATTGTTGATACTTTTATGTATCTCTTAACTGTATACTTGGATACTTATTTGGATGAGATATTGTTCCCTATGATTAGTCTTTTGTTTTCTATATTATATTTTGAAAAACATGAAAACATAAATTGCATGCCCATTATGACTGCCCGTATATTGATAATGTTGATGATATTAATAATGTTGATAATTTTGATATTGAGTGCAACAACCCCCTCATTTGTAGGTGGGACTTGTACATTGTCCTCCAATGTTTCTATGGTGAGAAGGAGCCTAGTGACCTTCCCCATTGTGTTGGGGTAATAGAGTCACACAAAATATATATGTCTTATTCTTTTGAATAAAGTCCTTCCAAGTATACTATTTTGTTATATATTGCTTTTGTGACGTCCCCAAATTTTCTCAAACTTAATCTAATGTGTGACGTCCAAATTGAAACGCTCACCTCAGCGAGAATCCCAATTTAAACATCCCATACTAGGCTAAGAAGAAGAAAATCAAGGGAGTCAGAAGGAAACAATCAGTAGCACATGTACATGAACAATAATAAAACCATATACACATGTTCACCATTCAACATATAATTAAAACATGAATTGTTACAACATTTGATATTACATATTGAACAACAAACTACTACATATACATGTACTACCACTAAACATCATGATCTTAAAACTACAGGTCCACCTGTACATCAGCTCTCCATACAACTCTCACTATCATGGATCTTCAAGAGCAACCACAACCTAAACAAAAGATTACATGCGGTACACGTCAGCACAATATTCAAGAATATTGTACTCAGTACGCCTACGTGTCTTTTATATACCTCTCATCATATCTTGGAAAAAGATAAAACTAATATACTTGGAAGTAACATAAGAATATAAGAAAAGTTTATACTTGCATAAAGATGTTCATTAGCAAAATAGAACACATATTTTAAGCACATTTTCCATTATATATCCATGCATTTGCCACCTGAGGGAATAATGCATCATCTCTGCTACCAAAGAGAATGAGATGTAAGGCCTTATGATCTAGTACCAAAGAGTTAGATCATTATACAATGTGATCTACTTCCAAAGAGAATGATCACTTTCAAGCACTATGCTACCAAAGAGAATTAGTGCTTTCATATAATGGAATAGATATATTATGTTTGATGTGTTCATAGCAATAAGTATAGAGAATCATGCAACATATCATACAAGAATAATCATTTCATCCAATATCATATGCCAAGTATTTTACTACACATATAACACAAGCATATTGTATAATAATCCAAGTAAGAGGTAATGGCTTACCTTCCAAAGAGAAACATATTCCCCATGTCATCTATACAAGACTTATATCATATCATCAAAACTTATTCAACTATTCAATCTATCATACATTCTAATAAGGCATTAGACATCTAATCTAGAACTTCTCTCTCTTCTAGATTGATGTCATTCACTTTCACTTAGGATGCATGACCACTTCCTACTCGTACATGTGTGAAGAAACATTTTTGTAATACATATACATAATAAAATATTATATAGTTTTTCTCCGATAAAACATGTGTGAGAGAAAACTATCAAGGTTCGATCTGATTGGAATGAAAACCCAAATCCTGAAAACGAGGGTCCCACACATAATAGAGAGTACAATGTCATGAAAACTAGTGAATAGCGAGAGAACATGGGGTAGACTAGTGTAGCTACTCTAGACAATGTGCATAATATGTCTAGGGTTTCTCTTCCCTTGATGCACGTCATTTCCAAATAGTGCAACGTCCCATACCACTGCACTATAAGGAAAGAATGACATCTAAGGACTTGCTATTCAACAAGCACCAGTATAGACCTAGTTCTCAGACATCTAGGTGCTAACCTAGGGGCTAGGTCAGATCTAGTCTCCAAAAGATGGCTAATCTAACCCTAAAAGATTATTAAGTTCAAGGTTTTTTAGTTTTGAGTTGCATAATGAGCAAATGTCAGGCTATGATAGGCCTGTCGATGGTATTGACTTTACTGAGATGATTCTTTCTAAAAATCTCTAGAGATCTCGCGAGTATCGACACCCATGTCGATACCATCGACCTATGCTTGCGATCTGCCTATTGGTATGTCGATACCATCGACGAGGCTGTCGATAGTATCGACACAGTGCGATTTCTACAGTCGCCAACCTGTACCATGGTCGATACCATCGACACAAGGGTCGATGGTATCGAATCGGCCTCAGTCCTGCACATGTAGCAAACGATCACGGTATCTTTTTTACACTAAAAGCTAAGTGAAAACAAATAAAACTATGAATGTAAAGGAACTAAACTAAAGTACATATAGTTGGGTTGCCTCCCAACAAGCGACCTTATTTAACGTCTTAGGCTAGATGACTTGAAACTCGTCATCAACTTGGTACTTTGGAGAAGGTTCCCAAAGGATCGTGCGGCAGCTTGAACTCCACTCGGTCTTGACCAATCCCCAACGTCATCATACCTCTCCCAATTGCAGTGACTACACCAGTCGTTGCTTGAAATGGCCTACCCAATAGCATCTCGCAACTTTGAAGATGTGGCATATCCTTGATGACGAAATCTACCAGAAAGATGAACTTGTCCACCTTGACGAGTACATCTTCACAAACTTCGTATGGCTTTACAATGGACCCATCCGCCAACTCAATAGTTGCCGCTGATTTCTTCATTTCCTTCAACCCAAGCTTTTGAAATGTGGCTAGTGGCATAAGATTAATGCTCATGCCCGAATCACACTGAGCTTGTGGAAAGTGTCGATCGCCTATTGAACATGGAATATAAAAGCTTCCTGTGTCTTTCTTCTTCAGTGGCAAACTCCCATGGATGATTGAGCTCACCATTTCATTCATCCAGCAAACATCTGTGTCTTTAATCCGCCTCTTCTTGTTGATGATTTCTTTGATAAAACTCCCATAGGAGGGAATCTTCTCAATCATTTCCACTAACAGAATATTGATATGAAGTTTCCTGAACATCTCCAAGAATTTTTTGTAATGCCGATGCTCTTTCTTCGGCCTAGGGCTGTCCGGACTAGACACAACTACCTCATTCCAATGCTTATGAGGTGGCACATATGAGCTTTTCGGGGCAAGCTCCCCTAAGCTTGCTTCAATGACTCCCTCTGGCGTAGACTTTGTCGGAACATCATCAACAGGTACAACTTGTGGTGGCTCCTCTCTCGCAGTGAATGTATCTGCACCTTGATAAATGGCCTTCACTTGCTCTTCTTGCCTAGGCGGGGGCGTGACCATCATGGGCTCTTGGAAGGATTTTTTGAAAGGAGCGTATCCTCCTGGTAGTCCATAATGACTGCGAGGATAAGGTATTGCTGGTATAGCCTCCGTATCAAACATCATTTTGCTTTTGTCCTTGATCTCTGCCACCGGGGGTTCTTCCTTATTAATCACAGACATGTATTTAACTTGATGATGTGCTTGAACCACATCTTCATTCCCATCCTGTCTCTGTTGATTGGCATGCTTGATGGCCGCCACTTCATTTGAAATCTGAGTCACGGTGGTTTTTAACGCCCGCATTTGTGCTCCATGACTTTGTAGTGTTTGCCCAAACTTGGTCAAGATGTCACCCTGGGATTGCAGCTTCTTACTAAACATGCTCATCATCTCTTGGTTTTGCTACACCATTTGACTAAGCAACTCAGTGCTTTTATCTTCAGTTCTTGGTTGTGGCTTTACATCAGGATCTTGTAGGAAGTTGTTGGGATCCTTCCATGAGAACTTCTTGTCCCTCCTCCAAGCATAATCATTATTTCTATAGCCCTGTTGTTGCATGAATTTGACTTGGGCTTCCTCATCATACAATGCATCTTCCTTGGCTAGCGATTTCTTGGCTAGAAGATCTAACTTGTCATTCAGCTCCTTGATGGCCCTGGACTCACCTGCAACTTTGACTTGTTCTGGTGCATCCGTATCGCCCCAAGATTGCTTTTTCGCCATATTCTTCAGAATCACCCAGCACCTGATATATGTGTTGTTCAAGAAAAATCATGAACCTGCTGAATCAAGGTTACTTCTATCATGCTCGGAAAGAGAAAAATAAAAGATTTTAACTTGCTTCTCCTTATCCAGACCATGGTGTGGGCACCTCCTCAACATAATCTGAAAATGTTCCCACGTCTTTGAGTAGGTCTCACCTGCCTTCTGAGTGAAATTGTGAATTTTTCTGATCAGATCGTTGGTCTTCTCTGGCGGGAAGAACCTTTCAAAGAAAACCTCCACCATATGGTTCCATGATTCCACATATTCATCGTCGTGATTGTGCAACCACTCTCATGCAGTTCCTGCCAGAGAACTCGGAAACAACTTTAGGTAGAGTGCATCCTGCGGGAACTTGTCAATTTTGACCATGTCGCAATTTTCCACAAATTGGCTGATATGCGTAACTGGGTCTTCATTCTTAAGCCCATGGAATGCATTTGACTTCACCAAATTTATTAATGCAGGATCAATTTTGTATGTGGGAATATTGATCGCCTGCTTCTCGATTGGCCCCTTCGACGCAGATGAAGAAGAAGCCTTGATCTTCTCCCATATTGTTTATTCCTCTGCCATTTCTTCTTGTTCGGATTCTGAATCTGTTTCTTCTAAATGGTCTTGATTGTGGCCTTCCTCGTCATCAAGTCTCGTCAATGGAACCTCTAGTGCGTGCCGCGTGTAGTTGGTACTACACGTCTGCACCATGCACAGAACCTGCAAATAGAAAAATTTAATTTCAGTACAGTGCTTGACGATTGCAAATATTTAGAAAATAGATTATAAATTTTTGAAATGATAATAAAAAAATAAAAATGTGGCCTAGATTGGCCTCTTGCAACACTCGTAGTGCCGACAATTCGCCGTATCCCCGGCAACGGTGCCAAAAACTTGACACGAATTTACCGTGCGTAGAAACTCAAGTGTATGTGTCAATGTAATATAGGCCTTTGTGAGGCCCGAGTCAAACTCAGGGATACATGAAATTTTCGGAGACTCCTACTAATTACTCGCGATCAGCTAGAATGATCAAATAGTTGAGAGTTGTTGTTAAAATTTAAAAAAATAAAAATAAAACAAAACAAAGCAATCAATTAATTGTTTGGTTTAATCAATTCAAAATGAGATCTTTAGGATTGCGGTTTCACCGTGGGTTTTCATTGTATTAAATTCTATGTAGTTACTCAATTTTATCTCTCTATCCGGGTAGTGGCCTGAAATCAGAATTGCCCACTGTCGTGGTACAATTCACTACCTACATCTAGGTCGGTTCCACCATCATAGTAACCTATACCCTAAACTAGGTGCATTAAAAATGATCTCTCAGTATCCACCATTAACCTTACACAACCTTGTTCAAGGGATTTGTCAATTAATGTAAATTCTATCTCTTTTCAACCAATAATTCTTCTTTCAAAGAAATTGAGGGCATTAGATTATTATTATGGTGATCAAGCATAACAATATAATTGAGAAAACGAAATTATACCACAGAATTTAAGAGATAAGATATGAATTACTATGATAAAATTGTCATACAATGAATTCCCGGGCTACTCCCGGTCCTAAAGACAAAGGGGATTAGCCCTGCATGTTCATCTCAGAGTCAAACGTGGAGTAGAAAAAGGGAAACATAGAGAAAAACGTGATTGAGTGGTGAAACCCCTGAACAGAGAAGATCCAAGCGATCCTTGGCGTGGAATACACGTTCTCCCGCCTTTCGGTGGTGGAAATCGTCTTCTTCGGTGTCTGGATCGGCTGGGGCGTGCTTCTGGGCTCTGTTCTTCTCTCCACACCTTCTCGGGACGTGTGCAGTGGCTAATGACGTGATCATTCCCTCTAGGGCGCCGTCATTAGGTATAATTCCCGAGTTAGGTTGCCAATTAATCACAGCCGTCAGATTAAGATCAATCTGAAGCAAACTCATATCTGACGGTATCGATACCATCGACGCGGGTCGATGGTATCGACCTAGCGCGATATCGGCAGTTCTTCTTTTCTTTTGTCTTTGCGCCTGATGCCATCTCGATACCATCGACAAGGGTCGATGGTATCGACAAACCTGTAGCGACGGTTTTGACTTTTTGTGTCGATGTAGCTCCACTAGTCGATAGTATCAACATATGAGTCGATAGTATCGACACACTTCTCGCCAGCAACCTGATGGTATCTCGATACCATCGACATCCCTGTCGATAGTATCGACTTTCTTCTGGTCCTTGCGGCTGGCAACCTGTGGTCCGGTCGATGGTATCGACAGTAGCAAATACTTGTTTTTCCTGAAATTAACACACAAAACCACATAAGTCTACACAAAACGTATTCTTTTGTTAAATTATACTCAAAATGGTGAAATAAGGGAAAATTGACATAGAGAAGTAGCATAGACCAAAGTAGATAAATTATGCAACATTAACCATGAAAATGACTAATAAATGCATAAAACACATATCAAACAAGTCTATAAATGCGACTCATAATCATCGCATCAATATACATAATAAAATATTATATAGTTTTTCTCTGATAAAACATGCGTCATAGAAAACTATCAAGGTTCGATCCGATTGGAATCAAAAACAAATCCTGAAAACGAGTGTCCTACACATAATATAGAGTACAGTGTCATGAAAACTAGTGAATAGGGCGAGAACATGGGGTAGACTAGTGTATCTACTCTAGACAATGTGCATAATATGTCTAGGGTTTCTCTTCCCTTGATGCACATCATTTCCAAATAGTGCAACGTCCCATACCGCTGCACTATAAGGATAGAACGGCATCTCAGGACTTGCTATTCATCAAGCACCAGTCTAGACCTAGTTCTCAGACATCTAGGTGCTAACCTAGGGGCTGGGTCAGATCTAGTCTCTAAAAGATGGCTAATCTAACCCTAAAAGATTATTAAGTTCAAGGTTATTTAGTTTTGATTTGCATAATGAGCAAATGTCAGGCTTTGCTATTGTTCATGCTCTGATGTGCTACTGTGTTTCCTTCTGACTACCTTTATTTTCTCTTTCTTATCCTGGTGTGGGGTGTTTCAATAGGGATTCTCGCTGAGGTGAGGTTTCAATTTTGATGTCACACATCAGATTAAGTTTTATAAAATCTGGGGACGTCACAGCTTTGCTTGATTTTGATAGCGTACCATGCAATTGCATGATTGTGTCTTGATTTTCTTGATTTTAGGCAATACAAATGGAATACTGAATAAGATTCCTTCCATACTCATACACTTTGATGATAAAGATATATTGGTAAAATCTACATAATGGGTTAGTTTGTTCTTTATTTATCTAGTTTTTGAGTTATTTATTTCTTATTGTATATGCCAGTGTGATAGATCTTATTGGGTCACTCAGGGATGGGCACTTCAATCCTTTTTCTACTGTCTAGGGAGTAGGATTGAGATTGGGGTAAGAACGGTTCCGTGACAACTTCCTTTATGCTTATTCTATGACCTGAGTACATTTTTTTGGTAGAAGTTGTAGCTTCTACCTTTCCTGTATCCGTCCATGAATCTTGTAAGTTGGTTGACTCAATCCTCAAGCTTTTTCCTCTTACTTTCTTTTCTATCAATATAGTGGATGTTGTTAAGTGATATATATATAGTTCATCAACTTTGATAATGCCCATATAAAAGTACAATATTATGCAGAGTGACCACATGATTTTAGGATATGCACAGACTCTCTCGTGTCAAGTGTCAAGGGGTTGAGCCAGTAGATAGCATAACCTAATTTGATTTTTCCTTGACTTACTTTCAACTTCGGTGCCTAGGGCGACAAGTTGCCATCTATATGTGTGCGATGACAATTGCCACATTCTCGTAATTTTAGTTTCTAACATACCAACTAACTATACAACTTACATCCTCTTCTTCCTTGCATGAAGAGAAACCATACAATGATCCAGGTGGCTATGCATTTTAGAGATAATATACAACCCAATAGTTATTAGGAACATTAGTAGCACATGAAAATTGCTTTCAGGCATGCTTTAAAATCCAAAAAAATCTAAGAATTGAAGGCTAGAGATGGAGGTATGGTTTCACTAGACACTCTTATTTCCACCAAGTTATAAATACAATGTATCTAACATATTCTCTAGAACAGGTTTGTATCAGGACTGATTGGGACTGGTTTGTGTGATCAAATTGTCTGAAACCATACACTTCTTTATCTTGTTTTATGGTAATGTAGGGCATCATGGAGTGGTTATCTATTGTGTAAATAGGAACAACAACCGGGCAATACGACAGAGCTAATGAAGCCATCATGCTAAGGAATCTATCTATGAACAAGAAGTCATGAAGGTACCAAATGTTTTGTTTATAATTAGAGGTTGTTGGTAGTCTTACAAAAAAGTTACCTTGGTTTAGCCATATTTTTTGCATATCTAAAGATGGATATACGAAACATATATGTATCACTCATGCTATGAAACAATCACTATTTTAAGATTTTGAATCTATCATGCAGTCAAGTTTGGATTTAATTATGAATTATGGCATTTTTTATATGACTCGCTATTTTTCTTTCTTGTTAGGTAAAAGCTTCAGATATAGAAACTATGTGTCAAGCCGCATTTGTATATGAAAAATATTCTGAAAACCTAAATGAAGAGTCTTCTCTTGATGGACCTAACACAAAATCTTCTTTGCAGTGCAAACTTTTTATGATGGAATATTTATAATCTATCTTATTGTATCTAAATATGGAAGGATGTTTTGGTTAATACAATATGATTCTTATTGTATTTGACTTTCTTAATAGACATTGACATGAAATCTTATCGAGATGAAGAAATTACAAAAAGTAATATATCATAAATCACAATTCCATTCGGGCATGAATGTGATAATCGTGCATGAAATAAAATATGTAAAGTTTAGAATTTGATTTAGGAGTAGTCACTTATGAGATAATCATAGTATGTTTATTCTCAACGTACAATGCAGAAAATGCCCAAACTTAAGTCATATGATGCATCAGAATTAGAAGGATATTTCGTGACATTGTCATGTAGGTATCTATAGTGATAAATAAAATCATAAGAATACAACTAATAATTAGATGTGTAATTACATTTTTAGTATAACATTTAATATCCTTTGTTAAATCAAATTTGACAATGATTCATCAAAATACAATTTACAAGTTTACATCTGACACTTTAGTTGGTGCAGACTTGATTAATGATACCAATTTGAAATTTAATTTCTCATAATGAAAATTTCAAGTTAATAACAAAATAGAAATGTTAACATACATGCTAATACATGTCAAAGATTAAAGGTTTAAGTTTCATACAAATATACAAATAACTTATTCGAAGTCAATCATAATATCTATACTAAATAGTGAAAACAGAGAATTCAATCTCAAACACACAAAACACTAAGCCTCCTATTGGTTTGATGTAAGTCCTAAGTTCTGTGGAACTCATTTTCTGGAAACTCCAGTTCAGTTTCTAGAACTTAAGTTTCATCAACTTTCATGTGATTGGTTTGTTGTAAGTATAAATATAGAAATCATTAATAATATTATCAATTTTTATTGTGTAATATAAATAAGTGAGGATGACAAAGGCATAAAAAATAATCATATCTATGAAAAATCATAATATTCTTAAATCATAACAACCTCAACAAGTGGTTACAGTGAAGATGATGCTCCGTTAAGAAATATTTTATTATGGTATAATTATAATCTTAATAAAAATATTTTACTTAAACTCACATCACAATATTTTTATTTTATTTTGTATATATAAAGTATTGTAACAATATCCACATTTTATGTATTTGTAAATATAAATTTTGGTTCATCGTTGTTTTACACAATGTAAAATATTAATTTTTACATTATTTTGAAGGGAACGTTTACTACATTATTCGTACATGGTTATAGTTAATTATCATTTTCACATCATATTGTTTAAGAATGAAGAATAAAATAATTTACATAAATCACTTTATTTTCATGTGGTCCGGTGTGTTTTTTCTCATGATGTTTGTATTTTTGCTAACAAATGAAGAATATAATTGTATAAGAAATGTTGTTAGTTCTCCCTGAACTTGTTTTTTGATCTTTTTAATAGGGAAATTAGAAACTGTGTTTTGTATGTAAGTATGTAACTCACTGAAAGTCATGAAATTCAAGTTCCAACACTTACTTTAAATCAATCATGAAAAACTACTTAAGGAACACTATTTCGTATGTTTTTGGGACCAGTTACGAAAAACTAATCATAGCCTAAGAAAAAATGCAATTTTGATTTTAAACTAAATAAATTCTATATTTTCATGTATTACAATGAATGTATGTCAATGAATGATACGTTGCTAAAATAAAAGAGTAATATATTTCATGTAATAATATATCATTTGAATCTCAAAACTGATTAATATGACCACATCATAAATATTGATGACTATCAATATATATTGACAAATATTAATGGTCATTAAAATAGGGAGTGCAAGTAGAGTACTTTACAAGATGAACCCCCTTCAATAGAAATGTTAGTTTTAAAGAACAACAATATAACTATCTATGTTGTTTGTGAATTAATGTTGAAAAATAAAGAAAAATATGTCAACAACATGTTAATGTGGATGTATAGAAAAATAAAATAAGATTGTATGTGAACGGACTAAATTGGATTTCAAGTAGTAATGTCAGGCTACTTAGTGGACACTTTAGATTATTTGGAGATATGAATAGAACATTTGAGAATTCAGCAATTCCAACAAATGCTACTATTCTAGCACAATTTTAATAGGAAGAGGTTCATAGAATTAACGTAGAATAGCTTATGAATTTACTTCAGAAGGTAGATGTTAATGAGGATATGGCCCTTATAGAAACAGAGGTAAATTGAATATAAGCATCCAACAACTGACCCAAGTGATGGTTGGTAATGAATTATATATGATGATGTTCAAGATCAATGAATGACGTAAAAACTCATTATTGAGGAAATAAAGTTGCATAAAGTTGGAAATATTAAATATGATTTAAATACAAAAAAATATTCTTAAATTTATGTAAAATATCATTATATGCAATCTCAAAATAGTTAGTAAACTTTAGATATACATCTAAATGTTTCACAAAATTTATTACTTTATTTTCTTTTCATTTAAATTGTAAATCTTTTATATCAAATATCAATTATGTTTTCATTAATCCCACCTGTGAAGAGTTATGAAGATAAAACTAAATCTTTTTCATACTATTTACTATATAAATTTGATATAAAGAAGTTTAAGAATGATGTTCATACTATACATTAAATGAATAGTTCCTCTGCTATTTCTAAGGAAATCCAATTTCTATAGTTAATATATGTCAGAAATATATTAGGAACATTAATCATATATGATAACTTCTCATTATAAAATATGTGATTGTTAGTGATATGTGGTGTGTGAAGAGGAGGCAAAGCGAATGGAGGGGACCATGGGATGGGAGGGAAAGTGAGGGGACACTTATATTAATATGTTAGGTATCATGGGGAAGAAAAGGAAGAAAAACATAAAAAATAGTGAAAATATAGAAAATTTTGATCATGTAGAGCATTGGTGATAAAAAGTGGGAATACCTTTTTTATATTCATTATTGTATTATAAATAGTTTCCTCCATATTTTGTATTCATAAAAACTTCATTTCAGTTTCCAATTATTTAATATGTTTGAATTTTTCACAAGAGGTTTTACTTTCTTTTCTTTTCATTTAAATTTTAAACCTTATGTATCACATATGATATATGTTTTTATTGATCCTCACCTACGAATGGTTATGACATTTATAATTAAATTTATTTATTAACTATTTAATATATAAATCTGATAAATAAAGTTTAAAACAATATTCATATGGAAAAAAAACAAAATGGCACAATTTGATAAAAATAATTTTGTGGAGTAGCACCTCCGTAAAAATAATTCCCAAAGTAGCCCATTTTTTTGAGAAAACGCCACATGAATTGGCATTTTTATGATCAGAGTTGTGAAAATTCCATTGTATTTGGAGTTTTTAATAAAAATATTAAAAAAAAAAGCAAAGCAAAAATGCCAAGAGAGTTGGAAATTTTCACCCAAATGTGTTTGGTGAAAGTGCCAACTTTCTAGGCAATTTTGCTTTGTTTTTGTTTTTATTTTTATTTTTGTTTTTGTTTTTGTTTTTTTTTTCATTTTTGATCAAAAGCTCCAAATGTAGTGGCATTTTCACAATTCTGATAAGAAAAACACCAATTCAACTGCCATTTTATCATAAAAGTGGGCTCCTTTGGGAATTAATTTCATGGACGTGCTATTTCTGGAATTATTTAAATAAAACTATACCATTTTGGTTTTTTTTTCTATTCATATTATATATTAAATAAATGGTGTTCTTTAATATTTCAAAGGAAATTCAATATATGTTATTAATATATGTGGTAGATATGTAACATATTATTATAAAATACATGATTGTTAATGATATTAAAATTATTGATTTGTCTTTAAAAAATATGTTTTTTATAATATTAGTCTTACCAGACGATATCCCAACTTGCCATTTGGTTATGTGACTAGTAACAAGTCATTTTTGCTATGTTTGGTACATGGTGATGCGTGAAGGGGAGGCAAAGGGAAGGGAGGGGATGGGAGGGAAGGGGAAGCCAGGGGACGCTTATGTTAAGTTGTTTGTAGCATGTGGAGGAAAAGGAAAGAGAACATAAAAAATAAAAAATAGGGAAAATTTCTAATGACGTAGAACATTGGTGATACAAAAATTAGACTACCTTTTTATGTTCATTGTGGTTATATAAATAATTCTTTACATATTTATATATATAAAAAACTTTCCCTCTATGTATTTGAATTTCCTCCCTACTTCAAAATTTTTATTTCATTGACCCCACATTTTTCTCATTTAAGTTGTTTTGTGGATATGAAATATTTAGGTAATATTTTCCTATAATTCCATTCACGGCATACATTCTAGATTTTTTTTGAAGGTCAAATGAAGAAAAGAGAGTCCACATCAACTATCATTAATCATTTACTATGTAACAAGAGAGTTCCCTCGTGAGCTTGTACAACAAATCTAGGTCTTGACTGTTGGTAAGATCACCTTCTACTGCTTTCTTTCTGTATGTTAATTGATTTTCCATCTCCCACCCTCTACCTTAAGCCTCCAAGGAGCAACGGTTTAGCTCCCCATAGTCACCTCCAGGTGAAGATTGAATTATGTCTTCTAGATGACTACAAAATAGAACAATTAGGAAAGTGTCCAACTTTTAGGACTGTGGCTTCTAGTGAGTCTAATTTTGTGAGAAGTTTCCATAATTGCTTGATTAACATGGCTTGATTAAAAGAAAGAAGATCTTAGAAACTCATTCTATCACATTTATTTGGTTTACACAGTTGTGACCAAGATTTCCAAGAGAGTTTATTTTTTGTCCCCTTAGCCCCCCACCAGAATCTAGACTTGGAAATTATTCATCATGTATGTTGGGATTTCTTGGCCAATAGCTTTAATCAACACCTCTTTGCCAGGCTTGGATAACAACTTTTCTTTCCAATTCTATAATTTTTTCTAGATTCTTTCTTTGATTGAGCCAAACACCTATTTTTTAGATCTCCCCACTACTTTAGGAAGACCATGGCACTTTGCATGTCAGTCCACTTATTTCACTTGAAGATTATCTTTAAGCTCCACTTGAGTTTGGAAATGCAGTCCTTTGCTAAAGGCAATCTCTGTCTTGGATAGGTTAATCTTTTGACCCAATGCCTATTCATATTGACTAATCAAATTAGCTATCTTTAGGCATTTCTGATGGTTTGCTCTAGCAAAAAGAATGCTATCATCTAAAAAGAAGAGGTGAGAAATACAAGGAGCCAAGTGGCTCACTTTAATCCCATGAATACTATGAGTTTTGTACGCAAGGAGAAGAGATGTAGAAAAAGCTTCAACACACAAAATAAAATGATAGGGAGATAGAGGGTCACCTGTGGAAGGCCGCGAAATGGTTGGATCTTCATAGTTCAATCTCCATTGATGACAAAAGAATGTTGAACAGAAGACACACACTCCATAATTTCCCCCCTCCAAGTATTGTCAAACCCCATCCTCCACATCACATAATCTAGAAAATTCCATTTCACCATTCATATGCCTTGGACATATCCAGCTTCAGTGTCATATGCCCTTTCTTCACAGGCAGACCCGAGCGCATTTTATGAAAGCATTCGTAGGAGATCAATACATTATCTGTGATCATTCTACCTGGGATAAATGCACTCCGGTTTGTAGAGCCAATGTTGTTGATGAAAGGATTCAATCTATTTGCTACCACCTTAGATGCAATATTCTAGATGACGTTACAGAGGCGGATATAATTAAATTCAGCAATTTCTTTTGGCTGAGAAACATTAGGAATCTTAACAACTAGAGTTTGATTGACTTCCCCCAGGCTTTCTTTCCCCTTCCACCAACCTTTGATATAGTTTGAGACTTCTTTTTCCCACAACATGCCAATATTTTGGTAAAAGAGAGTTTTCATTCCATCCGGGTATGATGCCTTGTTAGGATGCATCTGTTGGACAACCATCTTGATTTCATCATCTGTCAAATATGCCTCCATCCTTTCCTTCATCTGATGAGAAACCACAGTTTGAATTCCTATAGGTTCCTTTGGAAAAGTTTGATGGGTTCAAACTAGTGAAAAGATCATTCTAAAATTTCAATATAATTTGTTCAATATCCTTTTCCTCTATTTTCCACGTGCTATCCATGTGTTTCAGCCCCATAACTTTGTTTCTTTTGTTTCTCTAAGACGCCTTATGATGAAAGTATGAAATATTTTTGTCGCCATGATTCATCTGATTCACCCTGCACCAGGTGTGCTAGTAATTGTCCTCTTGTCGATGCGAATACTACAGATATTTAGCTAATTCCTCACACTTTTTCAGAACATTATGATCAGGAGGCTTCTTCTCCTAAGGTTTTTCAATGTCCTTCATTTTCTTTTTCCATGTCCAAAATTTTCCTTTTCCCAAATTTGTAATTTCTCATTGCACCCCTTAATTTTTCTTAGAAAATCTCAGTTTGGGTATCCCTCCTAGAATTCTTTGATGACCTCCTCACAACTATTCTCCTCCTTCCACATAGGTTCAAACATGAATTTTTCTTTTCTCTTTTTTTATGGCTTCCGACTGTCAGTAGAAATAACAATGGGTTAGTAATCTGATTCATGTGTAGGAAGATTAAACACCTTGCAGTATGTGAACATCTAACACCAACAAGGAGATGCCAGGTCTCTGTCTAATTTTTCCTTCATACATTCCTCATTTACATATTAATCTAAAGATAAATCTTATTATTACATTGATAATTCAAATTGGAAAGGCCATGGAACACACTAGTAAA
The DNA here is from genome assembly GCA_963693085.1 of Alisma plantago-aquatica. NCBI lineage: Eukaryota > Viridiplantae > Streptophyta > Magnoliopsida > Alismatales > Alismataceae > Alisma > Alisma plantago-aquatica. The sequence goes on along the minus strand of OY856410.1, from coordinate 219,657,526 downwards.
AATAAAACGAATGTTTTAAAATATTTATTTGCATTTTGACCAATTCATGAATAATTACAATTGTAATAATATTAAACATTAGAAACCATAGCATTATACATTAATCTTAAATGCATGAAGATATAATGCATTTGTTGGGAATCTTATGTATGTTGAATGGTGTGAATAATGATTTTTTATCTGACAATTAACCTTAAAGCATACCACAATAAAGAAAACATAGAACACATGCATGAGAGAATTACTTTTTCATTACTATTATAATCTATAAGTGTTGAATACAAATTCCTTGTCAGCTATCAATATGAAAATCATCACATTTAATTTTTTTTCACAATTATATGCCATGATTTTGAATGTATTGTTACATTGTTGTCATCATAATTATATCTCATATGTAGTTTACTAATTTACTTGAAAACACTAACAAACCTAGATAGACTTCTATCTACATTTAACTTAGGACAATAGGGACATGGAAAGTATTATTGTTCAATACTATGATAATAAATATTATAAAAGAAAATTACAATTTGTTCATCCTTTCCTAATGTGGAAAACTATTCACAAGCAAACTAGATGTTAAACTTTTTTTTATAACAAATATTTGCATACTTTCACAAACATAGCTATGATTTTCTTCTTTATGTATTTAATATGGTTTCCACATTGTAAGAAATATGATATGGAATTGTCACTCACACAAAAATATTAGCGAATTAGATAGCTCAGCAAGCATTAGCCAACCAAGGAACATCTTTAGGTTCCTTGCCTATTCAACCCATTATGAATCCGAAGGAGATTTGTAAATCTATAACCTTGAGGAGTGGAGTTGTCATAGGAAGTTATTCACCACCATCCAAGAGGAAATCTGAAGAGATTGCTAACAATATTGTTGAGGATATTGTTGAAACTCAAAGGAAGAAAGTTGTTGGAAACTTACAGCAAGGTGATTCCTCTAGCAAGCCGAACGCCCCTTTTCCCCATAGGTTTGCTAGCTCAAAAGATGATGTGAAGATAAAAAAAATTATTGACATTCCCAACAAGTTTTTGGACACAGTGGGTCCCAACAACGATACGTCGTGTAGAAGCACATTTCAGTAATTTCTCAAGCATCCATGGCACCCGTCAAGCAAACCTCAAACCGTAAGCATGGAGCTAGCTCTTCCTCATCCCCAACTTATGTCTCCATGACCTAGTTCAGGGTCAAACTAGAGGAAGTCCCTACCTACCAGTTCCTCATCTCAAGGAGGGTGCTCCCTACTCATTTTTCTTGTGAGAAAACACTCACTACTCTGGGATTCAAATATGAAGTTGTCTCCCGCCTAAAAGATCTTGGACTACATTACGTCAACTCCTCGATAACAAACACTTATGCCCACCTTGTATACAATTTTTTGACTACTCTTACCATTGAGAATGATCCTCATAGAAATTGGAACCATATGCAATTACCCGTTTCCATCTTTTGGGTTGAGGTTTCGAGCTCAACTTCAGACTTTTTTGTGAGGTTTTAGAGTGCCACTACGAAGGGACACTAAGCTTCCTACCAGCTTTTGATAGTGATGAATTCTAGTTTGAGATCACTAATGAAGACCATCATGACATCTAGAAGGCTAGGGCATCCTCTATTCACAACCCCATTTTCTGATATGTTCACCGCCTTCTTAGTACAATGGTTTTTGCAAAGAAGGAAACTCAAGGTGTCTACAGTAAACAAGATTTGTTCTTTTTGTGGGCCATGGTGTATGATCATAAAATCAATGCAGACTATTACATTCTTACTCGGTTCTTAGATATTAAGAAAATGAAGAATAGAGAATCTGGGGATATAATGTGTGGGGGTTTAATTACTCTTATCGCCAATAAGATGGAGGTGGACCTCATAGGTCTAGAAGCTACAACAGGCAGAAACCTGGTGGATATTTAGTATCTTCTTTGTAAAGGCTTGATCTCAAGGGTTGCCAATAGTACCACCAAGTTCAAGAAGTTCTTTGATAAAGATCAATAAATTGACATTCTAGACTTGGAACAAATTACCTTGACAAATAAAGACAACTGGAAGGTCATTCTGAATACCCCAAAAGTAGTATAAGCCGCTCAAGATACAGGTGCTTTTGAGCAACCCCCTACTGCTCCACCACCTCCCTCCATAGGAATACAGACAGAGTACACATGGGTCATGCCCGATATCTGGCACCTTTACGGCTATGTGCAACAACGGTTTGACCATATGGATGGTCGTTTGAACCTGATGGGTAAACAATATTGTGCTATGCATGATATGGTTCAGCGCATGGATACTTGGCAAATTTCTCAGGGCCACTATTCCATTCCAGAGCAATACCAACCTACACCTCCTCCATAGCCCAAGTTTGTTCCACAGCCCATGCCGATTGATGTTCCAGATGATGATGATCCCATCAACCAGTTCTTCCCTTCTGATCATATGGGCGTTGGGCCCTCTGACTGATACATACCATGATAGGTACATGGTTGCTTCTTCTATAAGTTTGATTGTTGTAGTAAGGACACTACAAATTTCAAGCTTACGGGGGATGCAACCAGTCAGTAATGTAGTTTCTACTAATTTTCATGTTGTTTTTCATGTTGTTTGTCACGTTAGTTCTTTAGTTTCATCTTGTTTTTAAGTTCTATTTTTCTTTTTCCTATGGCAAGTTTAATATGATGTGAGGCTCTCTTGGTGTAATGAACTATTTTTCTATACAAGTTTGAACTATCTTGTCCACTTTCACCTTATTTGGTAATTTGAAGGAATTGTTAATGAGCATGCATGAATCAAATGAATCCCTTTAGCCGCAAACATGTGCTTAATTCTGGTTTATTACATAGCTTGACAATTCACCTTTCAAAACTCTGATTGCTTAAAACATGTAATGGTATAAATTTTTGTTGAATGAATCAACTTTACAACACTAATTAGAATTCTGAATGTCCTTCCCAAACTCTTAGTGCATATACAATCGCTCTTTCAGTAAAAAATTTTCAAAACAAATGAATGAAATCTAGCTAATTTAACATTTTAGTTGACTCTCTTACATTGTGGAAAATTCTCAAAATTTCTATTTCCTTATTTCACCCTCATACCCCGTAAAAAATGGCTAACAGTCCACATATCATGGTATCCTAGTGTGAGTCTGATCCAACAACGATGGTAATGTGGTATGTATAAAAAGAGGGTAAGAACACCTGAACCAGCACTCCACATGTGCATAAACCTACATTAGCAGTCGAGTGTCAAATCCCAAAATCCATTGTCAAATCATCTTTTGGGAAAAGGGAAGAGAACAACTAAGATTGTAAATATTAACTAAAATTTCATCATTTGTATCCTTAATAGCTGATAATTCGTGTTGTGCATCCACTAGTTGTTTGGCTTAGTTATCCAAATCATGTTTAGAGTTATTCAGATGATTGATTCAGTAAATTGTGACCACCCCTGCTGAATTAAAAATCTCTTTCATGAATGTTTAAGTTGAGTTGATGGATATGACTATAAACATGTTGATCGTGGTTGGTTTGGTCCGACACACATCTTTTATTTCGTTTAATCTATGCATGAGCTTGAAAATTACTTCATTTGTGTTCCTATGTTCCTTTTTGCTTGAGGAGAAGCATAGTTCAAGCTTACAGGGATTTGTTGTGTGGATTTCATATCGACTTTTTGTGCATTCATACACTCAAATTAAGTTTGTTTTGTCTTCCATTTAGCCTCTATCCATATTTATCTAGCCACATTTTAGTTATTTTTCTTATCACATGACGTTGATTGCAGACATGCATTGAAAAGATCAAATTAGAGATATCCCAACCCAAATCTAATCCCAATGGGACTTCTCCACAATATTTCAACTGATTTAGAGTTATTCCTGAAGAAACAACATTGCACACAACATGTCTTACTTGAGACACGGCGTGTCCCTTCATAGAAAACTTCACAGAATGAAGAACACGTTGTGTGATACAACGCACATGGAGTGTGTATTTCTAGCAGCCTCAAGCCCAGAATGAAGAAGACGTGACACGGCGTGTTCCCTTGAGAACACGACGTGTCCTCAGGACCTAAAGGCTAGCTACATCTTGCTGCCAATGCACACGACGTGTGTTTATTCAAACATGTTGTGTGCCTTTCGCTTTAATCGACTCTAAAAGGTCATTACACAATGTGTCTTTATTTTATATGTCGTGTACTTCACTACAACAGCACTATCCTATGGGAATGCATGACAGGACACAACGTGTCCTCCAAACAATACACTACGTCGTTATTAGTTTCTACAAAAATGAAAACAATTTTCCCTCATTTTCAAAGTGTAATGCAACTCAATGGGTGGTTATCACTCATCATTCTTGAAGTGTCTTTCATGCAAGTAAAGTTGCAGAACTGAGGAGGGTGATTTTGGGGTGGAAGAAGGTGGTCTCTTGCCAAAGAATCTCCATTCTACCTCTCTTCTTCTCCATTTCTTCTCCAAAGGTGCAACAGAACTATATCTCTCACTCAAGCTTTTAGGGAGGGAAGATTGTTCGAGTTGGAGCTTCTCTAAGGGTGGAATTTCGACCTCTAGTTGGATTTCTACTTCCCTTTAGCTACATCTTTGGTTCCTCTAGCTTTTTCTTCTCTTAAACATGCAAAATTCTAAAAGTTCTCCATTGTGTCTGCATATCTATATTATGGACGAGTAGAACTCCTTTCATGAGCATGGGAGAGTAACTCCCATGTCATTGTTCATATGAACTCAAAATTTATGCCTATTACTAGTTAACTTTCTTTTCCCATGGATGTCTATGGTTCTTCTTGCTTTTATGTTTAGCTAGCCACCTCTTATACATGTTTTATACTCACCTTGTGCTTCGGGAGAATGTATGAGGGATTAAGGAGTAGAATCTATGGCAATATTCTCTTGACCACGGGAGTGTCTAGGGAATGTTGAGGGTTAATGTGGTGTTTGAGACTAAGCATAGACACAGGAGCGTTATGTGATGTTGTGAACCATCTCATAATTTTGGGAAATGCATGACAATGACAACCTCCTTGCTTGTTGACAGTGATCTTATTTCTTTTTTTCATATGCAATGATGGTATGGTGGTGAATATAATTCCCATCCTTTTATAACCCGATTTAGATTAATTAAAGTTAACAATTTTTCACCTAACTAGCCTAGATCCTTATGTTCGACACTCGAATACATTGACCCCGCACACTTGTAGGTGATTAGTGAGTTGATTTTATAAAACACCCAACACATACCCTATATCAACCTTGTATCTATACCTAGTGGTAGAGCTAGGTGATGGTTTCACCGAACCGTGACACGGAGCACTAGACAAAAAAATTGGGTGCCACAACCTCACTTGAATTGGGTAGTGTTACTACTTTTGAAAAACTTTATATGGCTTCCGGTTTCCATAGAAATTGTGTATGGATTGTAGCTTCATTTTATTTTAGCTATGTCATGGATGATGTGTTTTCCCATGACATCTTTTTTAGTAATTACTTTTCTTATTTTGTAACTGATGAGAAGGTTGTTTGCCATTGTCCTCATGATATTCATTCATTTTCCCCCCTCTTTTGGTACATGGTCATTTACAGCAAGTCAATGCGACCTAGACATCTTTCAATAAGGGATGTGTTAGGCATATTTTCAAAAGGTGAACACTAACAGATTGATACATGGGGATTTTCTACCCCTTTTTATATTTGTAGAAATAGAATTTTTGGATTATTACAAGGTGTTTAAGACTACATCTGTAGGGGATGATGAGTCCATTGGCATCAAACATCCTCAGTGAGTGAAGAAGCCAATGTCTAAGGGAAGGAGCAATGAATGTATGTATGGATCATTTGAGATTAATGTTTATGGTGGATTTTCTTGTTTCAAGTAAGAGATGAATCAATCCTTATGTCAGATATGTTTAATTATATATATGAATGCTATAGGTGTACATACTTGACTTAATGTTACTTTATGATAAAGGTCATAACACACGACCAAAGAAAAGTTATAACGTGGGAGGATTAGGTTTTTTGCTAGGTTATCGAATTCAATCATCAATAAACATTGTCCAATTGTTACATTTTGTTTCAATTTTGATGGTTTGGACTGCAATATCATACATAAATTTATCTTAAGAAGGTTAACGAATCCAAATAAGTACATCCATCTATCTTAGTATTGTGCCAAAAACACCTCATCATGAGTTGTATTACATTAATGTAAACAAAAATTTGTACTATCATATATATATATATATATATATATATGTATATAAATATATATATATATATAATATACAAATATAGATATATAAAAATATACAAATATATATATGTATATATGTATATATATAATATCTTTTGTCATGTTTAATTATTTGGCAATGATTAAACAACCAACATGTATTGTGGCACATGCCAAACATTATTATTTTATTTTTAATTTAGAGAAACCAAGAGGCAATGGATTCACCCCTCCCTCCCTTTTTAGGCCTAGTTAATATGTTTACATTGTAGCATCCAATGTCCAAATTAAGACTCTTGTGAATGAATGTTTGACATGAAAACCAAATATGCTTACCTACCCCATTGTTGGTTCCCCACTTAGACAGAGCATACATGATATTGTTAGCAGTTCAGGGATTGAACGAGATAGAACATGATCTCATATTCTTGAGGAAACAACAAAATTTGTAGGTGGTTAGTTTGTATTTGGAAGGATTCTGGATCTTCTCGTTAATGTAATCACAAGAAGTTTATGATCTGAAATCACCAGGATCTTATATGTGTGATGTTGGACTGTCGTTAAACCCCAAATGATCACTTGCAATTCAATCTCCAGTATATCTTAGAGGTCTCAAGGTTCACTCTCACCCTAAATTTAGCGCCCTTCATGATCCCAAAGGACTGCTCTTCTAGTTCTTTTGGTAAGAGCCCCCTCAACATTGAGCTTGAGGGGTTGAGGTGGTGGTGGTAGCCATTTGTACTCATAATTGGTCTTCATGCTTTCCATTCTAACCTCCGCTTTGAAGGCTTCTAAGATAACTTTGACCTAGTTCAGGATCATGTGAGTCACCTAGTTGACCAACATGCATTTGTTTTAAAAAATAAACTGATTTTTGTACTTCTAGATCTCCTCCAATGTGACCGCGGCTACTACCTGCTTATTCCCCATGTATTTTTTCCTCTTTAAGTTGCTAGACATCTACATATTTAGATAAGGAGTGTTGTGAAACTGATAATTGTACTCTTGAGATTGATGATTCCATACCTCTTTCACTGAAGGACATTCAATAAGAGCATGGAAAGCAATTTCAGGGCCGCCACTGCACCTTGAGTAGGAGTTGTCCGTAGCTAGCCCACACTTATCTCGATTATAGTTCATCATCAAGACATTATGTAAGGCTTTCTAGTGAAACGTTTTGATACACCGGGGAACCCTTAGCTTGTAAATACCACGAAAACATCCTCTTATAGGTTGCCTAATATTCTTCAGGAGTTTATTATATACCAATTTGATGGAGAAGGTGTCATTTTTAGTTGCAATATATTGCAGTCATCCTCACCTCCATAGGGATTTGGTATATTAGTATTTAAGATAGCCTTGCAAGACTCCTAAAAAAACTAGTGATTTATAAAATTAGTGTCCCAATGGCCTTCTACAGCCATTGAAGAGACTTTGAGGTCCATGTAGTCCACAGGGATCATTCTACCATCATCAATCTAGATTTTGTTTTACCTTCCACCCAGTTATCCTCCTAGACTGAGGTCTTTCCCCATTTAAAACAATACACCCAGTATGAGAAGTCATCTCTCCAAATGACCATGGATAAACTTCCATAAATGTGCATCTTTTACCTTCTCACCGTCTTTTAGATGTTTCCACTTGGCCATCATGCCATCTTTGTAATGAATATTCCTTCTAGTGCACACATCCCAAATGGTCCTAGAAAGGAGGACATCATTTGGAATATGAGCACTTTTAATGCTAAGACCTCCTTGATTTGTGGTCACTACTACCTTACCCCAACTTATGGTGTGCATTTTACAACCCCAAATAAAGTTTCTAATGATCTTCTCAATAACATCACAAATCGAAATCGAAATGTGGGATGCTTGCATTAGGTAGGATGGGGCGGAATTCAGAATGGAACGAGAGATAGTTACCTTTCCTGCAAAGAATAGGTTTCAGTTTGCCCAAGAGTTAATCTGACCCTCTATTATATTCAATAGATTGTGGTACACTCCTTTGTTTTCTTTACCATGGATAATTGGAACCCCCAGATGATGACCAAGGTTCTTAGTTTGCTCCATACCCATCCGACGACATATGCTTCTTCTGGTAACTCTATCAACATTCTTGGAGAAGAAGATGGTGGATTTCTCCTTATATAGAATTTTCCTATATGACTCATGAAACACCTTCAAACATTTCATAGTAATATGGGCATGATCCATGGATGCTTCCCCAAATAGAAAAATAGCATAAATGAAACAGACACGGGTGATCATAGGGCCTATCCTGGTAACCTATAGAGCAGACCACTTCTTTTCTTTGACTAGCTCAATGATGGCCTGGCTAAATTCTCCAAACATAGAACAAAATTATATCGGGACAAAGGGTCACCTTGGTGAACCCCTCTTGTCGACTTGAAAGGCTCCATGGTCTCTCCTTGCCAAGCTAGAGCAATTTCACTTGACATGATGATATTCATGATGAGATGAATAATATTTTTAGGCATTTCTATCTTGTGAAGTGTATCTTTGATAAAACACCATTCCATTCTATCGTACGCTTTAGCTAGGTCAACCTTAATGGCCCTACTAGCTTTCCCAGAGGTTCTCAATCTCATAGAGTGTACAACCTCTTGAACTAGGATAACATTGTCCATGACTCGACGACCTAGAAAGGAGAAATCCACCCATCAAGAAAAGATTTGATTCTTTCAACTACGATCTTTGACAAAAGCTTTAAGCTAGTATTGTTTAGAGAAATTGGCCCAAGTTGATTGCCAGTATCAGGGGATGTAATTTTGGGGAACATGATGAGAGTTGTTTTTTCCATGTTTGTATGTATGTTCTTTCTAGCGAAGCACTCCCAAATAGTGAGCTTAAGAGAGTCTTTAATCGTTGTCTAGTTATTTTAGAGGAACCCGACATCGACAACATTGGGACTTGGGGCTTTTGAAGGGTTCATCTTCATGAGTGCAGTATAAATCTCCTCATCTAGGATATTGTCCAGCACTCCATCCTCCCCTAAAGAAATTGTAGGGAAATTCCTAGGATAGTTGATAGAATTGGCAAGCATTCTTCTAGTAGTATGACCTTCAAACAACTCCTCGAAGTGTTTCCTGACAAGAACCTTCAACCCTATAGTGTCCTCCACCCAATTTCCATTGTTATCTTTAAGCTTGGATATCATGTTCCTCCTCCTTCCCCTGATGATAACTTAGAAGTACCTCATATTTGAGTCCCTCAACTTAATCTAATCACACCTAGCCTTCTACTTCCACTCTTCCTCATCACGATTTAGAATATCAAGGAATTCCCCTTGCTAGCTAGGAAGTCATCCATTTCCTTAGTATAGTGACGACTCAGCCGATCATGCAAGTAGGTGATGGATTTCAGCAGACAATTCCCTTTTTCTTTCTCAGCTTTCCTTACATCTTTTTCCCACTTAGTTACCTTTTCCATAAAATTACGAATAGCACAGGTGAAGTTCATATCTTTGTTACATGCCTGGTTCCAGAAGTTTTGGAAGGATTCTCATTTGGGACAGTTGGCGTTCGTCTTCAGGAAATAGTGAAGCTTGCTAGATTGCACGCAGCTAGTTTGGACCAAAATGGGAGCATGGTCCGAGACAATTTTAGGCAACACCTCCACTCGAGTGCCAGGAAATAAGTCGATCCACCTCTGGTTCTCCACAGCTCTATCCAGGTGCTCCTGGAGCATCCCCCTTTTGAAGGTCATAAGAGGCCCCACTGCTCCTAGATCCTCATGTCCCGCCTCCACCAATGCTTTTGAGAGCTCTCTACAACTACTAAAAATCAGATTTTCACTCCCAACCTTCTCATGTGGGTGGATAATAGCATTGAAATCACCCATTACCAGCCAAGGTAGGTTCTTGGTCATTCTAATGGCACCCAAGTGATCTCAAAGGATATGCTGCTCCATGTGCTTAGTACTCACACACACAATAGTGAGGAGATAGTACTTGTTGATCATACAATGCATAATATGTTTATGTAAACCTAGAACCTCCACCATGTCCAGTCTCTGCTTCCACAGGAGCCATATAATCCATGTGAAACCGATAGCTACAACTCTATGCGAGAGATCAAATCCCAGCTTTCTAATGATACTATCCGCCTTGCTACCACTAGAATGTGGTTCCACAATACCCAAAATATAAATTTGGAATTTGTGAGAGAACTCTTTTATGGTATTTTGGATATTTGACAAACAGATACCCTGCACATTCCAAGATGCATAGATCATTTAGATGGACCAGTTTCTTGTGGACTTATCTCGCCCTCCATACTCCCATTTGGTTCCTTGAGCCAGAGCAGTTAAGCTCAAAAACACTGTACACCTTACTGTTACATAATTGAACCCCCAAACTGCCCTTCAAAGGGGCTTGAGACCTTATTGGTGATGATGACTATCCATTTACACCAAAATAGAAAGTTGTCAGAGCGGTGTGGAGGTGCTGCACAATAGTAACTATAACCATATTGTCATCCACTATGACATTTTCCACATGGTTGTTCTCCTTCCCTATAGAAGAGTTCTTTAAGGTCTAATTCCTAGCTTGCCTCTAGTGTTCATTAGGAATAGCCTACAAAGGAATTCTAGTTGTCCCCTTAGATCTAGCTTGACCCATTCTCTTGTTATTTCTTTTTGTTGTCTCCAGTCAATGGTTGTTACACTATCAGCAATGCCATTTAGGTCCACCTGCTCATCGACATCATCATCTTTGATGCTCAAATTGCTGAACTTATTCTTTGTCTCCACACTGGACTAACCTCAATGTTGTCCTCTCCTTAGTTTCCATTGAAAAGGCTTGGCATACATTGTAGGTGTGAATTCCCCCAAAGGGTCTACCCCCTCCACCGAAACTTGGTCTACACTGGTATCCTTCTTTTTCTGATAGTTTATTTGCACTTTTTCCATCTACCTATACTCCATCTCTGAATGTCCTAAGCATCCATAATGCATACATATGGATGGGAGGTTCTCATACTCTAGGCAGTAATGTTCTCCTTCAATGTACAATGCCAGAAGAAGTTGTTTAGTAGAGTACAGTTTAACAACTAATCTTGTAAACTTCCTATGGTTTTTGAGTTCCGTATTGGTATCGACTCCCACCCTCTCCCCAATTGATCATCGATGTCCTACAAAATTCTCTTTTAGTATAAGAATATAGGAAACATTAGGATTTGTACCCATGCAACTATATATTTGGGATTGCCAACCGACAGAGTGAAACCAGGATCCCACGGTTTTACACTAAGGTATGACCCCATCAATGGCCATGGGCCGCCGGTTAGAGCCTTAAGATAGTCATCCTGCCGCAACAGTTGAACCAAATAGTAGTTGTTTTCAAGATCAATCAGTCGAAAGTTTCTAGCCAGATTCCACATCACCTTGATTCTCTTACGAAGCAACATAAAGCCCACCCCACTTCCCAGGACCTTCACTATCACCATGAATTTCCATGGTTTCATCAAATATGTGAACTTCCCTTTGTCTATTTCAAAACTAAAGGTACCATCAACCTTCTTCAACACAATATATTTCTTCATGAGTTCTACATTCATATGATCGAATCCCAAGATCGATTCCATTTCAATGCCCTCTACACCAGTCATGACATCTTTATATGATACAAGACTCCAAACTTCTTCAACACTAAGGAAGTTCAGACCAGACAAAGAAAGGGATGGGAAACTGCCATCACCTGTGAGAATTTGGTCTACTTCCATCACATTGTCATTACTTCCAGACATTTTTTTTGCATAGAACCCTCTCCCCCTATCAGATCAAAGTTAAGCATGATACCCAGGAGTGACGACCTCTATCAAACAGACAACATAATCGTACAAAACTATAAAAAAATAATCATTAATAGCGGATTACCAAAAATCACTAAAAGTGAATACCTTTTGCCAAGAGATCCACTACTAGGAAACTCTTTTCAAAAAGAACCAAATCGTATATATAAACTATGGTTCAGTTTGTACATACATTGTTCCATCACCTTGCAAGGATAGTTTCTTTTCCAAAACATACGCAAAGCAACATTATTCATCGAGGTGTACAATCCAAAATATAAAATTGATTATAAAATTGTTTACTCTCTATCTTCCAAAGGACCTGAGAGTACAGGGATGACACATAGGACTCTATATCTACAAGACATATACCAACACATTCAACCTGAGATGTTATTGATGTCCTTGTTTTTCGGCCTACTCTCTATTGCACAATCTCTACCTCCTCGTGCACGTCCACCTAAAAAGTTTTGGAACCCACAGGGTGTGACAACCAGTCCCAGCAAGATATATAACTCTCCACCAACAATATTACTATCTGACGTGGAATATTATTGCACTAACAAACTCACTCGGGGTTGAAATCCCCGAGCTTAACCCAAAACCTCGTGCAATAGTACCACCTGCAAGCGGATGGGTCTTATCGCAGTATAGTTAAGGATCGAATCACAAAGGACAACATTTTTAAGAATCTTTATCAGTCAAATCTAGCTTATGTAAGACTGATATTTAGAATGATTGATTGGTTTTTGGTTGATTAAACTAAATGCAAGAAAGTAAAAGAGTAGAATTAAAGTTTGTTCTAGATAAATGAAATGGAATCGTTGGGATGGTACCGGGTTTCACCACCACTGCACATGCAAATACATCCAAATACATAACATCCAGGCAAGAATCTAACTATCCAAATGGAACTACTGTGAACCCACCCTAAGGGATGTTTAGGCCCATGTAAGCATCCCCTTAGGCATCACATTTCTCATCGCCATCCGGATCATGCACTCACGGTTTTGAAGATACAACATCCAACTAAGGTTGAGGTCCTCCCTAAAGGATGTTTAGACCACAAAAATGTCACCATAGGCTAGATGGCTCGACCCTCACGGATCATACACTTACAACCTCAAGGAATCTCATTCTATTTCTAGTCAGGGAGTCAATTGTGCTAATCGACAATTGAGCATGTGATTAATCTACAAGCAAACATTGACAATTAACAAAGAAGATACAAAATCCAACTATGGTTGTGGCCCTCCCTAAGGGATGTTTTGGCCACAGAAGTGTCACCATAGGCTAGATCACTCGTCCCCTCAGGGATCATACACTTACGACCTCAAGGAATATCTTTCTATTTCTAGTTTGAGAGTCTACCTCATTAATTGACATTCCACCCTACATACAAAAGTTCTCATAACATAGGGAAGAACAAGATGAAAGCAAGTAGGTAATCAAGCTACAAACATTATCAACTAACAAGGAAATGGAAAGTTATATACATTGCCCTGGAATGTTAAATGAAAAGACATGAAAGCATGGTCAGTGGGGCTAGTCCCCACACCCCAGCAAAAAGTGACCACTCGCTTATGATGCGAGAAGCAAGAAGAACAAGAGAGAGGGAGGGTTCTGCCATGACCATGATGCAGAAGGTAGTCGCAGCTCGGTGAAGATGATGCAGTCTTCTACATCATGTCAGAGCAGATATGGATGAGGAGAAAGGACCACCAAGGCAGACCGGGCTTACCTTCTTCTCCACCTTCTTTCTCTTCTTGGCCTCCTAGCTCGTAGCAGGAGGAGGTGTGTGTGGAGTGATAATGGCGTGGAAGGAGGATGGTGGTGTGGAGGATGAAGTTTGATCGAACCTTGCACTTAGGTAGCCTGTCGGCGTCCCTGGATCGATGCCCAAATGAGGACCCTTGTGGTTCTATTTATAGGCTTGGACGAGGTCCTCACATTTTTGCTGTGAGTTTGCTCCAAATGGTTTAGAGCAACCGGTTTGCTTGAATGGTTTGGAGAAAATGGTCTTGGAGACCGTTTGACATCCAAACGATCTTGAGAATATATGACCATACGGCCTTGGAGACCGAACAGATCCAACCAGGCTTGGGATTCTATCTTCATACGAGGTTGCAGATCGATCAAATGACCAAACAGTCTTGCGGAGGAACTTCCCATACGGTCCTAGAAATTTCCTTCAAATAGTTTGAAATCGATAGGTGCCAATTAGTCTTCACGTGTGATGGCTTCAAACGGTCTTGCAAACCACTGGGCTTTGATCGGTCTTGAAGATCATTTATGCTTAATCAAACTTGATTCTTTGTTCAAACGGTCTTGATTAATATCCTCCAATCGGTCTTGGAAGCTATTTGATGGCCAAAGGGTCTTGGAAACCATTTTATGACTAAATGGTCTTGAGGACCGATGGCCTCCAAATGTCTTGGGCTTCAAATGGTTTTGAAGTCGATAGGTGCATGCCAAACGGTCTTGCTCTTCATCAGTCTTTGCTTGAGTGTCCAAACGGTCTTCATCTAAATGGTCTTGGATCTTCTTCATCCAAATGCTTTTAAGGACCGATGGCCTCTAATCGGTCTTCGTCGTCCAAACGGTCTTGAAACCGTTAGGCGTCATACGGTCTTGAGACCGTTTGGGCTCAAGCAGTCTTGAGACCGTATGGGCTCAAACAGTTTTGAGACCATTTAGTTAGAGTAGTGAGAGGAGGACCGTGTAGGTGAATGTCGGAGACCGATAGGTAAAAACCGCATGGGTAGATCGTTAGCACAAACCGTTTGGTCAAGACCAATTAGTCAAGACCAAAGTTTAGAGGATCTTGAGCGAATTTCATATGATGGTTGAACCTAGTAAAGACCTACACAAAATCGATATAAATTTAGTTAATAATCTTGATAATTGAATTAGTTAAGAAATCTAGCATTTTGTGAGATTTAGGAGATGAAATTGAAAGTATTGAATCAAATTGGTCCCAAAAAGGCGACTGGAAATCATGATGAATATGCATTCATCAAAACACCCTGAACTTAAATGTTGCTCGTCCTCGAGTAACACAAAATCTGAAACAGTGGCCAAATGAATACTTTCTGATCAAGTGATTTCCTCCTCTTCACATCAAGATTGTTTTCTTTCTACTTCGTATGACTAAGCATTTCAACTTCCTGAGACCATTGAACACATCTTACCATATCTTCATTCCAGAGTTTTCTTTCCAACTTCACTTCCTCCTCACTTTTTCCAACAACAAGCATGTCAAAGAGTTTCGTAAGAGTCCAGAGATACCCACAGATCAACAAGTGTGCATCTGATCTGACACTGGTGTATTTCAGGGTGTTGGAGGCATTTATTGTGCCATTAGGTAGAAAAGGGAGTGAAGGGTGGTATGGAAGGAAGAAGTAAATCTCTCCTCTATTCGACTCAAGATTTTTATTATATTACTTGCAATTTCATTTATTGCATTTTTTTGTGCAAATCTCTCCTCTATTCGACTTCAGATTGCATTTTTTGTGTGTACTTTGGCATCTTTTCTTGGTGGTACGCCCCTATTAGTTTGTGAGGGGTATGGAAGAAGAGGATATAGAGGGAAGTGGTGTGCCACCCCGAACTTAGGGTTTGGCACTATTTTGTCTATTTTTTTTCTTTTTGATGGATGGAGGAGTACGAAGATGATAAAAGAACTGTAGAAGAGAGTTCAGATCAGAATGCAATTTGATTTACAATTTCGTGCACCGGGTTGTTCTCCTTATCGTACTCTACTCAAATAATAACTTGATGAGGATCCGATGGGGATTCCATGTTATTGTTCCACTAGTCAGTTAGAAAGCACGATGTGTTTGATCCCTATCAGTTTGATAGATACTTGCCATTTTTGCATAAAGATCATGATGTTAGGATTCATAAACTTCACAAGATGATTTCAATCAAAAGGCTAGTTTTTAGAAGACGGTCCTTTTGAGGATCTGCTTCGAATAAGGATGGTATAATGATTCAAAATGCATAGAGGCTTAAAGGAAAAATGTCAAAACTTCATCAAGTTTCTGTGTGATTCCTTTGGAAAACTTTAAAAATTTTGAAAATTTTGGTCAAAAAATGCAACGATGAAATCTTAAGTCTAAATTAAATGTGTGAAGGTGGAAAGTAAGATACGTACCACCCACCCTCTGCCCCGAACATAGAAATTTTCTTGTCCTGAGAAAACTCTAAATCCAAGATGGAGGGGAAATTTTATGTCGGTTGGACCACAAAATGTGGTTGCGTTCCAATCAGCGTACATCCTCCATCTAAAAATCTCAGAAATAAAGACCAATTAGAACTCAAGATAGCATCTCGCGATGTGATTTTTATTTGGTGAAAATTATCTAAGAATTAAAAACAAAATTAAGCAAAAATTCTATTTTAAAATTGAAACTAAATACAAATTTATTTATCGGGTTGCCTCCCAACAAGCGCCTTTGTTTTACGTCGATGGCTCGACTTGGTTTCTTCAACTTTCACAGTGGATATGTTGGATTGGTGAGTAACAACATTGCTTTGGTGCCTGTGTCAGCTGAGGTGAAATATCTCTTCAGTCATTTACCATTTGCCATGAATTCACCTGATTTTTCACTCCATAAAGAAAAAGCACCATGTGGGGAGATGCTCTTGACGATTTAAGGTTCTGACCAACGGGAATGGAGTTTTCATGGGAATAATCTTAGTCTTGAGTTGAATAGAAGAACTTGGTCTCCCACTTGAATGTCCTTCCTCTTGAGATGACCATCATGCCACAACTTTGTGTGTTCTTTATAGATTCTAGCATTCTAATAAGCTGTCATTCGGAGTTCTTCCAGCTCTTGGAGTTGTAGAATCCTAGCTTGGCCTGCTTCTTTCATATCAAAATTCAGTTGTTTTATTTCCCACCATGCCTTGTGTTCCAATTCTACAAATAGGTGGCATGACTTTCCATAGATTAGTCAAAAAGGTGTAGTCCCAAGGGGAGTTTTAAAAGTTGTTCGGTAGGCCCACAAGGTGTCATTGATTTTACTGACCAATCTTTCCTATTGCGGCCTACAATCTTGTCCAAAATAGCCTTGAGTTGATGGTTAGAAAACTCTACTTGTCCACTAGTTTGTGGATGGTAGGATGAGGCTACCTTGTGAGTTACACCATTTTTCCTCAGCAATGCTTCAAAGCTTCTTTCTAGGAAATGAGAACCTCTATCGGAAATCAAAGTGTGTGGGTATCCGAATCGGGGGAAAATGATGTCTTTGAACATTTTGATGACATGTTTGGAATCATTAGTGACGGTAGGTATGGCTTCAACCCATTTTAAGATGTAATCCACCGCCACTAGGATGTAGGACAATCCACAAGAAGATGGGAATGGACCCATGTAGTCCACACCCCAAACATCAAATATCTCAACTTCTTGCCACAAGTTCAGTGGCATCTCATCTCTCTTTGTTATGTTACCTATTCTTTGACATTTGTCGCATGATAGAAAAAATTCATAGGAATCTTTGGATATGGTTGGCCAAAAGAAACCGCATTACAAAACCTTTATGGAAGTTTTCTTGGATCTCATGTAGCCTCCAACTGGGCCTGAGTGGCATTGTTCTAAGATAAGTTGAGCTTCTTCCTCAACGATACAACATATGTATAGACTATCGGTGCAAAGTTTGAAAAGGTACGACTGGTCCCAGTGATATTGTTTTACATCAATGAGGAATTTCTTCAGTGCACCTCTGGTGCATTCAGGGTGGATAAAACCCGCACCCAGGTAGTTCACATAGTCTTCGTACCAAGGGATAGCCTCTGAAACTTTCATAAGTTGGTCATCTGGAAGAGAGTCGTTGATGGGAATCTTCTCAATTTCCAGGGTGTGGATACAACTGAGGTTCTCTGCCACAACATTCTCTGTACCTTTCTTGCCTCTTATCCCCAAATCAAACTCTTGTAAGAGGAGAATCCATCTAATTAACCTAGGTTTAGCATCTTTCTTTGCCAAGAGGTAACAGATAGCAGAATGATACGTGTAGACAATGACTTTTGAACCAATGAGGTAGGATCTGAACTTCTCAAAGGCATACACGACTGCTAGAAATTCTTTCTTGGTAGTTGCATAATTCCTCTGATCTTCATCAAAGGTTTTTGATGCATAGTAGATCACATAATGTTTCTTTTCTATACATTTGCCCAAGATACAACCCACACCATAACCACTGGGATCACACATAATTTCAAAAGGGTGATCCCAATCAGGGGCTCTGATGATGGGTGTTGTTGTAAGAGCATGCTTTATATGGTTGAAACTTTTAACACATTCTTCATCAAAATTGAATTTAGCATCCTTTAGAAATCCTTTATAAACCGTCAGTAAAAGCCTGCATGACCTAGGAATGTGTGAACCTGCCTTACATTGATTTGGATAGAGAGCTTGGAAATTACTTCAATCTTGGCCTTGTCTACTTCAATTCCTCGATTATTGACCCAATGGCTGAGCACAATGCCTTCCTTTATCATAAAGTGACACTTCTCCCAGTTTAAAACAAGATGTGCTTCTTCATACCATTTGAGGACAAGGGATAGGTGTTTTAGGCATGAGTTGAATGAATCTCTGTATATAGAAAAATCATCCATAAAAACTTTCATAATTGTTTCAGTGAGACCAGAAAATATGGCAGCCATGCAACGCTGGAAGGTTGCAGGTGCATTACAGAGGTTGAACGACATTCTTCTAAATGCTTATGTTCTGAATGGGCAAGTGAAAGTAGCTTTCTCTTGGTCATCTGGATGTATGGGTATTTGATAGAATCCATAGTAACCATCGAGATAATAGAAATATTCTTGATGAGCTAGTCGTTCTAATACTTGATCAAGAAAAGGCATTGGGAAATGATCCTTTCGAGTCACCTTGTTTCACTTCCTGTAATCAATGCACATCCTCCACCCTATAAGCGTTCGAGTGGGGATGAGTTCATAATTTTCATTTCGTATCATAGTAGTTCCACCGTTCTTCGGGACCACATGCACGGGACTCACCCATGGTGAATCTGATATCAGATAGATTATCCCAGCAGTGAGCAGTTTAATGACTTTAAGACGGACTACTTCCTTCATATATTGGGTTCAATTTGCATTGATGTTCAATAGTTGGCTTGTGATCTTCCATCATGGGGATTTTGTGCATGCACAGCGATTGACCAACCCCAGTGAGGTCGCTCATCTTGTAGCCGATTGCTTTTCTTCTTTCCTTCAATTCTTTCAAAAGTTTGTCTTCTTGTTCCTCCGTTAGATCTGAATTTTTGATGACTGGGTAGATCTTGAGTTCATCTAGAAACAAGTATTTCAATCCTTCCAGTAGGGGTTTCATTTTAGGAGCTTGTGGCTTTTCACATGCTTCTTTAGTAATCTCCACTGCTTTTAGTTCCTCAACCTTAGCTTTAGGATCTTCTTCAATAGTATTGAGGTGGAAAACACAACTTTTCACTTATTAGTCATCTGAACTTTCTACATTCAGATTGGTGAGGGTCATCCCTAAAGGATCTTCTTCTTCATAATCCTCCTGTGTTATGAGTGAAATCTTCTCTACGCACTCAATCAAGTAGACTTCCTCATGAATGCTTGGCCTTCACATGTTTTCAAAAACCTTCAATTTGAGAGTTTCTTTACCTAATCTGAGCAACAAAGTTCCTGCTTCAATGTCGATCAGAGCTCTTGCAGTGGCAAGGAAAGTTTGTCCAAAGTTGAGAAGGTATCTAGCATCTTCCTTTATGTCCATGATGACAAAGTCACACGGAACATAGGAATCTTTTCCTACCTTGATAGGGACATCCTCAATGATTCCTAAAGGTAGAGTCATAGTGTTATCTGCAAGTTGTATGGTCATGCCAGTCGGGAGAAGTTCAAAAAACCCTAGCCTTTTGCAAAGGATAAGTGGCATGATGGACATACTGGAGCCAAGACCGACCAATCCTTTCTTACACGATGAATCACCGATATGGCAGGAGATCCCAAAAGATCATTGATCTTTCTGCTTCTTGGGCATCTTACTCTGGATGATGTCTGAAGTAGTTGTTGCTAACTTGATTATTTCATATTCTTCAGTTATATATTTCCTGGTGAGAAGTGACTTCAAGTACTTTGTCCAAGCTGGTATCTCAGATAGAGCGTCTAAAAATGGAATATCAACATGAAGCTTTTTCATAGCTTCTTTGAACTTATTGAAATGATTATCAAGCTTTGTTTTCCTTAAACAAGATGGAAAAGGTATATGAGGCTTGTACATAGGAATATCAAGCTCTAGTGTTGCCTCTTCCTCTTCTATAACAGGTTTCACAAAATTTTCTTTCTCTGACTTATCATTGCTTGGCTACTCCTTCAGAATAGGTTCAGGTTCTTTGTCAACTTGATCATTCACATGGTCCTGTTTATCTATGACAATCACAGGTGGCTTGGTAGAATGGTCAGGATATACATTACCAGAATGAATCATAACAATTTTTAATTGCTTACGATGTTTAGGATTGTTCTCCGGTTGACCAACAAAGGCTCCAACAGGTGGCTTCACGCTAGCTGCAAGTTGAGCTAGTTGAGATTCAATGGCTTTCTGATGTGCTTGCTGGTTAGCTATCAAGGTTTGTTGGTTACCTATCATAGTTTGTTGTGACTGCAGCATCTTCTCAATGGTCGTCATTTTGTCATCAGGAGAAATGGGTCTAGTTTGTTGCCCTTGTTGTTGATTTTAGTAAGGGACTTGGTTGGGGTTCTGAAATTGAGAATTGTTCTGATAATTGTTGAAGTTCCTATTCTGAAAGTTTCCCGTAAATTTCCCTTGATTTCTAAAGTTTTATTGTTGGTTATACTGAAATCCTAGTGCGCCTCTTTGTTGGTTAGTTGAACCAAGTTGTCGTGAGTTTTCCGCTCCTGAAGGATTTCCATATTGAAAACCAGGATGGTTCCTATTTTGATTTGGATTGTAGTATCCTTGACCAGGAATGGTGTTGACGGCATTAAGATTTTCTAATTGACTATTATCTCCTTGTCCACATGTGTTGCTTAGAACAACATCGTAAAGAACAGTGAAGGTGCCTTGATCTGTTCTTGTTGTTGAGGGGGTGAACGTCCTCTTCCAAATGCAGCAAGGGATGATTCGATATGATCTTTCTTTGCAAGTAAGAGTTTGAGGGTTTTAGCAATTGACTTGTATTTTGGAATAACTTCAGCCATAGCTACCTTCAACACTCCCTTGCCTACAGACCTATCCCAATTAGCTTGATTTTCAGCTCCAATGGTGACAACCCTCCATGCGCTATCATAACTCTGACGCATGAAGTTTCCTCCAGATGAGGTGTCTAAAAACCTCTTGATATCATCATCCACACCTCTATAGAAGATCTCGATGAGTTTATTCTTAGGGATTCCATGGTGTGGACACTTGCGTAGAAGTTCCTTATATCTTTCCCATGCTTCAACAAGAGTTTCTCCAGGGGCTTGAGTGAACATTGTTATTCGCCCCCTAATTTTGTAGGTGAGAGAAGGAGGGTAGAAATTTTCTAGAAAAACATTTTGAAGTTGTTCCCAAGTGGTGATAGGTTCGCATTGCAAGGAGTTGTACCAACTCATAGCTCTATCAGCAAGAGAATACTTGAAGAGTCAGAGTTGAATAGCATCATCAAACACTCCATTTTGCTTCGTCATAGCACATAGATCGATGAATCTCAAAATATGTTCTTGACGATCTTCTCCTTGTTTACCATAGAATGGGTTGTTTTGAAGCAAAGTAATCCAATGTGCTTGTATCTCAAAGTTGGGAGCATGGATAGGAGGAGTTTGGACTGGGTGATGAACATCAGCAGCCTTAGGGATTGAGAATTCTCTAAGATCCTTTTGGAATTATGCTTCTTGCGCTGCTTCTTGTGCCGCTAAGATTTCTTCATGAACCATGACTTTAGCTTCTTGCATGAGTCTTTCTCTCTTTGCATTGATGGCTTGAGCCACCCTTTAGGCTATTTCCTCTTCTTGAGCCATTCTTGCTTGGTTCTCTCTATTTTGACGATGGAAGGTTTTGTCTATCTCCGGATCAAAGCTGGCGGTGCGTTTGGGACTGTTCAAACGGTGCATACACCAGTCTTGGGGGTACCTGAAACAAAAATATCTAAAGTAACATTGATGAAGTGGAGTGAAATTAAAGTAGATAATCGATTGTATCAAAATAAAAACAAAATCCTAAATTAGACTTAAAAGAACTAGATTTGACTAACTGATTCCGTTGTCCCCGGAAACGTTGCCAGAATTTGACGTGGAATATTATCGCACTAACAAATTCACTCAGGGTTGAAATGCCTGAGCTTTTACTAAAACCTCATGCAATAATACCACCCGCAAGCGGACGGTTCTTCTCGCAGTATAGTTAAGGATTGAATCCCAAAGGACAACATGTTTAAGAATCTTTGTCTGTTGAATCTAGCTCAAGTAAGACTAATATTTAGAATGATTGATTGGTATGTGGTTGATTAAACTAAATGAAAGAAAGTAAAAGAGTAGAATTAAAGTTTGTTCAAGATAAATGATATGGAATCACTGGGATGGTACCAGGTTTCACCACCACTGCACATTCAAACACATCCAAACACATAACATCCAGGCAAGAATATAACTATCCAAATGGAACTGTTGTGAACCCTCCCTAAGGGATGTTTATACCCACGTAAGCATCCCCTTAGGCATCAGATTTCTCGTCACCATCTGGATCATGTGCTCACGGTTCCAAAGATACAACATCCAATTGAGGCTGAGGTCCTCGCTAAGGGATGTTTAGACCACAGAAACGACATCGTAGGCTAGATGGCTCGTCCCCTCAAGAATCATACACTTACGACCTCAAGGAATCTCATACTATTTCTAGTCAGTGAGTCAACCACGCTAATCGACGAGTAGGTGATTAATCTACAAGAAAACATCGACGATTAACAAAGAAGATACAAATCCAACTAATGTTATGGCCCTCCCTAAGGGATGTATAGGCCAAAA
Organism: Alisma plantago-aquatica; assembly: GCA_963693085.1. NCBI lineage: Eukaryota > Viridiplantae > Streptophyta > Magnoliopsida > Alismatales > Alismataceae > Alisma > Alisma plantago-aquatica. The sequence continues at coordinate 219,634,440 of OY856410.1, read as the reverse complement.
AAGCGTCACTGTAGGCTAGATGGCTCGTCCCCTCACGGATCATACACTTGCAACCTTAAAGAATCTCATTCTATTTCTAGTTTGAGAGTCTACCTCATTAATCGGCATTCCACCCTCATACAGAAGTTCTCATAACATAGGGAAGAACAAGATGAAAGTAAGCAGGTAATCAAGCTACAAACATTATCAACTAACAATGAAATGGAAAGTTATATACATTGCCTTGGAATGTTAAATGAAAAGACATTAAAGCATGGGAAGCGAGGCTAGTCCCCGCACCCCAGCGAAAAGTGACTACTTACTCATGATGCAAGAAGCAAGAAGAGCAAGAGAGTGGGAAGGTTCCTCCATGAGCATGATGCAGAAGGTAGTCAAAGCTCGGTGAAGATGATGTGGTCTTCTACGTCGTGTCGGAGTAGATCTAGACGAGGAGAAAGGACCACCAAGGCATACCAGGAAGACCTTCTTCTCCACCTTCTTTCTCTTCTCGGCCTCCTATCTCACAAAAGGAGGAGGTGTGGGCGGTGTGATAATGGCGTGGTAGGAGGACGACAGTGTGGAGGATGAAGCTTGATTGAACCTTGCACTTAGGTAGCCTATCAACATCCCTGGATTGATGCCCAAATGAGGACCCTTATGGTCCTATTTATAGGCTTGGATGGGGTCCTCAAGTTTTTGCTGTGAGTTTGCTCCAAACAGTTAAGAGAAACCAGTTTGCTTGAACGGTTTGGCGAAAATTGTCTTGGAGACTATTTGACATCCAAACGGTCTTGTAGACCGTTTGACATCCAAACGGTCTTGAGAATATATGACCATACGGTCTTGGAGACTGAACAGATCCAACTGGTCTTGGGATTCTGTCTTCATACGGGCTTGCAGACTGATCAAATGACCAAACGGTCTTGTAGAGAAACTGCCCATACGGTCATGGAAATTTGCCTTCAAACGATTTGAAATCGATAGGCGCCAATCGGTCTTCACGTGTGCTGCCTTCAAACGGTTTTAAACGGAAGATGGATAAATGGTCTTACAGACCGTTAGGCTTTGATCGGTCTTGAATATTGTTTGCGCTTGATCAAACTTGAGTCTTTGTTCAAATGGTCTTGGTTAATATCCTCCAACCGGTCTTGGAAACCATTTGATGGCTAAAGGGTCTTGGAGACTGTTTGATGACTAAATGGTCTTGAGGACCGATGGCCTCCAAACGGTCTTGGGCTTCAAACAATTTTGAAGTCGATAGGCACCAAACGGTCTTGGGACCAAACGGTCTTGCTCTTCATCGGTCTTTGCTTGAGTGTCCAAACGGTCTTGGATCTTCGTCATCCAAACGGTCTTGAGGATCGATGGCCTCCGATCAGTCTTCATTGTCTAAATGATCCTTGGTCCAAATGGTCTTGAAACTGTTAGGCATCATATGGTCTTGAGACCTATTTGGACTCAAGCAGTCTTGAGACCATATGGGCTCAAACTGTTTTGAGGCCATTTAGGTAGAGTAGTGAAAGGGGGACCGTGTAGGTGAATGTCGGAGACCGATTGGTCAAAACCGCATGGGTAGACTGTTAGGGAAAATCATTTGGTCAAGACCAAAGTTGAGAGGATCTCGAGCGAATTTCATACGATGGTTGAACCTAGTCTAGACGTGCACAAAATCGATATAAATCTAGTTAATAATCTTGATAATTGAATTAGTTAAGAAATCTTGCATTTTGTGAGATTTAGGAGATGAAATTGAAAGTATCGAATCGAATTGGTCCCAAAAAGGAGACTGGAAATCATGATGAATATGCATTCATCACTATCACAGTTAAACCATTATGAATGAAAGCAGACGAAACCTGTATTGAATTAAAAAAGTATAGCTGATGATTATATGCAGAGCATAGTAGTCTCATCATCTTTTTAGTTTAGATATCTATAACTGAGCAATAGATCATTTAATCACTTTTTATAAGGGGTATGAAGAACATGTATAACTATTATAAACAAAATCATATAAAAACAAAACAAGATATCAGCCAATGTTTTCGTATTTGATCTTTAAATAGATACACTACACAAGTAATTGCATCTTGAAACATTTTAGCTTATTGTGCTCTACGGTGATGGGAACATGCATTCCATCTCCAACTGACCACTGTGAAGTAAAGAATTAGTGCCATATAGGTCTATGGAAGAGACGAAATCCATGACCTCTCCTTTCTCGGTCATTACGAGTTTATTGGCAGTGACATTATGAGTCAATCTAAAATATAGATATCCTGGTGTATAGAGGCTCTTCGCTATAGAAATGTAGCGTGTAGCATGTTCTCTTATCGAGGTATGACATGTAATCAATCTTGATTATATCAAGGCATGGTCCGTAACCAATCCTGATTGTTTATTGAGTCACGGTACAAGCACACTCTTAATAGGGTGAGACCCAAAGTTGATCTTAATCTTCAGGGTATGGCCCGTAACCAATCTTATTAGTTGAGGATACAAGGAAGTATTTCAAATTGCACCCTGCATATTCAACAATATGCATTCTGAGTCAAACTCATTTCACAATTCAGCAAATTCTAAAACTGAATGGATATATGGCCAGGGAAACTACATTTTTAGTTCGCTTGATAGATTAAGTACATTATAACATATTTTAGCATCAATAAAGTTACAAACATGAATTATAGATAAATTCTACATAAAAAGGTGTAACAGATCTTTCAAGAAATCTTGTATCAATTGGAACATATCTTGTTATACTTATCCTAGGATCTCAGTCCCCTGAATACTTTATTGGGAATCAAATCCCTCCAACATTATTATTATCAGGATTATTTGTTTGGGTATCAAACCCTGAGTTCGTTATTGAATAGTGTTACCTCTCATTAGGCAATAACTAACTCTAGGTCATCAGACCCATATGCAAATCATACTTGTACAAGTATATCACACGGCTCACAAGGCCTTATATCATATGTATTATGCTAAATCATCATAGATCATACATGGATATGCTAATTATTTCATAACACATGCTTGGTTAGGATTTCATAACAAACGTAATATCAAGTAAATATCATGGCCATGTCATAAAGAGAATCATTCAAAGTGCAACCCTCTCATAATTTGGGTTAAGATTATCCCTTGCAACTGATTTAGGGTTTTCAAGTTCAAATTTATCAACCAACCCTGATTCATATCATAAGAACTATATTATTTCCATAAGTGTTCAAGAATACTTCATCAAATATCAGCAAATGATTATCAACATGAGATATTACCCTTTACATGTGAGTAATACAAGTTTTGTTCTCACCCTTACTAGGATATTGACTTCAACATACTTATTACATTGATTTAACCTTCTTTAGGGTTATCTACCTACACTTATTAAAGTGCATTCATATCATTACAATAATGTTGTATTCATTGATTGTATTCAAGATGTGTCATCCTACACTCATCAAGGTGTATCAGCCTTCACTCATCAAGGTGTATCAACCTTCATTTCAATCGTTGTATCAGACAAGACACATATACTTGTGTTGGCCAAGGCATATACAATGATATCATTTTAGTGATGCATAAAGTAGTATCCTTTGTATGGTTCTGGAGGTATATCGGCCATAGTATATTTTTGCATATCGACCACCCTATATCTTTGGGTATTGGTCACCATGTCTTTTTAAATATCGGCCACACCATCAACTAGGGTATCGGCCTCAACACCAACTAGGGTATCAGTGAAACCATCAACTAGGGTATTGGCCACTCTATCCACTAGTGTGTTGACTACATCATGAACTAGGGTATCAGTCATACCATCAACTAGGGTAGCAGCCTCACCACCAACTAGATTATCAGCCTTCCCAATCAAATATTGTATCCTCTAGGGTTTGATTTGTATCATGTGAACCCTCATCAACACCTTACATTCTTTCAACTATTGACTTCACCGTTACTTGGTATATCAGCCAAGACCTTAAGGTATGTATTTCCCATACATTAGACAAGTATGTCAGGCTAAGGGTGTTACCATCACACATGGGTTGGGCTAAAGGGATTTCGGATTATGAGGATATCAGATTAGGGTTTGGATTGACCATGTCATCCTCCACACTCGACTAATGCATCATAGTTTAATATACCACATTTACTAGACATCCCTTGGTCATGGCAAACTAATGCCTTTGAGGCATATTGTTTTAGAGCATCTAACATATCGGCCTAACAAACACATATCATTTTAGAGCATCACAAGTCATATTGGCCATCCATGTGATGGTGCAAGCATATATACATGTTGACTTGGTTATCTCATAGATATCGGCCTGCCTTAATCTTGGCATTTAGGTGATAGGTTAAAAAATTGAAAGAATAGTAGTTCTACTCATGAATACATACCAAAATGATAGGAGTTCATGTGTATCAGTTTCCACGCCTATACCCTTGTCTTGGGTTAGGGTTTTTCACAAATCAAAATGGATTTATGCATATTGGTTTCATCATCTTCAAGCTCCAATTTTTCATCCATTACAACTCTAGTTCATGGACAACAACCTCATATATCCAATAGAACTCATAGAACCATCAATCAAACAAGAATAGCCGAAGTAGAAAAGGAATCACCAAGTATTGCATGGTAGAAGGTGAATAATAGTAAAGTTGAGTTCAAGTTATATAACCCACCTCAAGATCAACTCAAGAGCTTCAAGCTTCAAAGCTCCACTTTCCCAAGGCTGAATATGACTTATAAAAAGTCCAATACTCGATCATAACACTTCTCTATGAAAGAAGATATCATAGTTAGGAAAATGGTGAAGAAAGAAGAGAAGGAAAGAACCAAGATCCAAGAAGCATAGTCTTTCCAAGGTTGAAGATGATCATGGCTTCACCTTAAGCAATATGCTCGGCCTTCTCTTTGCTTCTGGGTTCCTAGGGTCATCCTTCAAGCAAGAGATAGTAAACAAGTCAAAAGTTTTACTAGGAGGTGAAAAGAGAGGTATATATAGTTGAGGTTTATGAAAGAGAGTACGTATAAGGTGTCATCACTATATGCAATTAAGTGACATATGTCCATGCATGGTAACTTCATGCATCCATAATTATCTTGCCATTCAAAACTCTTCAAGATAATCCATAGGCATGATATCGGCCATTTGCGTATTATGCTTGACAAGATATCACCACCCAATCTTACTTTATGTGAAAACTGATACCACTTTTCCAAGAAACATGAAAACCGATAGGATTCACCTACTTGAGGTGCTTAGCCCATCACGAACACTTTCAAAGGTTAACAAACTGATATGGAACCTCCTCTATGGCTTCGAAGCCGATATTCACTCCCATATACACTTCAAAATTCGATACAACCTCATCTATGGTTTAAACACTCAACACTTCTTTGGTTCTTTCACCATAAACAATACTATCATTCAACCAAGATTCAAACAATGCACCCTCTTTTTTCTCTTTCCCCTAGTTGATACTAAGAGAGAAGAAACATTCTACAGGTTATAATTTGCACATAAACCCCTCATTTGTGTGAATTGCAATTATTACTAAAGGTGTCATATAAAGAACAAGCACTTTGCACATAAGTTCAAAATTGAGAAATGAACTCTTCTCAAGTGTTCATTACTTTTTAAAAGATTAAGACAAGGTTCTAATCAACTTAATTAAGAAAAACATCTAGGGTTACCCAAAACCCATGTTAGGGGTGTTACAAATTATCAACCCCTAACAAGGATTTTGTCCCAAAATCTTAAGAGAAAAGAGAAGGGTACTTCCTCCTCATCTCTTCCTCGAGCTCCCATGTGGCTTCTTCAATACCCCAATGATGCCAAAGATGTTTCAGAAGCACTATATCTTTCTTTTTCAACTTTTTGATTCTTCTATCAAGAATCAACACTAGACCTTCCACATAGGATATATCTTCATCTAATTCTACCTCTATAGGTTGTATACAAGTTCTGTTTTACGGTGACATTTTCTCAACATAGATACATGAAAAACTGGATGTAGTCTATGCAATTCAGGTGGAAGTTCCTACTTATAGGCTACCTTTCCAACATGTGCTATCACCGGATAGGGTCCCATAAATCTAGGTGCCAACTTACCCTTCTTCCCAAATCTGTTAACACCTTTCCAAGGAGAAACCTTAAGATACATGTTGTCTCCAACTTGGAATTCTAAAGGTCTATGGAGATTATCAGCATATGATTTTTGTCTATCTTGTGTAGCCTTTAACAATTGTTGTATTACTTTAATCTTTTCTGTTATCTATTGCACAAGTTCACGAACTAAAAGTTGGTATTCTTATGTTTCATACTAGCATAACGAAGATCTACAACGTCTACCATACAATGTTTCATATGGTGCCATATCAATGTTGTTCTGATAACTGTTATTGTAAGCAAACTCCATCACACTCAAATGTATATCCCAGCTACCTACAAACTAAAGAACACATGCCCTAAGCACATCTTCTGAAGTCTGTATAGTCCTTTCAGATCGTCCATCTGTCTGAGGGTGGAAAGTAGTACTAAGCTTTAACTTTGTACCCAAAGTTGTGTGTAATCGCTCCCAAAGGTGACTTTAAAACTGAGGACCACTGTCTGGCACAATTGTTGTTGGGACTCTATACAACCATACTATCTCATCTATATAAACCTATGCAAGTTTCTCAGCAGTGTATGTTGTCTTAACTGAAAGAAAATATGCCGATTTTGTCAAACTATCAACAATCACCCAAATGGAATTGTGACATTTGGCTATTCTAGGCAAACCAACTACCAAATCCATTGTCACATGATCCCACTTCCACTGTGGTATAGGTAATGGTTGTAATGTTCCTGCTAGCTTCCGATGCTCATCCTTAATTTACTGACACATTGGACACCGCATAACGAACCCATCTACATCTTTCTTCAAACTAGGCCACCAATACATATCCTTCAAATTTGGATACATCTTGATACTTCCTAGATGCATAGCATACATAGATGAGTGAGCTTCTTCCATAACAATCTTCCTTAAGTCACTCAAATCAGGCATCATTATTCTACCATGGTAACAAACTATTCCATCTTCTAACTCATGAAATCGATCCCGCTTCTCACTAGCATATCCTGATCTGATATGTTGAACCATAGTATCATCCTATTGTGCTTCTTTGATCTGTTGTCTCAGTGTAGGTTTAACTTGCATCTGTGCCAACAATTTGGCTAGCAAAGATACTTCCAGCTGCACATTCATCTATCTTAAGGTAACTAGCATGTCCCTCTTATGACATATGAAAGAGTTCAATTATGCTTTATCTATGAATGAAAATGAAGACTTTCTGCTTAGCACATATGCCACCACATTAGCCTTTCTTGGATGATAATCAATCGTGCAATCATAATTTTTGATTATTTCCTTCCAGCGATGTTGTCTCATGTTTAATTCTTTTTGTGAAAAGATGTACTTCAAATTCTTATGGTCTGTGAAAATCTGATGCTTCTCTCCATACAAGAAATGTCTCCAGATTTTCAAGGCATGAATCACTACAACTAATTCCAAATCATGTGTAGGATAATTGTCCTCATAATTATTAATCTTTCGAGAGGAAAAATAAATCACTAATTTATCCTACATCAACACACACCCTAAACCATTCTTTGAAGCATCACAAAAGACAATGTATCCTTTGCCTTATTCAAGTAACACTAACACCGGTGCACTGGTCAATTTTTTCTTCAACAATTAGAAAGAGCATTGACACTTGTCATTCCAAATAAAAGGAACATCCTTCCTGGTTACCCTAGTTAGGGGTAATGCTATAGAACTAAAGTCTTTGATGAATCTTCTATAGTAACCTACCAACCCTAGGAAACTGTGAATCTTTGTTGGTGTCTTGGGTTGTTCCCATTCTAAAATAGACTGTACCTTTTTATGATCATCACAAATACCTTTAGCAGATATGATATGTCCTAGAAAACATACTTATGACAAACAAAACTCACACTTGCTAAACATAGCATATAGCTTGTGTTGTGTCAACAAAAGTCAAAGCTTGACAAAGATGGTGTTCATTTTGTTGGATATCTCGATTGTATATTAGAATATCATCTATAAAGACCACTTTAAATTGAATAAGGAATGGCCGAAACACTCTATTCATTAGATCCATGAATGTTTTCGGTGCATTAGTTAGTCCAAACGACATAAGGATAAACTTATAATGACCATACCTTGTCCTAAAGGCTAACTTGGGTATGTCATCCTCCTTAATCTGTAAATGATGATATCCTGACCTCAGGTCTATCTTCGAGAACATTGTTGCACCACACAATTGGTCAAACAAATCATCAATCCTTGGCAGAGGATATTTGTTCTTTATTGTCACCTTGTTCAACTGTTAATAGTCTATACATAACCTCAGAGATCAATCCTTTTTCTTTACAAAAAGTATCAGAGCACCCCACGGTGATGTACTTGGTCAGATAAAACCTTTGTCAAGTAATTCTTGTAATTATTTCTTTAAATTTTCCATCTCAGCTGGTGCCATCCTCTAAAGTGTTTGAGTTATCGGTTGTGTACCAGGAACTAGATTGATCTCAAAATCAAAAATCTTGAGGTGGAGGAACATCAGGAAATTCCTTAGGAAACACATCCTTAAATTCCATGACAACTGACACTTCTGGAATACTAGAGCTTTCTACCTTGGTATCCACCACACGTGCTAAGAATGCCTCACACCCATGTCACAATAGCCTCTCATCTATCGTTGTCGATACTAGACATGTTGGAAGAATCTTCCTATCTCGTTGAAAGGTCCATGTCTCACCACCATATGTGAACACAACGTGCTTGGAACCACAAATCCAGACTACCTTATACTTTTCCAAGGTGTCCATCCCAAGGATTACATCAAATCTATGAATCTCAGGTGGTATAGTATGCACTTGAATGTTGTGTTTTGAGAAAGAAAGAACACAAGGGAACATACCTCTTGTAACACTACAGAACCAATCAATGGAGTTTCAAACAACAAGTTATCCATTCTACAAATAATAGGAAAAAGACAATTATCAATCACTTCATAAGTGATAAAGGAGGTTTTAGTCCCCGGGTCAATCAAAATAGATATGAAGCAAGATGAAGACATATTAGAATGAAATAACTACATTCGACCCTATCAAAACTTGTGGCTTGACTACTGCTTTTGGTTAACTCATAGCATTGAATCTTGTCATTGCGTGTTGTCGAATACGTCCTTTGTTACCTTGTGTAGATGAACCTACTTGAGATGCCTATCCACTTCTTCATCCTCCTATACTGGTACTGAACTATTGTCTCTGAGAGCCTTATTGACTCTTCCTTGGTGGTTGGGTTACCTTAGTGTCTCATACTGGACAATTTCTCATCAGATGTCTTGTCTGTCCACACTTGTGGCAAGTTTTGGTCTCTTGTTGTTTCCTAGATGGCCCTATCAATGACATTGATGTCAGACTTTGGCCTCCATTACATAGAAAATTATGACCTCTACCCTTACTTGATGTCCACTGCGTTTGAGTATTGAACCTCTGTGGTGTTGACAACACAGAAAACCTTAGTTTCTTGTAGCTTCAGGACCTCTGTCCCTGGAATTGGGTAGGTCCTTTCCTGGAATTGGCCTCACGTTTCTCGGTTACTAATCTTTTTATCCTCATAACTTATTACAAAAACGTAGAAAATCTCTCCCTATTCTCCAGAGCAGCCACATCTATGGTCAACTCAGCATTCAGACCCTTTTGAAAGTGATGAATCCTCTCTTGGTCCATTGTAGCCATGTGTGGAAAAAACCATAAAAGCTCCATGAACTTAGCTTCATACTCATTAATATTCATAGTCGCTTAGCGAATCCGTTCAAATTGTGAGATTTTCTCGTCTAGGTACGTACAAAAATAGTACCTATTAGTGAACTCACGTTGAAATTCCTCCCATCCGACCTCAACATTAGGCCTTTTCTCTTTTTCATTGGCCCACTAATGGAAAACACCACTTCAAAAGGTACACATCATGTCTAACTTTGTCAGTTTCCAGAATGCTAAGGATCTTAAATTCTTTTTCTAACTTTATGAGCCACAAATCTATATCTGTTGGGTCAGCTGTTCCAGCATATTCTAGGTCTCCCACATGGTGTAGTCGTTTAAAAGTCATAATAAAACTGGAAGTTTCATTGGGAACTGGTGCCCTAGGGGGTGGTACTGGTATTGTGTCCACCATATGTGTTACTGTTATCATGAACTACACAAACATAGCATGGAGAGTAGGGTTCTCTAGCATAGTCTGATCCACCTGGGGATTCTCAAAAACTTGTTCTTTTCTCACCTGTTCCCTTACACATCTTCCTAGAGTAGCAATGTTGCTGTCACCAACATGTTCTTCATGTTCTTCAGACATTTCTGAGCTTTACTTCTGCTTCTATATAAGCAGAATTCACTATAAGATAAATTGGAGGACACTAGAACAAACTCGACGACCTTATTCATATGTCCTTGTAGACTCAACAAACGTAAGGATCTGATACCAAAAATTATGATGACCAAAATCAATCTGACATCATAATCGCACAAATCTATGCAGAAATAATCATTAACAACGGATTACAGAATAACACTAAAAATTAAAATCTTTTTACCAAGATATCCATCAATAGGAAACTCTTTTTAGAAATAACCAAACCATATATATACAACATGGTTCACTTTGTACATACATTTTTCCATCACCTTGCAAGGGTAGTTACTTTTCAAAAACATACGCAAAGCAACATTATGCATCAAGGTGTACAAGCCAAAATCTAAGATCGATTAAAAGTTATTTATGCGCTATCTTCTAAAGGACTTGAGAGTATAGGGATGACACATAGGACCCTATATCTACAAGACACATAACAGTGCATTTACCCTGAGCTGTTACTCCTATCCTTGTTGTTGTTGTCAACTCTCTATTGCACGATCTCTACCTCCTCGAGCAAGTCCACCTAAAATGTTGTGGAACCCACAGGGTGAGAAAACAAGTCCAAATGAGAGATATAACTCTCTACAATAGTATTACTATCATAGTTAAACCTTCATGAATCAAACAAGTATAACCACTAATTATATGGAGAGTAGAGCAGTTTCATCATATTACTAGTTCAGATATCTATAACTAGACAATAGATCATTTAATCACTTTTTAAAAGGAATATGAAGAACATGTATAATAGTTATAAACTAAACAATACAAAAACAAAGCAAGGCTTCAACAAATGTTCTGTATTTGATACTTAAACAAATACGCTACATGACTGATTACATCTTTAAACATTTCATCTTATTATTCCCTACGGAGATGGGAATATACCTTCCATCTCCAACTGAACACTGCAAAGTAAAGCATTAGTGCCATATAAGTCTATGTAAGAGTCATAATCAAAGACCTCTGATAACATCATTTTTTGTGACGTTTTTGCCCTTTATTTTGTTATCAAAACTGCCCTTTTTCTGCTATTTTCCTCTATTTTATTAGCATTTTCGCAATAATTGGCCAAGCAATGCTCTTACTATGATTTTCCTATCTTTTACAGAATTTTCCTCGCTTTTGTGCAATAAGGCCGATTCCGGCCCATGAATAAGTCCAGACCCGGCTCGGCCTCCCTGACGCCCGATACAGCCTCTGCCCGACACGGGCTGGGCGACACAAAGATGCTTGACGACGAGATGCCGCGCGACAGGAACGTGCCGGCCGACAAACCTTCTACCTGATAGGGAGCCAAAGCCGCCTCGACGACCCAGCTCGTCGGGCGACACAGCCACCCACCGGCAGGCGAGCCGCCCGCCACGTGACCAATAGCTAGCACCTTGCCTCGAGAAATGCTTGTATCGGCCGTCTATCTCCATCGACCGGCGTACAAGGGAGCTACGTGGCGCCTCGAGCACCATGTCTTCCCACCAACCAGCTGACTATAAATAGCAGCTATAGGGAGCCGAAAAGACGGCTCGCACGGCTCGCATTCGGACAACTAACAGTTAGACAGTTGGGAGCTTGAGCGAGGAAACTCCGAGAGCACCCGTATCGTGCCCCAGTGTTCGTCTCGGGCGACACTAGGTGAGCTTCTCCTCATCCCGAGATGGAGGGGACAATTCACTTACGACCGTCCCGGGCGACACTGCGGGCCGATATCGGCCGACATCACTGCCCGACATAAGTGACCGACATCAATAATGCTTAGCTCTTAGCCCGACACGATATCAACCCGATACGCTTAGTCTATCGAACGTGCCGCCCGAGAGGGTGTGTCGTCCGACATGAGCGTATCGGCTAGAGCCCTTGACCGATGCAGTTGCCAGTCGGCGCGTGCCGCCCAAGAGGGTGTGTCGCCCGAAACCTCTGTATCGGGTTAGGCCTCTGACCGATATCGGGCAGGAGAGCTATAGCACCCTGTCGCCGTTCTACATCAAGGAGGCGACACCTATCTTTTAATTCTGTTATTTAATTCTTTGTTTATGCAATGAATTAAGACCTTTAAATGTTTATCGAAATGGAAAGATTCAATTACTTGTTGCTCTATGCTTGGTGTACAATGTTGGATGATTGCTCTGTTTAATATCCGAACCCTAGCTTGCATGATTTGGATCGCGTTTCGATTAGCTACCGAACCGTTTTCCCGTCGCAACAACTTTGAGAGTTGTGTTGCGGCTCTAGCATTTGGTCTGATTCTGGAGTACGAGAGTGCCTGGAACGGAGTTGTTTTCTGTAACATTCCACTCTAACTGAATCCCAGCAACCTCGAGAGGGGTGTTGATGTAGAGGTTAGAGGTACCCGCTCTGAGAGGAGGGGTGCAGGGTGTTACCGCTACTGCTTGTTTTACTACAGTCTTATCCTCCGAACCTTGCCTGAGCTCTAGTCTTTATCTTTCTACTTATGTTGCATGAAAACCCCTAAAAACTGCTAAATGACTAAAACCTTAAATCTCTCTTGTAGCTCCATTTGGAGATAGTTTTCTTGTTTATTTCGTGACACCTTACCGTTCCCTTTCGGGAATGTATATCTCTTTATACCTATCGGAGTGTAGCGTGTCGATTTATGGTTCTCAACACTACCCCCTTGTCCCTGTGTTCGACCCCGTATGACTACTTCGACCCCGTGAGCAAAGTTGCGGGGGCCTAGAAGGATTCGGGTTTATAAATGTAAAAGCTCGACTACCTCAAATCCGCCTCCAATTTTGGACGCGCGATTTAGGCCGGTCAACTTTTTGGCGCCGTTGCCGGGGACAATGCAATAGCGGTACTGTAAGGCAAAACTGAATCCACTAACCACACTCATGTGCCTCAAGCTTAGAGATAAGCTTGACAACACTCTTTTTCCTTTTTCTTTTCGTAGCATTATACTTTGCTTTAAATAAAAATTTCAATTTTCTAAACTTGATTTTCCATGCCTTTTCAGAAACTCTGAAGATCTGCGACTTGTTCCGCCAAACTTTGAGACATGTCTCGCTGCAAGCAGTCCCTTTCTGCGGATGAATGTCAGGGCAAGGGCAAGGGCAAGAGGTCAAGCCAACCTAACTTGGTTGGCCAGCTTTCTGCCTATATAAAGAGACATGATGCCATCATCAGCCGACTGGTGCAGAACACGCTCCCTAGCCCTGGGGCCCTGGATTCAATGTAGTGCCAGATGGCCAGCTTGCAGACGCGCCAGCGCAAGGTTGATCAACGACTGACCCAGATGGCTTCTCTGATGAAGAATCCTACAATAAAATCACTCCCACACCCTGAATCTGCCGTAATGGAAGTTTTGAGGTCTGGAAGGACGTTGGAGCGCCCTGATGAAGCTAGGACCGAGCCTGAGCAAGGGCATGAGGGTGCAGATCCAGCAGAAGGAGAAGAAAGACAGGCAGACGTTCGGGAGTCTGCGCAAGGTTCCCCTGAGGAGCTACCTAGCAGAAGGAATGCCTACGCTCCTAGGATCTCATTCCCGTACAAACTAATAAAGGCGAATCTAAAGAAGCGTCACGAAAGGTTCATGGACTCGATCAGAAAACTACATCTTGAAGTCCCCTTCCTTGACGCCCTAGAGGAGATGCCTACGTACGCCAAGTTCCTCAAGGACCTTATCACGAAGAAGAGAAGGGGAGGAAGGATAGAGACAATGCAGCTAGCTTCCGCCTTGTCCGCCTTCCTCAAACCCGACTTACCAAATAAGAGAAGGGATCTCAGAGCTTTCACAATCCCTTTCGCCATCGGGGACAACGTCGAGCGCAAAGGTCTAGCGGACTTGGGGGCAAGCATTAGCCTCATGCCTCTAAGTTTCACACGAAGGTTGGGCTTGACCGACATGGTTGGAACCAGCATGCGGATTCAACTGGCGGACCACACCTTTAAGAGACCCGTTGGTATTGTCGAAGATGTGCCGATAAGGGTTGGTGATTTCTTCATCCCTTGCGATATAGTAGTCATGGATATAGCTGAAGACCCCCCGTGCCCGATCATCTTTGGGCGCCCATTCTTGGCAACAGGAAGAGCGCTAATTGATGTTTCCGAGGGGATGATCACCTTAAGGGTTGGAAACGACCAATGGAATTCAAGCTGAAAGAAATAATGAGGGGCCCGTCCATATCTGAATCAGCACAGTTCACAGATAGTTACAATAAATTCTGCGAGGAGATAGAGGAGGATTTCCAGACAGTAGACCCCCTCTTGAGGGCTATAAACTGTAAAGATCCTGACCTCGAAGATCCTGAGGTCGCAAAGCATCTCGACCTTCTCAGCCTTTCAGAGGAAGGCTTGTCAGAGGAAGATGTGGCGGTAGAGTCTGCGATGTATGTCTCTCTTGAAGGAGAACCTCAGGAGAAGACACCCGGACCAAAACCAAAGTTAAAAGGGTTACCCGAGGGCATGAAGTACGAATTCTTAGATGAAGAGCACAGAAACCCCGTCATCGTGAACGCCGATTTTTCGAGCAGCCAGCTAGACCGACTCCTTGAAGAGCTAAGACTCCATAGGGGGGCTATAGGATACTCAGTGGATGATATCAGAGGCCTTAGCCCCACCTTGTGCATGCATCGCATCAACCTGGAGGAATCTGCCAAGCCCCTAGCCCAACCACAGAGGAAGCTAAACCAGATGCTCAAGGAGGTCATCAAGAAAGAGGTAATAAAGCTTAGGGATGCGGGGATCATTTACCCAATCAGCGACAGCAATTGGGTAAGTCTGATCCACGTAGTACCCAAAAAGGGTGGGATGACGGTGGTCAGGGGTGAGAAGGGTGATGAGGTGGTGGTAAGGACCATCACCGGCTGGCGGATGTGCATTGATTACCGAAAGCTTAATCAGGATACAAAGAAGGATCATTTTCCGCTACCTTTTATTGACTAAGTTCTTGAAAGGTTAGTGCATCACGATTTCTTTTGTTTTCTTGATGGCTTTTCAGGTGTTTACCAGGTACCCATCTTACCCGACGATCAAGAGAAAACAACGTTCACCTGCCTTTACGGCACTTATGCCTTCCGAAGGATGCCCTTCAGACTCTGCAACGCCCCCGCCACCTTTCAATGATGCATGATATCAATGTTCTCAGATTTTCTGGAAGACATCGTAGAAGTTTTCATGGACGATTTCTCTGTCTATGGAAAAGACTTCGATAGTTGCCTGAATAATCTGTCATTGGTCCTTCAAAGGTGCGAGGAGAAAAGCCTAGTTCTGAACTGGGAGAAGTTCCATTTCATGGTACGGGAGGGCATCGTCCTCGGGCATAAGATCTCGAAGCGTGGGATCGAGGTGGACGCAAGCAAGGTTGAAGCAATATCCCAGCTTCCTCCACCAAGATCCGTGACGGGGGTGCGAAGCTTCCTCGGACACGTGAGATATTACCGAAGATTCATAAAGGACTTCTCAAAGATCTCCAAACCACTGTCCAATCTTCTGGTAAAAGATGTTGAATTTGTTTTCTCTAATGATTGTCTAAGTGCTTTTCAGGCCCTAAAAGACGATTTAACCTCACCACCAATCCTTCAAGCACCTGAATGGGGTTTACCTTTTGAGCTAATGTGTGACGCTAGTGACTACGTGGTTGGGGCAGTCCTGGGGCAAAAGAAAGACAAGAAGCACCATGTGATCTGCTACGCGAGTCACACATTGGACGAAGCTCAAGTGAACTACACGACCACTGAGAAGGAGATGCTAGCGATCGTCTTCGCGTTTGATAAACTCAGGTCGTATCTCATTGGAGCCAAGGTCAAGGTATATACAGATCACGGGGCTATAAAATACTTGATGCAAGAGAAAGACGCCAAGCCAAGACTGTTGAGGTGGGCCTTGTTGCTCCAAGAGTTAGACCACAAAATTATCGACAAGAAGGGCGCAGAGAATGTGGTCGCAGACCACCTATCAAGGATCATGACTGAGAAAGAGAGAGGACCTCCCATCAACGATGACTACACCGATGAAGCTCTTATGTCGGCCGAAGCCCAAGAAGAAAGCCTACCCTGAATTGTAGACATCTGCAACTATCTTGCTTGCGGTGAGCTGCCTCCTGACATTACATACAATCAGAAGAAGAAACTTCTCGTGGATGTTAAGAACTACTACTGGGATGATCCCCTCCTGTTCAAAAGATGCGCCGACAACTTATACAGAAGGTGCATCCCAGAAGAAGAAACTGCAAACATACTGAAGCAATGTCACGCCTCTCCCTATGGTGGTCACCTAGGTAGCGAAAGAACAGCTGCAAAGGTGCTGCAGTCAGGTTTCTACTGGCCATCCCTGTTTAAAGACGCGGCACAGTTTGTGAAGGTTTGCAAAGAGTGCCAGTTCACGGGGAACATAGGAAAGAGGAACGAAATGCCTATGGCAAGCTGGATTGATGTGGAGATATTTGACGTATGGGGGATCGATTACATGGGACCGTTTCCCCCATCCTGGGGGTATCAATACATTCTCGTGGCTGTAGATTATGTATCGAAGTGGGTGGAAGCGGTAGCCACCCAGACCTGCGATGCCAAGTCATTTATCCAGCTCTTCGAGAAGACCATCTTCCCTCATTTCAGCGTCCCACGAACAGTAATAAGCGACGGAGTGTCGCATTTCGGAGAAAGACAGTTTGAAGCACTTCTGTGCAAGTATGGAGTGAAGCACAAGATCGCTACACCCTACCATCCCCAGGCATCAGGACAGGTAGATGTTTCTAACAGACAAATCAAGCAGATCTTGGAGAAAACTGTCAACCGAACAAGGAAAGATTGGTCCATGAAACTAGACGACGCACTATGGGCATACCGCACCGCTTACAAAACACCCATTGAAACCACCCCCTACCGTCTGATCTACGGAAAATCCTGCCACTTTCCATTGGAATTGGAACATAAGGCCCTTTGGGCAATCAAGTTCCTAAATATGGACCTCGACAAAGCTGGAGAAAAGAGGTTTTTGCAGCTTCAAGAGCTCGAAGAGCTGAGAATGAACGCCTACGAAAATGCAAAAGTCTACAAACAGAGGACCAAGTTGTGGCATGATGACCATCTCAGGAGAAAGGATGTAAGCGAAGGAGATAAGGTCTTGTTATTCAAGTCCTCTATTCGTCTTTTCCCTGGGAAGTTGCAAACAAGGTGGTCGGGACCGTTCACAGTGTCAAAGATATATCCATCAGGGAGGATGGAGCTCTACGACAAAGATGATCCGAGTAAGGCCTTTAAGGTAAATGGGCACAGGGTGAAAAGGTTCTACGAAGATGAAGCGTTTGTCAAGAGGACAGAGACCAGTCTGCAAGATATGGGTACAATTGAGGGTTGAACATGATGATCCTACACTGGTCGAGCTGGCGACGCAAACCCGAGCGCTCCTCGGGAGGCAGCCCAAGTTCTTATTTCTTTCTTTCTTAGAATAGGTTGCATTTTTCTTATAAACAACAAAAACAAACTTTATGAATTGTAATAAGGCCCGAGTCAGAGCATGCGCTGAGCGTGCCGACTCTTCTATTTTATGGGTCATTGCTTAATTTTCCGAAGCTTTGACGAGCATTTCTGTCTGAGGGCGATGGGTTCTGCCCTGACCTATGATGTTTTTCCCGTCAAATGCTTTTTCCCGCTTTGCTTTAAGTTTTAGGCCGTGTCGGGCAGCCGCTCAGCTGGCGCACAGACTTGCTCGTATCGGCCAGAGTTTCTTGGGCACCGCAAGCGTCGCGACGGTTAGCATCCCCGAGCGACATCTGTTTTGTGCAAGGAGTAGATGCCCTTCACTTTGGCCGACGGGACCGTCGTCTCGGGGACGACATGTTTTAACCGGTCGACGCGTGCGTCCTGATCTGACCAATTTTGCCCCCAGCTAAACTCGGTATAAATACGAAGGGGGGCCATCGTGTTGGGGTACCTCACTTGTTCACTTTTCAGCCACCTGGAACGCATGCAGTGACCCGTCTTTTGCTCATGTGTCGGCCAACTCGCCTTCACTCTAGTATTGTGCGATGTCTCCTATCAGCAAGGGTATAGCCCGACACACCTCTTACCCGACATGTTTTCTTTTACCCGACACGAGTCTTGTATCGTGCGCTTGGTAACGGTCGACTTGTTATTTTCTTATCGCCCGACATGCTTATCGCCCGACATAGATATAGACCGACACGTCTATCGACTGATAACCTTATCGCCCGGTACAGGTTTCTTTAGCACACGCTGCTGATCGGGTTTATGTGCCTTATAGGATTGTATCGCCCGAAGCAGTAAAGCGCTACATATGACCTTGTCGCCCGATACACAAGTGTCAGGCGGCAAGTCGTATCGTGCGACATTCCTCGTATCGCCCAATTTTGCATCGACTCGAGTTTCTTTTAGTGGATGATACCCGGATTTCTTAAATAAGTCTTGTTTTTCTTTTATCGAGTGACACGTTCTCTTTCAAGGCGTCCTGTCGGGCAGTTGCCCTGTGCGACATTATCGCCTGATACACCTATATCGGGAGGGATATTGTACTGCGCGATAGACATATCGCCCGATCCCGTCTCTCCCAAGCTTTAATAAAGTTTTTCTTTTTATCTTTATCTGCCTAATGTATAAATAAATTTTGATTTTAAATAACAGGTATGGCTCATACGGAGCAAACCACCAGCCGCGCCAACAACGGCGCGGAGATCAGCAACGACTGTCGGGCAGAAACGACAACAACAATGAAAGGGGAGATTTTTCTTGATTTGGTAGCTCCAATAGAGAGTCACCTAGTTATCAACCTGTCCCTATGGTGGTTTATGACCATCTCCATGGGCAGTAAGAGTGCGGCAACCAAGGCCTCCAAACTAGTTTGAGGCGCCCCGGTTCCGTCCTCTTAAGGGAGAGGGGCCACCCTGACTACACACTCCAGGGAACTGAACGAGGGACTGATGATCAGTCCTTTCGTGCATGTTCACAACGGAGATGTGGAGAAAAGGTGGGCCATAAGTGAATTTTGAGGGTTACGCTCAAGCTCAACCGCTACTTCGCCGAAGCGAGCCCACTAGACAACCTCCCAATGGCATGCTACAACTTCGAAGGAGCATATTGCAGTACATCAGCAAGCTAACCCTCACTGGCTAAACTTTACCTCACTTTTTCTTTCTTCTCTACTCTGGGACAGAGTATGGAGTAAGTTTGGGGGGGTATCTGTATGCCAGTGAGGGAGGTATAAATTTTCTTTAAACTCTTCAAGCTTTCTACGCTGATGTGCTCTTATAGCTTCTTGTATATTTGATCTATGCATGTATGCCATATATATAAAAATTTCAATTTTCAAAAACCTGCCCTTTACAAATTTCTGCCCCTATGCATATGTACAAAGTTGCTGTAATAATAATGAAAAATATGTTGTTACTTTTTGCAAAGTTTATTTTCTTTGTGCTAAATGTGATGCAAGTCCTGTTATATGTTTTTGATAATGCTGCTCCAAACGAACAAAAGAGTATACTTTGCCATGTCAAAAATTTCAAAAATATAATAATCTCGCGAACAACTAAGAGGTAAGTATGGAGAAGGAAAAAGCTACCCAAACAGCGGAAATCTCTTTGTTTCCCTCACCCAACAAAATCCCAAAAAAAAAAGAGAGAGAAGCCTTGAGAGAGTGAATAAAAGCATGAGAGTTGTGCCCAAAATATATATATATATATATATATATATATATACCTCTTGTTTTCCAAAAGTACCCATCTTTAGGCATGGTAGATCCGGGGCAGTGGTACGTAGGATGTGAAATCACTGCTCTAAAGCCAACGGGCTTGGACTGCAAGGACCACTTGCCCGTTAACGGACCCTTACCTGGATGGACTGATGGGAAACAAGAATGAAAAACCCAAAAAGCCTTAGCCTACCCTATACACAACTTTCTGCCCCAAAAATAAAGTTGTTTGGTGCGTAAGCTAACTTCAGAATCATACAACAAAGTCTCGCTGAAGTTGTAGAGAAAATTTTTATTGAAATAATAAGGCTAGGAAACGTGTAGTCTTTTGTTTGAGTGAAGCAGCATTATCTCTAAAGGCATTACTACACTTGTTTTACCTCTTGGCCTGAAAGTTATCCGAGCAAAAAGAAGCATCAAAAAAATATAGTTTAAATATTGATTGAGGACAATCAAAACGCTAAGTTTGGGGGAGTTGATAACATCAGTTTTTGTGACGTTTTTGCCCTTTATTTTGTTATCAAAACTGCCCTTTTTCTGCTATTTTCCTCTATTTTATTAGCATTTTCAAAATAATTGGCCAAGCAATGCTCTTACTCCGATTTTCCTATCTTTTACAGAATTTTCCTCACTTTTGTGCAATAAGGCCGATTCCGACCCATGAATAAGTCCAGACCCATCTCGGCCTCCCTGACGCCCGATACAGCCTCTGCCCGACACGGGCTGGGCGACACAAAGATGCTCGACGAGGAGATGCCACGCGACAGGAATGTGCCGGCCGACACACCTTCTACCCGACAGGGAGCCAAAGCCGCCTCGACGACCCAGCTCGTCAGGCGACACAACCACCCACCGGCAGGCGTGCCTCCCGCCACGTGACCAATAGCCAGCACCTTGCGCCGAGAAATGCTTGTATCGGCCGTCCATCTCCATCGACCGGCGTACAAGGGAGCTACGTGGTGCCTCGAGCACCATGTCTTCCCACCAACCAGCTGACTATAAATAGCAGCTACATGGAGCCGAAAAGACGGCTCGCATGGCTCGCATTCGGACAACTGACAGTTAGACAGTTGGGAGCTTGAGTGAGGAAACTCCGAGAGCACCCATATCGTGCCCCAGTGTTCGTCTCGG
Organism: Alisma plantago-aquatica; assembly: GCA_963693085.1. Taxonomy (NCBI): domain Eukaryota; kingdom Viridiplantae; phylum Streptophyta; class Magnoliopsida; order Alismatales; family Alismataceae; genus Alisma; species Alisma plantago-aquatica. Next base: position 219,613,179 of record OY856410.1, on the reverse strand, counting down.
GCGACACTAGGTGAGCTTCTCCTCATCCCGAGAGGGAGGGGACAGTTCACTTAGGACCGTCCCGGGCGACACTGTGGGCCGATATCGGTCGACATCACTGCCTGACACAAGTGACTGACATCAATAATGCTTAGCTCTTAGCCCGACACGATATCAACCCGATACGCTTAGTCTATCGAACGTGCCGCCTGAGAGGGTGTGTCATCCGACATGAGCGTATCAGCCAGAGCCCTTGACCGATGCAGTCGCCAGTCGGCGCGTGCCGCCCGAGAGGGTGTGTCGCCCGACACCTCTGTATCGGGCTAGGCCTCTGACCGATATCGGGTAGGAGAGCTACACCACCCTGTCGCCGTTCTACATCAAGGAGGCGACACCTATCTTTTAATTTTGTTATTTAATTCTTTGTTTATGCAATGAATTAAGACCTTTAAATGTTTATGGAAATGGAAAGATTCAATTACTTGTTGCTCTATGCTTGGTGTACAATGTTGGATTACTGCTCTGTTTAATATCCGAACCCTAGCTTGCATGATTTGGATCGCGTTTCGATTAGCTACCGAACCATTTTCCCGTCACAACAACTTCGAGAGTTGTGTTGCGGCTCTAGCGTTTGGTCCGATTCTGGAGTACGAGAGTGTCTGGAACGGAGCTGTTTTCTGTAACATTCCACTTTAACTGAAGCCCAACAACCTCGAGAGGGGTGTTGATGTAGAGGTTAGAGGTACCCGCTCTGAGAGGAGGGGTGCAGGGTCTTACCGCTACCTCTTGTTTTACTACAGTCTTATCCTCCGAACCTTGCCTGAGCTCTAGTCTTTATCTTTCTGCTTCTGTTGCATGAAAACCCCTAAAAACTGCTAAATGACTAAAACCTTAAATCTCTCTTATAGCTCCATTTGGAGATAGTTTTCTTGTTTATTTCGTGACACCTTACAGTTCCCTTTCGGGAATTTATATCTCTTTATACCTACCGAAGTGTAGCGTGTCGATTTATGGTTCTCAACACTACCCCCTTGTCCCTGTGTTCGACCCCGTATGACTACTTCGACCCCGTGAGCAAAGTTGTGGGGGCCTAGAAGGATTCAGGTTTATAAATGTAAAAGCTCGACTACCTCAAATCTGCCTCCAATTGTGGACGCGCGATTTAGACCGGTCAACCTCTCCTTTCTCGGTCAGTATGAGATTATTGGTAGTGACATTATGAGTCAATCTACAATATAACTAGCCCAGTGTATAAAGGCTCTTCACTATTGAGATATAGTGTGTATCATGTTGTCTTATCAAGGTATGGCCATTAATCAATCTTGATTACATCAAGGCATGGTCTGTAACCAATTCTGATTGTTTATTGAGTCAAGGTACAAGCACATTCTTGTTAGGGTTTGACCCAAAGTTATTCCTATTCTTCAGGGTATGGCCCATAGCCAATCATATTAGTTAAGGATACAAGAAAGTATTTCAACTTGCACCCTGCATATTCAAAAATATGCATTCTAAGTAGAACTCATTTCACCATTCAACAAATCCTGACACTGAATAGATCTATGGCCAAGGAAACTACATTTTTAGTTTACTTGATAGATTAAGTACATTACATCATCTTTTAGCATCAATCAAGTTACAAACATGAATTATATATAAATGCTACATAAAAAGGTGCAACATATCTTTCATGAAATCTTGTATCAATTGGAACATATCTTGTTATACTTATCCTGGGATCTCAGTCCCCTGAATACTTTATTGGGAATCGTATCCCTCCAACATTATCATTATCATGATTATATGGTTGGGCATCAAACCCTGAGGTCAATATTGAATAGTATTACCTCTCATTAGGCAATAACTAACTCTAGGTCATCAAACCCATATGCAAATCATACTTGTTTTACAAGTATATCTCATGGCTCACAAGGCCTTATATCATTTGTATTATGCTAAATCACCATAGCTCATACCTGGCTATGCTCATTATTTCATAACACATGCATTGTTAGGATTTCATAACAAATGTAATATCAAGTAAATATCATGACCTTGCCATAAAGAGAATCATTCACATTGCAAGCCTCACAAAATTTGGGTTAAGGTTATCCCTTATAACTGATTTAGGGTTTTCAAGTTCATATTTATCAACCAACCCTAGTTCATATCATAAGAAAAATATTATTGCCATAAGTGTTCAAGCATACTTCATCAAATATCATCAACTGGTTATCAACATGAGATATTATCCTTATCATGTGAGTAAAACAAGTTTCTTTCTCATCCTTACTAGGATGATGACTTCAACATACATATTTCATTGATTTGTTAGGGTTATCAACCTACACATATTAAAGTGCATTCATATCATTACATTAATGATGTACTCATTGATTGTATTCACAAAGTGTTAGCCTACACTCATCAAGATGTATCAGCCTTCACTCATCAAGGTGTATCTTCATTTCAATGTTTGTATCGACCTAGACACATGTACTTGTGTCGGCCAAGGCATATCCAATGTTATCATTTTAGTGATTCTTAAAGTAGTAATCTTTGTATGGTAATTCAACTATATCAGCCATAGTATATTTTTCATATCAGCCACTGACGTGTATTTTACTACGCGCTTAAACGCAAGTATACGCGTCGAGTAATATAGGCCTTGTGAGGCCCGAGTCGAACTCAGGGATATGTGAATTATTGGAAACTTCTACTAACTAATCGCAATCAGCTAGACCGATTAACAAAGTAGGGTTTTGTTGTTCAATTAAAAAGAAAATAAAAATCAAACAAAGAAAACAATCGATTAAAGGTTAATTTAATCAATTCAAAAGGATATCTTTAGGATGGCGGTTTCACCGCGGGTCAACATTGTATTAAGTTTCATATAATTCCTCACACTTCTCTCTCTATCCGGGTAGTGGCCTGAAAACAGAATTACCCACTGTCGTGGTGTAATTCACTACTTAGATTTAGGTTGATTCCACCGTCGTAGTAATCATTCCCCTAAACTAAGTGCATTAAAAACGGTCTCTCAGTTCCCACCATTAATTTTACAACTCCTTTGTCAAGGGTTTTATTAATTAATGTAGAATTTGTCTCTTTTCAATCGTTAATCCTTCTGTCGAAGTGATTAAGGGCATTAAGTTATTATTATGGTGATCAAGCATAACAATAGAAATGGAGAAAACGAATCTATACCACGGATTTGAGAGAAAAATATGAATTATTGATATAAAAATGTCATACAATGCATTCCCGGGCTACTCCCGGTCCTAAAGATTGAGGGTTTTAGCCTCTCATGTTCATCTCACACGAATACATGGTAGAAAATGGGGAATTCATAAGAAAAACGGGAAATAAATGGGAAAACCCCTGAACGGAGAAGAACCGGTGGATCCTTGGCGTAGAACACGAGCTTCCCCTGCCTGTCGGTGGTGGAAATCATCTTCGACAGCGTCCGAATCACCCGGGATGAGCTTCTCGGCCTCCGTTCTCCTTTCTCTCCTCCTCGGCACTCGTGCAATCCAAAATGAGATCCTCCTCCCGTCTGGGCGGCCGTCCTTAGGTATAAGTCCCTAATTAGGTCGTCAAATAACAACAACCGTCCGATCGAGATCAAAACAGATCCAACGAATATCTGCCGGCGTCGATACCATCGACGCGGGTCGATGGTATCGACCCGGCGGATTAGCGGGAGCTTTCCTTTCTTTTATTCTGAGCGCCTGTGGTGATCTCGATACCATCGACTTGTGTGTCGATGGTATCGACTCCTTTAGCATCGGTTGTTGTCGTTTAGCGACGCTGTAGCTCCCCTTGTGTCGATGGCATCGACTTGGGTCGATGGTATCGACAGTTTCCTCGCCAGCAACTTGAAGGGATCTCGATACCATCGACTTAGGTGTCGATGGTATCGACTCTGTATTGCTCTTCTCGGCTGACAACCTGTGGCTTGGTCGATGGTATTGACTTCCGTCGATGGTATCGACGGAAGCAGATACTTGTTTTTCCTGAAATTTCACAACAAGACCAAATAAATCCACACAATTTATAATAAGATGATAGATAATGCTCAAAATAGTAAAACAAAAGGAATTTGATATAAAATGATGGCAAAGACCAAATAAAGTGAATTATGCAATAATATCCATAAAAATGAGTAATTAAGGCACAAAACACATATGAAATAGGTCTCTAAATGCGACTCAAAATCATCGCATCAAACTCCCCTAAGCTTAAACATTGCTCGCCCTCGAGCAACTAATCCTTAGAATAGGATTGCAGATGTCAACTAACAATCAACACATCACCCCACATCCCACATGACTCCCACTGGACATTCTCAAACCGGCCTTTCCTAATCACAGAACAGTAATTACCCTACAGGCGACAATAATCATCAATAAAAGAAATTATCCTTCAAACCGATGAACACTATCACATAAGGCAGTTAACATAATAAAATTTGCCGATTCAGCATTAGTGCATCTTGTGATCGCCTACACTACGTTGCTCGCCCTAACTACCATCTACATGGAAGCAGTTCTCCTTTTAAACATGAGTGAGGAGAAAATCACGGTGGCCTACCAATCTGAGCAACGGGTGGATGGAATGGGTGGTTCATGGAAGAATTTGGAAGTATTACACAGTTTCAAAATGCATACAACAAAATGCCCTAATTGATGCCAATGCACATTGAAAATGCCCTAATGCTTAAAATTGGGTGGAATGATGCATGCACTAACCTTCCACCTCAAAAAGAGATAGAAATCTAATTAAGCCACATCATGTACTCAGTTTCCTTGTTATGCAAGTGATATCATGTTCCTTTCTCCCTCTTATTCCATTTCCTTCTAAATTCTCTTTTTTTCAATTTTTTTTTCATATTTTCAGATTTTTTTTTCTTTTAGCCCACATATCCATAATTGCTTAGAGATACATGTGTTAGGCTATTTTCTTCATGATTGGAAATCTTTGTACTATTTCGAGGGTATGGGACAATTTAGATCACTTTTCAAGACAAACTGAGGTACATGGTGTACTTATGCATGAAAATCATGAAAGTTATGAGTGCAACTACATGACATGCACCTAAAGGTAATGTGCATGAATCACTAAACATTTTTTTTTCATTTTATGCAAAAATATGAAAATAACAATGCAAATCCTATCTACATGCTATGCACGCAAGAAGGAATTAAAACTGTACTTTACTTCCAATTCTTTGGTGGATTATGGAAAAATATGAAGTGGAATGATCACAAGATTAAGTTACTGAACCTTAGAAAAATATCATGTGTCCCTCCTTACTGACATGTGTAGTAGTTCAAAGGGTTCTTTCTCGTATATCCAATTAAGGTCTCATTACCATTTGATTAGGTTTGGCTCAAACAACCGTTACTATCCACTTTTCATGAGTCAATGGGGGTGTAGGTGTGACATATTGCTTCAAAGTTGACATAATCAATCATTTTCATAGGACAAGTTTCCCAAGGACAACCAAGTTAAGCTATCCAAAAGACACAAAAATTTTGAAACTCCCTTAAATTTCCCATGAAAAATCGAGATGACAATTTTTACGACATCCACAATTACACTAGATAGATGTGGATCCTAAACAAACACTAAAATTGCAAGAACAAATAACAAAGCAGAAACTAAAAACAACTAAAGAAAAGATAAAAGATAGAGCTGTTCCAGCCACCCCCCTAAGCTTGAATTCGACTATGGCCTCATAGTCAAAAACCAACTTAAGGGTGGAACAGTGATACCCTGATCAATCCTGCGGAGGCGGTGGTGGGTATTGTGGTGCCATAGGATCCCAAGACGGGTACTCCCCCTGGAAGCTTGGATCATATTGGGTCCTCGGTGGAGGCTGTGTATAGCCTCCAAAGTAGTCTTGACTCCAGTAATGGTCAAAGAAGGGCTCCTGTTGCGTCTCTATCCGCTGCAACCGGGTGTGCATTTGCTCTTGGTTGGCGAGGATGAGCCGCTCGTTCTCGAACATAGCCCGTTGGTTGTCAAGTACCCGGCTTGTAGTCTCATGAATGCCGGTATACATACCCATGTGCTGCTGCTGAGTCTGCTGGATGTCCTGTAGCATGGTGTACATCCCCTGCATGGAATAGGGATCCGCGGTTGGCTGCTCGTACTGTGGTGATGGCGGCGGGGGCTGAGATGATGAAGATGCACCCGGATGCATCCTAGGACGCTTCCGTGGTGCCACACGTGCTCGAAGAGGTGTGAAAGCCTCCTCTTCCTCTGCAGCCTCGCCTTCTTGCTCGTCACCACCGTCGTCTTCCTCGGAGGACTCGATGGCTATGATTGGCCACCGGAAGTGCTACTTGCCCTCAATGTTGAAGACGTCGTCCGGTAGGGAGCTCTCCTGATAAGCTTGGTTGACGTGGCAATGAGCGTACGCCAACCCGTCCCGAAAAAGAATAAGGTTTGAACGGTGCAAATGTTGCACGTTCACCTTGCTCCTCGTAAAGATCGGAGTCATGGACTGAAGGTTCAGCCCCAAGTAAAGCGCCAACTTGGTGACAAGACCACCAAAATGGATTGGAGCCTTCCTTGTGCTCCTCTTCACCGCCAGGACGCGCTGTAGTCAGAACGCCCCCCAGTTGCACTCTTGACGTTTCAGGAGTGCGTAGAGAAAGAACATGTCACTCTCCTGAAACTTGCTCAAAGCAAGATCGCTTCGAGCGAAGAAAGTCAAGCTCAACATCCTATGCAGGACCTGGACGAACGGGTGCTCAAAATCCACTACCGCTGCATTATGGTAGCTCACAGTCTTTCCTGCCGACACTGTAACTAGCTCGGCGAAGATTTTATCGTAGTCGGTGCGGGCGTCGGGGCGTCGGTGATCGTTGCGGTTGTGGTTCCAGTTGAAGATGTCGTTGAATTGCTTCAACGTGATGTTGTAATTGTTGTTGAAGAGTCGGAAGGACACCCTTCCCCTAATCCACGTCTGGTCCGATGGTACCACGTCATTTGATACGACACAGATATCAAGAGACGCCATGAACTCATCCACCAGTTCCTTGTATGTGGGCCATTCGCCAAAAAACGGCTGCCCATCCGCATGACAGTCGATCTCATAAAGGCGATTGGTGTGCCGCGCTTGCCCGGCCAACACATAGGCCAAGTTGGCCTCGAACCCCAGCTCCTGGATCATGCCCCGGTCCACATATCGGGTGGGCTCGAACTTTTGCTTCATAATATCCTCATAGACCTTCCTCACATCCATGTTGGCATGAATTAGGCGTGGACGAGGGATGGAAGCAGGTGGGGGAGGAACAAACTCCTCGATCTCCATAGGGTGAGCGCTTGAGGACGACGCTCTGGCGGTGTGCACCATGGTTGCGAGAAAAGATGGGATTAGAAGAAAAGAGCTCGGTGAAGATGGAGAAGAAATTCTCCGCTCGATGAAGATCTCCGCTCGATGACGCTTCTCTACAGTCTTGGAGGGCTCGGGGGAGTGCTCGGCGCAAAGGAGGATACTTGCTCTGAAGGTGTGACGTCAAGTGACGATGCAAGTCCCCTTAAATAGGCTTGATCGGCGCCCCTGTTGACCCGTCGATACCATCGACGCGGGTCGATGGTATCGACACATCTCGCGGGTATCCGCCTCCCTCGCGAGTATCGACGGCTGATGTTTGCTGGATCGAGAAACCCGGATTGCTGACGGGTCGATACCATCGACGGAAATCGATGGTATCGACGCAGCACCCGGATCGCTGACGTGGCTGTTGCGATCGTCGTCGATGTCTGTGTGCGGATCGGTGACTTGTCTGTCGATACCATCGACGGGTGTCGATGGTATCGACTTGCCTTTATTGCGACACCGCCGTTGTGTTGCATTCAACCTGTGATGATGTCGATACCATCGACGAGGCCGTCGATGGTATCGAGTTGACTGAGCAAAATTCATCTGAATATCTCCATAGATCTCGATGGTATCGACTGGGGTGTCGATACCATCGACACTTTTATTGCGACCTGTCTGTGACCATGTCGATACCATCGACGGGGGTGTCGATAGTATCGACGCAGTGCGATTTCTGCTGGTGTCAACCTGAACCCATGTCGATACCATCGACGGGGGTGTCGATAGTATCGACCCTGCCTGTGCCTGCACATTCAACAAACAGATCAAGGTATCATTTTTAAACTAAAATTTAAACGAAATAAAAGCAATCTATGACTAAAATAAACTATCCTAATGTACCGATGGTTGGGTTGCCTCCCAACAAGCGCCCTTGTTTAGCATCTTAGGCTAGACGGGGTGACAATCATCATCTTTTCACCTTGGGAACTGGGCTTAGAGGATCATTTGGTAATTTGAATTCGACTCGATCTCCTCCAATACCCAAGGACAAAGTCCCTCTGCCTAAGGCAGTCACAACGTCTGCTGTTGCTTGAAATGGTCTTCCAAGGAGAATTTCACAACTTTGGATTGGTGGCATATCCATGATGACAAAGTCCACAGGGAATATGAATTTATCCACTTTGACGAGAACATCTTCACATACTCCATAGGGTCTCACTGTAGACCCATCTGCTAATTCAATTGTTGCAGCCAACTTCTTTATCTCTTTTAACCCCAACTTTTGAAATGTAGCCAAAGGCATGAGATTTATACTAGCGCCGGAATCACATTGCACTTTAGAAACATGTTGACCACCTATTGAACACGGAATGTAAAAACCTCCTGGGTCCTTTCTCTTCTCTGGTGAACTCCCGTGAATCATCGAGCTCACCGTCTCATTCATCCAATAAATTTCATCGTCTTTTATCCGCCTCTTCTTATTAATGATTTCCTTGATGAACCTCCCATAGGCGGGTACTTTCTCGATCATCTCCAATAATGGAATATTGATGTGGAGTTTTCAAAATATCTCCAGGAATTTTTCAAAGTGACGATGCTCTTTCTTTGACTTAGAATTTACCGGATCCGAAACATCAGCTGCAGCAACACGCCTATGAGGTGGCACATGAGCACTTTTCGGGGGTACCTCCCCTAAGCTTGCTTCAATCATTCCCTCGGATGTAGGCTTTGGCGAGACATAATCAATAGTATCAGCTTGTTGTGGTTCCTCTCTCGCCTCAGATGTCTCCACATGTGCACAAACAACCTGCACCTGCTCATCTTGCCTAGATGGAGATACCATACTCACAACTCTCTCTGATTTCCTGAAGAAATGATTTCCGCCCGACAATCTGTAGTACGTGCGTGGATACGGTATCGCCGGTGTTGCATTCACATTGAAAGTCATTTTTCTTTCTTCTACAACTTCTTGCACCTGAGATTCCTCATTTCTTACCACCGACATGTACTTAACCTGATGATGTGCTTGAGCCACGTTCGCATTCTCTGCTGGTTTCTGTTGATTGGCGTGCTTGATGGCCGCCACTTCATTTGAAATCTGTGCCACGGTGGTCTCTAATGCCCGCATCTGTGCTCCATGGCTTTGCAGCGTCTGCCCAAATTTGGTTAGAATGTCACCTTGAGATTGTAATTGTTTACCAAACATGGCCATCATCTCTTGGTTTTGCTGAACCATTTGACTTAGCAATTCAGTGTTCTTTTCCTCAGTTCTTTGCTGTGGTTTGGTATCCGGATCCTGCAGAAAATTATTTGGATCCTTCCATGAAAACTTTTTATCCTTTCTCCATGCATAGTCATTGTTTCTATAGCCCTGTTGTTGCATGAACTTCACTTGGACTTCCTCATCCTCAGATGCATCTTCCTTAGTTAGCAGCTTCTTGGCTAGAAGATCTAGCTTCTCGTTCAGCTCTCTCATTGCCTTTGACTCACTGGCAACTCTTGCTTGCTCAACTGGGCCTCTTTCTCTTTCTCCCCAAGATTGCTTTCGTGCCATATTCTTCAGTATTTCCCAGCATCTTGTATCAGTGTTATTTAAGAAAAATCAGGAGCCAGCCGAGTCCAAATTGCTTCTATCATGCTCGGAGAGAGCAAAGTAGAAGATCTTCACTTGGGTTTGCTTGTCCAGTCCATGGTGTGGACATCTCCTCAACATGACTTGAAATCGCTCCCAAGTCTCAGAATAAGTTTCACCCGCCTGTTGGGTGAAATTGTGGATCTTCCGAATCATATCATTGGTCTTCTCAGGAGGGAAGAACCTCTCGAAGAAAACCTCCACCATGTGATCCCATGATTCAACAAACTCGTCGTCGAGGTTATGAAGCCACTCTCTTGCCACTCCAGCCAAGGAACTCGGGAATAACTTGAGGTAGAGAACATCCTGTGGAAATCGATCTATCTTCACCATATCGCAGTTCTCCACGAACTGGCTGATGTGGGCCACTGGATCTTCATTTTTTAATCCGTGAAATGCGTTTGATTTAACCAGGTTAATTAGTGCTGGATCGATCTTGTAGGTTGGAATGTTTAGCCCTTGTTTCTTTATAGGCCCCTTTGATGCCGAGGAAGAAGACGCCTTGATCTTCTCCCATATTGTCTTTTCTTCAGCCATTACTTCTTCTTGTTCTTGCTCAGATTCAGAATTTATATCATTGTGGTGTTCCTCCTCGTAGTAGTCCTCGTCCTCTGGTCCCACAGATGGAACCTCAGGTGTGCGATTCACGTAGTCTCGACTACGTGTGTGCACCATGCAAAGTACCTGAAAAATGGAAATAGGGGTTCAGTACAATGCTTCGAACGAGTCAACACAATTATAGAGAAATAAAGGAATTTTTTTGAAATTGTTTTAAAATAAATAAAAAAAATGTGGCCTAGAGTGGCCGCTCTTAGCACTCAAAGTGCCAATAATTCGTCGTATCCCCGGCAACGGCACCAAAAACTTGACGTGTATTTTACTACGCGCTTAAACACAAGTATACGCATCGAGTAATATAGGCCTTGTGAGGCCTGAGTCGAACTCAGGGATACGTGAATTATTGGAGACTTCTACTAACTAATCGCAATCGGCTAGACCGATTAACAAAGTAGGGTTTTGTTGTTCACATTAAAAAGAAAATAAAAATCAAACAAAGAAAACAATCGATTAAAGGTTAATTTAATCAATTCAAAAGGATATCTTTAGGATGGCGGTTTCACCGCGGGTCAACATTGTATTAAGTTTCATATAATTCCTCACACTTCTCTCTCTATCCGGGTAGTGGCCTGAAAACAGAATTACCCACTGTCGTGGTGTAATTCACTACTTAGATTTAGGTTGATTCCACCGTCGTAGTAATCATTCCCCTAAACTAAGTGCATTAAAAACGGTCTCTCAATTCCCACCATTAATTTTACAACTCCTTTGTCAAGGGTTTTATTAATTAATGTAGAATTTGTCTCTTTTCAACCGTTAATCCTTCTGTCGAAGTGATTAAGGGCATTAAGTTATTATTATGGTGATCAAGCATAACAATAGAAATGGAGAAAATGAATCTATACCACGGATTTGAGAGGAAAATATGAATTATTGATATAAAAATGTCATACAATGCATTCCCGGGCTACTCCCGGTCCTAAAGATTGAGGGTTTTAGCCTCTCATGTTCATCTCACACGAATACATGGTAGAAATTGGGGAATTCATAAGAAAAATGGGAAAACCCCTGAACGGAGAAGAACCGGTAGATCCTTGGCATAGAACACGAGCTTCCCCCACCTGTCGGTGGTGGAAATCGTCTTCGGCAGCGTCCGAATCACCCGGGATGAGCTTCTCGGCCTCCGTTCTCCTTTCTCTCCTCCTCGACACTCGTGCAATCCAAAATGAGATCCTCCTCTCGTCTGGGCGGCCGTCCTTAGGTATAAGTCCCTAATTAGGTTGTCAAATAACAACAGCCGTCCGATCGAGATCAAAACAGATCCAACGCATATCTGCCGGCGTCGATACCATCGACGCGGGTCGATGGTATCGACCCGGCGGATTAGCGGCAGCTTTCCTTTCTTTTATTCTGAGCGCCTGTGGTGATCTCGATACCATCGACTTGTGTGTCGATGGTATCGACTCCTTTAGCGTCGGTTGTTGTCGTTTAGCGACGCTGTAGCTCCCCTTGTGTCGATGGCATCGACTTGGGTCGATGGTATCGACAGTTTCCTCGCCAGCAACTTGAAGGGATCTCGATACCATCGACTTAGGTGTCGATGGTATCGACTCTGTATTGCTCTTCTCGGCTGACAACCTGTGGCTTGGTCGATGGTATCGACTTCCGTCGATGGTATCGACGGAAGCAGATACTTGTTTTTCCTGAAATTTCACAACAAGACCAAATAAATCCACACAATTTATAATAAGATGATAGATAATGCTCAAAATAGTAAAACAAAAGGAATTTGATATAAAATGAAGGCAAAGACCAAATAAAGTGAATTATGCAATAATATCCATAAAAATGAGTAATTAAGGCACAAAACACATATGAAATAGGTCTCTAAATGCGACTCAAAATCATCGCATCAGCCACCCTATCTCTTTATGTTTTGGCCACCATATTCTTTCGCATATTGGCCACACCAACAACTAGGGTATCGATTTCACCACCAACTAGTGTATCGGCCTCAACATCAACTAGGGTATCATCCACTCTATCCACTAGTGTGTTGACTACATCATGAACAAGGGTATCAGCCATACCATCAACTAGGATATTGCCCTCACCACCAATTAGAGTATCAGCCTCCCCAATCAAATAGTGTATCATCCACTCCACATCAGCTATGGTATCAGCCTAGCTAACCCTTTGAATATCAGTCATTGCTCAATATCAGGTGTCAGCCTATAGGGTTTCATTTGTATCGGGTCAACCCTCATCAACACCTTACTTTCTTTCAATTATTGACATCACCATTACTTGGTATATCGACCAAGACCTTAAGGTATGCATTTCCCATACTTTATACAAGTATGTCAGGCTAAGAGTGTCGCCCATCACACATGGGTTGGGTTAAAGGGTGTTGGATAAATTGGACATTTACATACCCTTTGTTTTGATGATGACAAACATTTCACACTTGTGGATCTAACATGTTGTTTGAGTATTTTAGGGTTCAAGGGAACAAGGAAATCCTACTTAGTGGGAAGATGAAGAACAATGCAAATTGAAGATCAAATATGCTTAATTGTATAAATGTTCAAGATTGTACTCAAATGTAAACATTTGTACAAAAATATAATGTACAAGTACTTAGACATCATGTAAAGCAAGCGCTAGATCTTCCCTACCCACCTAAAACCCTTAGATAGATTTCCCCCCAAAGTTAGAGTCACCAACACACATTGTAACACACACTTAGTAGGTGATTCAAAATTCTAAAATAGGGACACCCTCGGTCGAAGAACTTGTCGACTAAGACACACTCCATCGAAGTTCTTGTCAACTGAGAACCACCTCAATCGAACTTGAGAGCACAGTTTAACAACTTACACATTTGTGCTCTAAAAGAGTCTTTGGACAAAAATATTCTCGACCAAGTAAACATCAGTCTAAAGCTTGTGACTGTTAGACTGAGCAGTTAGTAGTTGGGAGTAGGAAATAGATGTTGCAATACTTTTGCCTTAAACCTATGCTCATTTAAATAAAATCTTGGCCAAGACACAGTTCGGTCAACCAAATTGTCCACCGAGTAGTGTTCTAGATTGTTCTTTTCAAGCAAGAACAAATTAGTAATTTCTAGCCAACTTATGTACAACTAACTTCTAGTTAAGCACTAAGAACACTCTATATACTCCCTAGAACACCCCTAGACACTTGCAAACCATTACTATCAATATGAGAGGCCTTAGGACACCAAAATCACCTAAGCTACACTTGAGCATCCACTATTGAGAGCAACAAAGCTAGAAATTATTTGTCATCTTCAACCTTGTGCTCTAGAGTTGTGTCCTATAGTTACAATATCCTAGCCACCACATATAGCTACGTCCATGCTATGTGGATAGGAGATATAAATGCTTGATATTGGATCAAAGCATTGTACTTCATTGGATAAGTATTTTCTTTCTTCCAATCTATTTCTTTTTTATTATACTTTGTTCTCCTTGACTACTCCTAGGGTTTGAGGCTGTTGAAAGGAGGTTACTTGGTACTACTTCAACAAAGTGAAGGTTGCTCCTAGGTGTACTTGAGATTACTTAAAGAAGGCTGCTTCAAAGGAGATTAGAGCTACTTCTAGGTGAACACTATCTCAAGGTTGTAGAGATACTTCATGGTGGTGAAGGCTACTCCAAGGATTGCTCATGGTTACTTCAAGAAGGCAACTTTAAGGGGGTTGAGGTTAATTCAAGGTGAAGGCTACTTTGAGGGGAATGTGACTATATTTTATGTAACATCCTTTAGAGGTAATAAAATAAATCACTTTTAAAATACCAATTGGAAACAATTTGGTAGTAGAATGACAACCTTTGATTCAAAGGTTGGAACCACTCTAAACCCAAGTGTATTCCTTGTCTCCCCCTCCTTCTTTGGTTCAGTGTTATAATTGTTTCAATTAACTTTAAATTATCCAAAAATCTCTATTCACTCCCCCATCTAGATCTTTCAATTGGAATTAGAGTAGGTCTTCAAGGAGCCATAATAGGACTTGAAGAATGGGGGACTTTGTACTTCACAACATTAACCTTGAAGGAACCTATGTGAGTGGGAAACCACCCTTTGATGGAAGCAACTACACTTACTAGAAGAGAAGGATGCAATTTTAGTTCCAAGGGATTAGCTTGGACCGTTGGAGGATGGTATCTACACCCTATGTACTTCCCACAACGGAATATGCAACATGGATCCAAATATCATAAAACAAGTTCAATTAAATGCAAAGGTGGTAAGCATTTTATATTGTTCTATTTTTTTAAGTGAGTTTAATAGAATATATTCATGTGATACAACTTATTATATACGTCATAAAATCTCTATAACACATAAGAAACTACCCAAGTTAAACACACCAAAATTTATATGCTTAAACAAAAGTTTGAACAATTTTGTATACTACCTAATGAATCTATTAGTGAAATGTATGCAAGATTTTCTTACATTGTTAACAGTTTAAGTGCATTTGGTAAATATATAAGTGAAGAAGATGAAGTGTCCAAAATTCTTAGATCTTTACCTCTAAGATACAAGCCAAATGTGACATCCATTAAAATATCTAATGATCTCACCACAATGAGGATGGAGTAGCTCATTCGCAATCTAGAGACTCATGACGTAATTCTTGAAGAAGAAGAAAAATTGGAAGTTGAACACAAGAAGGAGAAAATGAATGACATTGCTTTTAGGGCATCAACTAAAGAAACCAATGAAATAAGTGGACATGGTAGTGAAGAAGAGGCACTCATTGTAACTGGTAAGCAATATAGAAGGTTTGAAACTAACAAAAATACTTCTACTTCTTCTACTTCCCTTAGGTGCTTTGAATGTTGTAAGAAGGGACATTTAAAAAATGAGTGTCCCAGAGTCAAGAAGGGAAAGAAATATTCTATCTAGAAGAAAGAAAAATTCTACAAAGTAGCTTGGGATGACTCGAGCAATGATAGCAAGAGTGAGGAGTAAGTGGAATGTCTCATGACCAAATAAGATAGGGCACGATGTTTCATTGCAACAACAAATGAAGAAGAAAATGAGGTAAGTCTAATTTATTTATCTAAAGAAGAGTTAGTCACCATTATTGAAGAATTACATGATAAATATGTTGATTGTAAAAATAAATTAAAAAGGCTTACAAATACAAATGAAGATTTGTATTCTAGATTGAATGATCTTACTTTTGAAAAGGAATGTCTTATGACTGAAAAAGCTACTTTGAATTCATCTATTAATGATTGCAATATTAAGTTGCTTGCTCTAGAAACTAACAATAATTTTCTCTTCCAAGAAAAGGTTGAATTGCTTGCCAAGAAATATGATCTTCAAACTCAACCTATTCTATGTACTCAGTTGGATTATGATGCTATTGTCAATGAAAGAGATAGTTTGTTATCTAATCTAGATCAAGCAAAAAGAGAATAGATGAAATTCCTAAGTTGTAAAAGGATATTAGTAGCTTGAAAAACAAAGATGTTCTTGATAAAATCATGAAGGACTCACCCTGCCAAATTGGGAGGAGAGGCCTAGGTTATGTGCCCAAAGATAAGTCATACCAAAAACCTAGACCTAAAAAGACTCATTAACCCAAAACCAAAGTCATGTATGTACCTAAAAACAATCTAGCTCATGACTACAATGTTAAAAAGAGAAATCAAATTGACTTCATCTATTGTCATTATTGTTTACATCTTAGACATTATTCATTTTCATACTTTTACAAGAAAAATAAGGATAAGGATGTTGTTTGGGTTTCAAAACTTCAAACTTAAAAATAAGGAACACTTAGTTGATTTTTGAACTAAAACTTAATTTTAAAATCAAAATTGTCTTATCTCAACTAAACCAAGCCTCAACTTGTATATATTTGTATGCTTTAATTAGAAATAACATTCTTTGCTAAAAATTGATACAACACACAGAAACCCTCTCTTTCAACAAAGTTCTCAAGTGAGACTCTCTTCAGTCGAAAAGATAGTCGACCAAGAGTAAATGTATTTTGTGGCAAATCATTTTGGCTAACACAATATCTTGACCAAAATATCATTCAGTTGAACAAATTGTCGACCGAGTATCATTTTGTAAAGAAATTATCAATAAACTTGTGATTATAATCAGTCTTGTTAAACTCCTCAAATTAGCTATTCCAAAAAGTCTTAATAAATTATCGTAACCAAAAGGACCACTATATGGGGTCTAAAACTTTATACTTTGTCGGTCTATAAAGGTTGCTCCAAATATGACCGGAAATGAGAAGACATCTATGCATATGGAAACAAGATCACATTTGGAGAAAGCTTCAAAGGTAAAACTAATGGCATAGGTAATGTTGCAAAATTCACAAATGTGCTATATGTAAGAGAATGAACAAGATTCATAGGAAAATATCAAAAGGAAAAATAATTGTGTCTCTCAAGTTTGTGAAAACTATAATATATTGTTTGTGAAATGAAAAGATTGTTCACAAAATTATCTCAAAATTAATTAACTTGAAGTACCATAGCATTTTTAAGCTCACAAATTTTTGGTTATAATGTGCATATATTTTCTCTCTTAATTGGAATCTATACACCTGTAACACCCGGGCCCACTGCCCAAGGCTCTAGTAGAGTTTCAGGAATGACGACTGGCCCCACAGACCACCACTAGCCTTAACGGCGCACTTTGTCCACACTGACGCGCAAGCCAGGATCAACTTCCCGACTGGTCACCCATCCCAGTACTACTCCAAGCTGAGCACACTTAACTATGGAGTTCTTAGTGATGGGCTCTCAGAAAAGGAGGTGCACCTTGGTGATATGGGTAGTCCAATCATTCCTTTTAAGATCATGTTATCCAAGGCCTCAAATCCTGGGATGTTACAATCTCCCCCACTTAGACTCTTGACGTCCTCATCAAGGCTCAACTATATGGCCTCATAATCTGACCCCATTTCAGTGCAGACTCTTGACGTCCTCGTCAAGGCTCAACTATATGGCCTCATAATCTGACCCCATTTCAGTGTAGACCCACAATGGCCCATGGACACCCAGCTCTCGTCCATGGTTACCAGCGCAAGGGTGGCTCCATCTCGTCTCTACGGATATCCCTTTCGAGCTTAATGTGTCTTTTAAGTTCCTCATCTCACATTTTCATCTACTTCTCATCTTTTTCTTAAAAATCTTTGAAAAGAAAAGATTAATAAGATAAGTAAAATGTGAAACTTAAAATTGGTAATCAACATGGTGTGGTGGTATGGGACACTACCCATGTGAAACTTAAAATTGGTAATCAACATGGTGTGGTGGTATGGGACACTACCCATGTGAAACTTAAAATCAGTAATCGACATGGTGTGGTGGTATGGGACACTACCCATGTGAAACTTAAAATCAGTAATCAACATGGTGTGGTGGTATGGGACACTACCCATGTGAAACTTAAAAATCGGTAATGAACATGGTGTGGTGGTATGTGACACTGCCCATGTGAAACTTGAAATCATGAATAAGAAAGATAAGGGATGGTCTAGGTAACCCAATCTCATATGCATGTGGGCATGAGGAGCATAAAACTTATGTGATAAGTCTTAAGAGATATAAAAACCAAATAGTTGAATATATCAGAAAATGAAAAGTTGGAATATAACTTTCTCAAACTCCTCATGTTGTCTCTAGAAGTTTAGTGATGGTGGCCAAGCCCCTAGAGGGGAAGGCCGAGGTAGCACGAAGCCCTGGAGGGAAGGTGATGCAAGTTCATTAAATGGACAGAGACCATGAGGGGGGTATTCTAGAGATTGAGTAAACATGGGTTGATGATAAAAGTTATGCCTAATGAAAAGAAAGAAAAAAATGTTAGGCATAAAAGAAAAGAAGATATCCATGAAACCTTTAGGGTTAGTGTGCCAACCTGGGGTGGGTCAACCCAAAGAGTGGGAAGATGACCTATGAGGGAGGTAAAACCTAGATCTTGGGATCAGGTTGTGGCTAGAGAGCCTAACCCCCTCCTATGAGCCAAGAAGGCACCCTAGGCTAGTACTTTCCCTTAAAAGGTAAGTGAATAAATGTAATTAAGTTGAGATAACCTTAATCCTCACCTAGAGTAGTGAAGAGTTAAAGATATAAAAAAATGAAAGCACTTAAATTCTTTTAACCCAAGGATGTCAACTCTGAGTGACACAATTGGTCAAGCCCAGGAGGGAAGACCAGTAAGGCACCAAGCCCAAGAGGGAAGGTGGCCTAAGTGGACGACCAAGCCCAGGAGGGAAGGTCATGAAATGGTCAAGCCCAGGAGGGAAGACCAGGCAGGCACCAAGCCCAGGAGGGAAGGTGGCCTAAGTCCACAATGCAGTTGTTTAGGATCAAGCCCCTAGAGAGGAAGATCACAGAGGTCAAGCCCAGGAGGGAAGACCGGCATGGCACCAAGCCCTGGAGGGAAGGTGGCCCGAGCCCAATGATGGGACAACACTGCATTATGTGTACTCAAAAGAGAGATATGAAGGCAATTCTGGTTAAAGAATTAAATAAGAGAATAATGTGCTTAAAAGATGTGACATATCAAAAGAAACCCTTAGGGAGGGTAGAGTCCTAATGCAATCCTAGGGTCAAGTAGGGTGTATTAGAGGTACATTGGACCGATGGGTTAGGAGTTGATTGTTCCCTGAATGCACAAGACCATGTGGTCGGGAGGTAAAAGCTAGGTTTATCCAAGGTACATGACTCAGGAGATTAGCTACCTCTATGAGGATCATGTAGCCTAATGGGTGAATATGAAAGGCACTCTCTTGATGCATAAGGATGAGATCACTCCAAAAGAGTACCTATACCCCTAGAGACCCCAAGTATTTGGATAAGGCTCATAATGATACATGAGATGTAAATATAAAAGATATAAAGAAGTCATGAAAAACTTAGAGAAGTTGGGTCCTAACTTAAGAGTAAGAAAAGGGACACTTGACTCCATGAGATAGAAGAATGCTATAAAATCAAGAACAAGTAAGTTTAGTGTCATATAGAGTATGATTCAACTTAATGTGTGAAAGTGAAAGGTAATGTGTGGATGTACTATCTCCGCTCTTGGAATGGAATGAACTTTGTATTTGGGCTGCATCCAAATGCTAATTTCATTTCATTATAAGGGAGGGAGATTGGATAGACACACGTTATGCTTAAAATTTAGAATAAATATCTTAAGATAAATGTGTAATGACGTGAACTAGGGTTAGAGGTGTTACCTCACCCTTGTGTGAAAATAATGTGTAATAGGTTGGAAACCTAGGTGAAAAGAGAAATCACCAAGTAGTAATGAAATCACAAAATAAGAATGAAATCATAAAGTGATGATAAGATGTGTATATTATAGAAGTGGATATACTTGAATTTCAATTCAAGTGTCAATCTTAGTAATAAAATGAAAATCGATATAAAATGGAAAAGTTGTTAAAGATGTCTAAGTAGGGTGCTAACCCTAAGACTTGAAACTAATAGGAATATCATTCACCTAGGCTTGGTAGGCCTCAATTTTGAGGACAAAATTCCTTTTAAGGAGGGGTGAATGTAATAACCTCAAATTTTGGTAAAATTGAATAATATAATTGGACTATTAATATTATTGGTGGAATAATAATATGCATCATTCATATGCTATGGGTGCTTGTAGCATGAGTTAAAGTAATAAAAGGGATTGAATGTTTGTTGGTTTGCAATAATCCAATAAGGAAGGGAGTCCTAAAGTAATGAACGATTGATATTGTTAAATATCCAATTATGTGGAATTCTCTAGAAAAGAGAATTATCGTGCAAAGAAATGTTAATAGCTTTATAATTGTGGAACAATTGAATTATATAAACAAATTTGTTTGTACTTTTACCAATAGTATTGTTGTTGGAATAATAGTGTTAATCACCTTGGTAGCAAGGGTGATCATGGCATAAGATAATCAAATAGAAGAATATTCTTGAAAATTGACGAAAAAGAACAATTCATGAGTTAATGAATTGTTCTAAATAATGCCTAAAAAGAGCATGTTTTGCATGGAAAAATATATTAACGAGTTTAAATGCTATAAAGAGAAAGACGGTTTCCTAAATCAATTAAAAGATAAGAGTTTTATATAAGAAGGATGGTTTCTTTTTAAGGAAGTAGAAAAGGAAGTAATCACCTTCCTTCCTTGTGTAGTTGTGTGGCTAGCATGCTAGGAGGGGCATGGAAACCCGACTCCTCAAACCCTACCCCAATGCTATAAAAGAAACTCCACCCCTCCTTCTTTTGGGGGATGTCTTGCATTACATATAGACCTAGGACATCGCTCATGGAGGGTTGACAGATCGTGGAGGCTGGCCACCATCCCGAGCCCCCACATTGTGCCTTGATCTAAACAGACAACCCCTGTAGGAAGCTCTAAGATCTTGCCCATCCCTATCATGATGCGCAACACCTCCCTTTTCATCATCGCACGTGAACCCTCCAGAAACTCGATAACCTCAGGATGGGGAACAGAGTTACCCACACAACCAGAGGTTCCTCGTCACCGGCAGTCCCAGGAGGAAAGCCTAAGACCATAGCGCCGCTTCTCCGACAGGGGACTGGCAACTCCACGGACTGCTTCTCTGCGAGTTCTGACAATCACCATCACAAGCCACCATGGAAGGAGACAGGTGGGTGCTCGCAGCAGTGCCGGCAACCTGGCGTCCTCTGACGGTGTCAGGGCGGAGGGGCTTCGTCGCGGATGAGACAGGCCAAAGGGGGGGCGGTCAGGCACAGGTAGGAGGAGACACGGCTGATGGCGGTCTGTAGTAGGAGGAGAGAACTTGCTCACGGACCAAGAATCTTGGCGGCAGAAGTGTCCGCTGGACGTTTGACGCATGCTGCATCGGCAGCAGCGCGACCTGCCTACACCTGGGTTGCCATCGCGTGAAAGACACGAGGGAGAGCAGAAGGATGAGGCGACGGAGTAGGCTCCTCGATGGAAGGAGGGCACGAAGTTGTACCTTCCGGAGAGAGATAGAGAAAGATGGAGACAGGGGGCGTCGCTCGGGAAGCGGGCGTCGGAGGTAGCGGTGTCAGGCGTTGATGCGTGCGGACGAGATCTGGTGGATTCACGTCGATCGTAAGGAAGAAGGAGATTCACAGTTGTTTGACCCTTCTGCCCCAGGGTGCCTTCCTGGAGAACAGGGACCTAGAGGTAATTACACTCTATTTCTGTAACTTAGCCAAATAGATGAAAACATCCTTATGTTGACGTGTCAACGGTTCATTGGTCAGTTTATACCTATCTTGCAATTAATCCAGCTAATTAATGGTAACTCCAAATATAGCAAAATTATATATCTTTTTGATCGGAAAAATGAGAGGGATCTAAATAAAATAATAGCAGAACTTGATTATGCTTCCTGTTCTAAAAGTATGTACAATACATAATTAGATCTGTTTAATATAAAGGAAACCTAGATCTGCCTTAATCTGATGATTAATTGAATACTTTCATTCATGTTAGGCTAACACCTGATCTTTCCATGTATAATGATTAAAACATTGATAACGTTGAATAATGGATGATTGTAGATTAATAATGTTATTCATGTTGTTCTAGGGTTTTAAAACCAATATGGACATCTTGCTATGATCATAATGTTAGTAATATGATTTAGGTGTCACAGGTAATCTAATGTGCTTATGTTGATAATTAGGTTTCACCTAATATGCATAATTGAGTTTGTAATCTTAGAAACCACGATATGATGGAATTAGGGTGTGTAGCCCTAATCCCTAGTCCAAAAATGAGATAGTCCTAAACTCTAGTTTAGGAGCGCATCTAGATCTGAATAATGTAATATGAATACATGGTGACACATATGTAGTATGTATATTTCAGATCGAATGCTTTGTTGCTTGGATGTTTGGATACAGTCTTAAAGTACATGTGATATATTTTGCATGGTTTATGCGATGACAGAAGGTACGTGGTTACGCTTATGATTACATGTATCGAATTCCGAGATTGCCGATGTTTCTCGATGAGATTGAACGATGAATAAACTGTTTGCTTGTTTATTTAGTTCTTGCAAACTATAAAGTTCTTATGAGTATCATGTAAAGTAAATAATTAATTTCTGAACCCTGGGTCAGACTGATCTTAAGGGTAATGCACACAAGCCTTGGAGGGATAGTGATTACACCTGAGGTAGTGGACCAGATAAGGGTTAGAATATGAAAAGGAGTTTATATTCAAGATAAAGATGTTTTCTTATATCTGTACTTGTGATTATTGTTTGAACCCACGTACCAGTATAGAAATATACTGATCGCGTATTTGTTTGTCGACGTTTTAGGTATCAGATATACTTGATTCGTGGACATGAGGGTACAGATAAAGATGTTGAAGACACTACAGTTTAATCATGAAGGTTCAGTCTTAATGGTTTATCTTCACACATGCAAAAGTTATTTATATTTAAAAGTTATGTAACTCCTTAGAGGAGCTTTTTATCTAAACATGTAAATATTTGATCATTAATGGAAATTATTTACTATTTTGTATTATTTCATGAATCTGATCCTGGAAGTTATGATTAACGATCTGCGACTTTAAGGTCATTTAGACACTCAAAAGTGTGGGTCATTACAACACCAATTCTAGCTTAATATACCCTTAGTTGGTTATAAGATCTATCTATTAATCCCACTATAAGCCTAAAGGAATCTCATATCATTTTAGGGCTTAACATCCCTTTAAATGGTTGAGAAATTATTCTTAGTGTTTGAATTACAACCAAACTTGACATTTTTTTAAAAGAGGTATGATATTGACTTACTTGTTGCTCCCCTAGAAAATATACTCTTTCACATATATGCTCAAAATTCTTAAGTGAATTTCATGTTATTTGCATAAAATTCTAACAATGTTTCTTTGATAGTAACAATCATTTATTATCATGGACAAGTAAATAAACAAGCTCAAAACTACTCACAGACTCTTGTTCAGTCAAACATATTGTGGACCGAGATGATTCTCAGTCGACAAAATTGTGTACTAAGTTCTACTCGGTGGAACCCTTGGTTGACAAGGTGTTTTTGAACTGAAATTCCCTTAAAACGTTTTCAAAAACCAATTTTTTTTACAAAAAGGACCCTCATTTTTGCAATTTTTGACTGAATCTCCAAACTAACAATAACTTTTTCAAACTTCAACGGTCGACCAAACTGGACGTTGTGAGGAGAGTCTTAAGAGAGCCATTGGGCTCTCGGTCGATGAAAAGGTCGACCGAGAAGGTCACTGATTTGCTATAAAAAGGACCCCAATCTACCCATTCTACTCACACTTCACTTGCTGTCTTCTCCACTTCCTCTCTAGTGATCTTTAGATCTATTCTTCAACAATACTCTTGCATTACCATCCCTAGTTCTTCTTCCACCTCCACTTGCTCAAGATGTCTTCATCATCAGTATGTGGCAAGAAGAAGCAAGTAGCAATGAGGAAGGGAAGACAGGTCACTCCAGCCTTGAGCTTCATGAACGGCATCACCTTCAATGACGTTGCTGCTCTAGAACATTACCTCAAGCTCACCTCAAAGACCCCTCTTACTCTACGCTCGATGAACACCAATGACTTCATTACACTTCTTAACCTCCCCAAGCTCTTCAAGTTGTAAAAGTTGACCGAGTTTCTCGAACCATCCTTTCATTTCTGGTCCACCCAAGTAGTAAATGAGGTCTATGCTAATCTTACTAGGGACTCCAATAATTCCTATTTGACTTCCATGGTTGATGGGTTAGGATTCTATTTTTCTAAAAAATACATCCTCAAAATGTTAGATATATGTGAGGAGGAATATGGAGATTTCATAGATTTAACCACCAGAAACCCTTTATCCAAAATCTCCACCAATGATAACACCATTATCTTAGGAGATGTAAAAAGGGACATCTTCCTTCCTAATACTTCATGTCATGAGAATAGGGGAACCTACTATGCTACATCTCTCTCCCCTGAAGCTAGGGTAGTAAACCTCAGTATTTCCCACAACATCTACACTAGAAAAAACAAAAATGAAATCCCACAATTTAGGATGTACCTAATCTATGATATCCTAGAGAGTATTCTAGTCAATTTCATTTGCATTATTATATCCAACATGTTTGAATTCTCTGGAAATCCTCCCTATGCTAATGTTGTGTGTCAAATCATTTAGTTTTTCCTAGAAAGAAACCTAGAGGATCTCAACTACAAGTGTGATAGGAATCCTCAAAAACTCACCAAACGCACCATAGATAAGATGGGTCGTGAATTTGGACACAAGTGGGCTAGGACTTAAGGAGAGACATTCACCAAAGCAAATCCTCCACCTCCTACTCCTCCTATCTACTCCATAGAAAATCTATCAAATGATGTGTGTTATCTCAAAGGGGCTAGCTTTCACCTTGGGAGACAATTAGATTACAATCACATGCCACAACCTATCTTAGTGAAAGAATGCAAGCCTTGTCTCCCAATGTTCCCAACACATATCCATATCACTCTATCCCAGGAGTCTCTATCCTTTTAACCCTTCAATTCAATACACCCAAATCCCACAGCCACCATCACATGATCTTTCCCATACTCAATGCTCACCCATGCAACTCCAGGACATTTTGGCCCACTTTAGGTTTGATAGGGTACCTACATTTCTGGAGGCATATGCTTTTACAAAGATAGGTGCACTTGATTGGAAAACACTTGTCAAGTAATATGGTGATGCTCCATTTCTTGGGAAAGATCCAGAGGCTGATGTGATCTTGCAATCCTTAAAGTGATGTTATCCTATGTAGTGAGTAGTACTACTTATGTAATCATTTCTAGTGAAGTCTATGATTTTATCTTATGTCGCTATCAATGTAATCGAGCCTGTTTGTGTTCCCCTGATCATGTTAGTAAAATATATCTTGTGGCTTTCATTGAAAATTTTCTATCCCTTTGTTTTGCATCTTGTGTATCACATTGAGGGGGAGTATCTCATTCAGGGGGAGTAAAATGTTTATATGGCTATCTTTTTTAAATAACAAAGGGGGATAAATAATGTAAAACAAAATAAATTAGTTTATTCTCTCTTGGCTTAACATTAATTGATGTTATATTCTTTAAAGAGATGGATACTATGTTCCATATCTCTTTAGGAATAATTAGCACACATTTTATGAAAACAAGAATATGTTCTTCATATCGGGTAAATCTCAGGTATGAAACTCATCTCATTTAAATCATTTTGATTATATTTTAGAAATGTTTGTCATCTTCAAAAAGGGGGAGATTGTTGGATAAATTGTACATTTGCATACCCTTTGTTTTTATGACGACCAACATTTCACACTTGTGGATCTAACCAGTTGTTTGAGTATTTCAGAGTTCAAGGGAATAAGGAAATCCTACTTAGTGGGAAGATGAACAATGCAAATTGAAGATCAAATATGCTTAATTGTGTAAATTTTCATGAATGTATTCAAATTTAAACACTTGTACAAAAATATAATGTACAAGTACTTAGACATCATGTAAAGAAAGAGTTAGACCTTCCCTACCCACCTATAACCCTTAGATAGATTTCCCCTCAAAGTTAGAGTCATCAACACACAATTAGTAGGTGATTCAAAACTCTAAAATACAGACACCCTCAATCGAAGAGCTTGTTGAACGAGACACACTCAGTCAAAGTTATTGTGACCAAGAACTACCTCAGTTGAACTTGAGAGCACTGTTCAACAACTTACACATTTGTGCTCTAAAACAATCTTCGGTCAAAAATATTTTCGACTGAGTAAACATCGGTCTAAAGCTTTAATCGTTAGACTGAGTGGTTGGTAGTTGGGAGTTGGAAATAGACATTGCAATACTTCTACCTTAAACCCATGCTCAATCAAATAAAATCTCGACCAAGACACAGTTCAGTCAACCAAATTGTCGACCGAGTATGGTTCTGGATTGTTCTTTTCAAGCATGAACAAATTAGTAATTGCTAGGCAACTAATGTACTAGTTAAGAATTGAGAACACTCTAGACACTCCCTAGAACGTCCCTAGACACTTTCAAACCATTCCTATAAATAGGAGAGGTCTTAGGACACCTAAAGAACCTAAGATACACTTGAGCATCCACTATTGAGAGCAATAAAGCTAGAATTCACTTGCCATCTTCATCCTTGTGTCGTAGAGTTTTGCCCTATAGTTACAATAATTTTTTTTTCTTTGCATATAAGGCTTATGTTGTCTTTTATGACATTAATAAATCTTTTTTTCTTTGCATATAGGGTTAAAAACAGTCCAACTTCTCCTTGTTCATATTTAAATTCACTTTAAATCATAAGATAACAGTGAATTTATCTAGTTCGCACTATCCCTGTATTTATTGTGTGCTTTCTTCTTGACATTGTGATATTGCGAAGTATAAACAAAATTATTTTCAAATTATCGTGTCTTAAAATTGAATTATTATTAATTTATCACATCTTTCTCTTTCATGTATAAGGTATCACTGGAACTAGGAGGCAGAGTTCTAAAACCCAACCCGGACCATTCGGTTCAACCAGTTGGAGTGTCACCCAGCCAGTGCGGCAGGTTGGGTGAGTTGTATATCAATTTTTGAGGAAAAAAAGCCAGAAACCCGGAGAGCCACCTGGTCAAACAGATTTTGGCTAACCCGAGTGGTTTTGTACCGCTAAGAATATAATGCTTAAACCCCTACAAAATGAAAAAAAAAAAAATGTAAAACCACACTTCCAGTCCCAACACCCCATGTCTAGAGATATCCCCCCGACCCCTTCTTCTCTCGACTAGGGTTGTAGCCACAAGCCATTGGCTAGAGATCAACGAAGGCCTATTGGAGCCTGTGGCTTATTGGATGAGTGCAACAACACCTTATCTCTCTGCCATAGACTCCCCTCCTTTCTCAGTGCGGCCGCTTTACCATCTACGTGACCGCTGCCGGCTATTCCTAATCCACACAGTCGCCGCAGTGCTCTTTTATTGTTCTATGGATTCATTCCTTCTAATTCTTGTTGGTAAGTACTCTATTTCTTTATCACTTTCCTCCCTCTCCTCTCAAATTTCGTTCTATCCATGATCTGATGATCTTCTTCCCTAGTTCCCTCAAATTGTGTTTTGCTATTATTTTATGTGGAATAGCTTTGGGAATTGGCAAGCTATGCAGGCGATAGCTTATAAGGGAGTATATGAAGAATTGAAGATTGGTGACTGGAGGTATTTCTATGTATTGTTATTGTGCTACACACTGCTAAAGGGAAAAGAGTGATGTGTTGCAACTGCTCGAGCACTACTACATTTTTGTCCAATAATGTCGCTACCCGTAGGGTTGGTTTTTCAAAATAACTGACCTTATATGTCTATAAAAAATGGGGGCAGCACTTAAGAACTCTTGGGTAGATTTTCTTAATATAATCGACCTTGTAGTGTATCTTTGTAGGGTCGGTTTTCCAAATAACTGACCTTATATGTCTATAAAAAAATTTGGGCTCCACTAAAGACCACTTCGGTCAGTTTCCTTAAAATAACTGACCTTTTAGTGTATCTCTATAGGGTCGGTTTTCCAAATAACCGACCTTATATGTCTATAAAAAATGTAGGTACCACTTAAGACCACTTGGGTCGGTTTTCCTAAAATAACTGACCTTGTAGTGTATCTCTATAGCGTCGGTTATCATTAAATAACCGATCTTATAGGCAATGTGATCAGAAAGCCGACCCATTAAGTTTCATGTAGTAAAAAAATGCTCAATTTTGGTTTCGCGCCTCGATCTATAGGGTCGATTTTAAAAAACCGACCTCAGAAGATCTCTAAGATAGTACTGTGTCGGTCGAGAATTTTCTCGAATGAAATTTCTCGGTCGACAAAATTCTTGACCGAGACACAAATTTGTCTCCATTTTGCCTTCGTGCGTGTATAAGTACTTCTAGGGTCAGTGTTTTTCTTATAAATGACCTTGTAGGGCATCTCGGTCGACAAAATTCTTGACCAAGACAAAAATTTGGCTCCATTTTTCTTTCGCGCATGTATAAGTACCTCTAGGGTCGGTTTTTTCCTTATAACCGACCTGGTAGGGCATCTCAGTTGAAAAAATTCTTGACCAAGACAAAAATTTGGCTCCATTTTACCTTCGTGTGTATATAAATACCTCTAGGGTTAGTTTTTTTCTTATAATCGACCTTGTAGGGCATCTCGGTCGACAAAATTCTCGACCAGGACAAAAATTTGGCTCCATTTTGCCTTCCCGTGTGTATAAGTACCTCTAAGGTCAGTTTTTTGCTTATAACCGACCTTGTAGGGCATCTTGGTTGACAAAATACTCAACCGAGACAAAAGCGTGGACACCACTTCATATGTAGTGTCAGTTTTCCCCTGTTGACCGACGCTATAGGTTAACTATAACTTGTTGCCCACATTGGTTAGGTCGCCATTTCGATCAAAACCAGCTACTCTCGCACACTACTGTCTGAGCTTTTGTTTTCGGCCATCGCGTTCGCACACAAGTTCATTTCTGACTCCAGGGTTTCATTCAACGTGTGCGTGCTAGCTCTTGAGGTTCCTTTTGCTTCGACAAAGACAACACAAGCCTTGAGGGTACTAGTCACCAGTTTACAAACCCACCCACCGTCGTCTAGCCTTGAGCAGCCATCGTGATCTCGTTGACCCCCGCGGAGGTGTCGAGTCCTCATCCATAGGTCGCAACTTGCCAGGTTCGTAGTATTGCATGCTTCCTCTTTGGCTATTTCACCTTCTGGTGTCCGTCGTGCCATCAGACTTGTTGTTCGGCGGCCTATTCATGCTTCCTGGCTCGTGGTGTGGGGGGTTCCAGCCGACGGTGGTGCGATCAGATTCGATGACGTGGTGAGCAGGAACCAGCTCACAGGTTCTTGTGGGACCACCACACCCTCCACCATTACCCCCTCCATAGACTCTTGTGCTCCACCGTATTCCTCTACCTTAGCTATTCCATGTCCATTAGAAACTCTATTAGGCTCTCTTCCAGGCTTCATTTCTTCCCGATTTCATGATTTTAAATGCCTACCTGCTACCTCCATTATTATGTAGAGGACTGAGAAAGGGTTACAAAGATGATCATGACAGAATACTACCTACTAGCATTAAAAAGTTTGAATTTATTTTTTTTGACAACTTGTTTTTGTCACTATTTTTAGCTCTACCTCGAACATCGTTGGTTTGCTGTTCTAGGGTGGCTTCTAGACCTATAAATGAGTGTCATTGTAGTCGTATACCCATAAATGATGTATGTTTCACAAAAAATTGATGGGAGATATCCTATATTTGATGGGTTTTGCTTTGGCATCATTGCAGCCGTTTACCCATAAATGATGTATTTTTTTAAGTCTATTCAACACATTTTGTACAGTGTCATTACAGTCGTATACCCACATATATTGAACCCTCGCCTCTTCAACTGCAGGTCTTTAACTACTCAACAGGGCAATCCAACAACCAGTCATCCTCTTGCTCACAGTTCTCTCATTTTCATCACGGCGGATCTAGTCAGTTACATTATTTTTTTCATTTTATTTGACTAGGAACCCAATCAATAATAAAAATATGTATTCTTTCATATCTATAAATATGTATACATTCTATAAATATGAGGATAGGAATTGTGTAGTCTAGATTGACACTTTAGGGTTTATAGATGAGATCATCGATGCATGATGTTTAACTTAATATATAAATATGAAAATAATACATTTGTGCATGTATCAACTTAGAAACGCGTTCAAAATTTACTCATTTGGAGTAAATTTTGGATAGTCCCCGATCTGGGACTATTTTTGGATATTTAATCTCACTTAGGATGTAACTATATAATGTATGTTTAGTTTTGCAGAAAATTTTAGTAGGATTTCTTCATTTGTTCTCTGGGTACATATGTGAGTGGTTATTTGCCATTTACTTCGGTGTACTTAGAGAACTTAAGGGAAATACTGGTAAAATTTCCTTCAAGACTAAACATACATTATACAATTACTAGTGAGATTAAATATTCAAAAATGGGATAGATGCTACACTTTAGTATAAAAGTAATTAACTTCCTATCAATAAAAACTTATAGCTTATAGTATCAATATTAAATGCTTAGTTTTATAATTAATTTTCATGTGATATATAAAATGGATCGAAGTTGGATGTCAATCAAGAACCGTTGCAGTCTAGAGTTCTCCAAAGGTCTTGATGAATTTATCATATTTGTTGAGGAACATAGAAAACTACCTATAGATAGGCTATATTGTCCATGTAGAAATTGTGGTAAAAATTTGAAAGTTGATACTAGGGAGGAAATTAATAATCATGTCATATGCAATGGTATCATACAAGGTTATAATGAATGGAATTGGCATGAAGAGAAATTTAATTATGGATCAGAATATTTCGATAATAATAGTTGTGGCATAGAAGATATAGATAATGATGATAATGTCAATGTTGAACTGATTTAGTATGACCCGATTCAGGATGATATGGTTGATGAGATGCTACGTAGTTGTCGGGACAAGGTCAATGATCCACCTTCTTTATTTTCAAACATTGTCATTGACGCTGAAAAACAATTATATAAGGTTTGTACTAAGTCCACGATGTTGAGTGTTGTAATGCGATTATATACTCTTAAAGCTCAAAATTGGTGGAGTGATAAGAGTTACACTTTATTGTTGTCTTTGTTAAAGGAAATTCTTCCTGAAGGTAATGAGCTTCCAATTTCAACACATCAAACAAACAAAATAATGTGCCCAAAGGGAATGGAGGCTAAGAAGATTCATGCATGTCTAAATGATTGTGTGTTATTTCAGAAGAACTATAGTAATTTGATAAATTGTCCAAAATGTGGTGCGTCAAGGTATAAGACCACAAATTCAAAGAAGGCTAAAAATGGCTCTCCTGCCAAGGTGATGTGGTATCTACCAATAATACCACAATTTCAATGCTTATTTGGTAATACAGAAGATGCACAAAATTTTCCTTGGCATGGGGAGTTAAAGGCCAATGATGATGGTGTCCTACGACATGCATCTGATTCACCACAATGGAAGAAAATTGATTTATTATACCCTCAATTTGGTAAAGAACCAAGAAACTTAAGACTTGGACTCTATACAGATGGAATGAATCCCTATGGTACAATAAGCAACCAACATAGCACGAGGCATGTCATGATTGTTATATACAATCTTCCTCCTTGGTTGTGTATGAAAAATAAGTATGTCATGTTGTCAATATTGATATCAGGGCCCAAGCAACCTAGAAATGATATTGATATTTACCTTCAACCTCTAATTGATGACCTAATGAAACTATGGGAAGAAGGTGTTATGACAAAGGATGCTTAACGTAAAGAGATCTTTAGTTTGCGTGATATGTTGTTTTGCACGATTAATGACTTTCTAGCTTATGGAAATTTGTCTGGATATAACATGAAAGGATACAAAGCATGTCATGTTTGTGAGGAAAATACTGATTCAATCCGACTAAAACATGGTGGTAAAATCGTATATCTTGGTCATCGGAGATTTCTTCCACCAGTGCACCTTTATCGAAGGCAACACAAAACCTTTAATGGGTCAACTCAGGAACAAAGTGCTCCTAAACCTATACCAAGAAATGTTTTATATGATAGGGTGAAACATATTGTTAGTGAATTTGGAAAGAGTTCAAGTAGTCATACTCTCGCATGTGACAAAATATCTATACAAGAAGAGATCAATATTTTGGGATCTTCCTTATTGGAGATCTTTGGCAATTATACACTGCATTGACGTCATGCATGTTGAAAAAAATGTTTGTGATAGCATCATTGGTATGCTATTGAACATACCAGGAAATACTAAAGACGACATCAAATCTAGAAAAGATTTAGAATTAATGGGTATAAGAAAAGAATTATCAGTGGAGATCAGGGGACACCGCACATATTTACCACCAGCTTGTTACACTTTGTCAAAGAAGGAGAAAAAGACTTTATGTGAGTGCTTGTATAATATTAAGGTTCCACAAATATACTCTTCTAATATTCGTAGATTGGTATCAAAGAAGGATCTAAAGTTGATAGGTCTCAAATCTCACTATTGTCACACCTTAATGCAACAAATTTTACCTGTGGCTATTCGATCTATATTGTCGAAGCATGTAAGGTTTGTAATCACAAGATTATGTTTCTTCTTCAATGAAATATGCAACAAAGTGATACATCCTGATACTCTCGATAAATTACAGAAAGATGTAATCGTTACCATGTGTCAGCTTGAAATGTACTTTCCTCCTTCATTTTTTAATATCATGCTTCATCTTGTAGTATATATTACAAGGGAGGTGAAGATGTTGGGTCTAATTTTCTTATACTGGATGTATCCATTTGAACGCTACATGAGTGTTTTTAAAGGTGATGTTCGGAATCGTTATCATCATGAAGGGAGTATTCTTGAGGGTTGTGTGGCTAGGGAGGTGATGGACTTTTGAAATGATTTTTTGAACTGCAATGAAACTTCTAGTGATCTAAAAAATTCCCATCACATTGAATCTTATTGTGGCAAAGGAACTCTGGGAGGACGAGTGAAAGGAATCAGTCGTGAGTTGTGGGAACAAGAACATTTGTATATTTTACACAACATCGATGAAGTTAGTAACTACATAATAGAACACAATGATCTTATCAAGAGAAATCATCTGTGATCTAGTTCAATGTGGCTTGTAAGAGAGCATAATCGAACATTTATTAGGTGGTTTGAAGAGAAAGTCTTTAATCAACTTTCTGAATCACTGAATAATGTTGCTGAGAACATAAATGGCTCACCTTTAAGCCAAAAATGGATGTCATACCATATGAAGGTTATGACATAAATAGATTTTCATACTACACAAAGTGTCAAGATGAAAGTAGGGTAGTCCAAAATAGTGGGGTCACTGTTCCATCTTGTTCATTGTATTTTGCAAGTGCCAAAGATAAAGACCACGTGAAGCTGAGATGTCATATTACATCGTCATTGAGGACATATGGGAATTGGACTATACAAATTTTAGAGTTCCTATATTTAGGTGTAATTGGGTTGACAACAACAAAGGAGTTTTAGTTGATGAGTTGGGTTTCAAATTGGTGAATTTTGATAAGATTGGTGAGAAAGATGAGCCATTCATCATGGGAGACCAAGAAAAATAAGTATTCTATACTGATGACCCGATAAATAAAAATTGGTTTGTCGTTCTTCGGGGAAAACGACAGTTTACTGTAGATCCTATAAATGAAGAAGAATACTACGAAAAGTATGATGATTCCAGTCCATTCTCAGTTGGTTTGCCAAGTGTAAATGTTGAAGATAACACCGATAAATACTATAAATGTCAAGACCATGATGAAGGCATTTTACTTGACTAACAACTCAACCAATACTAGAGTCATGTATTCTTTGAATTATTTATTTTATTATCATTCAAGCACGTCATCTTTTAAACATACATCATATACATTCAACCACTTGTGCTTTTATTATCACTTATGTTTCTTTTATCATGTATACTTGCAGGTTCTAAAATGGCAAGTGAAGATGAACATTCTGAGCATGAGCACCATGAGGATGGTAATGGTGATTCTAAGAAAAGTAGAGGTCCCACATTGATGAGTAGGTTGCAGGAGCTCAGGGCCAAAGGGGAGAAACTGGCAGTCCAGTTTGATGTCCTAGGATCACCTATTGGGGAATATGCTAGTGCTTTCCAGCATTACATAGGGGCAACCGCGCACAGTAAGGTGGCAATAGATATAGAAAATTAGCATGATATTTCTAATGCCTTAAAAGACCTCCTATGGAAAGATATATTTGTGAGTGGAAGTGATATTATTTTAATATGTTTTTGTTTATTGATTCTAATTTAGTTTGCTTGGAAAGACATATCCTTTTTAAGACAACATTATTGCTTCTTTTGCATGTATAGGGTGTTTTTCATCTAAATGAAAAAGATCACAAGAAAAAAGTGCTACAACATTGTGGTGTACAATGGAGGGATTTTAAAACATATCTCAAAAGAGAATTTATAGATAATCCTAAACAAAAGAAGAAAGTAACATATATGTATGTTTTTATAGATCTTAAGGTGTGGGAAAGATTTATTGCATCTAGGAACATGGAAGAGTTTCAGGTAATACAGAATGTGATGTATTGTATGAATCTTTAATTTTATACAATTAAGGAGGTGAATCTTTTTATATATGTTTGCCAAGTCTAAATTGCAATACCTCATTTTAAATGATCAGGCTATTCACAAGGCCCAAAAGGAAATACAGGCCAAAAATGTGCATGACCATCGCTTGGGGCCCAGTGGTTATGCCTTTCTCTGCCAACTACAAGAGAAGCAACTCTCTTCTGGAGAAGAGTCTAGTACAACTCAAGATGAGTGTCCACCCTGACACTTGTAGTGGATTGATGCTAGAAAGAATCGAGCAGGTGAAATTGTCAAACCTACAACTAAGGAGGTGGCACAAAAGATGGTCGGTTTATCCCAACTAAGTAAAGAGTAACTCCCACAAACTTAGATTTATTTATATCTAATTGATATTGTGATTTAATATTTTTATTAACTGTGAATAGATTGATCTCCATGAGTAAAGGAAGGAAGGAAAGTTCATCCCAACTGGCCACTTGTATGAACTATAAGTTGCTTTTGGTAAGAAGGAGCATCTTGGCCATGATAGGGGATTAGGAGCTGGCATAGGATTCAAGTCTTATTTTGGCCCTTTGCAATCTAAAAGAGGTCGTGCGGGAGGTCTTACACAAGAGGAAATTGAAGTATTAGTAGCATAGAAAGTAAAAGAAATAATGTCTTCATTTCATCCTACTCAACCTTCTCAACCTATTCAAACTGTGCGTATCTTAGATGATGAGGTACAAGGCCATGCTCCAACTGTAGAAGGTCATGGGAGCACTCCCAATGACCCACCACAACAATATGCAGTAAGTTTTTGTTCTATATGTTGTGTTATTAGTATGATATATATATGATTATATATATTAGTTGTAGTAGGTATTTGGTTTACCGCTTTATATATAACTTATATTATTTCAATTCTAGGATGGTATGAACTGTAAACTTGTAGTGGAGGTTCCAGAATATAATTTTGTGGCAGTAGGCAAGGTATACAACCTTGGTGGTACATGGCATTGCCAAAAAATTACTGATAACATTTGTCGTGTGTCCATCCATCTTGTGTATGACAGAATGGGGGACAAACCACTACCCATACCTAATCTTGAATATAGTATAATTGAAGAAGCAGAGGGTGCTATGGTGGGTTGGCCTAGAGTCTTGGTTATCAATGACAAGGTATATTTGAATTCTACCATGTTTTTCATATTTGACAGCATATATGAACTCGTGTAATATAAGTATGAAATTTAATTAATTAACATGTTTGCAAACCAAAAAGTAAAATTTCTATTAGTCATCCTCCTATTCCCAAGCCATCTTTCATTCTCAAAGCTACATTCGACGAATTGAGAAGCAAATGTAAATGTTTGTGTCAATACTTAGCCAACCAAAGCTCAGGATCACATATGTTGGTCAATTTAATAGAAGATGCAGCTGGGAGGGACTTTGAGAATTTTATTTTTCTTAATGATATTAAAGATTTGTTCCGGTATGATTAGCTAAATACTTTGATATTAGAAGTATGGATAAGGTAAGGATTCATCAATATAGAAAACTCCAATATACATTTTTAGCTTATTTCTAATATATGAAATGATTACAAATGTTTTACATCCATTTATATACCGAGACGACAAACTTTGATATAATGAATGTTAGATTCTTAGTTCCTTCAATCACTAGTCAAGTGGAGACACACATTGAGGATGTGAATGAGTACTTTTGTACTGCATTCAAATATTTTTCTAGTGTGCGAAAAGAAATTATCCTAATTCCTTTTAACATCAAGTAAGTATTATTATTTAATATAATTCTAATATTGACTAAATTTTTAATTCTAATATTTGTTTTCAATATGCATTTTACTCAGATCTAGACATTGGGAACTATTGGTGGTTGTCCCAAAATTGATGACTTTCAATTATCTTGACCCAATGGGAATAACAACAAGGAGTCACAAACTGAAATTGCCAACTATGGAGTAAGCATAAATTTAGTTTCTACCACATCAATTGTTATGCTTCAACATGATATTTCTACTTAGAATTTCTATTTTGACAATTTTCGTAATCAATTAATTGATAGGGGTATAATGGCTTTTCGTGAAGGTGGAGGAATAATACCCACCAAATTAAAGACATTGACTTTGAAAAATATCAAGGTAACTACTTTGACGGCTTAGTCTTATATATGTACAACTCTTATGGTACTGTATATGTCAACTCTTATATGTCAACCCTTATAGTCTTATCTCAACTTTATTTATAGTAGTTTACTAACATTAAGTATAATTTTTATTTGTAGAGTCATATACAAAATAATGATTGTGCTTGTGGCTACAATGTAATGAAATATATGAAAGCTATTGTCAAAGGAGCATCAAATGATATTAAGACTATAGATCAGGTAATAAAGAATAACATCATTAATTTACAAGTGAGATGTACTCATTTTATAAAATATTAGCATGTACATTTTCTGTTACAGATCTTTACAACTCAGCCTTACACACTTGATGAGTTAAATGAATTCTGAGAAGAGTGGTCAGAGGCTTTTCTTAATGAAGTGACTATAGCAATGGAGTGAATGCATAGCTTCATTTATGTATGTAGTTTTGAAACTCTATCAAATTTACTTTTGTATCTGACATAAATTTTAATATCATCTTAGACTTGCAATCTATCATTGTTGTTAGTATGTGCTATGTGTATGAATGTTAGAATGTGTTATGTCTGAACTGAATGAATCTATCTTAGATTTGCATGAATGTTAGTATGTGCTATGTGTATGAGTATGTCTCAACTGAATATGTGAATTATTATTGTTATGAATGTGTGTGGTTTGGAGATTGATACATCAATTCAAAAAGGATTGGACATAAAAGCTAGAAAATGGCTTTGGAATGAATTTTCTAGCTTACATCATTGCATTTGCAAGTCTATTTCTGTTGCGGGTTTTGAACTCTGTAAAGTAGATTTCTGTTCTACAGGTTTCTATTATGAAGATTTTTGTTCTACAGAATTTGTCTTTAAAAAAAATGTGACTTCTAGGGTCGGTTATTAAAAACACCAACCTTAGAGACCTACTGCGTCAGTTTTTTTAGAAATAACCTACCTTACAAGACCCTTGGTATAGTACTTTTTTTGGTCAATAATTTTCTCGATCGAAAGTCACTCGGTCGACAAGTTTTTCGATCAAGAAAAATGACCTTACAAGAACTTTGTTGCTTTATAGGGTCAGTTTTTTAACTTCTAGGGTTGGTTTTTTAGGAATAACCGACCTTATAGGAAATGAGATCAGAAAGCTCATTTTTTGTACTCTATTGGGTCAGTTTTTTACAAATAACCGACCTTAGAAGACCTCTAAGAAGCTTAAGACAGTACATTCTCGGTCGACAATTTTCTCGACCTAAATCATTCTTGATCGACGTATTTCTCGACCGAGAAAACCTATGTTACTTTATAGGATCGGTTTTCTAACAATAACTGACCTTACAAGACATTTCTAGGGTCAATTTTTTAGTAATAACCGACCTTACAGTCTCTTCTTTCTCGCTTGGGTCAGGTTTTTTACGGCCTCTTGGGTCGGTTTTTACTCTATAATGTTAGTTTTCTTTGGTAAAAAAAACCGACCCTATAGAGAAAATTCTATAGCGACGGCCACATAGGCTTCGGTTAAAAAGTGACACTACAGGCTTAAAAAAATTGACTCTATAGACCATTATTTTAGTAGTGGAGGTACTATTTTTCTAACTTCTATCTTCTTCTTCAATGGTTTTCAATTCTCCTACTCCAGGTTTCCAATTCTTCTACTGCGTATTAAATTTCTTTCCACCTTACTCCATTTACATCTTAAACTTCCACTTGATTTTTCCTTATTAAATTCCTTCGTACATACTACAAGTTGACTTGCATGTACCTATTGTTTTGATTATTAGTCTAGCAACCATTTTGCATGGCTATGACACTACAAATATGCAGTTTTTCTATGAGTTTGAGTAATTGGATGTTTGCATATTTAGCTCATGTGTATTTGTTTTGATGCATTATTAATATATACATTGAAACAGGTGTCATTATCATCTCTCTCTCTTTCTCTCTCTCTCTCTCTATGTATATATTATATGTATTATATATGATTTCATGATGACGTCGCCAGGTCAACTGGGTCGACACAACGGCTGAACCTTAGACCCGTGACCTAGGATCTCTGCATGGCCGACCTTTGGGTCGGGTATGAAAACTTAGGAGTGAGTATCGATCCAAAACCAGACCGAATCAAGGGTCATATTTGTATTTGTGCAAAATTATAGACCTTATACCAGACCGTTTTAAAGTAGGACCGGACTGGTACTCCATTGTTTCAAGGTAAGACCGTACCAGGATCGGTACCAGACAGTTCAGACCGTAGTCAGAACTTTTTAGCATTCCATAACTTTTTTATAGAAAAACTTTGATTATTTTAATTGCGTCTAGCTATTGTTTAGCATTACTATCAAACATTTACACTACTAGTGTTGTAATATGTGATTTATTTATACTTTTGACATAATACATTTTACATATAAATCAGTCAATTGTCGAGACTGTGGTCTGACTGATTTTGGATCGGACCAGACCGCAGATCGAGTTTTCAAAATTTCCTAGCCGCCTACCAGACCGAACTCAACATGGTCCAGAATTGAACCAGACTGACTGGGTCGGTCCGGTTTTGTTGTCTGGACCATCATTCACTCACATGTAACTGGAATGATGTTAAGAAAGGTTTTTATTTATATTTTTATAGTCGTAAGAAATTTGTGATGAATATCAACTCACCTTAATTGGAACTAAAGGATTATGACCCTTATTCTTTTAGAAAATGGATCATTGTGAGCATAAGTCTTTCATCCTTTATGAACAAATGCAGTTTTGATCAAAAAGGCTTTGACTGAAATCTAAATAAGAAAACGCTCATGGAGGTTGGTATGTCATAGGATGGAAAGACTAATTAATATCTTATGAATGCAACAATTTTCCTTAACTGGTCATTATTCATTGGGAATATTGAACCTTGAGATTTTTTTGATATTGACCACAACTTTATGCCTTGGGTGCTTTTCTCATCAATAAGCTCTTTGGGAACTTCAAGTGTACATGTGTATTGTATCACAGTAACCCTCTTCATTTCCTTATTGGGAACACATCTACACTCTTAGAAAATATACAGAGACACTGGAGTTTCATACTTTCAAATATGGGAGTTTAGGCAAGTGAGTGCCAATGGACTGTTTAGTTCCCCTAGATTCTTACATATTTCAAATGTTTTCTTAAAAACTAAAAAATCCTATGGGTCTTACATACAATCATTTATAGAGCTATAATAACTCAATTTGACTGAATTGAATGCCTTTTTTATACAATAATCTATTATGGATTGTACACTAAACATGGGCACTACAATAGAGTGTTGGGGGTGTAAAAGAAGAATGCCCAAGATTGAGAAACTAC
The DNA here is from genome assembly GCA_963693085.1 of Alisma plantago-aquatica. Taxonomy (NCBI): domain Eukaryota; kingdom Viridiplantae; phylum Streptophyta; class Magnoliopsida; order Alismatales; family Alismataceae; genus Alisma; species Alisma plantago-aquatica. Next base: position 219,572,992 of record OY856410.1, on the reverse strand, counting down.
CAAAGTGATTAAAGATAGTTAGAAACATAATGTACGGAAAAATGATGGTTTTGTTTCACAATGGTAACTTCATGTTATTGTACGGTTCACATGGCTTTACTTGTTAGATTACCATGAGCTTAATCTAGGTTAATAATGGACTTAGTGAAATTGGATAAAGTACATAGCATTTGTAAGGATAAAATAGATATCCTAATATGCATTTTCTAAAACTGAAAATTAAAAATTTTGAAGTTATATTACTAAGTATTGTGTTTCCTTGAGACAGTTGAATTTCTCATGAAGTCGCAACAATAATCAAAGTACCAATGCCTTCTACTATGAGGATTTCTTATAAACATCAATTAGGAGATGAATGAAAGTATTGATATGAATAAACAAAGAGTATCAACGCTAGGAATTGAAAGTGTTGGTCTATTCAGATTGCTCCCTCAATAGGAATAAACAAAGAGGATCAACGCTAAGAATTGACATCTAAGCATGCATATAGTATCCAACAATATGATATCATCAGTGATATAAACATGAACCAACATATCAAAGAACAATATAACGCCTCCTAATTCCATTCAAAGTGGGGTTAATTTCAGAAGCTACACCTATCATATAAGCTACATCTATCATAATACCATTCTTCCTATTCCCCAACATACTAATGAATAATGGGGTGACCTCTATAATGTGGAAAAATCATATCACATATTTAACCATTTTTATCACATATTTTAGTCCTTTTATCACATTTCCATTCCTATTCATGCTATAATGTTTGTTTCTTGTTTCTTTTACCCTTGACATGTTTCTGATTGTAGGTACTCCACATTTTACTAAAAAAGTAAAAATATGTTTGATTTTGGTTTGATTTTGGGGAAATATGTCTACCTTGGGGAAATTAGTTCTAATTTTGCCAAATTACTCTGATTTAGGTAAATATAGGGTAAGTTAGGTAATGTTAAGGTCTAAGAAGTTTATGTTATACAAAACTAGGTTAGATTTAGGTCTTAGGATAGATTAGGTCTAATTTAGATCAAGATATCTCAACTTAGGGCCAATCAGGTCTAGGTTAGGTGTGATTGATATCAAGTTATAATTGTTACAACTTAGATATAACCATTGTATATATACATAGTAATGTATCTATCTTGTTTTGAAACCTTCAAGGTGACCCTTGAATACAATTATGCCTCGCGGGCTTGGTTATTCCCTTGAGTTACATGAAGAAGAAGTGCAAAGGCATCAAAGTCCTTTAGATAGCGAGAAGAGAGGAAAGGGGGCAAGCAGGTCATTGGGGTCGTGGAGTTAGGTTACTTCAAGAAGTGCTTGGTGAGGTGATCATCCAGGTTATCCCAATTTCATTTGACATAGATAAGTGCTTTAATAGTTGAACCCTCTAACCATTCGTTGATGCTTTGAACTAAAAACTCATATCAGGGAGGGGGTTTAGATGGCCATTCACCCAATTTACTTCTCATAATGAGTCACTCAGAATGATGATATGGTTGATGTAGTTGTATATGGTTGAAGACACTCTCCAAGATGGCATGAAGTTCTCCTCTCATTGGGTTTGAGCCATTTAGGAGTGAAATTGCCCCTCTATGCCATGTTTTTTTGCAATCTCTCATAATCTAGCTTGTTGCCATAGTATTACTCCTTGGGTTTACCGTTGCAAGTCGTAAAATCAACCAAAAGTTCAATTCTATCTGAACTACTCATTTTCAAATGGTATCCACACTGTTCGCAAATATTCATTTTTTATTATGTGTTTGATACCATTATGTCGTGATCAATGTTGATCAAATTCATAGGAGTTGGGGGTGAGCAGCTTGGGTTTTTGTTTGATGTTGGAAGGCATTTGAGATGGTCTATGCTTCTGCCCGACAAGATGTGGCCAATACTGGGGCAGGCTTTAATGAGTGCTCAAAGATAAAGGATTTTTTTCTTTTCCATATTAACCAGCAGGTTACCGAGAAGAGAGTTTACGGGCCCTCAACTTTCTTTAAGGAATTTAAATTGAAGTGTACCCAAGAAGAGGGTGAGTTAAGGACATAAAAGTCATTTGCGTTGGGTGGCAGCAACAACTGCCACATCTTTATTTCCTCACAGTCTCAGATAGCATGGAGGACAATGTATCTGTGCTGATTGTACCTCATGCATGTGTTGGATTGTTCGGTCCCCTATCCCCTCTCACAAAGATGGCATATTTCCATGCAAGTTAAGGATTCCCCTTTAAGTTTCCAAATGGTGTATTTCAAATGAGATATATCCAGGAATCCCTCTTATGTCCATTTTCAACACCTACCCGAGAAACTACACCTCCAAGTCAGGAAATAGTAGAACAGATTCCTCTCACTAGAGGGCCACATCACTCTTGCATGCTCAGTCCTACTGTTACAACCTTGCTATACAATGCAAGTTGTCTAGTGGTCGATCTCTTGTTGTGATAAAATTAAACAACTGATCATAAATATCAGTTGGAGTGGCCCATCACCATCCAAGAAGAATCATCTCGAAGGTTGGAATCAACTTACTAAACCTACTCACAAAGGTGGCATGGGAATCAAGCAAGCTCGTGAATTCAATTTAGCACTTATTATGAAATTTGCCTGATAGATCCTCCTAAAAACACATATCCCCTGGATCCAACTAATGCAAGCGAAGTACATAAACCAAGGCCCAAACAACCACTCTAGATCTGATCTTTAGCAAAGTATCAAAAGCAGTTTATCCTTCCTTCTCCAAAACTTGAGGAATGTAGTGATCCCTAGATGAGATACGCCTATGTGGTGAAATGACTGGGTAGGAGAGGGATATGCCCCGATCCTCAACCCCCATAGGCAGATTCTAAAGGACATATCAAACTTGAAAGTCACATGTCTTCTCATAGATGATGAGACATGGGACTTAGAATTTTCAATCTCTGGTTCTCAACTACTAAAACTTCAAACATACTTTATATGCCAACTCCCCATCCCCAATACAAAATCAATAGGTTGATAATGGATCCACGCCAGAGATGGGGTATACTCATCAAGTTCAGTCTATAAGATCATCACTACCTTCATAGATATGTCCCCTTTGGACATTATTAGACTCTCTAGAACCTTCCTATTCCCCATAGGGTGAAGATACATCTCTGGCTTCTCCATAAAGAGATACTTTCAATGAATGCACACATCTAAAAGATATCCTATCTCAAGCAATTTAAGGTTCTGATCATACCATAAGGGGTACCCTGAACTTGCATAAATAACAAAGTAATCTCCACACACCCAACTTTATGAGGCTAACTATCTAACCTAGAAACCAATAGATGCCCCATATCACCCACAAATAATTCCATATTACATGGTCATAAGATTTTTCTATGTCCATGTTGATGCAAGACTTGTTCAAGTTGTACTTCACCTTGAAATCCAATAAGAACTTTGTGACCTACAGGGCATTACTAGGGATACACTTCTTGTCATGAATGTTGATTGGGCCTTGAAAATTATTTCTGATAAGATATGTTTCTTCCTTGGTAAAGTATCGGGCCCCTCTTTCGTTACCTAACCTTTTGGGGTTTGAGACTATAAGCTCCCTATCTCCATCTTTAACCATAGATGAAAGAGGCAGAGAAGAAAAGGAGAAGGTTGTGAAGGTGGCCTCCTTATCCACACATTTGGCAACTCTTATCGATAAACCAAGGGCTCTCTCTGGTGATACCATCTTGTCTTTCTTACTAGAAAATCTTCTAGGCAGAGTCCTTATATAGGGTAATGTTAGATCTAATTATTCTGATGTTTGCCTCAGACTTTTATTGTCTTATCAACATTAGCTGGTTATCAAAAAAATCAAGGGTTCTCTACCTTTTGTGAGGTAAAACTATTTATGTAATGCAAGCCCACCCCCCAAAAGAACGGAACGAGGGTCAAAGCTCCATTGACACCTTATCTTTCTCACTATCAAATTTAGTGAGTTAGAGTCCTTCCTATAGAGGGGAAATTTAGATCACACCATTCATCTTCCATGAACTAAGTTGATTCGGTGTTTGAAGTATAAAGTCTAAGGTTACACAATACATGATGCACAAACTAAAGATGTTGGAAGCAGTGGGTTCAAAGAAAGTTGCCAAAATACCCAAGATGTAGTGGCAACAACCTTAGGAACAAATTTCCAATAGTTTCATCTATCTTGCATTGTAGTGGTTGGCTAATGGTAGTTGTTCCTTTCCAAGATGGTTGTGTGCCTAACTGGTGGCTACTTGCAACTCCTTGCCTAAGCAAAGGGGTAGTGGGGGCTCACGGCTCTATGGTGCCTCATATTCCTGAGCTTTTTATGCCTCATCAAATATGAGGTGCATGCCTTACACGCGCCTATCGAGGAAGACGCCTTGACGCTCACCGTGAACACCTCACCATGAGTAGGGTGCCCTAACGTGCCTTTTTTAATTCCATGATAGTGAGGCCTTTTGTCAATAACAGAGTTAGATGCATGAGCATTATAAACTAGACTAGAAAATAAAGAAAGAAATGTGTAATTTGAATCATGATGGAAGTTTCTCAATTATTACCTTACATTTTGTTTAGGTGAAATGTCATTGATGTATCATAAAACATTGGTTTTCTATGTGATGAATGTGCACCAATTTATTTCATTTTTTTAATGTGGGTGTGTTTAGGTGAAATGTGTGCCAATGTCCACCATGATACATGCTTACTTAATAAATTATGGGTGTGTTGTGACTAGTATCCTCTATATAGTAGTGAGTGACACTCTACTTTTCTATTTCTATCTCTCCACATAATATGTATCATATATGAAGCATAGTTCGTTGTTAATTTATCCAAATATATTTACTCTATGATGTTGTTTTGGTAGTGTTGCGCATCGCATGGGTTTTTTCACCGCTATGCATACTTGATGAGAATTTTATGTTGTAGCTAGTATTCTCTGTATTTTCTTAGATGATGATGTATGGAGTCCTTGCAGTATTAAGATTAAAAAATGTTCGTGATTATTTACTAGTGGAGAATTTTGTTACTCCATGTAGTTTGATGATAACAATGTTAGAATACTAACCCCACATATCTTACCGACCTGGTCTCAAGGACGTAAGAAGATGCATTGCACCTTGCTAGTAACCAGTATGGCGATATTTTTCTCAATTATGTGTGGAACATTGAAAGTAGTTGGCATTAATGTGTTTCTGGAATGTTTCATTTGGTGTTGTAGGTAAAATTATGTTAAAGAAAGTTTCTATAATATGCTAAATAGTTTTTATATTGGTTGGGATTTACAATTTCATACTGTCATTCCCTACTTATTTTATTTTCAGTGTAAAGTTTTCCAATTCTAGTTGGAAACTAAAATAAGTTTAGGGATGTTTTTTGAATTCTTGTTAGGATGATCAACATGGCTGGCCACCAGTTAGACACTAATTTTAACTTATTATTTGAAAATATTCACTTTGAAATCATGTACAACAATGGAAATATTAGACTAATGGCTAGTTTCCTGATAGATTTTTTTTTTCAAATGAAAGAAACTTTGATGTCTTTCTCTGTATGACCTATTCCATTCTTTGTTAAATTCTCCCTATGAGGTCCTATATAGGTCATGCATAAACTCAACATCTTAGCTTCGAGTCATAACAATAAAATCCTAATATGTGGCTAGCATTCTCTATTTTTTTCCTCCTATATTGATATGGAGTGCTATTAGTATTAAGATTAAAAAACATTCTTGATTATTTACTAGTGGAGAATATTTGTACTTCATGTAGTTTGATGATAACAATGTTAGAATACTACTCCAACATATCTTACTAACCAAATCTCAAGGATGTAAAAAGATGCATTGCACCTTGCTGGAAACCAGTGTGGCCATATTTTCCTCCATTATGTCTGAAACATTGAAAGTGCTTGGTATTAATATGTTTCAAGCATGTCTCATTTGGTGTTGTAGGTAAAATTATGTAAAAGAAAGTTTCTATAATATGCTAAATAGTTTTTTATTGGTTGGGAATTATAGTTTCATAGTTTCATTCTCTACTTGTTTTATTTCTAGTGTAAAGTATTCCAATTCTGGTTGGAAACTAAAATAAGTAATATGAAAATAAGTCTAGGAATTTTTTTGAATTCTTGTTTGGATGGTCAACATGGATGGGTACCAGTTCGGAACCTAATTTTAACTTATTATTTAAAAATATTCACTTTGAAATCATGTACAATAGTAGAAATATTAGACCAATGGCTAGTTTCTTGGCAGAAATTGTACATCAAATGAAAAAAAGTATGATCGGTTTTTATCTTGTATTAAATTCTTTCTTTCCATGTGGTGTCATACATAAAGTCAACATCTTAGCTTTGAGTTGTAACAATAAAATCTTAATATGTTGAAGAAGAACTACTGTTTCTAGTTGATTGGAGCAATACTGAAGGACTAAAGATAAAAATAAGTATCCTCTCTGAAGTACAAGGGGAGCGTACTCAAATAAGAGCTCTTCCCGAAGAAGAAAGGCCCACCCATGTACCAGTTGTTGGCCATATCAATAGAACATTATTTTGATTGATTCTCATGAATAGATGCAAAGGAAATTATTTGGTGATAGCTTTATGTAATTTGAATGTAACATGCGTTCCAATAATGTTTAAACATCATTAGATATGATGCATGTATGTTCAAGTATCCCCATTTAATATGTACTTGACGCTTTAGCATGAAATAAATACACTTTAGAGCCCGTATTAGATTATTCTATAAAACTTTCTTGGTTGTTAAATAAAGTTTCCATGACGCATATTTGTGTTTTGGAGTATAACAACATGCATTTCTCAAATAGAATGGAAATTGTACTGTGAATATAATTTTAATCATATATTTTAATTAAAATGAAAGCAACTTAGATTCAATGGTCCCCACTTTTGAAGCTGACGAACCCGTATAATTCGCAAACAACTTTAACGGGCTAGGGAGGACGGCCAGATCCCATTGTTCATATATAATCCGTAGGTACAACCGTTGATTCCGCTTCAACATCAATGGTTGAAACCATTTAAGTTGGACATTTTTGTACTAGTGAAACATGGTAGATTGTTTCATGACGAGAGCACAAGGATAATTTCTGTTGCCACGAGGATTTCAATACCTTGATAATGGACAATATTTACAAGCAAAGCGAAGCCGCAGCTGCTGAGAATATGTACCCGTTCATCTCTTTGGTCAATGTCCTGAAGCGGCAGGTAGACGAAACAGCCGCAAGAAATGTAACAGAAAAGAACAACTGTGGTCTCCGTCGAAGCGTGCGTGGTCTTTCGGAAGAGAAAGCGAGAAGATCCCTATTATCAAAGATAGAAACGGAAAAAAAGTGAACGAGACCATCAGATATCAACGGAGTCCGTGTATTGTGCATGTTGTGAAGGACGGAGACCCGAAAGGTAAGAAAATTGACGATCCACTGGTTAGAAAAGAGTATGTGTGTTATAGGTAATTGAAAGGATAGAGACAGAGTCACGGCACTTAGATTGATAGAATAGCACGTATATATATATATATATATATATATATATATATATATATACAGTCAGGCTAGAATACACTTGACTATACAGATCATACGAATACACTCAAGTGTGTTTGCATAACAAAACTATTTTTTACAAAATATAAATCATTGATTTTCACCGTCGTACTATAACTAGGCTACATATAAATTTTGAGTCAATTTAGATGAGTGTAAGTCTCATCTAAGGGCAACAAAATTAACATGCGAAATTAATTTAAAATGCATAATTTTTGCGGTCTTTATAACATGACCTATAAATGTCCAAATGTACACAAATTTTGTATATGAACTATTCACAAGTTGTTTAAGAATATCAACGGATTAGATTTAAAAAAATATATTGCATCATGAAAAACTACTTGAGTGTATTCTGCTCGAATACATTCGAGTGTATTCTTGTACCTAGGGTTTTTGATAATTGTTTGCATGGGTTTCCCTTCATGTGTATTCTAGCCTGACTTATATATATATATATATATATATATATATATATAGAGAGAGAGAGAGAGAGAGAGAGAGATAGAGAGAGAGAGTCGGGCTAGAATACACTCGAGTGTATTTAGACTAGAATATGCTCAAATAGTTTTTCATGATGCAATATTTTTTTTAATCTAATCTATTGATCTTCTTAAACATCTTGTGAATAGCTCATATACAAAATTTTAGAACATTTAGACATTTACATGTCATGTTATAAAGACCGCAAAAATTATGTATTTCAAATTAGTTTCGTGCGTCAATTTTGTTTCCCTCGGATGAGTGGCTTACACTCATCCAAATGGGATCAATATTTATATGTAGCCTAATTATAGTATGACGGTGAAGATCAATGGTTTACATCTTACAAAAAATAGTCTTGATATGCAAACACACTTGAGTGTATCTGTGTGATCTGTACACTCGAGTGTATTCTAGCCAGACTCTCTCTCTCTCTCTCTATATATATATATATATATATTGAAAAAATGAATATATATATATATATATATATATATTATGGCTAAAAGAATTATGCACCTGAGTACATGTAGTTTACATGTATCCACCTTCATTTATGGTGATTGTACAATTCTAATGAATAATCCAGGATGTAAAGTGTACCCCTTAGATAAGATGTATACAAAAAATCAACACAAACTGATATTCATAGATAAATTAAAGAAAGAAAATGTGTATTTTCTGATCAACGGCAAGTTGCAGAAATTACATAAACCATTGAATGGTTTACTGTTATATCTCATGATCTACATGAGATGTGGTTATGATTTTTTAAACATGTCTAATCTATATAGTGTAGAATCAATCCATATGGTTGGATTTTATCAACATACTCCCCATATGCTATTTTAATGGTCGGTACATGTAAGTTACATGTACCGGCCAGTACACACTTCCTAACCACAGACACACACACAGATATATATATATATATATATATATATATATATATACCGGAATACACTCTTGGATGAGTGACTTGCACTCTTCCAAATAAACTCAAATTTTATATGTGGCCTAATATTATTATGACAATTAAGATAAATGATTTAGATTTAGAAAAAAATATCTAAGTAGGCAAACATCAATGGGGTGTACGGTGCCATTCATACACCTTAGTATATTCTAACATGACTCTCTCTCCCAGTTTATATATATATATATATATATATATATATATATATATATATATATATATATATATATATATATATACATATATATATATATAAATATATATATATATAGAGTCAGGCTAGAATACACTCGAGAGTATGCAGAGCGGAATACACTCAAGTAGTTTTTCATTATGCAATATTTTTTTTGAAAATCTAATCCATTGATCTTCTTAAACATCCCGTGAACAACTCATACGCAAAATTTGAACACATTTGGATTTGTATAGCTCATGTTATGAAGACCGATAAAATTATGCATTTCAAATTAGTTTCACGCGTCGATTTTGTTGCCCTTAGATGAGTGACTTACACTCATCCAAATGGACTCAAAATTTGTATGTAGCCTAGTTATAGTATGACGGTGAAGATCAACGGTTTACATTTTGTAAAAAATAGTCTTGATACGAAAACACACTTGAGTGTATTCGTGCGATCTGTACACTCGAGTGTATTCTAGCCTGATTATATATATATATATATATATATATATATATATATATATATATATATATATATATATATATATATATATATATACGTATATATATATGAGTTACTTTTAGTTGCCCGCGCGGGTAACTTAATTACTCTACCCGGCAGCAATACTCCCGCACCCGGAACCTATTTAGCGGAACCAGGGGCAACGACGACCGTCGCGGTGGCAACCGCTGCGCTGTTCCTTGCGGCGGTGTACCTGGAGCTCGACCCCGGCGGGTTCGGCCCGATGGCGGCGTTCTGAGGTTTCCACGCGCACCCAATCGACATGGCTCCCTGGTCGGAGGTTCCGCCAAACACGGACGCCGCCGACTCACTGTGCAAGTCGGAGATCCAGTTCCTCGGCCAGGTCCAGGGCCCCGAGAGCCTCGCGTTCGACTCGCAGGGTTCTGTCGATACTCCGTCTCCCTTCAACGTCCGCCGATGGTAAAGTCGTGATCGAGGAGGCACCGTTCCGGAAAGCCGCGGAGTCGCTGGGCAAAGTGCGGCACAGGAACTTGACTGTTCTGAGGGGTTATTACGCCGGTCCTCCACCTGACGTCTGGTTGTTGGTGTACGACTACATGCCGAATGGGAACCTGGCAACATTGCTCCAGGAGGCGTCGCACCAGGACGGGCATGTGCTCAACTGGCCGATGCGGCATTTGATTGCTCTAGGGGTAGCGCGAGGGTTGGCGTTCTTGCACAGGTCTACGATCGTGCACGGGGACGTCAAGCCGCAGAGCATTCTGTTCGACGCCGACTTCGAGGCACACTTGGCTGATTTCGGGCTCGACGAGCTGTCAGTGACGACGCCCACACCACCCGGCGCGGCGTCGACGTCGGGTACCGCGGTGACGGTGGGGTCCCTGGGGTATGTCGCTCTGGAAGTGGCCCTCGCGGGGCAGACGCCTGACCCGCGGAGTCGTCGGAATGGGAGGAGTTCCTGCTAGGAGTCAAGGTCGGAACGTAGTAGATGTCCGCTACTGCAACTTTGTGTGTGTCGCATTGGGTTCAAGGACGAGTTGGATGGATGTAGTGATGGATGAGAAATGACACTGCGGTTTTGCAATCAATTTTGTGGTGATGTTGGTTCAGATTCCGGTATGAGATTCGCCGGCGATCGATCCCCTTGTTGCTCTATCCCTCCGGCCCTATTACTGCTACCGCCACTGATTTTATCTGGTTTAACCGGTTGCCGTTGGGTAGTTTCTACAGAAGGAATGTCCTAATCCAGCCACTCGCCACAGCCAGATAGAAAGCCTGCCCGATTTGAAGCTGCTGCTCTAATTCAGAAAGACTTGTAACAGCTGCCGAGGAAATTGGAAGAAGCGAGGGGCATACAGCATACTTGGTCCTATTTACTGTTATTACGATTACAATGATGGTTAACTGTAAGTACTAAGAGTAAATGTAAGTACATTGAGAGTAACTGTAAGTACATTAACTGTTACAACAGAGAAAAGTAATCTGGTGATTCAAAAAAGTAACTCTTATCCTTTGTAAAAGTATCTAACACAAGAAGGTAAAACATGTATCACAAAAACAATGTGTATGGCACATTGAGTAACAGGGACATCTTGTAAGTAACTGTACGAATACGAAAGTAAGTGTTCTATTCTAAAAAAAAGTATCTATGTCAGAACTCACTCACAAATAAAAGAGATGAACTCGTCATCGATAAAGTAATTATAAGAACACCTAGAGTAACTGCAAGAGCACTACGAGTAACTGTGACAACATAAAAGTAAGAACACTACGAGTAATTGTAAGAGCACTACGAGTAACTGTAAGAGCACTACGAGTAACCGTACGAACTGAGATGATGGATGCCCTCGATATCACCCTTAAAGGCGTCATTAGCCCATGGTCGTCTGTAACTCCTAAATCATCTGTCATTTGCCTACCTCCACCTCCATGCCTATTCACCATGCTTGCGGCCCCACTGTCTATATACCCCCTTAAGCATGTAATTTTTTTTCCACCCAACAAATAGGAATTCATCCTCAACTACTCTCGATGACGTGTGATAAATGCTTCAAATATATTTATGGTTTACATGCTTATGTTCTTGAATGTTTTAAATACCTATATGCTTTGAATGTTGTAAGAGTAACTCTGAAATCACTACGAGTAACTGATACAACCATGTGAGTAACTAAACTGAAAGTAACAGAATGCTTGAGTAACTGAAAAGTAATGCTTGAGTAACTGAGAGTAATGCTTGAGTAACTGAGAGTAATGGTTGAGTAATTGAAACTAATGCTTCAGTTACTCGCATTGTTTTTTCAGTTATGCTTTGAATGTTGTAAGAGTAACTCTGAAACCACTACGAGTAACTAATACAACCATGCGAGTAACTGAATTGAAAGTAATAGAATGCTTGAGTAACTGAAAAGTAATGCTTGAGTAGACCTGTCAAAAGTAATGCTTGAGTAATTGAAAAGTAATGTCAAACCCAACCCACCCACCCGTTTGACAGGCCTATGCTTGAGTAACTGAAATTAATTCTTGAGTAACTGAGAGTAATGCATGAGTAACTGAGAGTAATGGTTGAATAACTGAAAAAACCCTGCGAGTAAATGTCACAATCCTGGAGTAACTGAAAAAACACTGCGAGTAATTGAAAAAGTACTACGAGTAACTGAAAAAACACTACGAGTAACTATGACAATACTTTGAGTAACTATGACAATAATGCAAGTAATTGAAAAAATCCCGCGAGTAACTGTAATAGCAGTTAGAGTAACTATGAAAACACTGCGAGTAACTGTCACAACCCTACGAGTAACTGAACAAACAATGTGAGTAACTGAAAAAAGCATGCGATTAACTGAAACAAGCCTGTGAGTAACTGAACACTGCAAGTAATGGTTGAGTAACTGAACAAACACTGCGACTAACTGCCACAACCCTGCGAGTAACTGAACAAACAATGCGAGTAACTGAAAAAAAACATGCGAGTAACTGAAAAAACCCTGCGAGTAACTGAAAAAAGCTTGCGAGTAACTGTGAAACACTACGAGTAACTATGACAACAATGAGAGTAACTGAATGAGCACTATGAGTAACTCAAATAGCAGTTAGAGTAACTGTGAAAACAATACGAGTAACTAAAAAAGCACTACGAGTAACTGTGACAACCCTGTGAGTAATTGAACGAGCACTACGAGTAACTCTAACAACAATAAGAGTAACTATACCCCCTTAAGCCTGCGAGTAATGGTTGAGTAACTGAAAAAACCCTGCGAGTAACTGTCACAACCCTGGAGTAACTGAAAAAACACTATGAGTAATTGAGAAAGGACTACGAGTAACTGAAAAAACATTGTGAGTAACTGTGACAATACTGCGAGTAACTGTGACAATAATATGAGTAACTGTAATAGCAGTTAGAGTAACTGCGAAAATACTGCGAGTAACTATCACAACCCTGCGAGTAACTGAAAAATGCATGTGATTCAGTTACTCGGAGCGGTTGTTCAGTTACTCGCACAGTTGTTCAGTTACTCATAGTGTTGATTCAGTTACTCACAGTGTTGATACAATTACTCGCAGGGTTGTTCAGTTACTCACATCGTTTGTTCAGTTACTCGCAGGCTATTTGAGTTACTCACAGTATTGATACAGTTACTCGCATCGTTGGTTCAGTTACTCGCAGTGTTGGTTCAGTTACTCGCAGTGTTGGTTCAGTTACTCGGAGCGGTTGTTCAGTTACTCGCAGGGTCGTTTAGTTACTCGCAAGGTCGTTTAGTTACTCGCAGGGTCGTTTAGTTACTCGCAGTATTGTCACAATTACTCGCAGCGTTTTTCCAGTTAGAGAAATGTCCATTGTGACAGTTACTCGCAGGGTCATTTAGTTACTCACAGGGTCGTTTAGTTACTCGTAGGGTCGTTCAGTTACTCGCAATGTTAGTTCAGTTACTCGCAGTGTTGGTTCAGTTACTCGGAGCGGTTGTTCAGTTACTCGCATGGTCGTTTAGTTACTCGCAACGTTTTTCCAGTTAGAGAAATGTCCATTGAGTAACTGAGAGTAATGCTTGAGTAACTGAGAGTAATGGTTGAGTAACTGAAAAAACCCTGCGAGTAACTGTCACAACCCTAGAGTAACTGAAAAAACACTGCGAGTAACTGAAAAAGGACTATGAGTAACTGAAAAAACACTGTGAGTAACTGTGACAATACTGTGAGTAACTGTGACAATAATGCGAGAACTAAAAAAACCCTACGAGTAACTGTAATAGCAGTTAGAGTACCTGTGAAAACACTGCGAGTAACTGAAAAAACACTATGAGTAACTGTCACAACCATGGAGTAACTGAAAAAACACTGCGAGTAACTGAAAAAGGACTACGAGTAACTGAAACAAGCCTGCGAGTAACTGAAAAAGGACTATGAGTAACTGAAACAAGCCTGCGAGTAACTAAAAAAATCCTACGAGTAACTGAAAAAAGCATGCGAGTAACTGTGAAACACTACGAGTAACTATGACAACGATGCGAGTAACTGAACGAGCACTACGAGTAACTCAAATAACAGTTAGAGTAACTGTGAAAACAATATGAGTAACTGAAAAAGCACTACGAGTAACTGTGACAACCGTGCGAGTAACTCTTTGAATGTTGTAAGAGTAACTCTGAAACCACTACGAGTAACTGATACAACCATGCGAGTAACTAAATTGAAAGTAACAGAATGCTTGAGTAACTGAAAAGTAATACTTGAGTAAGTGAAATTAATTCTTAAGTAACTGAGAGTAATGCTTGAGTAACTGAGAGTAATGGTTGAGTAACTGAAAAAACCCTACGAGTAACTGTCACAACCCTGGAGTAACTGAAAAAGCACTGCGAGTAACTGAAAAAGGACTACGAGTAACTGAAAAAACATTGCGAGTAACTGTGACACTACTGCGAGTAACTGTACCAATAATGTGAGTAACTGAAAAAACCCTGTGAGTATCAAAGGTTTGTGACAACCTCAGTGCTATCAAAGTTACTCTCAGTGCTATTTGAGTTACTCTCAGTGCTATCAAAGTTACTCTCAGTGCTATCAAAGTAACTGAAAATACATTGCGAGTAACTGTGACAATACTGCGAGTAACTGTTACAATAATGTGAGTAACTGAAAAAACCCTACGAGTAGTTATAATAGTAGTTAGAGTAACTGTGAAAACACTGTGAGTAACTGGCACAACTCTGCGAGTAACTGAACAAACAATGCGAGTAACTGAAAAAAGCATGCGAGTAACTGAAACAAGCATGTGAGTAACTGAACACTGCGAGTAATGGTTGAGTAACTGAACAAACACTGTGAGTAACTATCACAAACCTCTGAGTAACTGAACAAACACTACGAGTAACTGTCACAACCTTACGAGTAACTGAACAAATACTGCGAGTAACTGAAAAAACCATGCGAGTAACTGAAAAAATCCTGCGAGTAACTCAAAAAACCTTTGAGTAACTGTGAAACACTACGAGTAACTATGACAACAATGCTAGTAACTGAACGAGCACTACGAGTAACTCAAATTGCAGTTAGAGTAACTGTGAAAACAATACGAGTAACTAAAAAAGCACTACGAGTAACTGTGACAACCCTGCGAGTAACTGAACGAGCACTACGAGTAACTCTAACAGCAATAAGTGTAACTGTTATAGTCTATAAAAGAAACACTATGATTTAAAATCAGTTACTCTTATAATTTGTAAGAGTAAATGTGACAACACTAAATCCATTGCACACAAATACAAACACATATTCTTCAAAAAGAATAACAACTGATCAGAACATATTCTTTGTAACATATTCAAAGTTTACATACAGCTGCTGGAGCACAAGGTAACACAAAGAGTAACTCTTGCATTTAACTGAACATATTCTTTATAACATATTCAAAGTATAAGAACACTAAGCGTAACTGTAAGAACACTAAGAGTAACTATAAGAACACTAAGAGTAACTGTGACAGCAGATAAAAGTAACCCTGTGATTTGAAAAAATAACTCTGTAAAAGTCAGAAGGTGAGGCTGTCAGATCACAAAACGGTAGTTTCTAAGAGTCGTTAAGAAAATTCTAGGGACACAATAACCAAACCCCTCATATATAAAGATGTTTGATTACACTGTGAACATCCATGTCATCCTGACTACACCACCACTTTGAGATAACTGTCGTTGATGAAATCAATAGTTAATTTGACTTGCTAATCTCTTTTTTGTGTTCATCATTTTCCAAGAAAGGCACAAATGATAAGCCAACTAGACATTCACGCTTGCTTGTTTTCCTTGCAATCAGTGAGAATCATTTAACAATCAGAACATGTGTTATGCCTGGAACTGGGGCTAATTGCAATCTTTCAACTGTAACACCCCTTTTTTAAAGGTGGAA